>JAJGRX010000376.1:0-2440000 GCA_025461125.1 Carex kokanica
GTCCTGTGCACCTAAGTGAAATTGGACTGTTCATTCCATTCAGCAAAGTTAAGACCATTAAAGACCGTCACAGATGACGCATGCGATTGCATCGATACAGGTACATTAACTGTAATTTTAATAGAGAAGATGAGAAGAAAAATTAAAATAAATTAGGGAAGAAAGATCATAAGGAAATTAAGAAGAAATAAATTTTTCGAAATTTGCAATGATGAAAAGAAATCAGAAAACAGAATCAGCAATATGGTCCTGCGCATGCTTCACGAAAAGGAGCGTAACTTTTGATCCGTCCGTCGGATATAGAGTTTTCGAACTTTCTTTACAATCTCAGAGTTTCGAACTTTCTTTACAATCTTCAGATTTTCGGAGCAATAACTTAATTAATGTATATCCTAATTATCCTTTGGGATTCTTAAGATATATATTAAACATAATATTTTACTAGAAAAATACTTAATGATAATTTTATTGTTTCAATACATGTTGTTCCTTTGGGTAACCAACAATTGAGGAATAACGTAAATTATCAACTTAAGTTGTGTAAATTATGAGAATGTAATCAACCTTTGGGCAATTCAAAAAATCTCATAATCTACTAATAAATGATCAATTAAATTTAGTATATGACAGATTTTAATATCATATAATCTTAATAAATGATCAATTAATTTTAATCTACGGTTTATAGAAAATAGAATTGCAATAAACTATTCTAAAATTCTTAGACTCATAATAATTCATTTTCAGAATTTTAATTGGAAAGAATGCCGTCATAATTATCCATACTTATGGTAAAAAATAATTTTTCAGAATAGTCTATTTAATGAACTCTATATAATCCATACTTCAATTTCTTTAGGGTAAGGACACTTTGGTGTCTAGCAATACCGTCATAATTCAAAGTTACCGCAAATTTCAATCACAAATTATTAAAAAGAAAATAATAATAATAATAAATTTATAAAACAAGTAACTTATTCGGGAGATTATGAATTCCAAAACCATGCTCTGATACCACATGTAAGTAGATTTTTATCGTGATCAACTACTTATACATAATTATTAAAATAAGTACAACTAATCATCTTTAAAGTTTTTGACAGCGGAATTAAGAATTATTAAACAAATTAAAGACCTTAGAAATCATAGTCTCCACGTGTAAATCAATCAATTATTTCATACCTTTGTCCATAGTAAACTGTAGAACAATACTTGAAACGTTCTTCACAAATCGTCAGAAGAACTGCAAAGTGATTTCTCTCCTCTTTCTCTTTCTAAGCAATGACAACTTTTGTTCTTTTGAATATAGATGAAGAGAGGATCAACCTTACTATTAGAAATCGTATTTCTTGCATGTCATTAAAGCAATTTATTTATAGGGGAGATGCACCCTTTAATCAAGTAGCACATTTTAATAGCACCTTTTAATTGATGCATGCACCTTTAATCAAATAGCCAATCCATATGGTAACGCATCAGTCAGTAAATGGCTGTTTTAATTTGGGCCACTTAATTTTCCTTACACTTTCAATAAATATAATATAAACATGGGGTTAAGTAGTTGCATGGGCATGGGGTTAAGTAGTTGCATGGACTTTTAATAAAATATAATATCTACCATGTGGTCAAGTAGTTGCATGGGCATGGGGTTGAGTTGTTGCATGGACCTCTAATTAATTATAATATCTGACTTTCAAAATGTATTTGCATGGGGAGATAGAAAACAGTTGCATGGTTGCACAATACACATTTACATGGGATACTTGTTGCATGGGCTTTGCCTTGCAACAAGTTTTACGAATTCAGAAATGTCATTTCTTTTGCATGGGCCGTCCCTACCATGCAACAAACCAGTGCTGCCCATGCAATAAACTCATATTCTAGTAGTGGTAAAATGAAAGCGAGCAAAAAAAAAAAAACTGGAATATGGTCCAGGCCAGAGAATAATTCCAAAAGATATAACAGGAATACAACACAACAACAAAGTAGGCACTTTTTGCGAGAGAAAAAGCGCAATGATGACGGTGCTCCTCGCGAAAAATACCGTCGCAAATAGAAAAAGCACGTTTATGACGGTACTCCCGTCGTGGAAAGTCACTTTTTATCCTCACGACATTGAAAAGTGTAACAAGTAAGAACGATACACTAAAGATTGGGTCCCCAAACTAGCGATTCAAATGCGTACTGTCCATGATAGTGAAATGGATCCGTGGATATAGAAAGGATAGTTGCAGTTGGAGCTACTGGAGAGGAAAGGAACACCTTTCTGTCGCTAATAGAAAAACCACATTTCGTTGGTACACCCTTGCGGATAGTCACTTTTTACTTTCGCGGATACTGTTCCATTCTTGCAGTGGAATCCTTGATATTTTATTTCTATGAATTTCTTTAATTTTCTCTGTAATTTTAGTATTACGGTTAGGATATATATGAAAGAAATAAATATCATGGTTTGGAAAATTGGCCGAGTCCGAGTTGACTAGAACTATTTTAATCAGTTTGTGTGTGGTTCTCTATTTGCAAGTGTAATTGAGACTTTTAAGTGACTAATTTCAAATCTTGCATAAAATTAGCGAAATAACTAGACTGAGTTATTTTTCAGTACAAACACATTTCAAACTAATACATAAAAATTGGAATTTTTTTTTTACTTTTTAGTTCTTCAGTTTGATTAATACATGTATATGCCGGTGAAACGTGGATAAAAATTGAAAGTTTTTTCTTTCTTTTTAGTTCATTAGTGTTATTAATTTATATTATCTAGTTTTTTTACTTTTTAGTTCTTCAATTTTTAACGAGATATAAGACATTGGATTCCAAATTGGCAAAAGGTAAAAACTACTACTTAATTTATATATATGGGCTTGGCCCAAATTTAGTGTCAAAAGAATGGATATTAAAAGCAAACAGTTGGGCCATATAGGTTAGCCACCACATCCTCCCCTACGTCTAACCCGATCATTTTTCACTACTTGTAGGTTTCATTCTCAACACAACATCCTCCTCTCTCTTGGCATTACCTCTTCGAGCGGAGAGGAGAATGAGAGAGAGGGGGGGACCGGAGCCGAACAGAACCGAAAACAGTATCGTTGGAGCTCGATGCGTAGAGTTCCATCTCGATCAGAGTGTGCCGTTGAGTAGATCCGGTCGTTGTCGGAGTGCAGCAGCGGTCGTAGAAGGGGATCCGGACGTGAAACGAGATGAATATAAATATATACTTTTATGTTATATTCTATGTTATATGTGGAGATACAATTATGATTTTGTAAATAACGTTTTTTTATTATACATTCACATGGACAAATTTAAGAGAGAATTATTTAAATGGTTTCAGCCGAAATCGAGGGTGGGAATAACTGGGGATTTAAAAAATTTGAGGTATATCTGTAGTTTTATAAAAGTAGGTTTGAGGAATATAATAAAGTTACTTTTATTGAAAATCTGATATCTTATGAGTCATATTGTCTTGTTAATAAAGGTACTTTTATTATTATTCATGTTGTTTTCTAACAAACAGAGAGCAAACGCATTAAAAGCAAAAAAGTATATTTGAAGTAAAAAACGGGGTACCTAGACACAATTAATTACTACACTATTAGTTCACGCAAGAAGACGACAATTTGCAGCTAATTAATGATCTCGTGGATGAAATGTGGATCTTGCTCCCACAGCTGTGAGATTCTCCATTAAGTAAACAATTTATAAAAACAAAGATCGATGTAGTAAATATTAAATCGTACCTGTATATATGAAACCATGCATTCCATGTGCTACAAGAAATGTGAAGGTAGAAATTGCTAGTTGAGCAATAAATCAATTATACAGAAAATATGTCATTATGAATAAAACTAAAATCTATCTACTCACATTTTGTTTTATAGTATTGCTTGATTATTTTATTAACTAACTGCTTAACTAAACAATTTTAACAATTCTTTCTTAATGAATAAGTAAAATTTAAATATATAAAAAATAAAAAAAATGCTGTTAACCTTATTATTTGTCGAACATTTTTTTCCAATTTGAATGTTATTCGATCGATATTCAATTAGATCCCTTTAAAAATATTGTAAAAATTTAAATGGTTTATGAACAGTGAAATTAACTTGCATTAAGTTAATTCCATCATGTTCATATATGTGCATAATGCACATATAGTTCAATAGATCACCTTATATATTGATGACTGTTATGAGATTATATTCTAACCATTTTTAGAACCTTAATTCTGATCATAAGATCCTGAGGGATAAAAAGGTTGATTTTTCAGATTTTATTTGCTAGAGGTTGGCAGGAGTATCACTAGGTCTTGTATTCATGCCATAAATGATTCCAAGTATCAAACTATCATGCAACTTCAATTAGAATGTATTCATAGTCTCTTCGCTGATGTAAATTGGATTTCTAGAAAACTCTATCAGTTTGGACATATATAATTTTTCAATTTTTTTTGTTGCCCGTAGACCATGAATCCAATCAAATGATCTAAATACAAAGTGATTTCAAGATCACAATTTAAAAACTTGTTAATAATACAAAAAAAATGAAAAATAGAAGTTAAAGCATATTTCCTATAGCCAAGGTTAACAACCAGGCAGCAAATAATGAAGAAATGACTAGATATGTTAAAATTTTGATGGATTACAATTAAAACAAAGGTTTTCTTACAAAGAAATAAAAGCCGTTAATTGCTTTAATTTTTCCTCATGAGTTGATAAAGCTCTCCGAGGTATATATTATTTTATAATAATGGAACTAAGTTAATTAAGTTTATTTTATAAGTTTGATGAGATAAATAATATATATATATATATATATATATATATATATTATATTTTATTTTTATGAAAACGATTAATCGTCCGTATAATACCGATTAACTGGTTGCATACCGATTAATCGCCTGTCGATATTATGTCCGTTTGGTGAGCACATACCGTTATTTACAACACTGCTGATTACATGCTTGCATTGCGACCAGTACCAATACTATGTATATGTATGAATTATGACATCTAAACTTGCCCGTCCATCGCAGCAATGCAAATCGTGCGATGCGTAGGACAACTCCTCCCCTACGGCGTGGAATCAACGCATATGATTTTAATCAATACGATCACACTGCTCATGAATAAGATCAAATTTAATGGGATAACAAAAAATATACGAGTCCAGAATTACACACACATATATACTGCTGTCATTATTGTTTTACATCCTGAATTTTACGAAATAATAAAAATATGACATGAATAATTGTCTTAATTTTTATTGGCTGAAATTTAGTAAATGTCTTAATTTTTTCATCGGTACGAACAGATGGATTTCAATTTATTGGAGTTGAAAGAAACATCGCCAAATTGCAGCTTACTAAATGTTAGATTAGATGAACGGTCGTCCGATTGTAATCGCAGAGGACAGTAGGCATAAATAATGAGGTTACACTTTACACAGACAGAAGTACAGGGACTTGGTCAAAATTGGGAACTTTTTTCATTTATAAAAAATCTCAATGACAGTTCTTTACGTGGAAACCCCTACCAGACTAATATAATCCTTTGTCATTTAGTGGGTATTAAATTGATTTAACGGAAATGAAGAGGCAGAAAGGAAGAGAGGAGATAAATTTCTTTTGGCCCGTCTCGGATTATATCCGGACCGTTATTTCTTAATTGTACACCCGGGATCCTGAGGGGATTTGCTTCTGATCTGGATTAGGGGAGGATGTGAAAGGACAGTAGCGGTTCATATTGACCAAATAAGAGATTCTTGATATGACAAATACAATTGAAGAAGAAAATATAACAAAATCATAGCTATTAGTGCTTGGTTTGGTTTAGGTTAATCCTAGCTTGTTTTTAATTTCCTCATGAATTAGACTTAATGTCCATGCACCATCTGCTTTTCCACGTATATATCCCTCCAACGGATCCATCGAGCTATGACATGTATCCTTTAAATTCCTCTCATTTTCTTATTTCTCCTTCTAGATTTTATTATTTTTTTTGAAGAAAAACAATGGGTCAAGCCCATATTCTATTAATAATTGAGTTCAAAACAATTGAGCTTGAGTTGTAAGTAAACAAAAAGCTAAAACAGGAAGTAAAATTCAAGTTGAAATCCTAAAGTAAGAAAATAAAATAAGAAGTGCATCGAGGTCTTTGTTTTGAGCTGATTTGCTTCGTTACAGTGCTTACGAGAAGGTGAGTAAACTGAGTTGTGTTTGCAAATCAGCCCTCAGTTCCAATGTTGATCTGTTTCCCTCCGTGAAAATTCTGGAACATCGTTCTTTCCATATTAAGAACTGAGTTATCATTAGGATTGACCTAGTTTTGAGTAAATAGTGTCATCCAATATAACTCCAGTAGGTATCCTGTTTACTGGTAAATTCAGTATCCCATGCGTTTGTAGCTCCTGGTAGAAATTGAGTGTGTAGGTACATGCATTGAATAAATGGTGTACTGATTCTAATTCGGATCTGCACAAAGGGCATCTGTTAACCAAAATCCATCCCCTTCTAATCAGATCATTTGTCAGAATCTTTATTAAGTGATGTCAGCCACCCGAAAACTCTGATCTTCGGAGGTATCTTTAGGTCCCAGATCTTGTGTCGATTTCGTATGACCCTTGGTCCGTCTTTAATTGCCCCGTATGCTGACTTGACCGTGAATTTTCGAGATGAATTCCATCTCCATGTTATGTCATCCTGTACCTGATGATTGATTGTGATGCTGTGGAGGTGTTGGTGAAGCTTTTGCAATTCTTGGGCTGCTAGTATTGATAGAGAATGCACGAAAAGGCCCCTTATATCTTGCGAGGTTATTGCTTGCCTGAGGGTTATACTCTCACTTATGGCATTTCTAGATTTTATTATAGCAAATATGTTTCTCAACTGTTTCATACTATTCTTATTTATTTGCCCATGCATGTAACTCTCCAGTATTAATGTCAAAACATCGAAGTTCGTACGTATTACCCATTTTACCCCTTCCTCTCCTCCCCGACCCGTTTGTATTTTCTAATTTATTCTCTCTTATATGCCTCGCCAGTAAATCCACCTTTTAGATCTTTGACTTGGCTTTCTAGCTCGGAGGTCTATATCACCATCCCCACTGGAAGTTTTGGTCCAGACATCATAGCTTAACCAGGCGCAAAACAACACTTTTATTTACGATGGATAGTGAGACAGACTTGTCTTTGTCTTTGATAATGTTTATTCAACTTTCATTAAAAAAATTTAAAAATAAAAAAGTTATTTTTCTTATAGATTAATTGTATATCACAACTACAGAATGTACATTCAACACCGGTCAAAGAACACCGATTTTGATTTACATCGATGGAGTTTACAATTCAGTGCAAAAAAATAAAATAAATCCTTTATTACCAAAAAACGGCCGTGCCAGACGCTTAGGAAAATAGATAGGAAATTATACGTCCTTATCCGGATATTTGAACAATCTACCTTGGTTGCTACTGTTCATCTGTTTCTCCATCGAAGTCATCTCTTCTCTTCTTTCTCTTCTCTCTTCTTGTTTTCTCTTTTGCTGGTTTGACTGAGTCGTGAGTAGGAGGAGAGAGAAACAACCCTTTTATAGCTAATTTCACAGAAAAAAAAACCGGGCAGCCCAAACTTGCAGCGTCCCTATTTCTTTCACGAACGCTGAAAATTTGGGCGGTCTGGGCATTGTTAAAAATATTCAGGGAATCTGGATATATCTATATTTTTATTTAACTTTAGATATTAAAAAAAATCGGCTAAGTAGATATTTCAATAGCACAAGACAACAAATTACAATGAGGCTTATATGTTAAGGACATGTTCATTTGTTGATTATACGTATGAGAATTGACAGGATGGTAACTCACTTTTGAAAAGTGAGAACCCATAAATGCGAGTTGTACGGGAATAAATATGGAATGTATTGAAATGAATATTCAACACATTTTTTAATTAAGTTGGCACTTTATTTTTAGTAATCGTTTTTTTTCTTTTGGTTGAAGTTTATGTCAAAGTTACTCAGAAATTAGTTTTTCTTTTTTTTCCAATTCTTATGTTGTAATTGGAGATTCAATATTTGTTATATAGCTAGAATCGTTATTGGTTAATATGTTAGCTGCAGTTATTATTGTTTCCAAAAAATATGATTAAATGATTAATTAAAACAAAAAGTGCTAGGATCCAGCCGGATCATTTAGTCTCACAAGCAATATAAAGTACAAGGGAACTACTACTTATATATACCCTGATCTACTTTATCAAAGCCACATGTAAAGTAGATGGAAAGATAAGAGAGGAGAAAGAGTACATATAAAAAGAATAAAGATTTTTTTCTCCCGGCTCCTATCTCCCATTCATTTACCAATCATAATTATCTAGGAAACCACAACTTCAAGAACAAAAGACAAAAGAAAACGCGTATCAATCATTAATTAGATTTTTTACAACTGATGCGCAAAGTATTCATATAATACATCAAGTATTCATATATAATGCACTAAGTATTCATACCTAAGATATCAAGTATTTAAAAAAAAACTGACACATCACTCTAACTAATATTTCTGACAATCTGTGAAGAATTTTGCAAATCTAAATCACAAACGTCTTATATGCAATTTTCTTTTTCAAATGAGATCCATGATGAAGTACTTTTGAGTTATCCGTCGCGCAAGTATTCATACCTCGTAAAATTATTTATTTCTCGTCGTGCAAGTATCATACCACGTCGAGCAAGTATTCATACCTCGTCGAACAAGTATTCATACCTAAGATATCTAGTATTCGGAAATGAGTGGTAATGAAATTTCAATCGGTAAAAAATGAGTGAATGATGTATCCAGTTTTTTATTTGTGAAATACTGATAAGATATGAATACTTGCTCGATGAGGTATGAATACTTGAATGACAAGATATGAATACTTGTGCAACGGACAACTCGAAAGTATGTCATCATGGATCTCATTTGAAAGAGAAAATTGTGTAGAGGACGTTCGTGGTTTTAGATTTGCAAAATTCCTCACAGATTGTCAGAAATATTGGTTAGAGTGAACGGAGAAAAAAAATCACCTCTAAAAATGTGTAAAAGATGAGTGAGTGATGTGTCCAGTTT
The DNA here is from genome assembly GCA_025461125.1 of Carex kokanica. Classification (NCBI taxonomy): domain Eukaryota; kingdom Viridiplantae; phylum Streptophyta; class Magnoliopsida; order Poales; family Cyperaceae; genus Carex; species Carex kokanica. The sequence goes on from JAJGRX010000376.1 coordinate 9,115, forward strand.
TTTTTTAAAATACTTAATATCTTAGATATGAATACTTGATGTATTATATATGAATACTTGATGTATTATATATGAAAACTTGCACTCGCCGCGATAATGACGCATTTTGTTTTGTCTTTTAGCGCTGAAATTTGTGGTCCCTCTTAATTAGCGGTCAACAAAGGAAGTTATGACCGGGGGATGAATGGGGATAGGAGCCGGGAGATAGTTAGTCGGTCCCATAAAAAAAAGGAATCAACGATTTGGGAAAACAAAAATAAAGTCTAAGTTAATAATTTTTGTTCCATCAAATTGAACTGAGTTGGGAACCGAAATGGGAAATAAAAAGGAAATAAGTGGGAATAAACATGTCATTCAAAGAAATGCTGGAAAAATCATTGGGATGGACCAAAAATCCAACTGATTCCCACAATCTCATAGTCCGCTAAACATCGTTTGTTACGGGATTACACGGTATGAGAATTGATGGGATATATGGAACTCACTTTTAGAAAAGTGCAAACTCATAGGTGCAGATTGTACGGGACTAAATATGGAATGTGTTGAAATGAATATTCGGTTGTACTGTGGGAATAGTTATAGGAAATTTTAATTTACTTTAAAAATATGTATAGTTATTTTATTGTACACTATTACCAGCTTAGAAGCAACACATTTTTTTTATCAAAGTTTATGTCAAAGTTATGTCAGAAATTAGTTTTTTTGTTTTTTCCAATTCTTAGGTTATAATTGGAGATTCAATATTTGTTAGCTAGAATCGTTATTGATTAATGTTAGCTAATTAAAGTTGTTATTATTTTCATTAAATATAATTAAACTGACAGTTATAAATTTTCCAAAAACTTTGTTATTGATTAAATAATTAATTAAAACAAAAGGTGCTAGGATCCGGCCTGATCATTTAGTCCCACAAACAAAAATAAAGTAGAAGGGAACTAATATATAATCCTAGATTTACGTTATCAAAGTTACATCTGAAGTAGATGGAAAGATGAGGAGGAGAGAGCATAAAAAAGGAATCAGCGACTTGAGAAAAATAAAATAAAGTTTGAGTTAACGATTTATTTTCCATCAAATTGAACTGAGTTGGGAACCAAAATGTTCCCAAAATGGAAAATAAAAGAGAAAAGAAATGGGAATAATCATGTCATCCTAAAAGATGCTAGAAAAATCATTGAGATGGACCAAAATATAACTAATTTTCACAATCCTATAGTCGGCCGAATAGGCTTTTAGGCATGTTCGTTTGTTACAGGATTACACGGTATGAGAATTGACGAGAATGAAAACTCACTTTTGAAAAAGTAGGAACCCATAGGTGCGGGTTGTACGAGAATAAATATGGAATGTTTTGAAATAAATATTCAGTTATACTGTGAAATAATTATGAAAAATCTTAATTTATTTTAAAAATATTTATTTTAGGGTAATTATATGTTACCCCTTGATTCCTTCCCCATTTTTTCCCTAACTAACTAACTTCATTTTCTAACTATAATTATCAATTCTAACTAACTAGTGGTCTCTACAAATTAATTAGTATATTTCTTCCTTTTTTTCTTTCCTCTCTCTCCCTCCCTCTCTCCCTCTCTCCCTCTCCCTCTCCCCCTCTCCCTCTCCCACCTCCACCTCCGCGTTCCACCTCGCGCCTTCCACTTTCCACCTCCCCTCCGCCTCCGCCCGCCTCTCCCACCTCCGTCTCTCCCTCTCCGCCTCCGCCTCCCACCTCCGCCTCCATCTCCCACCTCCGCCTTCCACCTCCGCCTCCCTCTCCCTCTCTCATCTCTGCCTCCGCCAGATGCAATTAATCTCTTTCGTGTCTATGTTTCTGTTCCTCATGTATCGAGTTATTTGCAAAGAACAAAGCTTCATTAATACTTGAAGTGAATACTTGATAGTTTATGTGTGAATACTTGTACTAGTAGTTGTGAATAGTTAGAAGATTGCTTTTATGTGATGATACTGTTTCATTTGGGATGAATAATTCTGTACATAAGGTATATATACTTAGTATGACGGGATGAGTATTGTTTCAGTTGGGATGAATACTTCTTTACATAAGGTATATGTATTAGTATGACAGGATGAATACTTTTTACATTAGGAATGTAGTACTAGTAGACAGGATGAATACTTTTACATTAGAAATGTATACTTAGTATGACAGATGAATATATACTACCATGTCAGTGTGTATTAATACCAGTATTTTTAATAGTAAGACTGCTTATTGGATGATATTTAGATATTTAATGGGATGAATACTTGTTACATTTGTCATGTCCTATTTACACTACACGACGATGATAATACTTGTTCAATGAGAGATGAATACTTGCGTACGAGGTGTGAATACTTGCGTAACGGACAACTCGAAAGTATGTCATCATGGATCTCATTTGAAAAGAGAAAAATTGTGTAGAAGACGTTCGTGATTTTAGATTTGTAAAATTCTTTAACAGATCGTCAGAAATATTAGTTAGAGTGAACGGAAAAAAAAACCACCTCTAAAAAAATCGTGAAAAGATGGGTGAGTGATGTGCCCAGTTTTCGATAAATACTGATACATGACAGATGAATACTTATTATTATAAATGAATAATTGATGTTATTTTCACCTGCGATTGCAGTTGTGACGGCAGTTGTGATCCCCTACTAAGTCCACCCAGTTATTAACTGTAATACTGTGGTCCCCTACTTATCTTAAGTTGGGGGAAAATGGGGGTTGAATGACGGGAAAAGCTAGGCCCTCTCTTTATTTTATTGTACATCATTACCAGCTAAAAGCAACAAATGATATTTATTGCACACCTCCCATGCAACACCAGTTAATAGCAGGACATCACCACATGCACCAATAATTTAGGGATTATGATTCAAATTTATTATTAATTATTATTAGCGTGACACCACCCACTACATGCATCGATTATTAAATTTGGGTTTATATTTATTCCTTGGGTTGTAGGTATGGCTTTGCAAACTTCAAAGTGATTCAAAGAGTGGGCAAACTTGACTCGATCTATAGGTTGACAAAGTTTTGCCAGTTGATAAAACTCACGCCTATATTTAAAAATGAAGCCTTGCAATGGTTGGTCTACATATTATCTGGTCGTAGGGGGTGTTCATTGGATCCGGTTTATTTGGTTTTCAACCAAACCGACAAATTTTGAATTAAATGGTTCAGTTTTTCGATTTAAACGTTCAGTTCAGTTGAATTTTTGACTTACTTCAGTTTTTTATACTTGGCTTATATATCCGATTTTTTTTTTCTAATATCAACATTAAATATACAATAATAGATATGTACCAATATTTTCTGCATATTTTTAAGTGTAAAGTGATAGCCTTATCAGTATAGAGTATACGGAACAAACTCATCGTCCGATGTTAGAGGCTCTGGATCAATATTCTTATTTTTTCAAACCATAACAATATATAGGGGTTTTCACAAAGTCATTGTCTAAATTTCAAACTGAATAGGCTGCCTAAAAGCATACTTGACAGTTTTTTTTATCCTTCAAAGCATATTGACAGTTGTTTTTTCCTTATTTCTACCCTCGACCACTTATTGACCTCCTCTTGCTGCGCCACGATTGGACGATCTATCTCTGTTGCTACTATCATCTCTTTCACCTTTGAAGTTGTCCCTTCTCTTCCTCTTTCTCTTCTTCTCTTCTCTTCTGCTAGATTTGAGTGAGTTGTGAGTTGGAGGAGAGAGGAAACACCCTTTTATAGGAAAAAAAAAAGGCCTCCCAAACTTGGCGGCGGCCCTATTCCTTGTCGGATGCTGAAAATTTAGGCGGTTTGGACATTTTTAAAAATATCCAGGAATCTGGATATATCTATTATTTTATATCTAATGTTTGGATAGTAAAAACAAATCAGCTAATTAGATATCCATAGCACAAGACAACACGTACAATGGGCTTATATGTTAGGGTCCGACTATTGTACCCAAGGAGTTGTACCCAGTTTTTACCCAAAAAACTGTCATTTGACTTGTGCGAATACTGTAAAATACTATAATGCATACTGTAAAATAAACAACAAATCATGCATAATACCTAGTTATAAATTGCAACAACCCAGATTTTACCAAGTTAGTTAAAACTGTTAGGAACTAGAAAATTAAATGTACTTCCAACTGTACTTTCAGCTTCTAGAAGACTTAACACAAACCACTTCCAACTGTACTTCAACCTTCTAGAAGATTTGAAAAACAAACTTCTAAAAACTCGTTAATTTGTACACTGAAAATGATGCAAAATTAATTTTTTTGCATCAAAATTAATTGTTTTTGGCATCAAAATTAATTTTTTTTTGCATCAAAATTAAATTTTTTTTTCGAAATTAAAATTAATTTTTTTTGAAATTGTTTTTTTTTCAATTCATCAATTGTTCTTCAATTATTTTTTTTTGAATATCATGTAAAATAAAATTTCAATACTATAAAATTAGAAGATGCAAACTATAAATATAACAGATGTTAACTACAAGATTTCAATACTGTAAATTTGACACATTAAACTATAAAAACATCTTATACAAACTATAAAATGATACCACAGACAAAAAAAAATCATAAACTGTACCATTTCAGCAATTTAACCAATTTAACCAATTCCAGAACAAAATAAACCGTACCATTTCAGCAATTTAACCAATTTAACTAATGTAACCAATTTCAGAACTTTAACCAATAAACTGTATTCACAAATATTTTCAACTATATCTAACATCAAATACAAACAATATTTGGATTAAACTTTAACCAATCAAAGCTGTTCAATCATTTCATAAAACGCTGATGCGAATTATTTGGATGCGTCAGGAGTTTCATTGCGAGAACGACACGTTCCTTGGAAATGTCATCCTACAAAAAAAAAGATTTGCAAGGGATTTAGATTTATGCAATACTGTTAAACAACACAGTGAATACTGTAAAATTGTATGTGAATACTGTGAAATTAATGATGAACGATGAATGAAACCAATACTGCAAAATAACAGTGTGAATACTGTAAAATTGTATATCAATACTGTGAAATTACTTACAAAGTAAGTAAAATACTGAAATTAATGAATAATGATGAATCAAACAATACTGTAAAAGAACTGTGTTAATACTGTGAAATGGTATGTCAAAAACTGTGAAATTACAAATGAAGTATGTAAAATACTATGAATACACTACCCTCTTTACATAATATGTAATATCAGGAAATATGTAATGGAAGCTTACGGGTATTTCAAACTAAAATATATACATCATAAAATTACCTGTGTAAAGTTCATTGGCGTCTCAGTGATCAGATTATACACATAACGCAGCACGAAAATTGCACAATCCATCGATCCTGGTGCCTGCTGTGGGCACTTCTGCTCAATAATGCCAATATCCTTCCATGCAGCGTTACCTGAAAGAAAAAAAATGATATCAACATCTTTAATAACTTGAAGTATGTAATGAATCCTGTAAAATAACACATACATCTTATAAAAATTTTGTATGAATCCTGTAAAATAACTCATGTAACCAATTTCAGCACTTTAACCAACTTATCAAACTTTTGTAGGAATCCAACTTATCAAACTTATCATACAACTTATCAAACTTATCAAACTTATCATCACTTTAACCAACTTATCAAACTTATCATACAACTTATCAAACTTTTGTAGGAATCCTGTAAAATAACCCATACATCTTATAAAACTATTTTATGAATCCTATAAAATAACTCATACATCATATAATACTATGTTATGAGTGCTGTAAACTAACTCATACATCTTCTAAAACTATTTAAGGAATCCTGTAAAATAACTCATACATCATATAAAACTATGGTATGAATGCTGTAAACTAACTCATTTATCCTACAAGACTGGTAAGTATATTATTTAATAGTTTAATGCATTTCAACAGAAAATCCACTAAGTCAGTGGCAGAATCCTGTAAAATAACTCATACAACTTATCAAACAACTTATCAAACTTATCAAACTTTTGTACAAATCCTGTAAAATAACTCATACAACTTATCAACCTTTGTAGGAATCATGTAAAATAACCCATACATCTTATAAAACTATTTTATGAATCCTGTAAAATAACTCATACATCTTTTAAAAATTTTGTATGAATCCTGTAAAATAACTCAAACATCTTATAAAACTATTTAAGGAATCCTGTAAAATAACTCATACATCATATAAAACTATGGTATGAATGCTGTAAACTAACTCATTTATCCTACAAGACTGGTAAGTATATTATTTAATAGTTTAATGCATTTCAACAGAAAATCCACTAAGTCAGTGGCAGAATAATGAAAAAATAGTTGAAGAATACTGTAAAATCCTCTAAATAGTTGAAGAATACTCACAAGTCCTCCAGCTAAGAAAATCTTTAAGCCATCTCATCGTGTGCCAATGGTATTGCATGTATTCAACATTAAGAGAAGTGTAGTAATGCATCTGAACATTATGAAGATCGACTGCAAAAAGCACCCAATGGTTTTTCTTGCAAACAGGAATGAACAGCCATTTGATGCGCTCAAATTGAGGCCCAAACAGCTGTGGAAGGGACTGTAATGCTGATTTTTCATCGTGCATATGCATCAGAATCTGCAATAGACAAAAATAAAACATTAAAATATTACTGATACATCTAATAAAAATAACTCAAAAAACTTATAAAACTATTGTATGAATCCTGTAAAATAACTCATACATCTTATAAAACTTTTGAATGAATCCTGTAAAGAAACTCATAAAACTCATAAAACTATTGAATCAATCCTGTAAAATAACTCATACATCTTATAAAAATATTGTATGAATCCTGTTAAATAAATCATACATCTTATAAAATTTTTAAATGAATCCTGTACAATAACCCATACATCTTGTACAACTTTTGTATGAATCCTGTAAAATAACCCATACATCTTACAAATTTTTTGTATGAATCATGTAAAATATTACTGAACTATTTCAACATTTCAAGTCTGAACATTGAATTCATAATATATAAAAGTACATAATAACTTACGGATAGATAAGGTGAGATGAAAAACCATGGGTGATTCACAGGAGTCTCGTGTTGCATTACGGACAGGACAGTATCAATGAGCTGCAAAATCAATCATAATCAGTAAAATAAATTTAACAGTTGTATCCTATAAAAATGCTATGTACATCATGTAAAATAATTTACATTTAATAAAATCTGAAAATGCTGCATATCCTATAAAACTATAAAGTAAATAATGTTCAATATTGTAGAAATCATACCTCACTGCTAACTGGCAGCTCAGGATTCATCAAGTCTTTTAGTGCTGACATTCTGCAATGGAAGTTTCCTGGTTTGTGGCAGAAGGCTTCTTCATTGTTTATCAGCCTCTTATTTTTCACTTCCACCCACCAATCATCCAATATTCGGATGACTTCAATAGACAGCTTCTCCCGATGTTTATACCCATATCGTTTTATCATTGGAGGCTTTTCAGCAGCTGTGTCACCTCCATCATAGAACAAACTGTTCTCGTGACTCCACTGGGTAACATCAGTACTGAATGGGACTTCTTTTGCAGGTCTGCAGTTTTCTATATGAGGAATTAATGATTTAAACTCTTCCCAAGTATAATCCCAAGTCAAGGGAACTTTGTATGTCTTGTCAACAATAAAATCTTGTAAGAGAGCTAGTGATTCATTCTCAGTTCTCTTCGTTGGTAGCATGACCCTTGGGGAGGTGTGTCCCACATTTTTTTTGGTTTTTGGAGGTGGTTTTCTCCCCTTCCCTTTCCTACAAGCAACTGGTTTTTTCCCTTTCATGATAACTTTTTTGGGCTCCACTACCTCAGCAGTACTTTCTGCTGCTTTCTTCTTCTCACACTCCTCTCTTTTTTTCACAAGTTGCTCTTCTTTGTATTCAAGTACTGATTTTCTGCACACATCTTCAAACACCAGAGTTGCTAGATGTGTTACTTCATCTTCCTCGTTGGCTTCTTGGCTACTCTTGCTGTCACGGATTTCAAAAAGTTTTCGTACAACCTATTTAAATAAAACAAGTAAACATTGTAAAATGACTACATAGATACTGTACAATCACAGTTATTATATAATTGTACATTTTACTTATGAATACTGTAAAATTGAATGTCAACACTGCAAAATTACTTATGAATACTGTAAAATACTGAAATGACTGATGAATGATGAATGAAACAAATACTGTAAAACAATAGTGTGAATACTGTAAAATTGTATATCAATACTGTGAAATTACTTATGAAGTATGCAAAATACTGAAATTAAGAAATAATGATGAATCAAACAATACTGTAAAAGAACTCAGTTAATACTGTAAAATTACTGATGAAGTCTGTTAAATTCTGTGAAATACTGTCAAATATGTAAAAAAAATAATGTAAAATACTTTAAAACTACTCTGTGCATTATGTCAATACTGTAAAAAAGCCTGTGTATATTATAAACCAACTTATTGTATACTGGTAAAATAACTATGTTACAACTGTGAAACATAATATAAATAAATAATAAAAAGAAAAATCAGAATAAAAACCTCATCTTCTCCTCCTTCAATTCCTTCTCGTATGTCATGCAACTTGCTCTCTAGTTCATCCTGAAACGAATTGTATAAAATGATCCTCTCAATACTGTAAAACACTTCTGTGAATATTATAAAAACAACATATGAATACTGGAAAAAGAAGTATGTTTCAACTTTAAAACACACTACAAAAAAATAATACAAAAAAAATCAGAATAAAAACCTGCTGCGGTTGCTCTAGTCCCATTTTAGCACGACGGATAATTTCTGCTTCTATTTCTTCCAACCCGTACACTACTGTATTCTACTGGACCGAGACAGTTAATTAGTTACTTACAGTTAATTAGTCGAACGGATCAGGTTGGGTAAAAAACGGAATACTGTAAAATTACTATATGAATACTGTACTTCAAAAAGTTAAATAATGTAAAACAAAAGTATAAATAATGTAGAACTTCTAGGTTAATAAAACAAAATAACATAATAAAAACCTTCTCAGTTGCATCATCTGGTTCGGTCTCCTCTTGCACTTTCTTCTCATCATCTCCTTTGGTCTCTTCCTCGTCACTATCTCCCTCTTGCTCTTTCATATCTTCATCTCCTTCGGTCTCTTTCTCCTTGTCAGTATCTCCTTCTTGCTCTTTCATCTCTTCATCTGTTTCAGTCTCCTCGTCATCTTCACTATCATCATCTCGTACAATTGCAGCGTCTTCATCTTTGTCAGTTTTCCCCAAATTCTCCTTATTGTCAGATTCATCTTTAGGTTCCTCAACCTCTGGCGTACTTTGGGACTGTGTAAGTCCAATTCCCAAGCTAAATGATGGTTGGCTTGTATCATGGCTTCTCTTGGATCGCTTTTCACCTGAGGGAGTACTACTAAAATCCAACTTCTTCCTTTTAGCTGTAGAATAAACAAAACAAATATTTAAATATCGAGATTAATTATAACTTTAAAATCAATATGTATACTGTATAATAACAAAGTGAATCCTGTAAATATAGGTAGTACATAAAGTAAAACTTACATTGATCGTCGAACATCTTCTTCTCTGCAAGCTTCTTTGCAGAATACCTCAGCACTATTTCATCACTTTCTTGTATGATCTTTTCCATAATTTCTGGTTCGATATCATCAAGTTTGGGAAAACTTGGGACAACATAAACAATTTTTGGATTCAGATCTCTGAATTGATCTTTCAAAAAGGAGCACGGGACAACCCCAAATTTCATCAGAACCGGAGTGAATTCTGCCAGCATATCATAAGTCGGGGTATTCAAAACACTTTGCAACTTCTGAGCATCACAAACATATTCCAAGAAATTCGCAGCGATAAAACCTTTCTCCCTTAATTGTTCCTCCGCAACAAAATATGGTACTGGATCTTCTCTTACATTCGCTTGTGATATGTGAAACAACTGCCTCTCAAAATGTGGCCTCTTTACTTTACTCGATAAGCCCTCGTACCAGTCCAAATATCGTGGAATGCGTCCTGTGGAAGTCCTCATTTTTTCGAACGAAGTCTGTTCGTAAAACCACACCTAAATAAAAAGAAAAAAAGTTAAAGAAAACACTCACAACTCATACATCTTAAAAAACTACAGCATGTATCCTGTAAAATAACTCATGCATCTTATAAAAATAAGGCATGAATCCTGTAAAATAACTCATACATCTTATATAATCATCGTATGAATCCATCAAAATAACGCATACATCTTATAAAACTAAGGCATGAATCCTGTAAAATACCTCACACATCTTATATAAGTATATTATGTAATAGTCCTAATCCTGTAAAATTACTCATACATCTTATAAAACTAAAACATGAATCCTGTAAAATACCTAATACATCTTATAAAAATAAGACATGAATCCAGTAAAATAACTCACAAATCTTATAAAACTAGACAATGAATCCTGTAAAATACCTCATATATCCTACAAAACTGTTAAGTATATTACATAATGGTTTAATGCTAATCAACACCTAATCCTGGAATAGTTTAATGCATTTCTTACAATGAGGGCAAGAGTACAGCCTGGCAGATAGCCAGTTTCCTTCGTCTCTGTCATCTCCTTCTGGCTTGCACCTTCCTCCTCTGTCATATCAGTGTCACCCTCTTCTTGGAGTTTGCACCACATAGCAGCATTGGCAAGGTGCGTATGCAACAAGTTGTAAACAGCTGCTCCCCAATTGTACTTTTTCAAATCTTCAAGACGCTGTGCGTACCTGAATGACATATGGTGTAATATATTTCAATTAATTATAAAAACAATAAAATAAAAACAATTAATATATCCTGTAAACTTTTGCATATATTCTGTAAAATTGTCAAATATATCCTGTAAAGTAATGTACATAACCTTCACACCTGATTCATATATCCTGTAATAAACTGCATACATACTATAAACTTGCTAGATAAATACTGGACTTTTTTAGATAATATATTTGAAGATGTTGCGTACCTGAAGAGATGTAATGGGACACTCCCAGCCGTGTTTGGGAACAAAATAGTTGTAAACAAATACAGCACCAACAGAGATACCAAATCTCTTGGGTCTGATTTCTCACTGTTTACAAGTTCCTCAATTACTTTTTCAAGCTCTTGCCTCCTGATTTGTGATTTCTTTGGGAAGTATTTTTCACGAAGAGCTGATGTTGAAGACCTTGTCTGACTGAGGTCCACAACGTCGCCTCTCGAAGGCAAGCACATGAAATGACTCACTGCTCCAGACGTGAAATGCACTTTTCTGGTTCTAAAAAGAAAATGACCTTGTGCATGGTCGTATCGGGTTAAAATGCTTTGTAATACAGCATTTGACACTTGCATTTTCTTGGGTATGACAAAAAGATGGAGGAAGGGTGTGGCAAACAGGAGTTTGCGATGTTCCACATTGAGTTTATGAAAAATTTTAGTGTGGATAAATGTCATGGCAAGGTCAACAACACACTTGTTGGTGACTATGCCATACCTATCCAACTTCTTTCTTCCAGTGGCTGCAAAACAAAGTAAAATTCTCTGTCAATCCTGTAAAATTACTTATGAATATTGTAAAATTGTATGTCAACACTGCAAAATTACTTATGAATACTGTAAAATACTGAAATGACTGATGAATGATGAATGAAACAAATACTGTAAAACAATAGTGTGAATACTGTAAAATTGTAGGTCAAAATTGTGAAATTACTTATGAAGTATGTAAAATACTGAAATTAATGAATAATGATGAATCAAACAATAGTGTAAAAGAACTCAGTTAATACTGTAAAAGAACTCAGTTAATACTGTGAAATTAGTTGTGAATAATGTAAAATACAGAATTAATGATGAATGATATGAATGAAACAAATACTGTAAAAGAATCGTGTGAATACTGTCAAATTACTGATGAAGTCTGTAAAATACTGTGAAATACTGTCAAATATGTAAAATACTATGAAATACTTATGAATACTGTAAAATTGTATGTCAATACTGTCAAATTAGTTGTGAATACTGTGAAATACAGAATTAATGATTAATGATATGAATGAAACAAATACTGTAAAAGAATCGTGTGAATACTGTCAAATTACTGATGAAGTCTGTAAAATACTGTCAAATATGTAAAATACTGTGAAATACTTATGAATACTGTAAAATTGTATGTCAATACTGTGAAATTAGTTGTCAATACTGTGAAATTAGTTGTGAATTATGTAAAATACAGAATTAATGATGAATGATATGAATGAAACAAATACTGTAAAAGAATCATGTGAATACTGTAAAATTACTGACGAAGTCTGTAAAATACTGTGAAATACTGTCAAATATGTAAAATACTGTGAAATACTGCATACTGCAAAAATAACAACTATAAAAAGCAAAATATTTCAGATCTGATGAAAATAAAAAGAATAACCCTAACCTTGCCAAGTGTTAGACAAAATGCTGTGAATAAATATGTAAAATACTGTGATGAATGAATAAAACAAATACTGAAAAATAACTTTGTGAATATTGTCAGACTTATACTACATACTGTAAAAATAACAACAATAAAAGAATAACCCTAACCTTGGGAAGAGTTAGACTGCTGACTTGCACATCCTTTTTCCGATGCATCTGACAAAGAAATTTACATCAAAAAAATTAGATCAACAAATAAAAAATCTCACAATCTGAATAAAATAAAAAGAATATGCATTACCTTTAGTATTTTTCTTCATTTCGTTCAATCGAGAACAAAGACAGCTGACTGAGAGAGAGGGGTTTAGATGAGAACAAAGACAGATAGTGCGATCGGTGACTGAGAGCAACGGCTTTAGTCGGAGAACAAACACCGATTGAAAGAAAATCGATCGGTGACTGAGAAAGAGTAGGGTTAAGTCGGAGAGAGAGTATGAAACGGCGATGGTGCGATCAGTCGACTGAGAGAGAGTAGGCTTACTCGTGTGATGGTGCGATCTCGCTGACTGAGAGAGAAATGGTGGAGTGCGATGGTGCGATGCTTAAGTCGGAGAGAGAGCAGGAGAGAGAGCAGGGTTTAGTCGGAAATGGTGGAGTGAGAGAGTGAGAGAGTGAGAGAGTAGGGTTGAGCGGTTTACTCGACTGATGGAGTGAGAGAGTGAGAGAGTGAGTAGGGTTTAGGGGTTTAGTCGGAGAGCAGTCGGGTGCGATCTGAATTCAGGCGGAAATATGAAACGACACGACTAATGATTATCATTAATGATTATCATTAGGGGATACTTATATAGTTTGATCATATGAAATGTTATATAGTTAGATCATATGAAATGGTGCGAATGAAATGGCGCAAAGTATAGTATTTTGTGTTTAAATTTGTATAATTTGGGGTCCACACAACTTATCTTCTCCATTTCAAACTAAACTTTAGACAACTGTATACAAATTCATTCAAAAAGAACACTGTAAATTAATCGAATAATCTCGTAATTTAATTGTATAAAAGTTATAAATCCAATTTATTAATTCCACCTATTTATATTATGATTAATTTTACTTGATTATGAATTAACTGTTTCTAATTGTATAAAAGTTATAAATCCAATTATTGTATAATAACAATTTTTTCATAAAATCAATATAATTGTGTATATCATATACTATAAAACAATTCATAAAAGAATTCAAAAAAGTAATTCCAACTGTTTATATTATGACTTCAATTACTATTCTGGATTAACTGTTTACACAACTGTATCCAAATTCATTCAAAAAGAACACTGTAAAACTGTTAAACATGTACACAAAAAGAGCATAGCAGATTCATTCATTCAAAAAGAACATGACAATGTTACCAATATATACAAATCTTCAACTATTTATATCCTGTAAAATAATAGCTATATCCCGTAAAACTGTTAAGCATGTCCTGTAAAGTAATGTACATAACCTACGCACCTGATTTATACATCATGTAATAAAATAGCATAGCAGATTCTACTAACATAAAAAAAATTGTATTTACAAGCAAGGTCACTGAAAAAGAAAAAATTAGAAACAATTTTTTTTTCATTATATTACTCCTTTATATCTTCACAAAATTATTTATTCCATACTACTTATCGCGTGCCATTCTTCTTCACATGTACATCCATCGGGTTCTTATAAGCATGTTTCGGTGGTCGTCCCTTCCTTTTTGATTTCTGCGGTGGTAATATATTTATCGATGGTGCAGAATTTAACACTTCATTGGCAGTGGTATTCAATTCTTGGTGATGACTTGAAGAGGATTGCATAAGAATTTCATCACCTGTATTAATAAATACTGTAAATATAGGCAACTAACAAGGTAAAATCTTTCAGAAAAAAACTTAATAAATACCTCTGACAATAGAACCAGGCATTGACTCCCCATTTCTTTCATGAATTACAGGTTCATTTCTACCAAGTCTAGCGATGAGTGCATCCCAATCATGAGTAATTGGATAACCAATAATCGTGTCACCATTTGTTTCACCAGTCACTGGTTGGCCTGTTAAAAAAATTTCCAAAAGTTGCAATCATGTAAATTACTTGCACAGATACTGTAAAAATGACTAGTCAATACTTTAAAACATTTATTAGCACTGTAGAATGCCAAGTAATAAATTATGATTATCCAGTAAATTACTTCAACAAATACAATAAAATCTTACAATCAATACTGTATAAACATGCCAAAAAACTATACAAAATAATAAAATTATAACCTCTTCCTGTAGTTGTGACAGTTGAAGTCACATCACCATTTGTTTCACCAATTACAGGCTGGCCTGTCAAAAAAATTATAGTGATATGAATCCTGTAAATTACTTCTATGAATCCTGTAAATTACTTCACAAATACTGTAAAATACTTATAGTGATATGAATCCTGTAAATTACTTCTATGAATCCTGTAAATTACTTCTATGAATCCTGTAAATTACTTCTACAAATACTTTCAAAAGTTCGTTGCAATACCTTTCCCTCTACCTCTAGCTCGTTTTCTGGGGACTGTTGAAACATCGTGTACTTCTCCTCTTGATGCACCACTTGCCCTTCCTCTATAAGCCCTTCCTCCAGATCCGCCATTATCATTTGCACTTGTGCCATCTACAACTTGTTCAACTAAAGATCCAGAAACAACATCTCCTGAATCAAGCAAAAAATGAAATAAGGAACATAATCAAGAAGTACAATACCAACACCACAAAAAAAAATTGTTTTGCAATATTCAGAAAGTTAACCTTTTAGTTTGTTTAGAAGATCTTCTAACCCGTTAAGAACTTTATTTTCCTTGTCATCACTAACACAACCAAAGTTAAGGAAATCTTCAATTATTGGATTCATCTTCCTTGTCAAATCATACCTCCTACAAAAATAATATAGGTCGAAAAAATGATTTCACATAAGAATAAAAAACCACATCAACCAATACTGTAAAAATAGTAAGTGAATCCTTCAAAAATTGAATTGTTACCTATTAATTTCAACACTGCTACCATCAGGACACACAGCAGGAATCAAATCAAACCGAATTTTGTCCTTCCTCCATCGATCAAGTATGTACTTATCATTAACATGCAATTGTTTCTCATGCTTCAAAACCATGATCGAGTGAGCGCAAACAATACCAGAGGCCTCAAATTTTTTGCAAATACAAAAAACTTCCTTCAACTGCTCCTTGTACTGTACCTCAAATATATTTCCTAAAATATCTTCAACCTCATAAACCTTTGTAGAGTTTTCTAGTTCCAGTTTAAAAACACAAGTCAAATTCAGAGACTGTCGGACCTCATGTTGAAACCTATAAAATATGGTATTTGTGTATAAACTACAGAACTGCTTCTCAAATTCTAAATCTGAGATTAACACTGGTGTTGTGGTTTTGTCCTTGTGGTCCATAAAATGCTCTCTCTCCCAAATCCTACTCAAACCAGATTCAAAATTGACAACGAATTCAGCAAGTGTTGCCTTTGATCGGAGATAATTATCAAAGAAGGCATTCATACTCTCAACCCTTTGGGTGGTATTCATGCCAGCCCAAAATCGGTCATTCAAAAAAACTGGCACCCATTTACGCCTTTGTCTGAATATACTTTTAAACCACGGTGCATCTTCGTATCCAATCTCCACCATAAGCTTCCTCCAATTTTCTTCAAAATCCAATGGGGTTTTAGCTTCATATACTGTTGCCTTAACCAAATAGGTTAAAGCATCCTTATCATCTTGCCCACCGAATTTACTCGGTAATTTATGAAGAATGTGCCAAGCACAGTACCTATTTGGTTAAGGAAAATAATTATTGTAAAATAACTCAGATATCTTATACAACTAAACCATGAATCCTGTAAAAAAACTCCTACATCTTATAAAATTATGAAACATAATCCTGTAAAATAATTAATATATCCTACAAAACTAGTGCAAGAATCCAGTAAAAGTATTACCTATGGACAGTGTCATCTCCCAAAACATGCCGAACGCCTTTCTCAATACTTGAGCACTGATCTGTCAGGATACCACCAGGCTTGACACCGTTCATGCAAGCGACAAACTTCTCCATGCACCATTTGTAGTCCTCCTCAGTCTCTCTTCCAAGTAGAGCACAAGCGAAAATTACAGTCTGCCAGTGATGGTTGACACCCACAAACAAAACAAGCGCCATATCATACCTGTAAAACAATTGTATATGTTCTGTAAAATCAGACATTCAGATAAAAATAGATCCATGAAGACAACTGAATATATCCTGTAAAATAATGCTTATATACTGTAAAACTGTTAAAAATATAACGTAAAAATTAATACAAGAAAAACAATGCATAGTTCCCTGTAAAATGTTGCACATATCCTGTAAAAATGTATAATATATCCTTCAAAATATTGTACATAACCTTCAAACCTGATTAATATGACCTCTACAACTATTAGATAAATATTGGAAATTTAAATCAATAAAAAAATTACCTATTTGTAAGATATGTGGCATCCATAACAACAACATCATGATAATATTTGTAGGCTGCACGTCCACGTCCATCGGCCCAAAAGATATTCCATAAATGAGCATCATTCGTATGTTTGTATGTATACCAAAAGTTCGAATCACATAATTGCTTCTTCTCAAAATAATCTGCTAGCATATTAGCATCATGTCCACCAAGAGCCCTCAGTTTGCCTCTCTTGTACTTGTCAATGTGGTTTCGAGCGTCCTTTCGTGTAAACGTACCCTTAAAATACCCACCAGCCATTTTTAACACAAGTTCAATGTTGTCGGCGGTTGACAACCCTTGATCCGAGTTAAATTCCAGCATATCTTTGAATCTCTTTGGAATATACCGATAAGCCGGGATTAGAAAGGATGAACCGGGAGTAAGTTCATGATTATGCTCCAAAAACAACTTGCTTACTCGCCATGATCCAGTCAACTCAGAATATTTAATTTTCAGAAAAACCTTGCAGTTTGAGTTTCCAGAAGGCCTCCGCCTCTCTGGAAAAGGCTCTCCTTCTTCAACCTTTTCACGCTTTTCTCTAAATTTAGTGCATTGAAATCGGCAAGCAACCACATTACCACCCTTCTTGTGACTTGTGCGCTTACACACACCAAAACCAGTCTGAAAACCATAAAGTTTCCAGTAATCGTGCGCTTCCTCAACAGAACAAAAATCATCGCCAATACTAGGAGCAATAACTATCTGTTTTTCACCAACCTCTAACTCTCCCGTTTGCTGTCCAACTGTATCTAACACTACATCTGGTTCTGGTTCTGCATTCATATCCCACTGATGAATCTCAGACTCTCCTGACCCCTCTATCACTTCTGGTTCTGGTTCTACATTCAAAACCTCTTGTTCTGGTTCTGCATTCAAGTCCCATTCACGTATAACTCTATGTTCTACAACTTCCAAAGAAATATCACTTCCCAGCTCTTCATTCAAGTCAAATTCCATTGCATAAAAACTGTAAACATCAATAATAAACAATGTAAGACACAATAACAACAGCAGACATGAAGATATTTCAGATAACAACATATCCTGTAAAATAACAACTACATCCTGTAAAACTGTTCAATATATCCTATAGATTAATATCCTTCAATATAATAAATATATCCTGTAAAGCTGTTAAATATATCCTGTAGAATGTTGTATATATCCTGTAAAATTATGAAATATATCCTGTAAAGTAATGTATATAAACTGTATATAGACATCCTGTAATAAACTACATACATACTGTAAACTTACTAGATAAATACTGCAATTTTAGATAACCAAAGCAGACATGAAGATATTTCAGATAAAAACATAAATGTCAAAAGAATTGCATATATCCTGTAAAATAATACATATATCCTGTAAAAATGTTAAACATATAATGTAAAACTGTTAAATATATCCTATAGAGTAATATCCTCCAATATCAAAAGTTTATCCTGCAAAGCTGTTAAATATATCCTGTAAACTGTTGCATACATACTGTAAAATTCTGAAATATAATTCTCAAATCAGACAAATAGCAGGAAATCAGTAATTTACAGTAATTTCTCAAATCAGAATACAGCAATTAATAGATCGTTTCATCGAATACAGTAATTTCTCAGATCAGACAAATATAAGGAAATCAGCAATAAAACGATCGATTTGTAATTTTGATCGATCAGTGTTATTTTGATCGATCAGTGTAATTTTGAGCGATCAGTGTTATTTTACAGGAAATCAGCAAAGAAATCGAAGGAAAACACGATTATAAATTCAAATCAAAAGAAGGAACGAAAATTAAAAAGATCAGCAAAAAACTCACTCAATGTCCGCCGCCTGATAAACTCCGCCGCCTGATAAACTCCGTCGCGTAAAAGGTTGAACAAGGAAATCACGATTATAATGCCCGCCGCCTGAAGAGAGCTCGCCGCCTGAAGAGAGCCCGCCGCCTGAAGAGGATAATCACGAAGAAGAACAGGAATCGCGAAGAGAATCGCGAAGAACAGGAAGCGTGAAGAGGAGAATCGCCTCTGAAAAGGAAAGAACGAGATCGGGAAAGGAAAATTCAAAAAAGGAAATGAGGAGATCGGGAAGAAGGATTAAAGATCCGTTAATTGGTGGGGACCGAGTCAGTTAATCCGTTAATTACGGTTAATTAGTCGAACGGATCAGGTTGGGTACAAACCGGGTACAAAAGGCTGGGTACCAAAACCTTTTCTCAAATTTTTAACAGTGCACAGGCCTTTTTGAGTTGTGCATTAAATAATTGGTTGGGACTAATTAACGTGCACCGGCCTACTTGAGTTGTGCATTAAATAATGGTTATAAACCAATTAACGTGCAACTCGCACGAGCGTACTTCATTTCTACTCGTGCTGTTTTGACCGGATGAAATGAGGAATTTATATCTCCAGGTAACTATACTTTTGAGTTTAGATCCGGACCGTCCGATCTGCTTTGGTACGAATATTAAAAGGCACCGAACATTCGCTTTGAGTCAGATTGGCTCGAATTCTGATCGGACGGTTTGGATCAAAACTCAAAAATTGAGTTACCGAAGATATTAGATATCGGACTCCGGAATGAGAAGGCCCAGTATCATTAGGAAGAATGCAGTATTTTTGTTATGTCATACTGAATTGCTTGTTTTATTTAATTTATCAAATGATGGAATAGAGTAGTCCACCAATCAAGTTGGATTATTGGCCGTTGCAAATGAAAATCAAGATGTGTATAGCTCCGTTTCAGATAATTTTGATTGCGGTCATGAACGCTGTTATCAAAACTCAAAACGATTTATGTCCTTCAACAAAAAACTAATTTTCCGAATACATAATAGAACTCTCCATTTAGTAGTGATTTTGGACGAACAGAAAATTAAAGCCGCTTAATTTTCAACAACTTTATTAACTGCGGACTTAGTGCAGTAGTAGGAACCATTGTCTTTTGAAAAGATGCATGTTCAATTCCCGAAAATAAAAAGATGCTGGAGTGTACCAAATCTTTTAATAAAAAAGAAAAAGAAAATTCAACATCTTTTTACTCGGTTCTCCATTCGTCCACAAAATATACTAGGACAAGGTGGAAGATCACTCGAACAAGAGCAATATAATTATTTAGAGTTTGTTTGGCTGTCACAAAATTATGTGAGATTAGATTTTATTGGTATGGAAACTCATAAATTTAGGAATCCATACATGTGGATTTACACATAAATGATTATGAAAAATGTCATGAGATTAATTGTGATAAATAAAAGATCAAAAGCTAATAAATGATAGAACGAAGTAAAAATTATTAACACTATAATTTGAGTCCACATTTACGACTCAGATTGTAGGATCATTTTTTTGAAATCTTAATCGTTCGATCTAAATAAATGTGATTTTATGAAGGTATGAAATTAATGTGATTTTTTTATTTTAAATTAAATAGTGAGAATAAAAAAAAACAGGAATTTTCTACTCGAGATAAAAAAGGCGTATCTAATCTTACTATTTTCATCCCCTTTATTCAATTGGGGAAGTACTTTCGATGGCCTCTTCATATTTTAGGATATTTTATTTTCTTAATATTTCGAATCTATTTGTTCCCTGTTAAAAAAAAAAAATGACTCGGAATACGAGTACTTAAATAACTAACTCGGCACTCCATAGAAGAACTTTTAAAAATAATTATGGGCCGTTAGAAAGAATTTTGATGGGCCATGTAAATGCATTCCGAGAGTTCTACATATGTTTTGATACGGTAATACTGGAGGTTATATTTCTAAACTCAAGTTAATTAGGGCTGGATCTTGGGCTTTTGCTGCGGGTTTATCCAAAGTCGAGATCCGTACATTTGTTGCGGGGACAAAATTTAGGGGTGTTATATTTATTTTGTTTATCCAAACAAGGGCTGCTTCCAAGTCCATTTCCTCTGAGGAACAGAATATTTAAGTTTAGATCCGGACCGTTCGATTAGAATCTAGGCCAATTCGGTACCAAATAAAATGCACGGGTATTCGTGCCATAACATATCGAACGGTCTAAATCTCAAATTAAAATTTCTGTTACCTCAGGTGATAAGAATTTGATGCTTCTCCAGATTTCCACTCCCGAGCCCGACTGGAAGGGCAATCAAGCTCCATTAAAAGCTGAACTTTAGCCCAGTGAAATTAGTGAGGAAAGCCATGGAAAAAGAAAAGATAGCCGACCTGAGAGCCTTCGTTTCGTATATGAAATCCAATCCATCCGCCATTAACGACCCTTCTCTCGCCTTCTTCAAAGACTATCTCCTCAGGTTTCTCTCTCGCTCTCTCTCCCTAGCCTATTCCCTGTCCCATTTAACTACAACATGATAGCGAATTGATTTTTTTTTTCTTCAGTCTCGGAGCTCCGATTCCTGCAAAATCTACTCCGGTTAGTGCTTCTTCTCTTCTCAATTTTGTGTGTGTGTGTGTTAATTTTACTTTTGCATTGGTTGAGGAGTTAATAACTGGTTGGCAACAATTGGGACCTATATTTGTTACGTACTTTTTTTTTTTTTTTTGATTGAAAAGGCCGAAGCCCAGTTTCATTGAACTGAAACAGGTTATTTGTTACATACTCAGATGTAATTAGAACTAACTGGAAGAAGTTTTGCCCAATTCTAGGTAATTTTAGGGGCGGGTGGAGTAATTAAGAAACAATGGGGGATTCTCACATAATATATACTGATGTGCCGCATTTTAGATAAAAATATTAAAAATACAATTCCCGTGGCAGCTTCTGCCAAGACTTTAAAAAAAAAAATTGACTCCCATATTTCCCTGCAAATTTTCTTATACTGACCCCACATCTGTTCATAAAACAAATAATTAGTAACTTTGTGAGTGTATTGACCCTCATATTCTAAAATCCTGCCTCAGAAAGGAGAGAGGGTGAAAAGATAAGAGAAGAAGAAGAGGAGAAATAGATACAAAATATAATTTCCATTCATACCATCTTTCAAGTTCCAGCTTATATATTACAAACTTAACTGTAGTAATTTCTGAAAATTTACATTGCGAAATAGCTAAGAAAGTAAGAAATTCTGCGTTGACCAGGGTCGGAGCCAGACTTTCTAGCTATGAGGGTCAAACACACATTGGGTGTCAATCATATAAAAGTTTCATGCTGAGTATAGGGGTCAAATTTACAATACCCATATCATTTTACTCTAAACTATATAGAAAACCATGTATAAGCATAGAAATTTTGAAAATGAAATGGGGGTCAATTGACCTGCATTCACTCCATGTAGATCTGTCCCTGGCGTTGACCTTATCCTTCTTCTTCTGGTTTTCTTCTGCTAGCAGGCCCAGCCTTTTCAGATCTCACAACAGCTTCACAAGCTTAGTGAACGTAATGCTGACAGTGTAGGGCCCTTCCTCCAGTCTCTATCTTAATCAACCCTCTTTCCCCTTCAACACAGTCAAGGGTCACGGACTTCTACTCAGCCCAACGCCTATTCTCCTCTTCTTTCCTAACTTGGCTAAGTAAAACTGGAGAGCTAACAACATCTCCCAAATTGGACTCATCCGTGGCTGTTGTTATAATTTGAGATTGAATTGAAAGAGGAATGATTTCTTCAATAATTGATTTTTCATTCCATTGCTTGCAAGAGTTAATATACGCTACTTGGCCGTTATGATATTTCCTAATTATTCTACTAGCCGTTAGGCTTTCCCATTACACAAAATCTAATCCAGCAGATTGATCCTAATTTGATTGGATATTAATGTGATTGATACTATAATCTTGGAACTTGGAAGTTATTATTGGTAAGATTGAATTTAGCATATGCTGCTAAGTGTCTCCAGCTATTGTGTCTCCAAGTCTTGCACAATCTTGAACAGCTGTTAACAATGGGATTGTTTGCCTACCCTTCTATTGATTTCATTTATTACAGAGGTCACCAAAGGCCGAGCAAGACTTTAGCGACTTAGAGGATGAGATTATCGAATCGGATCTTGAATTAGATGGTGAAATTATCGAACCTGAAAATGACCCGCTACCACAGGTTAATTATATTGATACAAGTTATTTGACTCTCATAAAAGGTTAATTTGGAAATAAATTACAAATTTAGGTGAAATTATTATTATAATTTCAGATGGGAGATTTCACAAAGGAAGTGTCTGAAGAGGATCGTGATGCTGCCCAGATGCACAAGTCAAATGCTATTGAAGCTCTATCAGAAGGCATGACATATAAGTTTTCTAAGTTATTCTTTTTTACTTTTTTTATTCCACCATTTCAATTTTTTTGTAACTGGGCCAGTGTGTTTGACTTCTAGGCAACTTGGAGGAGGCTATTAGCCAACTAACCATGGCTATCTTGTTAAATCCCACTTCATCCATCCTTTATGCAACCAGAGGTTTTTAATTCTAATCAGTAATTGTACACATCTTTGACTTACTTTATGTAAAAAAAAAAAAAAAAAACACATTTATGTTTTCTTCGTTCTTTCTTTTTGTTTCAATTTCAGCTAGTGTTTTTGTGAAGCTCAAAAGGCCAAATGCTGCTATAGTAGATGCCAATAGAGCTACGGAGGTTTGTTTGCACTTCTTTTAGCATTGTTTTATGCTTATAGCTGTTTTTTATATGTTTATGTCAAGTTTCAGAAAACAGAGTATCATCCAGACTAATTCACATTCAAATTGTGAAAAGTTGAACTAATATAACATGCAAAGCCCTCTAAACCAGAAGGAAGTACCCTTTCATGTGAATTTCTCTTATTGTTCCTGGTGCTATTTTCTAAAGAAAATTATTATTTGTAGATTAACCCAGATTCAGCAAAGGGTTACAAATCTAGAGGCATGGCAAAGGCTATGTTAGGAAAATGGGAAGAAGCTGCGAGTGACCTCCATTTGGCTGCTAAGCTTGATTTTGACGAAGAAATTAATGTTGTTCTCAAACAGGTTATTCTTTTAAATTCAGACATGCTCTTGTTAAAAGATGAAAGAATTTTCACATATCATACTCCTGAATTCCCTACAATTGTGATTATTGTAGGTTGAACCTATAGTACACAAAATAGAGGAGCATAGGAGAAAATATGAGCGCTTGCGCAAAGAGAGAGAGATGAAGAAAGCTCAAGCTGAAAGGCAACGTAGGCGGGCGGAAGCAGAAGTAAAAGTTACAAACAGAATTTTTATTAAAGAATTGCCAATTCTCTTGAGAAATATATTTTTTTTATTAATGGGGGTCATTACTTTCAGGCTGCATATAGAAATGCAAAAAAGCAAACGGAGTCATCAGAAAGCAAACCTTCGGTGAGCTCCCTCCCTCTCTCCCTCTCTCCCTCTCTTATTTGATACATATATACATGTAATATATGTACGATATGTATCAGAAATGCCACCGGGTATATCAAATATATTTTGAATATAAAAATGTTAGCTGATATGGTTGAACCTATGCCTGGATATTCGTATTCATACTTGCAAGGCTACACAGTTGGACTCTTACGAAAAGATAATTAGCAGTATATACTAATATTAGTAAATTAAGATTGCGGGAGCTGCGCTGGCACGTTCATGGCCATGTACATTGCTGCACCTTGGCCCCATCGCTGGTGACACGGATATAGAAATGGGACAACACTGGATTTTTTTTTTTTTATTATTAATTGGGACTCCTGTAGGAAGTTCCATTAATCTAGAATTGTGCACACCAATAATAAGCGATAGAATTATTATTAGACTTGTTGTATCCTAGAATTATATGATACTTGTAGTTGTATCCGTGCAGCATAGGAATTGTATTTGATTATCAACTAAGAATTTATAAAAGAGAATTTCCACCCATACATACACAAACTGTATTTTTTTATTGACTTATGCTCTTTCCTTTTCAGGCTTCCAATGGTTCCCCGGGTTCTCAAGATGGTAGAATGTCATTCATTTCATTTCTTCGTCGTGTTTTTTTTTTTAATTAATTCGACTGCTTTAATATTGTGAAAAATATCCACTATTTCAGGCCAAGTTATTGTAGTGCGCTCTCAGCATGACCTTACAACTAGATTAAAAGCTGCTTCCAATGCATCTAGACTATCGATTCTCTATTTCACTGCGACTGGTGGTGGTCCTTGCCGGGTCATGGCGCCTCTATTCGTGAAACTAGCCCAGAAGCACCCGCAAGTCATTTTCCTGAAACTCGACATTGACCAACTCGGCAGTGTTGCACAGGAGTGGAATGTGACCAGCGTGCCTACCTTCTTCTTTGTTAAAAATGGCAAAACGGTTGACACAGTTGTAGGTGCTGATAAAAATGGGCTTGAGAGGAGCATTGCGTTGCATGCTAAATAATGCATGATGTGTGTTTTAAACTTATTTGGAGAAAGACTGAACATGTGATTATACTTAAGTTTGTGCGGTCAAATGTACATTTTTAGTGAGCTTTTGTGTTCTGACAGATAGTTTGCTCTTAAAATGTTCTGAAAGATTATTTTGAATAAAGCTTTTGTCTTCTAATTTTAAGTCTGGTGTATATTTATGTTATCTGAAGTCTCAGAGCATTTTTATTTTTGTTTTTATTATTTTCACAAAGTTTTTTGTTTGGGTTGAAAGCCTTAACTTTTTATTACATTATTACAGGATACATTTTTATGTATGTGGCGCCTAGCAACCCAGTATCTACAGCATTTTACCATGTTAATTGAAAGTAGCATTTTTCTAATTTGGCAGCTGATCCTTGGCAAAATTACTTTATCTAGGCTCCGATCTATTAAGCCAGGCAATTTATTTTATAGTCAGGGCTAGAAATGAAGGGTTGTATAAAATTATAAATAGACAAAATATGGAAGGATAATAGCTTAAATTTCTCAAGCCTTTGTGAGCATAATCATTAAACACAAGTTTAAACTTGTGATCCCTCTTTATTTAGTTTACAAAGAAAAAAAAATCTAAAAAATGGAGATGAGAAATGACTAATAAAGCCCGGTCCAATTTACGAGTTAAAATAATGAATTTTGTGGGCTTTGAATCACATTAAAACAGCAACAGAGTCCATTTAATTTCTATAAGGTCACCTCAAAAATAGAAAAAACTTCTAAGAAATTTATAATAATCATCCTAAAGCAGGGAAGTTGACAAAATTAACTGTATTTTGCCATATATGATAACCAGTACAGTATTTCATTTTTTTTTTTTTTGCAACCAGCAGTATTTAGTAGATTGCACAAAAATATTAAATTAACAAATCTATTCAGTGAGTTCATACAAGCTCTAAATTGACTTTGTAAGAGTGAGGCTATGGTACTATGCATAGCACGGATTGGTCCATGCTACGGCTCAATATTTGATTTTTCAAAATCCTAATGGTTGATCCGAACCATTCAACATGATTATAAAATGAATATGTACTTGCAAACCAAATTTTACATTTTTTCGAATTTTTTTACTATTTTTTTAGATAGGTAGAAAATCACTTGATCTGAAAATTCTGGACCATCCAAAAATAGTGATTTTCTATCTATCTAAAAATATAGTAAAAAAAAAATTTGAAAAATGTAAAATTTGGTTTGCAAGTACATATTCATTTTATAATCATGTTGAACAGTTCGGATCAACCGTTAGGATTTTGAAAACTCAAGTATTGAGCCGTAGCACGGACCAATCCGTGCTATGCATAGTACCGTAGCCTCACTCGACTTTGTAAATAGCTAAACCATTAACTAAATTAACATATTGGGAGTAAGTTGAAATTACGTATGTTGGAAATACTGAGTTTTTTTTTATTCAAACAAGGTAAAATACTAATAATATTTTATTTAAAAAACCCATAAAAACTATTTACCATAGAATATCCTAGACTCTTTAATTAAATAAGTAGAAGATTCAAGTGGTCATATGACGCTAAATAAATAAAGGTGTTTAGGAACAGTGGAGTTTCCAAATAACCAAGTCTCCTAACAAACCCACTATTAATAAAACCACAAATTAATTTAGATAATCAAACAATTCTCTACCATCGGCGTGACATCAGCATTATGCGAGCATTGGATCGAAAAAGAAATACATATATTAAAAGTTGTCAAATTTTGTACTCAAGTGCCCTCCTTGACCAATGATATCATCAATTATTAAATGAGATTCACTCATACTTCAGTTCATACATGATTAGTACTACTTTTTGCTTATCTTTGTTTTTTTCATTTTCTTTCTTTTTCAAAAAGAAGGGGTAGGCAAGAATGCTAGAAGACTGTAGAAGGAATATAATGTACACGGAGAATAAAGTGGATAAGGTTCTAAAAATGGATGGGACCTGTTAGTCCCACTGATTGCAACGGTCGGCGTTTGGATTTTAGAAAAAAAAAATGTTATATTAATAAGAAAGGATTTCATTTTAAACAACAGTAATATAGAGGATCGAGAACGAGTTAATTAAGTGAGCACTAACATGCACACATGCTGTTTTCATGGAACAGAAGTTTAGATGATAATGTCTTGTAATAATTAAAAACATTGATCTTGAGTGGTGTGGCTGATATACTTTTAAGAGGGATGCTTCGGTGGACATAAGGACCTATTTGTAAAATGAGTACTATTTTCATTTTCAAAGTTCAAACCGTCGATCCGACCGTTCAACATTATCTCCATATTAAAATGTACTTGGAGGTCAAATTTTACATTTTTTTTGAATTTTTTTACTATTATTAAGTATTTTACAAATTCAATGGTCTGAATTTGACTAGTTTTTGTAAAATACTTAATAAATAGTAAAAAAATTCAAAAAAATGTAAAATTTGATCTCCAAGTACATTTTAATATGGAGATAATGTTGAACGGTCGGATCGACTGTTTGAACTTTAAAAATGAAAATATGACTCATTTTACAAATAGATCCTTATGTCCACCGAAGCAAATGCCTACTTTTAATTAATTCTTTCAAAGACATCAGATTTCATATGTTTTGTTATGCTTAAGTACCCTTTTAGTTGGTTATTTGAAAAGAGTTTACATTGCTAGCTGGTTGACAAAATATATATGACAATTTAGCCCTTAATAAATTATTACATTTTCGTAATGGCTCCTCTATGGGTAAAATTCTGATTTTGCACCTACACAAAATGAACGATCTCATCTTAAAACGAAAAAGGGTGTTCGGCACCACATGGAGGATTAAATTTTAAGTGGACTAAGGCAGTAACTGAGGTAAGAAGAGAGAATGAGGTCAATTGATTCTCATTTATTTTTTTTAGATTTTTTGCATTTACATATGATTTTTTATATAATTTAGAAGATTTTTTGTTTGGCTCTCATAGTTCGAAAGTCTGGCTTCGCCCCTGGGCTAAGGAGTACTTGTTCAGTAAAACTGAATTAAGAAAAATATACTGAGGTAAAAAAAAAGGTGCTAAGGAGAGTTTATCTAACACAATTGGTGTCTTAAGAATCTGGACAAATGATCAAGAGGAGTCTTAATCCGGGCAAAATGAACAAATCTTAATCCATAGTAAGGAGATGTTTTTAGGTGGAATTAAGAGGCTAAGAAGTCTAAAGAAGATTTAAGGAGTTCTCCAATATTTTATTTGAATGGAGAGTAGATGAGAAGGGAGGAGAGGAAACTATTTTATTTAATTGATTATTGATTAGTTGGATATTTAACTTCTTTTAACCTTCTAAAACTTGTATTTTGTTACTTTAAACTGAGTAAGGAAAATAAGACAAATATAATAAAAAATATAAATATATCAATCTCTCTGTTTTTTTCTCTGTTCCTACCCTTTGTTTCTTTTATCGTGCACCTCACGTGAATAAAAAATGGCGTAAAAATTAACATAAATTGGTCAATTATGGAGCCACTCAAAATAAAATATAAATGATAATAATTTTGCTTGTTCGAAACAAATTGCTCACGTCTCGTCTAGTGCGCCGACACGACTTTTAATGCATAAAAAATGATAGAATTTTACATTTGACGAGTTAATTAATTCTATACGAATATTAAAATGAAAAACAAAATAAATCTAATAGCAATTTTTCACTTGCTATCCAAACCCTCTAATATTAGGGCTGTAAACGGATATGGATATCCGTCTGGATATCTGCTCCGAATCTGCTTATTATCTGAATCCGGATTTAAACGGATACGGATATTTTTTGCATAGGAAAATTTAATCCGGATACGGATATAGATAATATTTTGAAAGTATAAACGGAGCAGATATCTGCACTATCCGGATCCGAAATTTCAATTTCTCCGTTTTGCTGTAACTTGACTTTCAGCGGTTAATATTCCCTAACTCCTCTCTATTTCTATATCTTCTCCATTTCTTTACTTTCTTTTTTTAAATTTATTTTTGTTTTTCTTAATTGTTTTTAATTTAGTATTTGTACTTAAAGTTCATATGACTCAATTATCTGACAATTATTCGTTTCGTAACAGTATTCAAATCCGTATCCGTGAATTATCCGCTCCGTATTCGTATCCGTTTAAGATGGATTTGATTTTGAATTTTAATATCCGTTTACTATCCGTATCTGTATCCGTATCCGCTCATTAAAAAAGAAATACGGATTTGATATCAGCATTATCCGCTCCGAATCCGCTCCGTTTACACCCCTGACTAATATATATGTTCTTAAATTAAATCCTTAGGGATCTTCAATTCATACATCATGCTTGTTGTCATGATTTCGAAATGAAAAGTCGCATCTTATTTCTCCATTTTTTAATAAGCTATTTCGCGCATTAAGTAACCAGTAATGGGGCGACTTGCCCTGTGAATATAATTATTGTTTCCTTTTAACTTTATGATGCTTCAGAGAACCACTTTCTATTAAAATCCGAATAAATCAAATAAAAAATTCAGTTCAATAAAATAGCATTAGTATTACCGGCAAATCAATTATTTTTAGTGAAGTAATGCTTCCGAATTTTTTTTAGTTACCATTTTAAACAATAAAATCTTCCGACTTAGACATTACTATTTGAAAATTTTCATTATCTCCATTTCATTATTAAGCACGTTAGGTGTCCGATCCGCCAACGGCTACGATTGAAAGATTAATTTTTGGATTTAATCTCAGCTCTCCATTCACATAATCTATTTTCTTTTGATTAAATGCATATATTTTATGTGTAGAAGTTTAAATTTAGCTACAAACATACTCGCCACACATACCACCACACAATGTGTTACAATTAAAATTAAACATACTATAAAATTTAGCGATATAATTCTCCGTTTCCTTATTTTTTTTGTTTCCTTATTTCTCTCTCTCCAATTGAAATTTTATATACGGCGGATCACAATACAAATCAATTTTTTGTACACTTCCTTATTGATCTACTTTCTTATTTCTATAGATAAATGTAGAATATATTTCTAATTTTATTTTTTTTATGAAAATTTGTCATTTTGTATGAGAATTTATTTTTGTTATCTTATCATATATTTCGTTGCAACGCACGGGCACAATATTAGTTATCCACTATGCAGATAATAATTGCGCACCTCCGAGATGTTACCTAAATATCATTTGGTTGCGCTTATACTAGTTGTGTGCCGCTTTCTGGAGATGCACAACTATTATCTGCGTAGTGGGTAAAATTCAGAAAATGCTTCCGGTATTCATAAAAAATGAAAACACTAAATTGTATTGGAAAAAAAAAATATAATGTGTTTTTTTTGTTAATGTTAGTGCAATGAAATAAATCAAAATGAGATAAAATAAAACGAAAAAAAGTCATCCATGCATGACAGTGGAGACCAGTGACACACGTTGGTCGGTCAAACTAGAACATTTAATTATTCCATCTCTCCGAGTCAAAATTCCCATTGACAATTTTACTTTAAAAAGAAATTTTGAAAATAAAGACAATGAAAAAAGGGGGAAAACCTCAACGCGGTGAAAGGGGTCGGTCATGGGACAGAAGGCAAAATGCAATTATATTTGTTTAAATCCGATTGGTTAATTGGTGCGTGTGCATTTTGTTCAGTGAGTGATACATTAGTTAGCAGTTTGAGATGGTAACCTTTTGCCTATAGTGGAAACATTGTCTGGCAAAATCATCTAAATCTAGACAAAGTGGTGCAACTCATTCCCACCAAGTCACCAACTCAGGTTTTCGACCATTCACCTCTCTTTTACTGTTCACTACCACTAATCACTGTGTATCTATATCTATCTATTCCTGTTCATGAAATCAACCAGAAGACGGAACTAGAAAATTAAATTATAAGGCTGAAAAATTAAATGTAGTATAGAATTTCATTTTACAAGAAAGGCTGAAAGGTATTAATGCATATAAAAAATTTCAAAATTTAATGAATACAATTATAAAATTTAAATTGAAAATCAGTCTTTGATCTAGTGGTAAAGACAATCAGGAGCGGATCTAAGGCATAAGTAAAGGTGGCTAAGCTATCTCTATAATTTCAAAATTTTAATTATGCATATAGAAAATTAATTGAATTTTTTTTATATATAGTCCAGCCACCCTCAATAAATAATAAATGCTTAGTTGTAGCCTAGTGATTAAAACTCTATTTTGTAGGTGAGAGTTTTTGGGTTCAATCCCACTCACCACAATTGTGTATTTTAATTTTCAGCCACTCTTATTAAAATTTTCTAATTTCGTCCTTAAAGATAATATTCACTGTGTAGAAGGTCGCAGGTTTAAAACCTGAAAGGAACATTTTTTTTGTAGATATTAAATAGTTAGATGACTTGATCTCCAAATTTTACTCAAAAAAAATTAGAAACTTCAAATTTGTAGGGAAAGCTTAGCATCCTTTCTCAACACTACCTTTCGGGCCCCATCAATCTTGATCTATTTTATTGCTAATTAAGTTTATATTGTAGTAAAGTTAAAAAAATTGAATATATCCTCTAGCACTATAGTTTTAATTATTGAAAATTACTAATCATAAGAAATAATTATAAAGGCCAAACCCATTTTTTAGCCTTAATGTTATCAATCACCAGCTCTTTTAGAGATGAATAAACACTAAGATTTAATTGTTTTTTTTTTCCTTTTTCACATTAATCAGATTCAACACATATATAAAACTAAAATTTCCTCACTGGCAAATTTGAAAAAAGAAAATTAACAAAAATCAAGGGTTATTCAAACTGTGAGCATATTGAGGTTTTCTATTTGGCTGATTTACTATTTACTTTGAAAAAGTTATAGTTTAATATTCACTTTGAACATATTACTGTTTTCTGGTATTTCTACCAGCATATAATAAATAAAAATTGAAAGAAAAAAAAATCCTACGGTGAATTCAGGAGAATATAGGAACTTATTTGTAAAAGCACTCTGAAGACAAAAAATATTTACATAGATTGCCCCTAGTTGACTCGTTCAGCTTTTTTTTTATTTTAAATTCTATCTTTTCACGTTTTAGCTTTCTGTTGCTGGCATGCTATAAACTTTGTGCTGTACTAGGAAATAAATCTGCTGCGATCCGTGACAGGTGAACAGTAACTCTGAAATTCCTGCTTTTTCAAATTCAGCCGTTAACTTTTTATGTGCACGTATTTCGGAACAGTTGATTTTTCTGTGTACGCATCTCGAAACAATTCGACAGCTGAATTGAGAAAAACAGAAATTGCACAATACTGTTCACCTATTACGGATCGCAGCAGATTCTGATCCGCTGTACTAAACAATGGTTTGGATGTGTAGTATCAGATCGGTGCCAATAATTACTGGTAACAAAAAGTATCGTTGGTTGTGTTATTTGATGGGGCCGATAATGGCTAATTAAAAATTTGTATTTTTTAAAATTAAATGAGATTCAAAATAATTCAAATGTCTTTCAGACTTTTGAAATTGAAAAGTGTTAATTTAAATATTAAATTTCGATCTTATAATTTATTATGCAGAGGTTTCAAATACCTTCATTTTTTATACCTCTATTTTATAAGAAGAAAAGATAATGAAATGATAGGACAACAGTATGCGAAAATAAATTTGAAATCTACATTCTAAATTTGAAAGGGACAAAATGATCCTTTCGAGAAAATAGAGTTAAAATCTTTCCCTCACTCTCATCTTATTAAAGTTTTAAACCTATTTTAAAATGACATTTTAATTTCTTATCCTTCACTCCTCATCACTCTCTCTCGTGGAGCAAAGTTTTAAACTCATTTTAAAATGTGCGATAGACATGACAGAGTCAAACTTTCAAATTATCATGTCAATCATAGATATGAGACTCAATCATATAAATTTTTTCTACATAGAATGAGACTCAATTTTACAAAACTATAATATTTTACTCTAAATTGTATAGAAAATCATACGTGAATATAAATTTTTTAAAATAAACTATGAGGAGAATCCTCATAATTCTTACTTTTTAGCGTTGATTTTTTAATAATAACCAACACCGAAGACTATGTACTAAAATATCTGTCATTATCAGTATTTATTCTTGAGTAGAACTAAGGTGCTCTTAAGCTCACCAAGCCCTTCCGTGAGCGCGACTCTAAAATCTATTGAATTGACTTCAAACGACATTTTCAAATCATTAAATATTCAATCTATATTAAAATGTGCTTGGAGACCAAATTTTACATTTTTTGGAATTTTTTTACTATTTATTAAGATTATTTGAAAATCGCTGTTTTGCAATGGTGAGGAATTTTAATAAGAACAGCGATTTTCAAATGTTACCTAATGAATAAACGTGTTGTCTCATGAAATGTTACCTAATATCATCAACATATCCAGGTGTTGTCTCATGAAATGTTACCTAATGTTATCAACATATGCAGTGCATTTGAGGAAAATTACTCATGCTCAATTAATGGAACAGTTACAAGATGTGATATTGTGATATGATAGATGCACATGAACCATCCAAATCTTTAATTTACAGCTGTTTCTCCTAATACACTGACCGCCCGCTCAACGGGACGGTGACACCGTGCGTGTTTAATTTGTGACAACATTCAATGCAAACATTTTTAGTCTCTATCAACAACAAAAAAATATATTAAAATCCAAGTAAATAAGATAAACTAAAAAAGAGAGCACACTTCACTCTTCCACTGGCTAAGCTATCTGGCACCAAATTAATTCCTTTGCTTTGCCTTGGCCTTTTGTCGCTGAGTAGGTATACAATCATTGTTATCTTTAACACAACCCCCTTTTTTCTCTCAAAAACTGTACCTGAAAAAAGTGGTTTGGTAGACCCTTTTAGTATATGCTAGTTTCTTTTCCGATAAGGTGACAATTGACAAACAAAATTGCAATACATTCTCTGATTGCGAGTGCCAATTAGTGTACATGTACAGTTGTCTTATAATGTGACAACTTATAAGCTTTGTGGTGCTTTGTATTCCACATTTTTTAATTACCGTACAGTTGAAACGACGTCTCATATTTCTTTCTTGAATTACCAGTTGGTGCTGGGGAATACAAGGCAATCAAATCTTCCTCTGTTTTGCAAAATTTGTACCATGGATTTGACGTTTGATTCAGGGACGGATTCAGAATTTTCATCTATTAACTAATTGGATACTCGATAAAAAATTATATGTTTCAATGTTTTGACTTGTAATTTTTGATACTTTGACTTATAATTCTAATTACCAATCAAAATTCAACAAATTTATTTCAATTTTAACTCTAAATTTAACCCAAATTACAAATCAAATGTCCAGAGGGGGGCAAAAAAAATTTCAGAGAGGGCAAAGTCGGTCGGAACCGCTAAATCTCCACTAAAACTCAAAATCCAGGGGGGGGGCAGCTGCCCACCCGGATGCACCTGGGTCCGCCCCTGGGTTGATTATATATTGTATATTCCAACAAATTAAAGGATAGTTTTATTTATACATTCATCTTTGATGTTATATTTATTTAATATTTTTTTACGTTATTGTCCGAACTAAAACAATTATATTTATAAAATATTTTTTATTATTTAAATAAGACACATATATATCGGATTTCAGCTAATTCAGTAATCATTTTTAAGAGTTAAATTACAGTTGTTCTTTAATGCATGACCGAATAAATTATAAAATGGGATATATAATAATTGAGGATAAATGGTTCTTTAATCCATGATTTTAATTTATATACTTTGACAATTTCAATGAGGATAAATGCTAAAAAAGAAATATGATGCACCTAAATAAATCAAACAATTATGGTTACATTGCAAAATATGCAGAGCAATAGGATAAGTCATAAGCACCTTAGTAGTATTAATTAGTGCTGCAAATTATATGTTTAATTAACAGAGTTAAAAAATTAAATGAAAAGTTTCTCGAATATATCTTATACTAACTTTTAATTTGTTCAAAAACTTAATTAACAATTTAACATGCTGTAGTGTACTGTGTATAGGACCATTGGAATTAGAGTAGGTCCGATGCCCATCGGACCTATCTTGGTTCGATGGGTGTGATGACCATTCGTCTGCATCAAGATTCGTGTGATATGCATCAAAATCCGTGCAAATCCGTATCAATTTCCGTGCACATAATCTTGATGCTAATCGTAAGGTTCTAGAGCTAATTGAACCTAAATGTAGGTCCGATGCCCATCGGACCTACTCCTATCTCGATTTTTGTACTGATTTTATAAACACCTGCCAATTGTGATATTAGCAATTATCCAACACGACAAACCAAGTAGATCGTCATAAATGATGAAATGCCACTGAGGCTAAAGCATGGCCCTTTTGTGTAGCTTATTGGGGCACTTACAGGAGGCTAAAGCATGATTGTGGTGAAGTAAACGTACGATCTAAGCTGACACGTGGCGTGTCTGTGTCTGCTTCTGAAAAAGTGGGGCCCAACAGATCCACTTTTGCGGGACCTCACTTCGCCTGATACGTGGGATACATTTAGACCAGTAATATTTTTATGATTCAGGATTTGAACCTTTGGTTCTGAGACACCAAGGTGACGTCTTCAACCACTGGCAGTTGGTAAATACAAAAAAATTAGCATGACATAGAAATTGTAAATATTTGCACAACCAATGTGATTTCGAATTCAGGTGTGAGGCTTGATTATTTATAAAAAAAATTTTAACTTCAAGTTTGTTTTATAAGTAGTTGCATGAAATAGTAATTAAAAATATTTGCACAAAACTATGCATTAAAAACGAGAATGATTTTTTTTTTTCTAAAAAAAGTTTTTATTATTATTAAGAGGCCACGGTACACACCATTAGTTTTTTTTATGCTATTTTCAAGAATTGAATTTGTGTCTCTCTAAAAGAAACGAGGATTCGTGCTACAACACTAAGTCTACAGTTTAATTATTTTTTTAAATTAACATCTGTAGTTCGTTTTCTGAATAATTTTAAAAGATTTTGATAATTCAATATGAACATAAAACATTTGCACATACTTCAAGATCCTGCTGGTATGGTTACGCGTGTCTACCTAAATTGGAATCTGTTTTCCTCGTGTGCTTGATGGTACACTTAAGATCTATTCATTTGTCACAGGATTACACGAAATTGAATTTGATGGGATGGAACCACTTTTAAAAAAGTGAGAACCCATGAAATACGGATACGTACATAATGTTAGTGTAATAATTTAGAAGTCAATAAAACGATAAATGTATCATATATATTTTGTTCATGAATTGGATGATTAATATCATCTTGTTGCCTTGAGTATTATTGTATTTATGAATCATTCTTTTATCTGACTAGAGTCAATGAATGGAATTGTGAAACTTCATAATATAGATGATATATATTCTTAAAAGTCACTAACCAAGGTAATTAGCAGGAACACTAATTTACCGTTACAAGGTTAGTATGTGGATTAAAAGATGGTTAAGTTTTACAAACTATTGACAAGAGATGGCATTTTAATTACATAGATACATGTTCCAGGAACATGGTATTTGACAGACTCCGAATGAAACATTAAATGAAATTGTGTTTGTGTCATTAATGTTTTCATTCAGTGTTTAGTTCTAAAGTATGAGGTATTCATCTTTCCTACTAAGAGATGTGTATGTGTGACTGTTACCTAACGCTGTCGGTAAAACGCAGTTATAACGGTAGCTCTTCGGTATACATAGCTTAGCTGAGGTAGTGATGGTTTACCAAAAGTACTATTGTCCCTCGTATCTCT
The DNA here is from genome assembly GCA_025461125.1 of Carex kokanica. Classification (NCBI taxonomy): domain Eukaryota; kingdom Viridiplantae; phylum Streptophyta; class Magnoliopsida; order Poales; family Cyperaceae; genus Carex; species Carex kokanica. The sequence goes on from JAJGRX010000376.1 coordinate 46,232, forward strand.
ATACGAGTTATAGTATCACTGGGCCCCTTGATAGAATAAGATTATCTGCATGCGGTATAATTACAAGAGTAATTATATTTGGTAATCTGTTCAAGATCAAGAAAAGATTAAGTTTGTAAGGATGACACACACCTACCTTGAAACTGATATGATAACTATGAGACAAAAGAATTAACACGAGTAAATAGTTTACTGGATCGTGGTATTGTACAGTACAGCATCATCTGTGTAATTGGGTGTGTAATTGGGTGGTCATAGTGCAGATGTCAGATGCCTCCTATGATTATAGAAGTTAAAATAGTTTTAATTCTATTTACCAACATAACACAGATCCTATTGGGTCACACCATATAGGAGCTACTCGGAGAATCTTATTGATTAATTATGATTTGATTATGATTAATAATAAGATGGATATAATTAATTATACTTGATATAATTAAATTATAAATGTCATTTGGATGACAAGCAAAAACAACGGTTAATTTATAAACGTGTACGACACGTTGTATAAAAGTCACCGAAACAAACAACCGCAAGAAATATAATTGTTCAGAATAATTATATGGATATTAATTGAATTTGGGCCGAGGGCATTTTGGTCTTTTCACATGTCATTCTTATCCACATGACACGTCATCATTCTTATCCACATGACACGTCATCATTCTTATCCACATGACACGTCATCATCTCTATCCACTAGAGGGCAAAATGGTCATTTCATGTCCATTTTAGGCCTATAAATAGAGGGGTAGGGGTAGAGAATAGAATACTAATTTCTAAGATATCGAATCTGTCTGATCAGTTCGGTAATCTATTTTCTCTCTTTCTCGGTTTCTCTCCCAAATAGTGTTTCGGTTGAGAAAAGGAAGTTATACGTAATTGACGTATAATCTTGCGGGTTGTTGAGAAGAATATTTACGGGATCGGTGAATAGTGTTTTCCCGAATTTCGCGCTATTTCAGTTTTGCTTATTAGTGAATCTGAATAACTGAAAATTCGTGATTATGTGTTTTCGTCTTTTCTCGGTGAATAGTGTTTTTGCAGAATCCCGCGGTTTATAGTATTTCTGGCAAAAGAAATAAACCGCTCTCCGGTTAGTCCTGGTGGATAACCGATAGAGGCACCAGACGTCTGGTGCTCCGAGACGAGTCATTCCCAGATGTCGCTCTTCTCGTTCGGTCTGCTTTCCAACTGAGATTTGGAAACAAGGTATAAACATGTTATATTAATCTATTTAATTGGTAAATAGATTAAAGTTTTAGAAATCAATCAAAGGAGTAGATCTATAAACTGATTAAAATACAAGTAAATACGGTTTTACTACTTTGGGTCTATACATGATTAATCTGGTATGTAACTCTCGGTTATTATCCGACATACTACTTAATCTATGATCTGAATAAGTAAAGTTTTACTTACGGGTTTTAATCTAAGAAAAGGATTGAACAGGTGTGTAACTCTCGGTAGATTATCCGACATACCACTTCAATCCTTTTGGCTTGAGTTAGAAGTAAAAATTTTGTTTTACGGTCTTTCCGCAGCTTAAGCCTAATGGCTTTGGGTAGCCTCAAAACCCAACACATAATTGATTATGAGAATATACTAAAATGAGTGTTCGGTTGTATTGTGGAACTAGTTGTGGGAAATCTTGATTTATTTTAAAAATATGTATATCAAGTTATCATCAACTAAATTATATACCTCTAAAATTTTGATACAAAAAACAAATTAAATTAAGATATACATATTTTTAGAGGTATATAATTTAATAAAAAAATATGGAACAATAATTTTAAAAATTAAGATATACAAGAAAACAAAGTAAATCAAGATATACATATTTTTAGACGTATATAATTTAATAAAAAAATACTTTGTTTTCTCTATCAAAATTTTAGAGGTATATAATTTAGTAGATATACATATTTTTTTAATAATTTAATTTCTTGAAAAAATTAAAAAAATTAAAAAGTTAAAACTATAGATGTATAAATCAATTAGATATATTTGTAAAATTTGGATAAATTTTAATTTTAATTTTTATCCATAAAAAATTCGTTTAATTTGAACCGTTTAAAACTTTAAATTATATAATGAAAGAGTAACATGCGCCACAAGAAATTGAAAAAAAAAAAAAAAAACTATGTCCGGACAGTTGTACCTTCGGAACCATGTAATGCCAGCTTATTAGATATTAAAACGTGTATTTTACCTGTAAGACTATAAACACACATTTAACATTTATAAAGAGACTAAAATATTTAAAAACATAAGAAAAAAAATCAACTAAATTCGATGATAAAAAAATCAATTAAAATTCAATATACTTGATTAAACTTTTAAAATTACGAGAGTAACTAAGAACATGTTGTATTTGTTGAAGATTTGTCAGCGCTTGTGGGTCAATGAAACTCATGTGAAAGCCATATCATGCTTATGGTAATTGGCATTGGCCTCGTAGTGAGGCTATGATACTATATATATATATAGTGCATACTGTTCTGTGCTATATTTTTAAAGTTTAAAAAGTCATTATAAACCGTTCAACATAACTTCCTTATAAAAATATACTTTTAGATCATTTTTTTCATTTTTCTAGAATTTATTTACTATTTTTTTAAATAGATAAAAAATCACTTGATCTAAATAATTCTAAATCATTAATTCAAAAATAGTGATTTTCTACCAATTTAAAAAATTAAAAAAAATTAAAATTTTGGTCTGCAAGCTAAGTATATTTTCATACGAAATCATATTGAACCGTTCGAATTAATTGTTTGTACTTAGAAAATTGGGAGAATTTCATATATACCACTCAAAAACTGTGAAATTACGTATTTACCATCCAAATTTCTATAATTACATATTTACCATCTTAAAATCTAATAACTCACATATTTACCCAATTAATCAAAATCTTAGATTAATTAGAGATTAATTAAGTTTAATATTATAAAGAATATAATTAATACTTGAATTAGTCCTTTCCCCTTCTACGCACATAATTCTTCTCTTTTTGATGCGACATTTCTTTTCTACGCTAAAATTTATCGTTCTCTCTCGCCTCCTCCTCTTCTGCTCTACTAAAACTTTCTCCTCATCAAAGGAATGTTGGCATCAAATGGACGAAAATAAATATAAGTTTACACATCTTACATCACACCTTAACTTGTGGATGAAAATCAATAAACCAGTTGCATAATCAGCCTAAATAACATGAATTGAAAATTAGAAATAAATCATAAAATTAGCGAAACAGTTTCACATTCCTAGTTATGTTGCTCATGTACCTGTTGGAAAATAGAAGACAGTTGCTTGTGCTGGGGCTAAGTTAATCCTTGATTAATTAGAGAACGTATTTAAGGAGAGAAAGAGAGGGTGCTAAGTTAATCCTTGATTAATTATAATTTTAAGAATATTAAGCATAATTAATCTTAGTTTTGGGTATATTTGATATATACTAAAGTTATATTGGGTAATTATGTGAGTTATCAGATTTTTAGATGGTAAATACGTAATTATAGAAATTTGGATGGTAAATACGTAATTTCACAGTTTTTGAGTGGTATATATGAAATTCTCCCTAGAAAATTAATATATTTATACCAATCCGTACTATTAGGGGTGCAAACGGATCGGATAAGGATCGGATAGTGGTAAAACCATATCCGTATCCGTTTTTATTTTTCGGATACGGATATGGATCGGATGTCGGATATCCGTAGATATATACATAAATATTGTCATAATATATATTAAATTATATGGTATATATCTACTATTCGGATACGGATAATTAAAATGTAAAACCATATCCGTATCCGTACGGATATTCGAATATCGGATATCCATATTTAATTTTCGGATACGGATCCAGATACGGTCGGATATTATCCGATCCGTTTGCACCCCTACGCACTATAGTAGTACCATAACTTTACTCTAATTTTAACTAAGGATTTCATATTATTCAAGACTGAAACTGAATATCCGCACTAATAGAATTTAATTATTAAAGACGTCATGCCAGGTCAGCCATGGTGGAGAATAATAGACCATTGATTAGTCATTGATAAATTTGTGAAAAAAGTTAAGTCTTCATGTGTTAAACTTGTCTATAAAGTTCCGATTTTTCTACAAACATTCAACTAGTAAGTTCCTGCGCTCACCCAATTTGAAGTTTGTTCATCTTAATTTTATTTCTATAAACACTTATATTGTAATGTAAATTAGAATAGAAATATCGGCTGGATATTTATTTTCAGATTTCGCATCCTACCACCCACGCGTATCCAGTCCGCGCACCAAATTGGACGGTGTGCGTACTGGGTAGGTGCACCGATCGGTGCGCATATTGGACAGGCGCACTGCTTGGTGCGCGTACTGGGCAGGCGCACCGACCCACTTGACCCGGTGCGCAGACTGGGTAGGCGTACCGCGGTACTCGGTAAAAGTTTTCTTCAGATTGACCCTGAAAACCTCTCTGTTCTTTGTAAATTAATAAATATCTTATCTCCATTACATATGAAATGGAGATCTCCATTACAGCGACGCCAGTACCAGTATTGGTACTGGATTTCTCTGTTGCCTTTGGTGTTGACTGTGCTGAGGCATGTTTTCGGTGCCAAATTCTTGTTTTGTTGTGCTGTTGCGGTTTCAACTTTATGAAGTAAATTATTTTTCTCTGTCCGCGATACGCCAATTCAGTCCGTGTACCGGGTCGAGTGGGTCGGTGCGCCTGGCCAGTACGCGCACCAATCCGCGCACCGGGTCAAGTAGGATGCGAAATAAGTCCCTAGCAGTGGTAATTATTTAATTTAATTTTTTTTTTGTGGTAACTAAAAAAAAATGGGTGCTTTTATTTTTGTTCCGTGCTTGACTGCAATATGTTTTTAAGTTGGATTTTTAATATCATTTTAAAAGGTTGGATATGTATTTATTCTTTGTTTATTAAGCAATTGATCTCATATGTAGTGATTTATGATATATTTATGATTGTTGATTATGATCGAACTAAATGTATACTAATGTTTTAAAATGTGATGTTTTTTTAGATCTACATGATAAAGATAGTTAATAGTTGGCCTGAAATTTTTTAACATAAAGATAAAATCAAGTCTTTCAACTTTAACACCTTGTTTGGATGGAGAGTAGAGGAAGAGATCGAATGAAAAGAAAAGAAAATAAATTTTTTCCTCAAATCGTGTTTGGTTGACAAAATTATGTCAGAGGTGAAGAGTATATGAGGAAATAGGTTTAACAATGGCATACTTGTAATTAATAATAAAGATTTCTCTCCCGATTTAAGGTGTAACGGATGAAAAAAAATGACACAAATATCCAATCCTATATCTTATCTATATAATTCTCATCAAAATTTCTTTGTCACAAACATACAACAGCCACCGAATTTCTCATTAATCTTCTAAATTTTAATTAACCAAATAAGAAATAAGACAAGAAAGAAAATTAAATTTATTTTTTCTCATTAATCATCCAAACAGTATTAATCTTCCTTTCTATTCCATTACGTTCTCTTGTATTCTTCACCTCCCCTCCCATCCTTTACTCTCCATCCAAACAAAGTGTAAACATTTGTAAACAATCTCTACTCAGAATTTTCAACCTATGATAATTGCCTCAAACTTTTTGAATTTTAAATAAAATCAGTTTTTTAGTAGATGTCACTACCATTCTCTTTGTTGAATATTGAACATTATTAAAATGTTGAAATATCTTGTGGCTCTTACTCGTTTTTTTTAGTGAAGTAGAGTTTAAGTTTTTTTTTTCATAAATCTAAAATCATGTTTTAGATTTTATTTTTATACTCTGTTTTGTTTAGATTTTTAAGAGATAGCAACATCTGCAAGCCGGATCATAAGTTAAGTCAGGATCATTAGTTAAGCCAGAGAATGCTGAGTTATTCCTATAATTTTAATAGTTTTAATCATGTGCATTGAAATTTAATTAATTTGTTTTTTAAAAGTTTTTATACAGTTCATCCTCTCTATAAATTGTTAAATATATATTTGGTTAGAATTCTATTTTGTGGTTGTAGACATATGAGTTTTAATTTTCAATGATCACATATTTTATATTATGCATTGTAAGTTTCAGCTTCCAATTAATTTTTTTCTAGTTCCCTTCAAGATATGTTTAAAAAAACTATTTTGAGTAAGTTTGGGATAAAATTATTCAACTATTTAATATCAATAATAATTTTTTTTCATTTATATTTTAAACTTGCGACTTCCTACGCACAGAGAGTATTTACTTTACCACTAAATCAAATATTAGCTGTCATTTGTTTCTAAAACTTTTGAACAACTACTCTTCTATACCATCCTAGGTGAAAAACAATGAATGTCAGCAACTCTTAAGCTTTCGATAACTTATTTTAATTAGAAGATATAATTAAATGAATCAATGTGGGCCGCTCAAGAACCTTTTTGTTTTCTTTCTTTCATTTTCTTTTTGTTTTCAGCATATTTTGCGTCCGCAATCAATTCGCACGCCGGGGGCCTGTTGCTTTTAAAAAGAACTTTGGATCTCTTCTAACTGCAATATTGTAGAAAATTGTGCGTCGAATGGTTAATTATATTTTGTTGGATATATATTTTATTGTCTGGTTGATCATGAAGTCTACCACTTGACGATGTATGTTCAAACTACTCCATTATCTCAGAACTATTATAATATTATAATGGATCATGATATTTTGGTGCGTATCTATATTGTGACATAAGTTGTCCCAATCTTTTTTTATTGATATTTCAAAACTTAATTTTGATTTGTTAACTTTATTTTTCTTCTTTTGGTATAATATTAAGATGCCAAAAGTGAATGAACTAAATAAATCCATAATTAGTTATCTTAGTGCTTTCATTTTTCAGCTTCTTGATTTTTAATAAAATTAACTAAACAATGTTGAACTTTACTATTTAGTGTTGATTGAGATTAGATCTGGTAGCATCTGCCATGATTTCTCAAAAAAAAAAAAAAAAAAATTGAGATTAGATCAATTATAAGACCAATAGACACTTTTTATGCATTATACTAATTAAGCAGCTTAAATCAACTTGAAATATATTTAACTTCAGAAATTCAAAACAAATGCAGATTTTAAAGTTTAAGAAAAATCAATTTAATTTATTTATGTATAAACTTATTTCTCGTAAGTTATTTGAAATTACATGAAATTAGCCTACGTGGCTCTTTCAAAAAAAAAAAAATACACATGAAACTATGATGGATATTTCAACTTTATTTATATTTTGTGAAAGTATGAAAACCAACCATTACACCACAAATACATTGCATTTATAATTATCAACTTATCTCGATTGATGAAGTACATATGAATGAAATAAGAGGAGGGTTCAAATGCCTCCATTTTTCATGCCTCCATCATGCCTCCATTTTTAAAAACTTTAATAACTCAAAATTTAGAACTTAAAAGTCAAAATAAAACCGTTAAATATGATCTACATCATTTTATTTATGCACATGCAAAAAATTATGACATTTCAATTTTGTTTTGGTTGTCATCAAGAGCTTGTAAAAAACGTACTAATGTGGATAATTTCTAGACGTTGATTTTTCAACTTATTGATTCACATAAAAACAAAATCAAAATGTGATAATTTTTTATGAGCACATAGATAAAATGATGTAGATCATATCCAACGGTTTTATTTTGACTTTTAAGTTTTAAATTTTGAGTTATTAATGTTTTTAAAAGTGGAGGCATGAAAAATGGAGGCATTTGAACCCTCCTCATGAAATAATAAAAAAATGATAAAACAATATCACTTCACATACTCGTGTGCTTTTAGTTATTTTAAGTAAGAGGTGGGTTCCAATACCTCATGTCTTTCATAACTCATCATACCTCATATTTAATATTTCGTTTTCAAAGTCTAAAATTTTGATTTGAACAGCTCAACACGATATCCATACTAAAATATGCTTGGAGATCAAATTTTATAATTTTTGGAAATTTTTTACTACAAAATCACTGTTCTTGGACCGTTGAAAAACAGTGATTTTGTATCTTTTTTAAAAAATAGTAAAAAAATTTCAAAAATTATAAAATTTAATCTCCAAGCATATTTTAGTATGGATATCGTGTTAAGCGGTTTGGATCGACATTTTAGACTTTGAAAACGAAAATATTAAATATGAAGTATGATGAGTTATGAAAGACATGAGGTATTGGAACCCTCCTCTTTAAATAATTACACATTAATTTTCAAATAAATGAGTCGAATGAATAGAGTTTAAATTGTATTCTGAAACACTTATGTTTAAATAATACGCGAGTTCAATTCATACTGAAACACTTATATAAAAAAAGTTGCATTCTGATGGAGTAAAAAAACTCTTTTTATATCCAACATCAATAAATAGGTTCAATACACGGAAAGACACACCACTTTATAAAAGAATAACAATATTATTTTGTCCTTGATGAAAATAAATGACTTTAGAACAATTATCTATATTCTATAATCTATATACAACTTTCATTCTACTGTTGGAGAACTACTTTCTATCCTAAAAGGGGCTCACTACTGTGACAGCCTACTGTTAGCTAGTGACCCGCTATATGATATGTTTATCCATACGGCCGTACAAAATCCGGTAATTTCTACCATCTTTTTGTGAAGGACCAGGGAGTCATTTCGGAAAATGAAGAAAAAAAGGGGTAGGAAAAGAAAAGTCTTCCCTCTCTAAGCTTTACTGGTTAGCAAATAGCAACGACTCTATTTCGTTTGATAGTCGCCGCCTTTCTCAGTTTCTGTATTCAATCGTTGACATGCGTGGCAGCCAGTGCATGTGGAGTCCAAAAATCCTTGCAAAGACAAATCTTTTTGTTCAGTTCCTCATATTTTGTGGAAATTTATGGCGCCATATACAGCAACACATATGACTTTACATGGAGATTTTTTCCTTTGTTTTTTTGGGGGTCTGAACTCGGTGGATAGAGCAAAAGATGAATAAGATCTTTAAAGAGTGAGGCTATGTTACTATACACATAGTGTGAATTGGTCCGTACTACATATAAATATTTTTGTTTTCAAAATTCTAATGATCGATTCAAAGCGATTAGTATGATTTTCATGTGAATATATACTTATAAATTAAAATTTATATTTTTTGAATGGATAGAAAAACACTGTTTTTGAATGGTCCAAAATTTTCAAATTAAGTGATTTTATACTCATTTAAGAAATAGTAAAAAAATTCTACAAAATGTAAAATTTAGTTTACAAATACATATTAATGTATGGTGACAATGTTAAACAGTTCAGATCGATCATTATAACTTTCAAACTGAAAGTTTGAGTTCATAGCGCGGGCTAATATGCACGTACCATGCATAGTCTCACTCATCTTCAAAAGAAAGACTTCATCTCATCTCTCATTTGTTTTGACGCAATCGAACAGCAGAGGCGTCAAACATAAAATTATATAAATGTTAGTTATTAGTATATCAAATGAGATTCGAAGGTCAAAATAGTAGAAAAATCAATAAATGCATAAATAGTTAGGATATATATCAGTGTTCTAAATAGCGCGTTATAGCGTTTCTGGACCCAAACGCTAAGCTATGACATCAAAATGCTCTATTTGCGCTACGGCCGCTATAGCGGTGATAGCGGTCCGCTATTTGCGCTATGGCCGCTATACAATATGATTTTTTTTATTTTATTTTAATAAAACCTATTTGGCAGCCACTGCCAAATGTTTCAAAAAAACAATATGAGTTTTTTTAAGCAATTTATATGGACTTTAAATAAAGACCAAAAAAAGCTCAAACCGAAATTGAATTTGTTGCTACTTGCTACAGATAAATCAATTTGAAATTGGGAGAAATAGAAATTTGAATAGAAAAAAAATAGATTATGTCATGAATCATGATACTTAAGATATTTTTAATAGAAAAAATTGATAGTTTATGATATTACTATGGATATTTTGAACTGCAATTTGGACTTTGTATCGGGTAAATATGAATATTATAATTTCTTAATTACTTTGGTGTTATTTATTGTTTTATGAGACTTTAGATAATGTTGATAGTTAGTACAAATATTGAATATACGGAATGTAAAAAAAAAAAAAGCTATGTGGCATAGCTTCCGCTATAGCAAGCTATTCACTGTAACTTTTTTTGTAGCTTTCCCGCTATAACGCTATAAACACTATTTAAAACCTTGATATATACTGATACAATTAATGCATACTTTTAACGTCAGACACAAATTAATGTTGTAACTTAGTCTTGTTACGTTCTTTAATTATGTTGACATGTGGTTCTTATACATTTTTAATTGTCTTCTGTTATGCGCAAAATCTAAGCTCAAGCAATATGCAAATGATAGTTCTCCTAAGTTAGATGTGAGACTTGACATGTGGGGGCTGCATGCTGGTCATTGACAAATATGTAACACATAATTTGATATTTTGTAGGTCTTGGTTCAAGTCATATATAACTCATAAGTGCATAGACGATAAAATACATTAATTTGAGACCATCCAAAGTATTTAATTTTAGTATGCCTCCGCAGTTTATTTTTTATTAACAAGAAAAACATATACGGTGATGTACATTACTTTACCAAAAGGAGAAACAAAAAAAAAACAGAAAAAGAAAAAGAAAAGGAACAAACGAACCCACACTGTAATTTTTTAGTTCTTTTAAATTTTTATTTATAATCCTTTCTAAAATAAACAACAACTAAACACACAAGAATTAATGGTTTTATACATTAAGATTTAGAACAACTCCAATTTCCATGCTTCCTGATCAAAAGCTGATTTCTGGTACTGTGTAAACGGGTCCGGGTCCATATCCGTGCTGAGATCCCATGAACCCATTATGTCATCCAAACCCATTAGGTACATCGACTCCGGCCAATCCATAAATGGCAAGGCCATCTCTTGATCACCTCCGTTCGCCGAACAGGAAACACCACTCGACGAACATGTCGAAGACGAAGACGGTGAAATGACAGGTGGCGGCGATCTAACAACGATTTCGTCTGGTTGTATCAATGGCACCTCATCTGTGCAAAATTCGTTGGAATATTCCTCTGTTGGTTTTGTTTGGTTCTCTTCTTCTTCTTGTGCTAAATTTGAAGGAACATCTATTTCTTTCTCCTGAGGTTTCGGGTCGAGTTTATTTACAGGGTCATCAGGCTGTTGGATCGGTTTATGGGTTATAGGATCAATACCCATTTTCTTTAGCTTCTTTTTTATGTGAGTGTTCCAATGGTTCTTTATCTCGTTGTCAGTTCTTCCTGGAAGATGCGATGCAATTTTGGACCATCTAGCATATACCAAAAAATAAAATAAAATAAAGTCAGAGAAATTAAATAAGACATCTATGTCTGAATTCAGAGTCTGATACATGCTGACTAGTTTGATTTTTTTTTTTTTTGTTATTTTCATTCATCATTTTGCTAACATGGTATCCAAGCTTATATCTATAATAAATCGATGATATTTTTTTGAAAGAGAATATTCTCCTAGAACTGTGATATATTCCTCAACGTGAAAAATATTGGAAATTAAGTAAATATATTTATTAAAAAAATATTAACAAAATAAAAATTAAACAAACCTGTTTCCAAGCTGAGCATGAAGATCGATCACCATTTTCTCCTCGTACTCAGAAAGCAATCCCCTCTTTAAATCCGGTCTCAGGTAATTTGTCCACCTAAGCCTACAGCTCTTCCCACACCTCAACAGGCCTGAAAGAAAACAGAGCAAATATTTGAACTTTATTCAAGAACAGAGCAATCTATGACACAAAACGCTAACAGATGAGGTGGAGATAAAATGTACTTAGTTGGATATAATTAGATTAATACCCGCAAGTTTAGGCACAGCTCTCCAGCAGCACTGGCCATTGTTGAGTATAAAATTTATGAGCTTTCGATCTTCCTCTGCTGTCCATGGCCCCTTCTTCAACCCCACCTTTTCACAACACGGTTGCCTCCCCATTTTAGTTTCCTATTCTAAAGAGCGAGTGAGAGATAAGAGGGAAAGAGAGAGAGAAGAGCACAGGGTGTCTTTGGTGCGGAAAGAAAATGAAGCACCATCGAGTTGCTTTATAAGGTGATATGGAGAGGGGCAAAGGAATTAAGGAAGAGAGAGGAGAGCCCACGTGTCAGGAGGGGAAGGATTGTGGGGTCGCACGTGGGGAGGTGGTTTTTTTGGACCATCCGATTGAAATCCGCACTAATATTAAAGGGCCCCGTGAGTCATAGGCGGGGCCGGATTGGCTCCGATCCGGATCAGACGGCGAGATGCATTAAACTCAAAAGGATACGTGCCCGGTTTTTTTAAGCGTGCCACCTCATATAATGGCGACTGCTGTTAGTGCTTTATAGAGTATGATTATATTTCGGTTTATATTGCTGTGTAAAAAGTTTATATAATTTGGTGAAAGCTCTGTCTTTTTTGCTTGCATTGCAAGTGCGAACTAGAATTTCCCGAATTTGCCTGGGATGACAAGAATGTTTGGTCAGAACCTTTAGCTCTGGAACTTACCTATTAATATAATTACTATTCAATAGCTCTTTTTCTTTTTTTTCCAAATTTATTCAGATTTGTGTTTCCTTGTTGTCAATAAAAATTTCTGTTGAAGTGGTGCTGACATATATTGTAGATCTTGGCTTCTTTTGTATTATGAGCTTTTAACCAGTACATTCTGGTTTAAATCTATACTCTTTTTGTGGATTTAAGCATTTCTAGGTAGCAATGGAGCTATGCATGGTGAAAATATAGAGTATTTGTCATTTGTGGATCATGAATTTCTCTTCCCAACACACGCTATTTGCGTTAAACAGTAAAAGAACCTGTAGAGAACCATCTCAAACTATCGCTTCATTAATAGATAGATCCTATAATTGCCTACCACTGCGCTTTTTGTTAGCAGGAGGCAAAAATAAAATAAATTTAAACTCAGGTAAGAAGAAAAAGGGCAGCAGAGATCTTGCACGTATCGGCAGTTTATAATTTCACTAAGTTTTGTTTCCATTTACATTTCAGTTGTTATTTATTTCTTACGAAGAAAAAGGGCAAAAAGTGAAAATAAGAAAATACAACTTTTGTACCCTCCTCTTCTTGAAACCGTATCCTTCCGGATATCTCACGGAACAGTAAATTACTTTACGGTCCAGATTTACTCTCAGCCGGTGCCTATTCGGCCTAGATTTAGGGGCAATATTATTTGTGCTTTGAGATTCATATAAAGTTAAAAAGAACGGGTCAGATTCACTAACAAGAGAATCATTCTATGAGATTCTCTTGTGCGGTAGCTACTGGATATGAATTCCCTCTTCTTCGGGTGGTGGTACAATTTTCATTTATTTTATTATACAACTTCTAATTTGAAGTAACAAAAAAAAATATATATATATTTGCCTTAACCTACTGTTAAAAATTTGAACCAGACAAAATTATTATATAAAACTTTTTAATTTCCTCTTTCTTTTGTTCCACTACCTTCCATCCAAACACGGTGAAATGTCTCCGAACATTCCAATTCAAAAGTACCGCGACTTTTATGATTTCAGACTTTCAGTTATTTGTGAAAATAACACTCTCGTTGTCGAATTCTTTTTATAAACCATAATTAAAAAAATATTTTTACGAAACCAACATGATTTTTTTTTTTTTACAAATATCATAAGAACCGAAATTCTATTTCGGTCCGGTTTCATTTTTGAATTTTCTGTGGTATTGGTTTCACAAGTTTTCACATGAGCCACCGCAGAAAATTCAAAAAGGAGACCGAACCGAAATGTCATTTCGGTCCGGAATAAAAAAAAAATAGGACCGAAATGACATTTCGGTTTTTATAATTTTTGTAAAAAAAAATGTAATCATGTTGGTTTCATAAAAATATTTTTTTTAATTATGGTTTATAAAAAAAAATTCCTCGTTGTCACATATATACACATGGTATCAAAAAAATTCTGCATTTCGTCTAGACTCGTTTAATCCCTTCTTCAGAGATATTTCTCATAATGGTGAGGCTATGGTTCTTCAGAGATATTTCTCATAATGGTATTTGAAGAGCGAAGCTATGGTACTATGCATAGCTATATTGGTTCGCGTTATGGATTTAAATTTCCAGTTTGAAGATCTTAATGATCGATCTGAACCATTCAATATGATCTCTATATAAATATGTACTTGTAAATTAAATTTTACATTTTTTAGATATTTTTTACTAATTTTTTAGATTGGTAGAAAATCACTTGATCTAAAACTTCTGGACCATCCAAAAATAATAATTTTCTACCCATATAAAAAAATAGTAAATTTTTTTTAAAAATATTAAATTTAGTTTACGAGTACATATTCATATGAATACCATGTTAAACGGTTCGAATCGACCGTTAAAATTTTAAAACAAAAATATTGATCCATAGTACAAACCAATCAGCACTATGCACAGTACCATAGCCTCACTCGTACTAGAATATCCCAACATTTATTACTTAAAATTAAGTCCTTACATGCAAATGAACATTGTTAAAAGTAAATTAATTTTTTGAAGCAGTGAAAAATGTAGTAGACATCTCATTATTTCTTTTTAAGTATTATCACCTTCAATATTTCTGGACGTATTATTTCTAGTTATACTTGATTATTTTATTTTATTTTTAGTGACCCTCAGATCATTTGACTCATTGACTGTACATTTCACATTACCTGTTTTTCTGCTTATAATTTTGGCAGTATACGCGCTTTCATTTTTCTGCTTGTAATTTTGGCAGTATACGCGCTTCCATCTGTATTCTACTGGGCTGGTGGTGATGGACTGATAACTCTGTATGTACTATGTAGAACGATAGATTCATTCACCACATGTCTTAAATATTTTTTTTTTTGAGTAAAAATGAGGTCATGCTCACGTTTATATTGAATGTCATAAATATTTTTGTCTAATATTTTTTCACAAAAGAAAAAAAACTGGATAAACAAGAATATCTTCAGCCGCAACACAGTGTGCATTATAACAACAGTTTAATATGTATGGTATAACAGCCAAGTATGAAATTTAGATTGGTATATATAACTAATGAATATGAAAAATAAGATTTCTGTAGACCGATAGAAAAACATAGAGTGAGGATATGGTACTATAAATAGCGCGGATTGGTCCATACTACAGATCAATATTTTTTGTCAAAATTTTAATGGTTGATCCGAACCGTTCAATATAATCTTCATATGAATATTACTCGTAAACTAAATATATTTCTTAAAAAAATTACTAATTTTTTAGATATGTAGAAAATCACTGTTTTTTTATGGTTCAAAATTTTCAGATCCAAGTGATTTTCTACCCATCTAAAAACTAGTAAATAAATTAAAAAAAATGTAAAATTTAGTTTACAATTACATGTTCATATAGAAACCATGTTGAACGGTTCGGTTCGGCCGTTAGAACTTTCAAATCAAAGATTTGAGTCCATAGTGCGGGCCAATTTGCGCTATGCATAATACCATAGTGCGCTATACATATTACATAACAGATAATGTGCATTAGACAATATTTAAATATGAATTTTAGGTTGCATAAAAACTGAGTGGGAGTGTTTACAAAATGAATTTATGAGAAATATTATTTTAGGATTTATGTTTTTTTTTCTTGTATATTTTGGTAAAAAGTTTGAAGAAAACAATGTAAAAAGAAAAAAAAAAAGAACTAATTTTTTTTTCCTGTTTTCTTCATTTAAACAAATGAAACATCATTAATTCTGGAAATTTTGCTGTTTGCTCAATATTTTATTATTTTTAAACATATCTAATGGGTTATTACTAGCATCCCACTTCTTTTGATTGCAAGGTATTTAGCATGAATTAGGCCAAAGAGGTTTTCTTTTATAGTGTGCATGTACCTAATTTGAGTACCCTCTGATTTTACAACAAGTTGCAGCAGCATTCAAACCAAAGATCGTCCCAAAGATTTCATTGGCTTTGGCAAAATAAAACCAAGAGAGAGGCAACTCGACACTGACTATCTAATATGAAGCATATGAGCAAAACCCATGATATCTATTCAATCAACTTGACCTAATTTAAATCGGAATAAATAGTGACATATATATATATATATATATATATACAGAGAGAGAGAGAGAGATGGGCTATTGTACTTTACAAAGTAAAGCGAACGTTTTACTTCGGGCTCATATTCCCATTTCAAAGTTCAAAACGTCGATCTGAACCGTTCAAGTTGATCTACATATCGAAATGTGCTTGGAGACAAAATTTTACATTTTTTGAATTTTTTTTACTATTTATTAAGCCACTTTGAAAATCGCTGATCCATTGGTCCAGAATTTTTTACTGTTTTCTACTGTTCACAATGGATCAACGATTTTCAAAGTGGCTTAATAAATAATATAAAAAAAAAATCCAAAAAATGTAAAATTTGGTCTCCAAGCACATTTCAATATGTAGATCAACTTGAACGGTTAGAATCAACGTTTTGAACTTTGAAATGAGAATATGAACCCCGAAGTAAAACGTTCGCATCTCTATATATATATATATAGAGAGAGAGAGAGAGAGAGAGAGAGTTGGGCTACGGTACTTCGTGAAGTAAAGCGAGTGTTTTACTTCATGTCTATATCTTCAATTTCAAAGTTCAAAATGTCGATCCGAATAGTTCAAGTTGGTCTCCATATTAAATTGTGCTTGGAGACCAAACATTTTTAGAATTTTTTTTTAAATCACTGATTTTCTATGGTCCACAATTTTCTAAAAAACAATGATTTTAAAAATTCCAAAAAAATAGTAAAGTTTCTAAAAATTGTAAAATTTGGTCTCCAAGCACAATTTAATCTTCAATCCATACTATAGTTTCATATTTTCGTTTTCAAAATTCAAACAATTTATATCCTAATAATTGCGCATGATCTCTATATGTGATAATGTACTTGGAGACGAAATTTTAGAATTTTTTAGAATTTTTGAGGTATACAATGAAATAAATTTTTCTACTTCAAAAGAAATATCTGACTGAACTCAATAATGCTTCACTGATGTGTACAGAACATAATGACTTGAGAGTTCCAAGTCAATGAATAGTTTTATTGAGATCCCAACAAGACACAAGTCTTATTGCCATGGAATTTTGATTTTAAGATAACCTTTCTTCATTCTATTTTGTTTGATTTTCCAAAGTCAAAGAAACCAAATTGTCCACAATTAATAAATTTTGCAAGGTTTTATTTTCACAAAGCTTCATAATTCGTCGTATATAGTGATCTTCCACCAAACTTCTCTTCTTAAAGGTTAAGTTTAATAGTGACATTAAAGATACCATCGGCACTATATTGTCATATCTGTTGGTTTAGATTAGGGCTGCAAACGAACCGAACCAAATCGAATCTGTCCTAGTTCGAATTCGAATTCGAAATAATTTCGAATCAAATCCAGTTCGAAATTGAAATAGATTTCGAACCTGAAAGGCCAGTTCGAATTTGGTTCGGTATAATTCGAACTAGTTCGATTTGATTCGAAATTAGTTCGAAATTCAGTGCAGATTCGAAATTCAATGCAGATTCGAAATTCAGTTAAACTAGGCTGCATATTTTTATACATATGCTTTTCTTGAGGCAATTCAAACTTACTTTTCTAGATCTATCCAACAATTCAAACTGATTTCGAACCTTCAAAATTCGCGAACTATATCGAATTGAATTTGGGCAGGTTCGAATTCGAAATTGAATTAATTTCGAATCGAACTGGTTTCGAATCAAATTTTTTTAGAACTTTTTCGAATCGAACTCGAATCGAATCACGAATCTCGAATTTTTTGTGCACCCCTAGTTTAGATGATGTTTTTTTTTTTTTATCAAATTTATGAGTAAATTTTTCTACTGTAAATAGCATTACTTTGTCAGATAAATTACCGTTGGATAATTAATGATATCAAACATATCCAACTTTTGTACACATGTACATCTATTTAATATCTTGAAAATATATTTTAAATTAGAAAATTAAAATTATAGATGTGTTCTTCATTTCTTAAATAGCGCATATATCACATTTGCGTCATTTGAAAGAAGTTTATTATATCATCAAAGAATTAAAATTTATAATGGTGGAACTTTATAATTTATCACGTTATGATGAATGACCAAGTAAATTCTAAATATTAAAAATTAACTCAAATTTGATACATGTCCTATCTAAATAATTGAGACCACATCTGCAAAAAAAATTTTAATTTGGACAATAATTTTATTTTTTTAAATTACTTGGTAGTGGCTACCAAGTTTACAAAATGTAGATATACTTACAATATCATGTTCTAGTCTCTCAAAACTAAGAACTCAATAAAAAAAAAAACAATGGGAAAAAATACAAAAACTCAAAGCTGTATCCGATTTCTTCCTCCATAACAGCACATCCACAGCGATGTCTCCTCCTGTACTTTCCTCGCTAGCAATCACGGGGGCATTCTTTTGTTCCTAAGGGCCTGTTTGGCCATTCACTATTCACGTGGGAAAAAAAAAATTCACTCAGAGTGATTTTTTTTTTCCACGTGAACAGTAAAAATCAGTTTAAAAATTTTGCTTTCCTGTACCCATTCTCCAGCCCACTCCTCCGCCGAACAGGCCCTAAAATTGTATTCGTTTCGCTTCTTCCAAATGCCCATAATACTCCCATAAAAAATTAGAAGATATAAAATTGATGTACAATAAAAGTTGGATGTATGCTAAAATTATCCTTTGGCCTTTATATTCAGTGTCTTTTATTAAAGTTGTATGATTGTATTTCTCATTTTTTTTTTTCTGATGTGATATTCCTCAAGTTCAATGTAATACACTAAAAAAATTGGATGTTATTTTTTTTTGTTTTTGTTGTATTATGTTATGCTTCAACGTAACAATAGGTAACTCCCAAGGAAGATACCATTTGTGTCTTAGTTCCTATTTAAACAAAGACTTATGATACAAGAGAAATAAAACATGATTTACTTTCATATAATTTGAATCAAACATAAGGAAATTTAATAGAAATCTTTTCAAATTCAATTGGTAGTTTTCCCTCAAAAATAAAATAAAATTGGTACTGAGTTGATAAACACTAGGATGATATATAAGTGGTATTAATTAGATAGAATTCATAGTGGATATACAATTTAGTAATTTTACAGAAGACTTGAACCTTCACATCACTAAAAGAATCTTCTTTTTTATCATGTAAACAGAAGACTTGAAACTGATATCCCCAGTCTATAAAACAATTTTATTCTTAACATAATCCCCATTTTCTTGCTCCTGTTGGGGGATTATTCCTAACTAGCTAGGTTCCTGTCACACAAAGAAGAAGGTTCAAGGAAAAAAGGATGGTAAAAAGAGTGTGTTTATGAGTGAATATGTGGGGAAAGAATAATACAACTATGCAAGAAGCTCCTTTTCTAGTGTTTTTTGGCAGTAGAAGTCTCCTGAAAAAATTAAAAAAGAAGAGTGACAGGTCTAGGCGTACATCTGCCGATGATAGTGCATGTTGCCATCTTCATGTTTCTGGCGTGTCTACACTCCATGTAATATAAGTGGAGAGAATGTGTAGTCTTGTGAGTAATGAGATGAGAAAAATATTTAATTAGTGGATGAGAAAAATATTTAATTAGTGGTCTATGCGAGTCCTTGGAAGACTTGTTACTCGAAATTTTGGAATTTTGTTACTATTTATTAAGCCACTTTGAAAATTGCTGATCTATTGGTCCATAATTTTTTTTACTGTTTTCTACTGTTCACAGTGGATCAACGATTTTCAAAGTGGCTTAATAAATAGTAAAAAAATTCAAAAAAAATGTAAAATTTGGTCTCCAACCACATTTCAATATGGAGATCATGTTGAGCGGTTCGGATTGGTTGTTTGGATTTTCAAAATAAAGATATTGCGTGAAGTACAAACTTGTCTTACTCCATGGCTCACCCTAGCCCATCCCATATATATATTTACTATTGCATATATAGTGTCAATCCATACTATGCACTTTTCAGTCATTGGATGGACATTAAAATTCGTGCTTGATGAAAGACGATGATTGAGTCTAACAGAGAAACAAAAAATTAAAACGCTAAAGGCTCATAAGTTAGAGAAGGGTTTATCTGTTTGACCTCCCTCCTTCCGGCAACAACGACAAAAACGACAACAACGGCAAAAACAAAAACAACGGCAGCAACGCCAAAAATGCCAAAAATGGCAAAAAACGGCAACAACGTCAAAAATGGCAACAACGGCAAAAACAGCAAAAACGGCAAAAATCACAGATATCACAGAAAACAAAATAATATATATATATATATATATATATAGAGAGAGAGAGAGAGAGAGAGAGAGAGATGGGCTATTGTGCATTGTAAAGTAAAGCGAACGTTTTACTTCGGGTTCGTTTTCGGATTTTCAAAGTCCAAACAGTCGATCCAAACCGTTAGATGTTCAATCTATATTAAAATCTGCTTGCAGACCAAATTTTACATTTTTTGGAATTTTTTTACTATTTATTAAGCCACTTTGAAAATTGCTGATCACATGATCCAGAATTTTGTTGCACTGTTTTTACTGTTCACCCGGATCAACAATTTTTAAAGTGGCTTAATAAATAGTAAAAAAATTCCAAAAAATGTAAAATTTCGTCTGCAAGCATATTTTAATATAGATTGAACATCTAACGGCTTGGATCGACTGTTTGGACTTTGAAAATCCAAAAACGAGCCCGAAGTAAAACGTTCGCTTTACTTTGCAAAGCACAAATAGCCCATCTATATATATATAGGGGAGGGATAGGATGACACTCTACATTTTCAAAGTCTAAATAGTCGATCCAAACAGTTCAACATGATAGATGTATTAAAATGTGCTTGCAGATGAAATTTTACATTTTTTTTAACTTTTTTACTATTTATTAAGATGGGTACAAAAATTCAATGGTCTGAAAATATGGCGTGGAGTACAAAGCGTTTTACTCCATGGCTTAGCTAAGTCCATCTCTCTATATATATATATAGAATTAGGCTACGGTGCTATGCATATATAGTGTCCAATCCATACCATGCACTTTTCAGCCATCGGATGGACATTAAAATTCGTGTTTGATAAAAGACGCTGATTAAGTCTAACAGAGACAAACAAAAAATTAAAACGCTGAAGGCTCATCTGTTAGAGAAGGGTTTATCTGTTTGACCACCCTCCTTCTGGCAACAACGGCAAAAACGGCAAAAACAGTAGAAATAACAGAAATCACATATATCACAGAAAACAAAATAAATAAACAAAATAAAAAAAACTCTGTAGCACTTCATTTCTCAGGTCATTTAGCTGGCATAAAAAAAAAAAATTAGTTATCTTAAGTTCTTCACATTTTACAAGTAAAAAAAGAAGATAATTCAGTTTCTTGATCATTGTCATCTGTAAACATCTAATACACAACATGCATTATCTAGTTGGGAGAGAAATTACCAGTAAAATTGGGTATTTTCATATTTTTGTTAGATCTGATTTGTAAGTATTTACCAGTAAATAGGTATGGTGTTCGAAACAAATTCCACTATCAAACAACAAAAGTAGAAAAAGAAAGCTGGAACAAATATGTATAAGTGAAATAATGTAATCAACAAAAGATAATTTTCAGGAAATTACGTCAATCTTATTCTGACTCCTCATTACTGCTGACAACTTCATCTTCCTCTTGTTTTAACTTCTCCTTACCAAGATCTTTGTTGCGCTACAAACACACAACACGCTTGTTAATGTTTTCATAGAATCAAATAAGATAAAATACTATACGGTTTGGTTGACAAACCTTGGGGCAAGTACGAAAATCACAACTTTTCATTAAATAAAAAAATAATAAAAAATTCAACAAAGCAATGATTTAAAAAAATTCTGAAAAAATAGTAATAAATTTTCAAAAAATGTAAAATTTGGTCTACAAACACATTTTAATATGAAGAACATGTTGGAAGGTTTGAATCGACTCTTTGAACTTTGAAAATAAAAATATGAGCGGGAAGTAAAACACCATTTTTAAAGAGAGTGTTTTACTCCCCGCTCATATCCCTATTTTCAAATTTTAAACAGTCAATCTGAACTTCTCAACATGATCTTCATATTGATATGTGCTTGGAGACCAAATTTTACATTTTTTGGAAATTTTTTACTATTTTTTTAGAATTTTTGAAAATCACAGCTTTTCATTAAATAAAAAAAAATAAAAAATTCACAAAAAAACTGATTTTCAAAAGTTCTAAAAAAAATAGTAAAAAATTTTCAAAAAAATGTAAAATGGTCTCCAAGCACATATCAATATAAAGATCATGTTGAGAAATTCGGATCGACTATTTGAACTTTAAAAATAGAGATATGAGCAGGAAGTAAAACACCATCTTTACTTCCCAAAGCACCGTAGCCTATCTATATATATATATATATATATATTTAGAGGAGGGTTCAAATGCTCCCACATTTTTGTGCTCCCAATGCACCCACATCCTTTATCTCCGTTTTTAAAGTCCGAACAGTCGATCCGAGCCGCTCAACATAATCTTCATAATAAAATATGCTTGGAGACCAAATTTTATATTTTTTAGAATTTATTTACTATTTTTTTAGATAGATACAAAATCACTTTATCGGATGGTCCAGACTCTCCTTAAAACAGTGATTTTGTATCTATCAAAAAAAATAGTAAATAAATTCTAAAAAATATAAAATTTGGTCTCCAAGCATATTTTATTATGAAGATTATGTTGAGCGGCTCGGATCGACTGTTCGGACTTTAAAAATGGAGATGTATATATATATATATGAGTGAGGCTATGGTGCTATGCATAGCACGGATGGCTAGTGTACTACGGCTCAATATGGTACTTTTTAAAATCCTAACGGTCGATCCGACCGTTCAATGTGATAACCATATGAATATGTATTTGCAAACTAAATTTTATATTTTTTCGAATTTTTTTACTATTTTTTCAGATAGGTAGAATTTTGATGGTCCAAAATTTTCAAAAAACACTGATTTTTCTACCTATCTGAAAAAATAGTAAAAAAATTCGAAAAAAATATAAAATTTAGTTTGCAAGTACATATTCATATGGATATCACATTGAACGGTCGGATCAACCGTTAGGATTTTAAAAAGTACCATATTGAGCCGTAGTACACTAGCCATTGGTGCTATGCATAGCACCATAGCCTCACTCTATATATATTATTTGGGTGCATTGGGAGCATAGAAATTTGGGTGCATTGGAACCCTCCTCATATATATATATATATATATATAGGAAAATGCTAATATGCTACGCGTAGCATAGAGGGCCTCCGTGCTACGGCTCAATATTTGAGTTTCAAAATTACTATTTTTTTAGATAGGTAGAAAATCACTTGATTTGAAAATTATATACCATTCAGATCAAGTGATTTTCTACCTATCTAACAAAATAGTAAAAAAATTCTAAAAAATGTAAAATTTGGTTTGCAAGTACATATTCATATGAAGATCATGTTGAACGGTTCAGATCAACTGTTAGGATTTTGAAAACTCAAATATTGAGCCGTAGCACGGAGGCCCTCTATGCTACGCGTAGCACCGTAGCCAACTCCTATATATATATATATATATATAGTAAGAACAAGAGTTATGATGAAAAACCGCAGAATATACTGTTAGAATTTAAGAAAGATATATATGCAGATAGAATAGTCAAATGATTCAAGATTTGAATATCAGAAATATATTTCATATATTGCATGAAAGTGAAGTAATTATATATATATATTTTGTCATAAGATTACCGGTAGACGGTAGTTAAGTCCTCAGTGAAAGTTATCTATGAATAATTATAAATTTAATATTTTATTCGCGGGTTGACATTTTACTCCACATAAATTGATACTTCGCTGTCTAAATTGACATGTGGATTACATTATTTTGCTAAAAGATAGACACTGAATTATCTAGCTTTGTTGACACTTCTCCAAAGTAGTGTGTAAACTTGTAAAGTTTATTACCTCATATTAATCCATGTGTGTGGCCTCTCTCTTAAAGAGATCAAAATTCAAACTTCCCAAACAATGAAGCCCTGTCTCCCTCTATCTTCCCTTTTTGTAAACTAATGCCCATGGCAGTGGCCAAACAATGAGCTTTCTGTTTGGTGCTCTGCTCTATCTGATAAGTAATAATTTCCCAAAGGGGAAATTACTTTGTAATATTATTAAGCCTTACTGTGTACATTTATCCCTTACTCTACTCATGACAAGGAGGTATGAACCATTCAACTTCCCTTGGACTCCAGAGAACTACATAACGAATATTATGCATGCCAAGTGGTCCCTTGTCATTTCTTACATAGGGTTATAAATTTCTACAATGAGGGGTTACAAATTTCTACAATGAAGACCAAAGACTTAACTCTTACTCCACAGGAAGTTTCTACAAAATAGACGCAAGCTTAGGTGTCAATTTAACTCTTCACTCCACAGCTTGTTATATCTCCATGGATGCATCAATCCATTTCAGTTTTGAAAAACATTATTTAATATTCTTAGGTTCGAAGCAACGATTGCAATATCTGAAATCAGGAAGACACTGATATATATATCGATCGGATAAGTTATGTGATAATATTATTTATATCAAATTATTTCTTGCGTAAACAAAGAGAATGTTAAAAGAAACTTTGTGATAATATTATTTATATGAAATCGATTTCTTGCATAAGCAAGAAGAATGTCAAAAGAAACTTTTGACTTAAAAAATGGTACTTTAAATTTGAAGACATCATGAGAGGAGGACAGTGACTAGCTATTTGACAGGCCCAAAAGTTGTACCCAATTCCATATTAGAAATGTTAAGAAGAATTTTATTTTATTACTCATGTTCTAGATTAATTATGAGCTATTAAATGGAAATTCAAAAGCAGATAGCAAAAATGTAACAACCAAGGGAAAGTTGGCAAAGTTCTTAGAAAAGCAGCAATAACAGCTCTTCAATACTAAATGAGTCCAAAACGCCATTTAAAATCCAAATACAATTACAAAGACAACAACAGCAGCAAAATAAGTGCTAATAAGTTCTGAAGCATATTAGATATAATTAACAGCTCAGATTGAGAACCATTTCTAGAAACCAGCCTCAGGTACGTTGTCCCAGAAATCACCATCAGCACACTCCTGACAAATGAAACCAGTTGTGGGCCCCACAACTCTATTGTGCCCCTTGCAATAAGGCCGGTTGCAGGTGTCGCACTTGGGAAGCTGGAGCCAGCAGTCAATGCATAATAGGTGATTGCATGCGCTGTCTGCGTGGCACATGTGTTCTGGGTCTATGCAACCACCACAATCTTCGCACCTGGCAATGCAAAAGAAACAACCCCTGCACTCGATCCACCGCTGTTCCATTCTCCTGCAAATTATTTAGAGATTTTTAATAAATAATTAGATCAAAAGAGATTGCAATACATCATGAGAAGGGTCTGGAAGATTACACTAGGAAATCAAATCCCTTGTTGAGATGACTGAGATAATTATCAGGGCTGAAATGACTGTAGGCCCGCAAAGAGTATAGGCCCAATAACTAGCACAATTACTTAAGCCCAGGTAGAGGTGAAAATACAGTAAATACTATCAGATGGTAATCATGTAAATACTATCAGATGGTAATAGCCGATCCATATTTCTGTCCGGATTCCTTTTTCAGGATACAAGTACTGATGAAGACAGCTCAGATAATAATTAACTTCAGATGTTGAATGAATAAAAAGAATGCAAAACAAATTTGATATAATATAGATGTTTTTGGATGCCCAAAACAGCTGTATTGAACATATTTTGGCACAAGAACTTGTTATTTAAAACAAATTTAAACCTAGGACAAGTACACCAGGTATAAATTTAAACATATTTTGGACTAACGAGCCTACAGCTGAACTTAAAAGTATTAACTTAAAATTGCCATATCCATTGATCTGAATAGGAATAACCTGATTTTGACTTTACACTCACACATAAACAGTATCAGTATCTGCGTGTTCCATTTTCAAATGCTGAAAAAAAATGCTATATGTTCATATTTTGCGGGAGATATTCATGTTATATCTGTATCCTCCTTTTTATTAACAAAAATACAGTCAGAAATAGAGATGATCCGACTCCATTTAAATTCTAGCCCCACCCCAATCCCTCCTCCCTTTCCCAGGCAGCCCCCTCGAACCCAATCAGATCCAATGTTTCGAGAATTCAATAACAGCCACAGATTTGACAAAATACCCAGCCAGACCCCCAGATAGAAACACTCAAAGGCAACTCCAAACCAGTTTTTATAGGTAAAAAAACTGAAATGATACAGACCTAGTTGGATTTACTTGTGACCAAACTAATATTGAATGAAGATGGATCCAAAATTAAATTCAACGGCTCCACATGGAAACCTAAATTAAATTGGAACTCCATTTGAACCCACAAGAAACACGACCCATTCTGCCCATTTGCCCCCTGTTGGGTTCATGAGGTTGGCAAGGAGATGTAGCATGTCCTAGCAAGTAGCCAATAACATAGTAGAAACTATTTTTGGTACCCACAAATAAAATCACGGTACCTTAGCTCATGGAACCATTATGTGGAGAGAGCGAAAGAGATAAAAGCATGAGATATTACTAACCTGCACTCATCTCTTGTGCAATCAAACACCAATCTCACAGTCCGGCACATTGGGCACATGTCAACATCTATAGGCCGTCCATCATCACTGTTGATCGATCCAGATAAATGATTTGAGCCGTAGAAAGAAGGCATCGGGGATTTGGATAGCAAGCCATCTTTACAGAGAAAATAGTTGAGGACATCAAGGTGGTCCTTTTCTATATTACAGAGGCCGCGCAGCCGAAGCCGTAGCTGGTTAACATTTCCCTTTCTCTCATGTAGGCGCTTGACCACCTCAACCATGCCATCAGCTGTCAGGCATATGCATCCTGGCACAAAAAGCTGAAATTATTTACAAACAAATTTAATTAGTAAATATAATTTCTGTTTGTACCAATGACGATATTTTTATAGGTATTGTACCAAATCATTATCAGATTTTTGAGCTTCTGAACATCTTCTAGTGCCCAAAAAAAGAAAAAGAAGTCCCAGAAAGAGAAATATTCCTTACAAAAGCAGTGAGGTTTAATAATGGTGCATTGTCATATGGTACGCTAAATGCTGGTGTAAGGATGATGAAGGCTACACAATATGATCTACACACCAGAATCTTGCAGTCCATCAATATTCTTGAGATTATTCTTACTACTTTCTTGTATAGGAGAAAAATATTGATTTTGAAAATTCTGGACCATCCAATATCATCATATGCTCCCAATCCAAAACAAATAGTACAAAAGAATCTAAAAAGTGGTAAAAAATTGGTCCTCTACAATAGTTGAGTCTGGAGATCACATTGACCTGCCAGCATGGATCAGACGAGCAAATTTCAAAACTCAAAATTTGAAGCTGTAGCACCAGCCAATCAGTCTATGCATAGCACCAAAGCCTGCCTCTTGTAAGGATTTGGTACTGAAATATAATACAATAATGGTAGGAAATTATGGTGTCAGTACAGGCTAGTCTGTCACTGCACAACCAATGACTGCAAATTTGGATAGGTATCTCTGGCCAATTCTACTTATCAGTACATAAAGGTCAGTCTCAGAGAAATGGCTGCCCCCTGGACCAGTAAGAAAGTTATTTTACCAGCACTTGTTTATACATTCTAAAATAAACTATTGTCCAGTAAGCCTCTCATTTAACTAGAATCAGGACTGAAACATAAGCTGGCTGTTTGGTTACCAACCATAGCTGAGTACTCATATTCTATGCTTATAAGAATAGCTTCTAATTTCAAATTAAATTCCCTTTACTTGCTAAACACTAACTTATAAAAAATACTGAAATACGTAAGGGTCACCTTTGTAATCCCAGGATTTTGTTCAACAACAGTAAGCAATCCAGCATCAGAGATTTTAAGACAACTGAACAGAGTCAAGGATCTGAGCGTCCCTTCAGCTCTAGAGGTGATAGCTAGCAAGGCTTCATCAGTAAGCTTGGAGCTGAGCGGAGACTGCACCGTGATTTCCCTCCACAACGACGGGTCGTTGGAAATGGTATCACAGAAAATACGAGAGACACTCTGGAAAACCAAGAGCTCTCTTACCTGGAGGTAGTGAAGAGCTAGGAACAGAGCGCCGTGTGGGGACTCGGGCTCCGTCGGAGAAGCGGCCGAACCGGAGAGGTGAGACATGGTGGTGAGAACAGAGAGAGAGAGAGAGAGGCGTATGAGCAAAGAAGCGTTGCGTCGTAGATAATATCGGCAAGTCTCGTGAGATAGTGTGCGACTGCGAGGAATCGGCAAGGGTATATTTCGTCGGCGATTCGAGAATCTTGTCTGACCCGGGCTTCGTGGACCCACCCTGAGATGATAATATGGGCCGGCAGGAGATGAAGACTGGTGAACACGGTCCAAATTTATTCTACTCGGGCTGCGCACAATAACCGTGAGCCCAGTATAAGGCGTAGTTGGAAGAATGGGGACATGTGTTTCATTTTGGATTGTGCACAATTAATCACAAAATGTGAAGTGCATTGTTAATTATTTGTAGGGTCCTCGCATAGAATGTTATTTGTCACTTGGAATCATACGCAATCAATTACTAACATTAACTAAAAGAGCTTACATTAAAAGAAAAAATTGTGTGCGTAATGAGAGAGAAAATACATGAAGGTATTCAATTGCAATACTCAAAATTTTAAAATGCGATTTCTATGCGGTATGTGGAAGGCTACCACATACCGCATATACGGTATGCGGTCGCATATGCAGATTTTTATGCAGACTTATATATGCGGATTTTAAAATGAGAATTAATATATATATATAAACAAATATGCGGTAATATGCGGTAAAAATATGTGGCCGAATATGTGACCACATATGCAGAACCACATATTAGACCGCATATTAATTTTCTATACAGTTGCCAACCACATACGCATATGCGGCCGCATGAACCGCATTTTGTTAGCAATACTAATAACTGAAGCAAGTACCAGCGCATATTATTGCTAGTCATAATATAAGCACTCTACTACTGTGAGCACAGGAAAATTACAAAATGATTGGGGCATATATAATAACGCATATCACTTATGCGTCATGAAACTTAAAGTTCTGAGATTTTTTCCTCTCTAGATCTTGCAAAAAATATGTATTATTTTATCACATATTATATATGACAAAAAATTAGAGCTGAAAACAGGGATCCGTTCGTTCTCTGATCGTCACTCTCCCTCCTCTCTATTTTCTCCGCAAGAATTTCTGTAGGCTTAGTTATATTATATGCTAATGCATCCGCCTCTCCCCTTTGCTTGTGGGACTTAAAAGCTCCTCATCCGCCTCTCTAAGCTCCTCAACATTATCCGTTCCATTTTCACCCCTACAAAAAATAAATCTTGGGCGAACCACACAGAGTTGTTGGTCCCTAAGGCACCTAGAGGGGGTGAATATGGGGCTTTTTAAAAATTAAAACTAAGTTCTTTTAACTATCGTGTGTATGAGTTACTATTGGCAGAAACTAGAATAACTTTAAACTAAACAAGTGTGCGTAAAATAAATAGAAGAGTTAAGAGACAATTGACACAAGAGTTGTTTACGGAGTTCGGCACTAACGCCTACGTCTCCGGGGCTTGCAACCTTCGAAATGACGCGCCTTTCTTTACCCAATGAGAAAGGAGTACATGGTGGAACCGGTGAGCCCTTACAAAGCTTGAGAAATCACTCGGCCCGAGCACAAAAGACTCAAAAGTATGAATCAAACGAGATGATCACAAACGAATCACTCTACTTCTTACACAAGATTGATTGTGGTTGAGTATGCTTGAGATTGTTGTCTGAATATTGAAGTTGTGTGCACAAGCAACAATGACTTTTTCTAGATCTCAAATAAATTCAAAATATTGTAGTTAGAGGCGGCTAGAGAGATAATCCAAACTTAGATTTTGCTTCTATTTATAGAGAGAGAAACAAAATAAGATATCTGGCGTCAACCGTTGCAACAGTAGATTAGGCATTACAACGGTTAATCTTAGATATCAGGTTTGGCTGCGCTGAGAAACCCTAACGCTTATAAGTGTTACAACGGTTGCTACAACGAAAACTCTCTAGAATTTTCGAGATTCCGTTGCAATGGTTGTCACAACGGATTAAATCGATTTCGCTATTTTGAATTATGAATTATTCCGTTGTAATAGCTATTTAACCGTTGTAACGGTTTGTGCAAAATATCTCAATCTCAAGCTTACTTTACCAATTTTACAGATTTATAGACCTAATCTTGAGGTGATGCTTCTAAGTCTTTTGTTTGGTTCTTCATGACTCATCCTTGATTATTATTGTAATTGATCATGCATCCTTGATGTATATTTAGCAATTTATATCGTCATGAACCTACACAATATCTCAAGACAAGAAACTGTAAAATTCAACAAATATATGTTTTGCAAATCTAGTTAAACGGACAAGTAGATTATGGCACAATCCAACAAGAGTTTATGGGAGCAGATAATATCCGATTAATATTCGATCCATATTTGAAAAATTAGATACAGATATCTAATATATATTTGAATATCCATATGGATACAGATACATACATGATTTTAAATTTTAATTATTTGTATCTGAATAGTAGATATATGGGACTAGATAATATCTGATTCGTATTCGATCCGTATTCGAAAATTAGATACATATATCTAATATATATCTAAATATCCGTGCGGATACGAATACATATATAGTTTAAAATTTTAATTATTTGTATCCGAATAGTAGATATATACCATATAGTTTAATATATATTTATGAAAAAAATTATGTTATTCACCATTACTGTTAGATAATGTTAGATAGATATTATGAACTTTTAGTATCTTTTAATAATGTTTATATTTTTATAAATAAATATTCGTATCTGATCCACAACCTAATGCCATGTTTTCATAAAAATTTTGAGGAGCAAGCAGTTGAACATAAATTGCCACACAGAACTCTGCACAAAGAATCAGTATATTGCTCAAGTTTATTAAAAAATAATAATGATGCCGGTACGTATCCTCAATCCACTATAGTACATTAGTGCTCAAGTTTACTCGTTGTACTAAATAAAACAAAGTTTTTTTAAAAAAAAAAGAGAGGAGGAGAGAAGAACAATTCCTAAATAACATATGCCCAGGTCACAGCCCTTCCCAGATGAGATAGGAGTAGGTCCGATGGGCATCGTACCTACATTTAGGTTCAATTAGCTCTATAACCGTACAATTTGTATCAAGATCTATGTGCACGGAAATTGATACATACTTGCACGGATTTTGATGCAGAGCACACGAATCTCGTTGCAGATCGGATGGTCATCACACCCATCGAACCAAGATAGGTCCGATGGGCATCGGACCTACTCTGATCCCTTCCCAGATATGGGTTTTTCTGACCACCACCCTTTTTTGCTTGACACCTGTGATACCAGAAAGCATGTTTCCCCTTTTCAATTTGAAAGAGCCTGGCTGGGTTCCAATACCTAATAGCTGAGTGTTGGAGTCAATTTAAGTTGGGGAGAGAACCAAATGCAAATCAAGTACAATAAATTTTAAAAGGTGCGTTAGTTTATTTGTCAATAGTTATAAAAGACAAAATAAACACCATGAATTTCTTTTCTTAAAAAAACACCATAAATTTCTTCCAGTTTTCATAATTAGCACGGAAAAATGTCCACGTCACTGTTTAAGTGCAAAAGCATTCTCGAAGCAATTACGATGGGTGCTACCAAACATTAAACTTTACAAAAGTAAAATTGTATAAATGAGGCTTTTGTGATAATAAATTGGACGTTTGTAGACTATCATTGTTTTAAACCCACTTTAAAAGAATCTGATAGTTTTCATACATCACTAACAATAATTAATTTATCACTTAATAATATCTTAAAGTGAGCGGCTGTTAGCAACCATCTCATCAAATTCATCGTTCAAAGTTAGTAAATACTACATAGATAAGATAACCATCCTCGAGTAGAACTAGGGTGTTCCTAAGCTCACCAAGCCCTTCCGTGAGCTCGACTCTAAAACCTATCGAATTGACTTCAAATGACATTTTCAAACCGTTAGATGTTCAATCTATATTAAAATGTGCTTGGAGACCAAATTTTACATTTTTTGGAATTTTTTTACTATTTATTAAGATGGTTTGAAAATCGCTGTTTTCTAATGGTGCAGAATTTTAATAAAAACAGCGATTTTCAAACCATCTTAATAAATAGTAAAAAAATTCCAAAAAATGTAAAATTTGGTCTCCAAACACATTTTAATATAGATTGAACATCTAACGGTTTGAAAATGTCGTTTGAAGTCAATTTGATAGGTTTTAGAGTCGAGCTCACGGAGGGCTTGGTGAACTTAGGAACACCCTAGTTCTACTCACCATCCTCAATTTGGATATGTTTGATCTGATGATCTCCAATACCAAACCACCGACACAAATTAAGCATTAGATGTAACGCAAAGAAATAAAGTGCCTGAAGAAAAGTGCAAACACTGCAAAGCAATAGTAGAGTTTCCTACACTTGATCTCTTCTTTGTGTAGGCAAAAAGCAAAAGGGACAAAGGGTGAGAATTAGAGAACAAAGAAAACAATGTCTAATCTTAAAAGTTACAAGAGGACAGCTCAAAGCAATTAGTTTTACAAACATAAAAACTATAAAGTATGTTAACAGCTTAAAAGGAGATTCAAATAGTCTAATAAGCAATTAACTATTAGTTGCCTCAAAAGTAGGATAATTTTTCTTTCATGTATCGATTAGTTTTTCAAATTGGATGAAATTTCACACCTGACATTTCTTGATTAAGAAACAATTATAAGAATCAATCATCCTTTCATACAAATTCACACTTTGCGGCCGCCACAGCAGATCTCTGTCAGCAGCACTGGCAGCCTACCCAGCCGCCGCACTAGCAACCTCCTCCGTCCAACCTGAGGTGGCGCCGCCGCCAACGCAGGAGGCAACACCATTCCATTATCAAACAACCTCCCGCCGCCAGCTCTGACTGCCTCATTCTCTACCAAACCACCACTGTACAAACTCCTCTCCACCTGAAGAAAGTCGCCCAGTGAAGTCGGACCCGACATGTGATCCCCACAAAGGCTGAACCGCCACCTCCTCCCTCCTGTCCGTCGCCACCTCCATCGCCGGACCACCGTTGTTGTTGGCCTTGGCCTGATTCGCTGCTCCTGGTTCAGCCTTAAACTCGTGCTCCGGTTGTAGAAACTGACTCCCATCAGTGTACCGAGAGTAGTGCTCCGGTCATGGAAGAATGAACCGGTCGACTAATAATTCAAAGAACGCTAGTCAAGTTGCAATTAATCGAATGGTTAATTATTTAGAATTAAATGATTTGATATAAGAGACGTTGGTTACCTCTGTATCAAGGTCGGAGGAGGAGAGAGAAGAGTTGCTCGGAGAAGATGGGATCGTGTCCATTGGCAATGTGGGTGCCAAGTGGAGATGGATAGGAGAAACGGGGAAGTAAGGCGACTGCAGTGGCAAGGAAGAGATGTGGGGTTAAGGTCAATTATTATCGGTTCTCCTATTCTTATTTCTTTTGTAACCAACTGTACAGCATGATTTTTATGTAATGTTTTAACTTGGGTGCAGTCTTGTACGTAAGGTAGACGCCATAAAATATCTCAAAATTGAGTGATTAATTTGACCGGGTGCCAAGAGTCCAGGTTGATCTCCGGGACCGTTGGATGATGTGGCATTCTGTTGCGTAAGCATTGAGATACGTGTAGGTGAGAACGAATCTCTGCAAAACAAGACAACGAATTTCTGTCTTTTTTTTACTCGGAGAAAACGATTTCGGCAACGGGCCGACATTTTTATTAATATCCAAAGTTAATTACAAATTAATAATATATCCTGGGAATTTATAAAAATATCCATACCGGTCAGAAAATTGCCGGTTTTAATTTTTTTGGTACCGGCCATTTAATGGCTG
Source organism: Carex kokanica (assembly GCA_025461125.1). NCBI lineage: Eukaryota > Viridiplantae > Streptophyta > Magnoliopsida > Poales > Cyperaceae > Carex > Carex kokanica. The sequence continues at coordinate 80,375 of JAJGRX010000376.1, forward strand.
GTACTAAATTTTTTTTAGAGACACTATAAATAGCAAAATGCTGAAATCTAACACTAAAAATTGGAATTTTTTTAATATTTGTTAGATTACTTTTTTTGATATATAATTAGCATATTTATACTAAAATACGCTAAATTACTTGAAATTATGGTAAATTACGTTGAATTACACAAAATTACACAAAATTACGCTAAATTACAATAATTACGTTAAATTACACTAAATTTCGCTAAATTACGCTAAATTAGGCCGATTTTGTGTCATCTTTCATAAATCATAAAAAATAGTAAAAAAATTCCAAAAGTAATAAAAATTGGTATTCTACAAGTTCATTATATAACTAATTTACTGAGCTACTTAGATTGAATAATATAAATGAAAATCTCAATCGGAAACTTCAACTCAAGTTTTGAGGATCTTCCCTTTGTTTTTTGGTAATTCTGAATTTTGAAATCTAGCAAAGCAGGCATTGATGCATGCGTATTTTCGCAAGCTTTTCGAAAAGTGGTCATTTGCTGAAATCGAACACTCGAGCACCGTTTTATGGCCGTTTGAAGTTTCATCGTCGTTTTTCGTCTTCTTAGTGAATATATCATCCCTATTCATATGTAATTTAGCGTAATTTACCGTATTTTAGCATAATTTAACATAATTTAGCGTAATTTTGTGTAATTCAGCGTAACTTGACATAATTTCAAGTAATTTAGCGTATTTTAGTATAAATATGCTAATTAGATATCAAAAAAATAATCTAACAAATATTTAAAAAAAATTCAAATTTTTAGTGTTAGATTTCAGCATCTAAAAAAAAAGTTAGTACCGGCCATTAAATGGCCGGTATCAAAAAAAATTAAAATCAACCATTTATGACTGGTATGGATATTTTTATAAATTTCCAACATTATTGGGTATATTTATTAATTTGTAATTAACTTTGGATATTAATAAAAATGTCGGCAAGAGTCAAGGCCAACAAACCCGAAATTTTTATTAATATCCAAAATTAATAAATAATTTGCAAATCTACACCTTAGTGCGCTAGATTTCGAAATATGTCCAAACCGGAGATTAAATTTCCAGTTTCATACAAACTTTCGGCAAAAAAAAATTCTCAGTTATAAGCAGCCTGAAATCAGAGATTAAATTCAAGAACCAGAGAATTAATCTCCGGTTTTGTTTATTTTTTATTTTTTAAATCTCTACTGGCCATATGAATTAGTGATACATACTCTGACATTTTAGAACGAATTAATTGGCGAGCCGTCATATTATCTAGAGTCACATGGGTCCAAATACTATACTTTTATTTCTTTTACCAATAAAATGTCTATAGGACCTTTTAGGGTTTAAATAATGTCGATGTCAGAATATTTGATGCTTATCGAAGCAAAAAGTGCATTAAATTTTAGGATAAAGATTTTTATCCCCGGCTCCTATTCTCCATTCATCCCCCAATCATTAATTATGTAGGGGACCACAACTTCAAGTACAAAAAGACAAAAAAAAACGTGTATCAATCATTAATTACGTGGGGGACCGCTTGTATTTGAAAATTTTTATAACTGACGGCGCAAGTATTCATATATAATACATCAAGTATTCATATATAATACACTAAGTATTCATATCTAAGATATCAAGTATTTAAAAAAAAACTGGATACATCACTCACCCATCTTTTACACGTTTTTAGAGGTGGTTTTTTTTTTCTCCGTTCACTCTAACTAATATTTCTTCCAATTTGTGAAGAATTTTGCGAATCTAAAATCACAAACGTCTTCTACGCAATTTTCTCTTTCAAATGAGATCCATGATGAAATATTTTTGAGTTATCCGTCACGTAAGTATTCATAACTCGTAAAATTATTTATATCTCGTCATGCAAGTATTCATACCACGTCAAGCAAGTATTCATACCTCGTCGAACAAGTATTCATACCTAAGATAGAGTGTACTGGACACTTCCAGTAATTGAGCGGTAACGAAATTTCAATCGGTAAAAAATGAGTGAATTATGTGTCCAGTTTTTTATTTGTGAAATACTAATTAGGTATGAATACTTGTTCGATGATGTATGAATACTTGAATGACAAGGTATGAATACTTGTGCAACGGACAACTCGAAAGTATGTCATCATGGATCTCATTTGAAAGATAAAATTGTGTAGAAAACATTCGTGGTTTTATATTTGCAAAATTCCTACCAGATTGTCAGAAATATTGATTAGAGTGAACGGAGAAAAAAATTCACCTCTAAAAACGTGTAAAAGATGGGTGAGTAATGTGTCCAGTTTTTTTTTGAATACTTGATATGTTAGATATGAATACTTGATGTCTTATATATGAATACTTGATGTCTTATATATGAATACTTGCACTCGCCGCAATAATAACACGTTTTGTTTTGTCTTTTAGCGCTGAAATTTGTGGTCCCCTCTTAATTAGCAGTCAACAAAACAGTTATTGACTGGGGGATGAGAGCTGGGGGATAGTTAGTCGGTCCCTAAATTTTAATCATGGCAACTTTTGAGTTGGTTTAAAGCAAAAAAACTTAGAACCGGGATTAATTCTCCGGTTCTTAGAATCGGAAATTTAATCTCTGGTTTTGGACTATCTAAAATTGAAAATTTGTTTTGCGAAAAATTTGTATGAAACTGAGAATTTAATCTCTGATTTGGACAGATTTTGAAATGTAGCGCACCAAGGTGTAGATTTGTAAATTATTTATTAATTTTAGATATTAATAAAAGTTTCGGCCAACAAACTGCGACAGTAGACTGGATATTCTCCGTTCAATGGATAAATGGAGTCTCCATTCTCCACGCTTGTGAGATGCCGATTATTCTCTTTATAGTCTTTATCCTACCGACAGGCTTTCTGATTTTTTTTTTTCCGGTACTGCAATTTTTAGTTTAGAAACTTCAGCAATACAGACGTAGTAGTCATAATTGTAACGAGTCCAATAAGCAGGTAAAAAAAAGACTCATCCCACGTTTATACATTCCCTTCTTTGCATTGGATCAAACTTGAGAAGAAAACACGAAGGCGCATGCCTCCCAGAATTATATCCCAAACGTAACTCAATTTTTGTGTTTAGATCCTGACCGTTCGATCTGAAACGAATTAAAAGAGTCCTTGTTCAAACGGTTCAGATTTAAACTCAAAATTTAAGTTACCTCGTAGCATCCGAACTCTTGCCGTCAATAGGCCATCGAGAGCCCCACACATTTTCTGCGGGCCAGTGAGTGAGATAAGCGAGTGAAGAGTTTCGACGGATCCGTTTGTCGGACGGATAGATTATTGTTAAGTGATTAACTGAGAATAATTAAAAATAATTAGTCGATTAGTCAGGAAAATCCGTAACGGTTTGGTCACCGCTAACAACTAATCGGCCTGATTAATCGGTCTAAATAGACGTTTTTTTACAATAGTGGTTTCGACAGTTTCTTTGGAAATATTATGTTGTGTGTCCAACCATGTATTCGTATTTTTTTTAGTAAAGTTTAGAAGTCAAGCCATCTAACTATTTAATATTTACAAATAGTTGTCTCTTTTGAGTTTCAAACTTGCGACCTCATACACGGAAAGCATTGTCTTTGCCAATAAATCAAATATTAATTCTCAACTGTTTATTCGTGTTGGAACTGAATATAATTAGTTAAAGTCTCACCCGTAGCATGAAAATTAAGACAGTCTTTCATCCATTTTAACATCCAGATTCAGATTTAGAGGTCCACAAATTTAAGCCTCTTTTGTTTTTAAATTTGCAAGCGGAAATGAGATATTAAGAAACTTTCTTGAAAATATGTTCTGATTAAAATGTGCCCATGTGACATTGGATTTTCTGATAATACAAAGTAAATTGATGTTTTTTTATGTTAATAGTAGAAGTTAAGATTGTCAAAATTGATAACTATTTTTTATGTCAAATCTGCGATGTTTATTTTGAGGCTATGCCTGTAGTGTTAGATAAAAAAATAGGATCAAAATTTTCAATTTTAAATATTCACAAAATAAATTTCAGCCGGATTTTAAATATTTTCAAAAAGATTTCTTAATATCTCATTTCCGCTTGCTGAAAAAACGCTTAAATTTGAGGAACCTTTGAATGTCATTTAAGATGTCTGAATTTAAGATCTTTAGCACACAAGAAATGGTGCGATTCATATATTTGAATATATCCACTACAAAGATAATCTGTGACGTTTTACACAATATTAATAATAAAGCTGCCCTAGCTAGATTTTAAATATTTTTAAGCCAGAAAGAAAAAGTGTTGGAGCAGAATCAACATAAACCACCGGATGATCCCAATGGGAAAGCATGCAAATATGCAATACTAACAACATCAGACCTGAACCCAAACACAACCTTATCCCAGGTCCACCAAACGCAAAATTCCATGAAAGAGAAGGATATTGAACAAAACTCTAACAGTATAACAGAGAAATTTATGGGACAAACTTTGAGCAAGTCCAGGCAGGCAGATAATATGCAACCAATTGACAAATGTAGTAATAGTAGTAGGAGAAGAAATTTCTCTGTTGTTTAGGCTAAATTTGTTTATTTTCTCCTAATGGTCTACTCGATTAATATAATAATGACTAGGTTGTAAGCAAGGGAAGCAATACCTCTGTCCCTTCAGATAATTGGGCACTCACTAGAGCAGTTAAAAAAACTTCCATTTTTGATATACTATCTATAAGGTTCTCATGGCTATAATATGCTAGTAAGAAACAAATTGAACTCCCAAGATAAGTATCAAATCATTTATATAGACTTACGAAAAAGCAAGTCTATAAATACTAAATATCCAAAATATCAGCCAAACCACACAACCAACAAGTCAATTATTACAATAGCACAAATTCTCCAAACAATAAAGTTCAACAGACAACCGATAAAAAGCATTAGTACTCGGTAAATCAGACTGACAAATTACAAATTCAACACCATGAAACCTCTTGCCTGTTTATCTTTACAATACTAAGTAAATGTAAAACCTTCAGCCCCTCCTTGCTCGACGATTTGAAGGTTCTGGTTCGTCATCATGCACAGGCGCAACATCCGGCTGCTGGATCAGTTCATTGTCTAAGGCAGCAAAGATGTTGTACTCACCATTAACAGGTTGAAGGAGATCCTTTATAGCCTCCTTGCAACTATGCAGTAAATCACGACCAAATGCTCTCGTTTCCTTATCAGCCACATCTTGGAATCTCTCCACAATACTTGCCGCAATCTGCCTCAGACTTTTGGCCTATCATATAAAAATGAAACTGTTAAGTCCTGACAAAAGAAGTAAAGAGTAAAAGACGAGAGAACTTTAGGGATCTTACTGAGCTGTATGTATTCGGTACACCATTTGGACTTTGGAGATACAAAATGGAAGAGTTAGAAAACCATTGCATGTATTCCTCATGCTGAGATGGATCATATGGCCTTGGGTCAACCAAACACATGTCATCTCGATTTCTCCAGCATCGCAAGTACTTTCGATGTATCTCGGGCCAATTCTCACCAGTACCATTCTGCATGTCATGCAGTGATTCTACCGTGTCCCGGAGATCTGGTGGGATTTGTTGGTATCGGCCGAATTGCCGTGAAACTCTTCCTGGATTGTACATCTCAACAATCCAGAAGTGAATTAACGGAGCTGTGGTTCTCCACAAGTAATTGTTTTCTGCACATATTGGTGGGAGCAAATGCATCTTGTTCTCATATGGGAGCCATTTCACATTCCCATCATTCAATCCATCAATCTCCACGCGATATGAGTCTTGTACTCTGCAAGTCACGTGATCTGCAAACTGCTTGTACCCAAACCAGCCAAAACCAAGTGGAGGTCTTAGGTTTAAATCCTCGCCACCAAGTCGAGGCTCTTCAACATTTCTTCGGTACTTTGGACGCCCCATTGGGAGCCTTTCCCAAGACCAAAGTTGCAGTAATAAAACTGATCCCCCGAATTGCTTCCGTTCTGGCTTAGTTCCCAAGCAAAGTTCTTTGTATAGATATGCCAGCACGCCACTTCCCCAACTATATCTCCCGGTTCTCTCAAAATCAGCAAGAAGCGGGAGGTATATAGCAGAGATGGAATCCCCTGAATGATCAGTGAACAAAAGGGAGCCGATAAGCATTAGCATATATGCCCTTGCAAACTGCTGCACCTCGACATCAGATGCATCTTCAGGACATGCAAAGAAAGCCTCACTCAACCACGAAATATTAATGGCCACTTTGCTTCTTCGTCGAAATGTTCTCTTCTCTACTCTCTTTCCGAGCAAGGATTCCACCACAGCTGACCAATCACGATCTGTTCGGAGACAAAGTGGGTCCCCATCAACCCGCAACCCTAAAAGAACAGCAACATCTTCAAGTGTGATTGTCATCTCCCCAACTGGGAAATGAAATGTGTGCGTCTCCTGACGCCATCTCTCCACAAGAGCACTTATAAGTGCATGATCTGCGGGTATGTGCCCGATTTGGTGAACGCCATAAAGACCAGCTTGAATCACATATTCTTCATAACGATTATCATATGGTACCTTTTTTTTTATCATGTGTTTACGGGTCAATAGTGGCTTAAGGAACTTGTCTTCAAGTACATGTTGAGATCTATGGTCCGGCTGTAATTCAACCAGTTCATCATTTGGTTCACGAGATCGTTTCACCCCAGATGTAGTATTCTCCATTTTGACAATGTTCCTGCGAATGATGCAGTGTTTTCTGTTAAAGCTGCATGTCTTACATATTCTTTAGACCAACAATGAAGTACATATCAAATAAGAGATTAGAAGTAAATGAGCTCAGTCGAAGTATTTTTTTTTTAAGGTTGAGCTCACTCAAAGTATTACGAAGCCTTCTTGATGTAAAATTTATATGTGTTATTTAATGATAGTAGTATTGCTTTGAAAAACTGTACAGCTTACACAATTTTTTAGGTTTCTTCTGGGAAAAAATGCGTAGTAAATTAAACCCCTTTTTTTTACACTATTGGAGCAATACACTAACTGCAAAATGGCCACTGCCACTACTTCAACTAGGCAAACCTCAAACATCTTTCATCCTTGCAATTGGCAACTGTAAATATTTCAATGTAAATTCTGTCTTTTTTAAGCAGGATAGTGAGAACATTTCAATTTAGACAACTTGTTCTCAAAACTACTGAAGATCTATATCTAAGAAAATGCTAACTGTAGAGATCTACTAATTACTTTTAACAACTCTACTTAGTTTTGGCAACAACTAATATAGGAAATGATTATCTATGTGACATATTAAAGATATTTGCTTTCTTTGTTCTTAAAGAGACAACAAAAGAACATTTATCAATGTAATCAATTTAAACATCAATATTTAAGGGCAAGGACATGCTGATCCAATATAATATTGTCCAAGTCAAATTTTCCAAAATTATTTCATTCTATTCCTGCAAGCTCTTATATTTGCCAGAATTAACAAACATTTATAGAAATATTTAAAGCTTTCTCAATGTAAATTATGCCTTCTCATATGAACTACTATATTTCTGCACACTCATCATATGCTCTTTTATATGAAAGTAGAAGTTAATAAAGTAACTACTTTGATCTCACAGTTTATTCAATTAAATTGCTATCTAAGCTTTCCATTAAATTGTTATAATTTTTATACACACGCAAAAAGCTGAAACTCTAGCCAAGCTATTAAATTGTTATCTAAGCTCTCCATTAGATATGTAAAATACAGTAGTAGAACATCAATGAATTAATCAATTAAAAGCTTCTTATCAAAATAGTGAGGATCCAGAGATGGTAACTCCATAGAAATGATTTTTATAAATTTTATGCTATTAAATTGTTATTTAAGCTCTCCATTAGATATGTAAAATTCAGTAGCAGAACATCAATGAAATAATCAATAAAAAAGCTTCTTATCAAAATAATGAGGTTCCACAGATGATATCTATAGAAAAGAATTACGAAAGGTAAGGCTATCAGATCGAAGTGATTGAGGAAACATAACACGACGATTACGATAAAGCCATCAAATCAGTGAGATTTGGTTTAAATAACTTTAAAATTAAAGGATAATATCGTCAAATCAATACGATCGAAGAACAAAATATATAATTTATATTAGTCCATCTGATTTGTGAGATCTAAAACAAAAAATTCTAGTTTAGAATATCATCCAAATATGGCTAGATCTAAATAAACAAAGTTGTTTTTCCTAAAATATTAATCAAATATGATTAGATCTAAAAGAATATCGTTCATAACAAAATTACAAATATATAAATATGCAAAACAACATAAACTAAGAGCAGTGAAGTTCATAAAAAATACCTAAGAAAGGACATAACAATTCAACAACTATACTAGAGAACCTTAGATCAACATGGAAAAAATGTACCTGAATTTTCAGATTCAACCTAGCGAAGGAGAAAAGGCTCTGTATTGTAGATCTAGAATTTGAAGATAGAAGAGTGGACAAGTGGAGGAGGAAGGAAATAAGGCGAGAAGGGGTTTGGACACAATATGATGCAAGAATTAATTGCTTGAAGATATGGTGAATAGAATCTCACAAGAGAAAAAAAAGGAAATTTCACCCGATGGCCACAATAATTTAATTTGTGCATTTGAGCCGTAGGATTGAAATCTCACTTGATAAATATGAGGTTTCTCTTCCGAGCGATGATTTGCTAAGATTTTTGCTATGGACCCCATATCCAAGTGAGAATGGCAATAGGCCGGGCTAGCATATCCTGCCCATAATGATATCGAGTCCAAGAATTCCTATCAAACTGAAAAAATATTAACTTCAGGAGTGAGTCTATGGTAATATGCATTTACAGATCAATCCGTGCTATAGATCCATATCTCTATTTTTAAAGTTCAAACAGTCCATCTGAATCGTTAAACACGATCTTCATATGAAAATGTACTTAGAGACCTGATCCTATTGTGGGTTTGAACCGAAATTGGATAGTCATTTAAAGTACATTTTCGCCGGCCTGCATGAAGTCTAGGCTCGGCCTGTTGTCTTAAAAATTTACTCCATGTGGTTTGCCTTATTCATTCTCTTTAACTATGAACCATACAATTAAGCACCAAACTGAATACCACTAAGTAATAGCATTATTTTTTAGCATGTCTACTTTAATCATACAATGCATAGAACTTGGTCCACTACACCACTACATTAAACCCATTAAAATACATCACAACATTCATATTACTTAATAATGAACTAATAAAAAATTAAATAATATGCAAGCAATTTACATACTTAATAATAACAATACTAATAACGACAACAATAACAATAATAAAAGGTAACATTAAATCATTTTACAAGGTGGGACGGGCCAGTGGGCCAAACTCTTAAGCCCAAGTCCCCCCACCTGTTTATAGGCCCAACAATAGCTTTGTGTAAGGTTTCGGGAAGGGGTACAGTTCAATTGCAATTCAATCAATTCATCACTATCCAGGATCCATGTGTAAAATTAAATCTAAGATAGAATTTACCACTAACAGCGCAGCAGAGACTTCAAGTGCTAGTGTAAGTCGTAATTTTCTTCCATTCTTTGTGTGCCGGACGTATGCAGTTAGCAACCATGTCTCTACCAGTATCCACACGAATGAACAGATTCAAAGACAACTGTGAGTCGGAGTGCTAGCACCGAACAAACAGCCCCTCCTCACTTTCTCTCTGTCTTTTGGAACATGCGAATTCAGATGGATTGACTAAAATCCGAACTGCTACTGCGTATATATAACAATATGCACCAGTTTGTTCATACATGTTCGGTCACACCCATTCACAGATAGTGCAGATATTCTGGCCCATAATCTATGCGGCCCAATATAGTATAATCCATATTTAATTTCAGAAATTAAACTTATCAATTTCAGCCCAAAATAACTAGGCATGTATGACATTTCCATCACTTTGCACATTGAACATCGAGCCAGGCTTCCTGTCGGGCCGAGTAGGCTGAGTGTACTTATCTGGGCCTAGGCTTAATTATCTTCTCTAATCACGATGATGATTGATAAAAATAAACTTGAAAACGAAAACTATGTGATTATAAGTAGTATATTATTGACCGCAGAAACTTTTTGTTCTGTTGTTTCATGGATCCATGTCATGATGTTGCAAAAGAACCTCTGCTATTGTACTAAACTGGTAGCACATATTACTTTTGGCAGACTGATATTTTAAGTTTAACCACAAACATTTCTTTTCGTTAAAACAATAAATTCTAAATTCTAAGAACTGGTCTTGACCATAATATAAGAAACTGCTTTAGCTATTGGATTTTCTGCAGAGATGCTTATGATTCTACAATTATGTAATCCATACTCTCCAATATAATCTCATGGCCCAAATTCAAAGTTTCATTCTTTGGAGGCCAGATATTGCCAAACCATGCATTAATGGCAGGCACTTAATATGCTGTCCTAACTTTGGTATTTTCATTCAACATAAACATTAAGAATAAATGACATTCCTTGAAGCTCTATCTAGTTGAAGAAGGCATTGTTACTGAAATTTGCATGAAAATATTTATGCGGCATTTAATTTTGGATATTAGTAGAAAGAACATATTAATAAACCTATACTGGCAGCCGCATCAAAAGCAATACCAGCAGCTCAAGAATACAAGGCAGAGGCTCAGTCAAAGCTTATTAGCGCAGTCAAAGTTAGTTAGGCTAGCTGAGTTTGTTATGCAGTTATGAGACTGTTAGAACTATGATTAGTTGATAGTTAGAACTCTAGTTAGAGTCTAAACCATAGTTAGAATAAGCTGTAATGATTCTCTATATATACTGCAACCTTTACATGTACAAACAAGAAAAGAATGAATAATATCTCTCTCATAATTCCTCTATCTCTACTGTTACAAGTTTTACATATGATACTTACTAGATTTGGAAGAACAAATACCTGCAAAGAAAGCATGTGATAGATTTCTTTATAAGCATTTGTTCATAGAGCAAAGTGTGAATAAACTTCTTACATACCTCTCCCGCACCATGTGTACGCCAACCAAAGCAAACCCTCAATAGAGCCCAATAATTACCCCACCTCCACCTCACCTCACTCCATGATCTCCAAGCCCAACCAACATTTCTTTGCTGTACAACCCAGTGCATAAAAGATGTATTAGTGAAGACATTGGGGTAAATCTTTCTATCAGACATTTCATCGAACAGGCAACGTGCAGAGATTCTTACACAAGTATAGTCAAATATACAAACAAACATTGTAAGTGAGTGGTGGTATAAGAGACTGAGGAGAGTGTGGGCCCAGATGAAGCAGAGTAAGGCCTTTCTAGTGGGTTGATGTTTGCTAAGCTCTCGATGGAAGTCGAACCGTTACATAGCGAATGGGAAGGAGCAGTACAGATGTGTTGGAAAGTGAACCAAGGAAAGACTATAAAATTAGGTTCTGTTGCTCAAGTTAACTGTTGCATTGTTAGGTTTTGGCGAAGATGAACAAAGAGGAGGGAAATGTTGTCGGTAGAGGCGCAATGAGAAGGTAATCCGGCTTTTGTCTGTATCACAGATTCAGTCAATTTTGTTGACTATGTCTATGTAGGTACTACTGGGTTGATAATTATCCAGTACTTTGCCTCACTCGGTTGATAATTATCCATTCAAGACTCAGTTGGGCCCAATTCAGCCTCATGAAGTCATCATAGCCTCAAAATTCTATCATGGAACCAATCCCCCACAAAAATTTCTGACATGGATGGTCCAGTTGTTCTAAAAACCATCTAACTATTTCCAATCTAAAGTAATGGGGGATCCAAATCGTACTGATACATGTTGATAGGGGACCTAACTGGCATGACATTGAAATCCAGTAATGTAAATCTTGGCCCATTGTTTTGGAAATTATAGCAATTGTTCTCTAGGATTGGTAAATTGAAAGGGTGCAACTAGAGAGGGAAAAACGTGCCGTGCCGTGCCGTGACTAACACGCCGTGACTTTGGTCACGTGCCGTGCCGTGCCGTGACCAAGTAAATTTTTCACGTGCCGTGCCGTGCCGTGACAAAAATTACAAGGGGTGGTCACGGCACGCAAATGGTCACGGCACGCGAGTCACGACTCGCGTGCCGTGACTAAGTCGTGCCGTGACTAATTCGTGCCGTGACCAAACGTGCCGTTACCAAACGCGCGTTAGTCAAATTTGATCGCATTTAACGTTTTAAAAAAAAAAAATGAAACGATTCTTTAAAATTCACATGTTTTAATTGAAATTTAAATGTAAATATTTTAATTAAAATAAAATTATACCTTATAGGAAGGTACGTTAGTGTATTACTTCGCTACTGCCATGACTGGCGTGTCTTCCGTTCCGTGACTCGCGTGTCCCGTGCCGTGCCGTTCCGTGTTTCCGTGCCGTGCCGTGCCGTGACCAAGACAATTTCCGTGCCGTGCCGTGCCGTGCCGTGTCTTCTTTGCCAACAATTGGTCACGGCACGGGACACGCGAGTCACGGCACGTGACCGACACACGTGCCGTGCCGTTCCGTGCGGATCCGGCTCCGGCGTGCCATTTTTCCCACTCTAGGTGCAACCGTGCAAGGTCCATCATGACAGAACTGGCCAGTCAAGTGTAAATCTTTCGTCGTCTCCACTTATTTACTATAAATATATATCGGAATCTTTCAACATCATTATAATTATTATTATTTAGTAATAGTATTTATTGTTGATACTAATTTGGGTCAATTCATGACGCGTAGGATTACGGTTGTTGGAGATGTGATTCAAATCTCTCAAAGAACAGTGGTCATGCCATAATTGATTTCTCTATTCGATCCTTCTTCATTATTTTATAATCATCAATATTACTGTAAAAGTTTACTGTTCAATTGCTTGATTATTGTTTAATATTGGTAAATAAAAATTAATATTCCATTATGGAGCTTAATCGTGGTGATTTGCAACCTGAATGGATGCAACAAAATGAACGCATCCATTTTCGTTGAAGTAGACAGGATACTGTTGACATGTCCGAAGAAAAATCAGAGACTGAGATTTTGCGTGTCGAGGTAATGTACTTTTAGTAAATATACATTTATTCGAGGAGGGTTCCAATGCACTCTTTTTTTTGTGCTCCCAATACATCCACATTATATATATATTTATCTCTATTTTTAAAGTCCGAACAGTTGATCCGAGCCGCTCAACAGAATCTTCATAATAAAATATGCTTGGAGACCAAATTTTATATTTTTTAGAATTTATTTACTATTTTTTTGGATAGATACAAAATCATTGTTTTAAGGAGATTCTGGACCATCCGATAAAGTGATTTTGTATCTATCCAAAAAAATAGTAAATAAATTCTAAAAAATATAAAATTTGGTCTCCAAGCATATTTTATTATGAAGATTATGTTGAGCGGCTCGGATCGACTGTTCGGACTTTAAAAACGGATATAAATAATGTGGGTGCATTGGGAGCACAAAAAAGAGGGTGCATTGGAACCCTCCTCCATTTCTTTTTATGTTGCTGTTGTTTCTTTATTCAGCTGTGTTGCTTTAAGTAGGTAAATATGTGATTCTGGTCCGTTAGGTGCAGTTTTAAAAGATGATCTGTGCTCTGTAGGTACGAATTTGAGTGTATCTTAGTTTGTAATTAATGTTGCCAGTTGTATCATATAAGGTTTAGTGTTCGACTATTCACGCATTAAAAGCAGTCGTGACGATTTTCTTTGGCAAATACAGAAGAATATTCTTAGGCATCTTATATTTGGAGCAGGGTTCAAATGACTCATCAAAGAAAGGCGAAACAGTCGACCCAAATCGTTTAAAATAATCTCCACATTAAAATGTGTCTGGAGATCAAATTTTATATATTTCTAATGTTTTTTTTTATAGATACAAAACTATTATTTTTGAATGGTCCATAATATTTTGAAAAAATAGTGATTTTATACCTATCTAAATAAATAATTCAAAAATAATAATATAAAAGTTGGTCTCTAGGCACATTTAAATGTGGAGATCATGCATGTTGAATTTTTAAAATAAAAATAAGAATACGTGACACGAATGAGAGGCATTTAAAGCCTACTCTTATATTTGATATCTTTACTCTCTTTTTTATGTGTTTGGTTGCCTTAATATGTTAATATTATCAGTATTTTATACCTATCTAAATAAATAATTCAAAAAAATTAAAAAAATATATAAAATTTAGTCTCCAGGCACACGAGATCATGCATGCTAAGCGATTCTGATCGATTGGTTGAATTTGAAAAATGGAAATAAGAATACGAGACACGAATGAGAGGCACTTAAAGCCTACTCTTATATTTGATATCTTTACTCTTTTTTTATGTGTTTGGTTGCCTTAATATGTTAATATTATCAGTATTTTATACCTATCTAAATAAAAAAATTTAAAAATTTTAAAAATTGAAAAACTATATAAATTTTAGTCTCCAGGCACATTTAAATGTGGAGATCATGCATGTTGAGTGATTCTGATCGATTGTTTGAATTTGAAAAATGAAAATAAGAATACGAGACACGAATGAGAGGCATTTAAAGCCTACTCTTATATCTGATATCTTTACTTTGTTTTTATGTGTTTGGTTGCCTTAATATGTTAATATTATCAGTATTTTATACCTATCTAAATAAAAAATTAAAAAAATTAAAAAAATATATAAATTTTAGTCTCCATGCACATTTAAATGTGGAGATCATACATGCTGAACGATTCCGATCGATTGTTTGAAATTGAAAAATGGAAATAAGAATATGAGACACGAATGAGAAGCATTTAAAGCCTACTCTTATATTTGATATCTTTATTTTTTTTTATGTATTTGGTTGCCTTAATATGTTAATTATATCAGTATTTTATACCTATCTAAATAAATAATTCAAAAAAATATATATAAAATTTAGTCTCCAGGCACATTTAAATGTGGAGATCATGCATGCTGAGCGATTGTTTGAATTTGAAAAATGGAAATAAGAATACGAGACACGAATGAGAGGCACTTAAAGCCTACTCTTATATTTGATATCTTTACTTTTTTTTTATGTGTTTGGTTGCCTTAATATGTTAATTATATCAGTATTTTATACCTATCTAAATAAATAATTCAAAAAATTAAAAAATATATATATAATTTAGTCTCCAGGCACATTTAAATGCGGAGATCATGCATGCTGAGCGATTCCGATCGATTGTTTGAATTTGAAAAATAAAAATAAGAATACGAGACACGAATGAGAGGCATTTAAAGCCTACTCTTATATCTGATATCTTAACTTTTTTTTATTTCTGTGTTTAGTTGCCTTAATCTGTTAATTTTATCAGTATAGAAACATCGGTGTCTAAATGGTACAGTATTGGTATCATACTTTTACGACCTTTAAATTAAACTTAATATATAATCCTTTGCCGTAATTAATTTCTCCTCCTATCTCTACCTGTGTCTCTTTTCTAGTTTAATTGGGGTTATGTTTGGTACATAGTCATGGTTGTGTTTTAACACAGGTGCGTTTTACGGGGAGGAAACGAGTTAATTCACGCGTTGTTAAAGCAATTAATAGTCGTTGTCCAGCCAAAAGTCGGTCAAAGATACATTACATTTTTCAAATTTCTGTACACAACCAGTTTTTTTAATGCAAAATTTTCACGAAGGCGTGTTGCGTATGTTGAACTCTGATTAAAGATCAACGGAAATTTTGAGGATCATCATAAATTCGGGCTTTGGCATTCGTATTTTCTCATTTTTATTTTCTTAAATAAAAAGAAGGGGGAAGGTGAAAAATACTGGTAGAATTTAACCGGGCAGTTTTGGTTTCATGCAATGCAGGGACTATAATCAAATCAGTGTTGTTGCGTATAGTTCGTGCACTGCACGAAGCCAAAACTACTCTGTTAAAATCTTTACCGGGGATCTCTTTTGCGTCTTCAAAGCAGAGCAACTTATTACATAGAACATGGATGCATCATATAATTTATTCTTTATATTTACATGCGCAAAGAAGAAAAAAGAAAAAGAAAAAAGAAAAACTAAACCCAAAACCTAACTAGAGAAGAACCAAGAGTTCTTCCATTAATGTAACAAGAGTAATCCTCTCTCGGTGGACTGAGCACCACGGAAAGGCAAACACAGCATCTAATAGCGTCAATTAATTACAAGAACCAAAAATCAAAAGTAAGATAATTTCTATTCAGTCTGCAACAGAGATTGCTCGGCCAATTCCAACTGATCTGACCTGACTGAATCGAGAAGCGGACAGCTGCCGGCTTATTTCCCGCAAAACCGGCCTCGTCTCGAGCGCAATTGACTGCCGCAACTGCTCTTTGGCCTTCTCTTCTTCTTGCTTGATTTTTCTTACCTGGCTATGTACCGGTTGTACCTGTTGTGATACCGTTCCCTCCATTTCTTTTGTCTTTACCTCTGTTGTGTTTTCCTCAATTGAGAAATGGATTGCTCTTGTCATGTCTCTGGAACAAAGATAGCCTTTTTTATGTTTCTTGATATTTTGTGAATCAGAGGATTTTATAGAGGGAGGAATCCGTGTCCTCTATTAATACACCAACTGCAAATGTATTCACAAATTAGTCCTATAAAAAGTTGCAAATTATAAAGTAAATGGCGTAATGTGTTTTCCCTACGTGTCACAGGTACTATATAAGAATAATGACTAGAGCCTAGAGGACTAGAGGTCAACAAAATAAAGCAAGACTAGGGAGAAAAATCATAATTCGGTTCTTTGATTAATAAAAATATATGATGTAACTTATTTTTTAGAGCAATGCTCCACTATATTATATTTTTATAAAAAAAAAAATAGTAATAGGAATAAGTCGGAAATTATTTGGTTTTCTTTCTAGACTAATTCTTAATTCTTAATAAGAAAATATTCACTGATAATAATAGAATAAATAAAAATACTTTTATATTCTTATAAATCGATTTTAAGAAACCTTGATAGCATAGTATAATCATCCGTTCAAATAAATATAAATGATCTAATAAAAAAAAACTCGATGTACTGAATTTTATTTTCTTTTAAAAAAAAATTGTATTGAATTTTCTATTTTGAACTATTAGATTTCTAATAATGCATTTTGGCCGTCTGATTTTAAACAAAGTCAATCTAGTTCTACCTATAAAGTAGAAATTTTTTGATATTAGTGCAGATTTAGTTTGCACGGATCTCAAAACAGATCAAACAGTGCAGATGCATTAACTCAAAATATTCTTTTTTGAGTTAATGCAGAGGGAGATTGGAGTAGGTCCGATGCCCATCGGACCTACTTTTAGGTTCAACGAGCATTATGACCGTCCGATCTAACTCAAGATTAGTGCACACGAAAATTAAAACAGACATGCACGAATTTTAAAGTGTTCTGCACGAATCTTAAAGTAAATCGACGGTAATTAAACTCATCAAACCAAAGTAGGTCCGATGCCCATCGGACCTGCTCTCAAGTGATGCAGAGGATACGAATTGTGGTAGTTGGGCAGCAACATTTTGCCTAAAAAAGCATTATCCTTTGAATTGCTTCAATTGTACTTAACTGAAATAACAAAAGATAAGAGGGTTGATAAAAGAAAGGAAAGAAAAAGGTCGGTAGGAAATGAGAAATAGCGTGAAATGTGAAATAACACTATTTGGAGAGAAGTAGTTTTCAACCGTTGAGAAAGAAATAGTGCATGCCTCCAACCGGTTCTAAATTATTTGATTATCTCATCTAAAGACTTCCTTTTCTTTTTTAAAATAGTTCTTTGAAGATTTCAATTGGGCATTTTAAAACAGAAATATAAAAAGTGGATGGCAAGGAAGCGTCACGAATACTTGGTTTGAGATAATTATACATTATTTAAATCATTAAGATTTATTCATATATATATAAAAAAAAAGAGGGTCTACTAGTAGTCAAGGATTTTTTTAATAATGTTACACATTTTTGAAAAGAAAATGATGAAATAGGATATTTGATTATCTTTCCACCATTGCAATGAACCCAATTCTCCTTTGACAACTTCTTTAATATTTCCTTGTTATTATCGGATGATCTCTGACCATTATTAAAATAAGATTATACTGTAGCATTTCCATTGGAAAACTACAATATTGAAACAGGGACAATTGTCACAAAAATTCAATTTTCAGTTTGTGGCTTATAAGGGTTGATATTTCTAACATATGACAAATCATAAATTTTTAGGAACCGTAATGTTCAATAA
Source organism: Carex kokanica (assembly GCA_025461125.1). Classification (NCBI taxonomy): domain Eukaryota; kingdom Viridiplantae; phylum Streptophyta; class Magnoliopsida; order Poales; family Cyperaceae; genus Carex; species Carex kokanica. The sequence continues at coordinate 98,597 of JAJGRX010000376.1, forward strand.
TTTGACTTGTGGGTTCATCTGCTTCCTAATTCTACTTTGACAACCAAACAAACATAATCTTCTTTAATTTCGACTGGACCTATTAATTATGAGCGTTTGGATTGGGTTAGAATAGCGCTAACCCGGGAATAGCTCCGCTATTCTTAAAAAGTTGTGATCGAAATGTAAATAGAAAGTAAGAATAGTGCAGGAACAACACTATTTTGCTATTTCTACGAAAATATGGGGTTAGCGAAATTCTCAAATTGTTGGGTTAGCACTATTCCTACTATTCCAAATATATAATCCAAACAATATTTCTACTAAACCGGAATAGTCTAAAATAGTACTATTCTCAAACCACTTGGGTTAGCACTATTCTCAACCACTAATCTAAAATCGCTATTCTTGCACTAATCCTTGCACGATCCAAACGTAATTAATTTGGGTGGAAGATCACAAAATCACTCTATCATTCTGTAGCGATATATATTTTTTGTCAAGGCAAAACGATATGGCTGCCGTTACAATCATTTGAGTATAGATGAAAAAGTATATCGGAATTTATGTTTTTTGAACATGAGGTATTACCGATTTGATCTTTTATAATAATACGATTTTTTTAGTGAGTCTCCATTATTTTTCTTTATTTAGTAGACTTTAGTCTCTCTGTGTGGTGTGGGAGGTCATAGTTTTGAAATTCAGATAAAAAATTTCTTATAGATCTTAAATAGTTTGGTGGTTTGACCTTCTTTCTAATCGTTACTCAAACAAAAATTCTTTGTTTTTTTAAGCTTCTCACATTCTTGTTAAGTGAGATGACATGAATTGAGGGATTATCTTGTATTAAGAGGACCAAACCACAAATATATCTATGACGTCATTTTAGCTGCGTCGGCTGTGGTAATTTTTAGTTCGTCCCATTATTAAAAAAGATGGGACATATAACATAACATATTAATGTTCAAATAACCTACTGATTATTTTTAATTAAACATAATTAGAGATTATACAATATATACTTATTTTATATATAAGCACAATTTAGATATTAACGACCCAACAACTTTCTCTTTCCACTTTAATGTGAAATAGATGTAGTTCTTTCATAAAATAAATATAATCTTTTCAACCTTCGAATGAATTATGAATTTGATATTTCCATTTCCTCCTCTATCATAATGTTTATTTTTGATAAAAAAAAAAATACAGATCTTAAAATCAATGAGAATTGTCTTATATTTTTGTTTTGTAGAAAAATAGAATTTTATTCTGAGTATTGTATGTATATTCCAGATTTGTAATCTCTATATTTATTTTTCCACAAAATAAAAAAAATAAACAGTGAAGGTCCGAATGTTATTTTACATCTATTGATTTTCAAATAAATTTTCACAACTCTTTGAACTTGTATAAACCAAACTATAAAGCTTACAAAATTTAATATAAACGCACACCAATTATGCAACCCATATGATAGTCAGGGGCGGATCTACTGTAGCGCAGGGTAGGACAACTGCATTACCCTGAAAATTCAAAACTAATTTACAAAGACTGAATTTTGAGCCTTTGCCCTACCTAGAAAATTGATATTGCCCTACCCTGTAGTTGATTATCTAAATATTATGGAGTAGATTGTATTATAAAACTGTTTTTGTTGTTTTTGTTATCATGTTTTATCTAGTATCCGATTATCTAATGGGTTTGGACCCGATTATCTATTTAAATCCGATTCAATAATTTTTTGTCCTACTCTGATCAAAATTCTGCATCCGCCCCTGATGATAGATAAAACGTTTAAACTCACAATTAACAAATAATTTCATGAGCTCGCCAAAATTTATATTGAGAATGTGACGTGTCTGGTCATCACAAATGTAAAACTTAAAATTGAACACGCAATTGTCACAAGTAAAAAAGTGTCTGTCAAAATTAAAACAAAATCCACCGTGTCTAAATTAAAGAATTGCAATCAGCAAGGGCCATAAATTCTAATGACACGATCGACATGATCAATATATTTTGATTGAAGATAGGAGTAGGTTCGATGGGCATCGGACCTACATTTAGGTTCAATTAGCTCTAGCACCGTACGATTAGCATCAAGATCTATGTGCACGGAAATTGATACAGACTTGCACGGATTTTGATGCAGACACACGATATTAAAGCAGATCGGATGGTCACAACACCCATCAAACCAAAGTAGGTCCGATGGGCATCGGACCTACTCTGAATTCTTTTGATTGGACTAAGTAAACACATCTGTTGCGGACGAGATAGAAGTAGGTCCGATGGGCATCGGATCTACATTTAGGTTCAATTAACTCTAGCACCGTACGATTAGCATCAAGATCTATGTGCACGGAAATTGATACATAATTGCACGGAATTTGATGCAGACACACGATATTAAAGCAGATCGGATGGTCACAACATCCATCGAACCAAAGTAGGTCCGATGGGCGACCTACTCTGAATTCTTTTGATTGGACTAAGTAAACACATCTGTTGCGGACTTGGTAATGCTACGACGCGTAAGCCGCAAAAATCTTTTCAATGACGGTCTAAACATATTTATGTTCACAACACATGAGTCAATATTCCACAAATTAACAAATATGACTTTGCACAAGTAACCTTTATAGAAATTTTCCAAATAAAGAAAAATTAAACAAAAGAGGCCGTGGTTTTAATTTTACTTTGTTATTTTTTGAAACAAAGTCTGTCAGACACACGAGAATTTTTTATTTATAGAAAATATTATAAAATAATAGAGAAAAAGAGAAAGAATGTATTGAATTTTTTTGTGCATAAAACAAAGTCTGTCGATTACGTGACGTGACTTACGTGTTGCGTGACGTGACTGTATTTAACAAAAATTATACGTCACGTCACGTCACGTCACGTCACGTCACGTTATAAAACACATCACGTGATCACGTACTGTCACGTGTAATCACGTAAATACGTATAGTCACGGATTGCTTGGATGGCTTGCACTAAAATAGTTTTGGAATTTTAAAATCAGTCCGATCTTAATACTATTAGGCTATGTTTCTGTAGTATATTCAGACTTTTCTTTTGTGGCTGTTTGTAAAAACTATGTTTCTTAATGAAACGGGCTTAAATATCTTTTATCCAAAAAATTTGACAATTTTTAGAATATTATTTACTAGTTAATTTTTACAACATTATTTACTTATTTTACAAATTTTATAATTTTCATATTTTTTGATATATTTTTTCTGAATTTTCAACAATTTAAATTAAAATATAAAAAAAGTTCAATGTGACTAATTTATGTCACGTCATATCACGTCACGTTATATCACGTCACGTGTAGTCACGACGTGACTACGCGTGACGTGACCATTCGCGTGACGTGATCGTCTGCCACTATTTTGATCACGTCACGTCACGTCACGTGAAAAAAAAACATTGATCACGTCACGTCACGTCACCAAATCACGGCGTGTTTGTCACGTCACGTCACGGCGTGTCACGTATTTCCTTCTCTATCCATAAATAAGAAAAAGGAGACAAAAAAAAAAAGCCTGCTTCAACTTAAAAGGTTGACCCATAAAAGTTCTATTCAAAATTTAAGGAAAGCAGCCTGCTTGAGCTTCAAAATTTTCCTACCCAAAACTCGTTATCAACATTTTCAATTTCCTCTATGGGATTATATATTCTTACTAGACGACTTAAAAGTTAAAAATGAAGTCCATATATAATTAAACATGTGTTTATTATCTTATCAAATTAGACTTTGTCACCTATTTTGGGCCCAAATTGTCATTGGCATCCTCTTGAGTCAAGTACAACCAGCTACAAATTATTAGTGATACATTGATCTAGCTTAATTTTGAACTAGAACGTTATAACCCAGAATAAAGTATGTCGAATTTAAAATGAAAAATAAACACAAAAGGATATACATTCTTATCACCTCTAAGCCAATCAACATGGAGTTGATTCCTCTGAGGTAACATAATATTTCTGTTTAGATCCTCCGATCCTAGGTGGAATACACGGTGCACCTGGGTTAAGTCTTCTCCTTGCCGAGTTTCGCTTCTGATTTCTATCTGAGTCTCTAGCTCGTAAATTTGTACAGATTCTGATCCGACGGTCTGGATATAAACAAATATTTTTTTACCTGATATGAATTCATCAAGATGTATGCAAACTAATGCCCCAACAGTCTTTCAGTCTTGTTTGTTTCTGGGAACTAATTGACATGCTTCAGTAGTTCACTATCTCTCTGTTCGTTGAAGAGAAATGTGATGAACGGAGAGAAATGTCAGCGATAATGTTCCAACACTAATTGTTTATTTGGGCTTCAGCCCATTTCTTTAGGAGCAAGTCCGATTTAAAGCAAAACCCTATTGATGTTTTAAGCCTTAAAAAACCAGACTGAACTTGTGAACAGGGTCCGGATCCCCTAAAGTAACCCAATTTTTGGGTTTTGGATCGGTGTCGTCCGAATCGAATCCGTCGCTCGAGATCGCATCGGAATTCAAACCTCTCGGGATGCGTGCGCTCCACTTTAGTTGGATGGTCATGGATTCAAATCGGACGGTTCCGATCCAAAACCCAATTTTTGAGTTACTTCACTGGATCTGAATTCATACATTTCGACCCACATGGAGTCAATGCTTACATTTTCTCTATCTTACCAATAGGTTTTGAGAATTACTGGAGTCCGGAGATGTTTGGTATCAAAATTTGTTCAGGAATAGATGAAGAGAAGACATATTTAATAGAATAATTATTAGTCTCCTCCACACTCTTGTACTCACAAAATTTTCGCACCAACATTAGATATTGCAGAGTGCCATCCGCCAGGTAGGTCGCGTCATACCAGGGCATCCAATCCGCATTATATTTGGGAGCTCTTTTACTCTTCTTTCCTGCTGGTTCTTGTGGGGGGACACTTGTCGAAAGAGGGACATCTTCGGCTTGAATTTCAGGGACACTTGTCGAAGGAGTACCTTCTATAGGGGAAGTGAATTGACTCGATGCTATGGAAGAAGTGCCTCCGTATGCATACGGTGCTGTCGGTTGATGTGTTTCTTGTGGAATGAATATGTTTGGATCGTTAGGATAATACGGTGCACTCGTTTCGGGGGCTTGTCGATAATTTTTTGGATAATTAGGTGGTAGCATTTGGGGTGCTTGTTGATAATTTGGTTGTAGCATTTGGTCCCTTCTTTGATAATTTTCTGGATAATTAGGTGGTGCCATTTGGGCGGAGCTACCAGGATAAAAGGTTGACAGATCGACGTCAAATAGTTCGTGGGACAATCTCGCGGCGGGGTCGTTGGACATTCTCGCGGCTAAAATATAACCTATTAAAAAATAAATGCAAATTACTTAGCATATTCAAAAAATAAATATAACATGCTTATTTAACCTATTAAAAATAAATCCGAATTTTAAAAATAAAATCTAACCTATTCAACAATAAATTTAATTACTTAACATATTCAAAAAATAAATATAACATACTTATTTAACCTATTAAAAATAAATCCGAATTTAAAAAATAAAATCTAACCTATTCAAAAATAAATCTAATAACTTAACATATTCAAAAAATAAATATAACATACTTATTTAACCTATTAAAAATAAATCCGAATTTCAAAAATAAAATCTAACCTATTCAAAAATAAATATAATAACTTAACATATTCAAAAAATAAATATAACATACTTATTTAACCTATTAAAAATAAATCCGAATTTGAAAAATAAAATCTAACCTATTCAAAAATAAATCTAATAACTTAACATATTCAAAAAATAAATCTAACATACTTATTTAACCTATTAAAAATAAATCCGAATTTGAAAAATAAAATCTAACCTATTCAACAATAAATCTAATTACTTAACATATTCAAAAAAATAAATCTAACATACTTATTTAACCTATTAAAAATAAATCCGAATTTGAAAAATTAAATCTAACCTATTCAACAATAAATCTAATTACTTAACATATTCAAAAAATAAATCTAACATACTTATTTAACCTACTAAAAATAAATCCGAATTTCAAAAATTAAATCTAACCTATTCAACAATAAATCTAATTACTTAAATTTTAAATTACTCTACAAAAAAAAAAATATAATTACTCTACAAAAAAAAATCTAACATTCAATTTTAATACTAATATTCTATACAAAATCTAACAAAAACTAATTTAAGTTAAACTAATTGAAACAAAATATAAATTTAACATTCTATATTTCAATTTAACAAAATTTAATCTAATATGAAATAAATCTAACCTTTAAATCTCACGGGAAAATTTTGCGGGAGGTGGCGAACTTCGTAATTTCAATACCTTCGTAATTCCGTTTGCGTATTCGTAGAATGAATTAAATTTACAACTATATTTTTTTTTTAACAACAAAATTAAAATTGAGAATAATGGAAATATTGAGATTGAGATTGAGAGAATGAGAGATGAAAATATTGCTATTGGGATGTGAAAATTTGTGAGGGATGGGGTGTATTTAAAGAGTTTTGTTTGGGGGGAGTATAATTTGAAATTTTAAAACAAAACTTAAAAAAAAAAAAAAAAAAAAAACTGAAAAGGGGAGTGATTTCGGGTAGGGGTCCGGAGGGGGGTTGGAGGAAAAATTTGAATATCAAAAAAAAAAAAAAAAAAACTGGAAAGGGGAGTGATTTCGGGTAGGGGTCCGGAGGGGGGTTGGGGGGAAAAATTTGAATTTCAAAAAAAAAAAAAAAAAAAGTACACAGGTAGGCGGGCACGGGTTTGCGGGTACGGGTACGGGTAATACGGGTCCACGGGTCGGTACGGGCGGGTACGGGTATCACGGGTAAATTTAAAAAAAAAACCGTACCCGGCCCTTCTCAACCCGTACCCGTTTAACCCGTGCACGGGCACAGGCAGGGCGGGCACGGGTCCTGGGCGGGCCGGGTCGGGTCTGACCCGTGGGGCATTTTCAAAACACTAGGGACAGCTGTGAATTGAGTTTAAGTTGTACCGAGGGTTTAACCGGGCTAAAAGTGAGCCTTTTTATCCTTGTACTCTTGGCTTATGAGAGCATGACAAGAAGTATGCATATTACTCTTTTAACATGTACCGGAGATCACTTGAACATCTCAACAGCTAATTACCCTATTTGAGTTCACACTCGATCTCCTAAGGCGCTGGCCGAGTTTTCTTGCTGGCCGAGTTTTCTTCGTATGATATTTTGTTACACCGATTTGTGGGCTTCCTGCAGCAGAGATTTTATTTTATTTTTTTAAACCCTTCTTGGACCGATTATTTTGCTCAAGCCCAAACCGAAGTCCTTTCTCATTTTATTTCTTCTTTCTTTTAGATTGAGGAGCAGCCGAGCCCAATCAGTCTTCTTCAATTCAATTTGGGTTGTTCATCTTTATTTGGTCCGAATTACTCCCTTTTAATCTCACTTCAATTATGCTACTCATTAATAGAAATATTATAAGCTACCGTATTGGCGTATTTAGCTTATACCCTTTAGAAATCAAATTCAATTCTTTCTTTGATCTAGGTTCGTGCATCCAAAAGTATCTCCACATTTTTTCACTATTATTTTAAGGTTCAATAATCATCCAAAATTACCAATAAGAACATATTTATCTTTATAAATAAATTGGCAACTTTTTTTTTTTTTAGGGTAAGACAACATACGGATACGGATTGGATATCGGATATCCATAGATATATATACATAAATATTTTCATAATATATAGTAAATTATATGGTATTTATCTACTATTCGGATACGGATAATTAAAATTCAAAACTATATCCGTATTTGTATCCGCACGGATATTATATCGGATATCCGTATCTAATTTTCAGATACGGATGCGGATACGGTCGAATAATATCCAACCCGTTTGCACCCCTATTCCCCACATGTATTTATGGTACGGGTACGTTTGGGAGATTTGGTTGGGGAGACAATTATTTACGTAAAAAGTGTTCACCTCATAGGTATAAATTATTTAATGTATAGGTATAAATACTTTCGTGCGTATGTATTAATACTTTAGAAAAGAAAAAATCAGTACTGGAATTTTTGCGGTTCTCCGGATAGTTGTGGTAGTTATGGTGCGGAAATTTTGCGGATACTATTATCAGCTTTCTATTTAATAATCAAAACTTTAATATTGGATAAAAAGTTTGAATGGAGTGAAAAATGCCACAAAGAAAAGAGTAAGAACAAAATGTTTCATTCTTTTCTCTCGGAGGGAAGCTCTGTTTCATTGAAAGAAAGCCAAGATTTTTACAACATTTTCTAAAATTATCATTCATCTTGATAGCTTACAAACTTTTTTAGTTATCTTTTGCTTTCTTGACACCCAAATGTTTCATAAATAAATTCATCACATGACATGTGCTATTTTGCAACAATAATATCCGTAAAGATGTCCATCAATTATTTTTGCATTGTTTTTTCGTTGAATGCACTTTTTGTCGGATCCGAATCTGCTGCGACTTCGAGCGGGATCGCAGGAACCTAAAATTCCGAATCAACGGTTCAAACTTTTCCTGCACGGATCTCGATAACATTTTGGAAAAGTAAATTTTCATGCATGCATCTCGAAAAAAATTAACAGTTGATATCGGGATCGCAGGGTCTGTGATTCCGAGAATCACAGCAGATTTATTTTCCTTTTTGTCAAGGGTGTAGTACTGGAGTTTATTGTCTGACAAAGTAAACAACGCCCCCGCCTTCAATTTAATAAAAATCAAACATTTGTAGTATATAACATGTCGAATTATTTTACTCTGACCTCCCTCTAAATTCTTAATTTCAAACGTGAAAATTAATTTTTAAATATTAACACCTTAATTTCATATATCAGCTCATCTAAATTTTGTTTCAATAATATGCTAGTTCGAAGAATATTTTCAAGAACGATCATATATACTTCTTTTGTAAATTATCCACCTTCCAACAATTGAAGAGTATTCTCTCAGATACCATCTAAGTATTTTTTTTGGGTGAAAATGACCTTAGGTTATCACCAAGCGCATAACTTATATTACTAGTGAGTTGTTGTGTAATAGTGCATACTAGCAATATGTATGTATAGAAAACATAAAATTTGGTACATGTTCAAATTGTGTGCCAGTGCATACTAGTACATTTATCAGTCCACACTAGTACACCCATCAATCTTTACCAATAAAGAGATACTACATACAACTAGATCCTTGTGACATAAGCAAGCAATGAAAAAAATAAACAAAGAAATGGTATGTACTGGTATTGAGACACACTCCATATTTATGTTTTATTGGCAAAAAAGAAAAGATAAAACAAAAAACAGAGACAAGAAAGAAGACAAAAGACAAGGACGAGGAGGAGAAAAAGAGAAGAAGAAAGAGTCTAGGAAGGAGGAGAAGAAAGGAAAATGAAAGAGAGAGAGTAGACCACAACATCAAATAATATCAACAAGACAACAACAAAAGAAAAGAAGACATACTACCGGAGAGGCGGGACCGAGGAACGGCGGCCAAATCCGAATTCTAGATGTAACTTTAGGGCCTGTTCGGCCGTTCACTATTCACGTGGGAAAAAAAAAATTCACTCAGGTCCTGTTCGGCTGCATACTGTTCACGTGGGAAAAATAAAATTCACTCAGAATGAATTTTTTTTTTCCCACGTGAACAGTAAAAATCAGTTCAAAATTTTTGATTTCCCGTGCCCATTCCCCAGCCCACTGTGCAGCCGAACAGGGCCTGAGAGTGAATTTTTTTTTCCCACGTGAACAGTAAAAATCAGTTCAAAAATTTTGTTTTCCTGTGCCCATTCCCCAGCCCACTCCTCCGCCGAACAGGGCCTTACACTCTTTCTTTCATCGTCGAAAAAGAAAAGAAAAATTCGAACTCTAAGTTGATTTTCTCTAAACTAATTCCAGCCGAATTATTTTTTTTTTATATATAATTGAATTAAAATAAACGGTCCGAATCTTAATAGATGGTACCAGACTAGATTTGAATTCTCCAACAATAACCTCTAGAAGCCAGGTAAATTTTGGAGAAGGTGCACTTTGGGCCGGGTGCTTGTATTAAATCCTCTAATCACAATCATTAATCATTCGTTTTTAATCTCCAAAAAGGGTTCTAACTTCTAAAAAGTGGCGCGGTTGCATGATGTGACGCATTTTCCAACACGAATTTTCAAAATTAAGAATTATAAAATGAGCAAAGTGCTTTTTCATAAGCCCACACCCACACGATCTAATCAGGATTATTCAAGAGTAATATTACACGAGCGGCACTCTGTTGGCCGGGTCCCACATGATATCAGGATTGATTGGAGAGCTTCTAACTAATAAATTTGATTTGTATATATCCATTGATTGATAACTCACAATTTTTAAATTTTTAGAAATTAATTTATCAAGAAATAGATTAATTGTTTTTTTTTTTCACAAATAGAGGATCGAATTGATTCAGTCTACATAGAGGTGATCGAATTGATTCGGTCTAGATAGGGGTGACCAAATTCTTGGTTCGGTCCATCCTTGTTCATGCTTGCACACGACTACCTACACAAACTGTGCCCCACTCTGAATTGAAGCATTAATTTGCCCTCCTCCAAATAATATTTGAGCCTTGAGAATATATATATACATAGAGATAGACTATGGTGAGTCTTGAAGTAAAACAACATTTTATTTTACGCTCATATTCTATTTTGAAAATTCAAACTATCGATCCGAACTTCTCAACATGATCTCCATATTAAAATTAGCTTGGAGACCAAATTTTACATTTTTTTGGATTTTTTTACTATTTATTAAGCCACTTTGAAAATTGCTGATTTGAGTGAACAGTAAAAAACAGTAAAAACTTCTGGACCATTCGATCAGCGATTTTCAAAGTGGCTTAATAAATAGTAAAAAAATTCCAAAAAATGTAAAATTTGGTCTCCAAACACATTTCAATATGGAGATCATGTTGAGCGGTTCGGAACAGTTGTTTAGATTTTCAAAATAAGAACATAAGCGTGAAGTAAAATAACCTCTTACTTCGCAACTCACCTATTGAAATTAGCGTGAAGTAAAAAATATATGGGCTGGAGCACCTAGACACGTAGGCTGCTTTGCTTTGTCAGTAGTCATGTAACTTGTAGAAACAACAAAAACTTCGTATTATCCGCATTGTTTTCTGATAGGCCAGACAGCCACAGTTGGCAATCCTCGTGTGGGCCACCTTGTTCAGATTTTGGTCTATCTATGTGTGCCCACTTTTCAGAATACTATTCACTCACTTCCTTTCTATTTTTTTTTTTTTTTTTTGCATGATCATGCTTCAAATTTTGATAAGATGCGGCCATAAATTTGTTCATAACGATGTATACATTGTTAATTGAAGAATATTTTTGTATCCATATACGTTTAAAATTAGTTTTATCTATAGTTTACACCTACTCGTCAAGTATTCACAATATTAGTATTCTATTCTTATCTGCTAATGTTAACAGATAACAAACGAATTATGAATGATTACCTAATAAATTGATAATTCATATAATATCATTTGTAACAAAAAAAAAATATTACATAAAACACATTATGTACGTAATATTGTAAAATATTAAAAATAATAATTATTTGGTCTCATCATTTTTTGAGAGAATATATATTACTAATCAAATAAAACATATAAGATGTTATATTAAATCAAGCTCATCATAAGTTTCTTTAAAAACATCATGTACATCATTAATATAGCAAACAATAAAAATATTATTTTAAACATCAATGTTCATAATATCCTATCTATAAAAAAAATATTGGCCCTAATGTCTTATTATATTTTAGAATAATATAAATTATTAATTAATAAAACTATATGTGAAATATTGTATAATAAATCTCGTACATTTTAACTAATACAAGTACTTACTAAATAATTTATGTACTAATATGTATGTAATACTAGCATAATATTAAATGATATTTCAGCTTATTCAATTTGTTTCATCATTTATTTTTAATTGTCAAAATTAAACCATAAAATTGAATGCCGAATTATTATAATAATTTTAAATAGAATTGAACTAAAAATCGAACATTCACATCAACCGAAATATTTGATAAATAATGAATCACTTGGACATATCCGGCAAGTGGTGCTTGATAAATAATGAATAGTTCAGATTAGGTTTGGCGGGTCAAAAATTCGTGATTCAGAAATAGTTTAGGTATAATTTGGAAATAATTCAATATCACAAGGAAGCAAAAAAAAACTTCAAAAGAAAAAATTCACGTTTTATTCGCTAATAATTCGTGATTCGCGTTTTATTCGCAAATAAAATTCGTATGATACATTTTTTTTGCATTTTATTCGGTGTTCGTCAATGCCAGCTGTCGCTAGTTAACAACAAATTCAACTAAACAACTTGGACTTGGGGGGGATTTCATGGACACCCTTCATGTATTTCTCTCTCGGAAACGAGGTTGAGTAAATTTGCAATTCAACATTTCTTTTTCTTTCTTTTTTTTTCACAAGAACACATTCAGTTGTTGACAGTGATGTAGATAGATCAAATACTGTATATAATATCTGAACCGAATCCATATTTGTTTTTAATTTTTGAATATGAGTTTAGACACAGGTAATCTCCAATACATGCACATAGTAGAAGTTAAACAAATACGGAGACAGATTGAATATTAAACAAATAGAGAAATTAATACAAAATAATTTCAAATATTAAAATAAAATATCACACATTTCATAAAAGAATGCATACATTATATGTACTTTTGTGAAAATTAACTACATGATACTTCATAAAAGTATTTAGTTGAAAAATTATATATTAACTAAAAAAATAATTACTAATTATTATAGTATATGTGAAATGTACGAAGAAATTATAAATCTCAATAAAAGATGAAATATGAGTAGGTATAGTTAAGTAATTAGATCTAAAAATAATTAGGTTAATAATAATTTGTATATTAGGCTTCAAAGTTTAACTAAAGTAGTACATGTGTCTCTGAAATGGATATCCATGTATGAAAAAAATCTACATCTGAATATTGAAAACATCCGAATTCTAATTATTACCTCCGTCCATATTCGTTTTTAAATTGAAAATCATATCCATATTTGCATTCATTAAAAAGAATCCTAATTTGTGTACGTAAAATATCCGTTGAATTGTATATGATCCATTTACACTCCTAGATGGTGTTTGATTGTGGACTAAAGTTAATGGTGAAGTCTAACTTGATTGACCTAAATTATTCATGTTTGATTGATGTCTAAAATATACTTTTGACTTAAGTTATTTCTTATTTGGTAAGAATTTCATTTAAGATATTATTTGATATTACAAATTATTTCGTCTTACAAAATTTATGATATCAATAATAAAACTATTTTTCGTATTTTTTTTCATTTTGATTGAAAGGAAATGTACAACAAAATGTGTTATGTACAAATTAATTAGAGTAGAACTAAGGTGTTCTTAAGTTCATCAAGCTCCTTTGTGAGCTTAACTCAAAAACCTATCGGATTGACTTCAAATGACGCATCCAAACCGTTGAAACCTATCTACTTTATGAGTGATGTGTTTACATGTCAAATTTTTAAATTTTTGAACTAATTTAGTATGAAGTCAAGCGGTAAAAAAAAAGATGATTTATAAGTTAATTTTAATGAGTTTATTTTTCATCATTTTTTGACTGCTTGATTTTATACTAATCTAGTTCGAAAAATTATAAATTTGACATGTAAATACATCACTCGTGAAGTAAAACGGATTCAATGGTTTGAATGTGTCGTTTGAAGTCAATCCGATAGGTTTTTGAATTAAGCTCACAAAGAGGCTTAGTGAGCTTAAGAACACCTTAGTTCTAGTCAATTAATTATATATCTTAGAGATGTACATTGCATTTAGTGAATATTGTTTAATTAAACTTATATGTATATCAATTTATTTTGTCAAAAATATGTTGGGTTGCTAAACAAAAAAATTATTTATTTGTAGTACATTTTCAAAAATTATTTTACTTAATTATTTTCTAGATTGCATATTTTGTTAATTTAGAAAATTATGCCATTTAAAAAAGAAATATTGATTCTATAATTGATAAAGCTATAAGTTCTTTTATGCTTAAATGAAAGCAAAATTAATTGTTTATTTTACATTCCTTAAAAAGTGATTAAAAATAATAAAAACAATATAAAGTTAGGTCTCATACTCAAATAAAATTAAATCACCTGGAGATGTGGGTTAGTTTAGGCCAACCTAAAAATCAGCTTATTTCATCTTAGTCTGACTCAATTAAATCACGTTTGATGAAATAACTGAGACTTAAAGCTCTTATTCCACTGTTTAATCTACAATCATGAGTCTTGACCAATTTTAACTTTAAGTATCAGATGTTTTGAATTTTGATGCAATTTTGTGATGCGGATCCTCGCTAATATTCGGCAGCTTACATCAAGCAAGTTTTTTTTTTTTTTTTTTTAATTTGAACTTCAAGCAATTTTGTGATGTTTCCGAGTGAGGCAACCAAAAAAAAAAAGAAAAAAGAAAAAAACTGATGCATTTTAATAGGAAAACGTCTGTAATTATTTTCCCAATACTGTGCTAGCAAAATTAAATAAGCGGTAGCATTATGTTTTAGTATTTTATTCAGAGCAAAACTAAAAAAAATGAGATAGGGAGACTGATAAATAAGTGTCATGTAATTTGATTTTATGAAGAGACTAATAGTATATTTTTTTTATAAAAATAAAAAAATTTAAAGAACAAAATTGAAAAATTTCAATTCATAGGAAGTGTATAGCACCCGCCCCTCTATTACTTCCACTCAGGGGCAGACTCAGTGTATTCTAGGGGAGTCAGCTGCTCCTCTGGATTTTGAGTTTTAGTAGAGATTTATCGGTTCCGACCGACTTTGCCTTCTCCTGGAATTTTTTTTGCTCCTCTCTGGACGTTGTAATTCGGGTTAAATTTAGGGTTAAAATTGAAATAAATTTGTTGAATTTTGATTGGTAATTAGAATTATAAGTCAGAGAATTAGAAATTACAAGTCAAAGAATCGGAAAAGTATAAGTTAAAGCATTATTTTTTATCGAGTACCCAATTAGTTAATGGATTTAAACCCGATTAGGTAATTAAACCCAATTAGATATTTTTTTGCCCCCCTGACGAAAATCCTGGATCTGACCCTGCTAGTTCCACCACTAATTTTACCCACCCAAGCAACGTTAAAATAAAAAATTACCGTTTCTATTGTGCAATCAAATTGGTATCGACATGTAAGCAATATATTATTTACTTTAAAATATGCATAAAATATTTTATGTAATGAAACGTGAAGAATTGGGTTTCATTTTTAGTCTACCTAACTTATTTGAAACTAAAGACTTGTTGTTGTTGTAAACATGAAGAATTGAAAATAAAATGAACATGAAATTTATTTATCCGATTTTTATAAAATAGTCTAATGAAAAACCGTCACTAACGTAAAAACTAGGCCTAAATAAATAAAATTCTATTGATGCCATGGTAAAATATGGACAATAATAAACTCATTTCGCTCTTAAAAATGAGAATCATTTTAAGAGAGCGCTCTAAAGACAAAATTCACATCCGAAGATATTTTTGCTTGAATAACAATTTCAATCTTAGACATCGAACAAAATTAAGTACAAAATTAGATAAGAGTCATCCGATTCGCATCAAAATTTGTACGGAGTAAAGTCAATATTTTAATTTATGCAGATCAAATGAACACAAATCCTAATGCATATCAGACGGTTGCGAATGAACATCGAACGCCGCCTATTTCTAAAGACAGGTAGAGACAAACCAGTTGCAAAGGAATTACAACGAATTGAACAATCCATTCGGGATCGAACGGATTGGGATCCTCCCGGGTACCTGATTGAAGACAATTACGATCGAACGGCCCAGATTAATCTTATTTTGGCCAAACTCAATCTGATGCCTATGGAGACTGTAGGGAGTCTGTTTTGAGATTCGTGCCATGTTAAAAAAACCATCCGATCATAATTGTCTTCAATCAGGTACCTGGGAGGATACGGATCCGATCGGATCGCTGGAGATATTTGTCTCTGCAGATGTCTTCGAAATGATTTGAAGGAAAGCGAAAAACAAATTAATAAAGGTGGCGGATAGCGGTCCAGATCTCCTTTGTATCCAGTCCCGCTGGATCAACGGTTCTGAATTCAAGCAAAAGAAGGTCCCCTCCACGTGAATGAAGTTTCTTCACTTGTGATTTTGCTGCAGCGCTATTGTGTGAAACCAAAATGTTGCGGATATATTTCTCAGAATACATTAAACTATCAAAAGTTGTTACAGAAAATGCTGCAGACTTTCTGCCGCTCAGAGTTTACAGGTAAAAATGAAACTGATCGGAGCCGTTTGATGAATAAGTAATCACAGATCTTAACGCGAATTGACATGGATGCTGGCGTTGAGCTGAAGTTTCAAACAGGGAGTCAATATCCTCTGAGGTAACAGAATATATTCTGATTAGATCAGAACCGTCCAATCAGAATACAGACCAATCCTGGAATTCGATCCAGTGAAGTAACCTAACTTTTGGGTTTTAGATCGGACCGTCCGATTCGAATCCGCAAAAATTCATCCGCGAAGTGAGTGCACACATCCCAACGACAAATTCGAATCCCAAGACGATCTCGAGCGATGAATTCAAATCGGACAGTCTCGATCCAAAATCCAAAGATTGGGTTACTTTAGGGGATCCAGACCCCCAATCTTGTCGAGTAGCATGCACGGGATTTCTTTTATATTCATGCGGATTCTGATTGGACGGTCCAGATCTAACATAAATATTATGTTACCTTAGGTAATATGAATCCCCTACCCCACCCCATTTTCAACCCAAGTTACATTGGATCCGTATCCTCCCAGGTACCTGACTCAAGCAAATTGAAATGGACGGTCCAGATTAATCCTATTTGGGCCAAACTCAATCCATTGCCTCTGGAGACTTAGGGGGACTGTTTTGAGATTTGTCACGTTAAAAGAACCATCCGATCATAATTGTCTTCAGTCAGGTAACCTGAGGTGATGTGAATTCAGTTACATTTTTTTACCTGTATCCCTCTTAAAATTTATATAACTAGTTCCTACCTTCCATTCAATCTATTCCATAATTTGCTCCTTCAACCCCTCCCTTCTACTCCAAGCTTTATTCCACACACTCTGCTCTACACTCTCACCTTTTCTCCTTTCAGTTGCCTTTTTATCCTCCAAAAAGTTGTTCATTCACAATCAAAAAAGGAGGGAGCAAAAAAAAAAATGTCAAATCTTACCACAATTCTCTATCTTTTTCTATCCCTCTCACCAATTTTCGTCATCTCCGGTGACGATTACAATGCTTTCGTCTATGCTGGTTGTTCACTGCCGCATTACAATCCGGGCTCACCCTATGAATCCTTGGTCGATTCGTCGCTTGCCTCTCTCATTAACTCGGCAGCATTAATGTCCTATTCGAACTTCACCTCTCCTTCTGTATCTCTCTCGGCTCTGTACCAATGCCGTTCCGATCTTCCCACATCAATCTGCTCTTCTTGCCTCCGCACCGCTGTCTCGCAGCTCTCTGCACTTTGTCCCTCAGCTGCCGCCGCTACTATCCAGCTCCGTGCTTGCTTAATCAAGTACTTTTATGTCAATTGTTCAATTTACAAAAATTAAATTAGCAGAGAATTCTGATACAGCAAAACTGGGGTTGAATTAAAGGCTTTCTTATTTTGAATATCACAGATACAGCAACGAATCATTTATTGGAAAACTCGATACGACACTCCTTTACAAAAAGTGCGGTGCACCAGCAGGGTCATATAGCGGTGACGTGCTTGGCATGAGGGATGCAGCGCTTGGGACAATTCAGGCATCTAGCGGCGCTTATCGGGTAGGTGGAGCCGGGTATGTACAAGCCGAGTCACAGTGTATCGGAGACTTGGATATAAAGGAATGCTCTGAGTGCATCACGGTTGTGGTGTCGCAAGTGAGGAATGCGTGTGCATATGCCGGTGCAGGAGAGGTATATCTCGGCAAGTGCTATGCAAGGTATTGGGCTAACAACGGTTACCACCCTTCATCTTCTTCATCCTCTTCGCATGAAGATAATAGTAAGTTGTTGACTTTAATTTCTCTTCATAATTGGTGATTTCATTTTCATAATTATTTCATTGGTGTCATGGTACAAGTTAAACTGGGTTTTGAAACGGTTGTGCCATCATGCATAGTGGGAAACGAATCTGCTTAAATTCTCATTCGTGATGAGTGTTCTTGAAATTCCTGTTTTTCTAAATCTAGTTATCGAGCTGTTTCGAGATGTGTGTACAGAAAAACTAGTTATTTCGAGATGCGTACATAAAAAAGTTGGACAGTTAGATTCAGAATTTTAAAAATAGTGTTCACAAATGAGGAATTTCAGCAGATTTCAATTCTGCATAGTGTATGCTAGTAGTGATAGAAAGGCCACAACCTAGAATCTAGAGTTCAACCAACTTTTTATTTAGGTAAGCACAAAATCAAGTGAATAAAGGCGCTTGCAATCACAGATTGGTTTTGATTGTGATTTGTGGAATTTTTTTTATAAACCATAATTAATTTTTTTTTTTTTTACGAAACCAACATGATTATCTTTTTTTTTACAAAAATCATAAGAACCGAAATGTCATTTCGGTCCAGTCTCTTTTTTAGATTTTCTGCGGCAGCTCATATGAAAACTTGTGAAACCAGTACCACAAAAAATTTAAAAAAAGAATCGGACCAAAATGGCATTTCGATCCGGAATAAAAAAAAAATTCGGACTGAAATGGTATTTTGATTCTTATGATTTTTGTAAAAAAAAAAAAATCATGTTGGTTTCGTAGAAAACAAAATTTTAATTATGATTTATAAAAAAAATTCTGATTTGTGCATCTCCATACTGTACTGTTCTGTTTGCACATTAAAGCAATTTGTGAAACTTTTGTCCGTTATTCCAAAGAGTTCCTTATACTTTCTTTCCTCTCAATTAACTAATTAACTAATTAATTATAATAAGTAATTTAGAGAGAGCCTTATCTGCATAAGATTATTTAATGACATTTTTTAGTGAAAAGTCAAGCGAGCAGGAGTCAATGATACATGAATCATGCATGTCAAAAAGGAAAATATAATTCAACAGTTGCTCTGTCCTTATTTTGAAAATGATTTTATTAATAAGCCTACCAGTTTCAAGTTAGGAAGATTTTAGGTCGTCGGCTATTAATAAGGACACTCGGTAAATTAATTTATTTTGAAGACCATGTATTTTTTTTTTAATTTAAACTGATCTCTCTTGTAAACATCATCCAAAAGGAAACTACAATTTTTTTTTTAAATAATGTATACTAACTTCATCTATCCAAGGTTTATAACTTATAATTTATAATTTAGGGGAGGACTTACAGAAGAGAAATGGGAGTCAATTTACCTCTATTTATTTTAAATTTTTGATATTTATATATGATTTTCTATATAATTTAGAGTAAAATGTCTTGATAGTTTAAAATTAACTTTCATTATTCGTAAAAAAAATTATATGATTGATCTTAATATGTGTTCAACTTCTATAGTTCGAAAGTCAGACTTTGTCCCATTATAATTTCTTTTTGATGAAAAATAGAGATCATGTCCCCATTTTATTATTGTCCCCATTATAATTAATACATAAAGAAACAAGTTAATTGCACAAATGATCCAAGTATCACTCGTTTATCATCTTCGGCCCTTAGTGTTTCGAAAGTATGATTTTAGTCCTTAAATATCAATCGTGTATCATTTTGATCTTTAAATTTAAAAAAAAAACATATTAGTCCTTGAAGTATCACTTTTTATGATTCATAACATTTTTTATTTGTATCAGAATAGTCCTACTTTTATCAATGGTAAGAAAAAAAAAAATTATGAAGATGTACTTTCGCATCCATGTCAAAATTATATTTGCGGTAAGATATATAAATATAGTTTTTAATTGATGTTTGATTTTATGAAAATAGACGTAGGATTAATTTAGTAGAAATTTAAAATAAAGTGAGGATCAAAATGAAACTTTAAGAATCAAAATGATAAACGAATAATGTCCTTAAAACGATACCTTTAAAATTTTAAAAACCGAAATGATAAACAAAGAATATATTAAAGACCATTTATGTAATTTACACTAAATTAAGAAACCAACCAACCATGCATATAAACAGGATATATAATCAAACATTGCAATTGAAATCACGGATGCCAACAGACAGAGAGGATGTCATTGTCACGGTACATGTAGAGTAGGAATGGGGGAGATCAAATGGGACCAAGTGTAGTTGCAAAGACGTGAGCAAATTGGTTTTTTTTTGGCAACGATAGGACCCAAACAAAGAGATTTGGTACCAGTTTCTGATTTTATAATTGTCGCTTGGTCTCATGACCTATAACTGTGCTGCAGCGATGCTAGCTAATTAACTGCTCTCATTTTCTCATCACTTTGTGCATCAACATCATGCAGCAGCTCCAAAGGCTGTGCATCATTCAACGGTAGTTGCCAACTACTGTCATGCCACATTGCTTTAGCCATTCCATTCTTTGTGTTTCCCCCTTTTTTGAATTTTTCTTCTTCTTATTTTTTATATGTGATGCTTTTTTTTTCCCAAATTTTTTTTTTTTATTGCATCTTTCAGTCAATCAATGATAGCCCCACATTTACTATATATAAGGTCTTCATAGGAATGCACATTTGATATAATTAAGTAAATAAAGTGTACTGTAATCATAAGATTTAAACATTTGAAAAAAAAAAAAAAGTTATTGCATGGTAAGATGTGTTAACACTCTAAGGAAAACATATATAAAATAACATTTTCTAATGAGGAGCGATCAAATTACACCTTTTTTGGTGACACACTTTGACACCTATCATTTTCAAAGTCCAAATAGTTGATCCAAACCGTTCAACATGATGGATATATTAAAATGTGCTTGGAGATCAAATTTTATATTTTTTTGAATTTTTTTACTATTTATTAAGATGGTTACAAAATCGTTGTTTTCAGACCATTGAAAAACAACAATTTTGTAACTATCTTAATAAATAGTAAAAAAAAAATTCAAAAAATTGTAAAATTTGATCTCCAAGCACATTTTAATACGGTGATCATGTTGAATGGTTTGGATCGACTATTTGGATTTTGAAATCGCAAAATTGACCTATAAAAAAAATAGTATCATGATGTGTCAAAACAAGAGTGTAATTGGATCCCTCTCTTTTCTAATTATCCAACTATATAAACATATTTATATATTTTTGGTCAAGAGTTACTGTCGTGTAATTATTACATGATCAATGCATGAAAAAGATTGGTCTTTTTAATAATGATGCTTTTAATCATTATCTTTTTTGTAACTTTCCATTTGTTTATATGAACAGACGATGGAGCAGGAAAAACCTTGGCTATTATAATAGGGCTAATTGCCGGTGTTGCTCTCATAATTATCTTCCTCTCTTTCATAAGAAGAGCTGGATATGGTTAGGACCCATTTTTCTCCTTTTCATATTCCTAATCACTTAAATTATTTTCAATTTTAGGTTACATAATTTACTCATTATTTATCAAAAAAGTTAATAATTAGGAACTTTTATGTAGATATGCATTTGACGAATTGGTTTAGTAATTTGACAAAATAAAGCTAAATTTGATTTTTCTTTTTCTTTTTTTTAGATAGACAACATATTTTTCATATATAGTGCTAAAAAAAATATCATCTGGTTTAAGTATAATCCATTCTCAACTCTTCAATATTTTTTTACTTTGCAGGTAAAGACTAGTTCAATCAGTGCGTACCGATTTCTCTGAGGCTATCCAGTCTTACTCTTTTCTTCTCCTTTTGAGTCTCTTTTTGGGTTCTTTATTATTTCTTAAAAAGAATTGGGGCCAAATGCTGATCAAACAGGCCATGCAATAAAGAAAGATAGCAAATGGAAAAAGGAAGATTCCAGTTTCACCCCACTATGCAAAACTAATGTACAAAATGATGAGGTAGATCATTTGTTTTTTCCCTAATTGCCCACGATCCTAATGAAAATTTTTCTAGGGTTATCATTATTCATGATGTTAGAATCTGTCATTATTACGTGTCAATTGGAAAATGGAATGATGTACATAGAATTATTAAAATATATCAGTAAGGAGCGTGTGTTTAATTAAATGTATAATTGCAAATAATCTGGCTTTATGCCACCAAATCCGTTTATATACTGTCATTTTCTCTGCAAAGAATTTGGTTTTGTTAGGAGGATTCTGTTAGTTAAATTGCACTGGAATGCACCAGAAGTTTCCTTGTGTCTTTTGTGATTAAAATGGCTTTAGAATTAGGCTTTGGTTTGATTGATCCTATCTTATTTATTTTTATTAAATTATGAGGCTTTGGTTGCGTGGAGGGCTGTATAATCCAACGTGTTTCTTTTCTATTTGCTATTTGTTATTTGTGCTCCGAATAAAATATAATACGTCACACCACTGCATAATTGAAAGGACATTCTAACTAACAACT
This sequence comes from Carex kokanica, assembly GCA_025461125.1. Lineage (NCBI taxonomy): Eukaryota > Viridiplantae > Streptophyta > Magnoliopsida > Poales > Cyperaceae > Carex > Carex kokanica. The sequence continues at coordinate 121,187 of JAJGRX010000376.1, forward strand.
GTATAAGAAACAGAGAACTTTATTTATTTAAAAAAAAAAAAGACTAAGTGCCAAAGACTGAACCCTCGAGTCAATGGCTAGTCGCTTCTATTCATCATTTCAACGATTGTGGCTAATAAAAATTGTAACTTCTTGGACAATGAAGGTTCCAAGAAGCTTCAAATTCAACGACAACATTCAAAGCTAATAATTCCTTCAGTAGTTCACTAATTTAACATTTTATTTTTTTCTGAGTAATATTATCCAAAAAATCACCTATTTTCTATTAATGGAAACAAAATTTACACCTCAAATTTCATTCTTTAATATAGTACATAAAATATTACTGAGGCTAAATTTCTTTTCAGACCAAGTTAATAGACATCAATCCATCACTTCACTTGCTAAGGAAAGGCCTTTGCGGCTCAAGTATCAAATGGTTAGAGATTTTTATTCGGCGAAATTGATTACAGATTTTAAGCATCCGACCCAAGAAAGCTCATCTAAATTTTGAGCCCAATTTACATAGAAAAGTCTTATTGGGCTGTTCGCTTTTCTAATTCTATCCTTCCTCGCCAAGGAAAGCACAAATATCATGGACTGAAAGTCTGAAATAGCCCCAAAAGCCGCTATCAGCCTATCACCAAATAACCAGATAATCCCGTTGACAACTCCAGATCCACAATTCAATGTTTAAAACCGTAATTCTTTCAGGAAACAATCTCAACCAGGTCCAACCTGTCAGGGATTAATAAAAAAAAGCTGATTTAACCATTAAATATGAACCAAGATCAACTGATAGTCCAACTCCGATTGTATCGCACGACCTATGCTGTCATCGACCCGACCGCCCAACCCCAAGCTTCTAAATACTCTGCCTCGAACTGGTATCAAAATAAATCAAAAAGAAAAAAGAAAACAAAAGGACACGAAAGAAAGAAAAAGATCAAGCTTCGAAATCTTACCTCGACCGATCTACTCCAATGGCGCTCGAATGGGTTGTGCTAGGCTACGCGGCGGGAGCTGAGGCGATCATGCTCCTCTTCCTCACCCTTCCCGGTCTGGACGGGCTCCGGCGCGGCCTGGTTTCCGTCGTACGGAGCGCGCTCAAGCCGATGCTGTCAGTGGTCCCCTTCTGTCTCTTCCTCCTAATGGACATATACTGGAAGTACGAAACCCGTCCGACCTGCGACCAGGAGCACGCGTGCACCCCGAGTGAGCACCTCCGCCACCAGAAATCGATCATGAAGAGCCAGAGAAACGCACTCTTGATCGCCGCCACGCTCCTCCTCTACTGGCTCCTCTTCACGGTCACCTCTCTGGTTGTGAAGATTGAGCAACTCAACCAGCGCGTCAACAAGCTCAAGCGCGACGATTGAGATTCGAGACTGATCTGGTGCTTGGCGTGACGGATCTCCGTAGGTTATCTGGTTTCTCTTTTACGGTTTTTTTTTTTGTTTTATTTTTACTGGCATCTTAAACGTAGGGTTTTGGATCTTGACTTTGGTTTTCTAGTTGGTTAAAAGCGATTTGGTTAGAGATCGAGCCTGTGGTTTTGTTCTGTATCGTTATGGTCTTATTAAAGATGGATTGATCTATTGTTTTGTTTTGTGTTGTTTGATCATGTTTCCTGTCAGAGGTGAAATGTGGATGTTGATATATTGTTTGATTATCCAACAATTGAGCTAATTATTTTCAATTGCATAGGAGGAAATCTAAGGGGCATGCAATTTTAATTTATTGATTTGTGCAATAGGCATTACTAAGGTTTGATCAACAACAACAAAAAAACTCTCAATCAAATTCTAATCGCTATTACTAGTTTGTTCCATAACACCTTGTCATAATTTTGCAATACTGGTATTTGCTTACTAGAACATGCTTTGCTCAAATTGAGTGTAAATTGTATACAAATCAGAAGAGTTGAGCCTTCATGTTAGGATTTCAGACTTCTTAATCAATTAAATGTCATAGATGTGTTTGTTGTAGGTTTCCTTCTCGAGCATTGTTGAAATTTAATGTTCTAAGCAATGTATGTTGAATCTTTCCTTCTCAGGAGTTTCTGTAATTTTATTAACAGGACTCCTTTATTGTGATGAGATGTACCATGGTAATGTTTAAATTTTTTTGCTACGAGTTCATGGAGAACTCCATCGGGGCGTTGATATCTGAAGTTCCTCCTGTCTAGTTAGAATGGTAGTTGATTTATTTGGTCAATGTTGGAGTTGGGAAGCTTTGTTCTGAATAATTTTAATTAAAAATAATTAAATAAATGAAATTTGCTAAGGTTTAATATTATTCTGTTGATCCCCTCGAGGTCTAGAAGAGGTTTGATGAATTTTGATAGGCATAACCGCATAAGATCTTTTTTGTGTTGTGAGAACTGAGATCATTGATGTGGTCAATGATGCCAAGAAATTAAATTGAGCATGACAGATTAAATTCTAGTAATTAAACGAATCACTGAATGATTTGTGAATAACTTATTCGATATTTTTTTCCCAAAAATTAAATCATTTGTTTTTATTTAAGATCCATTACAAAATTTTTTATGATAGTTGGCCAGTATTATTGAGCAGTTCTACTTTTTCTCTTTTATCCCTCATGACGTGGCAAACCATGTTCACGAGGCAATCTACCATACCAGAAAAACGAAGATGCTAGCACCTTCTCTTGCTCTCGAGCGGGGCCTTCCCTCTATTCCCCATCTCCAACTTTCCAACCAAAGCTTTATTCTGGTATTTTCTACTCAAATTACTCGGCAAACCTAATTCCATGCCATCTTATCTTCTTCAATGAATTTCTTTCACAAATCCAAGTCTTCTCTTTCTTCCCTCCTTTCCCGGTGCATTTCCAACCAGATCTATCCACGAATTCAACAATCTCGTAGTTCCACTTATTATGTTCTCCATCCGCCACCAAAAACTCAATATCACCGATTCCGTCGCCAGCCGAGGTGGTATCACAACCCACGTAACGTCATCGCAGTTGTTCTTGTTTCTAGTGCTGCTGGTGCCTCTATATATTATGGCAACCTAGAAACCGTTCCTTACACCAAGCGGCGCCACTTCGTACTGATATCCCCTTCGGTCGAGCGGCAACTCGGCGAAGCCCAATTCAACCAGCTGAAAAATGTTTTGCGTGATAAGATCCTCCCTCCAATTCATCCAGATAGTGTGCGCGCACGTCTCATCTCAAATGAAATAATCAGTGCATTACAGCGCGGGCTTCACCATCACGAGCCACGTTGGAACAGTATCGAGTATTCTTCCCATGCACCATCAGAGGAAGATTTGGATCCAAAGAGGTCTCCTGAAATAATCCTTGCATTAGAAGGTGGCCGCAAAGAGGAGCATTTGAAATGGTCTCCTGAGGATGAAGAGTTGATGAATGACAGGTGGGTCCAGGAAAGCAGAGGTATGGATATGGGGAAGGACGGCACCCTGCTTGAGATGCGGCACATGGACGGATTGAAATGGGAGGTGCTGGTGGTGAGGGATAAAATGGTAAATGCATTTTGTTTGCCGGGCGGTAAGATTGTGGTTTTTACCGGGCTGCTTGATCATTTTAGAACCGATGAAGAGATTGCTACGGTACTTGGTCATGAGGTAAATCCCAAATCTTTTGAGTTGCGTTGTTATTGTTTTTCTGATCGAAGAAAGGAGAATCCATAAGAAGCTGCATTCTATTACTGATAAAATCAGGGATAACTGAAAAGCATTGTGTGAGAATATCTCAAGCCCAGCCCCAAATTATCTGGATAAAAAAAAATCTGATCAAGCCCAAAGAGGAGAATATCATGAGCCTTCAACTCATTGGGTCGTACGACTCTATTTAGGCCCATTTTGTTATATCAAGCCTAGTTCTAACGAGATTTATGCCCCTTATATTTTCAAGCAAAGCAAATTTCTCATCCTTCTAATCTTGTTACCACACAGGTCGGGCATGCAATTGCTAGGCATTCAGCCGAGATGATTACCAAAAACTTGTGGTTTGCTGTGTTGCAACTTATCTTATTGCAGTTTGTTTTCATGCCAGACATTATAAATGCCATGTCCAATCTTCTCCTCAGACTTCCTTTCTCTAGGAAGTAAGTTTTTAATAATATTGGTTACTGTTAATTATGGTTTGTGATGACTTACTACTTTAGTTCAGTGGAATTAATTTTATTGGTAATATATTCCTGATATTTATGGAATACATTTGACATTGCCTTCTTTTCTTAGCATGAATTAAGAGTCTAATTCAAATCATCTCAGCAAATACTATATTTCGAAGTTTATATCGCTTTTCTTATATCAAATAGGATACACACTGAGAAGACAAAATTCTACATCAGTAGGTTACAGGAATATAACTACTGATCTAAAATTCTATCTTGACACCAAATGAGCTGTACTATAGTGATATGTTATTTTATACAATTTTACCATTTAGGATGGAAATTGAAGCAGATCATATCGGCCTTCTCCTGATGGCTTCTGCTGGGTTCGATCCACGAGTGGCCCCACTCGTGTACGAGAAATTAGGGAAGATTACTGGCGACTCGGCTCTGCACAACTATTTGTCAACTCATCCATCAAGCAAGAAGAGAGCAGAAATTTTATCCCGTGCCGAAGTCATGGAAGAGGCATTGGAGTTGTATAGGGAAACGGTTGCGGGTCGCGGCATTATGGGTTTCCTCTAGATCCATTTTTATGCAAGTTGCGTTCTGAAGATCACAGGAAGTTGCCAGAAAAAAAAATAATACGAAACTGCATATGTTCTCATTCCTTTATTAAATACTTCTAATTTGTAATATAAAATTTTGCAAGTAAAATAACCATCCAAATCGTTAATTATTGTTACTAAACCACTGTATTTGTGCAGAAAGAGATCATCAATTTACATTCATTTTATAGAAGCATTATGCATGTTAAATTTTGCATCGAATTAGAGAATTATTACATGTAGCACAATCAGGGGGCGGATCTACACTATATCCAGAGGTGCTAAGTCATTCCATGATTTTGAAACTTTTAATCATGTTGGAATTTAATTAATTTTTTATTTCTTTAAAAAAAATTTATATAGTTTAGCCCCTCTCATGAAATATTAGATGTGTATTTGTAGTCTAGTGGTTAAGACTCTATTTTGTTATTAGAAGATATTGAGTTCAAGTCTCACTAATTACAAATTAACATTTATGTATTTTAAGTTTCGGTCCCCTCTTAACTAATAACTAAGAGCACAATGTATATAAATTCTGTGTTGTAAGTACCTATGTAGAACAGATACAAGTGACTGCCACATATTTTTTCGATCTTTATTGAAACACGAGCGTTATTATCATGTGGGATACTGAAATGATGATGACATAAATAAGACAATTCTAGAAGAAGCAATAATGTGGCGCTAGATATGGACATGTTACATGTTTAACGGCAAAACACATTCTAGAGTAGAAATATTTAAGTGCATGATTTGGCACGGTATTAGTTTTTCAACTTTTATTAGAAGTTTAGAACAACAAGTGTCGGTCAGAGAAAACATAATTCTAGAGTTATTAATTGTATTGCATGATAGTATTTGTACAAAACTGTCGTTACAAGAGAGGAGAGTAGATATGATATCCATTGGACTACTTTGGTTTGATGAGTTCAATCACCGTCAGATTCGCATTAAGATTATGTGCATTCTACTTTAAAATCTGTGTATGTTCTTTAATAATCATGTGTACATATCCTAATGCATATCGGACGATCTTAAAGCTCATTGAATTCAAAGGTAAATCCGATGCCCATTAGACCTACTCCATTCTCGTCGTTGAGACCTTAAACGGCCAGGGGGCTAAAAATGTCCTCATACCAACAAAATCCAAAATTATTGACTTTGATTTCATGAACATCAAAGCAATTAAAAAAAAAAAAAAAAATCAACCGCACATGAAATGTCCACCTCATTTTTGTAGAGATTTCATGTATACCCTTCAAAAACATCAAATTTACGTATTTCTTCTTCTAATATTCATAATATTATATTTACCTTTTTAAATTTTCAAAAACTCACAAATTTATCTAATTTATTGTCTTTTATATTAAACTTTTATTTTGAATCTGCAAAGCACCTATGTTACTCTTTATAAAATGTAGCATGTTATAAAGCAAGGTTCTAAATAGCGTTTATAGTGTCGTAGCAGGAAGGCTAAAAAAAAAGTTATAGCGAATAGCGTCGCTATAGCGGAAGCTATTCCAAATAGCGTTTTTTTTTTACATTCATATATTCAATATTTGTACTAAATATCAACATTATCTAAAGTCTCATGGAATAATAAATAACACCAAAGTAATTAAGAAATTATAATATTTATATTGAACCAGTACAAAGTTCAAATTGCAGTTCAAAATATCCATAGTAATATCATAAACTATCGATTTTTCCTATTAAAAATATCTTAAGCATCATGATTCATGACATAATCTATTTTTTTTCTATTCAAATTTTAATTTTGGTTTGGACTTTTTTTCTATTCAAATTTCAATTTATATTCCCAATTTCAAATTGATTTATCTGTAGCAAGTAGCAACAAATTCAATTTCGGTTTGAGCTTTTTTTTATCTTTATTTAAAACCCATATAAATTGCTTAAAAAAAAACCCATATTGTATAGGGCAAATAGCGCGAATAGCGCATTTTGATGTCATAGCGTAGCGTTTGAGGTCCAAAAACGCTATAGCGCGCTATTTAGAACACTGTTATAAAGAAATGTTCAAAATCTTCAAATTGGTCAGTTTGTAAGGAGCAAGGACAAATAATTATTTTTTGACTTGTGAGTTGTGATATACACATAAACATATGCTTAAATAATATTGTGTATGTGTCATAAGTAGAGAAATAAATTATTTTTTCTTGCAAACTAATTAATTAAAAGGCTGAACATTTCTCTTGGTAAAATGCTACTTCATAAATTTTAAATTTAATTTTACTAGAAAAGATAATAATAGTTACATTTGTATGTTTTAAAAACTTAAAAGAAGAAATATGATATTATTAATTTTAGAGGAAGAAATATGTAATTTTGAGGTTTTTGAATGTGTGTGTGTGTAGTTGGGCTATGGTGAGTTGCGAAGTAAGATTCTTGTTTTACTTCACGCTTATATCTCCGTTTTCAAAGTCCAAACAACCGATCCGAACCACTCAACATGATTTACATATTGAAATGTGCTTAAAGATCAAAATTTACATTTTTTGGGATTTTTTACTATTTTTTTAAATGGGTAGAAAATCGTTGTTTTTGGATAGATTATGGACCATAAAAAAACAATGATTTAAAATAAATCTAAAAAATAGTAATAAATTTCCAAAAAAATGTAAAATTTGGTCTCCTACACATTCAATATGTAGATCATGTTGAGCGGTTCGGATCGACTTTTTGAACTTTCAAAAGTAGAAAATATGAGCGTGAAGTAAAACAAGCATCTTATTTCGCAACTCACCATAGCCCATCTCTCTCTCTCTCTCTACATAGTCCGGCTAATATGCTTTTATAAGCACTTTGGCCGAAATGCTTACGGGTCAAATTTCAAACTTTTATATTCGAAATGTTGAGTTAAATAGCTCAATAAATTGGTTATATATTAAACTTGTAGAATACCAATTTTTACTATTTTTAAAAAATTTTACTATTTTTTATGATTTTTGAAAGTTGGTCCTTTTTGACATACCAATAATGCATCAATATGCGCACAAATCTTCATTTTTTGACCGCTTGACTTGATAGTAAATGAATTCAAAAATTAAAAAAATTATATGCAAATGTAGCTATCTTCAAGGAGATCGGTTTGAACGATATGGATTTTTTGTTTGAAGCTGATTAGATGAATTTCGAATTGGAAGCATATGGGCTAAAATGCTACTGAAAGCATATTAGCCGGACTCTCTCTCTCTCTATATATATATATATATAGGTTGGCTAAGATCAAAGTGGTATGACCAAGGCTTTGGTGCTACCAATTCATTTTACAATTTAAAGTTCAAATAGTTGATCTGAAGTGCTCAACGTGTTCTTCATATTAAAATGTGCTTGGAAACCAAATTTTACATTTTTTTAATTCTTTTACTATTTTTTATGCATTTTTGAAAATCACTGTTTTTCATAATAATAAATAAATAAAATCTGAAAAACAGTGATTTTTAAAAATTCATAAAAAATAGTAAAAAAATTCAAAAGAAATGTAAAATTTGGTAATCATCGAAACAAAGCTGAAATTGTGTAAACTAATATACCCATGACAACAGTGATATATCTCATGCCAGGCAATGTAATTTTCTTGTTGAGTTCAGATATGTCGGTATTAATTATAATAATGATTGCTAAAAAGAGAATCAGTGTTTTATTTATACAAAAAATAATATATTAACAGATTTAAAATTTAAATGATTTTTTATAAATAATTAAATGACTCGATAGCTAAAATGCTGAAATATAACACTAAAAAATCAAATTTATTTTTAAATATTTGCTAGATTACATTTTTTTATATATAATTAGCATATTTATACTAAAACACGCTAAATTACTTGATTTATGCTGAATTACACTAAATTACTTGAAATTACAATAATTATGTAGAATTATGCTAGAATACACTAAATTACGCTAAATTACGTATGAATAGGGATGATATCTTCACTGAGAAAGCGAAAAAACGATGACGAAACTTCAAACGGCCATAAAACGGTGCTCGAGTGTCTGATTTCAGCAAATGACCACTTTTCGGAAAGCTTGTGAAAATGCACATGCGTCAAAACTTATGGTAAATTTCAAGTTGAAGTTTCCGATTAAGATTTTCATTTCTATTCTCCAGTCTACGTAGCTCAGTAAATTAGTTATATAATGAACTTGTAGAATACCAATTTTTATTACTTTTGGAATTTTTTTTACTATTTTTTATGATTTATGAAAGATGGCACAAAATCGGCCCTATTCATACGTAATTTAGCGTAATTTACCGTATTTTAGCATAATTCTACATAATTATTGTAATTTCAGCATTTTAGTAAATTTACAGTATTTTAGCATAATTATTGTAATTTACTGTATTTTAACACAAAATCGGTCCAATCCATAGCGTATTTTTAACAAATATTTAAAAAAATAATTCAATTTTTTAGTGTTAGATTTCAGCATTTTAGCTATTTTTCTCTATAAAAAAAGAAGAAAAATTACGGGACCGGCCATTTATTGGCCGGTCGGAAATTTTAATCGGGACTGGTCATTTATTGGCCGATTTTGACATATTTAAAATTTTCAAACACTCGTAGATAGATTTAGCGATTCAGTTCATAAGGTGGGTATTTTTAAAAAAAAGTCGGCGAGTATACCGACAAGCTCTTCTAAAATAATAACAGAAAATCTAGGCTACGCTTTCTGAATTTTTTTTAAAAACCATAATTAGAAAAATCAAAGTTAGGAAACCAACATGATTACTTCGGATTTTACAAAAATCATAAGAACCGAGATGCCAATTCGGTTCCAAGGTTTTTTTTCCTGGAACCGAATTGGAATTTCGGTTCCAACCCCCATTTCACAATTTTTCCGAAGAGCCGTCACGGAAAATCCAAAATAGGCCTGGACCCGAAATCAGTTCTCGGGTTTTTTTTTTTTGCACGTGGAACCGAAATTAAAATTCGGTTTTTTATTTTTTTCACATTGGACCCGAATTCTAAATTCGGTTTTTTTTTTTCACCTTGCACCCGAATTCTAAATTCGGTTTTTTGTTTGCCATTGTTTGGACTGATTAAAAAAAGGAGCAAGATCTGCTAGTCTAGTTATAAGGCCTGATAATTACAAGGACAGATTAAATATTAATCTATTCTCTTGGACCAAGCTTCAATACTTTGGGTCTGAATTAGGGGTGCACAAAAGATTCGTGATTCGATTCGATTCGAAATTAATTCAATTTCGAATTCAAACCTGCCTAGGTTCGATTCGATATAGTTCGCGAATTTTGAAGGTTCGAAATCAGCCAAGTTTGAATCGAATTGTTGGATAGATCTAGAAAAGTAAGTTTGAATTGCCTCAAGAAAAGCATATGTATAAAAATATGCAACCTAGTTTAACTGAATTTCGAATTGTTTTTCGAGAAGTCAATTGCATATGAATCATTTGTCCGACGGCCCAGATTAGCCTAATTTGTGATCTGTATGTATGGCCCAGATTAATCTCTGTTTAGGCCTTAAATTTCGAATCTGCACTGAATTTCGAACTAATTTCGAATCAAATCAAACTAGTTCGAATTATACCGAACCAAATTCGAACTGACCTTTCAGGTTCGAAATCTATTTCAATTTCGAACTGGGTTTGATTCGAAATTATTTCGAATTCGAATTCGAACTATGGCAGATTCGATTTGGTTCGGTTCGTTTGCAGCCCTAGTCTGGATAGAATCAGACAGTTATTTATTATTTTTATCATTTTTATTTATTGCCTTTAGTGTCATGCTTTTTATTGTGACCACACAAATGCATTTCGGTTCCATCAAAAAGAACTGTACATGGAAATATCAGGGTTGAACCCGAAACCTACTTTCGGTTCCATCAAAAAAAAAAAAAAAACCGAAATCTAGTTTCGGTTTCAAATAAAAAAAATGTTAACCCGAATTTGGATCTCGGGTTTTGCTCTGCACACCAAATGCCACACCGATTTTCGGAAAAATTGTGAAAACGGGGTTGGAACCGAAATTCCAATTCGGTTCCAGGTAAAAAAAAACTTGGAACAGAATTGGAATCTCGGTTCTTATGGTTTTTGTAAAAACAGAAGTAATCATGTTGGTTTGCTAACTTTGTTTTTTCTAATTATGGTTTTTAAAAAAAATTCACGCTTTCTGGCCCAGCATCGATTAGAAATTAATGCTTTAATTCATCTTTGTACACTATAAATTAAAACTTTAATAGCGATATCTCTCCAGAAACATGCTTCGGGAATTGTCTCGAACGCCGGGAGTAAAAAACCGTGTTTTCTTCCGAGGCAAGTTTTGAAACAATCATGTAATATTTTAGAGGGATGCTTCGGTGGACATAAAGAACTTATTTGTAAAGTGAATATATTTTTATTTTCAAAGTTAAAACAGTCGATCCGACCATTCAATATTATCTCCATATTAAAATGTACTTGGAGGTCAAATTTTACATTTTTTTTGAATTTTTTTACTGTTTATTAAGTATTTTACAAATTTAATGGTCTGAATTTGACTAGTTTTTGTAAAATACTTAATAAATAGTAAAAAATTAAAAAAAATGTAAAATTTGACCTCCAAGTACATTTTAATATGGAGATAATGTTGAACGGTCGGATCGACTGTTTGAACTTTGAAAATGAAAATATGTTCATTTTACAAATAGGTCCTTATGTCCACCGAAGCAAATGCCAATATTTTATGAGTAAGGTTAAAATATCCATTTCGTGAGTAAGGTTAAAATGTCCGTTTGGTTTAGTGCTTCATTATGTTCTAATATTATATTTTTGTTTTTAAAATTTAAATAATTGATCTGAATTGTTCAACATGATCTTTTTATTAAAATGTGATTGGATAACAAATTTTATAATTCTTTTACTAATTGTTTAGAGATGTACAAAATCACTATTTTTGAATGGTTCAGAATCTTATAAAAATAGTGATTTTGTAGTTATCTTAAAAAATTGCAAATTTTTTAAAAAAAATATAAAATTTTATATTCAAGCACATTTTAATATGAAGATCATATTGAGCGGCTCGGATCAACTGTTTAAACTTTAAAAATAGATATAACAACATTGGAGCATGATGGAGCACAAAACCAATGAAGCATTTTAATCCTACTCATAATTTATTGTCTTAATCATTGTCTTTCATATAAAAATGATAAATTGAAAGCTTAAGAGAAAACTTCCATGTATTTTCTCCTCTAAAATTCATAATATCATATTTATCTTTCTAAATTTCAAAAACTCACGAATTTACTCATTTGATTGTATTTTCTATTAAAACTCATTTAAAATTTTTGAAGTATCCATTTTATTCTTTTATTAAGAAAAAAAATATGTAACATGCTTCAGAAAAATAACAATCTTCTAATTAGTCGGTTTCTAAGAACAAATGAGTAATTTCTCTACTTTCTGATGCTTACACAAGCATATACTTAAATGTCACCATATATGCGTCAGAAGTTGAGAAATGACACATTTGCTCTCGAAATCTGACCAATTAAAAGATTGACATTTTTCTTAAACATGCTACATATTTTTATTTTTCTTAATAAATGGTAAAATGAATATTTAATAAAATTAAAATGAGTTTTGATATTAACGACAATAAAATAGGTAAATTTGTGAGTTTTTGAAATTTAGAAGGGTGAATATGATATTAAGAATTTAGAATTTAGATTGGGAAATATGTAATTTTGAAAAATTTGAGGGTTATACATGAAATTTTCTCTAAGCTTAATATCTACACTAAAATATTAAGGTAAAAAAAAAATAGTTGCTAAACACCTCGGACTGAACTGCGTAGATAAATCCTGAATTTATGAACAAAAAAGTTGAATTTTAGCATAACAACACGCATGCATGTCGGCATGATTGCACAACTATACTGTTTCGGTTTCCATTATAAATGCTTGTTAAGCCAAAATACTGATATAGTCTGAAACATTGTAGTGGGTTTACAACTTTGTGTCTTTATCTCTCGCCACTTTTGTCATCAATTATATATCCTTTAACATGGATGGAAGAATTCTAAATTCGCGCGCTGTTGCTACCAATTGCACCGACCATGTCATGTGATATCCCACCACTTGCGCTCGATAGAATTCATATTTCAAACTAGTTCCCACCAGCTGTCTGTGACTGTCATGTACCAACGCTTTGCTTCATGTCAACACCTCTTGGTTAGCATGTCTTACATCAACTGGTCTTTTCCTTTTCTCTGTAATAAATTTCACTATTCGTTTTTTCCTTTCTATTTTTATAAAATCGGAGTTGGTACTGTGGAAAGGAGCGGCCAGGAATTTTTTATTTATAGATTTTTTTTAATAATATAAATTGTTAGATTGATTATATATCCATAATTATAGGTCATAGAATGAATGAATTTTTTTTTTTTCCAGTTTCTTCATGTTGTGCTCCAGAAATTTAATGAGAGGGGGAGGGAAAGGAGGAAAGAGAGATGGTGTTAACGATTTAACCTCCTCTACACTCTAATATGAGAATTACAGAATTTAAATAGTTTGTTTCAAGAGTTCACCTTATCTCCTTTCTCTCATTTTCTCTCTCTTAAAATTTAATGTTATGAATTAAGTAAAAAGAAACCAATCAGATTATGTCACCTAGGGGTGTTCATTGGTTCGGTTCGGTTGAAACCGAACTGAACTAGACAAACCAAAGTAATAATTCGGTTTCTAAAATAGAACCGAACCGAACCGAACCGAACCTAAGTTTTATTTCGGTTTGTTCGGCTTGTTCAGTTCAAACCAAAATATATTAATTTTTTTTATTTAAAGCAATTGATTTATAATAAACCGAATTATATTAAGAAATAAACCGGGGTATTAAGAAATAAACCGAAGTATTTAAAGCAATTGATTAAGAAATAAACCGGGGTATTAAGAAATAAACCGGAACGGTCCAGACCAAATTCATAATATATAAAAGTTCAGTCGTTCGGTTATTTCGGTTTTAAAAATTTTCAAACATAACTGAACCAAAATTATAATTCGGTTTTAAAAAATAAACCGAACCGAACCATTAAATTCAACAAACCGAACCATTTGGTCCAAACTAATTCCCCGAATGTCAGCCCCTCCTCTCTCCTCCCTCCTCTACCCCCTTCTTTTCTAAAGAAACCAATTTTTTATTTATTCCTTCAAAAATTTATGGATCGCACAATACTATGCTATAGAAAATTTTAAAGAAACCGAAAACTTTTATACCATCCATCTTATAAACTTTATTATTTTATATAATTTCTATAAATTAAAAATTATGAGCGGCTCACAATGGACCCACGAACGGCGATGGAGCAAAAATATGAAAATGGAATCAAATGTCTTTACTGAGGATCGATCATTGCGTCTTCTTTACCGAATGACTTTAATTTGCTCCTTTTTTTCATTGTTTATTTAATTGATTTATGAAGGTTCTGTTAGTTTAGCGAGTTTACATCTTGCAATTAACATGCATGTTTGGTTGTCCGATAAAATAAAGAAAGTTCGAACTATGAATTGTTCTTAATAATTTAATGACATTGAATATTTCAACTTGTGATTTCCTATATGTCACTAGCATCAGCATCAGTGATGCGCCCCGGACTTTTCCGTTAGTTTTTGTCAAGAAAATGTTTATAAAAAGTTTTATAATTATTATGAATTATAAAATCCAATGGAGTATAATTAACTGCATTAAGTTTATTAGGCAATTAAGTTGCTATTCTTATAAAAAGGTATTGACCCTCATGTGGCTTTTGCTCATTTTCAAATGTATGTAATATAACAGAGGTCGACTGACTCCATTATTTATTTATTTTGCAAGGGATTACTTGACAATTTCAACAATGATTTTTTTAAACAAAGTTTTTTGATGGTCAGTTAGCAATCGCTTACCGACGGTTTCATTAAAATTAAAAAGATATGTACACCTTTATCAACCGCAGTGCTAGTCTACAGAAAAACGAAAGAAAAGAAAGAAAGAAGGAACAAAACACCAGACCAAACCCTCCGTTCCAGATTACAAAGCAAATGACACCGCAATAAGTAAAGAAAAAAGTGATCCGTAATTCCTTCCTCGATGACACTCAAATGGCCGCGATCCATTGCCGTATCTGGAGTGTGGTATCATCCTTTAACCGATTGACACTCTTTGCATCTCCCCCAAACGTTCGCCTATTCCGCTCCCGCCATAACACCCATACCCCTGCCGCCCACGTGGCATCCCACGTCACACATTCCTCTTTATTCCCCACCCTTCTGTTGGACACCCAATAATCGACCACGGTGGGTTCGAGCGGCGCTGCGTGGACAATACCCATTCCCTGTAGTAAGCCCGACCAGAAAGTTATTGCATAAGGACACGATAATATAGATTGTCTAACAAAGTTGAAAATTTGAATTAAATTTATAGTTGAGAAAATATAGATTGTCTAACAATACGATTTTATGTAATTTGAGTATTGTTTGATAAAAAATTATTAATTTAGGACTATTGAATGTTAAGTCACTTAATGTACGTCATTCATACTTCAAACCTCATCCTTTTTATAGACCTAATAAATTAATGTGTTTGAAAAAATTTCATTAGTTTTTGAACAAATTTGAATATTCATTACAATTATGATGTATCAGAAAATTCAATGGCCTGACTGTACTGGCCGATAGCAAGCGACACTTGTTTTCAACTGCTGTCTTCAATTAATTTGTGTACAAATTTCACAGGTTTAATTAGAAGATATACGCCTCTAAAGTCCAAACCATCTCAGTTTGTTTCCAAGAGAAAAGACGAAAAATCTCGATCCAGAAATATCAACATTGGAGATTTGAAAAGGTCAATTAGACAAAAAGACCAAGAACCAACATATGGCGCCTGGTGATTGTAGCAACCGTGTTGTGGTGTCTGGCATCAGACGAGACAATTTGACGAGAAAAGGTCGCAATTATTAGCGCGCGGCCGGCAATTTACTTTTCGTCTGAATTACCATAAATAAAGCGCCACGTCAAATATCGATCTAATTTTTTGTATCTAATTTCTCCGATATTTTTATTAATAACCTAAAAAAAAAAACAAATATCAAATATAACCCCCATCTCAAATTATTTTTAAATCTAACCTAACCGCCCAGAAATGAGACGGTCAGGTTATCCAACAAACCGCCCGCCCGTCGGGCGGTTCACTGCCCAAAAAAAAAAAAAACACCAAACCGCCCCACTGTGGGGCGGTCCACTAAATTTTTTTTTAGATTTTGATAGGGAGCAGTCCTATAATTTTGACCATATTAAAAATTCAATTTCGAGAAAATGGCTACATGGATTTTTGTGTTCTTTATATCAAAATAAAGGTATGAAAGTCTAGTTTCCAGATAATATAATTTCTCTATACAAAAATATTACAGATTGATACAGTTTTAGCGATTAATTGACAGAGGTCAGAATTCAGAAAAGCTGAAATTCCAGTGAGCAGTCCTATAATTTTGACACTATTCAAAATTCAATTTCGAGAAAATGGCTACATGAATTTTTGTGTTCTTTATATCAAAAATAAAGGTATGAAAGTCTAGTTTCCAGATAATATAATTTCTCTATACAAAAATATTACAGATTGGTACAGTTTTAGCGATTAATTGACAGAGGTCAGAATTCAGAAAAGCTGAAATTCCAGTGAGCAGTCCTATACTTAAATTCCTTTGAGGAATCTAATTTCTTCAGTAGATAATTGACATTTACGTACGGACTAGAAGCAATCTATATAACTAGGATAACTTTCACCGATATCCGTTTGCTTCGTGTATGGTACGTTTTGAAGTACTTATTGTTATAAATATTTGACTTAGTATGGTCAACGTTGTATATATATTAATATATATCATGCAGATTCATGCACAAAAGATTCAATTTTGATCAACTTGCATACAATTTATACTTTTAAGATTAATATTAAAGCATTTTAATGTTTTGTCCAGTTGTCCTCTATTGTTTATATTTCATCAAAATTTGTACATATAATAAATTGAATTTTTTTTAAATTCACCTTTTTTTTGGTATCCATGTAGCATAACTCTGACAACTGCAAGGATTATTTCCCTTATGTCATATGATTATGGTCCAGGAACCCGACATTTTTAACAATACCCTAAGTTAAATAAAAATTATTAAAAATACCCACGGTCCCAAATTTTTATTAAAAATACCCATGCCGGCCAATTATTGGCCGGTACCGATTAAATAGCCCAACCGGCCAATAATTGGCCGGTTCCGTGATTTTTTTTTTTTTTTTTAGAGAAAAATTGCTAAAATGCTGAAATTAAATCTAGCAAGTTGCAACCGGACATAAATATTATAAGAGTTATTTCAATTAATTGAAATTGTTGTTTTGAATAAAAAAATCATTTTGTTTTATTTTAAACTATTTCCTGTATACCAAACGGGGCTGTATTGTTTCGTTTTATTTTTCTGCCTGTATACCAAACGGGGTTTTATTGAAAAGACAGCAAAAAATGATGTCTAATATGATCTAAATATCAAAATTTGAACATTTTTTGCTGCTGTTTAAATGTTCAAATTTTCAATAATTTTTTTTTGCTGTCTCAAAATTTTTTTTTCAACCTTTTTGTTGTTGCTGTTTAAATAGTTAATGAGAATATTATTTTGAATAGTTAATGAGCTATTATATTATTGAGTTTAGGGTTTACGGTTTTAGTATATATTAATTGGGATTAAGTTTCATAAATAAATAAAAGAAATTATTTTACAAATAATCATCTCAATTGCACCGTTTCTGTAAAAGAATGTAAAAAGAATGTAAGAATGCAAAAGACACATTCATTTTTAAATTTAAATTCTTCATCTCTTGGTAACCGGAAATTGTATCCGGTTACCCATTTTTTTTTTAAAATTATATAAAAATTAACTTGATTTTTAAAGACTTGATTGTGACTTTTGTAACTGTTGAGTATTAAATGGAGAGAGTACAAAGAGTAATATATATTTCTCACACTCATTCATACATGTCTCTCACTCTATTCATGGCCTCTACAACTTATTTACACAAGGCCTATGTCGGTTTAGATAGTTCTAGATAATACAAATATTTAAAAAAATAATTCGATTTTTTTTGTGTTAGATTTCATTTCAGCATTTTAGCAATTTTTCTCTAAAAAAAAAAAAAAAAAAATTCACGGAACCGGCCAATTATTGGCCGGTTGAGCTATTTAATCGGTACCGGCCAATAATTGGCCGGTATGGGTATTTTTAATAAAAATTTGGGACCGTGGGTATTTTTAATAATTTTTATTTAACTTAGGGTATTTTTAAAAATGTCGGTCCAGGAACTCTGACTAATTCATATCATCTAAGTTACCTCATTCCTTAGAGTTTTAATCCGATTTATATATTTGTACAAAATTTGAAAATTCAGTATATTACAAGTTCAGACAAAATTGACTCAGATTTTGATCGAAAGGTCTGGATTAAAACCTAAAGGGTGAGGTAATGCAGAGGATCCAGACTACAGTCTGACAGTGTTAACTGTTTCATACCTGCCTCGCCGTTTTTCTCTCCTTTGAGGAATTAGGTTCAGCCGTTCAGCTAACGACCTAATGTGTTGTTATTATTACCTAATTAGGTTTGTCAATAGGTCAATATATAGGGTCTTCTTTTTAGTGAGGGGAAGGCGTGAAGCATAGGATTTGCTTGAGAGACTGCTCGTAGGATTTTTTAATGCCGTCTTTTTGGAAAAAGAAAACAAAAGATAATTGGGATCTCTCCGATCATTTTTTTATTTTTAGAAATTTAAAAAAATATTAAAAACAAAATGTATTAATTTCTTTCTAATGCACAGATGGAACCGAATCAAAATTTTGGTTTCATCACATTGATGAAAGACCAATATAATCAGACTGATGATTCGGTATCACAAATTTTTACACCAACAGACACACAATGTGAAAAATAAATGGGACCGAACAAATGAAACAAATTCATGGTTGAGTTCCATTAGCCTGTCCCTCAATAGAACAAAATCATTAGTTCGGTTTAATTATTTTTTAACTCAAATATAAATTATTTTATACACTAAATTCATAATTTCTACATAAATCGAATCCAGTCCAAGTAATTTTTAAATTTTGTGCAGATATTCTAATAAAACCGAACCAAAAGAAATTTAATTTATAAAAATGGACCAGATACAAATTTGATTGGACGTCAAACCACAAAAATAATATGTAAATGTGCATACGCATAATAATGTTTGCTATTTGTTTGGCTTACCTACCGTACATGATTGAAATTATGATAACATGAAACAATCATGAACTCAAACTTCTCATTAGCATACCCAGTAACAATAATATTTGACCCTTTCTAATTTATCAAAGAAAAACCAAGTCTCCACAATAAAATATCTTATTGGTAAGAATAATATAAATATAAAAATGTTTACAAACATTTTAAAATATCAGCAAATCAACTTTTGTTTCATGCATTCAATAAAATGCACGCATATAATTAAATATTACTAGGTCAATAATCAAACGAGTGTATGTATATAAAAAAAAAAAAAAAAACGCGTAAAAACTATATCAAAGTTGATGGAGTGTATATTTGCAATCGTCTAGAAATTTCTTTAAATGAACTAGTCTCATGGATTTAGTAAAACATGCATATAATTATGGTAACAGAGCCGCAGAGGGTACATTAGTCATTCCCCATTTTGAACTTTACCAATCAAAAGTTTTAAAAATAAAATAAAATAATTCACCATATATCATATCAAAGTTGAGAATCTTTTATGTTGACACACCATATATAATTAACCCCAAATTTTGTTTTATAAATTTATTTTCCGTTATTTTAGAATGCAGCATAGCTAAGATGCGCACTTTTGTGCACAATAAACACTTATAATATTCGAAATAAAAATATTTATCAATAATTGTCTTAGGTTTCCAGATTTATTATTCAAATATTTTTATGCAGATAAATCTGAGCCA
Organism: Carex kokanica; assembly: GCA_025461125.1. NCBI lineage: Eukaryota > Viridiplantae > Streptophyta > Magnoliopsida > Poales > Cyperaceae > Carex > Carex kokanica. The sequence continues at coordinate 140,880 of JAJGRX010000376.1, forward strand.
AAAATAAATACTAATTTTCTTAAACTTCCAAGTTTATTGTTCGAAGCATCCTAAAATGCACATTTTTTATATCACAATAAATACTTATTTGAAACAAAATAAATACTTACATGAAAATGAAATCAACAATCCTGTATTATTTTTTTAAGTTGGCCAAATGCAATTGAAAAGGAATTGAGGGATAACTAAAAATATTTGTTGCTGATATAACTACAATAATTGTTATTCATATATTAACTTAAGTTAATCTTTATTAAATTTAAATGAAACAGAAAGTTGCTAGCTAATTCACAGAAAAAAATGTCTGAAAAATATCTCTATTTAATTCACATAAAAATTATAAAATTTGGAGCTTATTTTTTATTAAAAAAAACAAATAATCAATCACAAAATTTGTTATAAATGAAGAAATTGAGAATTCGTATGACATGTCCTTTTATTTTATCGATTTCGTTTATTTGTATTTTGACCAAAATTAACATGTCATTTTTCTCCTATTTCAATTGGGAAAACAATAATAAATGATAAACAATAAGAAACAATAAAATAATTGACAAAGAAAGTTGATACAGAACGCCTGAACGCATTTAATACAAGACGAAAACTGTACCCCATGTTTGACTCTCTCACTACGGGAAAAGCGAGTAATTCATATCACCTAAAGTACCTCATGATTTTAGTTTGAATCCGGTCAGTTCATTATATACAGTACGCATCATAAAGAGCCTCAGTACATTACAGTTTGAGTCGAATTCTGATCATACGGTCTGTACTAATACTCATAAACGATGTAGTACCTCTGAGACTAGACCTACTCCCCATCCTTTCCAATTTGGTCAATTACCATTTACCCTTTCCTTCTTACCCTTTTGCCCCTCCTGGTCCAATTGAAAATTCCCAATTTTCCTTTGGTCTCAGAGACTCAGACTCTTTCACACCCACACCCCTTTCCTTTTTAGATGAGCCATAACCTCTATTTCTTTAATTCCTGATTCTCTTTCTCTCTCGCGCGCGCGCTCTTGCTCTCTAGAAGCTGCTGCCATTACCATGTTATTCGTAAATTGTTAGCCCAAAACACGCTTCATATTCATGGCCTTCCCGCACCTCACCCTCCTCTTCTCCCTCTCCTTCCTCCTCCTTCTCTCCTTGTACTCTCAAGCCGCTGACCTAACCTCCGACCAAGCAGCTCTCATCGCCTTGCGCGATGCAATTGCTCCGAGGCTAACCCAGTGGAACTCCTCCTCTTCCTCCCCTTGCTCATGGAAGGGTATCAGGTGCTCCTCGAACCGGGTCACCCGGATCCACCTCCCCGCCTCTGGCCTTGGGGGACAACTCCCATCCGGCGTCCTTGGTAACCTCACCGCTCTTGAAGTTCTATCTCTTCGCTACAACGCCCTCTCTGGTACGCTCCCTTATGACCTCTCCAACTGTACCCAGCTCGTGACCTTGAATCTCGACAGCAACCGCTTGTCTGGCGGGATTCCCTTGGTCATCTTCTCTCTTCCTCAGCTTACTCAGCTCAACCTCGCTAGCAACAACTTCACGGGCTCTTTCCCAGCCGCGTTCAACAACCTGACCCAGCTGACAACTCTGTACTTGGAGTATAACCATCTCAGTGGTGAAATCCCGGATTTGAATAACCTGACCAGCTTAGATAAGTTCAATGTGTCGTATAACAATTTAAATGGATCTGTACCGGCTAGTCTCCGGAATATGTCGGAAAATTCTTTTCTTGGAATGTCACAGCTCTGTGGTGGGCCCCTTGGGCTGTGCGATGGTGAGTCTTCTCCTGCTCCTGCTCCAGCACCAGAACTTTCTCCAAATGCTCCTTCGGGAAATCCTAATGGCAGCGGTGATACTAGTAGCGGAGACAAGAGCAGCAAACTCTCAGGCGGAGCAATTGCTGGTATTGCAATTGGTTCTGTTGTTGGAGCTCTCATAATTCTTGCCTTGCTTATTTTTCTCTGTCGGAGAAAGAAGGCACAGCCCGCAACTGCGGTGGCAAAATCATTGGGTGGCGAAGCTCCCAGACAACAGAGAGAGATGGCGGGGATGCCCAAGGGATCAGCTGCTTATCCACTTAGAGCACCAGTTTCCTCGGTACCAGCAACAGGCAGCAGTAAGAAACTAGTTTTCTTGGGAAATGTACCGAGGGTTTATGATTTAGAAGATCTGCTGAGAGCCTCGGCTGAGGTGCTCGGAAAGGGAACCTTCGGGACGACATACAAGGCGGTGCTGGAAACTGGTCCCGTTGTTGCGGTAAAGCGTTTGAAGGATGCAAATCTCCCTGAAAGAGAGTTTAGAGACAAAGTCGGGGAGCTTGGTGCGATGCAGAGTGCTCATTTGGTTCCAATTGAGGCATATTATTACAGCAAAGACGAGAAGCTTATTGTCTATGAGTATGTTTCCATGGGCAGCCTCTCCTCTCTCCTCCATGGTATAATTTTCCTCTTTGCCTCTTTCTATCTACTTCATTTACTCATTTTAATACAATTGTGCTAAATACATTATATGCAAATTTAATTGTCAAGGTAACAAAGGATCGGGCCATATGCCGCTTGGTTTTGAGGCAAGAGCAAGCATAGCACTATCAGCTGCACGTGGAATTAAGTACATCCACTCGACAGGACCTAGAGCATCTCATGGCAACATAAAATCCTCTAATGTTCTCCTCTCAGGATCAGACAGGGCGCGCATCTCTGACCAAGGCCTGGCGCAGCTCGTCACCACCCCAACTCTTCCTAATCGTGGTTCTGGTTACCGTGCACCAGAAGTCACAGATGTCAGAAAAATCTCTCAAAAGGCTGATGTTTACAGCTTTGGCGTTCTTTTAATGGAGCTGCTAACTGGGAAAGCACCGGAAAATACTGTGGTCAATGACGAGGGTGTGGATTTGCCTCGGTGGGTCCAGTCAGTGGTAAGAGATGAATGGAAAGCAGAGGTGTTTGATCTTGAGCTGGTTAAACAACAGTATGCCGAGCAGGAAATGGTGCAGTTGCTGCAACTCGCAATTGATTGTACGGAGCAACACCCCGATAGACGGCCGACAATGGCCGAGGTAGCAAGCCGAATTGGTGACATATTTTTGTCAGTTTCAGGTGGTTCACAAAATGATGAAGAGGAAGTATTTTCAACCTGATGACTTGGTTTTGCTATATAAATTTTATTTTTGTGCCAATTGATGGTGTTTCAAATTTTAATTGTCGGGCATTGTTGTCATAGGTAATTCTTTCATCAGATATGAGAGGCAAAGCGTGTTTGTAATTATTTCTCATTCTTATATTATCACCGGGCTGTGAATATTGGTGTTGTTAACAAGCATTCAAAAATTAATAGTTGGTTTGTTTTTTTCCGTTGATTTTTAAACTTTCAAATGGTTGAATTGGCGCAGCAATCACAAGTTGCTCTCTTTTATTTGTCAGATACTCAAATCCACTTGTTTCCGCGTGAACTTGAGTGAAGTGGTCAACCATTTGGATATTTTTTGGATTTGTTGTTCGGTTCTTTATGTTACAGCCTGTCTAAAGAATTACATAAATACCTTGTAGCAGTAGAACGGGTCGCATGTACAGCCTACATCACTACTGTGTACAATTTTAAATTTGCATGAGCTTCTATTGATAATAAAATTAGGCTTACGTATGAACGTTGAAAAATCATAATTTTACTTGCTGTAATATATGTTAGGCATAACTTCTTATTGACATTTTTAAATTCAAATCATGGCCACTGTAAGTTCTGTATAAAGTCAGAATTGCCGCCGTACTACTAGCCATCAACTTCTCTGTTTTTTTCCTATCCATTTAATTTTTTGAGAGTTTACATCGTTCAGTGGTTTGGACTTTGGAGATTTCAAGGTGAAATTGATATTACAAATGAAAGGGAAAAATACTTGAATTTTCTGAACATTTGATAAAGCATCATTGTATGAACCAAATCAGATTTTGATACTGCCATTGTATGTTTCGGAGAGATCTAGCTAGAAAGGTTAAGAGCAATATTCAAATTTCGAATAAGATTCTTTTTGAAAATTACAAATAACAAAATAAAGCTGTCAGATATGTTTTATATATCATACAGTACGTTCATTAACAAATATAATTTGGTTTTATTTTGATATCTATGAAGTGCTCTAAAAATTTTAACTGAGATGATATACAATCTGTTTAACAATTTAAATTTAAGATATACATAAAATATGCCATCGTTTAAATTTTTATTTTTTATACAGTACGGATTAAAATATTTTTGATACCGTTTGGCCCCATGAATTGTTGGCGCCAATGGTGCATTTTCATGACAGATAAAAACAAACATCCACATAAGACTGACGGGATAATAGATTCCTGCTTTTATTCTTTCTACCTAAATGTTCGCTAAACAACACCCATCGTTATTTAATTTGATAATTAATAAATTCTTCTTCTTTTGTCATCATTTGTCCCATCTTGTCAGTGGTCACTCAAGTCACTCAAGAGTCAAGACAACTAAAAAAATATGATCAGAAATGATAAATAATCTTTGTTAATGATTAATTAGGTAAGGTTTCTCTAGGTCAAAAGTGATAAAACATCAATCAACATAATGAGAGGTTAATTTACACTGTTTTGTAGTTATAATTTACACTGTTTTGGTATGACTGATAACCTACCAAAGAAATATGTCCGTTGTTCGTTGGAAAAATGGTTTAATTTTCACATGTATTAGGTTGCTTTTGTTATCTACTAATTACTATTATCTCGACGCTAATAAGAATCTTTGGTTCTTGCCTTTAGCCCTCAATTAATCTGTTCTCATAGTATTCCCACCTAATTAATAACCATATCTTTCTGATTAATCAGTGTATTTGACTATTTTTTTAGAATTTTCAAAACAGTGTTTCAATATGGTAAAAAAATAATAAAAAAAATCTGGAAAACTGTTTTGAATTACTGTTTTGAAAAATTCTAAAAAATAGTTAAAATTTTTCAAAAAATGTAAAATTTGGTCTCCAAGCAACATATTGAACACTTCAGATTGACTATTGAACTTTGAAAATGCAAGAATAACTTTTAGACATATACTCTCATATACTTATGTAAGTAGAGTAACCAACCTCACACACACACACACACACATTATATATGAGGAGGGATCGGATTACACCCTTTTTTTTGACACACTTTGACACCTACCATTTTCAAAGTCCAAATAGTCGATCCAAACCGTTCAACGTGATGGATATATTAAAATGTGCTTGGAGATCAAATTTTACATTTTTTTTCATTTTTTTTTACTATTTATTAAGATGGTTACAAAATCGTTGTTTTCAGACCATTGAAAAACAACAATTTTGTAACCATCTTAATAAATAGTAAAAAAATTCAAAAAAAATGTAAAATTTGATCTCCAAGCACATTTTAATATGGTGATCATGTTGGACGGTTCGGATCGACTGTTTGAATTTTGAAATCGCAAAATTGGTCTTAAGAAAAACAATGTTGGTCCAGAATTTTCAGATCAAGTGATTTTCTACCTATCTAAAAAATAGTAAAAAAAATCGAAAAAAATGTAAAATTTGGTTCGCAAATACAATATTCATTTTATAATCATGTTGAACGGTTTGGATCGACCATTAGGATTTTGAAAACTCAAATATTGAGCCGTAGCACGGACCAAACCGTGCTATGCATAGTACCGTAGCCTCACTCATTATAAAAATAGATGCTAAAGATCTTGATACCAAAATTACACTTCTCTTTTAAGCTCACAAAGAAAGACATAACATTCAAAATCAATTCTTCTTGCAAATCTAGAGATAACATCCCTGTCTTCATCGACCACTTGAAAATGACCTGCCTGTAAATGAAGCCCTTCCACATCTTGTAATATCATAGATGTTAGGTGTAAAATTTTTGCATCTCTTTTTTATTTTTACCAAAAACTAGGGAGAGCTATAATTTGCATCCCTAACGATTTAATTGATCTACCTTAATGGTCTATAAAGCATAACTTATTTCTTTTTAACCAATATTTCCATAATATATCACCTCTTACTAATTCAACTAATGATCTATCTTTTAAGAGTATACAAGAACAAATTTGACCCATTAAAAGTGAATTGTTAAATTTTACTATCAAACCCTAAATATATTATTAGCCACATATTAAGAAACAAATAGATGATCAGTTGTTTCAGATAATCCACAAAAGGCACAACAAGTATCACCTTGTCGGCTTTCTTGACTAAAACGTCTTTAGTTAACATTTTCTTTCTTCTAACAAGCCACAACAACAAAACTTAACATTTAGAGGAATCTTGCCGTTGGGCATTCTAAAAATTTTCAAATGAGTTAATTTTAAAAAACCTAAGAGTTTATCTTGAAAAACAATATAATTATAGGATATTACATAAATGGACAGGTACAAGCCTAAAATTATACCTTTTTCCACATGCCTGACCAAACTGATAGATTAGATAACATTAGCCTCAACAACTATCTCACGTACAAAAGCTTGTTGTAGGAAGTAGTTAAGTGTGCAAAATAATAACTTAACAAAAAAAGATATTCCAAAGAGAACTACTCATTCCACCTGTTGTCAATCAGCAAGAAACTGGTTTTCTGATTGAGTTTTTTATTTTTTTTTATTTTCTTGTATAATAAAATAGAGAATCTACTTGTATGAGTTGGAAAGTGAACGAGAGATTGTCCTAATCGATTCTTTATTTTTCAATTTGATTATTCAAATAAAAAAGTCCAATTGAAAAGTAGGAATGAAGAATAGCAGAATAGTCATTCGATGAATACAAAGCAGAAAAGCTTGCAGCTGACAAAGGAGAAAAAGTGTAGAGATTGAAAAGGACGTCGTTGCATCAGGAAAGTGAAGAAAAGAAGGTACTAATTCTACTAAATGAACTGGAAGTTGGAAACTAATAATTTGTGTTGTTCGACTGTTAGTGTTTCAATAAGAGCTTTGTAAGTTTCATCCAAACAAGCAGTAAAGAATAATTTTTGTACAACCTTGATGAATTATTAAGGGAGGCAGATTACCAGCATTGTTGTCCAATATTACAAAAGATGTGCTAATTAATATGAAGGCATATAATTAGATTTAGTCGCCATACCCAACTTGAACAAATGCGACAACAGAAATAAGAATATTAGAAATCATGTTTTTCTCCCGGTCAAAAATTTATGATGCTAGGGAAAAGTTTTTTTTTTTTTTTCCTTTTTTCGCTTCACCACTAGTTTTCCTAGTGGATGACAGAACATTTAATAGATTATATTTCAGCTACTCAAGTATTCTTCAGGAAAAATGGAATTGATCAGGCCTAAACAGCTAACCTAGACATGGTCCTAAACAGCTGTGATGCTAACTAATCTTTTATCATGTACCTTATCTTTAATGATAGCAACGAACTTCCCGAACTGTATATGTTCTTAAATGATTAAAGAGACATAGCTTAGTTCTACATAAAAGCCTTTTTTGAATTGACATCTAATCATGTCGTCACCCAAAAGTTTACCAAACATGATAAAACTAACGCTCATATGATGTACAAAATTGAACTGTCAAAAGGCACATTGGAATATACACAGTAATATTTTGTTACATCACAACTCCTCTACCTGTATAGAAAAGCCACACGAGCACCGCTTGGTTCGCACTGAAGTACCCTCATCAAAAGTCTGATCCTCTACAGGAAACACATGTTCATGCTCGTGATTATTTTCAGAAACTATCAATGCCGGCATTTTTACCTCTTTTTTAGAATTACCCACCTCACCACTCTTCTCACCCGATGGTTTCTCTTTGAGGTGACCTACGAATGAGGGACTTGCGTACGAGTTATTCAGACGCTGTCTGGTGACAACAGATGAGAGAAGCTGAAACCATCTGTTCAGAGCCTGCGCTTCATGCCGTTTCTTCTCTGCAGCTTCCCGTCTCTCTTCTTCTTCTGCATATGCCTATGTCATGAACAAAACATACACTTTATTAACTAAGATCAGCCACAAACCCGCTATATGCTTTAAAGTTCAAACTTACACGTGAAGTTAATTTTATTTATTTTTTTTCCTGTGAAAATAACACCCGTTTAAGATTAGTTTCAATTGGATAAAGAATATTCTTTTCCTTTTCATTTTTTCTCAGCAAATAATGTCTGGGTTCTCCTTACTAGGATATAATACTCAGCATCTATGTGTAAAACAATTGTTGAGGAATTTGCACACAAGTTTGTCAGTTTTCAACAGTTCAACCTAACCTTCATAAGCCCATTCAATATGTTAAAAAATGCACTAAAACTAAGCCAACTGTACATTACTTAGTTCCAAATCATTATGAACTATTCAAGGGATAATTTTAGTTGACTTAATTACAAAAGGCCCAGAAGTGGTTTGGTCAAGTTTGGTTAACTTCATTTAACCACTGGATGTTATTTGGAAAAAAAAGAAAGAAAATGTCTAGTCTTTAATTCAAATAGAGTCAAAGATGAGTTATGCTATGGTGTACTAACTAGGGTAATACTTAATGACATTTAATACTGCTGAGCTAAGGGGTAACGGGGTATTGCCATGTGAAGTACATAATCCGTATACATTTATTTTTAAAGGATCTACAGCAATGCATACAACAAAAGAACATGAAACTGGCCTACTGTTGTATTATACTTATGAAATAAAATAAACGATCTGCTACATATTTGTAATATCTTTTAGATCAAATGTTTAACGATATACAATGATGTCAGTATTTCAATAGCAAAGTATATAAACTAAATAAATTTAACAATTATGTACATCATGTGTCTTACCACTATATACCCACATATATCTTTTTTTTTTTTGGAAGGCTTGCAAGTGGCTGCCAGGTTTTGTATTAAAATATACCCACACATATCATTATGCATAAAGACACATAGGAAATATTACATTTGTTAGCTAGATCAAAACTTAAGCCCGATCAACCAGCAATGTATTAGTAAGTCAAACGGCCCAAACCAAAACCTCATCAAAACTAAAATTTCTAAAATTGAGCTGCTAACACAACAGCCTAACCTATCCAACTACTCGATGGCAGCCACAAGTCAAATTTCTTTAGATAAATATCTTAAAACAACCAAGTCCTTGTAATGTTTGGAGAAAAAAGAAGAAGCTATACTACACATAAAAGTGGGATAGTTATATAACAAGGGATTGGTAGCATAGCAGAAGCTAGAGACGGCTAATTCCTTTTAAAAGTCTATTATATACAAGTCATCATCCCTGCCATAATTATTATTTAATATTAAAAAAGAAATTGTTATTGCTCTTGCCATGTTGTCATACTGTTACACTGTCACACCTTTTCTTATACAAAGTTATTCTAAAACTGCAAGTACGTACGTAGAATTGGAAACCAAAATATATGGGAAGTCAAAATCCAGCGACCCTTTATTTATTTTTGTGAAATAGATACTTGGGTCGCATACAATTTCTGCAAACCAGTTTTTTTCTTTTTCTTTTTAGTGGATCACAGACACTGTCCAAGATCTTCCCACTACCAAAAATATTTAACTTTTGGATTTGCAATACCCTCACTTTTCATTTTTCAGATTACCTAGTAAAAAAAAAAGTTGTACTGTTATAGTCATTAGTTTGTCAACAGGTGAGCACATGATTGTAAAAATTTGTAATGAGAGTATATGTCCTAGTGTTACCTTCCTATCCTTTTCCTCTTTCTTTAGTTTGTCAAAGGAAGGGAAGATATCAAGAGATCTGTGAATCATTTCCATACAATTAACTGGCTCGCCCTTTACTCTTTCAATGGGAGGTGATAAAAACATAAGACAATACAAGACAATCAATGATCAAAACTGCGGTTAACACCAAACCAGATGTGGAGATTATATTAGTTTATGGCTATATAAGCACAGGATTCTAAAACAAATACCAAAATTTACCTCCAAGATAGCATCCTTGAACTCAGAACAGACAACAATGCCTTCAAAAACAGGATAGGTACGGCTGTTGCGAAATTCAAATCCAACTAGAGCTGGTGCAAAATTTATTTCAAGCCTCTTTGCAACTGGTACCAGTCTAGGTAGTCTCAAGTGCACGGTACCAGGTGGAATGCACTTCTCAGACCATACTTCAACATTACCGTGCTCATTCTATAAAACATGTAGGAGAAATAGACATGAGAACTTGAGAAGTCAACAAAGAAGATAGAGAAATTTTATTAATGACTATTACATTTCACTATAAATTGTTAAAATGCTAGATCTTGCGATCGCTATAGTTAGATTATTATCTTTCTTTTTGACAAAATATAATAGCTTAGAAAAGATTACACCCAGAAAAGTGTATCATGCAAAATCTAAGAGTCTACATCAGTAATTCAGTTATCTTCATTAACAACTCAGATTTAGCAATACTATTTTTCTCTGTAAATTTCTCATCAATGATCATGGAAGATATAACTGTATAAAATCAAGGTTTATAATGTTTCACAATCCTACTTACAAGAAGCTTCCTCTAAGAGTTTCTCAACTTTAAAATAAATAAAAAATCATTATTAATGTGACTGACTATTTGAATACTAATATACCTTGGGTACAATACCATTTACGGCATGAGGCAACTGCAATGGCTCTAATTGCCACTTCCCATACAGTTCCAAATTTGCCTCACTTTGCTCTTCTTCGTCACAAATGCTGGTTTCGGACAACTCAGAATTGACCACCTTTTTTGAGTGTTTCACTAGCTGAAGTAAAGAGGAAAGACTCACAATATAACCCAAGAAACACACCATAGGATACCTTTACTTGTCAAAAAGATCTTGGTGTTTGCATACTATTACCCAAAATTTTGCTTTCAGCTGTTGGCATCCTAAACAAGGTGCCATTATGGAACGGTTAGGTACCTATCAGATACAGTACTTGTGTTGTTGTGATGGTTTAATTTTATCAGCTCTTGGTCAATTTGGTATTTTGCATGCAAATTGGGCTTTAAAGGCTCCAATTATGAGTATAAGCCAAACATGATTATAATTCGAGAGTTTACTTGTGTGATCTGCCTGCAGGTTGAGAGACCCACTAATTTATGTTGATAAAAAGATCCTTTATAACCATAAACATCAAGTCTAATTTGCAAGGACGCACAAGCATACTTAATCTGTCCATTTGTAAAAGAATGAAACATTCACAACTAAAAGCGATAAAATTTGCTTTTCCACCTTAGCTGGGAGTTGATTTGCTCTAACTTGTAAACCCTCTCTCATCCACTTTTGTCTTGTTTGTAGTGTCTGGACACAGGATCGGGGATAAACTGGGTGCCCTGAACAATACCCTAATACTGGACCCCGCGGATGCAGTGTTTGATTCTTTGTAAGCCATTTCTCGATAGCATACAAATGATGATTCTTATATGCCTACATTAGATAACATAAAACACATTCAATTGAATAATCCAATAGTAAGCAGGTAATGTTTAGATATATTGACGGTATCATATGCACCAGTTGGTTTGTGGGAAGAGGTTCGGTTAGTGCCCTTGTCTCCAGTTCCATGTCTTCTAGAGAGGTCCTGTTTGAGCTATAGCTAATCTGATTCAAATGACTGTGATTGCCTGATCCAATGAGTTGCTTGTCTCCTGTAGTGGGATTTATTATAGCATTATCTATATTAACAGAGCTCTGTCCAGTAGCTATTGATTCTAATTCTTTCAATGGTGCCATGACTCTATCCCACCACTGCATGTTTACTCTATTCGGTGAAACTTTATACCAATGCAAGCAGTACCTACAAATTATTGTGTAAAGATTTAAAAACACCCATCACTTATTTCTTGATATACTAATTTTATACTAATTTGATCATCCATTTGGATGATATTTGTATATAAAGCAAAACACCATATTACCAACTGATACCATTTTTGGTGCATTGCAACAAGTACCCACCTTAACTCAATGTTATGGTTAGGCACGATTCATTAGACAATGGAAGCTTTGCTTCTAAGCACACACTTAACTAAAATAAAGAAAACACAAATAAATGCTGGTTTCCAAGTATTCACGATCCTTTTATCAGTATTATTTGGTTTATACAACATATAAATGTTAAGGGCAATAGCAATTTCTTGCTTGATGTTTTGACATCCGTTTTAGTGGCTTGGTCTTATTTGCAAATAACCTAAAAATGCTTATGGGTTGTTACCAAAAAAAAAAAAAAATCACTTTCTTATTTTTCACATTATTTCTTTCAGTAATATTTTGAAGCCAAAAACATCAAAGGTAGGTAACTCAGTATTGTAATAGTTATGCACCAGCTACTATAGGCACGGACAAATACCTGCTGGTATATAACAATTAGGGAACCAACCTTCGTGTCACATCTTTAGCCCCATTTCCCGCAAAAGCAATTGCATATCTCAATGGCCTCCTACAAACAGCAGCAGCAGCCTCAACCTTTTCTTCGCCATCAACAATTTCATTTACTGCATCCACATGTACCCATCTCCCATTCATTGTTTCACCACTGCAATACACCTCAGCCCAATATAAAGGTGGCCCACTTCGCGACCAAATTGTACTCTTGCCCCTTAATTTCTTTGAATTTCCAGATGGCTCTGCTGGAGAACTATGATCCTGATCTGTGGTTTTAGTTGCAGTTAAAGTGGCAGAGAGAGCCATTTCTAACTGCATCTCAAACTCTACATCACCCTTTCGTTTTGACCCCTCAGTACACTCGTCAAATTTCTCACGAGTTGGCACAAGTTCTTTCTTGCGTCTCTTGTTTCTTTGAGGAGTGGAGCATGAATCTGTTTTGGTAACAAGTGGGGAAGCGTTATCTAGATTTCTGTTTGGTGCATTTACTATAGTTGAAGGTACAGCCTTTGTGTCAAGCCTATGCAATTCTCTATTGGAGCCATCCAGCTTGAGTGAAGTGACATCGAGAATTGATACAAACCTACAGAGAAGAAGAACATATTAATTTAATATGTAAACTGCGTAGAAAGGTAAGGTCCATCTTAAGAAAGACGCTATACCTAGCTGCTAAATTGAGAGCTCTGAACATAACCACTGACAATGCTGCAACCTGCATTGAATATTACCAGTTAAATTTCCTGTCCTGACAGCTACAGGTAGAGTTAATTTTATTTGTGCCTAAAACCTACAGAAATAAACAAAAAAGTTAGGCTAAGTGTACAAGAACCTCCTCAGCTGTTCCCTTCTGATTTTGAAGAGCAAAGCGAATATTTGATTCGAAAGATCCCCTATCAACACTCTCTGTTAATAAATGGAAATTACAATGGAACTGCAAGGAAAGGAATTGATTAAATCAAGCATTAGCTTGTACTAGTAAAGTTTCAGCTTTTACATTGCAAAATTAGGTCCGAAAATCATAGTCATACCCAGTTCACCAGGGGTTTTAGATTATTGACTGTAAAATTAGGAGCTTCTGTAATCTTCAATAGGTTAGATGGTAAGAGGGAAAGCATCGAGGCCTGAAAAAAAGAGAGCAAGTTATGGAATTCCAATCAACACATTTCATAAAGAATGAGAAAATTCATGAAATTATTCCTTCCCTTTTGTCTTTCATTCAATTTCAAAAATAAATGATTATATGTTTTATTCCTTTATACTACAATTTTCCTTCTTTTAAATATTCTTCCCCATATAATTTTACAGTTTTACCTGAATGAGAGGGTCATTGCATGCCTTGTCTATCATTCTACCCCGAGCCAACAGGCATAGCAAGTGAACTTTGTGAACTAGCTCAGCTAACTCCTGAGAACATAAAAAATCAAACAAACAAATTAAACTAAACAAAATACATAATGTTGTACCATATTGCACGATTAAAAGCACATACCTTTTCTTCAGGTGACAATCTACGAGAAGTTCTCTTCTCGGCCGAGGAGGGCAAATCAGTAAATTCAATAGTCACCTCCTTGCCGAGATCATGTGAAAACCCCTCCATAGAGGGAATATCGCCGTCTTCCCAGTCCATCTCAGTTTGAAAAGCTCCTTCATGCTTTCCTTCTCCCTCGTCTTTCACCGCGCTTTCCTTTGCATTGTCAACAGAGTCGCACGCTTTCACACTAATGCCATGGGGGAGGCCTACTTTGAGTTTTCCTTTGCGTTTATCCCGTGGTTTTGGTGATATCGCTTCAACAGCCTCTTCTATTTTTTCTGAGTATCGGAATGTGGATTTTACTCATGAGAACCTTGAAAAGGGAGAGAGAGAGAGAGAGAGAGAGAGAGAGAGAGAACCTGGATGTTCCTGAGCGGGTCGTTTGGAGGCGCTTCTTGTTCGCATTGGGCCTCAACGAGAAGTCGAGAACTCCCGGAGAGAGGTGGGGCGGGGGAGAAAGAGGAAGAGGAAGCGAAGAGCCGAAGAGGAGAATTATGGTGCACCGCACCTCGGTTCACTTAGGCCTGTTCGGCTGCAGGCTGGGGAATGGACACGGTAAAGCAAAATTGGAACTTTTTGAACTGTTTACATGAGAAAAGTAAATTTTTTTTTTCACATGAACAGTAAATGCCGAACGGGCCATTATGATTGGATCGTGGTATCCAAAACTTAGTAAGGCCTTTATCATTGAAATGGAAATTATTGACCTCTTACCATAGTACAGGGCCTATATCAGACACTACTCTTTTTCAAAAAATGAATGGTTCAAAACCCAGCCTATTTAAGGCCCCGTAAGAAAAGGGCTGAGAGCTTGATGAACTTGGGTATTATTTGAAATGATCACAACTCCAAAAGTATATTGGATTGACTTCAAATGGCGAATTCAAACCGTTAAAATTCATGTACTTCATGAGTGATGCATGTACATGCAAAATTTTGAAAATTTCAAATTTATTTGCTACAAGATCAAGCGGTCAAAGAAATGATGAAAAATGAATATATAAAACAACTTATAAAAAGTTCATTTCTTTGACTGCTTGACTTTGTAGCAAATAAATTCGAAACTTTCAAAATTTTGCATGTACATGCATCACTCATGAAGTACATAGATTTTAACGGTTTGAATTCGTCGTTTGAAACCGATTCGATATACGTTTGAAGTTATGCTCACCAAATCATCTTGGTGAGCACATTACACCCTAGCTTTGCTCTATTATTTGTATCTAAAAGTTGATATGCTGATAATAGGTTAACAGGAAGATTGATTGCACACCATGTTTGAGTTTATTTGAACTCTGAAGTCGCAACGCGCGATCTTATATGAAATTCAGAACGTGCTTTTTTCTTTTTTAATGTAAAAGTTTCATGGATCATATAATCCAAATAGTGATTTATTTAGGTATGTTTGGATAAAGTAAAAATAGTTAGAATAGAGAATTATTTTAAAATAGAAATTATTCAAAATAACAATGTGCATTCAAATAATATTTTTGTTATTCGGAATAGTTAGAATAACTGTTATTCTCTATTCCTTATAAATGTTGGAATAACTATTATTCGAAAGTGTGAAGAGAGAGAGAAAATGCTCATTATCAGATTTCCGCCAATACAGTTTTGAAATTACAAAGTTGGTGTCACTTCTGACATCTCCACGTCGTGACAATTCGTTTGAGACCCCATTTACCTATATTTTCTCTTAATTAGTACCTTGTTGACACTATTCTTTCTTAGTTATAGCTATTCACTATTTCAAATATACAATCCAACTACATTTTTACCAGCACAATTTTCACATTAATATGAAAATCACTATTTTTTCTTTATTTTCATATATTAATCTCAAATTTCGCTATTCTAACTATTCTAGTTCACATCCAAATATACCTTTGAAGTTTTACGAGATTCAAAATTATAGCCAATAAAAATTTGAAGTTTTACAAGATTCAAAATTATACAAGACTTGTTTGGACTAGCAAAAATTCCTAACCCAAGTAAGAAGGGTTAATTCTATTTTTATAAGCTATAATTTATATTCAAGTTCTGGGTCACGTAAGCTTGGGTGTTGGGCTTCGGATTTTGACCGGACTAAAATTTTCTCATGTTAGGGTAACTCAGAACAATTTTTTATTATTTGTTTGCTGAAATTACGGATTGGATCAAATAATAAAATTTCAAAATTTCTGATGGATGTTTCATGTTTCTTTCATTCTTATGTGGTCCTCACACGATGTATAGGTCTCCCAAGTCGCAACTAATTAACATTCAAATTAAGCTACTTTGTATGTATTCAGACTTCAGACTGGTAGGAAATTATCAAAATGTATGATGGAAAAGGGCCGCCTTTATCCAGAACCGAAAAATTTATATTTCATAGTGTTTATTTTCCTCCTTTCATCCTTCAATTTGTTTTTATGACGAATCATAACGCACGCAATATTATATAGATTGAAACCTAGAGAATGAAAAAAAAAAAAAAAAAAAAAACATACAAGCAGGGGCGGAACCAAGGCCTGGGCCAGCCTGGGCCCTGGCCCCCCTTGGCCCAGAAAATTTACAGAGTCATTTTAATAAAAAAATAAAAAAAATGCCACCCCCGTTTATGAGCGATGGCACTCTGGCCCCCCCTACCGATCATTTCTGGTTCCGCCCCTGCATACAAGACGCCCCTCGACTCAAAAGTAGTGATGCACATCAACAAGAGTTTTTTTTTTTGTCTGTTAGCTGGTTATTATTTCCTCCTAACATAGCACCACTTATTTAAGAACGCAACTTAAATATGTACCCCCAATTAACTCGAAACATATTTAAGTTAAAGAGAGGAGAAGATATTGGAGGATTTGGAAAGAAAGGACAGACATTGTTTTGTGAGTAATGTTGGTTGATGTGGATTGGTGAAGAACTACTGATCTTTCGTTGGGGGACCAGGGCGGTTTGTTAAATGTATAGTGCCTCAGATCACTGCAGATGTAATCATGTAAACTTGTGATTCGTGTTTTCAACCAATTAATCGTCAATAGAGACTTTATTGATGTCCACAATTGTTTGCAATTTGTTGGAAAATTACTGAACACATAATTTTTCTTTAATTAGAAAACAAGACAAACTTTGTAATTACAAGTGAAATTCAACAGTATACTGAATCCAAATTGAATATACGTAAGCAATAATAAAAATAGATAAAACACATATTAGTAACAATTAAGACATTAATATTATAAATATTTATTCTATTTGTTAAAATATAAAATTTTTTGGTCCTTCATCAAATAATTTAAAAAAGGGCTTAATTTTATGTCGACACTCTATTAATAATTAAATGATTTAAAATCAAATTTAATACACGCTTATCTAACTAGAAAAAGTACATCATAATTTTAGTTTACAATTTCAATAAATTTTGATGTCACTTGTCAATTTTCTTTCATCAATTAATAATATTTTTGAACTTTTCTTTTGCAAGCTATATTATTTAATTGAGAATATTCATGTTTTTTGTTCGAATAAATATTTCGCACTATCTAGACTGATGGTTTTGATGTTCCTAGAATTCTATAGGCCGGAGATCCACCTCATACATGTAAAATTGGACTCTTAAAGTACAGTAAAATTAGGGTGTTCTTAATTTCATCAAGTCTCTATGTGAACTCAACTTTAAAATCTACCGGATTGATTTCAAATGACGAATCTAAACCGTTGAAATCCTTCTACTTTACAAGTGATACGTCTATATGCAAAAAATTTAAAATTTAAAATTAATTTTGTATAGAGTCAAGTGGTAAAAAAATGTTCAAAAAATGAATGCATTAAAATAATTTATAAACTTTTTAATTTTGACTGCTTGACTTTATACTAAATTAATTCGAAAGTTTAAAATTTCTGCATATAGACACATCACTCGTAAGGTAAGTGGATTTCAACAGTTCAAATTCATTATTTGAAGTTAATTAATCTGATAGATTTTAAAGTTGAGTTCACAGAAAAACTTGATCAATTTAGTAACACCCAAGTTTTACTTCTCAAAGTATATATCCCACGTATTTGACTAAAGAAGTTATTGATTAATAATTTAATAATGTTAGACGTACGATATTTTATTGGGGCAAAATCTATTAATCTATAGGTATTACCGTATTAGGAAGGTAAAATCCATTAATTAATTACAATTTTGGATCCAAACAAAAAAGAAAATTACTCTATATTCAGAGCAACGATAACAAATTCTGCGTTCCCTCTAACTCCAAAAAGATAAAAAAGAAGAAGAAGAGAAATTAGAGATGAAACTTTTTATGCTTTGAACAGAACTGACAATGTGGCAGACTGACTGAGACTCAGCCCGGATCTGATTCAGGACTCTACTATATTAAATGTTTATTTAACTCTAAAAAAAGCAATATTTATTTAAAGTATTACCAATAGTCGATATAGACTTTATTGGTGTCCAGAATTGTTTGACATTTTGTTGGAAAATTACTTAACAAGTTATTTTTTACGTTAAGAAAGCAAGATATTTAGTAATTAACAGGGTGCATTGCAACAGTAGTATACTGATCTTTTTATTGTAATTATATATTCAAGGAAAAAAAATCTTAATTAACCTGTATATAATATTTATAACAACAATAAATTTATTTGACAACTACAATAATAACAATATATAGAAGAGTTGAGGCTAAGGTAATATGCAATATTAAAAATTGACCCGTGTTATGGGATCCATATCTTTATTTTTAAAGTTCAAACAGTCGATTTGAACCATTAAACATGATCTCAGTGTGAAAATGTTCATGGAGATCAAATTTTACTTATTTTTTCGAACTTTTACTATTTTTACAGACGCGTGGAAAATCATTACTTTGAGATGGTCCAAATTTTTATTTTTGAGAGAAGAATGGTTCAAAAATTTTAGATCAAGTGATTTTCTACTCATCTAAAAAAAAATAGTGATTTTTGTTTAAAATATATAAAATTTAGTTTGCAAGTACATCTTTATATGCAAATTATCTTGAGCGGTTCAAATCGATTGTTTAGACTTCGAAACAAATATATAAGTTTATAGTTCAAATTAATCCGTAATATGCATGTATATTAATATAGCCTCACTCATATATAGAACACATATTAGTAATAATTAAGAAGTTTATATTATAAAATACATTTTGTATACTTTAATCATCATATATCCTAGCTGTTAGAACCTAAATTGGTTTCGCATCAAGTGATTTTTAAAAATTAACGGTTCATTTTTTGCGGACACTTGATTAATAATTACTTAAAAATCAAATTTCACACGCTTGTCTAACTATATAAAAAAGTACATCATAATTTAGTTACAAGTTCAGTAAATTTATGTCTGTTGTCAATTCTATTTCATTAATGAATAAATAAATATGTTTGAAATATTCTTGTGACAACTATATTATTTAATTGAGACTATAACATGTTTCCATCCAAATATATATTTCGTAGGATTTAGTAAGCCATCGACCTACATCATACATGTTAAATTGGCCTCTCAAAGTATACGTCCCTCATATATTACTAAAAATAAGTTATTGATTAAATATTTTAGGGTTAATTTCCTATTTACCCTCCAAATTAAACTTTTTCAGTTTTCAATTTACTCATGTACTCTTTATTATATTTAATATATTCCTTAACTCTTTTTATTATTCTTTATTTATCCATAAAAATAATTAACCACAGGTAAATATTATTAAAATCTGTCATTTCTCATTATACCCTTCCTCTTTCTCTTGATCTCTCTTCCCAGTGACAAAATTGCATATTGCTTTTTGTATTTTTAGGGACCGAAAGGCTTTGCAAACATTAATAAATTTCATTCTATGTAAATTCGTATCATCGGATGTGCAATCACAAACCGGGACTAAAAATTCTTTGGCACATTGAATCCAAAATAAGTTAGTCTTATGCCCCAACCAAGAAATGCACAAAGAAATTAAATTTATAATTTGATGATACGAATTCGAACTTGCATTAAATCGGCATACAGGGCTATGACAGATGGATGAAAAATTAGATGGTCTTTCGTGGAGATCTGGACAAAAACAATACCAACCATAGTTCAAATCTTCACATATCTACTACTAAAAGAAAAGATCCTGATAACCGATGTATTACAAAAAAGGAAAATTAATTGTCAGTCGAGGTGCATGATGTGCCATACATGCCCTATTGAAACCGCACTGTATCTTAAACTTCATGTGCCCTTTTGCAAGAACCTTCTGGGCCAAAATTGGCAGCTTATAAGGGTGCTAACATTTTGGTCCCGGGACTGTGTTAAAATGTTTTACATGCCATAATATTTTGGGCCATAATTAATAGTTAATTATAAAGTTATAATATGGATCAAGTCTTATTGGACTAGGCCTGAATTTTTGTTCTGATCTAATCTGATCAATTGTTCCATTAGGATAAGGTCTTCTGAATATGCTCGATCAATAGGTGCGATCAAATAGTGTGTTGTATTATAAATACACATACATATGATAATTCCGGGTCTCTCTCTAAACTGTTTAATTTTCGGACAGAATAAAAAAAGACAGAAAATAGAAGAATAGTATTTTTCAGTTTTATTGGATTAGACATAAAATTTGATCTGTCTGAATTCGCACCACTTTAGAAACCGAGAGAGAAAATTAGAAAGACAAGAGGGACTGTCAGTTGGCGCTAGCACTCTGACTTGCAGTTGTTTGTCAACTTGTTCATGTGAATACCGTAGAGACGTGACTGCGGTTGCTGTTGCGTGGATCCGACACAAGGTGTACGAATTGAAGAAAGTTACTGCTATGACTTGAAGTTTCCGTTACGCGTCTAGTGGTAAATTC
Source organism: Carex kokanica (assembly GCA_025461125.1). Classification (NCBI taxonomy): domain Eukaryota; kingdom Viridiplantae; phylum Streptophyta; class Magnoliopsida; order Poales; family Cyperaceae; genus Carex; species Carex kokanica. Next base: position 161,604 of record JAJGRX010000376.1, read on the forward strand.
TATATTAATCTTGGAATTAGTTTTATACATAGATTATGATTTTCAGTAGTGAACAAATCATAACTGAATCGAATTGTTGCACATATAACCTACTCGAAATCTCTACAGACTGGTACCGACCTCATCGGTACAAGACCTATGGATCTCCTCCAGGAGCACGGCATTGGCAATTGGCAAAAGAGGATACAAGGAATGGTGTTGTTGGTTCATGGCGGGCTGTTGGAACATCTGGAAACAATGAAACATTTGCATCTTTAAAGATACAGGTTTAAAGAGATCTACCGAGATCATTAAGCTACACATCTTTCATGAATAATTTGAGGTAAAACAAACTTATTTGGCTGTAATAATGCTCCCAGTTAACTGTATTTGAAAGCATATCAAATAGGAGTACAAGAAAATGCTAATAGCAGGCCGGTAATTAAGATTATGCAAAAAAAATAAGAACTATGCCGGTTACTGACCAACAGTTAATAATATACAATGTATAAGAAACTTTTTCAAGAGGTTAAATGTGTCGCCACTAGGTGCACGTTAGAGAAAGCACCAAGAAAGAAAAGTGAAGGAGAAAGGAAATATAAAAGAGGTATAATTGGAAATATAAATTTTAAAATGTTTGAGTAAACTGTAAGAACAAATAAGAAAGATTTAAAAGAGTTGAGAGATAAATATAATATACTCAAGTTTTGATGGATAAATAAGAAACTCAGTAAGAGTTGGAGGACACACTAGAAATTAACTCAATATTTTATGATTTTAGACGTACAATATTCTATTGAATCTGATTTCGCATGGAATGCATTAATCTGCACGCAGAATGAAATCCATCAAATTGAAATTTTGGATTCTCAGAAAATCTTCGCCCCCTCCCCGTCTCCAAAAAGAATAAACAAAAACAGTAAAAAAAAAAAAAAAACTTTCGACAGTATATAAAAAATGAATAATGGGGACAAGAAATTGGGGTCGCAGGCCATAACTCGTCTAGAAGGAACCTTGGAGAAAACAGAGTTCTTGTCTGCCTGACAGATGGACCCAAGAGTTGATTGGTCTAGGTAAATGGTGATCTTGTTGACCCAATAATCTCGCTCCGACTTGTGATTTGGAAGTTGGAACGTGCGTATATATATATTTTTATTTTTTAGAGTTGAAACGTAGTAGTGTCGGTATCTGTAACTGGTAAGAAATTTATCTAGGGTTGATCTCTGACGGTCCTTGCGGAGATCTGCATTTGAGGTTTTTTTTCTGGGAATACATCGGCTGTTATTCCTTAAGAATAATAGAAACCCGTTATTTCAATATCAATTGTTGATATTTGTTGAGACGCGTATAAAAAAAATATTTTGTTGAGATTTGTGTATGAAAAAGTTTGAATAAATAAAATTGGAATAACAGATGAGTAGAACTAGGGTGTGATGTGCTCACCAAACTCTTTGGTGAGCATAATCCATAATCTATTGTATTCACTTCAAACGAGATAAATCTAAACCGTTGAAACCGATGTACTTCACGAGTAATGTGCGTACATGCAAAATTTTGAATGTTTCGAATTTATGTAGTACAAAGTCAAGCAGTCAAAATTGATTAAAAATTAACGCATTAAAATAACTTCTAAAACTTCATTTTGGATCATTCATTTTTCATCAATTTTGACCACTTGACTTTAGACTAAATGAATTCAAAAAATTCAAAATTTTGCATGTATGCGCATCACTCGTGAAGTACATCGGTTTCAACGGTTTGGATTCATCTCGTTTGAAATGAATCCGATAGATTATGGAGTTATGCTCACCAAAGAGTTTGGTGAACACATCACACCATAGTTCTACTCATAACAGATTTATGTTATTCTCAAGAAATAACAATAAATATATTTATTTCCTTTTTTGCTCCGCTTTTAATGATTTTGTAACTTTTATTATTTCTTTGTGCATTTGATCTCATTTAAGTTTCTTTCTATTTCTTTTTTGAATGCTGATAACTGTTTCCGCGCTTCTGTCTTTGCATATAACTTTCATAACTAATCTGGAGGGACCGTCCTTGCACAATTTCCTTATATAATTTGTATCGTCCCCGCACAATTTCTAAAATATTAATACCTATGAAAAAAAATATTTATACCTATGCATGAAAGTATTTATATCTATGCACGAAAGTATTTTAACGTAAATAATTGTCTCCAGTGGCGAAGCCAGCGTTCTACAGGGGTAGGCAACTGCCTACCCCTGGAAAAAAAAATTTCAAGCAGATCCGGGTCTGATTAAGGACTTGCCTACCCCTGAAAAACGGTCTTGCCTATCCCTGGACTAGTTCTAACGATTTGTGGCGATTCTCTTCTGACTGGGCAGATTCTATCATTTTTTTCATGGTGAGTCGGTTGAATTTGGGAGGTATATAAGTGCAAAAATGGTGAGTCAAAGGAATTGGGGAGGAAGATAGTACGGCTCAGAAAAAAGAAGCTTTAAGCATTATAAATATTAAATTGACCTGGTGTATATATGGTGTAGTGTATTGTTTTGAAAATATGAATTGATTCATAATGAACCATATCCAGCCGAATGTATATATATTAATGTATATCCCCAACATACAAAGGAACCATATTAGTAAAATAAAAATAACACATATATAACTATTGTCGTATTATAAAAAAAAAATCTAGTACAAAACTATCTGATTAATTCTGAATGTTTTGTACTGTATTATACTAATGGATTATTTGAATGTAAGAATGGTTGTAACATTATTTTTGGACTAATTAATTTGTTTCAATTTTTTTTTAATACAAAACAAGATTGTTTAGAAGAAAAAAAATCTGAGTTTCTAAGTTGACTTGTCTGTTTCCTACCGATTCTTATTATATAGTCAACTGACCGATTTCGCTTCTGATTTTCAGAACTATGGTTCAAAGTATAAATTTTCAACATAAATTGAGGATGCAAATTTCAGGGTCTTCAATATAGTTAAAATTTTCAATATAAATTGAGGATGCAAATCTCAGGGTCTTCAATATAGTTAAAATTTTCAATATAAATTGAGAATGCCTTCAAAGTATGTCAACTTCTTAAACAATGATGCAGTATTGTTAATTTTCAATATAAATTAAGTATGCAGTAAAGAGTAAAGATAGAGTATCAGCACCTAAACTACATATATAGGCATTATTTGTCTTTTTAATGTTGACCCTGCAATTATGTCTCTACTTTATATATTGAATATTGCAAAATAAACCTAAGTTGTACAATTTTGTCTTAATGGACCCATTGAGGTAATTATTAATTAGGAAGTAGATTTTTGCTTGTTTAGGCTGATGTCCTTCTTGTTCCTTTCTTTTATGCGATAATTTCATATTTGCACAATTGTCCCTCTACTTATCTTCATACTCATATAGTATTAATTTTGTAACAATAACAAGCCAAAACTTTTACCTTTTATGTAAATTGTATGTTATTCAAACCCGAACCCGTTAATTTATTCGAACCCGAACCTGATTTTTGCCTACCCCTGACTCAAATCCTGGCTTCGCCACTGATTGTCTCTCCAACCAAATCTCCAAACTGTCCCCGCACCATAAATATATGTGGAGGACGACTCAAATTAAATGGGGGAATCAAGGGGACCATACACGTTTTTAAAAATATCAATATTGCCATAACTATATGGGAGAACTGCAATACTTAATTTTTTTTACATATGGCGCTGAATGACGTATGAAAGTATTAATATCAAGTATTGAAAGTATTTATATCTATGCACTGAAGTATTTATATGTATATACATTGTACAAAGTTTAATCTTCAGGCGTTTGATCATATTAAGTTACACATCAAATTATTAATATCTTATTTTGCAAGTATTGATACCTATGCACTGAAGTATTTATACCTATGAAATCAACTATTTTTGTAATAGAAAAGTTGATGCGGAAATACGGGATCCCCACTACTTCAATAGATGAAGGTTGACGCAGGGACCATTGGGAGACTGAAAGAGGAAAATCATTATATCAAGTTACGCATGCAAGTATTAATATCTTACTTTGCAAGTGTTAATCTGTTATTTCTCAAGTATTTATACGTATGAAGGTTGACGCGGAAACAAGTATAGTGACTGAAAAGGAACCATATAATTAGTGAGGACCATAGTACAACCTTTCTCTACTGTAGCTGCAGGGATAGAGAAGGAACTGAAGTATAATTGAAGTATAAGGATAAATATAATTATTCTTCTTTTACCCTTTTAAATAATTAATTCTGGTGGACATTCGGAGATGTTGGACCCGTACACCAGCGTGTTTTCTCATCATCAATTGTTTGATTCTGTTAAATCTGTGCTAGATTTTGATCGGATAAACTGCATTTTTACAAGATTTCCGCAATATTTTGATCGGATAAATTAGATTTCTCTTTGTTTTGTCGACAATTTGCTTCAATGCTGAGCCCTTCAGGAAATGTGACTGCGTCATTTTTGTTTATATCTTGACCGACTAATTAAAATTCAGATATATTTTTTTTAATATTCGTATGGATTCTGATCCAGGATCTATACAAAAATATTCTTACCTTCATCTATTTCGGGGCTTGTTATCTCGTCACATATTTTTAATTTTTTCTTTGTCGGAAAATTGACCCGTAGTCAATTTCGGCACAAACTTCCAAGTTTTTGTAAGTATAGATAACAAGCCCCGAAATAGATTAAAAATATGTGACGAGTTTTTGTCGGAGTGCAAATTATTTTGCATAACCTAAAGAAGCAATTGTAAAAATAAGAACTTCATATTATTCATACAATCAGATGTAATAATTGAGGTCGTACTAAATACCAAGAAGAAGATAATGATAGATGATTTTGCACAAAATCATCTGTAAACCCATTGCATTATTTGCATTATTTTATGACAATGATACATTACACGCATTCAATTTATTTAGATGATACATTACACGCATTCAATTTATTTAGATGATACATTACGCGCATTCAATAACACTAAAAATTATTAATATAATAAAAAACAATACACATTAATTGCATTATTTTATAACAAGTCCTAAGCAGATAACAATTGAACTTTGCACTAAATACAAAGAAAAAGAATTATAAATGACACAAAATCATCTGTAAAACCATAAATTATATATTCAAATATAATAAGAAAAAAACCATGCATATCATATTTAACGAATTAAATAACCACTTGATACAAACGATGACACATCACACACATTAAGGTGCCGGCGGGGTCGGAGGACACAGTTTTCCTTTCACATAATGGCTACAACCCGACGGCCCTGATGACGGGACATGACCATCAATAAGAGATTCCAAAATAACACGATTAGCATGTTTGTGTCTTTGTAAAGTGCCTGAAGGCCTAGCGGCTGATACATGATGCATTGAGCTCGTGCTGATCAGCAAGGTGAAAAGGAGCACTTGCACTATTAGCATAACCTTTGCTGCCATCTTAGAACTTGTTTCTTTCGATAAACTAGCTAGCTTTGCAGATCTCTTTAATTTGTATATATATTGCTGTTTGCTGTATAGGATTTGCATGTACTTATAACTACAAAGCCAGTAACGCGAGTTGGTCTCTACGAAGATCGATCAGTAATTTCGGTAGAAAATGCTTTTGACGGTGGGAAATAATTAAATATTGTTACAGCTAGCGCGTTTGGTTTGCATATATCATTCAAAATCGACGGACATGAAACTGCCGGGGACTTCCCCATGAAGTACATACATACATATATATACATACATAACCTCATATATAGTACGAGGAGGGTTCAAATGTCTTTATTTTTTGTACTTGCACTAGACTTCTATTTTTAAAAACTTTAATAACTCAATATTTAAAACTTAAAAATAAAAAAACCGTTAGGTATGATCTATATCATTTTATCTATGTGCTCATAAAAAATTATTATATTTTGATTTTGTTTTTATGTGAATCAATAAGTTGAAAAATTAACATCTAGAAATTATTGACCCCCATTTTTCATAGAAAATTTTTATATTATTGACCCCAAAATATTTTTTATTCCAATAGTTCGAAAGTCTGGCTCTGCCGCTGCTGTTGGTAATTGTGGGCACTACTTGATATGTCACTGAGATTTGTTCTTTGAAATCTTAGATACTTAGTAAGTTATCTCAACAAAATTAAACTTATTTCAATAAAATTAAACTATTCACTTTTATAAGTCATATTTAATCCACTACTAGAATATTGATTATTTCCATGGGTAACTAAATACAATTGCATCTTTAAGTGAATCTCATGCAATTAATATTTTCTGCATGGGTGTGCAAACTAAATTGCATGGGTTAAAAATTTCGGCCCATGCAATTAATAATCTCATGCAATTGATATAAATACCCATTCAATTGATAACTAATGTACTCATGCAAATGTATTTTGCTGATATTTTTCAACTCCAACTAATTAGCATGGGTGTATAAACCAAATTGTATGGGTAAAAGAAAAACATGCAGCCCATACAAATAATTTCCTGTGTAATTCATTTTAGAGAAATTTGGATATATACCCATCATAAATTCTTCAATTAGATATTTCCCCATCAACATTTCAAAATTAGTTATTTACCCATCTAAACTTATCTAATTTATTAATATCCCCATTTTTTAATTTAATCACTTAAAAATTGAAATTAATATTAATACAAAATAAAAAGGACTGTTTTGTCCTTGCTGACAAACGTAGGAAGCAAAGAATATGATCTGAGTTCGTCAATGGATCTCAAAACAAAGGCTCTCAAGCCTACTTGCGATTATGACAGTAATATGATTTCAATTTCGCATTCCCCGCCAGACATGCAAACAACATGAGATAGTCAACAGAGAAGTTTTCATTTAGTTAGACAAAAAGTGGAAGCAAAGAAATCAAAGATTAGTAAAGAAATCAAAGTTTTCATTACAGTAGAAAGTGCAGATAAGATTAGCAAAGAAATCAAAGACTTTTGAACTGGTATGCCTAACTGTGCTGCATCAATATTTCATCACCATTTCTTGTGCTTGTTTTGTTTGCCCCCAAAAATTGAAGGAATTCTTACTAGCATAAGACAATGCTACTGTGAAATTATTATACAAAAATTACTTTTTATAAAATAAAATTTACTCATTTTCTGTTTTTTAGTTGCCCCTGTATCTAGGCTAGGCCAATTTGGAATTCTTGTAGCTTTGAATTAGATTGCAAAGTTTATAGCAAACGACATCTACGAATTTCAGAGGCATAGCTGAGAGCTATTAAAAAAGGCTGTTGTTTTCTAAAGAGGCCATAGGAGCAACAATCAACCTCAATGCCTAGAAAATATGAAGCTTCAAGCATGGAGTGTTTTTTTAGAGCTATCTCAGCTAATGGGAAGTGAGAGATTATGGGAGGTCGGAGACAGAGAAGGGGGAGAGATTAGCAACACTGTATTATAAAGTAAGGGTAAAATAGTCCTTTTAATTTTTATTAATATTATTTTCAATTTTTAAGTGTTTAAATTAAAAAAATGGGGATATTAATAAATTAGATAAGTTTAGATGAGTAAATAACTAATTTTGAAATGTTGATGGGGAAATATCTAATTGATGAATTTATGATGGGTATATATCTAAATTTCTCTTAATTTTAAACATCAGATGTTTGATCTCTCCTCCTCCAAGCCGCTCAATATTTTTGGCCTCTCTCAAATAACCCCTCCCTTGCGCGCCGCTCACCATTAGGGTTCCTCCCCGTCTCTCTCGTGCTCACTCTGAGAGTTTAATCCTCTCCGTCTCTCTCGTGCTCACTCCGAGAGTTTAAGGCTCCAGCAGGCGCGTCGCACCTCGATCCCTCACTCTCGCGACACCAGGAGCGTCGCACCTCGCCCCCTCCCTCTCGCGAAACCAGGCGCGTCGCACGACCCGAGCACTGGAAGGAGAAGTAGCTTCGCGACACCAGATCTAGGGAAGCACAAATTGTTCTCTCGTTTTTACCCTCTCAAATTAGAGATTGAAAAACTTAGTTACAATTTTTATATTTTTGTTATTCATGGCCAGACCCGAATTTGGGAATTCCAAATTAAAATTAGGTTGTGAATGCTGCTAGATTGAGGGTTTTTGGTTGTCTTTTGCTTGCGATCTTGCCCTCTTGTGAGTTTTATTGACTCCTTTTATTGACTTCACGTGAATTTGTTGGTTCTTTGTATACTATGAAATTGGCCTTCATGTGTATAATTAGGCCTCTGACCAAGATTTTAGGCGCAAGAACAAGGATAGAAAATAATTAAAAAGGAGGGTTTAAATGCAAAATGGGAAGAAAATATTGTTAGGTTCCTCCTAGGCTACATTTTTGCTGGCTGGCTAATGGTGCAGGGCGCAATTCATGATTTTCTTTTCTTTTTCTTGTGTTTTATTCATAGGATTATTGTTGAAGTAGGGGTAGGGGGGCATAATGAAATACACGACCGCCTCACTGAGTTGTAGATTTGATTTATTATATAAAATTTTCTGCAAATATACATTTAGTATCGGCTCATCACCTCCATCACAGACGCGCCCCATCGCCTCCAGCGCCAATTATCGCATTGCTTATACCGCTTGTGCTACAACTCAACAAATTAAGGTATGATAAAAATCGAATTATTGTAACATTTTTACATCATACTAAATGACACATCAAATCGATCCTTTTAGTCATTTTTAGATTCACTTGTTCCACTGCTAGCGTAGGTCTACTTGTCCCCTTATGAAGAGAATTACTTGGGTAAGTTTTGAGCTGTTGTAAATATTTGTTTTTTTTTTCCAATTTTTCAAAGTGGTTGTATATACATAATCACTTCAATTAACTGGTTTTGTTGATGACTTGATGGGTCAAATATTACAGCCTCAAGCTTTTCTTGGTCTAGTCCACAACTGGGGTGCAACACTCGGCTAGGCAGCCGTAAAAGGAAATTTGAACGATGTTAGCATTTTCCTCCCAGTACACATTGCTGGTATATGCTGGACACTGGTATATGACACAATATATGCACATAAGGTATAATTATTTATTTAATTTGAATATATGCACACACGTTCAATTTGTGATAATTTTTTAAGGATTCTTGTGCCAACAAGATGATAGATAAACCTATTATTTCTTAATTACTAATTCGGCCCTTCTTGATTTATCTGTTATGGATTATGAGTATTATGGATTATGAGGATTTTAGTGGCTGTTAAAGCAATTGGTGTTTGTTGTTGTTACTGGTATTCGTATTCATTAAATCGAAAGGGGAGAGGGAAATTGGAGAAAACCCTAGCTGTGAAACTCAAGTATTGAGAAAATATGCTAACTAGTTTAACCATTTATTTATAAATTTGAAATTATTTTGTACCAGTACTGAATTGACTCTTAATATGTTAAAGCTGGAAAATGAAAGGATTCTTTTGTAAATAATCTCATATGTTTCATCTTATACTTTGAGGTGTCAAAATAGAGAAGGTAGAGTTGAATAGAATTGATTGTCCTAGTCAAAATCCAAGGTAAGAATGATATGTACTAATTTTTAACATATGAAGGTTTTTTTTTTAATTTAAGTATGATGTTCCTTATCCATGCTAGTTTTTCAATATGCCTCTTCTTCAGCAACGTCAGTTATGGGCTCTCAATATACGAAGTCGGGTTAGGTGCTCAAGAAGGTCTAGATGATGACTTTGGTACACTCTAAATGAGTGAAATGGTACATGTGTTGGCAATTTAGTCTATATTGTGACTACTAGTTATGTGTTGATGTGATGCAAGCATTTTTTTAGATTATGCTAAGTGCTGGCTTGGGTTTTTTGTTAACTAGTATAGTTTTTGGGTCAAAAGTTCTAATGAAGCTTGTAATATTGTGGATGCAAAAACAAATTAATACAATACATATATTTTTCTAGTATACGTTGATCTTTATTAATACGTGATTTTCATATTATTTGTTTTCTATTCTGATTTGATGATAAATTGTAATATTAATACATTTAATATGAAAGTAATTTAGCATGGGCAGTCATCGGAATTATGACAAATTTGAGCTATCTCAATTGCATGGGCCGTTTAATTTTAACCCAAGCAAAAGAGGTCAGCACACTCATGCAAAAGGCCTTTTTCGTCAGTGTCTGGGGTCATGTAATTGCATGGGCCGCCAAAAATTAATCCATGCAAAAGAGATTTGCGCACCCATGCAATTGATCAACTACATGGGCCCCATGTAAATAAGAGTCATTACTATCGATATCAACTGTATGAACCCATTTGCATGGGATACCCATGCAGTTGGCATTAATTGCATGGGTAGCACATGCAAATGAACATTTTTTGTCCCATACAAATATTCTAAATTCTAGTAGTGATCTTTTCACATATATTATAATTTTCTCTGGAGGATCTCAGGTCCGTGATTTTTATTTTTACCCAAAAACAAAATTATTTTAATATAAATAACCAAGTTTCTGGAAAAAATTTATTTCTGCCCAAAGCGTACAGAATATTTACGGTTTGAATTCTTAATGCAAACCGTAAATATTCTGTACGGTTTGAATTTTTTTTTTTTTTAAGAGAAAAATAGCTAAAATGCTGAAATGAAATGTAACACAAAAAAATCGAATTGTTTTTTAAAATATTTGTTAGAAAATACGCTACGAATAGGGCCGATTTTGTGCTAAAATACGGTAAATGTACTAAAATGCTGAAATTACAATAATTATGTAGAATTATGCTAAAATACGGTAAATTACGCTAAATTACGTATGAATTGGGATGATATTTTCACTGAAAAGGCGAAAAACAACGACGAAACTTTAAACGGCCATAAAACGGCGCTCGAGTGTCCGATTTCAGCAAATGACCACTTTTCGGAAAGCTTGTGAAAATGCGCATGCGTCCGTACTAGCTTTGCTAGTTTTCCAAATTCAGAATCGCCAAAAAACAAAGAGAAGGGCCTCAAAACATCAGTTGAAGTTTCCGATTAAGATTTTCATTTTTATTCTCCAATCTACGTAGCTCAGTAAATTAGTTATCTAATGAACTTGTAGAATACCAATTTTTATTATTTTTTGGAATTTTTTTACTATTTTTTATGATTTATGAAAGATGCCACAAAATCGGCCCTATTCATACGTAATTTAGCGTAATTTACCGTATTTTAGCATAATTCTACATAATTATTGTAATTTCAGCATTTTAGTACATTTACCGTATTTTAGCATAATTATTGTAATTTACCGTATTTTAGCACAAAATCAGCCCTATTCGTAGCGTATTTTCTAACAAATATTTAAAAAAACAATTCGATTTTTTTGTTTTATATTTCATTTCAGCATTTTAGCTATTTTTCTCTTAAAAAAAAAAAAAATTCAAACCGTACAGAATATTTACGGTTTGAATATTTCCTCACATATTTGCAAAATAACTTTGAATGACCAAAATCGGTATAATATTTGTAAAAGATTACAAAAAAACTAATTCGGAAATTACGCTGCTAAAAAATCACAACGAAATGAATAAATAGACCTTGACAAGTGGGTCCCACTTGTCATAGTCCATGAGACTTGAAATTTAAAGTTGCCCTTGATACTTTAGCACGTATGGCCTTTTGTGCCGGCCGATTTTGGTAAATTCCAATTTCTATGCCCTTCTTAGTTTATCTCTGAATCAAAAAGTCCTTGGTGCAGTTATAATTAAGATTGATGCTAATGATCTCGGTGTTGTTTGCCAAATTGATCAATATGTGAGATCCTTGTTACTTCATCCTTTCTTGAATTCGATTAGGATTTGTGTCGTCTTTCTGATATTGTATTATGATTCCTTTGAACTGATACCCTTGTTGCTTGATTGATTAGCCTATTATAGTTCCTTGATTTATGAATTAGTTCCTTCTTTGATTTTTGTTGTTATTGGATTGAGTTGCGATGAACAATGTTGTTATTTTTTAACCCCATTGCCTTTAACCCCTTCCATTTTTGCTTGCTCTTACAGTCTTACTGGCTTGGGTTGTGATTTTCTATCTGTAAAGAAGTCGTTATTGTGCTTGTATTCTTGTTTGGTTCCAAACTCAAACCCATGTAGTACCTCCCTCTTACGGTGCTTTGTTGAAATGGTATTGAGCATCTCTGTCGGTACCAGTCCATTTGTGTCACTGGTACACCGGTTAAGAGTTCCGGGGACTTTATTGTAAAATAAATGTTGATCTGAGGTTCCTCTGTAAAATTCCATATTCTTTGTGATTTCGGATTGTCAGAGAGACCAATTCGCAATTTCTCCAAATCCCAAAACCCGAACTGGGTCTTGTTCATTGGGTTCGTTGCTTGTAATTGGCTCGGCCTTGTGAGTTTCCATGGGCCTTATTTCTATCCGTTGGGGACTAAAATTTAAAACAAAAAGGTGGGTCTTCGGGCTTTAGAAGAGGAAAGATAAACGAAATGGCTCGGCTGCTACCTTAGGCCGAGAAGTAAAAATTATGTCTCAACCAAAATTTTGCTTCAGAATATATTTTTATTCCTCTGCATTTTTCAAAAAATATAAAAATATACTCAATTAATATAAAAAAAATAATTATTAAATTATATTTCATTCTAAAATTTTGCCCCATCGTACTTAACATCTTGGCTCCTGGCTCCGCCTTGCATATGTGTTGCACTTTTCATTTCGCTTCAAAGGAAAACAAGTGCAAGCTACAAAGAAAGAGTTGGTATATATAATTCACTGTGTTTGGTTAATCCTTATCCCCTCATATACGGATGTACCTGAGGGTACAATTGAGAAAGAATGGCCTGGATTTAATTCAAGCCGGGCCAAAAGAATTCGGTGCCTATATAGATATAGTGGTTCGTTTAAGGTTTGTGCCAGAGCTTAAGAATGGTTTGAATATAGTAATTCTATCCTCAGGTAACAGATACATATTCGTGTTTGGGTTGGTTTTTGATTGATGGAGAAGTTTTAATGGGGTGTTAGCGAGCGCATCATAGGATTTCTGATGTATCGCTTAGTAGAATGTACATAGTTGAAAGTAATATGGTCTCATGTCATGATAAACTTAAATTTGTACTAAAGGTCTTTAGTCAGACAGTCACTGAATTGGATTGTTGAGATCTAGCACTCTCACAGTAGTCAATTAAGATTTCAAAGTTCTACTAAAAGTTGGTGAATTCTGGTTCTAAGGGCTATGGCTCATGATTTATCCTCTCAGTTTAGACATTTCATCAATTATATAGTGTGCATAGAATTAATGTGCAGAGGATTACAGTTCGCCCGACCACCCGTCCATCTCTTCCCCGAGGCCTGACGAGGCTCAACGCTAATGTACATCGATCACCTAATTACAAACAACCGTACAATAATCATTCCATGCACACTGCACGTACATATTATGTAAAGTTGTAATTGACAGAATCGTTCAGGACTTCAGGGTCCAAGAATCCACAGCTCCTTAATTCAGAGAGCTTCGGCAAAAGGCCTACGTACTTAGAGCAAATCAAGTGATAATCTTAGAACAATAAAATCACTGTAATACTTTTTTTAACATAAAACTGTTTGTTACTAGTATAGTTTTACGGTATTTGCGCGCTGTGCTGGGTAATCCCCCTGTAAAGCCATTTAGCACAAGGTCCAAAAATAGAACTGTCTGAAGGCACAAGTTTGATTATTCATGTGGTTATTTAGCGCATCTTTGGGCTTTTGTTATATGTACCCCTTTCATGCTTTCAGGTTTTAATTTTAAACCCCCGTTGACTTGAGTCAGCTTGTTAGCGGACATGACTAAGCCAACACAAAACATTCCCACAGTCAAATTAAATAGTCAATGGCAAAATGGATTTGAATTAGTCTCCAGGTTTCATGCATTTTGGGTTGGTTTTTGATTGATGAAGAAATTTTAGTTTTTCGGACTACTTTGACTTAAAATATTAGAATATTATGAAAAACAAATTATTAGAATATTATGAAGCACACCACAGATCAACAAATTAATCCATTAATTTAATTAGTTATTCTTCTTACAGTCATTAGTAAAAAAAATAATCAGTATATAATTAAAAAATTAACAACCTAACAAATTACATATAGGATCTATATATACTAATTTATTGTCCGTGTGTGCCATAAAATTAATTTAAACAAATTATAATTAATACACCAGCTAATTAAACTCGAGCTACTAGCTAGATCAATTGGAGGACTAGTGAGGGCTCGGCGGGCAGACGCCATTGACTAAGGGGCCACTAGTGCACCCAGAGGTACCGGAAGGAGGTACAATTTCTTTAAGCGACTCGAAAATTGAAGGTAAGTCATCTCTGTATATCCTTGTATGGGCCTCGCCGCAGATACATGCTGCAAACTAGTAGAACTAATCAGTAGCATGAAAAGCATGCACTAGTTTCATTACTTGAGTTGCTTTTTCCATTTCACTTGCTAGGAAACAAGATGCAACAATCAATTGGTATATATCACTGAGATGAGAGTGTATTTTGATTGGTTTAATATAGTTTGATTGATGGAGAATATTTAGAGAGGTGGAAGCCTTTTTATAGACAGGAAGCAGGCGTATCACTGGGTTTTTGCATGGTATGAAAAGTTGTTTTGACGGTCCTGTTGTTTATTATTTCTTAACACGGTTCAACATATCCCCTTACCGTCCAAACACGGATTAAATATTGTTGAATTCAGGTACCAAAGAAAAGTTTCATTGATTCATGGTGCAAGTAGGATACAATTAATGAATTGATTTAAACGGGATGTTCCAAGATATGGACCCTGTTTGCTGTAAGCATAGTTAGAGGGCCTCCGGCCAGCCGGCCTAGCGTAGCCCTGATGTGTTGTAAACTTTTGAAAGGGAAGCCATAGTGTCAACCATTGGATCATGTATAGTGTCGATCTGCCTATCTGGTAGGTGATCAAGGTCAAAACAACCCTATTTGCTTAGGGTTTTCACTTTCGAAAGAAGAAGACGACGGAATTTGTATTCTCCGACGAAGATTGACGATATTCATCGTCTCTACGATATTCATCATTTTCGATTTGGATTGAAGGCCAACAGTGATATCTAAATTCAGTGAGTTATTTACTGATTTTAATTTACAGGATTCATGTAATAGGTTTACAGGTTCTAGTTATTATTTTACAGGATCTATCTGTTAGGTTAAAAGATTATGAATATAATTTTTAGGATTTGTTTCACAGTTTGACAACATATATCAAATATTTTACATGATTTATGTGTTGTATTTCTTTTTTTATTTTACTGGATATGTTTAATATTTTTTCAGGATATATATGCAATAGCTTACAACATATATGCAATAGTTACAGGATCTGTTTAACAGTGTTACTGATTTAAATTTTCAGTATTTATCTAATAGGTTTACATGATATATACAGTGTTTTACAGGATCCATGAAAAATTTACAGGATATGTTTAATAGTTTTACTGATTTAAATTTTCAGTATTTATTACATGATCTACTAATCAAGATTAAAGGATCAATAGTCCCTTGTATATTTTCTTGTAAGTTCTGTCAAGCGTGAAGGATCAATGTATCATCCCAGTAGAAATTATTCATTTAGTGATCAAGACATGCATGTACGTAGAGAAAGAAACATAAACCAATAATTGCTTCTCTTATTCATTATTTAAAAAAAAAAAATTAGCAGCAACATGCATTACCTACTAGTTCATTATTCTTCTATAGTTGCAATAAATAAAGCAACACATGCATCTGTACTGAAGCCTATAGTCAAACACTTATGATTATTATCCGTAAGCACTGTAAACCTTATTTAACACAGTATATAGACTAGTTGATCAACTTGAGCTACTCAATCAATTATGTCCGGAAGGGATCGGCGGGCAGGGGGTATCGCTTGGGATGTCACTGCTGCATGTTGACGGGCCGGTAGGTATACTCCCTTTAATAAGCGACTCAACAACCAGAGGGAAACCATCTCTATGCTCCTGTAAAGACCTTGCCATTGATAAATTTTGAAGACTGGCCGAACTGATCAATAGCACGAAAAGGACTACTTGCACCATTCCAGTTGCACTTTTCATTTCGATTGGTAGGGAACAAAGTGCTAGCTACAAATAAACAGTTGGGTTTTTTTTTTTTTTCAGTTTCACTGTGTTTTTGGTTGGTGTTTGATTGATGGAGAAGTTTTAGAGGTGGAAGGCTTTTTATAGGGGAGCTAGCGTATCATAGGGTTTTCCCATTGGAATTATATTTTGTCCATTTATTGCTATTAGTAGAATTAATGTTGTTGAAATTAATTAATATACGGTCTAAGTCATGGTAGGCGTCTTTGACGGATGGGTTGCAAGAACTAATACTGTTAAACGCGGAGATCAATATTTCCATTTTCTAATGTCAAAAAGTGATACTTGCATAATAATTTCCTTAAACTAACTTTCACTAGTACAAAAAACGCGACCATACACGGCATATCATACACAGATGAGAAAAAATTGCATATTAACGGAGTGTAATAGGAGGAGGCGCTTGCGCAAAAAAAAGCTCACACATATCCACACGGTCATTTAAAATCCAACTGTGTACGAAAATCACCAACTTTTGACACGGTTTAATTTGTTACCACCAATCTCCAATCACGGATTATTACTTTTAAACCGTGTAGTATTTGTTCTCGCTTTCTCAACCAACTTTGCTCAAAATTAATTCCTTGTACCAACCACCTCCTCGCTATGCGCGCCTTTTCACTTTCTGTCCCTTAAATTCAAAATTAATTCCTTCTAAACCCTAAACCCTCTCCATTGTCTCTTCATTTTTTCTCTTAGGATCTTATCCGCCATCTTCATTTTCTCTCTTATCTCACGGTGTGGAGGTTTAGTTTATCAATTGTATCGGAGCTCCGACACAATTGATAACCTAAATCTCCACTTCACATGTGAATTACCCCCTCGTGTGCAATCTTGACTAATTTCTGTCAAGGTTTAATACGATGGCACTTAGAGGAAATCAATATTCAATAACTAGCAATTTTGTTTTCAACCATTAGATTGTGAAGGTTTAATCACAAAAGTTGTGAATAACCTTTAAAATATGTATATATATATATATATATATATATATATATATATATATATAGAATGGCTAATATCAAAACGTTTGTTCCTGGGCTCAGGAACAAACGATTCCGTTCTCCCATTTTCAAAGTTCAAACAACAAATCCAAACCGTTAGATGTTCAATCTATATTAAAATGTGCTTGGAGACCAAATTTTACATTTTTTGGAATTTTTTTACTATTTATTAAGCTGGTTTGAAAACCGTTGTTTTTCAATGTTGCAGAAATTTCATAAAAACAGCGATTTTCAAACTAGCTTAATAAATAGTAAAAAAATTCCAAAAAATGTAAAATTTGGTCTCCAAGCACATTTTAATATAGATTGAACATCTAACAGTTTGGATTTGTTGTTTGAACTTTGGAAATGGGAGAACGGAATCGTTTGTTCCTGAGCCCAGGAACAAACGTTTTGATATTAGCCATTCTCTCTCTCTCTCTCTATATATATATATATATATATATATATATATATATATATGAGTAGAACTAGGGTGCTCTTAAGCTCACCAAGCCCTTCGTGAGCGCGACTCTAAAACCTATCGATTTGACTTCAAACGACATTCCAAACCGTTAGATATTCAATCTATATTAAAATATGCTTGGAGACCAAATTTTACATTTTTTGGAATTTTTTTACTATTTATTAAGATGGTTTGAAAATCGCTGTTTTTATTAAAATTCTGCACCATTGGAAAACAGCGATTTTCAAACCATCTTAATAAATAGTAAAGAAATTCCAAAAAATGTAAAAATTTGGTCTCCAAGCACATTTTAATATAGATTGAACATCTAACGGTTTGGAAATGTCGTTTGAAGTCAATTCGATAGGTTTTAGAGTCGCGCTCACGGAAGGGCTTGGTGAGCTTAGGAGCACCCTAGTTCTACTCTATATATATATATATATATATATATATATATATAGAGAGAGAGAGAGAGAGAGAGAGAGATGAGCTATTGTGCTTTGCAAAGTAAAGCGAACGGTTTACTTCGGGCTACTTTTTGGATTTTCAAAGTCCACAACGTCGATCCGACTGTTCAAGTTGATCTACATATTGAAATGTGCTTGCAGACCAAATTTTACATTTTTTGGAATTTTTTACTATTTATTAAGCCACTTTGAAAATTGCTGATCACATGGTCCAGAAAAAACAGTGCAACAAAATTCTGGACCATTTGATCAGCAATTTTCAAAGTGGCTTAATAAATAGTAAAAAAATTCCAAAAAATGTAAAATTTGGTCTGCAAGCACATTTCAATATGTAGATCAACTTGAACGGTCGGATCGACGTTTTGGACTTTGAAAATCCAAAAAGTAGCCCGAAGTAAACCGTTTGCTTTACTTTGCAAAGCACAATAGCTCATCTCTATATATATATATATATATATATATATAAATTGTTTCAAATTTGTACAAGTTAGCTTCTTTTATGTTTTTTTAATGGTCAAAATATCACATGGATGCTAACAAGCATTTAAAAAAAAATTAAATTTAGAACAAATGTACACGGTTTTTAAAATATAACCGTGTATAAATTTTGTTTAGGGTTTTTAGTTTTTCGCGCCTCTATGATTACCTATGTCATAAGTTATACACGGTTTGTTCAGGAATCATATTGTAAATTATACACGGTCTTTTCTATATAACTGTGTTTGATATAAGGGTTTTTATAATTCGCGCCTCTTTGATCACTACCCTGTCTTTTAATTCCCACCGCTCTCATGTCCAATCAAATAACTCTCTCCTCTCCCTTAAATCCTCTCTCTATATAAATTAATTAACACCACTTTCGTTCCCACACTCTGATCTATTTTTCATTCTTAACTAGGTTAGGTTTTTCGTTATTAGGGAAGATTCGAACTAGGAGGCCAAGACGAAGCGTGGAAGACTCAAAACGAAGGATTTCCTCCTCCTTCATTTTGAGTCTTGCTTCGTTTGATCTTGGTCATCGCTGTGGAAGCGAGGTAGGAGGATTCGGAGCCCGCCCGGATGCGCAGTAGGAGGCCAAAACGAAGCAAAAAAAAGGCTCAAAACAACGGATTTCTTTCAATGAGCACTGATTTCTCTTGTTCTCTTTGAGAGAGAATAGTCTCTTCTCTTGAAGGAGTACATCGGGTAATTTTTTAATTTCTGTTTAAATCCACCAAATTAATCTGGGTCATGCAGGCTTGAAAATGAGTATTGCCACACTAAAAATTATCTGAAATTTTTGTGAACTTCTGAATTTACTTTGTAAATATATATTTGTTGCATGATCTGAATTTGCTTTGTAAATTATGATAGGGACCTTCTTCTACAATCTAGGAAAAGATCAAGAGGTCTAACATTGAAGAGAAAATATTAAAGATGCAATCACCCCCCTCTCGTCAAGTTTTTTCTAACTCAAGCTAATTAAATTTTGGTTAGAAATAAGTTCCAAAAAAATGTCACAAACTGATTTTGAAAGTTAAAACATTTTCTAAAAATTAAATCATGTTTCAAACTCAAGTTTTCAGCAGTGTATGAAAGGTATGTGACAGTGCATTATTGTTTAATCTCTTACACAAACTCCTTTTGAAATAAACTATAGTTTGCGAAAGAGTTTAAACAACAACGTAAGTACACTGTCACATGACCATTCATACACGGCCGATAACTTGGCTTTTAATCATGATTTATTTTTTAGAAAATGTTTTATCAATTCAAGATCAGTTCGTGACCAATTTCATACAAACTTATTCCATATAAAACATGTTCATGTAAGGTATATATGTATAGACACGGTTCGGATACCGTGTACAACGTACCCTCTTATTCATACACGATACTCGCTGATACGGTCGTTTAATTGTGTGACATTAGCTTTTCGGACCGTGTATGGTCGTGTTTTCTGTATTAGTAATAGTGTTTGTAGAGTCGATAATTAAAATATTTCCATTGTTTAGGTCTAGCGGTCACGGTCCAGTCAATTAAGATTAATTTCAAAGTTTCATTAAAAGTTGGTGAACTCTGGTTCGAAGGCTCTGATTTATCCTCTCAGGATTGTCTAGTGAAGACTGAAGATCGAGCGCCTCTGACCCGGCCAGCCTGACATAGGAATCTGTCACTTTAGACATATCATCAATTATGTAATGTGCACTGAACTAATGTGCAGAAGATTACAGTGCACCCGTCCATCTCTTCCCTGAGGCCTGAAGAGGCTCAACGTTCATGTGAATCACCTAATTACCAGAAGAAGAAGAAACCATATAAAAGAATCATCCCATGCACACTTACATAAACATTTTGAAAAATGGTAATTGATAGAGTCGCTCAGGATCCAAGAATCAACAGCTCCTCAATTCAGAGGGCTTCTGCAGGGGTCGCTTAGAGCAAATCAAGTGATGAGCTAGACCAATTAAATACTCTTATATTGTTACCTTAATTTTGATATCTATGTGTGCACAGTAATCCTCTTCCTCTGTTCTCATTTGGAAAACAGAGGATGGATTAATGGATTTACGCGCAAGGTACCATAGGCCATAGGATTTCGTAGCCGTTCCATTAATTATCTTGAATGTTCAATAAACAGATATATGCACCTATATCAAATCCTACTTCTTCATCGGACCAGTTACTTATCCAATGGAAATCAGGCACTCTATTTCTGCTGTGGAGTTACAGTCCAAAACTGATAAATAGGCATTTACCCAAGATTTGATCTTAAATTGCCTGCTGCGTTAGCTGGGTCAACGCCTGTTAAATCATTTAGCACAAGTTCGAAAATAGAACTGTGTGTGAATCAGGGGCGGATCTATGCGTATGTGAAGGGTGTTAAGTTATCTCATAATTTTAAATATTTTAATCATGCATGTATATTAAAATTTAATTTATATATTTTTTTTAGTTTTTATTTTTTAGTTTTTATATAATTTAGCATCCCTCTTAAAATGATAAATGTGTGCTTGTAGTCTAGTGGTGAGTTCCACTCGGTGCTTGTAAAATCTTGGGTTCAATTTCCAGTGATCACATTTTTTTTTTTACTTTTTCACATATTATGTATTTTATAATTTAGTTCCCTATTCAAAATTTCTAGTTCCACCCCTGATCTTAATGCATGCACAAGTTTGATTCATGTGGTCATTAGCACATCCTTGGGTTTTTGCGATACGCAGGGGCGGATCCAGAATTTCTTTCCAGGTAGGGCACTAATTGGGTTTAAAACTCGTTAACTTATCGGGCACTAGATAAAAATAATTCAACCCATAATTTTGTATACTTCAATTTTCATCCACAATTCATGTATTATTAAAATATAACATAGAAATTGACAGATAAAAAAAAAATAGAATTACTTAAAAGTTTCTATCCAATCTAATGATAGAATAAAAAAAATTAAGCAAATAGCATAAGGTGTACCTCTGTTTTCTGAAAATAAGATTTAGTTCAAAAATATCTAAATGATAACTCACGAAAAGTTCATGGTACAGAGGCTGAAAGAATCATAATGTGGTTAGATTGTCAATATGTTTTGGGTTTTGCTTTTATATTTGTTGTAACACAACTTTAATAATTTATATGTATTCCTTGGTAGCTACCAAGTTCACAAAAAATCAAGTATACATTAAATATCATAGCTATTTTATTTTAACAACAAATATGAGTTAGTGTAGTGACAGAGAGGAATGTTGCTCAACCCACTTGTCCGGGTACGATTTTAACTTTTTATCAATGCTGGTGCCACAGCTCAAGCGGTTGGGCCGTGCTTTTCAAAATATTCTGGGTCAAGAATAAACACTCAATTGGATCAGGAGTATAGGCACAAACAATTTCTACTGGATCTAAAAAAAAAAAATTAATCTAGACACTTGCCTAACTTGTTAGCTTACTTGACCAGGCTAACATAAGACATTACCCATAGTCAAATAGTCAATGTCAAAATGAGGTTGAATTGGTCGGTCGCTGATCGTACTTACCATCTTGAATATTAGTCTCCAGGGTTTATGCTTTCTGGGTTCGACGATGGAGAAATTTTAGAGAGTTGGAGACTTTTCTATAGACAGGGAGTCTCGTGTTCTAAATACTTTGTTGACTTGGAACATGTCAACATGTACTTGACTGATCTCATAAAGACTCTTGGGTTATTAGAATATTATGAATCACAAATCAACAATGTCTATCATTTTGATTATTTAATCTTCTACAAATTACAGTAACTAGTACAACAAATGTTCATGCTTAATTAAAAAATTAAAAATAACATATTAAATCTACACTAATTTATTGTCTGTACCATATTATATATCATACACCAGCTTATTTAGCTTGAGCTACTAGTTAGATCAATTCGAAGGAGGGGTGGGCGGGCAGACGCCATCGCCTGAGGGGCCATGAGTGCACCCAGAGTGACTGGAAGGAGGTACATTTCCTTTAAGCGACTCGAAAACGAAAGGTAAACCATCTCTTTCTCCTCTTATAGGCCTTGCCACAGATACATGCTGCAAACTAGTAGAACTAACCAGTAGCATGAAAAGCACTAGTTTCATTACTTGAGTTGCTTTTTCCATTTCACTTCGTAGGAAACAAGTGAATTGCTACAATATATCAATAAATATGTCACTGAGACTTGAGTGTGTTTTATTGGTTTTATATATTGATGAAGAAGCTTTAGAAATGTGGAAGCTTTTTTATAGACAGGAAGCAGGCGTATCACAGGGTTTTTGCATGGTTAAACGCGCTATTTACTTACATTGAAATGGTCTATGTTATGAAAACTCTTTTTGACGGTCTGGCTGTTTCTATTTTGTTAAACACTGAAAACACGGATCAACATATCTACTTTTCTACCGTCCAAAGAATGGTATTTTCATTAATAACCATTTCTTATCTGTAAAATTAACATAAAAAAAATTAGAGCGCCTTTGCCTGCCGGCCTAGCATAGCCCTGATTTGTTGTATATTAAATCAAGACAATAATCATGTGAGATAGGGGTCAACCCCCAAACTTATATACTTTATTAATAATGCAAAGGTTCAATATATTATTAACTAAAACATATAGCTCAATGACTATGGAGCTAATAATACAATTTCTCCAAACTGTGAGAAATTAGCTAGAACATATCTTGGAGTAGTGACTCCGATCCTCTTAACATGCGGTTCCATGTAAATACACAAACTTACCATGCACCGTTTTTGCTATAATATATACGAAACTTTGTTTAGAATTATTCTGAACTTACGTTTTAAACTGAAATTTAATGAGATAAATAAAAATATATCTTTTTATCTTCATATTTTGCCCCTCCTAAATAAAATAACATATATTGTGTGAGGTTTCACATGCAGTATGTACCAGTTCGTACCACGTCTTCATATCGACGCATACTACAGTAAATTATCATGTATACGTCCGTCTCTGCCCAAAGAGGCTCACCATGCACACATGTACTTCACCTGGCTCTTTCCAGTATGAATGAGGGTGTTACAAGAATCATTCCAAATTGCACATATTGTTTTTTTATAATTAAGATGTAACTAATATAAAAGATCACCCTATCTTTATACCATTATATTTTTACAAAGACAGTTAATTGCTTTCTGTTTGGTCTCTTGTGGCAATGACAGGTGCAGGCTAGCCATTATAGACTTGCAGTGGAATTACAAATTTTGATAGCCAAACAAATATTATAGGCACAAAGAACAGTTTAATTGTTACGTATACTCTAAATAAGGGAGATTCTCCAATACAATAAGAATTGTAGACGGTCCACATTGATTTAGTCAAATGGTTATAATTTAATTAAAAGTTTTACGATTAGAGGAAACAAATTTGAAAAATTATATTTAATCTTCAAAAAAAGTTTGATAGATTATAGTCTAGTTATAACAGAATCCATGCATATGTAATTGTCGTTATCACAATCCAGTATATTAATTAGATACCGAATATTTAATATGTCACATTGTCTTAAGTTGATCACCTGAATTAATTAGTCTAATATTTTTATGTTAAAAGATGGTGAATTGAAGAAAAATTCAATATGATGTGGGTGGGTTTGTTGTGGGGGGAATGGACTCTGCTGCTTTTCCGATAGAAAAGCAGAATTTTGTTTTTCTGCATCTCACTATTCAAAAAATTTCACTTCGCGCATTTCAATACAAAAACTTTTTCATGCACAGATCTCGACGAATTTGAATAATTGGATATTAAAAAACTGATTGTTATTTTTCTATCAGAAAAGCATCAGAGTCGGACCCGTTGTGGGGGGTATATAGAGGCAGGTTATAACTTCCGTACATTTAAAAATTGAGGATTCACAGCTTTATCTTATAATGAGATATTGAAGTCTAGAAATTTGACAGAATTAATTTAGCTGAATCTACAAAACCAAACAATCGGTAATGGAGTACAGCTAGATTTACCAATAAAAACTAAAAATGAGTAAAAGCCTAGATTTTACTTGTGCATAGGTCTCCGCCTCTGACCTAGCTAGTACGCTTGTACTATTTTGATGATTTTGAATCTGAGATGACACGGTCTTATTAGGTGCGGTGCAACTCAAACAAAAATACTAATTGTTCAATTAACATATTTTCAATTCTTTTATTTTTTATAAACGGGTCTGAACCTATCAAATTCCTTAATATAATCCTCAGACAGTTGTGGAGATGTCACGTTGCGGATATTGGCTATTGGAGCATCTACGTTACAGCAACTCAAATGAGTTTTTAAATAACTGTTAGTCACTTTTTAGAAATTAAGAGTTTCTAAAGTTTCTAACTCTTACATTTTTGAAATTAATTTTAGAGTTTCTATTAAGCCACGTTAGCAACAAATTAAAAAGGAGAAATAATTTGAGCCAATCTTTAACCAACATGGAGTTTATAAACAATTTCTTAATAAAAAATTTTAGTACATAGTTTCTAAATAAGAAACTTTTTCACATCTCCGAAACTGAATTAAAAACTACCACATTAGATTAGAAATTCTAATTATACGAGAGATGTAGATGCTCTTATATTCTATAAACATTCACAGTAGGCGTTAATGAAAATGAGGAGGGATCCAATTACACCTTTTTTGGTGACACATCATGACATCGTTTTTTATATAGGTCAATTTTGCGATTTCAAAATCCAAACAGTCGATCCGAACCGTTCAACATGATCACCATATTAAAATGTGCTTGGAGATCAAATTTTACATTTTTTTGAATTTTTTTACTATTTATTAAGATGGTTACAAAATCGCTGTTTTTCAATGGTCCGAAAACAACGATTTTTGTAACCATCTTAATAAATAGCAAAAAAATTCAAAAAAATGTAAAATTTGATCTCCAAGCACATTTTAATATATCCATCATGTTGAACGGTTTAAATCGACTATTTGGACTTTAAAATGGTAGGTGTCAAAGTGTGTCACCAAAAAAGGTGTAATTGGATCCCTTCTCAATGAAAATATTAGGCCTTAAATTATACGCTGGTACTATTTAGTTAGATATAGTCCCTTTAGCACATTTTTGGGCATTAGATATGGAGTAAAGCTAAGGTGCTCTTAAGCTCACCAAGCTTTCCGTGAGCTTAACTCAATAACCTATCAATCCGACTTCAAACGACATTTTTAAACCGTTAGATGTTCAATCTATATTAAAATGTGTTTGGAGAACAAATTTTACATTTTTTGGAATTTTTTTACTATTTATTAAGCCGGTTTGAAAACCGCTATTTTTATTAAAAATCTGCACCATTAGAAAACAGCGGTTTTCAAACCGGCTTAATAAATAGTAAAAAAATTTCAAAAAATGTAAAATTTGTTCTCCAAGCACATTTTAATATAGATTGAACATCTAACGGTTTGAAAATGTTGTTTGAAGTCGGATTGATAGGTTTTTTAGTTAAGCTCACGGAAAGTTTGGTGAGCTTAAGAGCACCTTAGCTTTACTCTTAGATATGCGTCTCTTTCATGCTTTCTAAGCCCCAGTTAAGTCAGCTTGTTAATTAGCCGACCTGACCAGCCTAATAGAAAGTCAATGTCAAAATAAGGTTGAATTAATCAGTCGCTCATGCTAGCTGTCCCGTGTGATGCAGGACTTCAAATTTCTAAGCTTTAATTAAGTACAGTTTACAATGCAAAAGCTATTAAAAATGATTTTTTTTTCTGGTAATTAAGCGACCAGGTGCATAAAAGAAAATTTATTTGAACCATGCAAAAGTAGCTTAATTAATGGACCACATATATTCATAACTTCATTCATATTCCTCTGCTGCCAATCTAAATTATATACAATTTATAGTAATAAATTGAGCTTTAATGCCTTTTCATAAAAAAATTGTATACAATTTGCATTTATATATCAATTAACAACTGTAATATGAACTTTTCACCACAAATATATGTACCTACAAAAATACATATAAGTATACTTTAATTATCTGAATGTAAAACTACTAATAAATTTTACTTGTTTCGTAATTAGAATTACATTCATAGTAACTACTTGTATATATACTGGCATTCAACTCATGATCCTTTCTCTTTTGAAGACTTCGGAGGTTTCCTCGGACAATTTTTCCCGGGGATGTAATGGCTACAATCTGAATGCCCTGAAGGTGGGTAACTACTTCGCAGTGTATATTTCCTTTCTTGTAAAGAACCCAAAGGCCTTGCTATTACAACATGCATTGTGCTGATGTAAATCAACAAGGTGAACAGCACTAGTTGTACCATTAGCATTGCCTTCGCCATCTCTCTCTTCCTCGCTCTGCCTATATATCTTAGAATGATTTAGAATGATGGGAATTTTTTATTGGTAGAAATTAATGAAAAAGAAGAGAGGAAAATAGAAAGAGTACATGAGTTGTGATATTGGTAGAAAGACCGGTAAAATTCTTACCGGTCTAAAAGTTTTTTTTCCTTTCACTTTTTCTAGTAAAATATAATTTGTTTTATAGTAGAAACATTATATCTATTTTTTGAAAAACTTTTCATATTTTACTAAAAATCTAATGTAAGAATTCCCTCCATCTATACATAGATTTAAAAAAAAAAAAAACTAAGTTTAGACCGGTAGAATTCCTACTGGTCCAAACTTTTTAATTTTTTAGACCGGTAAGAATTTTACCGGTCTTTCTACCAATATTACAGCTCATGTACTCTTTCTATTTTTCTCTCTTCTTTTTCATTAATTTCTACCAATAAAAAATTCCCTAGAATGATGCATGTACTTGTTTAATTTTGTCTAATTTGATTAGCTTTGTTTGATGGAGAAATTATAAAGGGTTTAATCCCATTATGTACAGGTACGTACCGTGATGTACGGTTTGCATGTCTAGAATGTTCAGGACTGTTGGGTCGGTCTTTTGGAGACAATACTAACACAATGTCTGTTTGTAAACGTTTTGAACGGGCGCGTCCCTATTACACCACTAATTCAACAAAAATATATATTGACTTAATTTGTTAATCCTATATAACTGAAAATAAAGACACCATCAACTGTATTAACGTCAAAATTTCTACGAAGATAACTATATGGACAGCAGCATCTATATATTTATATATTTATATATTTATGTAGGTAGAGGAGTTTTTAAATATCTTTATTTTTTGTATCTTTATCGTACTTTCATTTTTAAAACTTTAATAACTTCAAATTTAAATCTTAAATGACAGATAAAATGGTTAGATATGATTTATATCATTTCTCTATGCACTTGTATAAAATTATGACCTTTCAACTTTATTTTGATTGTTATTAAGAGCTTGCAAAAATGTACTGATGTGGACAATCTCTAGATGTTGATTTTTCAACTTATTGATTAATATTTAAACGAAATTGAAATGTGTTATTTTTTATGTTCATGTTTAGAGGCGGAACCAGACTTTCAAGCTACGAGAGTCAAATACAAATGAGAGTCAATCATATAAAATTTACAAGATGGAGGTCAATTTTACAATACCCATAGCATTTTACTCTAAACTTTATATAAAATCATGCATAAATACAAAAAAATTCAAAGTAAATGGGGTCATTTGACCCCCCATTCACTTAGAGTGAGTCCACCCCTGGTCATGTTGAGAGAATAATATTGATTATATCTAACAATTTTATTTGACATTTAATATCTAAAAATAGAGGTATGATGGAGGTACAAAAATGGAGGCATTAATTTGAACCCTTCTCATGTATATATGTATTTAGGGTATGTTTGGTTGAGTTGAGAATATGCTATTTTTGGAATTAGGCTATTCCGAATAGTCTATTTCTATTTGGTTGAGATTGAATAGCTAGCTAGAATATATAGAAAATCCAACTTGTTTGTCTAATTATTAGAATAACATTAATTCTAACAAAAAGTGAGATTTGACTATTTTAATAAGACAAATGAAAACAGAGTTTTTTTAGTTATTCTTATTTTGCAACCAAACATATCATATGTATGTGTCTATAGAGAAATAGTGATAACAATCTGTGCGAGGAAATGAGTAGTGTATATTTTTGTTTGAGTGAGGCTATGGTACTTCGGGTAGTGTACTATGGCTAGTGTACTACGGCTCAATATGGTACTTTTTAAAATTCTAACGGTCGATCCAAACCGTTCAATGTGATATTCATATGAATATGTACTTGCAAACTAAATTTTATATTTTTTCGAATTTTTTTACTATTTTTTTAGATAGGTAGAATTTTCAGTGTTTTATACAAATTCTGGACCATCAAAATTTTACCAATCTAAAAAAATAGTAAAAAAATTTGAAAAATATAAAATTTAGTTTGCAAGTACATATTCATATGGATATCACATTGAACGGTTCGGATTAACCATTAGAATTTTAAAAAGTACCATATTGAGCCGTAGTACACTAGCCATAGTACACTACCCGAAGTACCATAGCCTCACTCTTTTTGTTTTGTCAACTAGCTAAAATTTTATCTTTTTTAGTAAAGCTCATGGAAAAAAATTCACATATATATACATATAGCAATTCAATAGGATAAAAGTGGTTATAATATCAGTATTCACGCGGATATTCTCATTGATAATTAACATAAACAAATAATAGCGTAAATATGCTTAACAGTGTCAGTATTCTCGCAGATTTTCCCATTAGTAAATGCAAACCCTCAAAAATAGCAATTTATATCGGTTTACCCTCGACAATAGTCTTTTTTTACTCTCACATATTCTTATACGTATATCGATATACTTTCATAAATACCGTTCAACACCAAATTTCTTAATTATTAATATTTTAGTACTTATTAGTACAATGCATTTAGACATTTTGATCTTTTCAATTATTCAGTATTACTAAATCTACTTACATTGTTATTATCGGCTAATTTAAAATTATTTAGTATCTACTTTGTCTTGACTTTACTTACTAAATGCAAAGTATGATTCAACTTAATTAATTGAGTGCTGAATCTAAGTTTCAAACTACAAAAGACCAAATTAGGGGGTAGAAGTCAACCATGCGTATTACATGTATCAAGTCCTGGTTACAAAGACTAGAAGTGTCCATATCAATTAGGGTGGTAAATAAGTCAAGTTTTAGCGAGTTACCTTTAACTCGTACTTAGCTTTTAATGAGCGAGTCAACTCGAATTGCATGGGATGGCAATAATGAGTAGTAAAGCCAACTCGAGTTCGGTTCATTACCAATTCAAGTTGGCTCACAACTCATTTAACCAGTTAATTTCCTTAGTTATAGTTATATACTAGAAAGAGTTTATCTAAACACAAACAATTCAAACATAATTAACAACACAACTAACAAAACAAATAGCCTAAACAACAACTTAGGAGTTATTTAGAAGGGCATGAATTTATTGTAACGAACTTTGTGTAACTTGAGTTGTTAATGAGTGAGTTGGAGTATGCTCATACTCAACTCATTTATTAAACGAGTCAGCCAACTCAAGTTGGAACTGACTCGAGTTGTAAATGAGCGAGTTAAAGCGAACAATTAGCGAGCGAGTTAAAACGAGCAGTTAGCGAGTGAGTTATAAGCGAATTATGAGTTTGAACGATTTTTTACAGCCCTAATATCAATATTAGCGCCACTTGAGAATTTAATTCATTCATAATCATACGCGGTACAAGCCGAGAGAATTCAACCACGCTGCGATATAAACAAATTAACTTGGGTTATGGGATTGAAGTCCGAATGGAACACGTATTACATGTTCAGGACTGCGATAGCAACAAGTCTGGTCCGATTGAAGTCCGAATGGAACAAGTAATGGAAGCCAGCTGTTGGGAAGATGATGGTGCAATGGTGCGCTTCCAATGGATAGGGATCATGGGATTTAAAATGGGCTGTACTATCCTGGAAATATAATGGGCCGTGCAAACTAAATGCTTTTAGTAATTGGGCCTTGGGCCTAAAACTTTCATGTTTCCCATTCACCATTTTTAATTTACCAGAGAGGCTTCGTAAGTTCGTCTCCGCTTGCGTCTCTGACTCGTTCTCTGGGTTCGGGCTGCTGGCTTCTCTCCTCTTATGACTGTCAGTACCATCTCTCTCTCTCTGCTTTGTATTTTGGATGGTTTGCTGTGATTCCTCAATTCTACTGTTTGATTCGATAAAGGAACTTTCAAGTATCTTTGGCTATGAAGTTTGGATAATATTAGGATTTAAACTTCTTCAGTTCGCTACTACCAAATAGTACTGTTGGATTATTTTCTGTGTCTGAGCTGTCGTATATCTTGTTCCAATCCTTATCGATGCTCCCAAGTCCCAAGAGCGTAATTTTGTTACCAATTTCAGATTTGTGGGAGATATAGCGATAAGTAACCATATTAGGACACATCTATTTAGTATTAAATTTGCTAAATCCTTACAGAGAATTTACGGTTATTACATCCATTTCCTTTCTTCTTTTTTTCTGAAGCGGTAGCATTTGTCAGAGAAACTAACTTAATTGTATTTGGCATATGATTTGTTGAAGATTTGTCAAGATCTTTTTATTTTGTCATAACCTAGCTTATCAAATAATGCAAGTGTTCTGATAAATTTAACAGAGAGTAACAAAGAGTCCGAGGGAATAAAATTTGTCTATTTTATTGAGTATTTCTCTTACTACAAAACTCCTATATATAATTACAGAGGCTCAAAATAGTTGTTTGTACTATTTTTCTATTTATGGTAACGATGATACACGTTACTATTTTATTAATTTTGGTATTTAATCTAAACACTTAGATCTTAGATCAATGGTCGATAATGATGATTCTGAGATCAATCTTCAACACTCCCCCTCAAGCTAGGATTGTAAATGTCGAATAATTCTAACTTGCTTGTGATGTTCTCGAATGGTTTCAGATCTAGTCCCTTAGTGAAGATATCGGCTAATTGATCCTCACTTCGAACAAAGAGTGTCTCAATTTCTTTTGCTTGCACCTTTTCTCTGATAAAATGGCAATCAACTTCTATTTGTTTAGTTCGCTCATGAAACACAGGGTTCGACGCAATGTGTTGTGCCAAGTTGTTATCGCAATACATCTTCATGGGTTGATCATACATGATACCTATATCTTTCAGTAATTGCTTGAGCCATACTAGTTCACTTGCGGTTGATGCTATGGCTCGATACTCCGCTTCCGCGCTTGATCTTGTTACGACATTTCGTTTCTTGTTTTTTCATGTGACTAAATTTCCGTCTACAAACGTGCAAAAGCCGGTAGTGGATTTTCTATCAAAACTTTCGGCCCAGTCTACATCAGAATAGCCACATATGTTGTTAGAGTTATTGTTTTTCATCCAAATACCTTTAATGGGGTGTCCTTTTAAATATCTTAAAATTTTATTCACAGCTTCTAAGTGAGGGGTTCTAGGTGAGTGCATAAATTTACTAATTTGACTTACAGAAAAAGAAATATCGGGTCGCATAACAGTAAGGTAAATTAATTTTTCTACAAGTCTTTAGAATTAGTTTGTCTTCTAATAGTTCACCATCCTCAATATTTAATTTACATTTATTATCTATTAGTGTTGAGATCGGTTTGTATCATAACTTACCAGTCTCTTTTAGCAAGTCAATGGTGTATTTTCTTTGTGAAATAAATAGATCTTTACTTGAGTAAGCTACTTTTATTCCTAAAAAATACTTTAGTTATCCTAAATCTTTAATGTCAAAATTTTCTTTTAATTGTATTTTTGCATTTTTTAATTTCTTCTAAGTCATTTCTGGTGATTATGATATTATCTACATATACCAAGATTAGGTGGTGTTGGTTCCATTATAGTTTGTAAACAAGGAATGATCGACACTACTAATTTTAAAGCCACAAGAAATTAAATAAGAGCTAAGTTTGTCATATCATGTCCGTGGAGATTGCTTCAATCCGTATATTTATTTATTTAGCCTACAAACCATGTTAGAGTCGGTTTTCAATTTATGACCGAGATAAAAGTCATGCTGTTCAGTTTTTCATCAGTTTTTTTTTTGGTAAAAAGGCCGAAGCCCGGTTTCATTACGAAACAGAGTTAACTTACAGTTTGAATATTCAGAGAGCTGCACAGCCGTGCCAAAATATGCGAAACTAAAAATAACCTAAAAGCAAATGCTATCTACATGCTTTACCAGCATGCAACTAGCCTAAACACCTGCTAACTATCCCAAAACACATAAAATGCAAAAGTATATCTGACCCAATACATATAGCATGCAACTAGCCTAAACATCGGCTAACTATCCAAAGTATATCACCAAAATTGTATGAACACTAGCTCTATATAAAATGCAACTACTGCATCCTTTTCAAGTTTGCTGTGGGGATGAAGGAGGCTGAGGATCCTCTTCTCTTAGAATCAGCTGGTCATCACCTGGCAGCCAGACCCGAAGGGGGATAGCCTCCAGTGCCTCAGCTTGCGGTAGCCATTCTCCAGTGGCGGCTTGAAGCTTTTTCTTAATCCTGCGATGACCTGCCCAATATTCGATCAAAGAAATAATAAGTAAAATTATTTGACGCCCAGTTTTCACATTAGCATGTTGGAAGCAAACTTCGTTTCGATGTTTTCAAATAGTCCAACAGATGCCACTAAAGACCATTAAAAAAGCTTGTCTCTGAAACTGATGTAAAGTTTTAGCGAAATTCATGACATCTTTGATAGAATGTCATTGTTTAAAATAATATTGGTTATTACCCATCCAAAACCATACTTGTTGAGCTAAGGTGCAATTTAAAAAGAGATGATCAGCAGTTTCAGATTCATTGCAAAATCTACATGTTGTACTCCCAACCCAACCCCGTTTACTCAATTTGTCTTTGGTCAAAATTCGTTTTTTACAATTCAGTTTTTCATCAGTAGGCTCCAAGACCCATTATGACAGCAAATACAGGTTTATACATGCTTGCTTGCTTGATCAGATCTATTAAATTTGAGAGGGTTCTTGAGTTATATTATTTTTTTCAGTTGATCTAATAAATGAAGAAATTCTTCACGCTGGTGGGTGCCATTGCAAAAAGATCAGGTGGGATGAAGGCACCAGCAAGTGTAGTTGCATGGAACTGCAACTGCACAAACTGCTCCATGCGGGGTAACACACACTTTATAGCACCTACTTCAAAGTTCAAGCTAAATGAGGACTCCAGTGATTTCATCACTACTTACACCTTTGGCACTCACACAGCCAAGCACACATTCTGCAAGGTTTGTGGGATTACCTCCTTTTACACACCTAGATCAAATCCTGATGGAATTGCAGTTACGGTAATTGCGTGGATCCTGGGACAATTTCTCATGTTGAGTTTAGGTACTATGATGGAAGAAATTGGGAGATGTAATACGATAAGACTGTCCATTTCTACTTTTTCAAAAGAGGCCAATTGATGTTCTTTTTTAGATTGTTTTGCTACTACCAGCAGTACCATAATTAAAGAGCTTTAAATAAGAGTAAACTAGGTGTTAAGAGAAAAAAGATTTTTTCAGCACTCAATTTTATTATTATTGCTCTCAAAATAGCTCCTTCTCAAAAATGCAAATTAAAAATTAATCGAAGTTTAATGCTAAGATCGTTAATTAACAAGCCGCTAAACACACCTTAATTTACTTGTACGCGTGTCGTTGCTTGCAGTTGTCCAGCTAGCTATTGCAAGCAAGCATATATCCCTTGTATAATTTTTTTATAAGTTCTGTCAAGCGTGAAGGATCGATCCCAGTAGAAATTATTCATGAAGACATGCATATACGTCGAGAAATAAAGAAATATAACCAACAATTCCTTCTCGTATTCATTATTTTTTATAAAAATGAAAAAAGCGGCAACATGCATTACCTACCTAGTTCATTATTCTTCTATATGGTTACAATAAATAAATTAACACATGCATCTGTACTTGAGCCTATGTTCAAACACATAAATTATTATCCGTAAGCACCGTGTGGAGCTTATTTAACATAAGTAATATAGACTAGTTGATCAACTTGAGCTCCGCGCGTACTCAATCAATTACGTCCGGAAGGGTTTGGTGGGCAGGGGTTATTGCTTCCGACATGGCTGCATGACGGGTGAGCAGGTATAGTTTCTTTAAGCGACTCGACAACCAGAGGGAAGCTATCTCTATGCTCCTGTAAAGACCTTGCCATTGATAAATTATGAAAACTGGCCGAACTGATCAATAGCATGAAAAAGACTACTTGCACCATTCCAGTTGCACTTTTCATTTTGATTGGTTGGAAACAAGTGCTAGCTACAAACAGACAGTTGGTATATAACTATATATTTCACTGTGTTTTTGGTTGGTGTTTGATTGATGGAGAAATTATAAGAGGTGGAAGGCCTTTTATAGGGGAGCTAGCGTGTCGTCGGGTTTTCCCATTGGAATTATATTTTGTCCATTTATTGCTTAGTAGAATTATAATGTGGTCTCAAGTCATGGAAAGAGTCTTTGACGGATGGGTTGCAAGAATACTATTAAACGCGGATCAGCATTTCCATTTTCTACGGTCAAAAAATGATATATACTTACATAATAATTTCCATAAACTGACTATGTAGTCATGTAGTGTCGATAATCAAAATTTCAATAATCAACTTAAATTGTTGAATTGTTGAGGTCTAGCATTCACAGTCCAATTCAATCAATTAAGATTTCAAAGTTGCATTAAAAGTTGGTGAACTCTGGTTCAGAGGCTCTGATTTATCCTCTCAGGATTGTCTAATGAAGACTGAAGAGCGACTCTGACCCGGCCAGCCTAACATAATAACATAGGAATCTGTCTGTTTAGGCATTTTATCAATTATGTAGTGTGCAGTGAATTACAGTAGTGCTATTGTTGCCATGCCTTAATTTTGATATGTATATGTGTGCACGGTAATCCTCTTCCTCTGTTCTTAATTTGATAAATGGATAATGATTAATGGATTTACACAGGCAAGGTTATCACATAGGCTTTCTTAGCCGTTCGATTAATTGATTTGAATGTTCGATAAACAGATCTGTGCATATATATATCAAATCCGTTAACCCCATTTAATTTACTTGTTCATCGGACCATTTATTTATCCAATGGCAGGGGTGAAACGGTATGGATATATATCCGATCCGTATTCGATCCGTATTTGAAAAATTAGATGTGGATATCCGAATATCCGAATATCTGATAGATACTGATATGGTTTTACGTTTCAAATATGTTTTAATCTTGGAATTAGTTTTATGCTTGAATTCTGATTTTCGGGTAGTGATCAAATTGATGAACTGAATCGAATTGTTGCACTTTAACATACCCGAAATCCCAACACCAAGATCCATTATGACAGCAAATACAGGTCTATACATGCTTGCTTGCTTGATCAGATCTATTAAATTTGAGAGGATTCTTGAGTTACATTATTTTTTTTTCAGTTGATCTAATAAATGAAGAAATTCTTCACGCTGGTGGGTGCCATTGCAAAAAGATCAGGTGGGATGAAGGCACCAGCAAGTGTAGTTGCATGGAACTGCAACTGCACAAACTGCTCCATGCGGGGTAACACACACTTTATAGCACCTAGTTCAAAGTTCAAGCTAATTGAGGACTCAGTGATTTCATCACTACTTGCACCTTTGGCACTCACACAGCCAAGCACACATTCTGCCAGGTTTGTGGGATTGCCTCCTTTTACACACCTAGATCAAATCCTGATGGAATTGCAGTTACGGTAATTGCATGCGTGGATCCTGGGACAATTTCTCATGTTGAGTTTAGGTACTACGATGGAAGAAATTGGGAGATGTAATACGATAAGACTGTCCATTTCTACTTTTTCAAAAGAGGCCAATTGATGTTCTTTTTTAGATTGTTTTGCTACTACCAGCAGTACCATAATTAAAGAGCTTTAAATAAGAATAAACTAGGTGTTAAGAGAAAAAAAAAAATTCAGCACTCAATTTTATTATTATTGCTCTCAAAATAGCTCCTTCTCAAAAATGCAAATTAAAAATTAATCGAAATTTAATGCTAAGATCGTTAATTAACAAGCCGCTAAACACACCTTAATTTACTTGTACGCGTGTCGTTGCTTGCAGTTGTCCAGCTAGCTATTGCAAGCAAGCATATATCCCTTGTATAATTTTTTTATAAGTTCTGTCAAGCGTGAAGGATCGATCCCAGTAGAAATTATTCATGAAGACATGCATTTACATCGAGAAATAAAGAAATATAACCAACAATTCCTTCTCGTATTCATTATTTTTTATAAAAATGAAAAAAGCGGCAACATGCATTACCTAGCTAGTTCATTATTCTTCTATGGTTACAATAAATAAATTAACACATGCATCTGTACTTAAGCCTATGTTCAAACACATAATTTATTATCCGTAAGCACCGTGTGGAGCTTATTTAACATAAGTAATATAGACTAGTTGATCAACTTGAGCTCCGCGCGTACTCAATCAATTACGTCCGGAAGGGTTTGGTGGGCAGGGGTTATTGCTTCCGACATGGCTGCATGACGGGTGAGCAGGTATATTTTCTTTAAGCGACTCAACAACCAGAGGGAAGCTATCTCTATGCTCCTGTAAAGACCTTGCCATTGATAAATTATGAAAACTGGCCGAACTGATCAATAGCATGAAAAAGACTACTTGCACCATTCCAGTTGCACTTTTCATTTTGATTGGTTGGAAACAAGTGCTAGCTACAAACAGACAGTTGGTATATAACTATATATTTCACTGTGTTTTTGGTTGGTGTTTGATTGATGGAGAAATTATTAGAGGTGGAAGGCCTTTTATAGGGGAGCTATAGCGTGTCGTCGGGTTTTCCCATTGGAATTATATTTTGTCCATTTATTGCTTAGTAGAATTATAATGTGGTCTCAAGTCATGGAAAGAGTCTTTGACGGATGGGTTGCAAGAATACTATTAAACGCGGATCAGCATTTCCATTTTCTACGGTCAAAAAATGATATATACTTACATAATAATTTCCATAAACTGACTATGTAGTCATGTAGTGTCGATAATCAAAATTTCAATAATCAACTTAAATTGTTGAATTGTTGAGGTCTAGCATTCACAGTCCAATTCAATCAATTAAGATTTCAAAGTTGCATTAAAAGTTGGTGAACTCTGGTTCAGAGGCTCTGATTTATCCTCTCAGGATTGTCTAATGAAGACTGAAGAGCGACTCTGACCCGGCCAGCCTAACATAATAACATAGGAATCTGTCAGTTTAGGCATTTTATCAATTATGTAGTGTGCAGTGAATTACAGTAGTGCTATTGTTGCCATGCCTTAATTTTGATATGTATATGTGTGCACGGAAATCCTCTTCCTCTGTTCTTAATTTGATAAATGGATAATGATTAATGGATTTACGCAGGCAAGGTTATCCCATAGGCTTTCTTAGCCGTTCGATTAATTGATTTGAATGTTCGATAAACAGATCTGTGCATATATATATCAAATCCGTTAACCCCATTTAATTTACTTGTTCATCGGACCATTTATTTTTCCAATGGCAGGGGTGAAAACGGTATGGATTATATCCGATCCGTATTCGAAAAATTAGATGTGGATATCCGATATCCGAATATCTGTGTGAATATGGATACTGATATAGTTTTACGTTTCAATTTTTTTTTTTTTTTTTTAAAAGGCCGCAAGTGCCCATTCCATTACTGAAACAGAGTTTTTAAATACAACTGGGGGGCATTACTATTTTGTAATCTAGGTCAATCTCTATGAGATATATCTCCTAGATACTATATCCAAAAAAAAAATCTAACCAAAGAGTTAATAGAAAGTTCATACAGCAACCACATAATAACTACGGCTAAACACCAAAAATAAGCAAGGTTTGCTATCACTAAGCCACTATGAAGAGGGCTAAGGTTAAAACTATCAAAAGGGCAAAATTGATTTTTGGTCTTCATGATAATCAAGGCAGCACAGTGGCTGACTCTCCAGTGTCAGCTATAAACTCCACCAAATCCATCGGCATGTATTGATTGAGAGGAATAGCATCCTCTACAATTGGTAGCCATCGACCCATGCCATCCTTGACTTTTTTGCTTATAGAACCTGCCCAATACATACAAAGAGATTTAATTTGTAGAATTAAAGTACGTGCAGTTTTTTTTTATATTGGTTAAAACAGAGGTCATTACAATATTTCCATAGAACCCAACTAACAGCACTAAGTACAATTAAGAAACTGATCTTATCTATAGAAGTAAGAGAGAGAGCAAAACTAATAAAATCATCCCAAGTATGCCACATGTGCATCACTTCTTGACTTTGGCCTAACCAAAACCACACTTGTTGGGCTATATTGCAATGTATAAACAGATGATCAACTGTTTCAAGATTTTGGTAAAGTTGACATTCTAAATTTCCAATCCATCCTCGTTTAGCCATATTATCCTTAGTTAGAATTGTGTTATGTGATATTAGCCACATGAATATACGAATTTTGGGAGGTATTGGTAAACGCCACCATAACATGGATTCTCTAGGTTGTATTCCCCCAAAGTTCAATATATTGTAAATAGAATGAGTGGAGAACTTCCCTGATGATTCCCATTTCCAATTGATTGTATCATACGATAAAGTGAAAGATGTCGAGCTGATTATTTGAAGAATTTCTGCCCATTCAATGGCATCTACCTCCACCAAAGAAACCCTAAAATGGACAGTTTTACGTTTCAATTATCCGTATCCGATTAAAATTAGATAAATATTATGAACTTTGGTATTTTTTAATATTTTTTCAATAAATATCCGATTCGATCTGTATCGATATCTGTATCTGATATTCGATCCGCATCTGAAAAAATAAAAAGAGATATGGATATGATTTTATCATTATCCGCTCCGTTTTCACCCCTATCCAATGGACATCAGGCACTCTATGTTTTCTGCTGGTTATTTAGCACATCGATCCTTGGGCTTTTGCTAAATGTATCCCTTTCATGTGTTTTTTAAGTTTTATCCCCAGTTGAGTCAGCTTGATAGCTGACTTGAGCAAGCTAACATAAAACATTGCCCATAGTCAAATAGTCCATGTCAAAATGTGGTTGAATTCGTCGGTAGCTGACGTACGTTAATTACGTACGAACCATCTTGATTAGTATCCAGGTTTTATACTTTCTGGAGAAATTTTAGAGATGAGTTGGAGACTTTTCTGTAGACAGGAGAGTTTCGTTTTCAGAATACTTTGACTTGGCACATCAACATGTACAACTCTCGATCTTTGAATAACCACAGTCTTAGAACATTTTATCTTGGCCAACTGTGCTACGTACCACTACATCTCGATTATTAGAATATTAGGATTCACAAATCAATAGGTCCATTCATTTGATTATTTAATCTTCTACAAATTGCAGTAATTAGTACAACAAATGATCATGATTAATTAACAAACAAATGAACAATTACATATATATTGAATCTACACTGGCTAAATTATTGTCTGTAAGAGCAATAAAATAAAATATATTTAAACAAATTATAATACACCAGCTAATTTAGCTCAAGCTATAGTTATATCAATTTGAGGGGGGGGTGGGTGGGCAGACACCATTGCCTGAGGGTCCGTGAGTGCACCCAGAGTGATTGGAACTAGGTACATCTTGTTTAAGTGACATGAAAATGGAAGGCAAGCTGTCTCTGTGTCCTTGTATCGGTCTTGCCGCAGATACATGCTGCAAACTAGTAGAACTAACCAGTAGCATGAAAAGGACTAGTTTCATTACTTGAGTTGCTCTTTCCATTTCACTTTCTAGGAAACAAGATGCTACAATCAGTTGGTATAGCACTGAGATGAGAGTGTGTTTTTATTGGTTTTATATAGTTTGATTGATGAAGAAGTTTTAGAGATCGTGGAAGCCTTTTTATAGACAGAAAGCAGCCGTATCACAAGGTTTTTGCATTGTTAAACCTAAACGCGCTATTTACTTGCACTGAAATGGTCTATGTTATGAAAAATCTTTTTGACGGTCTGGTTGTTCGTATTTTGTTAAACACGGAAAACATGGATCAACATATATCCACTTTTCTACCGTCCCATTTACATTAATTTCCATTTCTTATCTGTAAAATCAACATAAACATAGTTAGAGGGTAGGGATGTAAATACATGTCCTACTGTGATGTACTATGATCAAATTGGAATGGACAGTCACGGTACATTACTCGTACAGTGAACAAGACATTGTGATCATACATAGTGTTCAAATGTGATTGTTCACACTTGTTACATTTGATCACGTTTAACTATTTTTTTTATAATTTGAGTTAGTTTATTTTAAATTCACCAATAGATCAAAATTGATTGATAGATCAAGATCTAATGGTCGTGAAAACTCGTGACCATGTGACGTGCCATGTCATAACTAGACGAGTTTGAGTGTCGTGTCGTGTCAATTTTTCGAAGAATGGTCACGTTACATAAATAGCATGGCACGGAACATGCAAGTCACGGCACGTACCTAGCACACGTATTGTGTCGTGAAGAAACTGTGCCATGTTTTGCCGTAACGTATCTGAACACAGCTTTTTAGAGGGCCTATGACGTCTGGCCTAGCTTAGCCCTGATTTGTTGTAAAATCAGGAAAAATAATAATGTCAGATAGGGGTCAAACCCCTAAATTATGTACTTTATTAATAATGCAAAAGTTCTACTATTTAAAAACAAAAACATTAGCTAGCTCAATATAACTATTGAGCTAATAATTAATTAAAATTACAAAAACATTAGCTAGCTCAATTCCTCCGAAAGGTGAGAAATTAGAACATATATATCTTGGAATAGTGAATTCTCTTAAAATGCGGTTGCATGAAAATACACAAACTTACTATGCACAATTTTTTTTCTAATATATAGGAACTAGCAGGAGCGGAATTGCATATTAAAACTGGGCAAATTAAAACTGGTCCCTTGTGGCAATGGCTGGTGCAGGCTAGCCATTATAGACTTGCAGTGGAATTGCATATTTAGAGGGCCAAACAAATATAGGCACAAACAACAGTTTAATTATTTATCTAAATAAGGGCGATGCTCACAATAAAAAAATTTAGACGGTCCACGTTGATTTATTCAAATGGCAATAATTTAACTAAAAAGTTTAATTTACAATTAGAGGAATAAGTTCAATTCTTAAAATAAATGGAGAGAATTTAGTCTGCTTATAGCAGAATCCATGCATATGTAATTCTCAATGATTTTAGTTTAATTTTGCTTATTCAAATTAATGGCTATAATTTAACTTAAAAGTTTACAATTAGAGGAATAAGTTTAGTTCTTAAACAAAATGAGATTTTAGTCTGCTTATAGCAATATCCATGCATATGTAATCCTCAATCCATATTAGAATTGTTACCAGAAAAGTCAAACCGAATATTTAATATTTCCAAATTGTCCTCAGTTGATCACCTGAAATTAAATCTAATATTTTTTATGTTAAAAAATGGTGAATTGGAGCAAAATTCAATATAATGTGGGGGGTACAAGAGGCAAGTTGTAATTTTCGTACTTTTAAAAATTTTGAATTGACAGCTTTCTCTTATGATGAGATATTGAAGTCTAAAAAATTTGACAGTATTTAGCTGAATCTATAAAACCAAACAATTGGTAATGGTGTACAACTAGATTTATTAATGAAAACTAAAATGAGTAAAAGCCTAGATTTTACTTATGCATAGGTCTCTGCCTCTAACCTAGTACGCTTGTGCTACTTTGATGATTCTGAATCTGAGCCGACATGTGTCTTATAATGAGGTGCGGTACATGCAACTTCAAACAAAAATACTAACAAGTAAATTAACAGATTTTTAATTTTTTATGTTTGATCGATAAACGGGTCTCCACCTATCGAATTCCTTAATATAATCTTACCCAGTAATCAGACAGCTGTGGAGATGTCACGTTGCGGATATTGGCTATTATATCCTATAAACATCCCTAGTTGGCGTTAATGCAATATTAGGCCTTAAATTATCCGATGGTATGATTCAGTTAGATATAGTCCTTTAGCACATATTTGGGCGTTAGATATGCGTCTCTTTCATGCTTTCTAAGCCCCAGTTAAGTCAGCTTGTTAGCCGACCTGACCAGCCTAATAGAAAGTCAATGTCAAAATATGAGGTTGAATTAATCAGTCGCTCATGCTGTCCCGCGTTATGCTGGATTACAAATTTCTAAGCTTAAATTAAGGACAGTTTAGTTTACCAAGCAAGAACTATTATTAAAAATTGATTTTTCTGCTAATTTAGTGACCAGACACATAAAAGAAAATTGATTTAACCATCCAAAAGTAGCTTATAATAAAATAATACTTTTATTAAATCTCATTATTCATAGTAATCATGTTTATCTCAATGTAAGATGACTACTAAAATTTATTTGTTTCGTAATTAGAGCTCATTCATAGTAACTACTTGTATACTAACAAATGCATGTCGCAGGTTTGAAAGTCGGATGGGGAAATCCTAGTAGATATTA
Organism: Carex kokanica; assembly: GCA_025461125.1. Taxonomy (NCBI): domain Eukaryota; kingdom Viridiplantae; phylum Streptophyta; class Magnoliopsida; order Poales; family Cyperaceae; genus Carex; species Carex kokanica. Next base: position 204,584 of record JAJGRX010000376.1, read on the forward strand.
AATAGTTGCAACCTTTACTAAAAAAAAAAAAAAAAAATGCATACAACTTATTGATCCTTTCTATTTTGACAACTTTGGAGGCTTCCTTGGAAAAAATTTCTTGAGAATATAATAGCTACAATTTGAATGTCCCGAAGGCGGGTAACTACTTTGCAGTATATATTTTTCTTGTAAAGGACCCAAAGGGGTAGGAGTCCATGTTTTTTTTTTTTGAAGGTTGGTTGGGTAGGAGTCCATGTTACATCGTTTACCGGTCCATATTTTTGAAATAAACTTATCGAGTCCATGTAGGGGGTAGGAGTCAACCATGCGTATAACATCTATCAAGTCCTGGATACAAAGACCAGAAGTGTGCATTTCAATATCAGCACCACTTCAGAATTCATACGCGTTCTAGTCGAGACAATTCAACCACGCTGCGATATGAACAAATTAACTTAGTATAGCAACAAGTCTGGTCCGATTGAAGTCAAAATGGAACAAGTAATGGAAGCCAGCTAATGGGAAGATGATGGTGCGGTTCCAAAGGGATGGGATTGTCTCCTTATTAAAATGGGCTGCACTGTCATGGAAATACAATGGGCCGTGCAAATTAAATGCTTTTAGTAATTGGGCCGTAGGCCTAAACTTTCATGTTTTCCATTCACCATTTTAATTTACCAGAGAGGCTTCGTAAATCGCAAGTTCTTCTCCGCTTGCGTCCCTGACTCGTTCTCTGGGTTCCGGCTGCTGGCTTCTCTCCTCTTATGACTGTCAGTACTCAGTACCCTCTCTCTCTCTCTCTCTTTTTATTGAGAACGACTTGGTAGAGGCTACCAAGTTATCTCTCTCTCTCTCTCTTTTTTGAAAATCAAGCTCTCTCTCTCTCTCTGCATTTTATTTTGGATGGTTTGCTGTTCTTCCTTAAACGTGCTGTTTGATTCGATATAAAGGTACTTCCAAGTATCTTTGGCAATGAAGTTTGGATAATATTTAGATTTAAAGTACTTCAGATCGCTACTTCCAAATAGTACTGGTTGATTCTTTTCTGTGTCTGAGCTGTCGTCTGCAGGGGCGGACCCAGAGTATTCCGGGGGGGGGGGGGGCAGATTTTGAGTTTTAGTGGAGATTTATCGGTTCCGACCGACTTTACCCCTGTAATTTTTTTTTATCCCCCTCTGGACGTTTGATTTGTAATTGGAGTTAAATTTAGGGTTAAAATTGAAATAAATTTGTTGAATTTTGATTGGTAATTAGAATTATAAGTCATCAGAAATTACAAGTCAAAGCATTGGAAAGTATAAGATAAAGTATTGTTTTTTATCGAGTACCCAATTGGTTGATGGATTTAAATCCAATTAGGTATTTAAACCCGATTTGATATTTTTTTGTCTCCTGACAAAAATCTTGGGTCCGCCCCTGATCGTCTGTCCTTTTCCAATCCTTATGGATGCTCGCAAGAGCCTAATTTTGTTACCAATTTCAGAGTTGTGGTTGATTTAGCAATTAATAAACATACTAGGACACATCCATCTATTATTAAATTTGCTAAATCCATACAGATAAGATACGGTTATTACATTCATTTCCTTTATTTTTTGTTTGAAGCGGTAGTATTTGTCAGAGAAGCTAACTTAATTGTATTTGGCATATGATTTGTTGAAGATATCTCAAGATTTTTTTTATTTTGTTGTAACATAGCTTGTCAAGTAATGCAAGTGTTCTAATATTTTACCTTTCTATGCTTAAAGTTTTTACATCCTATTTATTGTGACAGAGGGGTAAAATAAAATTGCTCGTAATTTAATCACAATCTTTCAGTAGATACAATGAGTACTGAAGTTATTCACACTGGGGGATGCCACTGCAAGAGTGTCAGATGGCAAGTTGAAATGCCACCAAGTGTGGTTGCATGGGAATGCAACTGCTCGTACTGCTCCATGAGGGGTACCATGGGCATCACTGTACCTCCTTCCAAATTCAAACTAACTGGAGACTCCAGTAACTTCATCTCCACCTATTCATTCGGTACACAAACTGCCAGGCACACATTCTGCAAGGTGTGTGCCGTCACTTCTTTTTACACACCAAGATCAAATCCTTCTGGAAAAGCAGTTACTATCGTTGTTAATTGTGTGGATCCTGGAACCATTTCTCATGTTGAGATTAGGCACTTTGATGGCAGAGATTTTGAAAAATCTTACGAGCACCTTTCCCACAGAGAGTTAAAGTAGCAGGAACTGTAGCAAACAGATTTGTACCTGTCCCTGTTGAGATATAACTATGTAGTCATTTTGCAATTTAATATGATATAAAACAGTAAAGGGGCCATCCTAGAGCATCAGCTTTCTGTTGTAATAAAATAAGAAAACTAAACAACGGTTGTCTTGTGTATCATTGTGTATCACCAGAGACGGGTCGTAATGAATTTATAATTTTATTGCACATCAATCTTTTTTTCTTCCCAATTTGTGCTGACATGCTCAGATTTGATTCTCAACAAAGGTACTTTTATTTTATAATTGTGGTGACTCCTGCCTACCACCTAACTGGGATTTCCACTTTTATAGCCATCCCTCTCTCCTACAAAGTACTTAAATTTATTGCATTGTTCAGAGAAGTGACCATATTTCTAATTGTTGTGTGAGAGTTGGAAAAAAGAGCTACTACTTCGAGTTTGTATGAGCCATCTATTAGTCTTCTTTTGTTTCTTTTTCTTTTTTGTCACCATAAGGCATCTTGTGAATTATAGTACTAACTGGTTATGTCTATCTTATAGACTGAGAGTCTCAAAAAATAGTCAGTTCCAATCATATTGTGTTGTATACCAGAACCTGGAGTTTCTTACATGTTATAATGGAGGAAAAGGAAATAGAAAAAATTAATATGGAAATTACTATCCACCTCTAGAGGCAGCTGAATAGCTTGGAGAAGGTCCAGTCCAGTAGTCAAACATTATTACCATAGTGAAATGACAGTTTACCAAAAGCCGTCTGATACAATTAAAATAGTTACCAATTGAGATCACCCAGATCAAAGTCGTGTTGTTCAGTTTTCATCATTAGGCTCCAAGAACCATTATGACAGCAAATACAGGTTTATACATGCTTGCTTGCTTGATCAGATCTATTTAGTTTGGGAGGGTCTGAGTTATATTATTTTTTTCAGTTGAACCAATGAATGAGGAAATTCTTCACACTGGTGGGTGCCATTGCAGAAAGATCAGGTGGGAAGTGAAAGCGCCAGCAAGTGTAGTTGCATGGATCTGCAACTGCACAAACTGCTCCATGCGGGGTAACACACACTTTATAGTACCTTCTTCAAAGTTCAAGCTAATGGAGGACTCCAGTGATTTCATCACTACTTACACCTTTGGCACTCACACAGCCAAGCACACATTCTGCAAGGTTTGTGGCATTACCTCCTTTTACACACCTAGATCAAATCCTGATGGAATTGCAGTTACGGTAAATTGCGTGGATCCCGGGACAATTTCTCATGTTGAGTTTAAGTACTATGATGGAAGAAACTGGGAGAAGTCATATGATCTGACGTCAATTTCTACTTGTTCAAAAGAGGCCTGAATTGACGTTCTTTTTTAGATTGTTTTGGTACTACCACCGGTACCATGAAGCTTGTTGTGGCATCTGTAACTGAATTTTGCTGTTCTGTGCGTACCGTTTATTTCATTGGTGATTTACTTTTAAAAACTTTCTTTTATGAACACCAACAACTTTTATATGTATTTGCTATTGTAAATCAAATTAAGATTTCTGTTTATATTTGATATTACAAGTATAAAAATATGCTAGTATTCATTATTAACTCCTGAATGAGCAAAAGAACTCACCATGGCATTACAAACATCCTGTCATCCTCTCAGTTCTTAATTATTAATTGATGTAATAATGTAAGCTCTGATGTTGTAATCACATATATCTATATAACTTTGGTAGCGACTACTAAATTTAAAAAAATATATGTTAACAATCGCCTAAAGCCAGTTCATTTTGGATTAGCCTAATACAGGCGCGCCATGTGTCCATCATATATGGGACAAATGTCTAATTCAGTGTGAATCATGTATAATGCTAAAGACGTGGCATGAATTTATTCTATTGATTGGCAAGCCGCCTGAGCAATAAAAATGCTTTAATAAACCGAGTTTAAAACTGTGTGGATTCACAATTATATCATCTATCTTTGTTTTATCTAGTATATAGTTCTTTCGGACTCTTCTTAATTAAGTAATATTGTCAAATCTAAAATAACTGGATTATTAACTCAGTTCTCCATATATGCTACTGTTGAAATGTTTGAAATGTTTGAAATAATAAAACGTTAATGCATGACACAAACACAGCCCAAAAGCCAATCAGATAGGATACGGACATTAATAAAACTTGGATGCGTTGTTTGTGTACAAAATCAATACAAACAGTGTAGATTTCCCTTTTTAATTTGGATTTGTAAATTTTAGTGCAAAACAGTGGTTGTGATTACTTATTTGCACCTAAAATTTTTTGTAGGAAAGCCCCTTCTTAGATAAGCTAAAAAAGCTAATGCTCCGAGAGATTACAAATGGTAGAAAACGAAAGAACATAATGATTGAGAATTTGAGATTACTTAAGCTCACAAGTCCGAAATCCGAAATCTGAAAAATATTTTCACTAAAAATTATACTAGCACAGTAGCACTTACAATGTTTTCTCCGGAAAATATTGCCAGCTCTATCGCATGTGCAGTACTGCCTAGTTTTAACATAAATTAATGAACTGTTGTCATATGCTGCTCTGCATGCGTATATGTTATATGTGGATCACATGGTTACTAAGTGGTAAGGACATAATTTGACCTGCAAACATTGTATTGGATCTAACTTGAGTATATGTTATATGTGGATCACATGAGATTGCATGTGTACAAGAGGCAATATGTATATATATGTTGATGCTTTTATGTTTCTTTTTTGTTATATATGTTGATATTAGAATTTTATTCTTTTATAGTTTTGGTTAGAATTTTGTAATGATAAATATGAATTTGTATAATTTTGTAATGCTGAATATGGATTTGTATAATTTTGTATAATTTCATATACATGAATTTTAAATTGCTATCTGAAAAATTTAAATACTGGCTAGCAAAACAGGAAGCTAGCCAAAAAAAAAAACCAAAACCAAAAATCAAAAAAAAAATTATAAGACAATCCTACACGGATATTTACCAAAATTCCATGTAAGAATAATAATTTATAAAATAATCCATGCACGAATACAAAAAAAAATAGTTAATTCTACACAGATATTTAACTAAAGTCCGTGTATGATAGTTCAGAGATCTACACGGATGTTTACTTAAAAGTCCGTGTAGAAAGAGGAGAGCTACACGGATATTTAGTTAAATGTCCGTGTAGAAAGAGGAGAGCTACACGGATATTTAGTTAAATGTCCGTGTAGAAAAAGAATCGTACACGGTTGTTTACGTAATATCCATGTAGCTCGGTAACATGGAGAGCGACACAGGTAGGTCTTTGTACACGGCTGTTTATAAAGTAATCCGTGTAGAAATCGTTATAATCGCACACGGGTAAATATCCGTGTATAATTATTGACCTATTCGTACACCCTCGATTTAAACACGGTAAGAAATCTGTGTAACTTCTTCATTTATGTCCGTGTGCAATCTTTTTTTTTTTGTAGTAGTGTCGTTTACCGGTCCATATTTTTGAAATAAACTTATCGAGTCCATGTAGGGGGTAGGAGTCAACCATGCGTATAACATGTATCAAGTCCTAGATACAAAGACCAGAAGTGTGCATTTCAATATCAGCACCACTTCAGAATTCAATTCATTCATACGCGTTCTAGTCGAGAGAATTCAACCGCGCTGCGATATGAACAAATTAACTTAGTATAGCAACAAGTCTGGTCCGATTGAAGTCAAAATGGAACCAGTAATGGAAGCCAGCTAAGGGAAGATGATGGTGCGGTTCCAAAGGGATGGGATTCTCCTTATTAAAATGGGCTTGTCATGGAAATACAATGGGCCGTGCAAATTTAATGCTTTTAGTAATTGGGCCGTGGGCCTAAACTTTCATGTTTTCCATTCACCATTTTAATTTACCAGAGAGGTTTCGTAAATCGTAAGCTCTTCTCCGCTTGCGTCTCTGACTCGTTCTCTGGGTTCCGGCTGCTGGCTTCTCTCCTCTTAGGACTGTCAGTACTCAGTACCATCTGTCTCTCTCTCTCTCTCTCTCTCTCTCTCTCTCTCTCTCTCTCTCTCTCTTGAGAAAGAAGTACCATCTCTCTCTCTCTGCATTGTATTTTGGATGGTTTTCTGTGCTTCCTTAAACGTGCTGTTTGATTCGATATAAAGGTACTTTCAAGTATCTTTGGCAATGAAGTTTGGATAATATTTAGATTTAAAGTACTTCAGATCGCTATTTCCAAATAGTACTGGTTGATTCTTTTCTGTGTCTGAGCTGTCGTCTGTCCTTTTCCAATCCTTATGGATGCTCGCAAGAGCCTAATTTTGTTACCAATTTCAGAGTTGTGGTTGATCTAGCAATTAATAAACATACTAGGACGCATCCATCTATTATTAAATTTGCTAAATCCGTACAGATAAGATACGGTTATTACATTCATTTCCTTTATTTTTTGTTTGAAGCGGTAGTATTTGTCAGAGGAGCTAACTTAATTGTATTTGGCATATGATTTGTTGAAGATTTCTCAAGATATTTTTTACATCCTATTTATTGTGACAGAGGGGTAAAATAAAATTGCTCGTAATTTAATCACAATCTTTTGGTAGACACAATGAGTACTGAAGTTATTCACACTGGGGGATGCCACTGCAAGAGTGTCAGATGGCAAGTTGAAATGCCACCAAGTGTGGTTGCATGGGAATGCAACTGCTCGTACTGCTCCATGAGGGGTACCGTGGGCGTCGCTGTACCTCCTTCCAAATTCAAACTAACTGGAGACTCCAGTAACTTCATCTCCACCTATTCATTCGGTACACAAACTGCCAGGCACACATTCTGCAAGGTGTGTGGCATCACTTCTTTTTACACACCAAGATCAAATCCTGCTGGAAAGGCAGTTACTATCGTTGTTAATTGTGTGGACCCTGGGACCATTTCTCATGTTGAGATTAGGCACTTTGATGGCAGAGATTTTGAAAAATCTTACGAGCACCTTTCCCACAGAGAGTCAAAATAGCAGGAACTGTAGCAAACAGATTTGTACCTGTCCCTGTTGAGATATAACTTTGTAGTCTTTTGCAATTTAATATGATATAAAACAGTAAAGGGGCCATCCTAGAGCATCAGCTTTCTGTTGTAATAAAATAAGAAAAACTAAACAATGGTTGTCTTGTGTATCATTGTGTATCACCAGAGACGGGTCGTAATGAATTTATAATTTTATTGCACATCAATCGTTTTTTCTTACCAATTTGTGCTGACATGCTCAGATTTGATTCTCAACAAAGGTACTTTTATTTTATATTGTGGTGACTCCTGCCTACCACCTAACTGGGATTCCACTTTTATAGCCATCCCTCTCTCCCACACTCTCAGATGCACAAATACAAAGTACTTAAATTTATTGCATTGTTCAGAGAAGTGACCATATTTCTAATTGTTGTGTGAGAGTTGGAAAAAAGAGCCACTGCTTTGAGTTTCTATGAGCCATCTATTAGTCTTCTTTTTTTCCTTTTTCTTTTTTGTCACCATAAGGCATCTTGTGAATTATAGTACTAACTGGTTATGTCTTATCTTATAGACTGAGAGTCTCAAAAAATAGTCAGTTCCAATCATATTTTGTTGTATACCAGAACCTGGAGTTTCTTGCATGTTATAATGGAGGAAAAGGAAATAGAAAAAATTAATATGGAAATTACTATCCACCTCTAGAGGCAGCTGAATAGCTTGGAGAAGGTCCAGTCCAGTAGTCAAACATTATTACCATAGTGAAATGACAGTTTACCAAAAGCCGTGTGATACAATTAAAATAGTTACCAATTGAGATCACCCAGATCAAAGTCGTGTTGTTCAGTTTTCATCATTAGGCTCCAAGAACCATTATGACAGCAAATACAGGTTTATACATGCTTGCTTGCTTGATCAGATCTCTTTAGTTTGGGAGGGTCTGAGTTATATTATTTTTTTCAGTTGAACCAATGAATGAGGAAATTCTTCACACTGGTGGGTGCCATTGCAGAAAGATCAGGTGGGAAGTGAAAGCACCAGCAAGTGTAGTTGCATGGATCTGCAACTGCACAAACTGCTCCATGCGGGTTAACACAAACTTTGTAGTACCTTCTTCAAAGTTCAAGCTAATGGAGGACTCCAGTGATTTCATCACTACTTACACCTTTGGCACTCACACAGCCAAGCACACATTCTGCAAGGTTTGTGGCATTACCTCCTTTTACACACCTAGATCAAATCCTGATGGAATTGCAGTTACGGTAAATTGCGTGGATCCCGGGACAATTTCTCATGTTGAGTTTAAGTACTATGATGGAAGAAACTGGGAGAAGTCATATGATCTGACGTCAATTTCTACTTGTTCAAAAGAGGCCTGAATTGACGTTCTTTTTTAGATTGTTTTGGTACTACCACCGGTACCATGAAGCTTGTTGTGGCATCTGTAACTGAATTTTGCTGTTCTGTGCGTACCGTTTATTTCATTGGTGATTTACTTTTGAAAATTTTCTTTTATGAACACCAACAACTTTTATATGTATTTGCTATTGTAAATCAAATTAAGATTTCTGTTTATATTTGATATTACAAGTATAAAAATATGCTAGTATTCATTATTAACTCCTGAATGAGCAAAAGAACTCACCATGGCATTACAAACATCCTGTCATCCTCTCAGTTCATAATTATTAATTGATGTAATAATGTAAGCTCTGATGTTGTAATCACATTTATCTATATAACTTTGGTAGCCACTACTAAATTAAAAAAAAATAGTTTAAAAAAAGACATGTTAACATTCGCCTAAAGTCAGTTCATTTTGGACTAGCCTATTAATACAGGCGCGCCATGTGTCCATCATATATGGGACAAATGTCTAATTCAGTGTGAATCATGTATAAATATGTCCTGCCTTTGCTAAAGACGTGGCATGAATTTATTCTATTGATTGGCAAGCCGCCTGAGCAATAAAAATGCTTTAATAAACCGAGTTTAAAACTGTGTGGATTCACAATTATATCATCTATCTTTGTTTTATCTAGTATATAGTTCTTTCGGACTCTTCTTAATTAAGTAAGATTGTCAAATCTAAAATAACTGGATTATTAACTCAGTTCTCCATATATGCTACTGTTGAAATGTTTGAAATGTTTGAAATAATAAAACGTTAATGCATGACACAAACACAGCCCAAAAGCCAATCAGATAGGATACGGACATTAATAAAACTTGGATGCGTTGTTTGTGTACAAAATCAATACAAACAGTGTAGATTTCCCTTTTTAGTTTGGATTTGTAAATTTTAGTGCAAAACAGTGGTTGTGATTACTTATTTGCACCTAAAAATTTTTGTAGGAAAGCCCCTTCTTAGATAAGCTAAAAAAGCTAATGCTCCGAGAGATTACAAATGGTAGAAAACGAAAGAACATTGTCACACCCCGGAACAGGGGGTCGCGCAGTTCTCGCCGTGAATATACGGTTTCCCGTATATTCACAAGGCATGTACGATATAATCTACTCAACCAAACACTTTAACAACAATACACATATCATATGATTTGATTTAAAACAAATTTGGTTCAAATCCGATTCAATTCGGCTCATTTATACTCAAAACAGTGAATTCAGAACACCCATTGCGGCCCGCAGTAGGGCCCATTGCGGCCCGCAACCTCTACTCGAATTTCCTTCTGCTTGTTTTCTACTCTCTGACTCAAGTTGTTGCGGCCCGCAATCACCCCTCTTACGGCCCGCAATAATTCCTCTGACTCAAAACCCCACTGTCGTTGCGGCCCGCAAGGGAAATGGTTGCGGCCCGCAACCCAAATACGAATTTCTCAGCTGGGTTTCCGGCTCTGTCTCCTTTATTGCGGCCCGCAATCAAATGAATTGCGGCCCGTAATAATATACACAGATTCATCCAGAGCCATTTTCCGGCTCTGTCTCCTTTATTGCGGCCCGCAATAAAGTTATTGCGGCCCGCAATAAGCCTACAGAAATTCATTCCCTTGCCCATTTCATGCCATTCCAACCCCGTTTGCAAACCGATCAATCCCCTTTTTATGCAAACAATCTAACCCCATTTCACTAGCAATTTAAACACCACCTCACATGTATTTAAGACATTTAAACCATGCAAATCAAAATAAACGGAAACGATCAAACAACGTATTCATAAATATATCACAGAACAACATGTCTTATCAAATTTATAAATAACAAGGCCTGTTTAATTTGGTTACACCACAAAATACCGGGATGGTTAAATCTACAGGCATACCCTATCTATGCGGCTTAGGCCTCACTTGTCGCGCCCGAGTGCCTCTTTTCACTCGCGTTTACCTGCACACATTTATTTAAAAAGAAGAAAAATTCCCCGAGGGGATGGGGGTGAGAAAACTTGTCATCCGTTTTCTCAGTGCGGAATTTATAGGGCTACTGGATTTGTAAGAAACCCATTACTAGAACTAAACAATTACCGCATCTAATTATTCAGTTAATCAATCAGTCATGATAACATGCATATGCTCACACACCGATTCAAACGAATTCCAACTATTATTTCATTCAAAAGTAATCAAAGGATTTCCAGAATTCTTGGGGCTTAACTAGTAACTTTACACAGTCCGGTTAACAACGATAGATATCAACAATCTATCCCATCTGGCTTAACAATTCTCTTACCTGGTTTCAAATTATACATTCACATCGCAAAATCAATTCGAATAATCACTAGCATATCTCGCGACTATGCAACAGAATATCACTTTGTTAAACGAGAACAAATAAACTTTTCACTGAATCACTTAAATCACTGAACCACTGAACCACTGTTTCACTACCTACAATCACAATACACTTATCCCTTACCCAACCGGTACTGGGTTCACTAGGGCCATTCACCAGATGCGCATAAGGGTCCTGGAGTAAAGTCTAGTAGCTAATTAGACTTTACAATTCACTGTTCACTTCAATCATTCAATTCAATTCAGTACTGTGGTTCCATTCACTTATCCAACACGATAGAACAGAAATCGATAAACCATACCAACATGAGAATCATCACAGATATATCAATTCAATTATATTAATATGCAATTCATGCAAATGCGACAACTAATGCTTTCAATCAGAGATTCAACATGATGATATGCAACGTATATTCAATCAAGCCATCAATATATAAGTTATATGCACCGTTATTTAGTTCTACGAAATAAATCCCAAAACAGATCCCGTGAACCCCCGCACCTGGTTATGTAGGGCACTTAGAGGGTCCGCGATCTTGCGACTCGATAAGCTCGTCTATTCCACTACGCGTGCTCGTGCGGATCTATTCACAAGTCAATTCACTCAAATTCAGACACTTTTGCGGATTAAACCCTTAATTTTACGTATCCACTAATTCTAGGGTTTAAGGCATAAATAGTCATAATTCGGTTTGGTTATCAATTAACTTAGTCATTAGGGCACCGACTCACTCACAAACACGATTCGGGTCAGGTTTGATTCAATTCAAGAGGACGGTACCAAAACTCAAATCGATTTCGGGGAAATCCATAAATCGGAAATTTGGTTACAAATTGGAACACGAAATCGACAAATAAACACTTTAGAAACAACAAAGACATAGTACAATCAATTTGGTGCAATTCTACGGGTTTTCACCGAAACCCTAGAAATACGAAAACTCGAAATGAGAGAGAAATAGAGAAGGGATTTACCAACCAATCGGGTGAGGGTGCGAGATTCAAGCTCCTCTCTCGGAATCTCGATTTTTGGGCGAAATGGTCACCGGGGGGTCTCTCTCTCACTCTCTCTCACTCTCTCGTTCTTTCTCTCTTTGGCGAAACCAGGAAAAGAAAAGAGAAGGAGGGGACAGGAAAAGAAAGAAAGGAAAGAGAAGGGGAAAGAAGGAAATGACAAAGGGGCCCCACTTGTAAATATCAAATTTTGTAAATAAAACCTCACACTTTTCCCATATTCGATATAATTGAATCCTTACACATTTTGCTCTCCTCTCTTAACACAAATTATCGTATAATTATTGTTCACTATCCACGTCACTAAATTCGTATATACGTATATATATATTATTCGATTTACCACTTATCATTTTAATTAAATCTGAATTTTAAAAGTTCACGGTGTTACAAACATAATGATTGAGAATTTGAGATTACTTAAGCTCACAAGTCCGAAATCCGAAATCTGAAAAATATTTTCACTAAAAATTATACTAGCACAGTAGCACTTACAATGTTTTCTCCGGAAAATATTGCCAGCTCTATCGCATGTGCAGTACTGCCTAGTTTTAACATATTAAATTAATGAACTGTTGTCATATGCTGCTCTACATGCGTAAATAACACAAAATTTTCATATATTGAAATAAACATCTACTTTGCTAATAGTAGAGTAATTTTTAATTTGAGAAGGAACTTTCCTGAAAGTTTCTCACAGCAGTTAAGCTGAAATTACCGAAATTTTTATTAATATCCAAAAAAAATACAAAATTTTCAAATCTACACCGATTTGCAAAAATTTCGGAATCTATCCAATCCGAGAAATTATTCTGCAGATCCAGGGCCTGAATCCGCAGAATAATTTCCCAGATCCAGAAATCCTATTTTCGGTGAATAATTTATAAAAATATGATTTTCTTATTTTTATTTTAATTAAATAAAAGATGTTATGATTTTTTTCTATTGAAATATTAGAAATATTTTTTATTTTTTTAAATAGATGGAATACTATATAATTAAATTTATTAGAAAGATTGCGACAAATATTCCAGATCAACATTTTTCAAGGTTATTTGTCACAAAGAAATATTTTAATTTTCTTACTGCCGCAGAAAATCTGGCCTGAAAAATATTAATCCGGATTATTTGTCGTAATATTTCTAATAAATTCAATTATATTGTATTGCATCTATTTTCAAGAAATATAAAAAAAATTCTAATATTTCAATAGAAAAATAAGAAATCATAACATTTTCTATTTGATTAAAATCAAAAATCAAAAAATCCTATTTTCGGTAAATTATTTACCGGAAATGGTGTTTCCGTTAAATAATTTACCGGAAATGTCATTTTCGGTAAATAATTTACCAGAAAGAGAAACCCTGTATTCGAGAAATTATTTTACGGATTCAGTCCTGAATCTGCAGAATAATTTTTCAGATTGGACAGATTCCGAAATTTTTGCAAATCAGATATAGATTTGGAAATTTGATATTTTTTTGGATATTAATAAAAATTTCGACTGAAACTCAATGCAACAACCGTTTCCGTTTTGAATTATAACAGCCTATCAGGAACCCGGTCGTCTTCTATCCGTCCTTTTTTGTCCTGATTTGCATTCAAGGTTACCTTGAGTTTGCAGGAATTACTTCAAACTGTGTCTTTATTTGCAGCAACTATTGATGCAGATGTGTGCAAAAAATCGCTGCGATCATACTGTAATTAGTGAAACTGATATCCTCATTTTTTTTTTAATCTTCATTTGTACTATACAATTTTACTGGGCATTTGGTGCAGATTCATTGTATTGTACCCATTGCACTAATTCACATATGGTATTCAATTATCATTTATTTTGGACATTTAAGTTTTTAAGGCATTTTGAATCTCACTTGCATCTCAATTTGATAGATGCTTTGCCTAAATTATTTTCAATTGTAGATGCTTGATGATAAAATCTACATTATGCATATTGAGTGCAAATTGAATGGGATCTATTTATTCCACGGGTTGTTGGACTTTGTGGAAAGAAAGAAATAAGAAAGCTGTTTTTGCAAAATAAAAACTTATCTCATTAATGTTTATTAATGAGGCAGACATTAATTGAAATTAGGAGGTGGCTTGTTTTGTGTTAGCTGTATTTGGACCTTTAAGCTTTGTTTTATTTCAATGTGTTGTTACTTGTTTTGCATTTTTTTATTTGATATTTTTTTAATATATGCATAAAAAATATATGCATAAATTTTATTTTATGAATTATCAGTTGGCAATTGCTGATTAGTCTAAATACAAAAGTTAATGAATTATTAGTTAATAATCGCTTACTTATCTTAGAATAATTACAGAGGCATTTAAATTAATAAAAGAAATGTAACACAAAAAAATTCTTCAATTATGTCCTTACTTTGAATAAAAAGCCTCAAATTTTTTGCTTAAATTGTTGATGTTGAGCTAGATTTCTCTCCGTATAACTTTTATCTCACAAAACAATGTTCATGAATCATCTATGTCCACCATAATTTATCATTTTATTCTTTTACTTGTTAGAAAAATATCCAACAAATTTGATGGTATAGAAAAAAAAAAAAAAAAAAAAAGGTACACATATGCTATTATTTCAGATTGCATCAAAAAACTCGGTTTCTGATTCACATTATTCGATTTAAAATGGACGCTTCAGATTAATCCGTTGAAATTATTGAGAAGTAGAGTTATAACGAAGTTCACAAATTAACTTTGTGTATTTATTTTAAATTTTCGGATATAAAATAAGATTCTGCAACTCCATTCCGGAATAAATAAGCATTGAGAAAAAAGAAATAGGATTCATGCAATAGACACCTTTTCCATTTGTTGGTCAAGGTGAGGGGTCAGATTAGATACATTGGATTCTTGCCAAGTGATAGCAACAAATGAAGAAATAAAGACACCTCACTCATGAAAGTTGGACTTAATCAATACCTTCTTGCTTAGCAGAGGAAAGTTAATGAAAGCTCAGCTAATGAAAAGTAACTTGGTGTTGTTGGATACTTGTTTGGTGAAACATGGCCATCATAAACTGGATTTGTACAGTACTTTAGTCACTTTATCTGTTGGCGCTGTTATACTGTTTCTTTTTTTGTTTTTATTTAGGAGTTTAATTAATAAACTACTTTGTTAGACTCCTAGCTAGGAAAATCTCATTAATAGGTATGGTCGCAAGTTGGATTGAATGTCCTTTTGAAGATACCATTTTGGGCAATTTTATGTAAAAGGGCAAATCAAAGTATTGCATTTATTTTGTATGTATCTTAGAAAATCCTATTAGCATTTTGGTTATATTTGATTTTGCTTGAGCGTTATGTCGGATGAATGGACCCTGTCTATTTTTTGTGCGCTTTAAGTAATGGTGTAAGGTCTCAGTGAACGAGTGGTCCAGAGGCACTTTCGATTAAACAGTGCCGGTATGCTATTTTCTTTAACAGAGACATAATTATTAATTATAAATTATTATTTATGGAAGTGTCGGCAAGATTTTATGAACTTAAATTATTCCTCGTAAAAGACAAAAATATGAAGTATCCATGGAAAGAGATAAATTGACAAATGACAAAGTCTGAAAAGTGACATCCAACAAAAAATTTATAAGAAAAAAACAAAAAATAAAAATTGCAATAAGCATGATGAGTGTACAACGGTCTTATATCTTCATTTTTAAAGTTCAAATAGTGACAAATAGTAAATTCGAACCCTTCAATATAATTTTGATATGACAATGTACTTAAAAACCAAATATTTTCTACCTATCTAAGTATATTAAATTTAAAAAATAAAATTTAGTCATCAGATAATTTTTTATATGAAAATCATGTTGAGTGGTTGTGATCGACCGTTTGGACTCAAACAAAACTATAAAGTAATAGTACGGACCGGTGAGCCCTATATATGCACATAGTACCGTAGCCTCACTCAAACATGATTTTATATGTGTATTGATGCAAATTTAAAAATTATTTGATATTAATTAAGTGCCCGTAAAAATGAATTGTTTGTATGTATAATCAGTCAATGAATGATCAACTAATTTTCGAATTATAACAAAATTGATGCACGATCTAATATAAACTCGAAAGTTTATGGACAAGTTTTATTATTTACTGTAATAAGTTTTTTATTGCTGGTCAGAAAATTTGTTGTCATTATACCTAGTATTTTAAAATGCAGCTGCATGGACCGCATATGCCTATGCAGTCGGCAGCCGTGCTTAGAACGTCATGCAGTCTCTCTCATGCAGTTTTGAATATACGGCCGCATATGTGGACCGCATATGCTGATATACAGGTGCAAAATTTAATATGCGGCGCATGGAATCAAAATTTAATATGCGTTATATGGATCCAACCCCAAATCTCAAATTTAATATGCATTATGCATCTTTATAATTGTTGCATACAGAATTTGTTGTTTATGCGGAAAGCAAGTTTAATTATAATTGTGAAGCAGCAAGCATGTTTGAGTATTATGCAAAAATTTATTGTATTTTTCACATACAATAAGACACACTTCATGCTATTTATGTGAAAATAAATTCAAATACACGTACGCATATGAATATGTATATATATGAATTTTTATTTTAAAATCTGCATATATAAATCCGCCTATGTAGCCGCATACCGCATATGCGGCATTCAGTGACCTTCCGCATGCATGAACAAAACTGCATTTTAAAACATTGATTATAACTACCTCATATGGAATTTCGTTATTCAAAAAGTTGACAACAGCGATAACGAAGAAAAATAATTATGAAAATTTTAAAAAATGATAATCACACATACTCTGTAATATAGATCACTCCGTATTAAGTGTCAGAATTTGTACATTATTATCAATATTATTGCCGGTTAGTAAAAAATACGGCATAGACTACATTTGCGGGCATCGAAATCTCGAGCTTTTCAGTGATCTGAAAAGAGAAAAGTTGCCCTCTTAGTTTTTGTTCTCTTTTCATTCCTTTCTCTGTCAATATGTTGTTAATTTATTTCTTATTTAATACTTTTTTGGAGGAGGTGGGTAGATTTCCAACACTGCGTAGTCTTGGTCTAAAAATCGTTATTTCCGTAATCGGCGTTCTTTTTATCACCCAGATGCGTTAACAAACAGTAATTATATATCATACAGTACAGAGTTACACAGTAGCAACCAACGATTCCAAAGGTAAGCAACCAACATAAATTGACAGTTTGACACCAAACTTTTATTTGACCAAATTATAACCACGCGAACCGGGTAAAAGGTTCGTATCCTCTGCTAACAGTTGTAATTTTTTTTTTTTTTTTTATGAAAAGCCCATAGGCGTAACAGTTGTAAACAATTCATTATTTTCTACTCTTCGGTTTAAAAAATTGTACGTTATTTATGTTGCACTTTTGTAGGTCAAGATGAAACAGTTAAGAACCTTCATAAATTGATATAAGGTTTAGAAAAAAAATGATTGAATCTATTACGTATATTTGAAAATTTTCATGGAACTTAGTAAACAATAAATAATAATAAACTAGATTAAATGGTAATATATTTAATGAAAGAAATTGACTCGAACAATATAAAAAATTAAACAGCTGAAACAAATGAGATAAATATCATCTTAAAATATGGTATCACAACAGCAGCTTTATTTAATTTTGATTAACGAAGAAGGCTGCTTTCATATATTTGATCCCATTCTTCTCTACTGATTTGAACAATCTAGTAATTTATATATTTTTTTTGTTGGATTATATGTAAAAAAAGAAGAAGATACCTAGCGTATATTCAGCTTTTATGTTGCATTCAACTCTTATTATACATATATTTAAAAAAATCTTATTTACTTAAAAATAAAAATTGTAGATGTGTTCTCAATTAATTTAGATATAACGTATATCAAATTAAGTTAATTAGGAATTAGATTGTTCATTCACCATAAAGCTATTATATTTTCACCATTAAAAACTTAGGCCTTGTTCAGACGAACACAATCCCAGTTGGTTGTGTGGGATTTTTGAATCAATGTTATTTTTTTCCCATGATGTGTTCGGTGGATCTTATTTCTAATCCATCTTGGCTGCTATTCTCAAGTTCATTCTCGTGCATGGCTTAAAATGATGTGACAAATATAAGTTGGATCCCATTTTTTTTTCCAAGAGCTTTTGAGGTATGGAGATGGTGTTGAGTAGTTTTAAGTTATATATCTTTAACTTGTTTTTAGTACGAAGAAATCATCTATATTAATACATAGGAGTTTGAAATGTATTAGGTGGCTTGATCCCAATTCATATTTCAAAAAAGTTATATATCTTCAATTTGTGTTTTCATTTAAACTGATTCATTATTTAACTTGTTTTTCTCAATTTATTATATTATTCTTTGTAAGTAAAGTATCTCTAGTTTAATTGTAATTTATTATTTTTATCGTCACTTACAATCCTATTTTTTTACAATTTTACAATTTATTTTTTAAAATATTACATATTAGACTTTAGATTACTAGAATGGATCAGAAAATTAATATTGATAACAAGTCTTTAGATTACTAGAATGGATCAGAAAATTAATATTGATAACAAGTCTATCAGAAAAAAAATATTGTTTTCCATATTTCTTTTTTCTCAAATTAAAATTCCCCACAACTATTCTCACTACACTACCGAAACATTCATTTATGCACATTTCCATAACTATTCATGTACTCATGAGTATGAATTATCGTAAATAAATTTGTATGTTTCCGTACCCATAAAATCTCAACACACATAATCTCATAACAATCAAATAAGTCCTTGTGATGAAAGGCCAAATGTCTTTCAAATCAATTCAGATTTGACACATGTTTTATCTAAATAATTAAGAATAAATCTACAAGTTCATTTTTCAATTTAATTTTTTTTAATATTTATGTACCCATAAGTTAAACGTACCATAACAAAATGAATGTAAATATAATTGGATGTACTATAAAAAAAATGTTGTATTGCTTCCATGAGCTCCATCATAATGTGGGGTTCATCAAATTTAATGTTCAAATTGAACCAAAATATTGTGTGATCTATTCTTACTCAGAACTCCAATATAAACAAGACACCAATTCGATTTAAGGGCGGTTTCAAAGTTTTAACCAATTATTTATGTAAATTTCGTTGGAGGTCGCTAAATTTTGTTTTTTTTGTCACGAATTGGTCCCTCAAGTTTGATTTCTCTCTATAACCATTGAATTTTTTATTTGTTTCAATCAAGTCACTTTATTTTTTTTTTGAACGAAATGAGCATATTTTGTTAATATTTTGGATGAAATTAGCATATTTAGTTAGTATTTTTGGACGAAATTAGCATATTTCGTTAATATTATGAATGAAAAAGTTATAAAGTGACTTAAGTGGGTCAAATAAAAAGCTCAGTGACAACAAAAAGACAAATCAAACTTGAGTGACCAATACGTGACAAATAACAAAATAGTAACCTCTAGAAAAAATTTACCCCAGTTATTTAGCCAAAATTTTATATTAATACCATTTCTAATAAATAAATAAACCATAATATGCCCGCGGGCTGGAAGAGGCTCGGAAAAGCCATCCTGAAACACAATATACCCGCGGTGTGTGCCTGTGGGTACATGTCGCACCTCGACTCTATACTCAGATACGCTAGAGTCGGCTCATGCGATCAGATTGATGACATATCTAACGAGCCTGATATCTATGTACGGTATGCTGACGACGAGGCTTTGTTTCAGAGTGTCCACGACGCTGCTACCGTTAGTCAGGCATTCGACCAGGGTGCCGAGGCATTACGCCGACCCGCAGACTCGGTCCTGCCAACTCAGGATGCCGAGGTATAGTATTATTTAAATGCCTAATTGTCATTTTTTTTTTTTCAAAATTCTTGATTTACAAATTTATAAGTTACTGTAGGGTGAGGAGCCGCCATATTACAACATTTCGGCAGATTTTGGCACCGAGGGAGATGGACTGTATTCTCAAGGTTACAGTTCGACTTAGACGGTACCTCCTGCCTATCAGCCGGGCTATGTTCAAATAGAGCCCATCCTGGAGTTTCCCGGAGCCTCCACACAGCAAAGCATATATCCTCCTGATGCGTACCCTTCGCTCGATGACCCGATTGCGAGGCATGCGTATTTGTTCACTCAGGGTGAGTCTGGACATACTACGGTTTTTGGTCCTGGAGTCCAGCAGACATCCGAGATTGAGGAGGTTCATGACGAGCAGGTTCATGAGGAGGATGTCGATGAGGAGGACGATGAGGAGGACGATGACACCGATACTGATGAGACATCACTCTCCAAGCGGGGTAGGGGGTTTAGGAAGAAGAAGCCGAGAACAATATTTAGATCAGACCTGTAGGTTTTGATTTATAGTTTGTTAGGTTTTTTGTCAGATACTGTGACTTATTTATTTTTATCGGATATTAGATGTTTTTGTTTTATCTGGACAGGCTTTGGTTATTTATTTATTTCAAACAAACGATATTTTGCAAATAAACGACAGACTCAGAACTTTGATCCGACAAACAAATGACATTTTAAAAATAAGCAACATTTAAAACAAAATAACAATTTAACATAATAACTAAACTATATAAAAAAACAAATAAACAAACAAATAATACCATTCTGTTAACGAAAATAGCAGCCCCTGAGTATAGGGCCGCCAATTGTCATTGCGGCCCTGGTATTTTTCGAATTCTTCATAATTAGTGGGTTTTTTTTTGGAGAATGATATTAATAAAAATTTCTGGTTATTTAGTGCCGCACTTATTTCAATACAAAATAGGTTTCACCGAGAAAAAACAAGTCACAAATTCAATAATGAACATATCTCCCCTGCATTTTATCACAACGGCATGCCATAGCTCCGATATTTTTATTAATAACCCCAGAAAAAAGAAAAATATCAAATCTAACTCCGATTCCAACTTATTTTCAAATCTAACCTAAATGCCCAGGGATGGAGCAGTCCAGTTTGCCTACCAAACCCCCCCAGAAGGGGGCGGTCAGCTGTGCACACCGAACCGCCCCCCTATGGGGCGGTCCAGTTTTTTTTTTTTTTTTTTTAAGATTTGAGAGACAATATGAATGAAATTTAACAATAAAAATTCGAATTTTGTTTTTAATATTTGTTAGATTAATTCTTTTGATGTATAAACCGACATTTTTAAAAATACCCAAAGTTATTAAAGATTAATAAAAATGCCCAGACCCATCAACTTTTATTAAAAATGCCCAAACCGGCAATTTAATGGCCGGTCCCGTGATTTTTTTTTTTGATAGGATATTTATACTAAAATACGGTAAATTACTGGAAATTATGTTAATTTATGCTGATTTACACTAGAATTATGCAAAAATACGGTAAACTACTTGAAATTATGTTAATTTATGTTGAAATTACAATAATTATGTAGAATTATGCTAGAATACGCTAAATTACGTATGAATAGGGCCGATTTTGTGCCATCTTTCATAAATCATAAAAAATGGTAAAAAAATTCCAAAAATAATAAAAATTGGTATTCTACAAGTTCATTATATAACTAATTTACTGAGCTACGTAGATTGGAGAATATAAATGAAAATCTTAATCGGAAACTTCAACTGAAGTTTTGAGGCTCTTCCCTTTGTTTTTTGGCGATTCTGAATTTTGAAAAACCTCATAGTGTCATTGATGCATGCGCATTTTCACAAGCTTTCCGAAAAGTGGTCATTTGCTGAAATTGGACACTCGAGCGCCGTTTTATAGCCGTTTGAAGTTTCTTCGTCGTTTTTTGCCTTTTCAGTGAAGATATTATCCCTATTCATACGTAATTTAGCGTAATTTAGTGTATTCTAGCATAATTCTACATAATTATTGTAATTTAACATAATTTAGTGTAATTCAGCATAAATTAACATAATTAACATAATTTCAAGTAATTTAGCGTGTTTTAGTATAAATATGCTAATTATATATCAAAAATGTAATATAGCAAATATTTAAAAAATAATTCGATTTTTTAGTGTTATATTTTAGCATTTTAGCTATTTATCTCTTAACAAAAATAAAAAAAATTAACATAATTTTTCAAGTAATTCTCAAGTAATTTAGCGTATTTTAGTATAAATATGCTATCAAAAAAATAATTTGACAAAATTTTAAAAAAATTCAATTTTTTAGTGTTATATCTCAGCATTTTAGTTATTTAGTCAAGGGATCGGCTGGTTTGGGCATTTTTAATAAAAGTTGATGAGTCTGAGTATTTTTATTAATCTTTAATTAACTTTGGGTATTTTTAAAAATGTCAGTTTATACATCAAAAGAAGTAATCTAACAAATCTTAAAACAAAATTCAAATTTTT
The DNA here is from genome assembly GCA_025461125.1 of Carex kokanica. Classification (NCBI taxonomy): domain Eukaryota; kingdom Viridiplantae; phylum Streptophyta; class Magnoliopsida; order Poales; family Cyperaceae; genus Carex; species Carex kokanica. Next base: position 226,896 of record JAJGRX010000376.1, read on the forward strand.
ATTGTTAAATTTCATTTATATTGTCTCTCAAATCTAAAAAAAAAAAACTGGACCGTCTCACAGAGGGGCGGTTCAGTGTGCACAGCTGACCTATGGGGCGGTTTGGTAGGCAAACTGGACCGCTCCATTTCCGGGCGTTTAGGTTAGATTTGAAAATAAGTTGGAATCGGGTTAGATTTGATATTTTTCTTTTTTCTGGGGTTATTAATAAAAATATCGGGCCATAGCTAGCATGGGGCCTGGGGCCATGCTATTGCATTCAGTGCAGCTACATTGCCGGGTGTGTCGTATGTTCAACTGTGGTCAATTTGACCGGACATTACTGGTGCAGCTTTGTAAATAACAGGAGAAAATTTCTGTCCTACGTAAGACCAACCAACTTTTGGGAGCCCATTGCGTTGCTTTACAGGCCCACATGGAAAGACCGTTTAATTTGTCTTGTGTGGGTCTTTCTAATTTCTAAACCCCGTTTTTTTCTTTTTCCTTCTTTGAACTGGTCTAAACCCCGTTTTTAGCTGTATCAGCATTTACAGAGAGGTGAGGAATCTGTACTGTACGGGCCCACTCCGTTCGGCAGCCGGCTCGGTGGGAGCCTTACAACGGACATTTCCTTTCGGATTCTTCTCTTCTCCATTTTCTTCGAACTGGAATTCACCAGTACATTTAAAATGCTATACTAGGAGGGTGAATGCCTTTGTTGAACTGGAGATGAAACGTTACCACATAAATATAGCACAACCGTAGCACCGTCTCTCCTTGGTTCCTTTTTTTTCCCTTTCGCAACTTTCGTTTGCTTCAAGCGACGAGTATTTATGTACTGTGTTCAGATCTCCCGTGGCAGTTAGGCTGTAAGAAAATATAAAACAAATGATTTACGAATGTATGTAGTTATTTACCAGCCAGTATGCTATTTATTACAATAAAGTGCACAGGAAGGAGAGCTCTGACGAGTATCTTTTTCATCGGATTTTGCTATTTTCCCATGATTGTTCCTCTTTACGCTTTCTTTAAATAATATAAAACAACATTAGTCCGCCTTTTTCCTGTCCCAAGCACTGTCAAACCCCCTTCTATTTCAAAAATTCGCACTAATCAAACCCCCTTCCCACTCCCCCGTTTTCTCCTCTCTCTTTCTCTCTCTCCGTTGAACTGGAACCCTAGCTTGATGCTCGACTGAAATTCCAGATCGGAGATGACAGATGCAAGTGGCCGCGCTAGTGGCTCCGGTGGAGGCAAGGCGGCTCCTGTGCGGCGTAGGCCCTCGCTAAGACGGAGCCTGGACGCAGATGAGTTCATCAACATGATGCACGGGTCAGATCCGATCAGAGTTGAGCTCACTCGACTCGAGAACCAGGTCAGAGGTGCGAATGTAGCTTGATCTATTGCTTTATCTAGCGTTGATTTGTTTCTTGGGTTATGCTTGAAGCTTTGGTTGTGAATCTATTGCAGATAAGAATAGGGAATTAGGAGAGGCACAGGCGGAGATCAAGTCACTCAAATTGTCTGAACGAGCTAGAGAGAAAGCTCATGAAGAGGTACTCCTTTCTTTTCACATTGTGCAAATAGTGCTTCGTGGTACATGTTAGTTTCTATGTAACAATAGTTTTCTGAGTTAAAACTGGTAGATGAAACAAAATTTTAACCATAGCCATTGTGCATGTAGCTATATGGAAACACTATCTAATTTGGAATTCTAAAATATCATAAATCATTTCCATGTATCTTTCTTTAGGTTTGCAAGAGTAAATTAGATGAGGATTTAAATCAAGTTTAACTCTGCTTTCCGTGAGCTGAAGTGTTTAAAGTATTTGCTAACCCACTTATTGTATATTTTTAGTTCTGTATTTCTGAAAATTTAAGCAATTTGTCTCTGAGTGAGTTGGTATGATAGCTCCATCAAGTGAGCTTTTCCTTTATTGGGACATTAACTGCACTATCCTATCTATTACCGTGTTATGCTTTTTTACCTCCATTTATAGCAAACTTATTTTTGGGTTATTAACTGTATTAGCAGGGGCAGAAGGTAAAGCTTCTCTAGGGGTAGCTAAGCCACCCCCAACATTTTAATTTTTTTTTATCAAGTATATAAAAATTAAACTAAAACTTTTATTTTATATGTATTAGCCACCCCTATGATAATACAAAAAAATTAAAGGGTTTGAATGTAAGATTACATGTTTTTTTCATTTGCTAATTTGTCCAGTAGTAAAACAGGAAAAAAAAAAAAACTAAAAAAAAAGGAAATAAACCGTGCCTATTACAGTATTGTCTTCATTGGGCATTTTGGAGAGGTCACCTTAACCATTTTAGAAGGCATTGTTGATTGTTACCGTAAAAAAGGAAAATTATTGGAGAGAAAAAAGAAAGTGATTGAAAGGTTTTCTGAAGAGAGAAAAAATCAAAATAAAAAAGGTGAAATTTAAATTGATGTGAAGGAAGTGATATATTTTTTCTTTGAAATTTAGATTTGTTTTTTATTCCTGACTATTTACAAATTATTAAATTGTTGTTCATTGTAACTTTTAGATAAAGGTTAATTTTAATATTTTATTTTCGTACTAGATTGTCTTTTAGATTTTTAATTTTTTTGTAAAAACATAAATAAATTATGATAAATATGATTTGTTTATGGAATTATAGAAGAGATTATTTGAATTTTTGTATATAATTTGAATCCAGGTAAAATTATATCTAAAAGATTGAATTCAGGTAGAATTATATAATTTGCAAGGTGAATGAAAGCAAATAGTGAAGATTGAAGAATCATACAATCTTGTGTTATATAGCTTTTGGTTTTTATTAAAATATTTTTTAAATATGATATTTATCTGGTTAGCGCCCCCTTATAGTCGAAGTCGAGTTCCGCCCCTGTGTATTAGTTAACCCAAGAAAATTTCTTTACATCTTGGAACTGAAAGTCAATCATGCTTCTAAATTCTGTCAAAAGCACTCTGAAAAAAAAAATGGAAATGTAGCCTTTCTCATTTTTAACTCATTCCAGATTTCCGGGGAATTCTTAAAATTGGAGGAGAAGCTGAAGAAAACAGAGTCCCTTTTAGAAAGCAAGGTACTGGTGCTAAACTTATCTGCTTTTAATATGCTCTTGTTGCTCATTATTATAATTTATAAATCCATTCTTACATATGCGTAGTTGGTGATAGAATTTGGAAATAAAGAAACTAAATGATGAGAAGAAGGCCTCTGTGGCGGCCCAGTTTGCGGCAGAAGCGACGCTCAGAAGGGTTCATTCAGCCCAAAAGGATGATGACATGCCCCCCATAGAAGCCATTCTCGCACCGCTCGAGGCGGTGCTAAAGATTGCCCGTCAAGAGGTAGGGTACCAGATGATTTTTATATCAGCTACCTTAATAACCACTTGTTTATATCAAGAAAGCTCCACAAGGTTCTATTATCAGTTTATTTTCTTTCCAAGTAAACTGTTGTATTTGATGGCTGTGTAAGAACCATCATATCCAGGGCGTATTTTAAAAATGAGTCAATTTATAGCAACTGTTGGTTAAAATAATGGTTTGTACAGTTGCAACAGGACTGAATGATAAGCTTAATATGGGAAAACAGAAATACAATATACAGACAAATGTTCAGTATCTTAACATACAGAACCAAAGCTGAAGGCATCAAAAATCAAAAGGATTATCAAAAGAAGGATGATTAAATTTAAAAGCACCTTTCTATTAATCTCTGGTAAATGCATACACTTGTAATCACCAGAATAGGGATAGCACCTGTACTGAAATCTTTTGGTGCCATAACCTCTCCCAAGGTGATGTAGGTTGGGGGATGAAGTGTTGGGATAAGGAGACGAGTCTTATCACCACTCTCACAAGGAAAAAGTTATCTCCTTACCCCTCCACCTTTATCCCACTCCCAAACATTGCCCAATTGTATTGAAGTTCATTCACTTTGGTTGGTGCTCTCCTATCTAAGAAAACATCTTAACAAAAGTTCTTTTTAATGATGCTCCTTTTCCAGTCAAATGAACAAAATTTTGATAAGGGATCACTGATTTGAAGATTTATTTCCTACTTGTAGATTGCAAAACTTCAAGAGGATAACAAGGCACTGGATCGGTTGACCAAGTCAAAGGAGGCTGCTTTGTTGGAGGCCGAGAAGACGGTGAAAACTGCACTGGCAAAAGCTGCTTTGGTGGATGACTTGCAAAACAGAAACCAAGATCTGACAAAGCAAATCGACATATGCCAGGTATATATAGGTAATACAGCCATAGTATAATCCTATCCAGCTGCATTTTGCGCTAGAATGTCATCAATAGTACCTTTTTCACAGGAGGAAAACAGGATCTTGGACAGATTACACCAGCAAAATATTGCAGATGTTGAAAAGCTGAGCCAGACAGTGAAGGAACTTGAAGAGGCTGTGTTGGCTGGTGGAGCCGCTGTCAATGCTGTTAGAGATTACCAGCGCAAAGTTCAAGAAATGAATGTAATATTTCCTCTTACCTTTTGTCTGGCAATTTATATACATATATTTCTTTTTCGGCCGAAAATTCTGTTGTTTCTATAGGATGAAAAGAAAACTCTGGACCGAGAGCTGGTGCATGCGAAAGTAACTGCAAATAGGGTTGCAGTTGTAGTTGCAAATGAATGGAAGGATGGAAATGATAAAGTCATGCCTGTTAAGCAGTGGCTGGAAGAGCGAAGGTTCATGCAAGTAAAGATCTCTAACTCCCTTATTTTTTTACTGCGAATTGTTAAACAGTGTTTTGTTCTTGGAAGAATTAACACTGTTGCATGTAAACCCTCAAATTAAGAACTACGATACCTGACTGAACAACTTAAAACAGAAGGATCTCAGTTTCTTTTGTAAAATATCATTGTCTCAACTCCCTCCATTTTACTCAAAGATGTCTAACAAGCAGTTATTTGTTCACTTCTTCTTTTACAATCATTAAGAAAGGAATTTTAGGGGGTTTATGCAGATACTTTTTATATTGCTTATACCTCATTTTGTTTTATTGCTTATATATTTACCACATTTTGTTCTGTTTGCGAACAAAGGAAACTTTATATTCTTTAAGTTACACGTATGTCTCAAAAGTACTGATTATTTCTCCTTGCTCTCTCATGGATTGATTCTGTACTAGTAAGTGTTGCATAGCTGTACCATTCTTTTCTGGAATATCACAATTGTATGTAAATTGCTAATTTATTACTATTTTCTGTACAATAGGGTGAGATGCAGCAACTTCGCGACAAGCTGGCCATAGCAGAACGAAGTGCTAGAATCGAAGCTCAACTTAAGGTAACAATCAAAGCAAAAGAAAGTAGATTTACTATAAGTGGTACCTGAAGTCCCTTTACTACTGTGCAAGTTGCCTGGTAGAATTGCTCTAACCCTGCAGATCCAATTGTTAAAAGGGATCGTTCAACAATATTAAATTAGGGATATAACTAGATATACAATTTTGTGATATTAGTAATTAACTTGTATAAACATAACCAAATTTCTTTATTAAGCCACATTGACCAGGCCAAGGCCAAAAATTTTAAATTTTGTCTAAGAACTGAGATCAAGTGTGTGGATAAAATTCTAAGTAGCCTTTGCTAACTCGCAGGATAAGTATCAGCTTCGGCTCAAGGTACTAGAAGAAGGGTTGAGAACACCATTAAACAGTTCAGGACGCACCAACTCAGAAGGGAAGCCCTTAAGAAATGACATATCTGTAGTTTCACGCCGCCAATCACTAGGCGGAGCTGGGGCTGCCGATAAGATCCACAAGTTGATCTCCAATGGTAGTTCTGTGAATAACAAGAGATCGCCATCTCCCAGACCTTCTTCCCTATCTGTTAGCAGCAGTATGGTTCTGAGACGTGCAAAAGGGGCATCAAAGTCATTTGATGGTGGCTCAGTGGATCTCAGCCGTAGTGTCACATCACTAACCTCAAACAAAAACAAATCTGGTAATTTTGCAAAAACATCCCTGGGTGTTGGAGTCAGTGAAGAAAAGGAGAAGGGAGAAGGGTTGAGGAATGAGGAACAGGTAGATTCAAATATTAGTAAGGATAATGAGCCAAATGAAGAGCAGGTATCTGGGTTTTTGTACGATATGTTACAGAAGGAGGTTATTACCTTGAGGAAAGCTTGTGAGGAGAAAGATCAGGGCCTCAAGGACAAGAACAGTGCGATTGAGGTAAGTTACTAGTTTGAAAATTTATTTTGGAGAATTGGAAAATTTTCTACGGAAGGAAAAAAGAAAAAGAAACAGCTACTGCTAGTGTTAGTTTCCTTCCTCCTTTATTTTCCCTGTTTTGATTGGACGAACCTTTTTGGTCTAGTGTACTCTCTCTATGACATTGCTGTAGGAATCTGGTTTTGATGGTATATATTGTTATGCTGCTTTTGTTGACCCAGTATAATCGTGACTTGCTAATAATTGGAAACTTGGGGTTGCTCGTGTTGGGTTGTGTCTGATGTCACGTCACAATTGGGACATCCACCGCATTTAAATATAATTGGAATTTAAGGATAATTAATATTTATTGATTTGTAAAATAGTGCTATGCAGTTATGCAGTAAAAGTTATATTCTATTTTCCATCTAATTGATAAAAATGTAATCATGAACTTAGATACAACCATACAAGCTGCTGCATCCCCTATGTCATTTTGACTTGAATTTGATCAGGTTCAGGTGGAACTGAACCCAAATGGGTAGGATTTGCTGTCCATAACTTCATTGGTACTTTGGTTATTTCTAATCTGATCATAATTGCCTTCTTATAAAATACTTCATCTCTGACCCACCAATTTTGTGATGTTAATTGCAGATGCTGGAGAAGAAAGTGGAAATGTTGACAAAGGCAATGGAAGTGGAGGCAAAAAAGATGAGGCGAGAAGTAGCTGCAATGGAGAAAGAAATAATGGCGATGCGCTTAGACAAAGATAGTGACTTCAAATCAAGGCGCCTCAGCATTTCCAGGGCACCTGTAAGTACGAGGTAGGCACCTGCACCACTATTCTTCCTTTACCAGATTGCCTACACATGTTATTAACAGTCATGTCAATTGTTCTATAATTTCAGAAACGTGCCTCGAAGTTCTTGAGGTGCAACCTTCAAATAGGTGCTGAACTCAAAAAGAAAGAGCTGCATTTGATGTGTAGGCCTCTCGTGATTACTTTAAATCTTCTTAACTTTTCATTGTTTTTTCATTTTTTCGGATTGCCGGATTGATTTAGCACTGACAGCCCTGCAAATTGGAGGGGCCAAATCGGTTGTTGCTTTAACATAACCTCTATATTGTGATAACATAACACATGAGTGCAGAGAATTAGATTTCATGGATGGGATCTCAAGGTTTGATTTATTTGTATAGATTTGTTTTGTTCTGATTATTCACCCTTTTCAAGACTAGTGAGGTCTTAACATGTTTAGGGCTTCGTATTCTCTACACTTGTTTATATTTGTTGTAATTAAAGATTGATCCACTGATATTTATCTAGTGGCAATGTGTTGAGTTTAAATTTATTTTCAGTGGTAATGTAACAAGTTTTAGAGGCTTTTGAGTCGTCAAATATGTACACTGTTTGTTGATAACAGAAGTTTGCTCCTAGACGTTTTATTCTCAATCTGGAGAGGAAGTTATCTTTCTGAATAGATGTTAGTTCTAACTGCTTTAAAAGATGGCTTTTTAAAATAATTTATGAAACTTGATTTGGTCGAGACAGATAAAGTAGGAAAAAGGTGAAGCGTTCATTCCCCTATTGTCTACTCGCTTATTTAATAATAATAATTAATTATTAATAGCTATTATATAATGGTTAATAATGAAAGATTTAGTTTTGACACGTTTATATAGATTTTGTAATATGTTAGGGAAAATGATTATGTATTTCACTTGATGATATACAATTATTGATAGGGTGAAGAACTGAGTCCATTTTCTTATTGTCCCACTCACTTATATGTTAATAATAATTATTTATTTGTGAAGCGAAACTATATAAATGTTAGCGATTATTTATTAAAATTATATAGATTTATATAGATCTTGTAATATTATTATCATTAATAATTATGCTTTTGTATTTAATAAATATATAATTGTTGTATTGTTGTTTACAAATAAGTGGAAGAACATAAAAAAATAGTGGACGTATAAAATTTTATTATTGTTAACGGGATGGATATGTTGATGGACAATTAGGTAAATGATGAATTCAGATCCTCTCCAATACCGTAATAGAGAATCTTTTACAATTACTGGATCTGAGCCGTTTTTTTTAACGTGGCACGAATCTCAAAGCCCAAAAATACTGCCCCTGCGCTAGCCCGAGTCTCAAAGTGACTGAGAGTTAATTTCAAACCGTAAAGCAAAGGAAATTTTTTACAATATTGGAGAGGATATTTGTTCGGTAGATACAGCATCTCAACGCGCTCGAGTGTTGATTGTGACAGTTTCCCTTTGGACTGACTCTTGCGTAAATTCTGTACCTAGATACAAAAACAGAATATTGACTATAGACACTAGACAGCACCATTGCACCAACAAAGAGTTAATGGTCTTTGGTTGCAAAACAGAATGCTGACAATAGACAATCTAATGACAAGAGTTAAAAGGTGCAGTGCCAGTGCAGCCGTGCAGGTTTCTTGTCCTGTACAACATTAAACTCTTTTTTTTTTACCACATTTGTTCGAAATTTGTTGGACTACACTATTTTTTTAATAAAAAACAATTAATATCTTTTTCGAAGATCTAAATTTTTAATTTCTAAATAAAAATCCCCGGTATTTGATACTTCGTACGGTACGAGCTAATCTTGAGTTCTAAGCTTTATTCTATTCTAGCACACGGCATAGGTAATTGGGGCGTGAGGGAGGGCTAAGCATCAATTCAACCGACTACACTATTTAATTATTAGAACCTTTGGCAAATTTGATGCTTAAGAAAAACGAAAAAAGAAATGACGAATCTAGGTTTGTCCTTTCTCCGTCAAAGCAGCCTTGAAGTGAAAACCACACTTTTGTATCGTCTTATTAGAACCTTTGGCGAATTTCATGCTTAAGAAAAACGATAGAAGGAATGACGAATATAGGTTTGTTCTTTCTCCATCAAAGCAGCCTTCAAGTGAAATCCAAGTGGTGAATGCCGAATGCTTCCGTAACGTTCACGGGATTTGTTGTGGTACCCGAGACTATGACTTTTCGTACGGTGTGTTCTGCTTTTTTTTTTTTTTTGGCATCGATTTCAAATGTATATAGCTGTAATTCCAAGGTGTCGTTTTACCTGCCAAGAAATGTCATATCTTCGTTCTTACATTAATGACGTAGATTTCTAATTCGCTAATAATTTTGATTAAAAGATAAAATTTTAAATTTGAACAAATATTTTGATTATATACATCTTTTTTATATTTTTTAACATGTAGAAGTCTAAATTTATTTAGACACATACACGTCACATATACTTTGCATATGCAAATTGTATCATTTTTCTGATTGATCCTTATTTCTTTCTATTTTTAAAATATCATTTAAAGAATTTTTTAATTGATTAATAATTAATTTGTTGTCTTCATTTATTTCTATTTTCTTATATTATTTAATGAATGTTATTTGTCATTTACTATATCATTTTGTTTATTTTTTATGAAAATATGTTAACAAGATAAAAAAATGTCATTTAAGATATCATTTAAGAAATGTTATTTGTTATTTAGTCTAATTTTTTTTATGAAAATATGTTATTTTGTTTTGTTCTCTTATAATATATTTCGTTGCAATGCACGTACATGATACTAGTTTATCTTTTATATAAAAGAATTGTTTGTTTTGAAGTAATTCATTATAAGGATCTTAATATAAATTGTTTAGTTCTTTTTTTTTTTTTTTTTAAAGAAGTGGGTAAAATCCACCGATGTAAATTCAACAAGAAATTACAAAAAACATTCAGTTCATGTACCGACACTCTGGTACCACACATGCAACTTACAAAACATAAAAGCACCTACATAGGTATTACAACCAAATACCTAACATCATGCAACTAACTAAACATACAAAACAACTACCAAGTTTAACTCAAAAGACAAACTGACAATAAAAGCAAATATGCATAAAAGACCCTGTAACTATACTAATCCCAAAAAGTTCATTCTTCTATGGGTTGTATCCACCATTATAATGGTAAGCAAACTTCCTTGGAGGTCCTTTACCTCACAAGGAAGCATACAAATTAAATTAGACAAAGCATCATAAGATAGATTACTACACCAAAACTTGACTGTAAAGAGTATCTGGGACCCTAAGCTCATAACACTTTTCACCTGTCCACCTTTAAAAATTATTCTATTACTCTCTAACCAAAGTGTCCATAACACAGCACCCCGTATAAGCTTTACTAGATTATAATCTTTCATGAGTATACACCTATCAAGATCCCACAAGTCATGCACAGTTAAACCCTCAAAGGCAAACCCATTAAAAGTTGAAATACATTGATTTAGTTCGGTTCGGTTCAATTCAATGAAATCATTATAGCACTAAAAATTAGAGTCGAACCAATATAAACCGGTCAGTTCGATTTAATCATTTTTGAGAAGTCTAAACCTAAACAATCCATTTAAACCGAAAAACTGATCCAATTAAATCCAAATTTTTCAATTAGGTTAAAAACCAAACAAACTAAACCGTTTGAACACCCCTAGTTACTCCTGCATGTATCATTTATCTCTTTCACATTCTTCATTCATCTCTCTTTCATCTGTTCAAAACAACTCTACTTAGGCGCTTACGGGCTTTCAACCCAAAAAAAAGAAAGAAAACTCTAATTCTTAAGCATTGGTCGTTGATCTGATGGTTGATATATGTAACGACTCAATATATACAACACAAGTAACAACTCAATGGTAGGGGTGAAAACGGAGCGGATACGTAGCGAATAGTGGTAAAATTATATTCATATTTCTTTTTAATTTTTTGGATACGTCATCCGGATATAGATCAGATATTAGCCGGATATAGATACAGATACGGATCAGATCCGATATTTATTAAATTAATATATTTTTTAAATACTAAAGTTCATAATATTTGTCTAATTATAATGATGAATAGCACTATTTTTGAATACTGATCGAATACGAATCGGATATTATTCATACCGTTTTCATCTCTACTCAATGGTGATGTATAATTTCTTCTAAAGCAGGTGCTAAAGATAACCACCCCTCTTATAAAATATATAGCCGACTGGTGACTACCCAAACATGAGATAACCACCCCTCTTATAAAATATATAGCCGACTGGTGACTACCCAAACATTCTTCTAATTAACTAGGTAAACCTATAAGCATAGCTCTCACCTGCCGACACCACCGAAATTTTTATTAATTGAAAATATAAATAAAATATCGCCAAATGGGATTGTTTTGCTGGAAATTTGAAATCTAATCCCGTCCAATAGGATGGGACATTTGACACGTCTCACTAATCAACTCTCTCTCTACCGATAATCAAATTAATTGAATAGGAAAAAAAAGGGACGGTAAATTTGTTCCCGTCCGACCACCAAAAAAAACAAAAGAAAAACTAGGGACGGTGTAGATAGTCCCATCCCAGGAGCATAAAAAAAACACGAACGAGTTAGTCCATCCCGTCCCAGACCCAGCGAAAATACCGCCCCGCGATCCTTTCTCTCTATTATGTCTCCTGACCCTTCGCTCCTGTGCCTCACCGACAGAACAAGAAAACCCCACCATAACACACGCGGTCTTGACCGACTCCACGATGCACGCCTTCTTGGACGGGTTGGTTTATCCCTTCCGGCTACAGAAATCTCGACCCCCTTCGCTTTACTCCTCTCAAATTTGTCGGACGGCTTCTCTAGGTAATTTAAAAAAAAAAAAAAATTGGGATGAATTAGTGTAGAAATCAATTAATTAACAATAATTTTTTATTTGATTTGTTATCAAATGATTGATTATATTTAATTTTATTAATTTGTTAATTGTATTTTAGAAGAATTGATAAATTAGGATTTAGGGTTTAGAAGAATTGATTATTTATTTTTAGACTCATTTGATATGGTATAATCGATTTCAGTTAAGTAATTTATTTTGATTAGTCCATAGCATAGAATTGAGAGTTGAGAATTGAGAGTATTCATAGTATTATTTTGATTATTGTTGGATCAACCATCTACTCTCAATTATTAGAATAATTTGTCCGAATTCTCAACCATCTATGATATAAATAATTCATATCATTATTTTGGCTATATTTTAGCCTAAAGTTCTAAAAAGAAATATTAAGTAGATATTCATTTTGGATTTTTGGTAATGTAAGTAATTTAGTTAAGTAATTTATAATTTAGAATCTATTATGAAATTGAATTGAATTGATTAGGATTCATTTATTAGTTTGCAAGAATTGATAAATTATATAACTTGTTAATCTCTTATTTTATTTATTTCTTAATTTATTTATTCATGTGAGTTTTAAAGTTTATAGGTAATTGTTTAATTTAGTAATCTATTTAATCATGTGAGTGTTGGGCTCTATCGAAGAAGCTCACATATGCAGGTTGGAATGCTGAGGTGTCATTGAAGCTTGCCACAGGGTGACTTACACCACGGTCGGATATGGAAAAAAGTCGAGCTTGAACACATGGTGTTTGGTGCGATTGTGTCGGGGTAACAGGCGGGACATCCCCTTCTGAATCAGCTTCACTATTCCAGTAGGTGTCATTCTCACATGAGTCAGCATCTTCTTTGCCATCACTTTGCGGCACGTCATCAACATCAGGATAAGGATCATCTACCTCCAGCGGATCAATCCATGGACTGTACTGATTATTGTATTATGTCTGAACAGGCGGTGACAACTCGTTCACATCGGGATAAGGATGTAGATAAAGGACTTGTCTCGGTATTTGTTGTGTCTGATGGAGTTGGAAGAGACTGGGACCCGCATAGTTAATCCTGTATTGGGTCTGTCGAGGTTCTGGTTGTGTCTCCGGTACCATACTATCAATGAATAACTGCGGTTGCATTTTACCGATGATTGAAACCAACTCAATGTATAAATCGACATAACAATACTGGATTTGGGTAAGCATACTTTGGTTATAAATACCTCTCCAACTCTGATTGCGCACGATTTTTATTTTCTCATAATAACGTCGGGTTGTTTTTTTTTAGAAGAATAACGTCGGGTTGTTGTATCAACATTAACTCGTGCATGTGCTTTTAGGTTGTACTCACTCTCGGAATATCCAAGCTGGCAATAAATTACACCTTTCACATCATACCAACCTTGTTCACCAGTCACACTCAATGAGAATTAAGGACTAATGTTATACTCCACTCCTTTATGATCGTGCCATATTTCATCACTGAAATGAATCCCAACATTAGCATGATTTATTATTTTTATGAATTAGCCTACACAAAATGAATAAATTACATATAATTACATATAATTTATTATTACAATAAATATTGATTAATTACCCTACGCAAAAGTTTACCTGTTTGAGATTTTTGAGATGCAGAAGGAATGAGATGTAAGAAACTTTGGACGAAGAAAAAGATTATTGCATAGAGATAACAGTTGATATTATGCAGGATCTCTATAATGACCTGCTTTAAAAAATCACTAATAAGATTTATAGTTTATAAGGACTTGGACGGATTTTCTTGCACAGAGAAAACAAACACGGATGAGGTTGAATTTATAGTCCATTTCGGTGTCAGGGACATGATGCTTTATCCCGTCCTTGAATTTTTTTTCTCGCGTATGGGACAGTAAGGTTTGTCTCGGCCGTGGATTTTTTTTTTCCGTGTCTGGGACGGGATGAATTTTACCGTCCCATATTTTTTTTTCCTTTTCTGCGTAGTTAGTTTAGTTAGTTAATTTAGGTGGTTAAAATTTTGGATAAGCGGGACGGGTTAAATTGTCCCATTTGCTGGGGACGGAATAAACGATCCTGTTTTAATTAGATTTCAAATTTCCAGCAGAACGATCCTCTTTGGCGATATTTTTTTTATTTTCGATTAATAAAATTTCGGCCGACACCGTTGTTTTCCTCTTTATAAAAAGTGTTTAAAATATTTTTTTTTACAATGTAATTAAATTTAAAATAATAACGGTCTTTAAATTTTAGGTTGGGCCAATTCATGACCTAATTGCGTGTTATTTGGAGAAAAGTTTATCATGTAACTCTATTTTAATTGATAACAAATATTTTCTTTGTGACATTTTCTTCTGGTTATAAAAGAGGAGATAATATAACTAGTAATTTTATAAAAATTTCTCCCGGGTTAACTGAGATCGATGTTCAAGGAGCGTAAACGCACAAGTGTTCTCTTTATTTTATTGATTGTTATCATCGTTATCAATAATTATCATTATATTATTATTGAGTGGGGCTATTATGCCCATATTGGTCGTGTTATTAATTCATATTTCATTTTTAAATTCTCAAGCTCTCATCAATCAATTCTACTGTTCGACGTGATCTTCGTACAAAAATAATAATATGAAAACCAGATTTTAAATTTTATTTAATTTTGTTTTACTATTTTTGTAAAGATTATGGACCATTTGAAGGTAGTGATTTCCTACCTATTAAAAAATAATAAATATATTCTAAAAAATTTTAAAAAAATATTTTTAAAAATATTTTTATATGAAGTTCATGTTGAGTGATTTATCTTAACTGTTTAGATTTTAAAAATTAAGATATGAATTTATATAATGAACCGAGTTCGATGCATAATTTAAGTGTACAATCAACGTTTATGTACATCTATTTAATATATTGAAAACTAAAAAAATATATCGTTCAGATTACAAAGCTATAATTGTAGAGTATTTTTCATTTCTTAACTAGCACATGTATCAAATTTAAAGTGATTTTGAAATCGTTTGGCCTTCATCAAATAATTAAAAAATATTAACTGAAATATTTAGTTGAGTTATGATAAAATAAATAATTAAATTTTAAATTAACTCAAATTTAGTATTCGTTTTAATGTAAATAGCTAAAAATACTTCTATAATTTTATTTTAAAATTTGAATAACTTCACCATTCAGATGTACGCTAGAATTAATTTTGTTGTTGTTGTTGTTGTTGTTATTATTGTTAGGGAAAATTGTTTATTTGCCACTCCAAAACCTTCTAATTCTAAAAATGCCATCCCGAAATTTGAAATTGTAAAAATGCCACTCTAAACTTCATTAATTCCTAATTTTGTCATTTATAATGTATTCTTATGCTATTTTTATTAAAAATTAACTGAAAAATACTGTTTTGGTATACGTATTTATGTATTTCCGATTATACCCTTCATACAATTTCAAGGTTATTTGCCAAAACAGTATTTTTCAGTTAATTTTTAATAAAAATAGCATAAAAATACAATATAAATGGCAAAATTAGAAATTAATGAAGTTTAGAGTGGCATTTTTACAATTTCAAATTTCGGGATGACATTTTTAGAATTAGAAGGTTTTGGAGTGGCAAATAATCAATTTTCCCTTGTTGTTATTATGAGGAGGGTTCAAATACCTCCATTTTTTGTGCCTTCACCATGCCTCCATTTTTAAAACGTTAATAACTCAAAATTTAAATCATAAATGTCAAAATAAACCGTTAGATGTGATCTATATTATTTTCTCTATGTGCTCATAAAAAATTATCACATTTTGATTTTGTTTTTATGTGAATCAATAAGTTAAAAAATCAACGTCTATAAATTATCCACATTAGTATGTTTTTATAAGCTCTTGATGACAACCAAAAAAAATTGAAATATCATAATTTAAATCTAATGATTAATAAGTTAAAAAATCAACGTCTATAAATTATCCACATTAATATGTTTTTATAAGCTCTTGATGACAACCAAAAAAAAATTGAAATATCATAATTTAAATCTAATTATTTTATTTTGACTTTTAAGTTTTGAATTATTAAATATATTTAAAAATAAAGACATAATAGAAGTGCACAAAATGGAGACATATTATTATGTTCGAAAGGAAGCGCACGAATTATTATTTTTACCGAAAGATTGTACGGTCTGCGACTCGGTGGGACCGGATAGACGCCGGAATTAAAAAAAGAAAACTAACTAAATTCGCACAGTCCATCCTGTGGTCTCAAAAGTGAACCCGATTCACTGTCACATCTCTTTACAATCTTTTTATCTCCGACGTATTCACTGTTTCTTCTTATCTCGCTAATCCATTCGTAGGATCTGCCGAGTTGATGATTCAGGTTCAGTATTCGTGAGATCTCGCGATTCGATGTTTTGGCTGAGCTTAGTGCTTTGCCTTTGGTCTAACTTCTAAAATGTGAGTTTGTTGATTTGGTTTTGGTGAAGCTTTGGTGGCCAAGAATTTAGCTATATGATATCTTAGTAAATTCCATCATCTCATAGCTGCCAATTGTTGTTTTATTTTAATATATAAGTAGATCTGGAATTTGACTATCCACGTCCTTCTATAACAATTCCAATATAATGTTTGATATATCAGATAAGATTTAGGATCCCATTGCTCTTGTTTGTGTGTTTTTGATGAATCGAGTTATGTTGTATTTCAATTCACTACTCTTATAGATTTTGAAACTATGCCATGTTTTTTGTGCTCTTTACGCTGATTAATTCTCTTTCGCTTTTGTTTTGTGCAGAGAAGATAGTTCGCTTTTTCTAAATCTTACGAGCTACTGAGATTTCTCAAGCATGAAGGGAGCTAATTGGCATAAATTAACGAAGACTAGACTGTCTTTTACAGTGATTATCCTACTAATTGCCATACTTATTATATGCTCTTGGGAAAGAAACCCACTTATTACCTCCTTTGGTCTCTCTTCTGACCAATTCAAGAGCATTCCTAAAGGTATTCGCTTCACAATTTTAAAGTTCAGATCTTTTTGTAACTTCTCTGAACGGGATGTTACAGTCTAAATTCTTTTCTTTGTTTGGGGTATTTGAATTAACTTGATGTCAATCCCCAAATAATGCCCTAATTCCTAGCAGAAACCACAATAAAGGGATAAGTTTTTTTTTTTTTTTTTGAAGAAGCAATAAAGGGTTAAGTTGTATCGAATTATCAACAACAAACATATTTGACGAACTATTAGTACTTGTCAGGTCTTTACTGGTGCATACATCAAATGCTAGTATTAGCTGTGTTGGATTGTAATTCTGGTCGAACGCTCACTGCATCTCTTATTTTTCTTTTCTACATACAACAGATTTTGCGAATCTGCAAGAATCTGTTCCTGGGAGTAAACTCCCGAGCAAAGTACCAGACGATACAAGTGAAGCTCCTGATATAGATTATATTGAATGGAAGGATGAGATAAAAGACGATGAAGTGAGAGAAAATGATCCCGAAGGTGATTCTTACTTTATTATCTAGCGGAATAAGTTGCTTTTACACTTGTGAATTTTTGTATCTTTTTTTATACCTATTGAAACTAAGAAATCTTGTATAGGCCTAATAAAAGGTGAAAATGTTTTTTCCTAAAGATGCCTGAATTTATTATCATTGGTCATGATCCCAGCTTTCTTACCGTAGGTGAGGTAGGAGGGCCATTTTAGATTTTTTTTTTTTTTTTTGCAAAATTAAGATTAAGGGGGTAAATGTGACATTTTTATGTTTGAAGGGACCGTATGGCATAGTTCTCATTATTCCAGGCCTACACACAATATTTTGAGACTGTAGGAACAAAATATGCAAAAAAAAATTCTTGACTGTTTTATTTCTTATGCCACATTCCTGTATGATTTATTCCACTTATTTCTCATTTTGACAATGTACTCCTACAGAGTGTAACTATGCAAAAGGAAAATGGGTCCCAGATGCGAGGAGACCGTTTTATTCTGGATCAGAATGCAAGAGGTGGCTGTCTGAAATGTGGGCTTGTAGACTGATGCAGCGTCCTGATTTCTCCTTCGAGAAGTTCAGATGGCAGCCCCAAAATTGTCAAATGCCTTCTTTTACTGGGCTCAGATTCCTGAAAAGGTACAACATTGTCATCGGTTGCTCCTCATTTTATTGGAATGAATTCGTGGCCCAAGAAGGCTTGATAACATCAAAATATTATGTGTAGCACTGCAACTTACCTGACATGAAGAACATATTGTATACACTTCTCTCCTAATTTCATTTGAATGCCCTAACTGCTCCTCTTTTTGTCCTTATTTGTTTGGGGATGGAGGGATGTAAATGGGGAGAGGGAGTACATTGGACATTTTTCATGTTTTGAGGGCATACTTTATATTCTCGTCTTGTAGGGATAAAATTGGTATTTTGGCATTGCCAAGTGTTTGTGTAAAAAATCCCTCTTGTCTTGGTTACTAATTTTTTTTTTTTTTCCTTTGTTCAAGGTCCTTGAGAATGTTGGTCTATATATAATCTATACAACTTTTAACATTTTTTGTAGGATGCAACACAAGACCCTTGCTTTTGTCGGAGACTCTTTAGGTAGGCAACAGTTCCAGTCCATGATGTGCATGATCACAGGTGGCAAACCCGCTCCGCAAGTCCAGGATGTAGGCTGGGAATTTGGCCTAGTCAAGGCCCGTGGTGCCGTCAGACCTGACGGGTGGGCCTATCGTTTTCCAAGGACCAACACCACTGTCCTCTTCTATTGGTCTGCTACCTTGTGTGAACTCCAGCCTCTACTTAATGGGTCGGATCCTAAATCTGTGTCTTATGCTTTGCATCTTGACCGACCCGTTACCTTTTTAAAGAAGTATCTTGACAGGTTCTTATTTTTCCCCTTTCAAATAAAATATTTCTGAAGTTAGTCTGATTGACCAGTGTTGCAGCTCCAATCTTGATTTTTGAGATTCAAATTGTCGATCCAAACGACTCAATTCAATATATATGTCGAAAAAAGGAACACCAAATGTTAAAAAAATTTGAGGATTTTTTACTATTTTTTTTTATATGAAAAGAGACCGTATTCCTAAACTATCTAGAATTTTTAAAATAAATGTTTTCCTGCCTATCCAAAAGAACAGTAAAAGAATCTTAAAAAGTGTAAAATTTTGTTGACTACAAGATTTCCGTATGTAGATTGAATTAAGTGCTTAGATCGGCAGTTTAATTTCAAAAACCGAGATTCGGAGCTGTAGCATCGTCTGATTGGTGCTGTGCATAGCACCATAGACATATTTTCAACTGAAGTCTTTGGTAAACAGGGTTATTTTACAGGCCAACTTTGTTCAAACCCTATTTTTATGGTACAGTTGTAAATATTGGTGCCATATGCAAAGCCTAATTCACCTAAAATTATTTCAGATTTTAGGTGCCAGTGCTTTTGCAAATATTTTGTTGTGTTACAGGCCAACTATTTTCAATATGGAATAGTTGTAAATGCTCTGTCCTACAAACAAAGCCTACTTGTGTTACTTTATTTCGGGTTGATGTGCTAGTGCTTTGGCAAATATTTTGTATTGTTATGGGCAAACTATTTAAACCTTACTTGTATGATACAGTTGTGAATTATTGCTTCAATGGTTCTTTACGGAATGCTTGATTATAACCAACGCTTTTTTTCAGGTTTCATGTGCTCGTGCTAAACACGGGTCACCACTGGAATCGAGGCAAATTTCAGGGAAACCATTGGGAGCTTCATGCTTATGGTAAACCTGTTGGTGACAGTAAGCTCTCCGACCTTTCAAATGCTAAGAACCTGACTCTACATAGTATTCTTTCGTGGCTCAACTCACAAATTGTCAGAAACCCTAATTTGAATGTTTTCTTAAGAACATTGTCTCCAAGACATTTTGTCAATGGGGATTGGAACACTGGTGGCAGTTGTGACAACACAGTGCCTTTAAGAGGGGGTAGCGAGGTGTCACTGGAGAAGTCCAGTGACCCTGTTGCGGAGCAGGCAGTTAATGGGTCTTTTGTCAGGCTGTTGGATATAACTGCACTGTCCCAACTGAGAGATGAGTGTCATATTTCGAAATATAGCAAGTCATCAAATGGGGTGCATGATTGCTTGCATTGGTGTTTACCTGGCGTACCTGACACGTGGAATGAGATTCTTTTTGCACAAATTTAGGTCTAGAATAGCATGTATTTTGAGGCGAGAATTAATTTGTATTTTTAGCTTGTAGAGCTGTGAATAGTAATTTTTTATATGCATAGAGCTAATGTATAGTTCACCATTCTTTTGCTTATAGCTTGATGCAGGGAGGTTATCTTTTGTATGACCTTTGAATGTGGTAAACTACCAAAAATCAATAAAGAGCAATATAAAATTAAAATGTCCGTTTAGAGGACGACTCATGCATTTTGTATTTAAGTGTAAATGAGTTGCAATGCTTTTGTGAATGCTAAGATTCGTTTGCATTATACTGATACCATGCTTGTTGATTTTTTCTTTCTTTCTTTTTGGTATCCCTTTTCTTTGGGAAGAAGTAACATGTCTGTTTTGATTGCTGTCAACCTGTAATTTATGATGGATAAAAGCGCACCTACGGAACCATATTTAACTTGAAAATTAGCAAATGAAATATAAACTTTTCTTTGAAAAAATCAACTTAATCCTCAGCCGCCCATCTTTTACCAAATTGGTCTCAATCTTTTGAAACAAAACACCGAATTGTTCTTAAATTTTAAAAAAATTACAAAATTGGTCCATGAATTTTTACTTGCACCAAATTAGTCCTGAGGGAAGAAAAATGAGTGTCCCATTTGAGAATGACGAATAGGATTACTCATTTAATTGTTTTCCAAAAGTATAAATACCAATTTGATTTTTTAAAGAAATTTCAAATTTTAATTTAGTGCAAATAAAAACTTGAGGACCAATTTTAATTTTTTAAAGAATTCAGTGACCAAACTTTGAACCTTTCCCACCAGATCTTCCAACTCTCCGCTAATACATTAAATTTCTGCTATAAAACCCACAAGACAGCTAATTTTTTCAGTAATTTCAAATGATCATGGCGAAATGGCCTCGTGGGCCAACTATGGAGGATTGAAACAGCCAGTAGCAAACTAGCTCCATTAAAATGTTATTCTTTACAGAAGCCACATAACATTCAGTGATAACGAGTCCTGACATGGCTGCACAATTCCTCTCCCCGGAGCAAGCTCCACAGCACTTCCAAAGTATCAATTATCTTTCAGTTACTAGCAATTACAGAATGCAAACAATGTTCTGAATTTTGTATTTCTAAAATCGTGTACTTGGACCTTTAAAAGGCTCAAATAAAAGCAGCCTATACCAGCTTGAATAAAAGCCTTTATGTAAGCTTCTACAGTGTTATCTATCTAAACTGGAACTCTGGAAGCATAACAGCCATAAATTATAAAGCCTCAAATAAACAAAAGAACAGCTAATAGACAAAGAAATCAGTATTCAATACTGGTAAAAGGGTACTGGTAATTCCACTGATACCATTATGAAAGCCTGATCAGTGGTTGCTGTTTACCATAGATGATGAACCCAATGTCAATTGATAATGGAAATAATGCCAAGGTTCAACATAACAAAAAAAAATTAATTTAAATAGTATCCATTGGACATGTTAATTAGAGTAAAGTACATGCAGATAAACCTATTTTAATTCTGAAGTAGAAGAAATCTACATTACAATCACCTTAGTACAACTCCACCCGAAACCAAAATCAATGTATAACTACAATAATACACCCAAGAGCATTACAAGTATAAATTCATAAATAGATTGTGCTCTCTAACAGAGATAATCATACACACATACAATTCAAGTGCTGCTCTTGCACTCAGCAACACGCATTTTCTGGAGTACAAGTACATAAAACACAAATAGTTCTACATCCTACTAATCTAACAACAAAAGGAAGCTCCTTCCAAATTCTACTTCTTGCAGAGCACTAATCACTGCTATTATTGTCACTGCCATCATTGAAATAATTAAAATTGCTGGTACCTGCATCTGCAGATCTCCCATGCCTCATCCCCACTGGCTGCTCTAGTTGCGAGAGCTCCACTTGCATTTGCATAAAAAATTGCATCCTCTGCAACTCAAGCTCCCTAGAAAACTCAATTCTGTGCTTCTCCATCTCCATTTCCTGCTGCAACCTGGAAGTCTCCATTCTCTCATAGACCTGTCCAAACTTTGCAATTGCATGTGTGACAGCCCGTATCCCCTCCATTCGCTTCTTTTCCTCGCCATCTGCATTTGTCTTTCTCTTCTTTCCGTTCACCATTGGTTCAGGCGGGAACCCATCTGACGATTCTTCATTTGAAGAAACAGAAGGCGGTGATTGCAGACGTTTGGCAGCAATGTGGTGCCCTGTTCGTTGCCTCTGAGGAAATTGAGGTACCCCAAGTGGCTTAATGTGCACTTGTGTACCAGAATTAGTGTTGGGGTTCGAAAGTGCCTTGCTGGCAGTGTGAGTGGGGCCCAACAACAGGTCCAGACGATTGAAAAAGGGCCAATTTGAAGCGGGTTTGGATTTCTCTACCTTGTATTTCTTCTTCAGCGTGTCGATTCGGTTCTTGCACTGGACATCTGTCTTGCGCGCTTTGGTGTAGCCTTCACGACTCGTCACGGCATCAGCCACTTCTTGCCAGTGCTTCTGGCGAAGGTTGCCACGACTCAATTCGAGGAATCGCTCACCCCAGGCATCGATTAGGACTGACGTGGCGCCTTCGCTCCAGCAGTCCTCCCGGCCACCGACGCCGCCTCCGAAAGCACCGGAGTTGGGGCGAGGTTGCTGGATGGGGAGCGCTAGGGTTAGGGTTTGGATGGGAGGGGTGGAGTAGGGAACTGGAGCGAGCGCAAAGGTGGGAGGGACTGGAGGGGAAGGGGGAGGGGAGGGATCGGGGGAAGGCGATGAAGGAAGAGTAGGGGAAATGGGACCCTCGTCTAATTCCATTGGAGATTTGCGAAGGGAAAAGGAAAGAGGAGCGGAGGTGGGGAAGGAAAGAGGGTGACCACCGCCGGTGCCTCTTTTGACGAGAGATTTGGGGTCTTTGAGCTGGTCATTAGTTTTGCGTGATTACTCCGGCACGGCATTCTTTGGTCTTCTAATTCGTTATTCATTTTTCTTTTCCGCTCAGAAATGCACGCCGTCTATATCAATTGCAAACAAATTGTACTACTTTTGCTACGAAAAGTATTGTCCAAATAATAATAATAATAAAAATGAAACCTTGTGGTTTCTGAATAGAAATGGGTGGGTATACCGTATATTTATATTAAAAAATTTAATGAAAATGAAAAAATGATGGTGATCATCATCATAATAACGGGAAGTCTAAAGTCATAATACTGATTGGTCATGTACCATGGTTTAAATTTTAAAGGACTAACTCAAATTATCATGATATATTGATAAAATATTTATCAAAATTCCATTTCAAAAGAAAATCTAGATCTATCAATATAATACTTTTCTCTATATGAAAAAGTAATATAAATTAAAAAAAATGAAATTTGACTCTACAAATTTTTGAGCATGAAAATCACAATAAACATGAATTTAATAATTTATAATAATTCAAGTTTTTATAGCACCACACCACCAGTGGATGCCGCACATAGCACCACCCGTAGCCTGCCACGGGAAGATTAAGAAAATTAAAGAAATAAATAGTTCAATTGCCCAAAGAAAGAGAGATTCCCAAATAGTGATCTAAGAGTATTTATATCTATAGTATTATTAGAGTTTCTAATATGAGATAGCAATTTCTAATCTAGTTTCAAGAATATGGAAAAAAAAAAAATTATTAAGAAATTATTTATAAACTCTATACTGATTAAATGATTAACTCAAATTATTTCTCTTTTTTAATTTATTACTGACATGTATTAATAGAAACTCTAAAATTAATTTCAGATATGTGAGAGTTCAGAAACTTTAGAGACCTTAATTTCTAAAAAGTGGTTAACCGTTATTTAGAAACTCATTTGAGTTGCTGGAACGTAGATACTCTGAATTCTAACAAAACTTTTTGACACTTAGAACTTGCCATTAGTCGCACAAGCATGGGCAAGATACATACACAACACGAACATACGAATTCAAATCCTCTATAGTAATTCAAATTTTGAATTTGGATCTAAAGAGTTAGATATGCTCACATGAATTTGCATTTGGAGACCCATGCATTCCACTTTGAATCCTAATTAGCCCGAATTTTGATCCAACAATTTGAATCTAAACTCAAAATTTGAGTTACTTTAGGAGATCCGGACCCAACTATACCCGATGTTCAAACTTGTGAACACAACACAGCACTTGTAACAACAAAATGTGCCTGCACATTACGATAGTTTTGACAGATATTCGAATGTCAAACACGTGCAGGCAGAACACAGCACATTTATAACCCTGATGATTTGAGCATTCGAGATCAGTTCGAATTCTGAAATCAAAGTCTTACTCATCCATATATTTTGTGCATCGCTGATGGATCGTTAATCAGAAGATTCACACGACATGAGCGCGCCTGCTAACCTCTTTAAATTTAAATTAATTCATTAGGAGTCAAATCAATTAGTTAAATTTTAACTTAGTTGTCATATCCCTACACCGAAAGAGACCATTAACAATGCATCATAAACTGCCCATTTTTTTCAAATCCAGAACTTCGTTTTGCAGTTGGCCACATACCATTATTTCACAAAGCAACCGTGTCCTACCTTGGAATCACACGTACAAACAACTTGTTTTCCATGATGCTTGATATTTACTTTAGCGCCAAATCAATCCTTCCAGATAACAAAAATAATTTAACCACAAATACATGATCTAACTTGGGTTATTGGCTGTACCAAACATGAAGAAAAAAACAAGCTACAGATTTCGTCTCAACTTAAAAAAAAACAGTTCACAGTTCCCAAAATACAAATAACTAATTATCACAGTAGCCAGAATTTTCTAGCTCAAAATTGACCATCGAGAAAACTTTCATCAAAATTTTCAAACAATGGAAACAAGGTAACCTTCTAAAAGTTTCTAATAGTAAAGGTCACTAGAAACAACTTAAGAAAGGATGGCCATGACATCAGAAAACCTTAAAGCGATATAATCACTGCCATCATCACCCTTGAACTCGCTGCCAGCGTACTTTGAGTACAGAACAGTGCTACCAGGTGTGACGTCCACAGCCTTTCTGTTGCCATCATTATCCAATAAACCAGGACCAACAGCAACGATCTGCATTTCATATAGCAATGTAGTAACAAATGGAACCATAAAGGAGATTGTCCAGAGTCTTAATCAAGAGTTGCAGGCTTCTAAAACTGCTTGCAACTTGAGAAATATTTTCAAGTTACATGCTCATATTGTTGATGCCTTGCCTTTAATATTGGCCAACACTCAACACAAAAATAGGACAGTAGCAGATTATCATTGCAGTGCAAAAAAAAAAATAGCAAAAAAAATAATAAATATTAAAACAACAACAACAACAACAAATAAAGTTATTGCGCATATCTCAGCGTACCTTGATAATTTAAAAAACAATAAGAGCTCATTTAAGTAATTCAATACTAATAAAAAAGGAACTATCTACCGCAAGTATTAATTCATAAAATCTCTACTTATCAGAAATTTTGTAAAAAATATTTAAATATAAAAACCAACAGACTCCAATTGATACTAATTCTAATGGAGACAGTTATGAGGTGCAAGGGCTGAAGCCTTGTATGACAGAAAAGGTAAACTCTCGGACCAAAGACAATTCATTCAAGTAGAATTCAGAAACAACTCACTGTTCCAATGGAAGGCTTTTCTTTCGACGCCTCTGTCAAAAGCAAACCACCTGCTGTCTTCTCTTCCGCTTGTGCAACCTGTGCATTCAATCAAACAGATCAGACTTTTAAAACTCAACCACACCCTCAGCCCGACACATTTAAATACTAGAAAAAACTGCACGGACACAAGTTCTCACAAAGAATACAAGAACTAACCTTAATGAGAACTCGATCACTCAGAGGTTTCAAATCTTTCACATCCTCGGTCTCGAGAACACCTACTATGTCATCCTCATTCATAATAAGATGCTTTACCCCGTTGAATTCAATTTCTGTCCCCGCATACTTTGAGTATACTACTTCAGCCCCTGTCTGCGTTCAATAACATAATAACTTTTACTTGTTATGAATCACTGAATAATTTAGATGCTGATATGTTTCCGCACCTCTTGAGACCAAACATTTCGATCAGAACATACCTCAATTCTGTCAGATTTGCTTAAAAGTAACTACAAAAGGAGTAATGAAAAGATTATGTCTCTTCAGGAAAGCAATGATATTGTGCCCTTCAAATTCAAGTACAACTCCAAATTCAGCTGAGATCCTAGAAAAGGCTGAGTCCCCAGAGTTGTTTTATACAATTTAAACCCTTCTACTAGCAATTTAAATATAATTAAAGTGGAATGTAAAATTTTGTAGTACCGGAACACTGATCTCAACTTTTTTGTCGCCGACAGTTCTACCCTCACCAATGGCAACCACCTCACCGCCTTGTGGCTTGGTCTGAGCTGTAGATGGGAGAAATATGCCACCACTTGTTTTTTCCTCAGAAGTCTTGATCTTAACCAACACTCTGTCACCCAACGGCCTTACTGTGGTATACTGCAACATCAGAATTAACCAAAAACACAACACATTCAATAAATGAACATGAAAAGAATTGTTTCTAGAAAGATCTACAGAGGGTTTTTTACAGTTCAATTTGACAAATTTGACAGCAACAAGTACAGTCAGCTGCTATTTGGAGTCACAAGTTACTTTCTAAACTAACAACAGAATCTCAATTGATATTATTAAGTTATTCAAATAAGTGAATAACTATATACCTTTGGGGTAACAACTGTGGCAGCTTTTGCTGTGAGGCCTTTGAGGCACCTCTTCTCAAGCCTAAATTGCATACCGCTGAAGGTCGAAACTCTCCTATTGGTTGACACTAGAGTAGATGATGTCAGCGTTCCTGGACCAGAGAGCTGTACTGATGCCATCGCTAGACCTAAACAGAAAAGAGGAATATATTGAATTACATGAGATGAGTAATTCCTCGATCAACAAATAGAGTTAAAAAAACTAGAAAATTGAAATTAAATTAGACCTTACAGGAAAAAGAGATTGAACCCGCGAGAGCGGCTGTTTTTTTCTCTTTTTCTAAGCGGGGAGATTAGGATAAGAGTAGCGAGGGAGAAGGAAGATAATAAAACCCTAGTGAAAGAGTACAGAAAGGAAGTCTTTGGAAGTTACTAGAACTGGAAATAAATCTTCTGTTATTTCCAACCGTTCAATTTTAATCATGCGCAAATCTCAACGAAATAACTTTTCATACGCAAATCTCAACGAGAATCAACAGTTACGATCGGAATAACAGCAGATTTATTTCCACTAGAACTATCCTGTCTCGTAGCTGAAATCGCATCCTATGAGATATCTCATATTTTGCACGACTTTTTGGAAAATCTCAACCGTTCAAATACGTTCTGCACGAATATCAAAGCTCAAATAATACTGGTCCCTGCGCTATCCCCGAATAGGCACCGGACCCGGAATTTTTAAATATAGCACAGTTCAAAAAAAAATATACCAAAACGGCACCGTTTGGCAGGAATTTCAAATTTAGCACGGCCGCAGATCAGCTGAGCGGCCCCATTTACTGGGGACCGCAGATCAGCTGAGCGGCCCCAGAAATGGGGCCGCAGATTGGCTGAGCGGACCCGGGGGCCGCAGATCAGCTGAGCGGCCCCATTTTTTTTTTAGATCTGAGAGATAAAAATTCGAATTTTACGAAACTTTAAACGGCCATAAAACGGCGCTCGAGTGTCCGATTTCAGCAAATGACCACTTTTCGGAAAGCTTGTGAAAATGCGCATGCGTCCGAACTAGCTTTGCTAGATTTCCAAATTCAGAATCGCAAAAAAACAAAGGGAAGAGCCTCAAAACTTCAGTTGAAGTTTCCGATTAAGATTTTCATTTCTATTCTCAAATCTACGTAGCTCAGTAAATTAGTATTCTACAAGTTCATTAGATAACTAATTTACTGAGCTACGTAGATTTGAGAATAGAAATGAAAATCTTAATCGGAAACTTCAACTGAAGTTTTGAGGCTCTTCCCTTTGTTTTTTTGCGATTCTGAATTTGGAAATCTAGTAAAACTAGTTCGGACGCATGCGCATTTTCACAAGCTTTCCGAAAAGTGGTCATTTGCTGAAATCGGACACTCGAGCGCCGTTTTATGGCCGTTTAAAGTTTCGTAAAATTCGAATTTTTATCTCTCAGATCTAAAAAAAAAATCTGGCCGCTCAGCTGATATGCGACCCCCGGGTCCGCTCAGCAAATCTGCGGCCCCATTTCTGGGGCCGCTCAGCTGATCTGCGGCCGTGCTAAATTTGAAATTCCTGCCAAACGGTGCCGTTTTGGTATTTTTTTTTTTTGAACTGTGCTATATTTAAAAATTTCGGGCACCGGACACGTCGGTCACGCAAAATATGAGATATCTCAGTAGATACGCACTCCTGGCAGCTGGCCCCAAACCGACATTTTTATTATTATCCAAAGTTAATTACAAATTAATAAATATAACCAAAGTTGTTGGAAATTTATAAAAATATTCATACCGGTCATTTTCTGACCGGTTTAATTTTTTCAGTACCGGCCAGAAAATGGCCGGTACTTTTTTTTTTTTAGAGACACTATGAATCAATAGCAATATGCTAAAATATAACACTAAAAATTCGAATTTTTTTAAATATTTGTTAGATTACTTTTTTTAATATATAATTAGCATATTTATACTAAAATACGCTTAAGTACGTGAAATTATGTTAAATTACGCTGAATTACACAAAATTACGCTAAATTACAATAATTATGTTAAATTATGCTAAAATACGGTAAATTACGCTATATTAGGCCGATTTTGTGCCATCTTTCATAAATCGTAAAAAATAGTAAAAAAATTCCAAAAATAGTAAAAATTGGTATTCTACAAGTTCATTACATAACTAATTTACTGAGCTATGTAGATTGTATAATAGAAATGAAAATCTTAATCAAAAACTTCAACTCAAGTGGTCATTTGCTGAAATTGGACACTCGAGCGATGTTTTATAGCCGTTTGAAGTTTCGTCGTCGTTTTTTGCCTTCTCAGTAAATATATCATCCATATTCATATGTAATTTAGCGTAATTTACCGTATTTTAGCGTAATTTTGTGTAATTCAGAGTAATTTAACATAATTTCAAGTAATTTAGTGTATTTTAGTATAAATATGCTAATTATATATAAAAAAAAAGTAATCTAACAAATATTTAAAAAACAAATTCGAATTTTTAGCGTTAGATTTCAGTAATCTCTGAAAAAAAAAAAAATTAGTACCGCCCATTTTCTAGCCGGTACCGAAAAAAATTAAAACCGGCCAAAATATGACCGGTATGGATTTTTATAAATTCTCAACAACTTTGGATATATTTATTATTTTGTAATTAACTTTGGATATTAATAAAAATGTCGGGGCCCCAAAACGCAACCAACGTCATCTTTTTTTATTTTATTTTTTTCTTAAATATTTGCATTTTATATTTATGTTTACTATTTCTAGTCTCTTTTTTTTCCCGACACCTTGACCTTGTTTGGATTAATCATGGATATAACGAGGACTTCTAAAAAACCATCACTATTTTCAAAAATATTAAAAATATCTTATTTACATCTTGTGCATTACAAAGTTTATTATTATTTATTACTCAGCTAAAAGTTATTGATTTTTGTAAGGTATGCCAAAAGGAGAAAATGGACAAAAGGACAAAGAAGAATTCAGACCTAGGAGTAGCTAAACTATGAGTAGCTAAACTATGAGTAGCTAAACTACAATTATCACTCCATAAGGTATGCCAAAAGGACAAAGAAGAATTCAGACCTGGTTCAAAAGTAACACTAATTTTTTCTAATGTTTCAAATTTAAGTAATGATTGCCAAAAAGGAGAAAATGGTAAAATATGGTTAGGCTGATAATACTTGAATAGTATCACCGTTTTCCATAAACCTTGATAGTTAGTATCTTGAACAATTTGATCCTCTTTTGCTCATTTGATTGCTCTCATTTGAGTTGCTCATGTGTTGAGCCTTTGCTTGTTCTTTTGATTCATTTATTGTTGAGATTTCGAGTCTACAAGTGAAGTTAGTAAGGATTTGATTTTGAAGATATTGTAGTACATCTAGTACTAGAATCATCTCTTTCTCAATCAAACCTTGGGTGGATCAAGTTTTGAGGTTGCCATTGTGGTAACTTGGAGAAGAAGGCAACAAGGGAGACTAAGGTGCAAGCTTTGGCCGCTCTCGCTCCATTCATTTGGAGAGATATTATTTTTGAAACTCTATGCTTGTTCACGTGTGTGACGTGATGATTGGGCATAAATATATAGTGAAAATCACTATCCTTTCTTGCGGAAAATGATTATCTTGTCAAGCATAAGAAGAATGTGTTATCTAAGGAGGCATAAGTTCATCCATCATCAATTGAGTTGTAATTTATGTTCTCTTTATTTTATTCCTTTTATTTTGCTATACCCATGAGTAGTTAATTTTCTCATCTCTAGGATGAGTGTTGTACTTGAATTCTAAGTTATGTTTTAGTATAAATTTATATTTTGTTTTATGCTGATTTGAGTTTCATTTATTATTTAAAATCCATTTTTATGGTATCATTGCATACATAGTTCTGTCTACTATATGTCAAAGTAATATAAATCGTTGAGTTCTTGTGTGTGGGACAAACATGTAAGTACTGACACCTAAGCTATAGTCGTTACGTCCTTGTGTGATGGACAAACATGTAAGTACTAGTGCCTAGGCTAACGATTCATGTCAGCGGTTCAAAGACTAGGGTTAGAACCCAGTGGGCTCCCTTGACATGATAGCATAAATTGTAATTTATGTTATATTAGGAAACACCTATATTAGGTAGGGTTCTTGGGATTAATTGTGGGGGTAGAGTAAGGAATGATCAATTGTGTTTGTGTGAGAAAGATAATTGCATACCTGTAATACCTTGAACTGATAGCCCAAAAGTCGATCACAAGATCGGAAAACCTTTCAAATCACGTAAACAGAAACCCAGCACGTCCTGCGGGTAGTGACAGTGCCGTATGCGAGGTAGCTGTGGGATAAATCTATGCCGCATACGGGGTGACAGACCGTATGCGGGGTAGAGTGACGTATGAATTTATATTTTGCATAATTTAGAAGTAGAGCACCCGATCCATAGAGAATCTCTATTTTATTGTTTAATTTTTTAACCTTAGCACAATTAGCGCCACCGCATAAATTTTGAGGGTATTGAACTCTAAAAACTATTTTAAAAAACTATTTTAAAACTTATTTTCAAACCCCCTTATAACTTAGACTAGTGAATATTGTTAGATATTTAATAAACTATCCATGTGAATCTATACTCTAATTATACTACACGGTAGGATCATGCGCTTGTGATCTGAACACAAGTAGAATTAGGGTTAAAAGGTATATTAATTTATACTAAAATTTAGTAGTTCAATTTGGACTCATCAAGATTTTTGGCGCCGTTGCCAGGGATAGAGTAAGAATTCTCTTTTCGAGAAATTCTTGCGATGTCATTAGGTGTCTAACATAATAACTAGGACTGGTCAAAAACTTTTTATTTTTTTTACTTTTTACTTTTTATTTATTTTAGGAGTAGAGACTACTTTATCTTTGCTATGAATTCATATTTTTCAGACTTGGAGCTAATGACATGGAGCATTGGAGAACTTTCGATAGTATTTGCTGCACGGGAAAGAGTTCTTGCTAGACTTAAGGCAAAACTAGATGCAATTCACCGCAGATTGTTTCAACATGATGGACCAACAATGCCGAAGGGAGACGATCAACACACGAAGGAAAGCAAAACTAGTTGGAGGGACACCTCTGATACGGGGTCACGCAATACCCCTGATGCTGGCATCCTCAGAAGCACATTCGGCACCATCCAGGCCATATGCATTTTCAGAACCTAGTTGCACGTCGCAACTAGCCACAGATTTGACACATACGGCATATCATATGCCACATGCGAGTTCAGATCCATGCCGCACAGACTCCCCATCAGCCTTAGAATATTTAATAGGTATTACCAATTGATTTTGTTGTATGCCTTCTCAAAGTCTACTTTAATCACCACTCCTTGTTCTTTACTAACATGACACTGATGCAAAATTTCTTGACTAAGGATGACATTATCAAGGATATATCTATGTTTGATGAAAGCTGCTTGACTACTATCTATGAGTCTGTTCATAATTGTCTCAAGTCTAAATGTCAACAACTTAGAAATTATTTTAAAACTACAATTAACCAAACTTATTGGTCTGAATTTAATAATAAGTTTAGCATCTTTTTTCTTAAGGATCAAGCAAATTTATTCTATGTTTATGCGTACATAGTGAAAGTGACCCAAATATGTGTGATACTAATTTGAAATTTCTAAAAAATTTGAAATTAAAATAAAAACTAAAAGCATTTTCGTCCTCAGAAAAAACGCATATAATGTTCAATAAATATCATCCTAGAAATGCAGTTCGCCTTGACATTCAGGCTTAATTAACCGGCACCCCTCAAAAAGGTAGGCGATACATTCCTTTCGATCTCAAATTTATAGTATCCAGATTACTAAAGGTACATATGTAAGAAATCACTGATGATGTCTAACTGCACAATAAATTGGGGTGCCTCAGTGCCTGCCATGTGCCATCCCCCATTCTTTGACCCGCCACATGAAACTGAGCATGGCCGTCACAGAGGATAGGGACTCCAAGGCTTGGGATGAAACGTGGAAGGAAGAAGGCCGACGCAGGAGGATCCGCGTGGAAGCATATGCAAAGAGACGAAAGACACCTGTGCGGCGGCGAAGGCTGTTGCTGTCGCTACAGCTTCCACGTGCTTTCCTCTCGCGGTCTCCGGGTGGCGAGAGATCACTGTTTTGGCTCTCACTGCTTTTACTAAGCGTACAAGCCACCTCACCTTGGTATCGCTATTAGAAACTTTTTAAGATCTACGATCTGAACTACGTAGTGCGTAATTTCTCCAAGTAAAAGTCAATTAATGGCCGGGGCCTCTCTGTTAAGCAATTTTGACATTCCGTTTCTGAAAAGAGAAAACGAGATTTTTCCTATCACGATTTGTCGTCATCTCCACTGGCCAAACCTTGTACGGATACATCGTTGAACTTTCGAAAACTTCAGTTTTACTTGGAAGGACGCAATGGGTTAGTACAAAGGAGGAACGAGGAAGCTCACAATATTTCTGTTTATTTATTTATTTATTTTCAAAGTCAAAATGTAAAGTAAATTACACAAATGGTGTTTTAGAATATTATCTGTTTTACTTTGAAGGACGTAATTTTCAGTTTCTTTTGGTCTTTATCGTTTTCGAAGCTGTTATTGTATTGATCATTAAAATTTTCAAATTGTGACAAAGCAGTCCAATTAAATAGTATTGATGAAAAACCCTTGATGAAGACCTAGCTACATTAAAATTCATATCATAATGATATCTAAAGTAAAATGTATGCAGGATTTATTTATAAGAGGAGGGTTAAATATCTTTATTTTTTAATCTCTATTATATTTTTATTTTTAAATTTTTTAACTTAAAATATAAAATCTAGCTAAGATTTTTCTTTATAAAAAAAAAAAAAAAAAGTAGGATCTTATCTGATTTCCATGGGGTAATTTCGAGATTTCACAATATCTTCCGCTGGCTTATAACCAACGAGTGTTTTACGATCTCCAGATACGAGATTCTTCCCCTCGCTCGCTAGATTCCGGACCACAAGAGAAAAACCAAAGCTGACCGTTCTCGTGTCTTTCCCTTACTTTACCCCTTTTTATCTCGCCATCCAGATCCTACCTTCCGAACGAAAATTCTACTCAATCTTTCCCCTAGCCCTCGAATTGAATCTACAATTGTGTAATTCAACCAGCCATGTCAGCTGCGGCGATCGCGATCTACACGAGCCCACCTGGCGGCGTCTCTCAACTCCCGTCGGAACCATCCTCCACCGCCTCCACCTCCGCCTCTAAGCCAATGCCTGGTGGTCTCTCCCTGCTCTTCTCGTCCTCTCCTTCCTTGTCTCCCCCCACCATCTCGTACCATGTGGCCGATGAGCTATCCCGATCGGACGACATTGGCTGCTCGTCCTACTCCTTCACCTCTTCCTTCTCCAACCCGTCCTCCTTCTCCAAGTCGCGTGAGCACCACAGCCCCGTGTCCGTGTTTCAGTCTGCAGCTTCTACTTCTAGAAGCCCCCCTGTCTTGTGGGCCCCACAGAGCAGCCGTCACGGTCGGGAACGGACTTTCAACAGCTTAGTAAGGCATGCGCTTGGATCGTGCTTGGACTATATGCCCCCGCTGAGCCCGAGTTACCAAGAAAAAGGATGGAATCAAGAGTTGGGGCTCGAATTGGACATGGGTTCCGCTGAGATTGAGGCAGATTGTGAACCTTACGCCAAGGAGATGTTAGCTGGTGCACAATCTAGGCATAAGATCTTTCATGATGAGTTGGTTGTTAAGGCTTTCTTTGAAGCTGAGAAAGCGCACAGAGGCCAGGTATTGTTCTCATTTTTTTTTTTCTTGTATTTGTGTTGAAAACAAACACTAGCATTCCATACATGAAGTCCTGACTGTATCACAATTATGTGTGGTGTTAACCAGCAAACTTATATAATGATTTGGGCTCCTTTGGTTATTTCATTTCTTAAACTTCCTTAATATTCTTTTATTCTTGATTGTTTGTCCTCAATTGCAAATCTGAGGCTGATTTGAGGTTTAGTTGATAATTAATTTTTATTTCCAAAAAAATTTGATACTTAATTGCACAAGTTTGATAATGCGTGCTATATTATTTTTTGAATGCTCTCTTAGATTTGTGCTCTATTTAATTGTTTAGACACGAGCAAGTGGGGCTCCATACTTAGAGCATTGTGTAGAGACTGCGATGCTGCTTGCGAAAGTTGGGGTTAACAGGGAGGTGGTCGCAGCTGGGCTTTTGCATGACACAACTGATGATTCTTGGATGGACTATAGGGATATCTATAATGTGTTTGGAGCCAAGGTTGCTGATTTAGTTGAAGGGGTACCTTTTCTTCTCCTTTTTTGTTCTTTTGATTTGGTTTATACGAGTATATATTTTTTGTTCTTTTGGTCCTTACGAATGATTTCAGCAAAAAAGGGAACAGAAAACAAATGTTTGATGCAAGCTTTGGCTACTTCGATATAATCCAATTCCAAATTTCCGCAGTACATATCATTGAGTGATCCTAAATTTTAACAGCTAGTAAGCTTAGGAGCGTTTGTATTTATTGTATGTTTTGCACTTTGTTTAGGTATCAAAGCTAAGCCATTTGAGCAAGCGTGCTAGAGATAACAACACAGCCAGCCGAACTGCAGAAGCTGACCGTTTGCACACAATGTATCTGGCCATGGCTGATGCTCGGGCTGTGCTGATTAAACTAGCAGACCGTCTGCACAACATGATGACTCTAGATGCACTACCCGTTGCAAAACAGCAGAGATTTGCCAAGGAAACACGAGAAATATTTGTGCCCCTGGCAAACCGACTGAGGATCTCAAGCTGGAGTGAACAGCTGGAGAATCTCTGTTTTAGATTTTTAGAGCCGGAGCAGCACAAGGAGATTTCATCCAAGCTGGAGAAGTCCTTTGACAAAAATCTTATTTTGTCTGCCATAGATAAACTCGAGAAGAATCTGAAGGATGAGGAACTAGCAT
Source organism: Carex kokanica (assembly GCA_025461125.1). NCBI lineage: Eukaryota > Viridiplantae > Streptophyta > Magnoliopsida > Poales > Cyperaceae > Carex > Carex kokanica. Next base: position 262,669 of record JAJGRX010000376.1, read on the forward strand.
TTTGCTGCCTCTCTGGGAGGGATAAAAGCATCTATAGTATCAATTGCAAGATGATGAAGTGAGTTAGTTTCTTCTCCTTTTCTTTTCTTTCTTTTTCTTTGTATGCCATAGTGAGGAATAAGGATCTGGTTCATGTGCAAGCAAACTATCTTTTAAGTTGCCACATTCTTTTTTTTGGCTTTGCACATGAAAGAACATTTGTGTTGTTTGTTATTTTGCATGTCCCACTCTTGTTGAGTAACCTGACTACATTATGAAGCTAAGATCAATTATATTTTTCTTTCGTTTGGCTTCAGAAAAAAACTAAGCGTCGATGAGATACATGATATTCATGGGCTGCGCCTGATTGTTGAGGAGGAGGAAGATTGCTACAAGGCACTTGACATCGTTCACCATTTGTGGCCGCAAATCTCTGGTAGATTCAAGGACTACATCTCTCATCCCAAGTCAAATGGGTAAGTTCTGTGAACAAGTTATTCTGAACAGTAATTGATGCCCATCTTGAAGAATTTGCATTCTCGATAAATACTTTCCTTTTAGTGGCTGTAGATGTTTCTGTTACTATTGGGTCACATTGAGATGTTTGCCTTGGTAGCAATATATAACTACCTTAATTTACTCAGGACTTGAATTATCGCATTTTTTTTTCCTTCCTATATTTTGGCCAGATATCGATCTCTACACACAGTGGTGATGAGTGAGGGCCACCCACTGGAAGTGCAGATCCGCACAAGAGAGATGAATATCAAGGCAGAGTATGGGATTGCAGCGCACTGGAGGTACAAAGAAGGCAGTTGCAAGTACTCATGGATTCCTGATATGGTGGAGTGGGTCCAGTGGGTTGTGACCTGGCTGTGTGAATCCATGATCCCTGATCGTGCATCTTCCATTGGCTCACCTTACAATAATGCCAGGCCACCATGCCCTTTCCCTTCACATTCTGATGATTGTCCCTACTCGTACGCACGTCAATGCCAGCATGATGGGCCCATTTTTGTTATTATACTCGAAAATGACAAGGTGTGTTTCTTTTTACTTATTGAGTCCTTGGCATCATTTCTTATGACAATAGATTGATTTGGAACGTACAAATTGTTTGTCAGAAGCTACTTAGTTGATGTCTGCTTTGTACCTAACAAGGCAGGTTGTGCATATATTCTCCAACCAATACTCCCTATTGTTGGTATATACTTGGGAATTAGACTTCAGTCTTTTCATTAAAATATGACTAAATTACATTTTACCCCAAACATGAGTTATTTTCCAATTTTCCTTCACTCAATTTTGGATAGAGATTTGGATGTTGGTCTGCCTTTTGCATAATTATTTTGTACTCCCAAAATCAACCAGAATAGATAATTTTGTTCTTTATTGATTCAGATGTCGGTACATGAGTTCCCAGCAAACTCCACAGTTAATGATTTGCTGGAGAGAGTTGGAGAAGCGAGGTCCATTTGGAGCACCTACTGCTTTGAAATTAAAGAGGAGTTGAGGCCTCGGGTAAATAACCAACCCGTTAGTGACCCGAACCAAAAACTTAATATGGGGGATATGATTGAACTTACACCTAAACTACCCCACAAATCACTGCCAGAGTACAGGGGGGAAATGCAGCGCATGTATGATGGAAACCTCATGACCTCGGGCCGTGGTTGGGGAAACTAACACTGTATACCTTTCTTTATCTAGTTTGTTAGGTGGATGTACTAAATACTGTAATATACATTTGATTCATTGTATATATGTACGAATTGTACAGTAAGCCTCTCAACTCTTTAAAATTTGGGAACATTTGATTGCTCGAGGAATGAATACAGGAGGCACCCATGTCTATTGTAAAAATTTAATGTGGAGTTTATTTTGATTCGTTTCTTCAATATATTACTTTTTAATTGTTTGAACGGACAAGCTTGAGCTTGCTTATGCTTGATTGGTCTGTTATTATGGTGAGGGAAGCAATGACATCATAACAGTTGTATACTTTGACATGTTGTGAAGGGTTTTGAGAAGAATTTTCTGGCTGGAACTAAACTTCTCGCCTGAAGTTGAATTTTGTCTGGATCCGTAAAAGGAATAGCGTCCGGATTTGGGTTAATGTGGTAGAATAGTGCGAGTATTCTAGTGCAAGCGATGTTTTCATGGTATACTTAAATAGGGAGAGAATAATTAAAACTTAAAAGGCATAATATGCTAATTTAGTGTTATTCTAGTGAATGGTTAGATTTCTAAAATAGCACTAGTATAATACTATTCACAAGAATCGATTGAATAAAGATTGCATTTGAAATAGAATGATGATATCTTTTCAAGATAGAACTGTTCTCGACAGCCAATCATATTTGTCTTTTTTATTTTTGTGAAACCCTTGGCAGCCAGTACAATCATATTTGTCATATTGATGGTTTCTGGATCAATTTCCTATCACATACAGAACTTGTCAATGTTTTTTGCTTGTATACTTTTATTGACTTAAGTTCTTTATTTGAATTTTCATGTTGTATTATTTAATATTAACTTGTTATATTGCAGAACAATAATATCATTCAGAGACGTAAGAATAAAAAACAAAACTAGCTTAGTAACAAATCTCTGTCAGCAGCAGCTACTTACAATACAAAAACTAATTTAATAGGAAATTAAGATGAAATATTCCAATCTCAAAACTCCAAAGCCTGAGCAGCTAATTAGTGAAAATTCTATAAACGAAAAAAAAAAAAGGAAAATCAAAGGTATATATATATATATACAAACACCAATATCCGACTATTAAACATTCTCAGCTAACACAATGTATGTACGTACTAATATAACATCACTATCGGGGCCTAAGATTATATCTTCTATTAAGCGAGGCCGAAGTTGTACAATTTTCTCCAACTTCCTCCGGAAAGGCATAGTCTGGATCCAGTTTGCTGTCTACTTCATCTGGCAACTCCTCGCATAGCCATGAATAACCACTAAGGCTATCATCACTCTCTTCTACAAATGAGAAATCACAACAATCGACTCAATTAATTGTTGATAATAAAGACAACAAGTTAGAAAACCATCAAAAGGCTCATAAAAGGTGAAAGTAATTTATACCTGATGATCCTTCAATGACTCCAACTTTGTCAACCAAGGTCCGAAGCAATTGATGATTCAATATGTCATAATCCCTGTAACAAATATATAATAAGTAACTTGAATGCTGTACCATGATTTTTCAAAAGATATTTATACAAATTCAATGTGTAGAACGATTGGGAACACACTTACCTGAATGTAAATACAGAATATAAGATCTGAATGCTGGCAGCTAACAAAAATGTTAATCTCACCCAGAAAATATCTGGCACTATCCAAAATTGTTTGTCCAAGTAGCTCTCTCCAAATTTAATTCCCAACTCAAATACAAGAGCAATACAGAGCTCTACAAGAAAAGGATCAATTCAGTTACATAGTACATAATTCTTCAAAGCAAGACTATAATTATAAATTTCCACCCAGTAAACCCAAAGTTCAGCAAATACATACAACTATATTACAGTTTTTAAAATTGGCCATATCAAATAGTTCAACAAGGGCCAAAAAAATTATCTGGTAAGTACCACTCATTTTACTAACATAACCCCAAAACCTTAGAATGATATTTGTTGGCTCAAATGCTTCTTAATAAATAAATGCACCATAAACTCAATTCTGACTAGTATCATATACCAAAAGCTTACCAAAGTAGAGTTGGCCTCGAATTGCATATGTTTGCTTTGCACTTGTTAGCATGTAGAGAAAATAAATGATGCAGGAATAGTAGAAGAATGACTTGATGAACCGAGACTCCACCAAGATGGCATTCAACACTTTAAGCAACTTATCTATATTCGAGAAAATAAGTGCCTGGTTCTGTCCAAATTCCTCCTGCGAGAAATAACTTACTGATTAAAAATCCTCATAGCTCACTTGTGACATGGGAAAGAAACTTAGCTGTGGAACATAGTGCTGTAATTGACAACTATTAATCCATACACTAATATAAAATTAACCCTCTGAATAATTTTTTATGATTGCTTGAATTTCAAATTGCTCAATTGCCTCCAAATAATACTTAAATTAAAGCCAAAACTTGCTCCAGTTATAAAAGTAAGGATGAAAAGGGAAGAAAATGCAAAAGAAAGAAGCACAAAGGAGATATTTTTTTTAAATAATAAAAAAAAAATAGCCAAACCAGCACCAATATATAGGGAAATGCAGTATATGTTGCATGATCATGATTCATTATATACTTATATAGCAAAAGAAATTGAAAAATACCTGAGCTGCTAATATTGCATTCAAGTTTTGAACCATTCGATCATGATTTTGTTTTATTAGTTCTTGCCGCTTCAGCAGATCCTCTTGTTGCTTCTTGCCCAGCTCTGCTAGCCTCTCTACAGTTTCCCTAGACAGAATTTCAATTGAATTATAGCAAATTAGGAACTATAACAGAATAAAAAACATACGAAACATTCATAGCGCCAAAATTTCACGTAAAAATGAATAAATTGTTTACTTTATTACCTGCTTTCTTTGAGAGCTTGAGATTGACTTCTTCTGAGGAATTCCAGACTTTCAAGTGCTGCCTCCTGACCATCCAAAACTTTGCTCTGTCTCTCTAAGGATTCATTGGCAAGTAACCCAATATCATTAGCTGTACTCTGAATGTTTTGCATCATTGAGCTCATATTTTCGCCAACTGACTTGATCTCTTTCTCTAAACCAGCAGTCTCATTGCTTAACCGCTCCATGCCATCTCCCAATTTCTCATAAGCTTCTTCTATTAGATCAATACCAGACTCTATCTTTTCCTTTATATTCAACTGACCTTCTTTCAGCTCAATTTGAGAATTCTCTATTCCTTGTGCATGGTCTAAGATATTGTTCATTTTAATGTCTATATCTCCCGACTTTTCCTTGAGTTGCTGAGTCTGATGCTCTATTGAGGCTAGTGAATCATGGACTTCATTGGTTTCTTGGAAAATTTGGTACGTGAGATCTATTATCATTCCTAGCTTGTTCACTGCAGAGTCCACTAGTCTTAATAGACCATTCATCAATCTGTCGGTACGATGCTGGAATGTTTCAGCCCTACACAAATGGTCAGAAGTATTTATTTGTCATTGTCTATAATTTACAGTGACCAACTTTAAGCACAATATTGCGTATTTTCCATTTAGTGAATTGCAGAACGATTTGATAAACCATTTGAAGGATTCGCAACAAACAATACTGAATCAACTTACTTGATTACTAAAATGAACTGAATATAGTAAACGTGCTGAAAAATTTTGCGAATCTATTTGCAAGTAACTAACCCATCAAAGATGTAAAGAAAAAAAAACAAATACAAGATATAAGAAAGTATGCTATAACTTGGTTCCAAAAACTTACTGCAGCTGGTGGCAGAGATTATTGGCCTGATTGAAAAAATCACGAAAAGTCTCCTCATGAAAATCAGTTAACTTCTTGCGGCAAGCAACCATAGGCATATTCTCATCACAAAAAGGGAAAGGGGCTTTTCCTGAATCCTGCACGAAACAACTGCTCAAGTGCCATGCCAGCCGATAGCGCTTCTCTGTGTCTCCCATAATATCATTGCAGCTAGTGTATAGTCTCCAATATGCCTCATGCCAGCAATAACTGGATGTGGGCCCCAGAATTCGACTTTCCATTTCTACTAGTTCTTTTGCTCCATTGTTTTGTGCTCTCTTCTTGAAATCGTCTATCATGCCCTTTCTTTCCTTTTCTGAGGGCAAAGCATTTTTTGAAGAGAAGCCCCATAAGCTTTCGCTCTGGGTGTATAATGATACAGAGACTAGTAATAGAAGAAACAACTTTACATTTGCCATATTAAGAGGTAGCAGTGACAGATAAAGAGTCTTAACCTACAGAATGCATGAAACGGTATGTAAGAAAATTGTTAAGTTCAGAGATTTTATTTTGATACATTAATTCATATATCACTTTCAAAAAGATACTCAATTAATAATACAGAGAAAAGACTATATATGCAGTAAAGTTAATTGTACATCTAGTTGGGATAATATCTTGCACTATCGCATCTCATAACCTGATAACAAACCAACAATCAACTTAATTAGAAATTGAGACAATTTATTCTACTAATAAATATCACCACGTACAGAAAATTGACTCATAGAAACTAACATTTATAATGATCCCAGCGTACCGACAAAGATAAGGAAAAAGGTGACGCCTTATTATTTTTATTTTTTTGAGAATATTAACTGTTTAATGGATATAGTACTGGTTCATCAAAATTTATTGTACATAAATAGAAAAGGTTGGTTACAGCTAGGTTCAGTAGAATTGCTTAACAAACAAACAAAGATGGCAAAATTTAGTATTCTGACTTAAATCTTGTTAAAAGCAGGGGATGGATAAAAAAAAAAAACCAAGCTAGAAGGTTTGCTGTCTAGTTTAATTTTGTTCTCTGTAAAGACAAGAAAGCAGAACGTACTGAGTTTCTCAAAACATTAGTAATAGATAACAAAAGCCACTCTTACCAGGTACTGTCAGTAACTAATTCAACCCTATAGAAACCAATATTATCAAGTTGGCCGATTAGAGATCAATAAAATCACCATAATATTTACTAGAAACTAGAGCGACGTGAAACAAATTCTAGAATACAGAGTGAGAAAGAGGGGGAACCTTTAATTCGTGACGCCCTCTGGAGTTCCTTCAAGCAAACGCCTCAGCAAAATTGCAATTCATAAGCTTCAATAGCTATTTATATACACAGAGTATAATCAAGTTGGGGGCGCGCGCAAGGTGATACAGAGGGGCGCCTTTAGGGATATTAATTAATGCAAAAATGGTAGAAGGTCATATAAAGTCATAATCCAAGTATTATAGGAAAGTTTTGAATAGAAGGGCTTAAGTCGGCGTAATAGTTTTATTTTATTTATTTTTGGTTAAAGGAACTTTTGTTAAAGGGCGCTTTCTCAAACTTCTTCCGACTCTTTCCTTCTGTTATCTTTATTCTTTTGAGGTACTCAAAAGATCTTTTCCTTACTTGACCAGGGAGGCAGGGACTCAATTAACAGTAGATTCCTAATTTTAACACCTTGCTTGTTTGGCAAGTCACGTTCATCCAAGCAGCATTTTATTGGATGATGATATTGACACAATAATATTTTATTTTGACACAATAATTTTAAATTTTGTAATTTTATAGATAATTTTACCCCCTCCATACATATAGCTTTCAAGTGTCATTTTTGTTATCCGGAGATTATACAATCTTCTAATACAAAGACTATTTATTAGTAACTATATATTATTCATTGTTAAATTTTTATCTAATTTAAAAGAACAACAACAAAAAAAAAATTATTGGTACCAGTTGACAAACATTATATGGTTTCTATATGGTTTCAAAAAAACAAAAAAAAAATAAACCACATATTTTTTTAATGTACATCAATGATTTTATCTTTAATTAAATATGTATTTTGATCCTCTTTTGTTTGAAGATATTTAGTATAAGAAGTATAAAAATAAAGTTTACTATATTACCACTTTATTAACAAATTCAACATAATTAGTTTATTCTTACTAAGTTATTAAAGCATAGACAACACCTACTGAAAAACAATGCAATAAAAACACAAGTTTATTATTGCAATGAAGTTCTTTTTTGTTTCAAAATAATGTTGAGAGAAGTCGAGAGATGGACTCTTTTATTTATTAATTTATGTTGGGATAAAAGATTAATTATTTCTCGCGTAACATATTTATATCGATTGGATGTAATTTTTATATTACCTTGTAGCATTTATGTTTAGATTATTTTTCGAAAACTATCCATTATTTTTTTAATATGGTCATATATTATGTTATTATGTAATTTAGTAAATTATTTTAATCTTATTTCTAAAAATCAAGATAAATTATTAATTAATATCATATATGAATGATTAAGATTAATTTTAGTCCAAATAAGAAATCACATAAGATACAAGTTATTTTTAATGAACTAAATCAGTGAGAAAATAAAGATAAACAATTATGGATGAAAGAAGTAGCTGAAGAAAATAATTAAAGAATGACCAAATTGTATACGAAGTCATCAACCAATAAGATGCATGTTTATTTCTTCATATTAATAACTATTTGTTATTAATATTATTTTCATAATTGGAATTTTCATCTAATACATTTCCTTTTCAAATAATAGAAATAATAAAATTAGAAACCCATTCTTTATAGAGAGAAAAATCATTCTATCAAACAAATTAATCTTTTAGCGTATAATATTTTGTTTCAGTTCATGTTTATTTTCAATTAATAGAGTTTTTAGTGTCTTTTTGTTGAACTATGATAATATATTTTGAATGTAGTTTATACTCTCTTTGTCTTTCAAAACTCAACAATATAAAATGTTTACCAACCACCTAATGCATAATAAGTAACAGTAAAAAAATGTGAGTCTGATGGGCTTTATATGTTTTTAATAAAGGGTAAAATGGGTATTTTATAAATTTAGAATGAGTTTTAATATAAGGCATTTGCTTTGGTGCATACAAGGACCTATTTGTAAAATGAGTCCTATTTTCATTTTCAAAGTTCAAACAGTCGATCCGACCGTTAAACATTATCTCCATTTTAAAATATACTTGGAGGTCAAATTTTACATTTTTTTGAATTTTTTTACTATTTATTAAGTATTTTACAAAAACTAGTCAAATTCAGACCATTGAATTTGTAAAATACTTAATAAATAGTAAAAAAATTCAAAAAAATGTAAAATTTGACCTCCAAGTACATTTTAATATGGAGATAATGTTGAACGGTCGGATCGACTGTTTGAACTTTGAAAATAAAAATAGAACTCATTTTACAAATAGGTCCTTGTGTGCACCGAAGCATCCCTCTTAATATAAAAGACAATAAAATGGGTAAATTTGTGAGTATTTGAAGTTTAGAGGGGGATACGTAATTTCAAACTTTAGAGGGAGAAATACGTAATTTTGAAGTTTTTGAGGGGTATACGTGAAATTCCCCCTTAATATAAAGAAAGTACATCTTCAAAAAGATACAAGTTAAATATTTGAATTTGTTGTGTTAATAAAAATATGATTGTGTTAGTATCATCACCCCATTTATTTAGAATCCTCTAATTGGATTTATATCTATAACTGGTCGATTAAATCTGGCATCGCCAATTTTACAAAGAGCTATTGAAATCGAATCTATGACTTTCCAAATAGAGTATAATTTCTTTAAGACAGTAGCTCTAAACGATGCAGACCAGAGCTAAAAGAAACTAATCTCAATTTATACCCATATCCTTCAAAAAGGAAATAAATTACTGTGAGATAAAAAAAAATTCAAAAAGATACAAGTATTGCACCTCAAAAGAAAATAGCTTACGAAAATAATTTATTGTGCAAAATAGAAAATAAACAAGAATTTAAAAATATGTTATTTTTTGTGTTTGTATGTTTTTATTCAAGCACTTCTAGAAAATTATATTAAAATTTTGCCTGATAGAGAATCGTGACGCTAATCATTACTAAAATACTTTATAAATTTTTAATATGATATGTTCAAGTAAGAGCAATTGTTATATCAATAATCAATTTGATTGAAATTTTCATTTCAAATTATCAAAATGCTATATTTAAGTAATTGCAATTTTTATGTCAATATCAATAATCAATTGTCATATCATATGACAGACCTTAATTCTCTAGAGAAAGAAAGACGCAAGACTCAATTTTTTCAATGGTCTCTTTGATGTTAGTTTATTTTATATATTATAATTAATAATCAATCACTGAATAGTTTATGATTAAAGAATACATATTGAGTAACAAAAGAGAACGATTAAAATATACAGCTACATTACTACAAATATACTGTGGACAAAGTAGTTATATATTTTTCTTTTTTCATATTGTGGCTGTAAAAGCGGCCTTTCATATTATGTTGTGGTCGTTCCGAAAAAATTGGTTCCAGACTCTATGTTCTCTTTCTTATTAGTTTTCTAATTCTCCAATTGAGCTAAATTGGGCTATCGTTCTATCAAAAAAACATTGTGGGCTGAGCTGGACCCGAAAACGAGGCCCAAATGGAAACATCAATTAGTTCGGCAACGGCAACCTTTAGTCTGAACCCCCGTGGGCCCAGGGTCCGAATCCACTAAAGTAACCTAATCTTTGAGTTTAGATCTTAACCGTCCGATTCGAATCCGAGTCAATCCGATCTGAGATGGAGCGCCCGGGCCCTTTAATCTGACGGTCCGATTAGAATCTGACTGTCTGAATCGAAACTCAAAAATTGGATTACTCTGGGAGATCCGAACTCAGTGGACCCCACCGCCCCCGCCCCCACCAACGGATCCGTATCCTCTGCATTAACTCAAAAGGGAATCTTTTGAGTTAATGAATTTCAACCGTCTGATTTTAAACGGAGCCAATCCGGCTCCTGTCTATAACATAGGGGCCTTTTAATATTAGTGCAGATCTAGTTTGCACGAATCATAAAACAGATCGGACAGTCAAGATTTATTAACTCAAAAGTTAATGCAGAGGATATGAATTCCCCACCAACCCCATCACAAGCTGTCAAAATTCAACATTGACCGGTCAGAATTCATCTCGACCGTCCGATGTTACTACATGGTTTAGATCTGCCCGGACAGTCCAGCCCAACGGGAGAAGTCATACTCTTTGAACGGTACAAGTATTGCTTTTTCTTATTCAATGGTACTACAAGTATGAATTCGTATCCTCTGCGTTAACTCAAAAGGGAATGTTTGTGTTAATGAATCTCGACCGTCTGATCTGTTTTAAAATTCGTGAAAATTAGATCTGTACTAATATTAAAGAGCTCCCTATGTAGAGTGGGAAAAACGTGCCGTGCTATGCCGTGATCAAGTAAATTTTTCACGTGCCGTGCCGTGACAAAAATTACGAGGGGTGGTCACGGCACGCGAATGGTCACAGCACGCGAGTCACGCCGTGACTCGCGTGCCGTGACTAAGTCGTACCGTGACCAAACGTGCCGTGACCAAACGTGCCGTGACCAAACATGCGTTAGTCACGTTTGATCGCATTTAACATTTTAAAAAAAAATATGAAACAATTCTTTAAAATTCAAATGTTTAATTGAAATTTAAATATAAATATTTTAATTAAAATAAAATTAGTGTATTGCCTCGTGATTGCTGTGACTGGCGTAACTGGCGTGTCTACCGTTCCGTGACTCATGTATCCCGTGTCGTGCCGTGATTAAGACAATTTCCGTGCCATGCCATACCGTGTCTTCTTTGCCAACAATTGGTCACGGCACGGGACACGCGAGTCACGGCACGCTACGGTCACGCGTGTCGTGCCGTTTCGTGACGGAGCCGGCTCCGGCGTGCCATTTTTCCCACTCTATCCCTATGTTATAGGCATGAGCCGGATTGACTCCGTTTCAAATCAAACGGTTGAAATTCATTGACTCAAAAGATTCCCTTTTGAGTTAACGTAGAAGATACGGATCCAGTATGAATTCCCTACAAGTATTACATACATTTTAGTTGAAACTTTTATTGAGGTAACTGCTGACTTCAGCTTCGCAATGGTAAATTGGTAATTGGATTCAACGGAGAAAGGGAGAGTATAAAACAAGAATCATCTCACGTAGTGTTTCACTTGTAAATTTCGCTAAGTATCTTTATTTGTGATTTCCTTTTGTTATCTATCCTCAGTAGAGAGAAAAGGATAAGCGATGGAAAACTGTCATGGATGGGCGGCAAGAGATCCTTCTGGAATACTCTCCCCTTATGAATTCAGTCGAAGGTAAAATATCTCCAAAAACAATACAAAATTTTGATTAAGTTAAAGCCTTTGCATGATAAATGTTGAAAAATTTCTGGAGAAAGGGGGTTTTTGTAGCCCTGTTTAAGAAAAAAGTGGTGAATCCCTTAAAAAGTTATTGATCATTTTGAAAATAAGTCTCAATCCGATCCAAAAATCTATAATCAAAGCCCAATTATCCATAAATTTCAAGAAACCCCTGTTTATGTTTGGGAACAGAGAAAGAGAAGGTTCCCGTGGTTAGTTAATTTATCAACACAGTTAATACTTGTATGACCTGACATCAACGAAGTAGTGCCGGATAACTTTTTACGAAACTTATCCTGCAACATGTTAAAAAAACATAGAGGTTAAACCTTCAATTCATGGAACATTATTAACAAAAGATGAGTATATATATTCTTCTCTCTAATCTAAAATGTATCCTCTGTTGATATATAGCACTAGTAGGTTACAATCTACAATACATGCTCCCGTTAAATTCATCCAACAATTGAGGGCTACTTTGCAATTGTTTAAAATAGAGAGGCAATTTGCAAGTATGGATAGGTTTCCGGCTTCTTCTTTTTTAATCATGGCTTGGCCACCCAACACACTTTCAAATCCCTGTGTATATTACAGAGGATTTTCCGACTTTGTGGGTTTCGAATCTATGACCTCCCACATGGGAGCCATGTGCCTTTGTCACTAGATCAAAGGCAGGTTCTTAGGTTTCCGGCTTCTTTTATAGCAAATTTCACAAAAACAAAATTTGAAGCTGCATGTCAAATAACTAGAATAAAATTCTGGGCTTTCTTTATCTCAATCCTACTAGAATTAGATTTACAGTATTACTCAAATCTAGTTCGCAAGCAAATTATATATTAATCAAATAGACATCTTAATTGGGGATACAGGCCTCATTGACTTCGGTTACATAAGCTTTTAAATAAGCAAATTTATTACTGATCTTTCTAATAAAAAGTTCATAACAGGGAGCCTAGAAATGATGATGTGTCAATAAAGATATCCCATTGTGGAGTTTGCTATGCCGATATTCACTGGACAAGAAATAATTTAGGCGATACCAAGTATCCCTTGGTGCCTGGGTAACTCAACATTTCTTATCTTTGTTTTATCCTTTTAGCATTATTTATGTACTTAATGTTGATTTTCGATCTGCAATTTTAACAAGCTCATTCTGACTGTTTATCCATCAAGTGACCTCTCATTTCTCGTGGGGTACAGCAATGTGTCAGTTGGGTTCAGTACTAGTAGATCGTTTTTTCTTAGCAATGTGCCAGTTAAGTTCAGTACTGGTACATCTTTTTTTATTTTTTTTTACAAGTTCTGGATACAGCTAGCTGTTCCAAAATTATAATAAAATATTGTGTTAGCTGTATGATACTTTGTTGAGAGATATAGTTAGTGTAAAACTTTTGGCGTCTTACATTAGTTGTGATTCTAAACCTTTTACTGCTGATCATAAGCATATCATCTCTGCCACTATTGAACACTTCATATATTTTTTTTTTCTCAATATAAGGGATAGAAAAGAAAGAGGACAAAATTTGATGTTGTTATTTTTCAAAAAGAAAATTCTAAAGTTCTTTACTTCCTCATTATTTATTTTAGGCATGAAATTGTCGGTGTTATCACTGAGGTCGGATCTAACGTGGCACGATTCAAGGTAGGGGACCATGTGGGAGTAGGAGTGTATGTCGATTCTTGTAGAGCCTGTGAATACTGCAATGAGAGAAGAGAGATTTATTGTGAAAAAGGTTTAGTGACAACATTCAATGGCCTTGATAAGGATGGTACAGTCACAAAAGGAGGTTACTCCTCAAATATAGTGGTACATGAGAGGTACATATTTTTCCATAGTCGGTATAGTGTATGTTGATTATTGTTTATATATAGTCTGGAGCACGAACACTGTCATGATTTTATCTTCAATCCAGTCAACCAATACTCACTTTCAAGTTATACTTTGGTAATTGGTATCAGTCAGTACCTGAATCCATGCTTCTTCAAGCAAAATAAAGTTGTATTGCTTAGAAATCATATTTTTTTTTTTTTAAAACACTATATTTTTGCAAATCACTATGTAATTATATAGCAAATCGCTAAGTAAATTCCACAATTCATCTTCTTTGTTATGGTTTCTCATAGATACTGTCACAAGATACCTGATGGATATCCCATGGAAAAAGCAGCACCTTTACTATGCGCAGGACTTACAGTTTACACTCCAATGATGAAGCACAACATGAACCAACCTGGTAAATCTCTGGGAGTAATTGGTCTAGGCGGGTTAGGTCACATGGCTGTTAAATTTGCAAAGGCATTTGGCTTGATAGTTACAGTGATTAGTACAAGCGAGTCAAAGAGAGAGGAGGCACTTAATCTGCTCGGAGCAGATAAATTTATTCTTTCCAAGGACCATGACCAGATGGCAGTAAGTACTCATAAATGAACAATGGTATTAAATTTACATCAACTTTTAATGCTTTTTTGGCTGTTAATTCACCTCATTGTTTCCTACACTACAGTTTGCAACAGTCATAATATATTATTACATCACCATTTTAAGTTTCTTCTTTCAAATATCTTTCTTTTTTTTTCTTCTTTGTTGTAGTCTGCAGTAAAATCTCTCGACTTTATTATCGACACAGCATCGGGGGATCACCAGTTTGACCCATACCTTTCTCTACTTAAGTTTGATGGTCTTATGGTTCTTGTCGGCTTCCCGAGTGAAATCAAAATCAGTCCATTCCTTCTTAACTTTGGTAAACTTTCTTATTTATGAAAGAAAGTGATAATTGTAATAAATCACTTTGCCTTTATATGCAATTAGTCCCAAAAAAAGGAATTAAAACACTGGCAAAAAAAAAAACTATTTGTGTACAACATTTTCAAAATAATAGAAGTTTAAATGAACTGATAAACGTATTCTGCATTGCGGATGATAGTGATCACCATGACGATGATATTTTCTACACAATTAATTAACCAAGTTCTCTAAACTAGCAACGAGAACATACCCATGAACCAAGCTGTCTTTCTTCAACTTATGCTCTTGTTTTTAACTAAACTTAATCATGCCACAATTTGGTAGGTTCAAGATGCATTGCAGGAAGTACGACCGGTGGTACAAAGGAAACAGAAGAGATGATTGATTTTTGTGCAAAAAATAAAATTTATCCAGAAGTGGAGATCATAAAAATAGACTATATCAATCAGGCACTTGATAGGCTCACCAAAAGTGATGTCAAGTACCGGTTTGTGATAGATATTGAGAACTCTCTCAATTGATGTTACATGGTCTTTTAAGGGATTCTATATGGAGTAGTTGTGCTTTATAATTACTGCTTGTTTAATTACTTTGTTGCCTATTTTTGCTTTCTATCGGTTTCTTCAATATTACTTTTCTGTCTTCTTGTTTAGACATGACTCTAAATCATGTAAAGCATCATTATTTTCTATTATTATGAATAAATACCTTTCCCTTCTTTAAAATGCTTTTCTTCTACTTTAATACATTTTGAATATAAAAAAGTGAAATGCTGAATAAACATTTTCAAGGTAAGAAGGAAATTCAGTAGTTATCCCGCACCTAAACAAAAGATGGTTCGTCACTGCTTTCTTGTTTAAATCTTAAACAACGGAAAGCAACTGGTGTAATTAACAGATATTGTTCTCAACCTGAAATTGAATTATAGAGTACCAAAATGATCCGACCCGATTTGGCCTGACACTAAGACCGAAATTTTTATTAATAGAAAAATAAATAAATAAATATCGATAATAAGGAAACATTTCGTGAAAATTCGATTTGTAGGAAAATGTGATAATCCATAACGTTCAGAGAACATTATAGACAATTACGGCCAGCTTAACGAAATCAAATTACCACTAATTAACAGAAAAAATATCTAAAACTGGTCGTTGTTGTTTATCACGGCCAGAAAAATTTTGAAAAAAAAAAAAAAAATTCTGACCATTGTTGTCTATCACGACCAGAGAAATATTAATTATCTTTCTTGCATGGGCGTTCTTCAAGGTCTATGAATTTATAATCAGTGCCTTGTACCTGTTATTTCAATTGTTTGTTTGTACTCTAGAATATTTATCTTTTCTGAATTTTTTATTATAGGGTTGGAATCGAGAATGACCACAAGCACAAGACTAAAGGCATGTTTGTATACTTTCACATCTCCTAATTAATATTTCTCTTACCGTGATAGACAACAACAGTCCCAAAACATTTTTTTTCAAAATTTCTCTGACTATGATAGACAATAATGACTAGTTCCAGATTGTATTTTGATTGATTAGCAGTAATTTGATTTCGTTAAACTGGCTGTCATGGTCTATAACATTCTCTGAACGTTATGAACTATCACGTTTTTCCTACAAATTGAATTTTCACGAAATACTTCTTCATTATCGATATTTTTTTATTTATTTTTTTATTAATAAAAATTTCGGACACTAAGAACCCAGAACAAGCTTAAAAGCAACAACCTGAATGCCTGGAGGCCTAAATTGACCCGAACTGATTTGAACCATAGTAACAAATGAATAATTCGGGTTCGGTTCGGCAGGGTCAAAAATTCGTGATTCGGAAATAATTCAGGTATAATTTGAAAATAATTCGAAATTACAATACGAGACCTCAGTGCATATTTAATTCATTACCAATGATTTACTATACGATATGCTGCTTTTATTTGCCACAGAAGATCATATAGTTAAAAATATATTAAAATAAAAAAAAATGGGAAAGTGTGCTATCACGTGGTGCGTCAGGCAATAGGAAAATGTGCCCTCCAAGGCTCCAACTGTGGCACTGTGCGCGCGAACGAAAAATTGAATATTGTACATGACATTTCAAATTTTTTTGCCGAAAATAAAGTGAAAAAAACGCATATTATTTGCAAAATTCGTCAAACTCGTGTTTTATTCGCGTTTTATTCGGTCAAAGGTTCAGTCAACGAATAATACGCCATTCGGTTCGGAAACACCCCAAAAACGTTTTATTCGCGAATTAAACGCGAATAAAACACGAACATTGTTACTATGATTTGAACCCAAAGTGAACCATGTCCAGTATGATACTTAAACTCCTGAACCAGAAACTAAATGAAGCCTAACTTATAAAAGCTGTACTTCAGAAGAAAATCAGTATGATAATTAACTACAAATTTTGGATCTACGTAAAAACAAAACTAATTGAATCAGAGCCATTAGCTGACCATAAAATTACTGTATCAATATCTGAACTCTGTGAATCATATCCTTAGGTAGTCATAAAATCATAAAATGGCCTGACAGAAAGAAGAAAAAAAAAAAAATCAAAGAATCAGGAAAATCCATACAAACCTTAACTCGTTGAAAAAATTACAAAAAACATACTATACTATTTTTTTTTTTCAAAATTAGAAAGAAAAATAAAACAATAGAAACACCCTACCAACTACAATTGAGCAGCAAGGATCTCATTCCAGGTATCAGGTATACCCGGCAAACACCAATGCAAGCAATCATGTACCCCTCGTGCTGCATTAATACTATACTTTGAGATATGTCCTTCATCTCTTAACCGAGAAAGTCCTGTTATATCCAATAGCCTAACCCTAGTACCCTTAATCGCCCCCTCAGCATCAGGATCCTCTGAAGAATCATTATTGACAACATAACCACGTGACAATGGATTATTATTATCACACCTGCCCCCAGAATCCCATTCCCCATTAAAAAAATGCCTAGGCGACAGTGTTCTCAGAAAAACCTTCACCTTTGGATGATGTGGCAACTCATTATCTAACCACTTGACAATACTATGTATAGTAAAATTCTTTGCCTTCCATATCAAAGCTAACCTTCTGTCATTATTAGGAGACCCATTGATGTACATATCCCATTTGTTGCTGTTCATCTTACCACGATTCCAGTGGTGACCTGTGTTGAGAACCAGCACATCAAATCTATGGAGATTTTCCCTCAGAAAAGATGGTGCTCGGTCGAGGTGCATGGCATATCGTGTACGAGGGTTGGAGATGTCTAGTGGCTCCAAGTCACACAAGGTGGAGGACCAGTAGTAGAGTATTGTGGTGTTTGTTGAAGGGAAATGATAGGCCCACCCGTTTGGTCTCTTAGCACCACCTGGTTGGGTGAAACCATAGGTACTTTTACCAACATCTACCACATCAGCTTTGTCATTACCACCTGTGACCATGCACATCATGGACTGAAACATTTGTCGGCCTAAAGAGTCACCAACATAGGCAATGACCTTGTCCTGCATTCTGACGATTCATCAAAATTAGATGCAGTCCCGACTTTCAATCCCTTAATTTGATGCTCTTTTTTGTTAATCATGTCATGTCACTTGGCTCCAACATGACCTTGTTACTATATAAAACAAAGATAATCTTCCTTTCTCAATGAAATAATAAAACATTTTGATCTCTCCTATACCTTTTGAATTGTGCAGCATACCATTTTACACCATTAATCAGCCCCCAACAAAAAAGTAGGCAATAAACCGATGAAAAAAAAGAAAAAGATGTCTACCTTTTAAGGAAGTTGGGCCCATCAAACTCAGGCATATCACAGCCCTCAGGCTGCCACCTGAATTTCTCATAGGAGAACTCCTTTCGCTGAGTCAACCTACAAGCCCAACCCTCAGAGAGCCACCGTTTGCACCCCAAACCTGAATAGAGGGGCCTTCTCTCATCTGCTATCCATCTCCCCTTGCCATAGTTGCATTCTGCACACATTTAGATCCAGAAAATCTCATGTTAGGAAAAACATGACATACAAACTAAACTAATTTATAACTTATAACCCCCAACATACAAACTACACTAATCTCGTGTTTGGGGCTTATAATTTGCATGACCTAACAATACCTTTTTTTTTGTATTGGGCATGTACAGCAGTAGGTATCAATGTTTGTTGTGATTCTATTTCCTTTTCTCTTTTATTGGACCATTCGTATTGCATATATCCACGAAAAGTTCACTGCTGTAAAACATAACAAAACATACCCTTCTTTTCTAAAGCAGATCCTTCTTCAATATTACTAGCCTCGGAAGTTTGTTTCACCACATAATTTGAACCAGTTGGAGGCAACGCATGTACTTCATCTACCAGCCTAATTACAGGGGCTGCAAGGTTTTCTTCGCTTGGGAAATCTTCCTCTGCAGATGGATGCTGGTGCAAGTACTTAGTATGATCTACAAGAATAAAACAAAAATTAAGTGAAGTTCCAACACAAATGTAGAAATATATTAATAAGCACTTAATACAATGCCATGCATTATAAATGGTCAGATATTCTTTATACTTTTCCCTTCTTAAAACATCCTTTACTGAAACTTCTGAAAAAACACAAGTATCAGGTGTAGGTCTTACATTACATTTTTTTAAATTTTTATTCAAATGTAGTAGAAAGAAACAAATAAAAAACCTGGACGAAATAGAGACAAAGAATCAGGATGTAAAACGAGAACAGAAGGGCGCGAGGCTTTGTCCCATCCCCAAATAATGCATGCCGTAAAAATAACAATTATAAAAAGCTTGATCTGTTTGCTTTTCATTCCATTTAAGTTCCAGAGCTTCATCCCTCTATTCAAGGTTCTGCTTCTGTTATGGCCTGAGACACTCTTAGTTAGAACCATGCACACATAGTCAGGTTGTAACTTGCAAGGATTGATCTGCACAATCAAGTAAAAAACAAATAACTGACACATTAATTGGGTAACACTTCAACTGGATTCCGCTATTAATTTCTGTGTTGCTTTTCACGAGGAATTGTGTGATTCAGTTTTTGTAAGCTCAACTAAGTGCTACTACCAATATATAATGGCAAAAGAAAACAAACATGAAAAACTATAACCATGGTTTTCCAAATTTGATGTATCTTGATTTAAATGATTCTTGTAAGTCACAATCAAGCTGAATCTCTCTTTTAATCATGATGAGCCAAGTGTGTTAGTTTTGATTAGCCCCAAACTACTCGAGTTCCTTCCAACATAACCATACACGACCAAGCCATGCAAAATATTCATCATTTATAATTTTATATATACCAAACTTTTTGCTATAATTTGGAATAAGGATTTACTTTATGTTTGGTAGAATTGTCCAAGATCCATATAATTAAATCAAAACCTGAAACAGCAAATCCACCAACCAACAGATTCTAGGCTCTGAGACTTGTCAAGTAACTCCTCTATAACAAATCCCAAGCTAATTCCTGCATCGGAAAGACAGAATGTGTCAAATTCACTTAGAGTTAACTCAAATCGGTGCCCAATTTACAATTAATTAGACAAACCTTTAAACAGAAATTATTTTTTTTTCTTTAAAGGATCATGCAGAAATTAATGGCCAGCAGAGTCGGAGCTAGGGGATGGCCAGCATTCCTTGTGAAGTACCTAACTTAAACTTAGAACCTTTTACCATGGCATTAGCAAGCAATGGTCACTCCATTGTTGCGTTGCTACCATGGTTTGGAAAATTCGTCTATTCGAATCCGATAATTGGGCGATTTTCCAAACCACTGGACAAGAGCGAGTTAAGCGAAGAAACGATTAAACCGGAAGAGATTCACCTTATGTCCGAGTTACGCCGATTTGAGAGAGAGAGAGCGAGAGACAATAGCGAGGAGGAGAGAGATCTTAATGTCTGTGCTTTGTGCGGTCGCCTCTTTTTCCTAATTTTTTTTTTCTTTCAATTTTTTTATGGGAGTTCGACAGGCACAGGAACCAATTTTTTTAATTTTGTTTAATCATAAGAGAGATTTGTCCGGTCTGCTGACTTACACGGTTCACCGCTAAGTTCTGCTTGAAGACTATAATTAGAGAGGGAGACTGATGTATTCTGTGGATGGATTCTGGGGAGCGAAGCGTGTAGTGATTTGCTGTACCGTATTCAAAATTGCCATAATGACTCGCTGTACGAAACTATTACAGCAACAAAAAACAGAGAAATAGAATTATAAGCTGATTAAATGTGTGAGGGACTGAGGGGTTTCCGGGCCTCTGCTCTTCATGTATGATTTATGAACAAAATTTATGAATGATCTAGATCATTAATTTAGGATGGGAAAGGTTTAATTTATTGCTTATCTTTAGTAACATTTCTATTTACAATTGATTATAGTTGTAATTTTGTAAAAATGGTTTATTCGCACATTAATCATGTAATCAATTTCAATTCTGATATTCGATAAATATAGCAACATATTCTATTTATATTTTTTTTCAATTTTCATATCAGCTTGTGAAATCTATTTTAAAATTAACTTTGTATTAATGGAACAGTTGTTTACAATTATCATATTGCCAAATACAAGATTTAGGGCATATTCGTTTGTCACGGAATTGTGCAGGATGAGATTTGATGGGATGGAAACCCACTTTTAAAAAAGTGGAAATCTATGAGTACGGGTATGTACGGGATTGATTATGGGAATGTGATAAAATAGGTATTCGGTTGTATCGTGAAATTAGTTGTAAGAAATCTTATTTTTCTTCTAAATTTTTTGATATTATACAATTTTTTATTAATAATATTATAATAATACAATTAAATGAAATAGATTAAATAATAACATTAAATAGATGAAACATTACTCTAAACAAATATTACTAAAATGGATACAATAAAATAAGAAATTTTTTATAAATAAATACAAAACAATATGAAAACAACAATTAAAGATATTTACAAAAAATGAACATATACAAAAAAGTAAATATTTAAAATATATGTGAAATGTATGCATTCAAATTTTCTGATACAAAATATTTTTGTAATTCTTGAAGTCCGTGGATAAATGTACACATTTTTGTATGCATTCAATTATTTCCATATAAAAGCCAAGGCCAACTAGCACACATGCCCTATTTAAAATGCAGCACGTGGCAGACACATATTTAAAAAAAATCCGATAAGTGAGATGTAATATAGAGTAGAACTAGGGTGTTCCTAAGCTCACCAAGCCTCTCGTGAGCTCAACTCTAAAATCTATCGAATTGACTTCAAACAATATTTTCAAACTGTTAGATGTTCAATCTATATTAAAATGTGCTTGGAGATCAAATTTTACATTTTTTGGAATTTTTTTACTATTTATTGAGCCGGTTTGAAAACCGTTGTTTTTATTAAAATTCTGCACCATTGGAAAACAGTGGTTTTCAAACCGGCTTAATAAATAGTAAAAAAATTTCAAAAAATGTAAAATTTGGTCTCCAAGCACATTTTAATATAGATTGAATATCTAACGGTTTAAAAATGTCGTTTGAAGTCAATTCGATAGGTTTTAGAGTTGAGCTCACAAGAGGCCTTGGTGAGCTTAGGAACACCCTAGTTCTACTCTGTAATATATATTATATACGAGTAGAACTAGGGTGTTCCTAAGCTCATCAAGCCTCTCGTGAGCTCAACTCTAAAACCTATCGAATTGACTTCAAACGACATTTCTAAACCGTTAGATGTTCAATCTATATTAAAATGTGCTTGGAGACCAAATTTTACATTTTTTGAAATTTTTTTACTATTTATTAAGCCGGTTTGAAAACCGCTGTTTTTATTAAAATTCTGCACCATTGGAAAACAGCGGTTTTCAAACCGACTTAATAAATAGTAAAAAAATTCCAAAAAATGTAAAATTTGGTCTCCAAGCACATTTTAATATAGATTGAACATCTAACGGTTTGGAAATGTCGTTTGAAGTCAATTCGATAGGTTTTAGAGTTGAGCTCACAAGAGGCCTTGGTGAGCTTAGGAACACCCTAGTTCTACATATATCATTATATACACATATTATACATGAAAAATAATAAAATTTAATGTAAGTTTTGTCATTCATTAAACAACAAATATCTATTCACAGCACCAACATCAGTACATCACCAATAGCATTTGGGCTCCACGGAATCAGAGTAGGTCCGATGCCCATCGGACCTACCTTTGTTCGATGGGTGTGATGACCATTCGATCTGCATCAAGAGTGTGCTCTGCATCAAAATCCGTACAAGTCTGTATCAATTTCCGTGTACATAGATCTTGATGCTAATCGTACGGTCCTAGAGCTAATTGAATCTAAATGTAGGTCCAATGGGCATCGGACCTACTCCTATCTCGGGCTCCACACCCAAACTACAATTTCAAAACTCCTTTTTAGAAGATAAACTCTGCCACGGGACCTTTTAGAGCCACAAAACAGAAAAAACAAGTCGGCGCCCAAAAGTTTCAAATGAACTACTGCATTGACTTAACCCTAGATCTAAACAAATCTTGTTGGGAAAATAGAATCCTAGATCTAAATCTAAACTTAAAAGACTTAATCCATCCGGCTTTAGCAAAAGTTTCAAACAAATAGTTCATTCTACAATCCAGCCAAAACCAAACAAAAGATGCAAAATCACAACTAAAAGTGTCAACGAAAACTTTATTCGTATCGTATTTATGGATAAAATTTTTAATAGCTATGGATAGGGGTGCACAAAAAATTCGAGATTCGTGATTCGATTCGAGTTCGATTTGAAAAAGTTCGAAAAAAAATTGATTCGAAACCAATTCGATTTGAAATTAATTCAAACCAGTTCGATTCGAAATTAATTCAATTTCGAATTCGAACCTGCCCAGGTTCGATTCGATAATTCGCGAATAAGAGGCGCCAGCCTGTGATACGATACGAGAAATTCAATGAATTAATCCACTGTGTATATCTTCCAATTCTGCCTGCCCCTTCCTGTGTAGCAGGTCCTGTTGACTCAGTTATAAAGCGGAGAGCCAGGATTAATTTCGAATCAAACCTGCCCCATATACAACTACAGGTGGAAGAATGCTTCCAAAAGGCCTTGGTGTGTCAGTAGCCAAAGCGGAGAGCCAGGATTCTATCTCCTTTATACCCTTATGACTGAGTACCAACTTTTACTCTCCGCCATTGCTCTCCTCCGCCGTAGCTCTCCTTCGCCGTTACTCTCACTCTCTCCTCCTCCGTTGCTCTCCTCTCTCCTCCGCCGTTGCTGTCACTTTCTCCTCCGTTGTTGCTCTCCTCTCTCCTCCGCCCTTACTCTCCTCTGCCTCCGTTGCTCTCCTCTCTCCTCTCCGTTGCTCTCCGTTCCTTTCGAATCTGCACTGAATTTCGAACTAATTTCGAATCAAATCAAACTAGTTCGAATTATACCGAACCAAATTCGAACTGGCCTTTCAGGTTCGAAATCTATTTCAATTTCGAACTGGGTTTGATTCGAAATTATTTCGAATTCGAATTCGAACTAGGGCAGATTCGATTTGGTTCGGTTCGTTTGCAGCCCTAGCTATGGATATGAGTATAAAAAAAAAAAAAGTTCACAAGCTTACCGGTAAGAATATGCATAAGAACTATTTCATACAATTATCCTATAAGGTAATTAATAAATATTAAATTATATATGATAATTTTTTGTTTGTACATATAATACATTTTTTATTATTATGATTAAATTAATTTATAAAATATTTTTTATTTAGTAATTTATGACAAAATTGATTTATACCATATTTTACATCGTTGTATTAATAATTTATATATTTACAATAATGGGATAAAAAAAATATAATTTGTATATTTTATGATGAGGAGGATCCAATTACACATTTTTTTAACATATCTTGACATTGTTTTTTTATAGGTCAATTTTGCAATTTCAAAATTCAAACAGTCCATCCGAACCGTTCAATGTGATCACCATATTAAAATGTGCTTGGTGATCAAATTTTACATTTTTTTTTTGAATTTTTTTACTATTTATTAAGATGGTTACAAAATCGTTATTTTTCAATGGTTTGAAAACAACGATTTTGTAACCATCTTAATAAATAGTAAAAAAATTCAAAAAAATGTAAAATTTGATCTCCAGGCACATTTTAATATATCCATCATGTTGAACGGTTTGGATCGACTATTTGGACTTTGAAAATAGTAGGTGTCAAAATGTGTCAAAAAAAAAGGGTGTAATCCGATCCCTCATCTTTTATCATATTACATTCACGATGTGTTTAATACTTTTATTTATTTATTATATTTTTAATTAAATATATAAAACATCGATTTATTCAACAATTATCGATTATTTATTTCGTTACACGTTATCTTAACGGACAAAGATTAAATATGAGTAAGACTAATACTTAACGAGTATAGAATATAGATAAAATTAATTTTATACAGGTATGGATATAAAAATATCTCCACTCGTATCGTACCCATTGATATCTCTAATTACAGCTAAAATAGAAACAAATCAACACATTTAAGTAATGAGAAATTTCAGTTTTTAGTCTACACCTAGAATGGCACCTCTACTTAGAAAAGGAATTAGTCGCGTTGTTACGGCACGTGTGTTGATCACGTGATGCGACTCGTGTATCGTGTGACATGACTTTCCTCTACTATATTAGTTATGTCACGTCACGTGACCAATTTTTTCAACATTATTTTTTAATTATAATTTATTTTTTAACAATTTATTATTTTTTGGTACATTTTGTTATTGTTTTCTTTAATGTGATTATTCGCGTGACGTGACTGTCATCCCCTATTTTAATCACATCATGTAAAAAATAAATTTTGATCACATCAAAATCACAACACATTAGTCACTTCACGTTTTACTTTCTCTACCTCCTCTTCTTGTTCTACGTACTTACAAAGAAAGTCCCTCTAGATATTGTGGTAATATTATTTTAACTTATTTTTTTTTACCGTTTAGAGATGGCATCTTCACTAAAAAGTAAAAACTATTTAAGCTTATTATTTTAGCTTCTAATGATCTAAGAGACTTGATAAGTCCTGTATTTAAACCTTTCCAACCAAATATTTAAAATAATAACATCTCTAATTAATTTAATAAAAAAATATTTTATAAAGAAATTAGAGTGTACATCATAACCTTAATTTACATTTAATTTTTACGGAAAGTAATATATATCGTGTTTATTTTTCATTATGAAAGCTAAAACTCGAACGTTATTACTTGTCGTATTGTCATATAATTAGTTTCATTCTCGCCAACTTTCTGTTAACACGTCTTGCTCTTTTTTTTTTTAAAGAAAAAAAAACTTAGCAGAAGCTGCTAAGATGTTAACACGTCTTGCTGTTAGTACGGAATATAACTTCAGGTAAGGTACTGACACTTTGACAACATATATCGACATTACTTGTAAATTAACGCATCAATAATTATAGCTAAAAGTAGTTATTATATTAATAAAGGAAATTCAGAATTTGATCTTGAACTTTTTTCTAAAAAAAAAATCAGCTCACTTTTCAAAAAGAAACCAGGCTGGTTATTTCGGACATGTTCGGCTGCAATGTGGGCTGGAGAATGGACACAGAAAAGTAAACTTTTTGAACTGATTTTTACTAGTCAAAGTGGATTTTTTTTTTCCACTTGAACAATGAATGCTGAATAGGCCTTCATGTTCGAAAAGTTGGTCATTTGGGAGTTAATAATAGGACTAACTTGATTATTTTATTTTAAGAGAAGCTAAGGAACTGAGTTGTTTTTTATGTACCCC
This sequence comes from Carex kokanica, assembly GCA_025461125.1. Taxonomy (NCBI): domain Eukaryota; kingdom Viridiplantae; phylum Streptophyta; class Magnoliopsida; order Poales; family Cyperaceae; genus Carex; species Carex kokanica. The sequence continues at coordinate 289,080 of JAJGRX010000376.1, forward strand.
GTTTATTGAGGAGAAATGAAATTTCATCTTTTAAAAAAGTATACCGCGTGTGGGATAGTGACAGTGCTGAACACGTGGTACTTGAGAGACAAACTATACCGTATGCGGTAATGACAGTACAGTGCGCGGCATAGATAAAATCAGAATTTGTATTTTTCATGATTAAGAAAGATAGAAAACATGAACCCTAGAGACTCTCTATCTACTATATAACCTTATTTTATAATTACTTGATTACATTGATCACCACAAAATTTTGTAAAAAACCCATAACCTAGACGAGTAAAAATTGTTAAAAACTTAATACACTATCTATGTGGATTGAGACCCCAATCAATACTGCACGGTAGGATCATACGCTTGTGATCTGATCGTAAGTTGAAATTAAGGTTTATAAATATCAAGTATAGTTCTCATTTTGAGTCATCAATAATCCGGATCAATATTTTTTAGGGCGGATTTTTTACAGCTATAAGAAAAGTTAAAATATTTATTTGTGTGTAAAAAATAAAAATGTTTTAAATCTGAGTTATTGATCTCGGTACGAAAGTTACTTCTGGGTAAATAAAGAAATTATCGTGGTCCTTCTAGTTCATTCAAATTATAAGTTACTCTATCTATTTTTTAAAAACAAAATTTGATTTGACATTTCGAATGTCAGATCAAATTGGGTGTTTTTCTAAAATAGAAAGATCACGATATTTTTTTATTTATTTAGAAGTGACTTTTGAACCAGAATTAATAACTCAGATCCAAAACATTTTTATTCACTTTTCAGTAACACACAAAAAAATATTTTAATTTTTCTTACAGCTACAAAAAATCCGCCTGAAAAATGTTAATCCGGTTATCTGTCACCGTCTTTCTAATAAATTTAATTAAATAGTATTTCATCTATTTTCAAAGAAATATTTTTAATATTTCAATAAAAAAATAAATAAATCATAACATATTCTATTTAATTAAAATATAAAAACCAGAAATCCTATTTCCGATAAATAAATTTTCGGAATAGGTTTGCCCAATTCAGAAAATTATTTCACAGATTCAAAGCCTAGATCTGCAAAATAATTTTCCGGATTGGATAGATTTCAAAATTTTTACAAATGAAACGTAGATTTATAAATTTTGTATTTTTTTTTTTTTGGATATTAATAAAAATTTTGGGATTTTAAAACATGTCCTCTTCTCCTTCCTATCTAGAATCCATCTCTCTTCTCACCATCTCCAAACTGATTTTGATAACGCCACTGAGTTGTAACTTGTACGGTTCAGTTGAGTAAAAGGCGCGATGTGCTCTCAGCCAAAATCATACTTCAAAATTGACATTACCCAATAATGAAAAAATAGTAAAATTAAGACTTACAATTTCAGTATACGAAGTTCAGGAGATTCATAAATACTAGTGCAGATTTTTCAAGAACAAAGAAGTTATAAAAGTCCCAAAGAAGAATCTGAGAACCAATTACATAAAGATAAGCCCCAAATTGAGAAAACACGGCAAAAAGGCCATCATCTCTTCTAGTACGATTGATCTGACAAATTCACTGTGTGTAATTGAATTGTGATAAATTGTAGCATAAGTCTATGACCACCTTCACAAGAAATTGCTTCATTAATTTTTTTTGGAGAAGATATCTCATATGATTCAACCGCGTCCTTCTCTTTGTTTTGATTTTCAACTCCGTCCATGGAACCAGATTCGAGCTCTTGGCATCTTTGGTAATTCTTTTCTAATTTGAACTCATCTGAATTAGGAAATACTTCTTCCATGGAATCAAAATCAAGTTGCTAGGTTTGTTTGTAAGTTTCATCGTTTTTGTTTGAAAAAGTACGTACCTTTGAACAGCAAGGTAGTTCAATTCGTTTGCTACCTATAGATACTACGATGTAATTTTCTTTTTTTTTAATGTAGAACAAGAAGTGAGACAGACTATAAGATGGTGAGGATGAAAGACGGATTTCAAGGAGGAAGGAGAAGAGTCCATGTTTAATTAAAATTAGAGGGTATATTTTTTAGTTTTCTTAATTAATATTTGTATATTAAGGACCATGACTCAATTATTCAAGAATTATTCGTCACGTGTCCGTATTCGAATTCGTATTCATGTATTATCCATTCTGTATCTGTATTTGTTTAAGGTGAATTTGGTTTTATATTTTGACATCCGTTTACTATCCGTATTCGTACTCGTATCCACTCACTGAAGTGGATATGAATTTGGTATTAGCATTATCCGCTCCAAATTCGCTCCGTCTTACCTCCGAAGCAAAACGTAATTGTACATAAAAGGTATCAAGTTTATGCTGGCATATTTTTACTTCTGTATTGGTGACTATTCAATATGTATCTCTATTTGCAGTAAACACGTCAGTACTTATAATTTGCAATTCCCTCAAAACAAAAAAGAACTTATAATTTGCAACATTCCTCGTTGTGTACTCACTCATTAATATGGGTATAATTAGCATTTTTATCGTTAATTGAACCCACAAATTACTAGAATGAGTCCGTGAAAGATTATTATGTTTGGAGAGATCCATAAAGTATCATACAAGAGTCCAAATCTGCTACGATTCTGGGAGGGATCGCAGGATCCTAAAATTCCGAATCAATGGTTCAAATTTTTCCGTGCGCGGATCTCGAAAACGTTTTGGAAAAGTAAATTTTCATGCACACATCTCGAAAAAAACCAACAGTTGAGATTAGAATCGCAGGATCTTGTGATTCCCGAGAATCACAGCATATTTATTTTCATCATACAATTAAAAAAAAAGGATATTGTTAAGTTTCAGGTCTAAGAAAATGTCACAACATAACCTTGGTTTTATTTCTCAAAAAAAAAAAAAACAGAAACGGATGATTTGAAAACTATCACCATGGACATTATAAAATGATCAAAGTACAAATACAATTCAATATATGCAGAGTAATAGATCCGTAGTTCGTTCTTGTTCACATATTCTGAGTCCAAATGCGTGACTTCTTTAATTTAATTTTTTCTACATACCCAACACAAATTATTTGTACATTCCAAGTGGTGCAGATGTGGCACGACACGCGCCAAAACCTATTGAATACAAGTAATATTTGCATGCACATGCACCTTGATGTACCTCCTCTATGCCTCGACAATAGGGTAGGAAGAGCAAGTAGCAACACCTATATAAATCAAAATGAGTTACTATATAAAAAAAGATGTCTGATTAAATGAAAGCAAGGTATGGAATCACTTTGTTAATGGTTTGTGTATTGTTTACTATGTTTGTGTCAAATTCTGGTAGCTAGGAAAGAGAGTACACTCACCACACATGTTCTTCCCAAGCTCCATCTTGAAGTAACCATCTGCACCCCAATCAGCTCCCCAAGAATTTTTTATCAACCAGTAAGGGATTCCATCTTCTACCCCATATCCAACTGCCAGCACAGCATGATTCACATCCTACATGCACACACCGTAACATAATGAAAACTGTTTGCATCATTCTGGTCTTAAATGCAACCAGCTATGTGTATGAATGACTTGGCATCTAATTTTTACTTGGGAATTCACGGCTTGTTTTGAAAGTCTAAGAAGAACAAATTTCATGTCTGCCTTTTTCTTCAATCACCATTCACCACATAATTGAGGGAGAAAGATTGAGAGAAGGGGTATTGATTTTTCAGTCATTGATCATGTTGTAGGGTTACCCATGATATTTCAAAAAAGTATAGGTGAGAACATGAAACTTCTCCATTAATGAAATTATTCCCAGTACTTGTAGGTAGACCCTGCCATTAATATGACCTAGTTTGTTTGTTGCAACAAGAGTAGTGTAAATCACATGAAAACAATAAGCTATTTTAAATTAATATTTTATGAAGAGTAGAACTTACCATTGGAGTAGTACCACAATGATCACTTGTAAAAACTCCACTTGTGTAAAGTCTGAAACCATCTATAACCTGAAATGCAACACTAACTGGACGAACCAGCCCAACAGCATGCTTCAGTTCATCTTCAGCACCCTATAGATCAAAATAAATTTAATCAAACAAAGCCTTATGGTTTCTTTTTTAAAATTTATGATACTTTTTTAGATTAAAAGAAACTCAAATCCAGGATCACTTACTACAATTTGGTCCATGATAAATACCAGTACCATACTTGACCTGTACGTGTCATCTAGTACTGGATCCATCAAAATACTATGGTGAGCTACTATTTAGTTGAACTATGCTTTAATTAAACCTCAGTTGTGCAATTGCATCTCATTTACACGCTCAGTTTCACAAAAAGGACCAAATTAAGCAATATAAAGAGAAAATAAATAAAGTAACAAATAGAACAAAGAAGATTCTGGGACTGTTACATGTCAAGCAATACACACTCGTACCAGAATGTCAGGGGAGGAGCTATCATAAAGGACCAAAAGTTGGTGATAGAAATGAAGTCAACAAATTAGGCAACATAGAATTAACTATTAACACATCCATTTGCTTGATTTTGACATAATTTTGTCTAATGAGGGAGCTGGGTATGTACATATGAAAAAAATAAAGATTTTCCCAACATAAACCACCCTAAGACCCAAAAAAGTGTAATGAGTCAGCAAACTGAAGTCTGAACCCAACCTGAAACTAGTTCAGCCACAAAGCTAGTGGATCTGCAGTCAGATCTGACCCAAACTCTATCAAAGCAACCCACACCAGAAAACCCAAATTAAGATAACCAAATAAAACCTGAAAAAAACTTTTAACCCACTAGTCCAAACAGATTATTCTCAAGTAAAATCCAAACCCAAAAAGAGCCCCAAGTCAAATCTGCACCCAAATTCCATCAAGACCAAACCAAACTAATCAGTCATACCCATATTAACCTGAACCCAAACCCGTGCAAACCCCTAAAATTAACAAGAACCCGTACAGACAACCAAATCTCGAGCTCCTTGCAAAGAATAATAGCTTACAATTAAAAAGTTCAAGACAAAAAAAGTGTGGAAAGACAGGAAGACTAACCAAGGTAATGTTGACGGAATCAACCACCTTAACGCCGACACTATTCGGCTCAAAATGGCATAGCTCATTGACGCCTTTGTAAGGGTAAGCCTCCTCAGTGTCGAGCCCACCATTGTACTTGATGTACTCAAAGGCCTGAGATGGGAGACCACCATTGCAACCAAAGTTATTGAATGCTTGCGCACAATCTACAAGCTGCTGCTCTGACAAAGAGACACTCTTCCCTGTTGCCTGTGTGTATGCGGCCTCCAGTGCACCGGTTGTGCTATTTAGTTATATGCCAGAAAGATTGTCAGTTATGGGGAACATCATTTTGCCAAGACATGGTTTATGTTGTAATTAATTATGTTATAAAAAGGCTAGTTTCGAAAAAGAAAAAAAGGAAAATTCAGTTGATGCTTATATTTTGTTGGGGGGGTGGGGGGGGTGTTAGGAATAAACCAGCTTTTCTTGTGTATGTGTCCCTTTTTAGTTAACTCCACCGTTGTATGTTTACTTGTCTGTCATTTATCCAAATGTACATTTTCTTAATGTACTTTTGTTACTTTATACCCGCTGGCTTATTGTGGGATTTATCTTTTTTCTTTAATAAGTTGGTCGGAAGTAGTCCCTTTTAAGTGACAGCATGACTAATATGGATTCTTGTTGCTGTAGAAATTAATACTCAGAAAGATTCATCTCTCATTATTTCTTGATTTTGTTTGTAACTTTTCAGTAGAAATGGCTAGGTTTAGCACTTTTTTACAGGACCTCTCTAAAATAAACTGATAGTCTCATACCTATACAAAAACATATTCAATGAACATAGAAAATCCACAAGTCAAACAGAGTAGCTATCAAGAATTTTGCTGTCCTAGGACAAGATATCAAAGATAGAGCCATAAGGGTTTCACATCTTTGCCTTGATGTAGCATTTGCTAAAAATTGGATACTACTTTTGGAAGAGGATAACGGAATGGAAATCACTTGTGAAGGTGCTGAGTAACTAACGAACCCAATTTTTTCCCATTCAGCAACCAAATTAGCTTGTGCATTAGCTCAAACAAATTGCACATAAGAGGGTAGCAAATCCAATGGATCTCATGTGACTACATCACTGTATTTGAGGAGATCCAATCCTTTGAAAGTGCATGTGTTCTGCGAACTTTTAGTTAAAGAGCAATATTCCCAATAAGATAACTAAATAGTTTAGACTGATTTGGACAAATGGGCAGAGTGAGTTCAGTTCAACATCTGATAGTTATCTCAGTATGGATGTGCAGACTGAATATCTAATTAGGAACTAATTATCGACATTAATTGGGAAAGGCCCTTTAGAAATGGAAAATTTTAACAGCCACAAAAAAAATCAGAATCAACTCTATTTTCTTTCAAAGAAAAGAATCTTACCTAAAAGTCCAGCAAGATCCACAAGAGCCCTGGTTCTTCACAGGGCTTACAATCCCCTCCTCCCTCCAATCTTTCTGGAAAAATTAAACAAAAAAAATCACTTTTTGGAAAAATGATTTCCATAAAAAGGCACTCAATTCACTCAAAATAAATCATATCAAATAAGTATCTTACAGTCTCGGGTAAAGCCTCTTCAGTCATTATATGACTGCCCTTGAGTGTAGCTGAGCAATTCTGAGCCGCCCCAAGCTTGCTGGCTTTGAAGTCCTCCCAGCTCATATCCGCAAACTCTGTATGACAAATCCAACGGACATGATTAACCTTTCAGAACAATAAGTCAACCAACCGCTAAGAAACTTTCCTGCGACTTGCACGAAAATACTTACTGTTGATCCCAAGCTTATATGATAAATTCTTCCTATTGGTTGATCTGATCAACTTCAAACTATCCACAAAGATGTTGAATCTCTTCTGTATCTCTTCAACGCTGTCATACCTCTTGCCATACCTAATGGAAACCATAGTAAAGTATATATCAGAACGGAATTACCACAAATATAATTATTCATTTTTCTGGTTCTCTATAGTTACAAATCTTGGTCATTAGCTAATCCGCTACAGTACCAAAACCACTGCCATCATAATTCATAAATCAGCAAATTGCATATATTCGGTATAAACACAACTGAGGTAAGTGGGTTGCGCTTCTTACTTGATAGCAAACCGGGCGAAGCGAACCGCATGGCGGGTTTGACCGAGCACGGAGAAAAGAGTGGATTCGAGGGAGTCAACCCGGTCGGTGACAGAGCGGATAGTGTTAGATTCGTCGAAAGAGGATCCAGCCCAAGCGGCGGAGGAGCAGAGAAGACCCAGCGAGAGGAGGAGGAAGAGGCGATCCATGGTCCTGAGTTGTTGGAGTAATGGAGCAAGTAGTTTAGCTATGGGGGTTAAGACCGAGATATCGCGCTGGATTGGTTGAGTTGAGGGCTTTTATTAGTGAACTGTGAAAGATGGCTATTTGTCGAGTATTCTTTTGGGTGACGCAGCTGGTGACGCTTATCAGATGCGCGATCTTGATTGGAGGGATATTTAATTCCAAAAAGTTTCCTGCAAAGTGGAACGAACATGTTTGAACCATAAATAGCGCTGCCAAGTGGAAGTGTGGAACGAGCGGGTCCGGATCCCCTAGAGTAACACAATTTTTGGGTTTTGGATAGGGACCGTCTAAATTGAATCCATCTCTCGAGATTGTCTCGGGATTCGAACCTATCTCTCAGAATGTGTGCGCTCTACTTTAGTTGGATGGTTACGGATTTGAATTGAACGGTCCCGATCCAAAACCCAATTTTTGGGTTACTTCACTGAATCTGAATTCGGAACAAGCATGGGTTGAACCCTATGTTACTCGGATACTTCAGTTTATGCAGCGTATCCGTATTAGATATCAATACTCACCTGATACGGCCCCGATACGTATCCGATATGCCAGCTACAGCTGGTGTATCGGAGTACGTGGCGTATCCTAATTAATAAATACAGTCAAGATACGCGTTGATTTTTTTAGGGATACGTATGTTTCAGTGAGATACAGGCGGGATACGTCTAATTAGGTCTCGCCTCTCCGCTTTGAATCACTCCGCTCCGAACTAAAAAAACAAAATGCGACTGACGGTTGCACTCTCCCCTCTCCGCTCGCCTCTTCGCCTCTCCGTCGTCGCCAAGTATCGTTCAATCATGTCTCTCCTCTCTCCACCATTTTGGACAAGGGCTGAGCCCCTCTCTCTGACTTGTTTACTTGTGAAATTTTGGGCATTTGGGGTGCTGATTTTCTTGTGCCCGGTACCTGTCTGACCCATTTTGGTTCTGCCTACTGGTACTGGCCTTTTTCTACTTGTTATGAAGTATGAACTTAGTTTAATTTTATGGATCCGATTACATCTTTTTTGGTGACACACTTTGACACCTACCATTTTCAAAGTCCAAATAGTCGATTCAAACCGTTCAACATGATGGATATATTCAAATGTGCTTGGAGATCAAATTTTACATTTTTTTGAATTTTTTTTGCTATTTATTAAAATGGTTACAAAATCGTTGTTTTCAGACCATTGAAAAACAGCGATTTTGTAACCATCTTAATAAATAGTAAAAAAATTCAAAAAAAATGTAAAATTTGATCTCCAAGTACATTTTAATATGGTGATCATGTTGAACGGTTCAGATCGACTGTTTGGATTTTGAAATTGCAAAATTGACCTATATAAAAAACGGTGTCATGATGTGTCACCAAAAAAAGTGTAATTGGATCCCTCCTCTAATTTTATGGACTTTGAATTTTATAGTTAAGATTAACTAGTGTTTAGTCTATTTGATATGAATATGTAATGGATGTTATGTATGTTATGGATATTATGGATCTAATTTTATGTTGTTTGGTATTATAATGTTCACTATCAATTTTATGTTTGTAGATGTAACTGTTAAATTTTAAATAGTTTTTTAGATGAATTATACATTTGGGTGATGTGAGTAGTGTATACATATAAGTATATGGCAAAATTATCAAAAAAAATTACTTGTAAATTACAAGTAAAAAAATTTGATATATATACAAGTGTAATTTTTTTCTGTTATAATACAAGTATTGAATTAATAATATAATAAAAATAATAAAAAAATAATATATATAATAGTTGTATTGTATCCTTCCTTTTTGAAAATTGCCGTATCACCATATCCATATCGTATCCGATACGATACCCGTACCCGTATCCATGCAACATACACTTGAACCGAATTCATATCCTCTGCATTAACTCAAAAGTTGAGTTAATGCATAATGAATCCAAATTGTCTGATTTGTGTTGGCACGAATATTAAAGATGCTCCGTGTGATCTGGATTTAGATTGGTCCGGATCCTGATTAGACGGTCGAGATGTATTAATTTAAAAATTGAGTTTTTTTTTTTAGTAAAGTTGAAGGTCAAGTTACTCAACTATTTAATACCATTGTTATTATAATAAAATATTTCTTTTATTTGAGTTTCGAATTCATGACTTCTCACATATAAACGATATGTCTTTGCCACTAAATCAAAGGTTAATTCTTAAAAAGTTGAGTTAATGCAGAAGATGCGGACTCGGTTGAACCAGCGTGCTTCGGTTCTGTACTTCTGTTAGAATTCATGTATTTTTACAACAGTGATACGCAATTTACTCTTTGTCCAATTCAGATCTAACGTCTGTGTATAATCTAGTTTTCCCGGAAAATTTAAAATTCTTGCAAGGTTTGAAGTGTCATACAGTCATAGTATAAAATAATTGTAAATGAGTAGGATTCAAATGTTTTGTTGTTTTTGTGTTACAATCATGTTTTACATTTTTATTTCTGTTTTCAAAATTCAAACAGTCAATTTTAATCGTTTAACATGATTTTCATATTAAAATATGTTTGAAGATCAAATTTTATATATTTGAGAAATGTTTTACTATTTTTTTAAATAGGTACAAAATAACTATTTTTCATAAGATTTGGATCATCCTAAAACAGTGATTTAAGAAAGTTTTTACTATCTTTTTAAATTAGTACAAACATTTTAATATAGAGGTTATTTTCAGCAATTTGGATCAACTGTTTAGACTTTGAAAACAGAAATAAGAATGTGAGACATAATTAAAGCATGAAAACAATGAGGCATTTTAATCCGACTCCTAAATAATTAGTCGGCTGCCAAACTGATTTAATTTTACACGAAAATATGAGTAGAACTAGGGTGTTCCTAAGCTCACCAAGCCTCTGGTGAACTCAACTCTAAAAACTTATCGAATTGACTTCAAACGGCATTTCCAAACCGTTAGATGTTCAATCTATATTAAAATGTGCTTGGAGACCAAATTTTACATTTTTTGAAATTTTTTTACTATTTATTAAGCCGGTTTGAAAACCGCTGTTTTTATTAAAATTCTGCACCATTGGAAACAGCGGTTTTCAAACCGGCTTAATAAATAGTAAAAAAAATTCAAAAAATGTAAAATTTGGTCTCCAAGCACATTTTAATATAGATTGAACATCTAACGGTTTGAAAATGTCGGTTGAAGTCAATTCGATAGGTTTTAGAGTTGAGTTCACGAGAGGCTTGGTGAGCTTAGGAACACCCTGGTTCTACTCCGAAAATATTGTCTTTTGTCACTGAGTCAAAATCATCTCTAAAATTTTAACCACCAAATGTTTAATTTTGATATATGTATTTTAACCACCCTAAGAAAAATATGATGGGATTAACGAATCTCAATATAATTTCAACATTTTAATCTGTGCTGGAATATTTTGTCGAGGGTCTCAATTTGTTATCTTAGAACATGCGCAATTAGTTACAAATTAATTATAAATGTTGATAATGATAATCATGAGATTTATTATAGAAATATAAATCAATTACTACTTCGAGCTTGCTTATCAACAATCATTACAATTGACTTTGAAGGTCTATTGCGTAACGTGAAATTAAAATATCTTTAAAATATTAAATGGATTTGAAATTGTAATTAGGACTGAATGATCGGAGAAGATACGTTGAAATTATTTACGATAAAATTATTATAAACTTTTTTTTGCAAATTAATTATCATATATGACTCTTATTATAATTTTCAACACACCGTTGTGGAATTTTAGAACTATACTGGATGCTGGTAAGAAACAATATACGAAGTCATAAAATTATGAGTTTAGTGCAGTAGTAAGAGTTCTAGTTTCTACGAACATACACATGTTCAATTTTTTTAAATAACATTTAAAAAATGATGTGATGTATCAAATTCTTTAATAAAAAATACACAACAATAACAAAATAATTAAATAACAATTGTGTACTTAATCATCATGAACAAAGTAGAGACAATCTGATGGACATCAATCAAATTTAATCTAATATCTGATTGAAGAGATAGGAGTACGTCCGATGCCCATCAGACCTATTTTTTGGTTCAATTAATTCTAGCACCGTACGATTAGCATTAAATCTGTGTGCACGAAAATTAATACAGACTCGCACAGATTTTGATGCAGAGTGCACGAATCTTGATGTTGATCGGATGGTCATTATATCCATCAAACCAAAGTAGGTCCGATGGGCATCGGACTACTCTGAATTCCTGATTGAAACCTTTTGATCCGTACGCATTTAATTCACACAAATCCTAAACAACTGTCCGTGCGTATCAATCGAACAGCTCCGACTGAAATCAAACGAATTTGATGCGATACTCGTTGAACCGCCCCAATTCCGTCGAATTCATATCCTCTGCATTAACTCAAAAGAGAATCTTTTGAGTTAATGAATCTCAACTGTCCAATCTATTTTAAGATTTGTGTGAACTAGATCTGCACTAATATTAAAAGGCCCATATGTTATAGACTCTTTTGAGTTAATGCAGAGGATACGGATCCAATTCCGTCCCGGACAAGTTTCTCAGCCCACTTGGGCAGTACAGTAATTGCAAAAAGATACTTTTAAAAGCTTGATGTGGATGGAGAGAACGCCGTTCGGATCAACTTCAGTTTGGTCCGTCCGGAACAAGCAAAGTCCATGCAGTATGTAGATCAGGCTTAGTACAACTTACAAGATTTCCATGTTAAATATAACTACATGTCTACATAATTACCACTTTGTAGTTGTGCAAATTAACTTAAAAGACGAGGGTAATTATGTGAAACGTGAATGCGTGATTTGCTCATTCCTCGTTCTCTTCTTTTCTCTTGGGTTACATCAGAGAATTTTTTTTTAAAAAAGCATCACTAAATCTTAAAAATTTAGTAAATCAACATGATTATAATGTTTTTTACAAAAACTATTTCTACCGGATATGACGTTCGGTATGAAAATATAAAAACCAGATACGATATTCGGTATCAAATTTGAACCCATTCGAGTCTACTTCCCTCTTGGAATTAGAAACCGAATCACAATCTCGGTTTGGTGAGAAATGAAAATCGGACCCCAATTTCAGTTTCCCACTTTAATTATTTTATTGTTGTTTTGAGTTCCCATCTCTCTTACTTTAGATTAGATATAAATAAATAAAAAGCAAAAGCAAACAAATTCAGAGTCATTTGACAAATTGAAAAAAAAAATATATATAAAACTGGCCATCAGTTCCGGTAATGCAAAGAAAAATAAATGAAAAATCAGAAAAATTAAAACCGGCCATGCTATTCGGTTTCTCAAAATAAAAACCAACCCTGTCTCCGGTACGATTTTAAAATGAAATGGGTTATAATTTGTGAAACATTGTGTGACATGTAATACCGAATACCGTATCTGATTTTTAAATTTTCATATCGAACTTCATTTTCGATGGATATTATTTTTATAAAAAAAAGTTATAATCATATTGATTTTGTAAATTTTTAAAATTTAGCGATAGTTTTTAAAAAACATTCTACATCAGATGCGCTCAGCCAGATTCGACAAAGGGATCATTATTTTTGTGGACTTGAGGAAGAAGATAAGATTCCAGTGTTGAATCTTCTCGGTGGTCCCATGGAAGTTCACTATTTACAGCCACGTCTACAGTAAGATTTGAGACGTGACAGTGACACTGATATTTTTATGCGCTAGACGACATATAACTAATCATTATCTAGTCTTTTGACAGACGATACATCAACAAATATTTTATTATTTTAAGCCACATTGGTACCACTGTTCATCTCAAGATAAACCCCAGACGGATCCGTATCCTCTGCGTTAACTCAAAAGAGAATATTTTGAGTTAATAAATTTTAACCGTTTGATTTTAAACGGAACTAATTCGGCTCATGTCTATAACATAGGAGATCCTTTAATATTAGTGCAGATTTAGTTTACACAAATTTTAAAATAAATTGAACAGTCGAGATTCATTAACTCAAAAAATTCTCTTTTGAGTTAATGCAGAGGATATGAATTCACCCCGGACAGGGATGCTTTGAATGGGCATCATGTCCATATCCTCAAGAGTTCAGAGATGAACAAATTGCACCACTTGTCTTCATTTATTCTCTAATCAATAATCTAATAAAGAACAAATTAGTATAATCATTTGTCTAATGGAAGATAAATAATCCAACTAATTTGTTCTTTATTAGATTATTAGTTATGAGAAAAAAAAACAACTTGTGCAATAACAATAATAATAGAAACCATGAAAAGCTGAAAACCAAAGAAAAACTAAAAACGCAAAGAAAAGAATATATAATGGGTGACACTATACTCAGGACAAAAATTACAATTTTGAGTGCACCGATAAATCTTTTTAATTTATGTCGAATTTGTCATTCAGTTAAAATTTCCATCTAAACAAAAGACAATACACCTTTTAAAGAATTGTCAAACAAAGAATGCTTAATTGATTGACCTTTTTTTTTTCTTATCTTGATATTATTATACCTGTCTAATAAAGAATGCTTAAACATTGTGATGAGGTAGTTTGAAAATATCTTTTGCCATGATCATTGTTGAAACTAAATATGATATATTTTGAAGGCCAATTTGTAATTTACAGATATTGGATTAAATAAGAAGATAATATTCTAAACCGTTTTATTAAACATTATATATTCTAATATAATTTGTTCGCTGTATAATTTGAGCGAACAGTAAGTGCAATTTACAACAAAAATTATTAGATGTACATGCTTGTGTCTTATTTTACAACAAAAATTGATTACTTTTATTTGCTCCACCATTTTAGTTTTGAACAACAAATCTGTTAAATAGAAAAATATTTGCTGGTTATATTATGTGAACATTTAAAAAAAAATTGTGATCTCTTTTGAGTTTGCCTATTGATTTCAACAGCAATTTACTGCTATCTTTTCACATTGTTTTGTGTAATTTAAAGGATTTAGTAATAAAAACATTTGTTGATTTATCATCTCATATGAGTTTTACTAGAAATTATGAGATATACGAATTGTTATCAATTCAAATTATTTTTAACCGTCTCAATATATTTTTTGTACTCCATCATAAGATGAATTTTAATGAGCCAATCATTTCTCGTGAAATTTAAAAATTAAAAACTTGATATATTAGTGAAGTTTGGAGCTTAACATTTTTTGCGACAACTTTTTTAATTACCCAAGTTTATTTCAAAAATATTTTTTTTTTACAATACCATACAACATATTTTGAACGAAAATAATCATTCTAGAAATTAAATTAAGTTTGAAAAATTCACAAAAAAATTAAAACTAATCTTACCAAATGCTAAAATGCAATGTTATCAGAATCGGACCGAACACCAACCCGGTAAAGCTTCGGGTCAACGGTTTACTGGTCGGACCGGTAGTTCAACCGGTTCAATTGTTGGTTTTATTTAAATACTCACACGCATATATATGAGATATGAGGATTGTTATAAAATATAATTTAAATAATATAATTTAAGACTAAATTTATAGATATATTTCAAATTTAACATTAAATAAAATAAATTAGTAATTTTTATAAAATATGACTAAATGTTTTTTTAAGGCGAAATAATTTAATAACTCACAATTTTCATTCTTATTTGATAAGTACTGTGATATTATTTTGTAATAGCAACAAATTATATTCCAATGAATTATAAAGCACTTCAACAAAAAAATAATGACAATTAGAATACATAATAATAATAATAATAATAATAATAATAATAATAATAATAATAATAATAATTGTAAGTTTTTAAAGAATAATGTATACATAAAATTTTATACTAATACATAACTGATACTTTGGAATATATCAAATATAAGGTTTTATGTGTAAATTTCATAATGATAAAATAAAATATGCTAAAAGAATAAAGTTTGACCCTACCAATAGACCACAGCAATGCGCAGGGCTAGCATACTAGTTACTACTATTTCTCATTTAATGCACAACAGTATAAAAGTTTGAACTTCGCATATTGAACTGTTTAAAGCCGATATATCTTTAAAACTGAGCTACCGGTTTCTGAAAAATCGGTCCATTAAACCGGATTTCACCGGTTCAAATGCACAATCAGTCTTCTAAACGAACCAAACTGTAAAGACATCCGGATCCGTTTTTTTTCGGTTAAACCGCCGGTCTGATCCCGTTTTGATAACACTGCTAAAATGTGAAGAGCGATAGAAATTACTTTACTTGATAGTACTTACCATAAAGATACACGAATTAGCTGTGTATTAAATACTTTTAAATTTAAAAGGTGTATTGTCTTATTTAAATAGAAATTTTAAATGAAAGATAAATTCAGTATAAATTAAAAAGATGTGTGCACGCACACCTTGTCATGCGGCTCACAGTCATGCCATTGTAAACAGGGGTGTTCATCGATTCGGTTTGGTTGAAACCAACCGAACTAGGCAAATAAAAGTAATAATTCGGTTTTTAAAATATAACTGAACCGAACCAAAGTTTTATTTCAGTTTGTTTGGTTCAAACCAAAATATATTAATTTTTTATTTAAATCAATTGATTTATAATAAACCGGAGTATTAAGAAATAAACTGGAATATTAAGAAATAAACCGAAGTATTTAAAGCAATTGATTAAGAAATAAACCGGGATATTAAGAAATAAACCAGGATGGTCCATACAAAATTCATAATATATAAAAGTTCGGTCGGTTCGGTTATTTCGGTTTTGAAAATTTTCAAACCGAACCGAACCGAACCATTAAACCGAACAAACCGATCCGTTTGGTCCAAACTAATTCGGTTCGGTTCAAAACCGACTAAACCGGACCCAATGAACACAACTACTTGTAAAGTGCTCAGACCAGTTGCAGTGGCACGTGGCGACCTAAATTCCACAACCAATAAGAATTCATAAACGAGGCACCCACGGATCGCGATCCGCACTCGCCCCACTCTCGTCATATCCACCGTCCCTTTGATACTCGATCCGACGCTCTAAAACGACTAAACAGCCCAAACCTCGAAATAGTTCTTTCACTTCCCGCTCTTCGTTTTCCCCAATTCGCTTTAAAACCCCTCTCCGCTCCCTCTCCTTCCCAACCGAAACTCATATCAGTTCTCTCTCTACTATTCCCAATCAAAACCCTAACCTCAATTTCGCACCACCGTCTTAAGTTAATTTCCACCTCCAATGGCGCGTACTAAGCAAACCGCTCGCAAGTCCACTGGTGGTAAGGCACCCCGCAAGCAGCTGGCCACCAAGGCGGCACGCAAGTCGGCTCCGGCTACCGGCGGAGTGAAGAAGCCCCACCGTTTCAGGCCAGGAACTGTGGCGCTTCGTGAGATCAGGAAGTACCAAAAGAGCACTGAGCTTCTGATCAGGAAGCTCCCCTTTCAGAGGCTAGTGAGGGAGATCGCCCAAGATTTCAAGACAGATCTGAGGTTTCAGAGCTCGGCCGTGGCGGCGCTTCAAGAGGCTGCCGAGGCGTATTTGGTTGGGTTGTTCGAGGATACCAACCTCTGTGCCATTCATGCCAAGAGGGTTACGATCATGCCTAAAGATATTCAGTTGGCCAGGAGGATCAGAGGTGAGAGGGCTTGAGGTGTTGTTTAGTAGCTTCAGTAGATCTTTGTCTAGTAGTGGTTGGTTTGGTTTGGGAGGAGCTCTGTTAAGGCGTTAGAATAGTGTTGTGAAAAGTTGGTGTTATGAATAGTTGGATCCTGATCTGTGCAAGTGTAACCGTCGTTTGAGGAAGGATGAAATGAACACTAGTTCCTTTTAGTTTTTGTGCATTTTTAAGATATTATTGTGTCTGCATGTGCAAGAATGTGTCTTTGGTGAGGCATTGTAATTTTTTTTCTTATATTAATGAATTCGTTTTTTTTTATGGTAAGGTGGCAATTCCGCAATTGCCATCTTACAATTTTCCATTGATAAAAAAGAGTTATTTACATCACATCAGAGCATTAATTTAAGTTAATATATACACAACGAAATTAACGGTCATTATGAATTCGTTGGTGAGCCAAAACTCACTAACCTTCAAAAGGAAAAGGATAAAGATTTTTTTTCCGGCTTCTATCTCCTATTCATTTCTCAATCATTAATTATTTAGGGGACTACAACTTCAAGTACAAAACGACAAAAGAAAACATGTATCAATCATTAATTACGTAGGGGACTACTAATTAACTAGGGGAATTGCTTATATTTGAAATTTTTTACAACTGACGCGCACAAGTATTCATATATAATATATCAAGTATTCATATATAATACATTAAGTATTCATACCTAAGATATCAAGTATTTAAAAAAAACTGGACACATCACTCACTCATCTTTTACACGTTTTTAGAGGTGATTTTTTTTTCTCTGTCCACTCTAACCAATATTTCTGACAATCTATAAAGAATTTTGCAAATCTAAAATCACAAATGTCTTTTATGCAATTTTCTCTTTCAAATGAGATCCATGATGAAGTACTTTTGAGTTATTCGTCGCGCAAGTATTCATACCTCGTAAAATTATTTATATCTCGTCGTGCAAGTATTCATACCACGTCGAACAAGTATTCATACCTAAGATATCAAGTAAAAAATGATTGAATGATGTGTCCAGTTTTTTATTTGTCAAATACTGATGAAATATGAATACTTGCTCGAGGAGATATGAATACTTGAATGACAAGATATGAATATTTGTGCAACAGATAACTCGTAAGTATATCATCATGGATCTCATTTGAAAGATAAAATTGTGTAGAAGACGTTCGTTGTTTTAGATTCGCAAAATTCCTCACAGATTGTCAGAAATATTGGTTAGAGTGAACGGAGAAAAAAAATCACCTCTAAAAACGTGTATAAAATAGGTAAGTGATATGTTCAGTTTTTTTTTAAATACTTGATATTTTAGATATGAATACTTTATATATTATATATGAATATTTGATGTATTACATATGAATACTTGCACTCGCCGTAATAATGACGCGTTTTGTTTTGTCTTTTAGCGCTGAAATTTGTGGTCTCCTCTTAATTAGCGGTCAATAAAGACAGTTATTGACTGAAAGATGAATGGGGAATAGGAGTTGGGGGATAATTAGTCGACCCCAAAGGAAAAAAGGCTGCTCTCTACCGCATGGGAATTCCCTTGAGCAAATATGTAAAATCACTATTGGTATGTCAGAACAGAACACAGATTTTCGGGTAGAATTGGTATGGAACTTTACAATATGCAACAAACCACATTCGCAGTGCAACTACAACAAGTTCAAAGTAACACCAGTACTCTTGCAATTGAAAATTGTAAACAGTTATTTAGAAGACATTAAAAACACTTAGCACCAACTTCTACCAAAAGCTATCTCTATGATTCATTGAACCTCTGCTTTGATGCGCTTTGCAACCTGTTGTATCGGCTCCTTCACCTGTCAAAGTTGCAACAACAACTAGGTCAGTGAACTATGAAACAACAGAATTTGAATGAATAAAACAATTTTGTGGACAAAAGTAATTTTGTGTTTTTTTTTTTGGAATTTATGTTCAGATACAAGTTTTCTCTAATCCTCCGGTTTCCTTGGATCCTTTTTTTTTTGAAGGTTGGAACCTTTTGCGGTCCAACTGTTGATTGATTAATAAAAAAGTTTTACAAGGTCCTAGGTTTAATATACACTCTAATTACATGCATTCTGAATTAGAAAATATTTACAAGGTTTCCTTGGCTCCTTATTTAACTTCCCACTGCTTAGAAGTTCTCTGTGCCATTTTGCTATATTAAGGGTCCTCAGCCTAAACATTGCTTTGGTTTTCAACTATTAAAGTATAGATTCCAAAATAAGTTCTGGTTTTCTTTTCCTATGTACATTTCTGTCATCGACAAGCACTGTATGTTTCCGAGTTAATAAGAGCCAAATCATAAATGGCCTAAGAGGCACTTTTTATAATTCATAGACAAGGCTAACATAAGAGGAGAGAGAGGGAGAGAGAGAGAGAGAGACCGTGCTAGACTTCCTCGGTCGCTTGTCTGAGTTGGATTGGATATCATCACCAGCACTGGCACCACGAACTCTACCTCTAACTTTTTCACTCAGTACTCCACTCTCCAGCGATTCAGCAGGCTTCATAAAAATAAATGAATTCTCATTAAATCAACCAATGTAAGTTTTAATAGGGAAGATAACAGGAAATTGGCTTTGCTAAAGTTACTTCCTTAAGTAGTAGTGATAGAGTGACAACATTACCCCTCGCATGCTCATAGGAGTGCAACTCCGCTCTCTGTCTTTTGCAGAGGACGTATTGTTTTGCATCTCTGATCTCTCTCTGGTCCGAGTCTGATCAGACCCAACTGAGTGGACTCCACCGATAGTTGACCCGTCTCGCATTATTTTATCTAACAAGATGAAGGATATATTAGGGTCCATGAATATTGTGTCAGAAATTATGTAAAGAGGTTGAAAAACTTTAGCTAGTTAACGATAAGTCATACTGGAGGCAGGCATTGTCAGTTTCTGCATACTAACAAAATACCAATCATTATGAATTTCAACTGGTACACCATTTATTGACATTCAAGAGTCCTTCATAATGTAACAAAATTATGAGGATGGTTCAACTGCCTCAATTTTTCGTGCCTCATTTCTGCCTCCAAATATGGATCGTTAGATTTGCGTCAAAACTTGTGCGGATGATAACTCTGATCAGCGAAAAAATTTCACCCTCCAGTACCAATCGCTTCAGTTCCCCTCTTTCTTTCTTCCTGTTGCTTTCTTCCTGTCACTTTCACGACGACTCTACTGAGAAAGAGGCGCCTACGCTAGCCGACTTGGATGAGTTTGGGTGGATAAGAAAGCGACAGTGAGAAAGAGAGAGAGAGAGGAACTGGAGCGATTGGTACTGGAGGGTGAATTTTTTTGCTGATCAGAGTTATCATCTGCACGTGTATTGACACAAATCTAATGATTCAGATTTGGAGGCAGAATTGAGGCATGAAAAATTGAGGCAGTTGAACCCTCCAAAATTATTCCCCATAAACAATAGAATAAACTTCATAAACCTTTCTTTGGTATATCACTGGTATACAAACTTAAAAGTTTTCCTGAGTCCTTAAAAGTTACCTTTTGGGATATCCAAGTCATCAAACTCAAATGCCTGAGAGCCATGGTTGTCAAGACCCTATCAAAGCAGACAGAGACCCAGTTCAAGAGTGACATAACATCAATTGTTCTATAGAGGAAAAAAAAATGCTGGTATGTGCTAAAGAATTTAATTTGCTTACCACTTCAAGTTTCTTTTTAATTTCAAGGAGCTTTTTGTTAGTCATCTCAGAATGGACAACTTGCTTACCTGTAAATAATTGTTTTTGTACATTCAAAATTCAAATAAAGCATGGTAATTTAAAATGATTTGGGCTGATGTGATTATATGCAACCTAGTAAAATACAGACAACATAAAAGCTGGATAACTCTAGCCATATGTAACAATAACTTGTATATTTTACACATTATTCTTTATCAGAATAATTGTTAGTAATGGTTCCTTCAACTGACATAGTAAACATTGAGGACAGATAGCATAAAGTAAAATAACATTTCTGAGACAGTACCGTTAGAAAGGAGAACATACCGCCAGCAATGGTTCAGTCACCAATCAACAACTCTTCTACTTTTTATTTATTTGTCTAATGTTTTTCACTTATATTGCTTAATGCAGTCCATTGCATAACTGAATCAAACCTGAGTGAAATTGAGGGTCTTATCACAGAAATTTTGGGTTAAGATTGACCCCACAAAGTGCTTGTCAAGTAGGTTCAGAATAAATTCATAAGCACCTGTGAGAGAGAGAACACAGTTGGAGAGAGAGAGGTAGAGAGAGTTATTAGCATGTAGGAAAGTTGATACCCAATCTTCTGTTGGTTGAATTTTTGACAAAGCCATCCTGGATCATTCGGTCAATCAGCTTGCGCACAGTGTTCTGGCTTGTTTCTCCATCCAACTTATTGTGTAGCTTTGGTACTGACACATAATCCATGCAAAGGGCATGATACAGAGCCTTTGAGAAAACAATAAACTTGTTAGATAGGATAACCTTTCATATTACAATGCTGACTGAAACAGGTCATATGTGGTATAAACTATAAAGTAATAGCATTTTTATTGTTTTACTTTTCATTTTTGTTAGCAATCAGTTAACTATAATGTGATTAGCTGAGTTTTTTTGTAGAGCTAGAAATTGTGCGCTGCATCAATAGGAAAATAGATTGCAGACGTTGCCACATTTACTGTACCTGCAGTGCTTTAATTGTAGATAGAGAGAAACAATGTGACCTAAAGTTCAAAAGATATACCATGTGACCGATAGTAGTATCTAGTATACAGCTCTTTTGCATACCTTCATGTAAATGAAATCCTCGTCAGGAGACTTGTTGACTTCTTGTGATTTTATCACGTCTTGCATTACTACTTCTTGCTCCCCAGTTGGCATCTGGCAGTTGGACTAAGCAATGGGGCAGAGGTTATATCAGTATTAATTAAAATGGCACTAATAAGTCAGAAGCAATTGCTGGTTTGTTTACCTTGCTTATAGTAAAGCTGTCCTTGCTTGATCTGGCTAAAAGCCCTTGGTTGACTAGATTATCCAGAATTTCTATAAACAAGGATGTTAGTAATCAAAGATAATTTTTTTTATTACTAATAAAGAGATGTTATACAGGACATTTGGTTCTCAAAATAAAATAGGAAAGTCTAGTTGTGATGAGGTCTATAACAGAGAAAATAAAGCTGCAATTTACTGAGAAGAAATGGTAACAGATTTAATGTAACTCTGAGTACCAGTACAAACCAGTCAAGTATATTACGGTATTACCCTTCTTTTACCCAGGTTCAAAAGCCTAAGTAAAGAATTCTGGAATCCTAAACAGAATCCTAAAAAGGATAAGAGTTCAAAACAAATACAAGGTTTCAGAAGATACATATCTGCTGCTTTTCTCCTCAAAGGGAGGCTGCTGCTACAACCCGGTCCATTGGATCTAAGCAAACAAACTGAATCCATACCTTACACAAATAAGACCTCCACCTATAAGTACTTCAATGGCGTGGATCTGGTGCTTCATTTTACATTGGGCTTCAAGGAAAAAAGCAGCAGATATGGACTGACGGTTTAACCAATGTCAAAATCAGGATAATTTCCATACAGGTTATGACACTATGGATTACAATAGAGTACAAGAATGAAACATGTGGTATCAGTACTAAAATAATTTATGTAATATAAATCATAACATGATGTCATGCCCGACTACCTTCAACCAGTGCCTGCAAGTTTTATACAAAGAGAGAATTATCAAATTTGCAGAAGGAAATGAAAAAAAATCAGATGTATATATGTAAAAGAAAACTTACTGAAGAAACCTTTGGGAAGTATGAGAGAACATCTGAGATATTAACAGTGCTGCTTTCCCTAGTATTTATCCATTCTCTTACTAAAGCTTCATCCATATTTGTGTCCCCCATTGCATTATCTTGAGTCTCATCTAATGATAAGAAGAATTTTTGGAAAAAAAAAGTTCAGACATGGAATAGAAATAAAGCTAGTACTGTGTCACCCCTATATATTGTATTCTAATGTGACAAGGATCACTGACCATCAGAAATAGAACCATTTGCTCCTTTTTCCTTCTTAATAACTGTCAAAGTACTAATTCAGTTAACAAGGAGATATATCGATTATTTTAAGAGGATAAAAAAAAATGACAAATGTTCTTGTTCTTAGGTACCATTAGGAGCAATCATGTGGCGATCAAATTCAGCAGTCCCGATCTGAAAAATTGTGGCATTGAAAACATTTAAATTATAAACATAAAGTTGGACTTGATTTGGAGGTTGGCACCGACAGTAATTTTTAACTTGACCAACAAAATATTTATGTATTTTCTTTGGAGGATATTGTTTACAAGTTATCCAAAGGCAACAAACGGAAACTCCCAAACTATAGTAACGCCAGGTATTTCAGTACCTCAATGCTAAATCAGAAATTTGACTGAACACACAGAAAAATGCATATTCATGACTTTTGCTTTTGGCTTTTGAGTCTTGATATCATACTAAGATTTAAGAACGACAAGGGAAAAAACAAGAAAATAACCTTTGCAAACCCTTACTAAGCAATAAGTAATTTAAATGTCTCAAAATCAGGGAAAAAGGAACCAATTATACCAGACATTTTGGACCAGCAGTGCCAAAAGAAAGGATCATAAAACTCTTACTAATTAGCACACTAACCTAAATTGACATAAGAGAAATAACAAAAGTGTTGTTTTACATTCTGAACTTCATACAATTCATAAAGAGGCTAAGAGAGAGAGAATAACCTCACTATCAGAAGAGTCCTTTTCATTTCCAGAATCATCTCCCAGGCTCATATCATCACCTGGGGCGTCTTCATTTTCATCCTCACATGGATCAAGAACACTCTTAACCTATACAAAGAGCACATATAGGCAAACATATAGCCACATGATGAAAAAAAAATGATCAAATTTATCATAATAAATGGAACAAGAAGCAATAGTACATTGGCAGGATTTCAATTTCAGCCAGTAATGCGACCAATAGCACAATAGGTAAGTTAACATCTAGTATATCAGTACACGCAATAAATCTGTTTGCAGATGTCATTTGACTGTGTGCTAGTTTTCTCTTAAACATTAATTATGCACTGATCCCTACAGGCATAAGCTGGTACTAGGGCAATCAGGTACAGTACAGGTAAGAGGAGTACCTTGAGGGCTAGCACAAGGTGCTTGCTATCTACATTGCCGACCTCCATCTTTAAGGGGTTCCTATTCCATATATTCACTGCTTCGTTCTCTGAGCAACCTCTGAAAAATGGGGGCTCGTAGTCCTCAGGCTGTAATGATAAATGTTCACAAGAATCTTATTAGTAGAAAGCCAATCTTTTCATTAACTGCATGCATTTGTTTGGAAGGACTGCAACATTAAAGTAATAAGACAAAGCAGTGCTAAATAAATTCTAACAGCTGTTTTTTGGATTTTCTTTTTTTGTTGTCATAACTAATATCTAAGCTGCAAATAACACTAGGTGAGAATCGACAGCATAAAATGGCAATGAAACGTCAAATAAAAGGGAACAGCAAGATAAATATTGGTTGTAAGATTTAACTGATAACCAGTGATATTCATTTAGTGACCAGCATATGCTGATTGGATGGTCCTTGTGATATCAAACCCAAAATTAGCCCACCACATATATTTCCAAAGATCCAAACTATGTAATAGAATGTAATACATGTTGGGATAAAAATTCAGAAATTCGGATAGTTAAAGAAATTAATCAAAATAAATCAAGTTGAAAACAATACAACCCGGATCGATTTCAACACTACACAGTAATTTACTGATAGAACAACTTTAGATGGATAATCTCATACAATTGTGCCTTTTCTAACAAGGTACACCCAAGCAATAATTTAATCCTGGTTTGGTTGAATAAAAAACAAATGAAGGGAAAAAATAACTTCATATCTCAAGCTCAGACATACCGTGACTTCATCATAGTACAACAGCTTCATCAGAATGGTACGCTGTAATACAACAGTAGAATTTATCAATATATATCGTCTTCAGTATGATACTGGAACTTCTTTTGTGGGAATTTATGCAGAAGTAACCTTGTAATAGTCATCATTGACAGCAGCAGCAACACTCACAAAAGTAAATGTCCAAATTTTTTATATTATTTGCAAATAATTTATGCATAGATTAGTGTGATGCCAGGGCCATATTCCTTTTAAATATGGATAATTTTTCCATACCCATAAGAAGTTTCCTTTTTTCTAAGAGAATTGAAATAGAACATTGAAAAGTGAACCACTTAAGCCAATAAAAAATTTTATTGTGTTGGTGTTTAAAGTTCAAAGGAAATAGCTATGAACAAATTTGGCAGAGTCAAAATTACAAAGTTAGAATCAAGTAGTGCATTTAAATAAGATTTCGCTTGTGCAGTGCTACATGTAAATAATCCCACAAAAGTTAAAATATGTTGCAAAATTAACATTGAAAAATTCTGGAAGTTATGGAGATAGAATTTCCATTTTTCATGAACAAGAACAAATAATATGTACCTCTTGAGGCATCTGATCAAGAGTTCTCATTAATGAAACAAGGGTTCTAACCATCTTGCATGCAGAACGCCTACAAATAGAAGAATTTCATATTTTTCTTTTAATTTTCTGCAGTTTTTAGCTTTATCTTGCTTTAATTTTAGATTAAGTTCCTCTGAAATCTAATACTGATCAATATAGAGAGAATTTGTCCAAAGAAAGAGGAATATATCAGAAAAAAAGAACCTCATTTGATCAGGTGTAACGTCTGCTGTATCTGACTTGAAGTTAGCTGCACTTTTTTTGTTTCCATTGCAAGTCACGTTCATGTGGACCTCTTCTTCACTGGTCTTAGGATAGCTGAATGAAACTGCAAAATATTAAACAAAATATAATTAACATAAAATTCTTATGTTCAACAGACTTTACTGAACAAGACACCTGATATTTTGGTGTCTGACCTAACATACAGTTAAAACAAAGGACTAGGATACTTATACCTTCCATTTGTTTTATCCTTTTTTTGGCATGTTTGGTTTTTACTTGCAAAGCAGAGGGTAAAACAGCACTAGTTTTGTTTCAAGACAATGGAAGATAAGTTAGGTAATTATAACATAGGATTGTTTGAGATTGATTACATTATCTAGGGTCCGATAGAGTTGAAGTATGTTCACATTCCATAATTGCAGGAACTGCTACCATACCAGTCAGATTGGGGCTAGTTGACTAGTAACTACAGGAACACATGCGACTCATAAACCTGCTATTTTTATTATACTATAATTAACCAATAAATTTGCTTAAAAGAATATTACCAACTGCATACAATGATAATATTGTATCACTAAAGAACTAGATTCTGTAACCATGCCATTGGAGATACAGGGGATAAAGCAGTGATCTGACAATGTAATAACAGATATTTACATGAATACTCTTCAATCATGGGGCCTTCCGCTTTCTCACATATGCAAAAGAGGAGTGTCTTGAGATACTTCTTTTGGAGGGCATCATATACTCCTACAAAATATTTAACCAACGAAGAAGAAACTTAGACTAGATAATCAAAACTAGCTATACAAACACTGCAAAAAAATCTCAGCTTCGATAAGGCCCAATCAAACTTATATTAACCACATGCGAAGTAAGCCTGAATTTGTTTGCTGCAGTTATATTCAACCTGTATTTATTTTAAAATTAATCTTGATTTTCAGTCATAATATATCATCTAATGTGCCTCAAGCACTGAAAAAGGATAAAGACAGACAAAGAGGAAACAGAAGACAGCAGATTTGGCCAAACCAGGTCTAACCGAAAAGTACAAACTTATCAGATGTTAACATTGAAGTGGACCTGCAGAGAACACACAAGTCAATTGAATCTGATGTTATTTTTTACCTTTCTCCATCCAGTCAATCAGCCTCCTGGACTCGTCATCCATGGGCATCAGCTTTTTAATCTTCATCTCTTCATTAGAAAAAAAGAAGAAGAAGAAATCAGAATATTTTTTTTTAACTAAAATAGTGAATAAACAGAAAGGAAGAATGCTCACCTAAGGCTGGAACAGACTTGTCATTGAAGTACTTCTCAGGGAAGAGGCCCCTAATGTAGCTTATGTTATATATCGCTATCCTAAGCAGATTTCTAGTCTGTAAAAATATATGATTAATCAAATCAAAATATAGCTCAAGTTAGAAAAGTACAAAAGTAAAGTTTTAATTTACTCATTTAAACTAAACAATTAACAAGATATTTTTCTGGTGCATAAATAAATAAAGATCTGCCCATAGAAATTAGGAATTAAAGTACATAGTTATCCTTAGATCAGAAAGAAAGCACGTAATTAGAAAGGCAAGATATGTAAGAGCTAAGATGTATGGAATTAATATTTTAAGAACGAGCAGGGGGTTAATAAATAGATCAGGATATTAGAAATCAAACAGATCAACGATGATGAGAAATCTAAAATAAAAAGACTGTTTTTATTCTGCATCAAATTTAAATTGACACAGTAGTTAATTTCTCATGTAATCAAACTGCAGGTCCCAATGAAATGCAAAAAAAGAAAGAGAAAATGTCATTGTGAACCCGAGGAATTAACTCAGATAAGAAAAATAGAGAGCATTTATCTAAGAAATCTGAATATCCTATTCAATGAAATTCAGAAACTATATATAAGAAATAATTTTAAAGAAGCACAAATGAAGAAGCATCGATAATAATCAGGCTTCTAACTCGATGTAGTTCATATAAAATAATGGAAGAAATCTCATAGATAAGCCAGACTAAGAGATCAAATGTATGAAATGTCAAACCGAAATGGATATATATGTATGCAGCTAGGTAAATCGAGATGGTGTTCAGACCTATCCGTTCAAAAAATTAGCGAAAGGAAGTAACAAAACAAGCAGCAAGTCGATTAATGGAAGATTATCGTCAAATGACTAAAATCGGACCCAAAAATGCATCATTGAACAAATCTAGCTCAAGTATTACTGAATAAAATCTGATATGAGTACAGGAATAGATCATACCAAGAGAAGCGAATCCTGCTCCGTTATTTCAGCCTCCTTGACCTTTTGAGCAACTACCTGCATTTAGATTGAACGAAAAATTGTTATTTCAGTCGGAGAATGATTCATCGAATAAAAATTCAGTCGTGAACAGAAAGGGAGATCGTACCATTGTTAGAAGTAAAATAAGATTAGATGAGGTACGAAGATGTAGAATTCTGAGGGGCAAAGAAGAGAGAGAAGGAGAGAGGGAGGGAGAAAGAGACAGTCTCTCTGAGCACTGAGGCGAAAACTGGAAATCCGGCGCGGTAAGGGTGTATATATAAGCAACAAAGACGGAATTCAAAATTATTTAAATTTTGGGGACATTGTCGTAACTAACCCTTGAAAATGTTAAAATATAATTCTTGTTTTAGCCATCACAAACCTATGTAACCTACCTGTATTTTCTCTCACTGCTTATCTCCATATAAACAGGGAAGAAAAATGCATTCAAATAGCTTGTAAAATGTTTTACAGACGAAGCATGTGTGATTTTCTTGTTTTATATGGTGGTAGGATATTTCTTATATATTCCCATTATACAGGGTTGTGTAGATAAAGTTGTTGAAACCGTTTTAGTTGTCAGTGTCAGGACAAGTGAGTATCGCGTTTCGCGGTAAATTGTTTCGCCTTATTTACAAGACCCCTTACTAAGGTAACGGAGATGTTCTGCACTTTGTATAGCATTCTTGTAATCACTTAAAAAATTCTCATTGTTTCCCAAATAGAGGGGAAGGAGATATTAAAAGGAACTCAGATATTTTGGATGTTTGAGATTTTCAGTGCCATGTCCGCGTAACACGTCTTTCTTTGAGAGACTGAATACATTATGCGGATATGATATGGATAATGAACTATTAAATTATACCGATATTTGCGGTTTATTGTATGAATAAACCAGATGCAATTAAAATAGGGGTGCAAACGTATCGGATAATATCCGACTGTATCCGAACATTAATTACGGATATTCCATATTCGAATATTCGCACATGTTTTTGAATGTTAATTATCCGTATCCGAATAGGTAGATATATACCATATAATTTAATATATATTATGAAAATATTTATGTATATATATCTACGGATATCCGATATTCGATCCGTATCTGTGTTGGATTGTGCAATAATTTATTTGTCTGTTTGACTAGATTTGTAAAATATATATTTGTTGAATTTTACAGTTTCTTGTCTTGAGATATTGTGCAGGTTCATGACGATATAAATTGTTAAATATACATCAATGATACATGATCAATTGCTATACTTATCAATGATGAGTCATGAAGCACTAAACACTGGACTTAGAATCATCATCTCAAGATTAGGTTTAAATATGTATAAAATTGGTAAAGTATGCTTGAGACTGTGCTAATTTGAGCTAACAGTTGCAACATTTTAATTAGGCGTCGTAACGATTTAATTCAACACCTCAGAACTCAGCCAAATCGATTTAATTCGTTGCAACTCTCAAATAACAGTTGCAACGAAATAAATCAAGTTTGGACCCCAAAACTTCCAGAGAGGTACGTTGTAGTAACTGCTGTAACACTTATAAGCATTAGGGTTTCCCAGCGCAGCCAAACCTGCTAACTGGGGTGAACCGTTGCAACGCTTAATCTTCCGTTGCAACGGTTGATGTCAGTTACCTTATTTTGTTTCTCTCTCTATAAATAGAAGCAAAATCTAGATTTGTATTATCACTGTAGGCGCCCCCAATTGCAATATTTCGAATTCTTTTCAAATATAAAAAAAACCATTGTTGCTTGTGCACCCAACTTTAATATTCATATAACAATCTCAAGCATACTCAACCACAATCAATCTTATGTAAGAAGTAGAGTGATTCGTGTGTGATCATCTTGTTTGTTTTATACATTTGAGCCTTTAGTGCTCGTGAGTCATTTTCGTGCTCAGGCCGAGTGATTTCCCAAGCTTTGTAAGGGCTCACCGGTTCCACCTTGTACTCATTTCTCATTGGGTAAAGAAAGGCGCACCATCTTGAAGGTCATGAGCCCCAGAGACGTAGGCGTTAGTGCCGAACTCCATAAACAACTCTCGTGTCAAGTGTCTCTTAACTTTTCTATTTATTTTAGACACACTTACTTAGTTTAAAGTTATTATAGTTTCCGTCAAGTATAACTCATACACACGTTAGTTAAAAGAACTTAATTTTAATTTTTTTAAATGCCCCATATTCACCCCCTCTAGGTGCCTTAGGGACCAACAATCCGTACATATCTGTCAAATATCCAATTCGTATCCATATCCGAAAAATAAAAGCGTATGCAGATATGATTTTACCACTATCTGATCTATATCCAATCCGTTTGCACCCCTATTATTAAAATGTCCCAACTCCAAAGGAATGTCAACAATTTTAATTCCATTAACATTGTTACCGACACATGAATCAATAAAAAAACAGCTCTCCAATCCATCTATATAACCGAGATTAAAAGAGAATTTTCTTTTCAGTAGAAATTAATAAAAATGAAGAGAAAAGAAAATATAAAAAGTACATTAGATTTTTAATTGATAGAAAGATTGGTAGGATTTCTACTTATCCTAAAAGTCAAAAAGTTCGAATTGGTAGAAATTTTACCGATCCAAACTTAATTCTCTTTATTTTAATCTGATGCATAGATGAAGGAAATTCTTCTATTTGATATCTAGTATAATATATATTTTTTTCAAAAAATAGATGGAATGCTTCTATTACATCTAAATTTTAAGATACTCAATCTATTTTCATAAAAAAAATTATATTTTACTAGAGAAAATTAGGAAAAAAAGAAAAACTGATTTGAATCAGTAGAATTCCTACCTATCCAATTTTTTTTATTTTCGATCTTTTTATCAATAAAAAACTGATGTACTATTTCTATTTCTCTCTTCTTTTGTATTAATTTCTACATAATATTTTTTTTTTCAGATTCAAGTCAGATCTTATACGTACGATTGGTACATCAATATTAATTTTATATATACTAAAAAACCCCGTCTATATGTAGCATGAATTTTGATTAATCTGATCCTTAGTCCTTACGATTTACATACAACGAATTGAACATTATTAACTCTATCTACATACAACGGATTGAACATTATTAACTCTATTTTCTAAGACACGAATAGCAATAGTGAATAGTGATTAAGATCCTAGGCAGATTTAGAATTTCAATCAGGATATGACAAGAAAACAACTAATTGGATTTAAACTCATTAACTAACTAGGTTCAAACCTAGCCGCAATAAGTGGAGGAGGCGCATCGGATTTTTCAAAATATAACATGCTTTGTATTATAAAAGTAGGATTTTTTTTTGTAAAATAGTAATTTGTAAAAAAATATAAGACTAACATTAAAAATTAAACTTGGTTAATTTGAATGAATGTAAAAGTAATTTCAAACTTTTGAATTGAAAATCAACACATTGAGCTAAAATTGAAACATAAAACTTAGCAATAAATATTAAATAAGCAACGACCCAATATAACAACCAAACTTCGACCCGACAATTGAATATCAATAACATCTTGTCAGTTTCTCCTTCCCGTAATGTCGTCTCCTTTCTTTTTATCGACAAAACAATACCCTCTCATTTATACTCAATTTTCTGATTCCACCGATTTTTTTTACAAAACTCAGCCGATTCTTACATTAGCTGTTGCTACTAGTTGTTGTATGTTTTGTTGCTACTCTAAGTACGGTTAGATCTCAAACTTGTAGGAGAACGTTTTGTGTCAGACAACATACATTGGTTTGACTTTTGGTACTTATAACTTAAACAAGTTTCAGTTAATGAAACAGACATATGCCTTTTTTTTTAAAAAAAAATCTCAGCTGATTCAGTAATTTTTGGAACCAAGCTCTCAGAGTAGGACATTTAATTTTCAAAAATGGAATAAGAGTTCAAAATCCAATACTCTGATAACTGTTTTCAAAAATCTAAAATAGAGCACTTGCCCACCTCTGACTTAACGTGGGTTCGCCCCCGACAGTTTGTTTATATGAAAAGTTTCGTATTAAAAGTTCGATAAAAAATTACAATGAATATTTCAAGTGAAAAGATGTAACTTCATCTTTGTGGAGGGTTTTCAACAGTCGCCCCCAACTCCCACTACCTCTTCCTTCTCCCTTCACTCGACTTCACCAATTTCACTTATTATAGTCCTCATTCTGAAGCAACACTTCTCATCTCTTGGTTCTACCTTCTCGAGCGGAGAGGAGAATGAGAAAGAGGGGAGGAACCGAAGTCGAGATAGCGGTATCATCGGAGTTCGGAGCGTAGAGTTCCTATCTCGATTAGAGCGCGACAGTGAGTAGATCTGGTCGCTGTCGGAGCGCGGCGACGATTGAAGAAGCGGATCAAATCGTAGAGAGAGATGGTGATTAAAATACTAGGGTGATCAACATCTCAATTGGAGCGTGACAGACTAGATCTAATCATTGTAGAAGCGCGATGGCGGTCGAAGAAGCGGATCCGGTCGTGGAGTGAGATGATGATTAAGGTATTAGAGTTATTACGAGAGTGGAACAAGAGTTCAAAATCCAATACTCTAATAACTGTTTTCGAAAATCTAAAATAGAGCACTTGCCCACCTCTGACTTAACGTGGGTCCGGCCCTGACAGTTTGTTTATATGAAAAGTTTTGTGTTAAAAGTTCGATAAAAAATCACGATGAATATTTCAAGTGAAAAGATGTAACTTCATCTTTGTGGAGGGTTTTCAACAGCCGCTCCTAACTCCCCACCCCCCCTCCTTCTCCCTTCACTCAACTTCACCATTTTCACTTATTATAGTCCTCATTCCGAAGCAACACTTCTCTTTTCTCGGTTCTACTTTCTCGAGTAGAGAGGAGAATGAGGGAGAGGGGAGGAACCGGAGCTGATCGGAGCCGAGAGTGTGGTATTATCAGAGTTCGGAGCGTAGAGTTCCCATCTTGATTAGAGCGCGACAGTGAGTAGATCTGGTCACCGTCGGATCGCGGCGGCGGTTGAAGAAGCTGATCCGATCGTAAAGCGGGATGGCGATTAAAGTACTAAGGTGATCAACATCTCAATTGGAGCGCGACAGTGAGTAGATCCGATCGTTGTCGGAACGCGGTGGCGGTCGAAGAAGCGGATCTGGTCGTGGAGCGAGATGATAATTAAGGTATTAGATTTATTACGAGAGAATTAGAATATTATATTAGTTTAGAGGATTTTATGATAATAAAAAAAATAGATTTAGAAATTACGGTCTTTGACCTATTGTAAATACATTTTTTATAAATGAAATTATTAGTAGGCATTTAAAACCACTGAACTTAAAAAAAAAAATCTATCTTTGTGTCAAAATAGACACAAAGCTTGTTCATGACATAATAACTTGAAGGGCAATTTAGGGTCCGGATCCCCTAAAGTAACCCAATCTTTGGGTTTTGGATCGAGACTGTCCGATTCGAATTCGTCGCTCGAGATTGTCTTGTGATTCGAGTTCGTCATCGGGATGTGTGCACTCACTTCACGGATGGATTTTCGCAGATTCGAATCGGACGGTCCCGATCTAAAACCCAAAAGTTGAGTTGGGTTACTTCACTGGATCCGAACTCATCCCTTGGGCTTAGCTAATGATGAACAAATTTTGCTTGTGCAATTCCCACCGTCCAGGTATAATCCAAAAGGCTTCTCTCCATCTACGACAGGCGGCCCATTTAAAGGCCCATTAAAATGTTCATTTACAAAGGCCCAAACGAACCTCATTTTGTAGCATATAATTACCAGGAGAGCAAGTAGCGGTAAACTATACACATGTGGTGTCATCTCTTACAAAATGATGACGTGCACAAAGTGGACCCACGTGGAGAATTTAAAAAACAAACTATACACGTGTTGTTTGATAAGTCTATTTATTACGTAATTTTTTTTGAAAACAACCTTTCTTTGTCTTCTCGGTGAATGCATGTACCAATTTTAATTTTGTCAAACCGAAACTTCCTACATTATACTACAACGAAGCACGCCAAGCTCTTTGTTAAGAAATATATTTATAGAAAGATGAGTTCAAATATACGAAGGATCACTCAACCGATAAACCCAGAAAATCCATTAAATGCATGCAAGGACGGAGTCAGAATTTCATGTTATGAGGATCAAACGTGAATAGAATCAATCATATAAAATTTTAATTCTAAGAATGGAGTCAGTTTTACAGATTTATAGTATTTTTTACTCAAAACTATATAGTAAATTGTATAGAAGTACAATTTTTTTTCTGAAAATAAATGGAGTCAATTGACCTCATACCTTGAAGGTTTCTCCGTCTCCGAATGCATGGTATCTTTATGGAACAAAATTTGTTGCTTTTCTTTTGAAAAAAACTGGAATTTGTTATTGATCATTCAACTGTTAATTTTTTTTTATCAAAATTCGTATATAAAAAAATTGAATAATTAAATGAGAAAAAACAGAAACCTTATTTTTCAAAAGAAAAACAACATATTATTTTTTCATTTTTGTCTGCAATGTCAAACGCTCACTTTTTTTAATCCTCTTTTCGCTAATTAAACTTTTAATAGAGATAAAATAACAGAACAAATTAACCTAAAATAAAACTAGAAATTAGTTTTAAGTATTAAAGCTTACCTTGTGTTTCAGTTAAACAAAACGAAACACCCTGTTGTTGTTAAAACAAAAGAAGAAACCGAATTAGTTGAAATTGAAACACTTAATTAGTCACATCCGAATTAACCACCTTGACATTTCATCAATTTTGGAGCCCACTCTTACGTGGTCATCCATTCTCAACTTGTCAATATATTACCTCAAACATTTTTTGACAAAATATTACCTCAAACATCAAACCACTATTATTTAGAAATGTTTTTATTTTTTCAACCGCTATAATTGAGGGAAGATAATTTTTTCAATATCTATAACTAAATCATCATGTTGAATATTCTAATTAACACTTCAGTATCTTCTGTTGACCCCAAATACAACAAAATGGAGATATTAATTTTCTTAAATTGAACTACGAATATTTATATATCACTATTTAAATTCCTAATTTTGCACATTTAATCTGGATACTTATTATAAATTATTTTTTTGAAATAATTAGAGGTCGTGCTTTTTTCATCTGTAAGATAAAAATCCGTACATTATCATCCAACTATTTTTTTAAAATAAAGATGAAAAGTAAGGCGTCCACCTTTCATAAATATAAAAAGTCTCTCATTTGAATTTTGAATATATTACCTTTCACACAAAGAACACTGTTTTTAGCCGATTTTTTATAAATAAAAAATAAAATAAAAAAATATTGCAAAAGGGGATCGATTCGATGAAATTTCGGTATCTAGGTAAACGGGTTGGTTTATCCCGTCCAGAGGACGGGACAATCTATTCCGTTCCGCTAATCCAATATCTAATCCTGCTAACCTAATTAACTAAGCAGAAAAAAACATATACGAGACGGTAAAATCCATCCCGTCCGGTCAACAAAAAAAATAACGGGACAGTAGAGTCCATCCCGTCCCTTTCCCGACGCAAAAAAAATCCAATGAAGAAAAAATTGGATTAGTTTTCGAGTTTCTAGTTTCTTTTTTTGTTGTTTTTGGTTTCGATGCGTTTTTCTCTCTCTCATGTGACAAGGGGTTAAATAACCCAACTTTTTATGTTACTAAAGAAATCCAACGAATTACCTAGGCAGTAAAATCCAACGATTTTTTTTTTGCATTTGAGATGGAACGGGACAATACGTCCCACATTTTTATATTTTTTCGCACTGTCTCGTTATTTTTTCCTGTATTTAATTAGCGTTGTGGGGATTATGATTTTGAATTAAGCAGACGGTATAGATTGTCCCGTTCACTGAACGGGATAATTCATCTCGTTTTTCCATAGAAACGCCATCCTTTAGCGATATTTTTTATTTTTATTTTCGATTAATAAAAAAGTTGGTTGTTTTTAGCCCCTATATCAAATATTAGTTCTTCGTCTGGATATTTATTCAGCGGATACAAATTCAAATTCAAGTTATATTGTTATACACATGAGCGAATCTAAGGTTTAATTAAGGGTGGCTAAGCCACCCCTATGATTTTTAAAATTTTAATTATGTATATTGAAATTTAATTAAATTTTTATTTGTTTAAGATTTTTTAATCTTTCTCATAAAATGATAACTGTGTGCTTGTAGCCTAGTGGTTAGAGTTATATTTTATACTTGTGAGATCTTGAGTTCATTTCTAGTGACCATATTTTTTTTTTGTCTTTGACTCTTTTCACATATTATATATTTTATAATTTAATTATTTTTATTCAAAAAATTTAGTTCCGTCTCTAATTATACATGTCATACAGTAAAACAAATAATAATAATAATAATAATAATACTTTAGGAGCAAGGATGTAAGCTCCACCGTTTGGTTCATTATGTAGCCAGCGTTGCAGGACTGGCTTGACAATTCGACAGTAAAGTTTTGTTTTATTAGTTGAGTCAGAATTTAATTATTCAAATTCGTTGAGCATGAAAAAATTTATTTATTGAGAGACGTAAATAAAAAAATTTAAATAATTAGATCCGAAAAAGCAGGTTGATGCTTTTCATTCCTATCAGTTGGCGAAACCTTTAGGGCCTGTTCGGCTGCAGTGTGGGTTCGGGAATGGATACGGGAAAACAAAATTTTTGAACTGAAAATTACTGTTCACGTGCAAAAAAAAAAATTCACTCAGAGTAAATTTCTTTTTTCCCACGTGAACAGTGATTTTTCCAGTACAGCCGAACAGGCCCTTAAAGCGACAAAGAAGGCCTTTTCATTCGTGCACTCGTTGATTGATTAGACAACCCAACAAAAAAATCTAGTCTTGGAACTATCAAAACAAAAGCGCTGTACATGCACAAAACACGATATTTTCTTTGCAGCTCTTTCAGTACATGGATGATTTCTTTTCTATTGTTGAAAAGTTTTGCAACTTAATTAGACATAATAACGCGATCAAGTCAGTACAGTCTTTAAGTAGGATACTGTCACTATTAGTAGTCTTATATAGGGGTAACAGTCTGATTACTAATAGTACTTAACGTAAGTAAACAGTGCCCAAATAACGTGTCCCAAACGAGCACGCATTATCTCCACCGAATATACTTGCTTGGCATTTTTAGTTGTTAACTACCAAGTACATTTTGTTATCTTTCTTCTTAAGATAATATTTTAATTTTTTATAATGTAGTCTACTTAATTAGGTATGTGTTTTTTTTAGTAATTTTTGTTTATTCGAGTGGTTGAAGTAAGGGTGCAAACGGATTGGATACGGACGGGATAGTGATAAAATTATATTCGTACCCGGCTACCCGCTTTTATTTTTCAGATACAGATGCGGATTGAATATTTGACGGATACAAATCGGATATCTGTAAATATACATAATTATTTTCATAATATATATTAAACTATATAGTATATATCTACAATTTAGATACGAATAATAAAAACTTAAAATCATATTTGTATCCATATCTGCAAGGATATTCGGACATCAAATATTTGTATCTAATTTTTGGATACGGATGGATAATATCCTATCCATTTGCACCCCTAGGTTGAAGACTTTGAAAATTTAGTATTTTTAGGTGACAATGTAATTAACTAGCCACACATTATTTTATGACTGAGTCATAAAAGAAAATATAATTACAATGAATAGTTCATGCAAATGTAAACAACATAAACTAAATATTGTGATCAAAACTACTGTCAAATCGATAAAAATATAAATAGAAACACACCCACAATATTGTATCCGTTTGATTTAGCACGAGCTTAGGTGCAAAATCAAACAGATATAACAAATATTAGACATAAATTCTTCTAGAATATATTTACAGTGTGTTCACGAGTGTATGTTTAAGTGTTTATTTAATTTTGGCCACATTTAATGTTGTGTATGCCTAGGGGTGTAAACGGATCGGATATTATCTGATTTCGTTCGGATCCGAATCAGGAAAATTACTTAAATTATTCAATCCGTATCCGTATCCGGGACTATCCGTATCCGTATTCATATCCGTATCCGTATCCGTATCCAAAAAAATTATAATGGATAAGGATCGGTAAGATTTTTAACTATCCGTAACTATCCGTATCTGACCGTTTACACTCCTAAACTATAATAAATGTACTCTATGTTCTTAAATTGATTTATTAAATTGCATATACATACCAATGATTTATTAAATTGCATATATATATTCTGATTAACAGTATAACACTATGACATAATCAGTAACTAATGTTTACTATGACATAATTAGTAACTAATATTTTGATAATATGATATATGTTTTGTATCCCAATATTATATCTAATTTATGAATGAAAAAATATATTTAAATGTTATTTTTTACTAGAATATACATTAGTAATTTATTTTTAATTATCCGAATTATATTCATATCTGTATTCGTATCCGTCCGATATCCGATCCGTATCCGTATCCGTTTAATATTTGATCCGTATCCGTATCCAAAACTATCCGTATCGTATCCATATCTAAAAAATTATAACGGATAAGGATACGGTTTGACCACTATCCGATCCGTATCCGACCGTTTACACTTTTATGTCTTGATGTATGATTTTGGAGACACATTTTGTAAATAAAATTGGAGTAGAGGAGGCAGATTTTGTAAATATCCGATCTGTATATGTTTAATATCTAGTTTATATTCGTGTCCGAAAAATAAAATAAAACGATATAATACGAGAGAAAGTTTATTATTTTACAAATAAATACAATATTTTTTTTAAATGTAGAAAAAAAATATAAAATCGTCACGAATGACAATTCTTATTTGAAACACATTCGCGTGTTTTGAATAAGGACAAATTAACTGCACCTACTACACATGCACCTATCATTTGATTTTGGTATAGCATACTTTGTACGCAGGCTAGCTGTATTCAACATCCGCTAGCAAGTCTTTAACCAAACTCCTTATTTCTTGTTTAATTGAAGATATTTTTAGTGTTAACATCAAACTGTCTAGAAAAGTAAAAGATAGAAACTGGAATGTGTTATAATTCCTCGTCTAATTGGTGCTATTTTTAATTTAGTCCATTACATCCCTATCCATCCATTAAACATGCTGTCAAAAAATTCAAAGTCTTAAGGTGTGACAAAAGTTCCTAAGGCTTACATCTTGAGAAGAGAAAAATGTTAACAAATCTGATTGTATGGAGGAATACAAGTCTATATATTAAAATAAGAATTCCAAGCCGTTTAGAACAAGAACAAATGTACAAAATATATTGACTCAGCAATATGTAATGTTTACATAAACATGAATTCTCAGTAAAATATATCTGAATTTGGTTTACGTCGTTTTAACTTAGTTCAGATTGTATTCATTTGGTCATCATTAATCACATCAATACAACTCAAATCTCAAGGTTTGCGCAGACTTAATTAACTGTGAGTCTTGAAACATTTAGATTACGTAATTGCCTGGATTTCTTAAATTCTTCCACACTAATTAATGTGACATAAAATTAGAAATGACATTTGGGTGGACTAGATCGGGTTTTGATTTAGGATCGTTTCTGGTATAATTTACTTACGAGATGGCTTTTGGAAATTTGGATGATTTGGACTTGAATTTGATGGCTCGGGATCTTGGATAATTAGAGTTTTTGAACCAACATGAGATTGTAGATATCGTCTTTGCTATATATATTTTTTATATTATTTTGAATAGAGGTTTGAAAGTTTGTTGGGTGGCTTGATTTTTAACTCATTATTTCAATTTTTTTTTTATGAGAATAATTAAATAATTAAAGGGTAGAATTGTAAAATATAAAAAAGGAAAAAATTGTAAATAGGAGAGTTATAGGAAGTTACCGTTAGGTACTATGTGAGTACCAACGGTACAATAGGAAATTGAAAATATAAAAAGGGTTCATCTCTCTTGTAAGAAAATATAACAGAAATATACAAAAGATTCATGCTTTTTATCTTCAGTGTTCAATCTCTCAAAAATAACATATATCTTATAAATAAAATTTTAAAGTTAAAAAATAATATTTTTTTTCTCTTTTAATTTAGAAAAAGAGTATTTTTGTTAATTTACTTAATTAGATAAATGAAAGAAAATTGCATTAAATATATACATCAGAAGATAAAATATAATGATATAAAATTGTTTATAAAAATACTTAATTTAATCTATTTACAAAAAATACTTTTTTACTGGCTAAAAATTAACAATTAGTTATCAATTTTATCACCATTATTTCTTTATTACAGTTTATTTGTAGTAGTTTCTTATTTTTAAAGTATCTTTAGTTGTTATTTTTTTTAATTAACTTAAAAACTGAAGTAATAAATTATGTTTTAGTATCTTTTGAACGTTATTGAATTATTTATTAGTATCTTTTTAACATTGTGTGATTGTTTTCTATTAATTTAGTCATATCACATTATGTCATGTAAATATAAATTTTAATCACAATGATATAATAAAGTCAGACTCATCACACCTAACGTTACGTTTTAATTTAATTTAATCACATCACATAAAAATAAATTTTAATTACGCCAGCACGTGACAACGCAGTATACTCATAGTCTACAGTCTACTCACCTCTGATTTACATTCTTTTTCTACTCTCCGGTTTATTTCGACTTACTCTGAAACTTTTCTGTGGGATCTTCTATGGTACTCACTTGCTATCTTGGATGTAACGAGTAACTATTTTTGAACTCTAATGGTTAAATCAGATTCATTATTTACAATAAAAGAAAATGAGAAACGCAGCAGACCGTGCAACTCCTGTTGGAAAACAACCGTGGGGCCCACAAAACACGTGCGTGCGGGAGTCACTTGCCTTGGGCTGCTCCACTGTCCAAAGAAGTGAACAACGCACGGTGTATTAAGGGAGGGAAAAAATTAGTCTGTATATGTATTGAAGATGGAAATTAGTTATATCTGCGACCGCTACACAAATTTCTACATAGCAGACGACACAATTGTCGTTCATATTTATTTAGCCCTAATAAATTTAGGCATTTGCTTCGGTGGACATAAGGACCTATTTGTAAAATGAACATATTTTTATTTTCAAAGTTCAAACAGTCGATCCGACCTTTCAACATTATCTCCAGAGTGAGGCTATGGTGCTATGCATAGTACACATGCCTAGTGTACTACGGCTCAATATGGTACTTTTTAAAATCCTAACGGTCGATCCGACCGTTCAATGTGATAATGATATGAATATGTACTTGCAAACTAAATTTTACATTTTTTCGAATTTTTTTACTATTTTTTTAGATAGGTAGAAAAATCAGTGTTTTTTGAAAATTCTGGACCATCAAAATTCTACCTATCTAAAAAAATAGTAAAAAAATTCAAAAAAATGTAAAATTTAGTTTGCAAGTACATATTCATATAATTATCACATTGAACGGTCGGATCGACCCTTAGGATTTTAAAAAGTACCATATTGAGCCGTAGTACACTAGCCATCCGTGCTATGCATAGCACCATAGCCTCACTCTTATCTC
Source organism: Carex kokanica (assembly GCA_025461125.1). Classification (NCBI taxonomy): domain Eukaryota; kingdom Viridiplantae; phylum Streptophyta; class Magnoliopsida; order Poales; family Cyperaceae; genus Carex; species Carex kokanica. The sequence goes on from JAJGRX010000376.1 coordinate 330,631, forward strand.
CATATTAAAATGTACTTGGAGGTCAAATTTTACATTTTTTGAATTTTTTTACTATTTATTAAGATGGTTACAAAATTGTTGTTTTTCAATGGTCTGAAAACAACGATTTTGTAACCATCTTAATAAATAGTAAAAGAATTCAAAAAAATGTAAAATTTGACCTCCAAGTACATTTTAATATGGAGATAATGTTGAACGGTCGGATCGACTGTTTGAACTTTGAAAATGAAAATATGTTTATTTTACAAATAGGTCCTTATGTCCACCGAAGCATCCCTCATAAATTTATATAATGAATAATTGTCAGTAATTTCCAGTGTGTTCATATAATCGCAAGGAAAAAACAAGTTTAATATTAATCATGTTTTTTCATCATCTCTAATTTTTTTCTGATTTTTAAAAACCCAATTTTAATTTCTTATTTAAAAAATTATTTAACTGTAAAATAACTTTCGAAATAAGACCAAGCAACGCAAAACTTCGATCCGGTATTTTATTTAGGCATTTGCTTCGGTGCACACAAGGACCTATTTGTAAAATGAGTCTTATTTTCATTTTCAAAGTTCAAACAGTCGATCCGACCGTTCAACATTATCTCCATTTTAAAATATACTTGGAGGTCAAATTTTACATTTTTTTGAATTTTTTTACTATTTATTAAGTATTTTACAAAAAATAGTCAAATTCAGACCATTGAATTTGTAAAATACTTAATAAATAGTAAAAAAATTAAAAAAAATGTAAAATTTGATCTCAAAGTACATTTTAATATGGAGATAATGTTGAACGGTCGGATCGACTGTTTGAACTTTGAAAATAAAAATAGGACTCATTTTACAAATAGGTCCTTGTGTGCACCGAAGCATCCCTCTTTTATTTAATCTATCAGTGGCGTATGGGATATTTTGTGTCCACTATTCTTCAATGAATCGTATAGTAGGTCTTAGCGGGTCAAACCGACCGAGAAAGTGAGAATATTAAGAGACACCACGATTCAATTTACAGGAGATGCCGCAAAAGAAGAATATAAAAGTTGGATAAAGCGCCACTGTGCATTGCTAGTACCATGTAGCACTATATGGATATGTTTGGTTCACCAATCTTTAATGTGAACCACAGAATTACATATGGGTTATATTAAGGGGTGTAAACGGATCGGATATTATCTGATTTCGTCCAGATCCGACTCCGGAAAATTACTTAAATTATCCGATCCGTATCCGTATTTGAGACTATTCGTATCTGTATCCGTATCTGAAAAATTATAACGAAAAAAGATACAGTAAGATTTTTAACCATCCGTAACTATTCGTATCCGACCATTTACACCCCTAAACTATAATAAATGTACTCTATCTTCTTAAATTAATTTATTAAATTGCATATATATACCAATGATTTATTAAACTGCATATGCATATATATTCTGATTAACAATATAACACTATGACATGAGTAGTAACTAATGTTTTGATAATATGATATTATAAAAAATATTATACTAATTTATGAATGAAAAAATTATATTTAAATGTTATTTTTTACTAGAATGTACATTAGTAATTTATTTTTAATTATCCGAATTATATTCATATCCGTATCTATATCCGTCCGATATCCGATCCGTATCCGTACCCGAGACTATCTGTATCCGAAAAATTATAACGGATAAGAATACAATTTGACCACTATTCTATCCGTATCTGACCGTTTACACCCCTAGTTATATAGCCTTATTGACAGAACTTGTGTCAAGACTCAACTCACTCAAGTGTCTGTCTTGTCCAAAATATTTACCCCGCGTGCACGTCAAGTTTTCCTTGAAATTTTGTAAAGGAAAAAGAACTATCGCAGAGTACTTAATCACCGAATGGCCGAAATTTTTCTTGTTACGCCCTAAAATTCCAGAATTTTAAACTTGGCATTAACTTTTGAAATTTTTTTAATCTTACCATCCACATAGTCCCAGACTTCAAAATTTTAGGCTGCATAGATGTTTTAAAAAAAAAAATAGTTAATTAACCTGTCGTAGTATATAATAACAAACATAAATAAGACAAACTTTCAAATATTAGTCCTTAATTTTAAGATACTGGTTATTATCAAACTAAATATCCTGATGAATAATTAATGGGCCATTTTTAGTGCAAATAAAAGAAAATACATAATTTGCCGAGGATCAGAAAATTCAACTGAAGTTTTGAGGTCCTAAACAACGTTTTTGCAGTTCTGATTTGGTCGCCTTCTTGAGCCTTGAGCCCGAGACACCACGCCTTTCATCTCTTCGCGAGCTTTCCAAATTGGGTCATACGCTCAAATCAGAGTTTCCAATAGTTATGACCATTTAAAAGTTAGAAACAATACATCGTTGTCATTTGCAAAAACATTGATGATGCGTTGATGTCTTATATCTTGGCTAATTTCAACATTGATACATCGATTTTTCATTGCTAAAAATATGAATGTAACATTTATGTTTTATACTCTGCAGCGACTCTATTCAAGAATTAACTGTTTTTCAAAAAAAAAAAGGACCCACGCATTCTAAGGCTTACGTGAATGGTAATATTGAAAGATTTCAGAAGTCGATTGTAAAGTTAAAATTCTGAAAAATTCTGAAATTTGAGTATGATAACTAAAGAAAATTCAGCACCGAAGGTAGCATAATATTTCCTTTTTGGTTGAGAACGTCCAATCATAATCCGCACAAATATTAAAGGAGTTCTATATATTCTATTTTGAATCGAATTAGTTTGAATTTTGATCAGACGGTTTGGATCTAAACAGAAATATTATATTACCTTCATAAGATATGTACTTGCATGAATATTTGTATCTAAGAGCCCGCATTTTGTCAACATTTTTACAAGTACTTGTTTTTTTTTTAACCTTAGCAAGTCCGACAAGCATGAGATTATCTGTCAATCAATCAGTGGCGGAACTATACATTAGAGAAAGAGGGCCAAGCCAGCATGCCCTCTATGACTTGAACATTTTCATATTTTCCTTTTAAATTTTTTTATATTTGCTCTTTAAAATTTGCGATTTTCACAAAAAATATTATTAGTAGCTCCCTCATAAAACAAAATTACATAATCTCTTTTCATCCATCTCTCCTTATCTTAATTTTCTGGTTCCTTCCATACTGTCAATGATACAGATAGTGTTTGATCTGCTGTCAATGTTTCAGTTATTCTTAACAAGGGTAAAATGGTCATTTTTTAAAATTTTGATAAAGTTTAAAAAAGCTGGACATAAACAACCTCCAATGTAGGAAAATTCCTCCGGCCTTCAAACCCGAGGTGACCGCGATCTAGATCATAGTGACAAATGAATTATTCGGGTTCAGGTCGACGAGGTCAAAAATTCGTGATTCGGGTATAATTCAAGAATGATTCGGTACAACAAGAAAGCAAAATTTTTTTTTTCAAAATTCAAGATTTGATTTATATAAAATGCTATATTAGCATGGTCACAAAAAAATATGTCTCAAATTCATCACAGCCCACGTGGCTTGGTTGAAATCCAAAAATTTTCAAAAGTTTGCCTCAGCCACGTGGCTTTGCCTCGTTGCCTCAAAAATTTTCAAAATTTTCCAATGCAGCGAATTTTCGAATAAAACGCGAATAATTCGTAAAAAAATGTTTTATTCGCGAATAAATCGGTAAAAATTCGGTCAACCGTTTTATTTGCTGTTCGGTTCGGAAACCTCCAAAAAACATTTTATTCGCATTTTATTCGCGAATAAAACGCAAATCATGTTACTATCATCCAGATAACACAAGTCACAAATTAAGTTGATCGGAGCGTGATTTGACCCAGCATTTGACCACAAGGGTTATAGACCTCTAGTTCTTTCTAGTTCAGGCCACTGAGGCAGGTGGAATTAATTCCCATGATTTATATTGAGGATTAATTGAATCAGGGTTATTAAAGTCCAGTCATATTTGGCCAGCTCCTAAGTCGATGCAACCTAGAACCGGTTGTATGCATGACATGCCATTGACAATGGTAAGTATATAAATTTTAGCATGATTGAGATATGTAGTTGACTGTATATTTGTAAGTTCGTGACAGGGGAAGTTTCCTTCTAGAGTCCTGTCATAATAGTTTTCCTTGGAGAGGAGAGAGGCGTATGGACATGGCTGTTGTTTAAATTGGGAATGGAATGAAATTTTTTGAATCTGACGCACTATGGATTAAATTCTTTTAGTGAGTAGAGATGAGATCAACTCTGGTCGTAATTTTTATTTTATTTTTTAAATTGTTGATTGGGGTGAATTTATCCAACACTTTTAATATCACAAGAAATTCTTTATTTATATTTTATACGGTTTAATTAAAAAAATGTTCAAACAATAAATGCATTAAAATAATTTACATACCTTCTAATTTTGACCGCTTGACTTTATACTAAATTAATTAAAAAAAATTAATTTTTTTGCATAGATGCATCACTCGTAAATTAGATGAATTTCAATAATTTAGATTCATCATTTAAAGCAAATTCGATAAGTTTTTGAGTTGAGTTTACAAAGGAGCTTGGTGACCTTAAAACACCCTACTTCTACTCGCGTGTTTAATTCAAATTATTCATAAAAATAAACAATTTATCATTTATTTGATATGAAGAAGACAACACGAAAGAGATATAAACTTTTGAGCTAATTATTATGAACTGATTGATAGAGAAAAAATTAGTACCTTTAATGTGTAAAATACTAAAATATATGTATTATTTTACTAACTAAATATTTGTAAAGAATACTGTTTAGTACTTATTTGAATTTTAAATTTGTAAAGAATACTGTTTAGTACTTATTTCACATATTTTAAATTTTGTTCTTTTAATTTTAGTGGATAAATTTATAATGTATAGTGTCTATTAAGCTGAAACAACTATCATTTATCTAATACCATATTTTTTTTTTTGATGAAAAATAGAGATCAAGACTTTATTTATAAAACGTTAGACTCAATAGGTTTGAGATATGATATAACCAAAACTAACAAAGGGTTGAAAACAGGAAACATAAAAATTGAAAAGAAGAAAAAACAAGAGCCTAGTAACTGAAACTTGGTTTGATGGATCTAATTAAAGTATGCCCATAGCGTGGAGTGCGTATCCTCTGAGATATCTCATATTTTGCGTAACCGACGTGTTCGGTGTCTATTTGGAGATAGCGAAGGGGTAATATTATATGAGCTTTGAGATTCGTGCAGAACGTATTTGAACGGTTAAATTTTTTCAAAAATGTCACGCAAAATATGAGATATCTCAGAGGATGCGAATTCCATAGCGTGAAGATCTCTTATGGCAGCTCTCGGTTTGTTTTGCACTACTCTGTAAAAATTCTGACACATCTCTCTCAAAGTTATGAAGTGTGTTATCAACATGATTTTTTTGACCTTCTTTGTAATTGTCTTGTCTAATAGCATTGAGATCAGGTTTGAATCTCTTCATGCTATCTCTTCAATTGGTATCGAAAATCTATGTAAAGATTCAAATTGAATTTGTTTGGTAGCTAGTGGCAGATTCATAATTTTGGTTAGGAATAAGCACAAAATATTAACAAGACTATAATATTTTTTTTTTGACGAATCGGAGCAGAGTAGTGGATAAGGATCTAAAAAAGTCACGGTACGACACAGTTCTGTCATGACACGACACGTGTACCGGTTACATGTCGTGACCATCTACGTGACGTGACCATTGTTCGAAAATTTGGCACGACAAGTCACGTCACGCAAAAGATTTGATTACGGTATGACACATGGTCATGTGTAATTAGCACCGTTAGATTTTGATCAAATGATGAATCTTAAAAAAACTAACTTTAAATTATGAAAAAAAATAGTTAAAAACTTAAACGTGACCAAACGTAACAAACGTAACTAGTCACATTTGGACACGTCACGTGTGGTCATGGCATGATTAACGTGTTGTGACTGTGTCTTTTTTTTTTTACAAATCGGACTGTATATTTTTTTCTTTCTTTTACGCGAATTAGTCTGGACTAACTTTTTTTTTCCGCACAATTTTCTTCTACTGGACCGAAAATTGAATCAAGGGTTAGGCATTATATCCATCAAGTGGTAAGCACAAGTATAAAATACTACTGGATCTAAAAAAAATTTCGAATCCAGGAGTAGGCAAGTTCCCTACCCCCTACCCCTGACCTTTTTTGGGTCCGCCACTGTTGGTAGATGTTAAATGTGAGAATAGGTATATGTGTAATTGATTTCTTGTCTACTTTACACTCAGAGCGAAACTAAAAAAAAATAGAATAGGAGATAGATAAATAGATGTCATGTAATTTTATTTTATGAGAAAAACTAATAGTAATAATTTTCGTAAAAATTAAAAAACTCTTAAGAACAAAAATGAAAATTTTCAATTTATAAGAGTGGCTTAATTATTTCCCTTTCTCTTGAACTATGTTACACCACTGTTTACACTTGATGCATCTATTTGGCAGGCTCCATCCCCTCTTAATTAGATTGTTTGTTGTTAGTATTTTATTCAAAAGCACGAGCATGCGAACTAGTGTTCTAAATAGCGCCGCTATAGCGTTTTTGGACCCCAAACGCTACGCTATGACATCAAAATACGCTATTTGCGCTACGGCCGCTACAGCGCTATAGCGGTCCGCTATTTGCGCTATACAATATGGGTTTTTTTTATTTTTTATTTTTAAGCAATTTATATGGGTTTTAAATAAAGATAAAAAAAATCTCAAACCGAAATTGAATTTGTTGCTACTTGCTACAGATAAATCAATTTGAAATTGGGAATAGAAATTGAAATTTGAATAGAAAAAAAGTCCAAACCGAAATTAAAATTTGAATAGAAAAAAAAATAGATTATGTCATGAATCATGATGCTTAAGATATTTTTAATAGAAAAAATCGATAGTTTATGATATTACTATGGATATTTTGAACCGCAATTTGGACTTTGTACGGGTTCAATATGAATATTATAATTTCTTAATTACTTTGGTGTTATTTATTGTTATATGAGACTTTAGATAATGTTGATATTTAGTACAAATATTGAATATACAAAATGAAAAAAAAAACGCTATTTGGAATAGCTTCTGCTATAGCGACGCTATTCGCTATAGCTTTTTTTTTAGCCTTCCCGCTACGACGCTATAAACGCTATTTAGAACCTTGATGCGAACACATCCTTGGTAGTGCTTTTAGTAACATATCATCTGAATTTTTGTTTGTATTTTTTTTTTTTTTTTGAGAAATCGTGGCAGAAGCTGCCCGATGATTATATTAAACTCTTACAAACATAATTACATCTGTTTATGATTCAGAGTCTCCTCAGAAATTCTGAACTCACAAAGAAATAAACTACAAACATAGAAAAACCATAGTACAATATGGTTTGTAAAAAATCCATAGCACTGAAAATTCTGTGCTATCATTCTGTTTTCTTCTATACTGATACAGTTCTAACAACAATTGGACCACATTCTTCCTTCCTGTAGGATCCTCTAATTATATACGAAATATATATAAAGGAACGAGCTGTAATATACGAAATTTGAATTTTGGCGGCTTATATCCAACAATTTATTCTTGGTGCTCGTGTTCGCTAAACATGGAACTGAAGAAAGACAATGTTGATTTTTTTTTTTTTTTTTTGTTCATTTCATTCTAATCGTGTTGTGCCAGGTCAAATGGACCAAATTCTGTGACCAATGGAATGCCATCATTTCATGAATAAGATATTCCTAAACCCCTTGGAATATCATTCCGATTTTAATTGTGTTTGACAACACTCCACTTCTTTCTACTCAATTTCATTTTATTATTTCCTAAAAAAAATCATTTTATTTTGCTTCTAGATGTTTCTATTAACAAACTATTCTTGGCTGCTGCACATTTCCATTAACAAATGATCATATGCTTAACAAATGAAGTTAAAAGTTTGTACATAAGAAACGATCTATCATGTTTAAATATATTATGACAATTACTTAATTAGTTTTGTATAAATTCAAATTTAATAAAATTATACATGCCAAAAAAAATTCTTGTTAAATATGAATTATGTATAAATTCAAATTTTGACAAGATTCATTATTTTAAACAAGAGGAGGGATCAGATGACACTCTTTTTTGGTGACATCGGATGACTCCGTGCACTTTCAAAGTTTTTAAAGTCTAAACAGTTGATCCAAACCGTTCAATATGATGGATATATTAAAATGTGCTTGCAGATTAAATTTTACATTTTTTTGAATTTTTTTTAGTATTTATTAAGTATTTTACAAAATCGATGTTTTCAGACCATTGAATTTTTGTACCCATCTTAATAAATAGTAAAAAAATTCAAAAAAATGTAAAATTCGATCTGCAAGCTCATTTTAATATATACATCATATTGAACGGTTTGGATCGACTGTTTAGACTTTGAAAATGTAGGTGTCATCCAATGTCACAAAAAAAGAGTGTCATCCGATCTCTCCTCTTTAAACAATTAATGTATCAAATTTTTGCTAGCACATCATAGATCGTACTAACAACTCATAAACAATGAAATGATGGAAATATAATTTTTCCTTGTATATTTATTTTTAAAAAATAAGCCAGCAGCTCTCTCGTGGCTTTTTAGTTTTTTTTTTTTTTTTTTACTTTGCTCTCTTCCTAAATAGTAACTTGAAATATTTGTATTCTAAAGGGGTAATTAAATTACTACTCAGTGTTCATTAATTGAACAGATCTGTTAAAATTGACTTCACCGAGAATAATAAAAAAAAAAACGGTCTACTAATAGTTATCTCTAAATTGATTACTTGAACTTAGAACATCTACATCCCAACAATTCAAATGAGTTTCTAAATAACTGTTAACTACTTTTTAGAAATTAAGGTCTCTAAAGTTTCTAACTCTCACATCTCTGAAATTAATTTTAGAGTTTTGATTATACCATGTCAGCAACAAATTAAAAAAGAGAAATAATTTAAGCCAATTATTTGGCCAGTATAGAGTTTATAAATAGTTTTTTAATAAGAAACTTTCCTATATAGTTTCTAAATAAGAAACTCTCTGACATCTCTGAAACTGAACTAAAAACTGTCACATCAAATTAAAAACTGTAATAAGAAAATCTCTCACATCTCTGAAACTGTTCCTGTGAAATTTTAAATAAACTTGCATTTTGTTGAACTCGAATGGAAGACAAAGTTGCGGTGAAAGAGTATTGAAATCAAATTCCAGTAATTTTAATTTGTCAATATCTTTGAAAAGAACAAAAATCAAGGCTTATACCCTCCGTATTTTAATAATTCAGTCAAAGTTTGATAACAAACTCATGTTTTATATATATATATATATATATCTTGAGAAGAATTCTCCGTACTATTTGGACTAAAAATTCAATTGGGAATTTACAATCTATTATAAGTAATATAGTAATTATAATCCTGAAATGCAACAGTACATCACAAATCAAATCGACCCTTTTTCCTGCATGAAATCAAATCATGAGAATATGGTTTGAACTTGTACATCCTCACCAACTATTGAATTAAGGCGAGTTCAAATTAAATTGGATAACTTCCTCTCTGTTTCTTTCTGGACTGATCCGGTGGAATTTCAGTTGGTACTTGTAATGCAAGCAGCAAGCTGGGGCTGCTAATTAAATTCGGGATATAGAAGTGTTCAAACGGTACACTTCAGATGAAACTGAAGTAAAATAGTTAAATTAAATTATTTTTCGGTTTTTGAAAATTTAATCGAACTAACCGAATAATTTAAACTGAATTAAATTTTAATTTGTTCGGTTGAACCAAACTCAATACATTAGCAATATCATAAAAATAAATATTCAATTTCATACAAAATATGTATATGATCTAAAATATTCAAACCAAAATGAAAAGAATGATGCGATAATTGAACCAAACAAAATATAAACCATACCTAAACCATTATAATTTGATCGGTTCGGATTAGTCGGTATTGAAAAGTCTAAACCGAACCGATCCATTTAAACCGAAATAAATAAAAAATTCAACTAAATTATTCATTTAAACCGAAATTTTTTGATTCGGTTGAAAACCAAACAAACTAGCCTTTTGAACACTCCAATTCATATCCCCTAATTAACTCAAATTTTGAGTTTAGATACGGACCATCCCATCTGCTTTTTAAAAAAAAAATATAAAGTGGGGTGGCAACGAGCTGGCTCGGTTTGGTATTAGGAGCTGACCACTCTAACATGGGACGGTTAGGTTATTTTTAAAATTATTTCATAGTGGAGGGTACATTTGATATTTTTTTTAGGGTATTAATAAAAATTTCGGCATCAATTTCATTAAGAAACTCAAAATGTTCTTACAAAAGCAGTGCAAAACCACTAAGAATCAGTTAAACAAAAGATCTTACAAAGTAGAATAAAACTACCTAACAGATATTTTTGCAACATACCATTCAATCTATTTTGACACAAATATTAAAGTGATCTCTTGCATTCTACTTCGAACCGAATTGGTCTGAATTTTGATCGGTATGGATCTAAACTCAAAATTTGAGTTACTTTAGGTGATCCGGACCCTTGCTAATTCCGGTTAGTTAAGGTTTAATTTTGGGAATCAGAGTAGGCCCATCGGACCTACCTTGGTTCGATGGGTGTGATGACCATTCGATCTGCATCAAGATTCGTGTGTTATGCATCAAAATCCGTGTAAGTATGTATCAATTATCGTGCACATAGATCTTGATGCTAATCGTACAGTCCTAGAGCTAATTGAACCTAAATGTAGGTCCGATGCCCATCGGACCTACTCCTATCTATTAATTTTGTTAGATCTTTTCCGACGTGGACAACAGAGAGAAACTTGATAGCAATAACACGCAAATTATTTAATGCCACCATAGATACAATGTGGTGAATTCTTAATTGACAGTTATAAGGATGATCTAGCAGATTAATTAATGGTGGGTCGATCAGGTCGTGATCCAAGCATTTCCCACGTGGGTTTAACTTGGATCGGACCCTGTTCTTCTGTCAAATTTGACACGATTTGATACAATTAATTATGTTTAGATTTGATCAGGATTGGGCCCGACATTTTGCGGTGGGTCCATTTTTATTTTTTTTTTTAATATATACTTTACGGTGTCCCAAGATCACTTTGTACTTTTATGAATCGTAACGGTCCGATTTGTATTATAAATTTGCACATGTAATTGTATAATTTGTGCATAATAATTGCATATAAATTTTGATGTGGATTGAAAGTAAGGCTGCTAACCAGTTGAGTTAGCTCGAGTTATGGATAACTCGAATTCAACTCGGAAGATAGTCAGTCGAGTTGAGAATACTGAGCCGAGCTGGCTCGTTGACTCGAGTTGGCTCGTGACTCGTGAGTCAACTCGTTTAAGGTGTTGAATTGTTGAACACTTGAACTGATTATTGTTGTTATGTAATAATATGAGAAGTAATATTGAATTAACAAACAATCCACAACGATTTAACAAGCAAAATGAGTTCACGAGTTGTATGAGCGAGTTGAGCCCAACTCGAACTCAACTCATGAGTTAAACGAGTTACTCAACTAGAGTCAGACTAACTCAAATTTTAAATGAACGAGTTGTTAGCGAGTTCCTTATCGAGTTGAGTTCGAACGGCTCACGAGTCGCGACCTTTTTTTACAATCCTAATTGAAAGTCTCTCACTCCGTACTTTTAACGTAGGATATTCTTAACTAAAATCTGAAGCATAAAACTATTAATAAGATTACGACAGATCATTATTACTTTACTACAAAAAAAACGGCTACATTTTCATATATATATATTTCTTTACATTAAGCCTTTTGTCTTGGTCCATGGTTAATTCTATGTCGGAAAATAGCAAGGTTCTAAATAGCGTTTATAGCGTCATAGCGAAAAGGCTAAAAAAAAAACTATAGCGAATAGCGTCGCTATAGCGGAAGCTATTCCAAATAGTGTTTTTTTTTTACATTCCGTATATTCAATATTTGTACTAAATATCAACATTATTTAAAGCCTCATAGAACAATAAATAACACCAAAGTAATTAAGAAATTATAATATTCATATTGAACCCGTACAAAAGCTAAATTGCGGTTCAAAATTTTCATAGTAATATCATAAACTATCGATTTTTCCTATTAAAAACATCTTAAGCATCATGATTCATGACATAATCTATTTTTTTTCTATTCAAATTTTAATTTCGGTTTGGACTTTTTTTCTATTCAAATTTCAATTTATATTCCTAATTTCAAATTGATTTATCTGTAGCAAGTAGCAACCAATTCAATTTCGGTTTGAGATTTTTTTTATCTTTATTTAAAACCCATATAAGTTGCTAAAAAAATTCATATTTTATAGCGCAAATAGCGGACCGCTATAGCGCTGTAGCGGCCGTAGCACAAATAGCGCATTTTGATGTCATAGCGTAGCGTTTGGGGTCCAAAAATGCTATAGCGACGTTATAATGCGCTATTTAGAACACTGAAAAATAGACCACAAGTCGGCCAATACAGAGAGAATTAATCAAAAGTAGCTCTTTCGAAGGCTATATATAAAGGCTTAGGCTAGAATTATAAGGGCTATATAATGTTGAAAGGAATTGCTTGTTTAATGAGTATAGCTTTGTATTTTTATTTCTATATTTATATGAAGATGTTCTGATTCATCAACGACTATGATTAAAATATAAAATTTTGGATTGAATATCAGCTCACCGATCAAATAGTATGCCAGCTTTTGATTTTATAAATCTATTTTTATGTTTTTTTTACGTGTAGAAGTCAAAATTTATTTAGATACGTACTTATTACAGGTACTCACCACAAATTTATTTAGTATTCTTTCTTTCGGTCTTGATTTATTTTTATTTTTAAATATCATTTAAAGAATTTTTGAATTGATTGATTATTGTTTGGTCATATTTTCATTTCTTTCTATTTTTAATATCATATAAGAAATATTATTTGTCACTTAATGATCTCATTAAAATAAACATAATTATATTTTATATTTTTGATACACAAATACATATAAATCCTAGGGAGAGGAGGATAACCCTTATAATAATAACAATAGTCATAATATTACAACAAAAAGTGTCATAATATGACAACAACACATAAATACAACTTATTTTGATGATTTTTTTTCTCTTGTCCCATTAAGCAACATAACAATTTTTTTTTTGTTATGTATCAGTAAAAATAAAATATAGGTATGTCATTAAAGAATGTACTTTACATTTGTATGATGTTGGTCTAGGTTTTTAGTGTTGAATAATTTTTTTTTCATTGGCATGTTTTTTTTATGAAATTATGTTATTTTGTTTGAGATATTTTTTTGTTCTCTTATAATATGTTTCCGTTGTAATGCACGGACACGATCTAGTAATATATTATAAGTTGGCCATTGATTTTCAAGAAAAAAATACTGAAGAGATAAAATTAAGGTGAACTGTATTACGTATAAGAATTATTCTTAAAGTATTATTTTTGTTTCATTTGGTATATGAAAATCTATTAATTATTTTGAAATAATATACACATAAATGTTAATTTCATAAGAGACAAATATGTATTTTATAAAAAGTGTGCATTCTTCGAAAAAAATTTATATGTATGGAACCATTGACAATGAATTACCACGACAAATTCAAAACCCAAAAAAATAACCCAATACTAAAATAAATTAATAAATTAGAATTTCAATCCTAAAAAGCAAAGTTTTAAATAGCGTTTATCGCGTCATAGCGGAACGGTTAAAAAAACAGCGCTATGCCCATATAGCGGCGCTATAGCGCTAAATAGTGTGCTATAGCGCTAATATCGTCATAATTTTTATAGTTCAAAAACACTATAGGAGCACTATAGCGTGCTATTTAAAACCCTGCTAAAAAGACAGTAACATAATATCTCTTTCTTGAAGCTTTATATATTAGAATTCCATGCGGATACAAATCGTTGCCGTGAAGTTTACTTTGTACATCTTTTCTTTTCGTTTATTATTATATTAAATTCTCAAATTTTCTCTCCATCTTCCTAGTTCAGCCACATGTCACCTGTGTCGTATCATTTCATTATTCGTTAGTTAATATAGTTTTCTAACCGATGGAACTTTTATTTATTTATTTATCTATTTAGTTATTTTTGTAATGACCGACTGATGGAACTTCAACTTGTTAGTTGTTACCAGATGGAGATAGGAGTAGGTTCAATGGGCATCGGACCTACATATAGATTCAATTAGCTCTAGGATTATACGATTAGCATCAAGATCTATGCACACGGAAATTGATACAGACTTGTACATATTTTGATGCAGAGCACACGAATCTTGATGCAAATAGAATGGTCATCACACCCATCGAACCAAGGTAGGTCCGATGGGCATCGGACCTACTCTGATTCCTACCAGATGTCCCAAGAATCTCAATTCTCAACGCACAGAACAAAACAAACAAACAAAAAGTCAAAAAGTATAGAAAAAAATGTTATTTAGGAAACTATTGTTCATTTCTCTGGAATTAGTAATTTTTTTATTCTCTTGTTAGTAATTTTGCACATATATGTTTCATCCCATTTAAATTATGATTTCAATTTAAATTTCAAAAAATACTAGATATATATAGACTTAATCTACATGGATTGAACCATTTTTGTGGTGCTCATGTTTTTGGTAAAATTGTTAGATAACGTTGTTATAAAGTTGTCAATGACTTAAATCATTAGATGTGGTTCAATTTTTCTCTGTCGCACATTCTTTCTCATCCATACCTTCTTTAATTGGACATGGATGGCCCGACTTGGACCCGATTCGTCCCTTTGAACTGAAACTCGGCTGCTAAACAGTTGGTCCCTCTAGACTAGGGTCCGGCTATAAGCCGGTTCTTCCTGACAGATTCGTACCCGACTTGAACTAGATGAGTTAATCCAACTACGATCTTGAGTTTACCTCATCAATGGATTGGTACGCCAGACTGGGGTCATTTCCATATATAACTCAAGTACATTGTACCTAGCTCCAACAAAAGTCAATGTTTTGTTGTACAGTATTGTTTAGACTTCATCATTCTGATCTGGAAACAGTTGAAATTAAATTTGTGTCGAACCAATGAGCATGCTAATTCTGGCATTAATACTAAGGTCATATTGACCATGATTCACCCCCAATTGCTAGCAAATAGTCTCCTTTATATCAAAATAATTTAGTCCAAGCCTTACCGGGATCACAGTCAATCTATTTTGACCTTGTAAAACCTCACCACCAATGTAAATGGATACCATGAGATTCATTTTGGTTCAATAAAACAAAGACCTAAAATTATAAATTAACTAAATTAATTATTAACCTACTAAAAATATAAATAAAATTGAAAAAGATAAAGAAAAAAAAACTTACAGTAGAGAAGAAGAAGAGAATGGTTGTCAACCGAGGAGAGAGAAAGAAAGAGTGAGAGAATGAGCTATTCTGGCGGAGAGCAATTTTATAAGGTTTTGTGGTTGTCATTTAAAACAGCAACCTATGTAACGAGCGAATTGCCGATTCAAATAGCGATCCATAATGTGGACCGCCGTTTGAAATGGCGACCAATTCGTTATGGATCAACGTTTTAAATAACTGATAGAATAAATCTAAAATTCTTACGAAAAACTGATTCTTGATTTTTTTTTTTTTTAAGGATGGTAAAAACTAAAAAAATTTGGTCTACGATCCTTCCTTCGATGTACCGATCAATAATGGATGTATTGCATTTTTTTTCTTTTTCTTTTTCTTTTTATTCTGCATTTTTCTCTCCGTCTCCTAGTTCCTTCGTTAACCGATGGAACTTTTATTTATTCGTTAGTTAATTTAGTTTTCTCTTATGGAACTTTTTTTTTATTATTGAATGGATTAACCGATGGAGCTTGAACTTGTTAGTTGTTACCAGATGTCCCAATAATCTCAACGCATTAAAAAAAAAAAAATCAAAGTGGAACAAAATGTTATTTAGGAAACTGTTGTTCATTTATCTGGAATTAGTCAATTTTTTATTCTTTTATTAGTAAATAATTTAGTTCTTTAATACTTTAAAATTTGGTCCTCAAAATTATGTCAGTCTTTGTACTCATAAGAATAAGTTATTGTGCACGTCTATTATCATCCGATTTAAATTATGATTCAATTTAAATTTCCAAAAAAATACTATATAGACTTATTAATCTACATGGAAAAGCTCATTTCTTTTATTTTATATCTCTTAAATCCTTTTTGTGGTGCTCATGTTTTCGAGCAAATCGTTAGATGTCGTTGTTATAAAGTTGTTCATGAGTTAAATTATTTTACTTTGCTGACGCTATCTAAATTTTTGTTCAGCCTAATAATAAATTTAACCAATTGGACCGATTAGTTTGCACTTTGGCACGTAATTTGAGTAAATTATTATGCAATAGAAAATGGCAGGGCAGGATCCCAGCTGAGCAGATGGACTCGGAATGAAATCTGCTGCGATCCCCCTTTTCATGAACAGTACTCTGCTATTCCTCTTTTTTCGAATCTATCCGTTCAATTTTTTTCGAGAACGAATCTCAAAGCAACTTTTTTTAGAACTGTTATCTGCACGTATCTCGAAACTATTCAATGGCTGGATTCGGAAAAGGAGAGATAGCAGGGTTATTGTTCATATCAAGAATCGCAGCAGATTTTGATCCGATGGACTCGGAATCAAATTCAAACCACGGATATCTTTATATTTCTACATTTTTTATTGGAGAAAAGGTCGTTTATCTCATTTACAAATTAATGCGGAAACGGACCAAGAAAATTAACCACCAGAAAATAATACGTGTTTTAGGTCCAATAAATATAGCTTGGAAACACACAAAAATATCACTATGTTAATTTTCTTTCTCGTAATTACTTGCCTTATAAATTAAGAAGATTCTAGTAATATAAAGCAAACAATTATTTCCATATGATGATTCGGAAAGTTCTTTATAGAATACTGACAACAATAATAGAAACCACAAATCCATACAATATAAATGTTTGTTGACAATCTAAATTTCTCAATACTTTTAAATTTTCATCAAAACTTGCATATAATTTTAATTGAGCGATTAAAATTAATCTTTCTTTTTAGTTAAACTTATCAATAAAAAAGTATGTAGTGTTCCAAGTAGGGTTGCAAACGGATTGGATACAGATCGGTAGTGGTAAAACTATATCTGTATTTGCTTTTATTTTTCGAATATGGATAAGAATTGAATATCCGTATATATATACATAATATTTTTCATAATATATATTAAACTATATGATATATATTTAATATTCAGGTACAAATAATTAAAATTTAAAATCATATCCGTATCTGTATGAATATTCAGATATCAGATATATATATTTAATTTTCAAATACGGATCCGGATGGATAATATCGTATCTTTTTACATCCCTAGCTCCAAGCGACAAATAGTAATAGAATGATAAAAGGTAAAGATCAACAAGTTAAGAGTATTTCAATGCAATAAAAATGTCACAGAAAATCGGCATGCCATGAATCTCTACCATTCATAAGGTGGGATCCACAATTTAACTCCTACTGTCATGAAAGTTACTACATATATTTTTTTTTCAAATTTTCAAATTTTCAAATTTTGATATATTTATTCTAACAATGAAAATCACTAAAGTTTAGTTGGTAGACAAGTATTATATCAGGCAAAACAGGCAGGATAGCATTATAATTAGTATCATTTACTCGGCACTTTTGCATACCAACCCTTTTAAAATTTGTTAATTTAAAGAATCTCAATGGTGCGGCAAGACTTCCTTAAGCCTCCTTAAGACTAAAATAATATTTTTAGCTTTTTTAGCCGCTTAATTATGTCGAACACCGCTTCCTTAGCTCGAATTAAGATCACCTCTTTTAGCCTCATTTTGTCCGGATCTTAATCCTCTGTCTGGGCCATAAGACACCTCTACATCTTTCTTTAGTTTCCTTAGCTATCACCTATGGATTAATACAACCGAACATTAATTCCTTAAACCTCCTTAAAACTTAATCCTAGTGCAGATTAAGAGGTGTTGTCAAACAACCAAATGTATTTAATGATTCTAATAATTTTTGTAGATTTATGCTCATTTTAAAATTTAGATTAAATTAATTATTTTTTTTAAATTTTCTGTCTTCTCTATCAGATCTATCTTCGTTTTATGACTCCAATTGGATTTCATTTCTAGCCTATCTTAACTTGACTGAAAATAAAAACTTAGTTGTTATTATTATTGTTGTTGTTTCTGTCTTTTGTGTGAGAAAAAAAAAACTAATTTTAAATAATTTCTAAAATCACATCAATATAATATAAAATCAATTATTGTCTCCCTTCAAGATTCATACTTAAGAAAATGATAGATGGTGTTGCAGGCGACTTAACTAATTAATATTTTTTTAGACAAAATTTCAGTTTTTAGGATTTTTTTACTATTTTTAATATGTAGAAAATTATTATTTTTTTAGTGGTCCAAAATTTTCAAACTAAGTAATTTTCTACGTATTTAAAAAATTTATAAAATATAGTCTACAAATACATTTTCATATGAAAATCATGTTGAACAGTTTAAATTAACAATTTGAATTTTAAAAACAAACATATAACTCGATAGCACGAGCCGTCGTGTAATAAGCAACAATTTGTATATCTTCCATATAGGAAATAGAGAAATTTGATATAGAATGCAACAATTTGTATATCTTATGGAATTGACTAAAACGATATATTTCCCCTTTTTTTTTAATGAAATGTCCCTTTTTTTCACTCAAAAAAAAGTAAAGCGCAATTGCGCAAGTCTACATTAACATTAACTGTACGCAAGTTGTCTTCTCACCTTCTCCAATTGATACTTTCATATCTTCGTTAAAATTGACAGTTAACTGTTCTATGTCGTCATGTAACTATTTTCCGACCGACAATAAAATTTTGGAGGTGGATATTCCAAAGATATTGGATTGAGATCGTCAAGAACATTGCAAAATTTTACACGGAAAATCAAATCTAAGAAAAAAAATTTGGGATTTATATATGCTAATTAAGTCTCATTTTGTTAGGTGGAGCACTAATGGGAAATTTTACAACATTGTGGGTAGAGTTATTAATATGCCGTGTACTAAATTAGATGCAATTTAAAATTTAATTAGTTATCTATTGAGTTATTGGGGAAATTAACTATTTAATTTAGTAGAATTTGATTAATAGCTAAATTCAGATTATATCATATATTGCTTATTTTCATAAATACTATCAAACTTTATCATATATTGCTTATTTTCATAAATACTATCAAACTTTATCATATATTGCTTATTTTCATATATTGAGTTATATATTGCTTATTTTCATAAATTCAGATTATATCTACATGATAAAGAATATATCTATTGTGTTCGTTCTTTTAATTTCGACAAACTTTAATCTCTTTAAAAAATAATTTGCTTGTTAAGAGAATCAGTCTTTGGTTTAGGTGCAAGGACAATATCTTCCGTATGGGAGATCACAAGTTCGAAACTCAGATGGAGAAATCAATTATAGATATTAAATAGTTAAGTAGTTTGACCTTCAACTTTTACTCAAAAAAAATATTTTACTTGTTAATATACAGCTTATTTTCATAAATACTGTTTTTTTTTTAAATAAGGGCCTCATTAATTAACTTGACAATAATTACATTTTATCTCGATGCAGAGAGAGGAGACTCCTGGCAATTCGTGTTGAACATGCAGAAGTACTAATATAGTAATTTAAGCTCTCATTTTCACTTGTACATATGTATAAGCCAGATCATTTGTATGATTGCGTCAGTTTGAGTATTAAAATAAAACTATGTCACAATTGAGTTTTTTGCTTGGAGTTCACCTAATCTCTTTGCCACGCATAATCTATCTAAATGGACTTTGCTGCTTCCCGAAAGAAAAGCAGGAATCTGCTTTTTCAGATTCAACCATTCAAATTTTTCTATTTGCGTATCTCGATAAAAAAAAATTTTTTTATGCACAAATCTCGACAAATTTGAATGATTGGATCCGGAAAAAAACAGGTTCCTGCTTTTCTCTCAGAAAAGCAGCAGAGTCGGACTCTAATCTATCATGGTGATGATTATTTTTATTTTATTTATTTTATTATTATTGTTGTTGTTGTTGTTGTTATTATTATTATTATTATTATTATGAGGTGGGCTACTGGAGAGTAAAGCCCAAATCCCATATTTTACTTCATGCTCATATTTTGCGATTATATAGTTCAAACAGTCAATTCAAACAGTTAAACATCTCCATATTAAATGTATTTGGAGATCAAATTGTACAATTTTTTGAAAAAAAAAATTATTTTTTTAGAATTTTTAAAATCACTGTTTTTAAAAAAATTGTGGACCTGAAAAACAGTGATTTTCAAAAATTCTAAAAAAATAATGTAAATTTTCCCAAAAAAAATGTAAATATGTGTTCAGATCAAATATTTGAATATTGAAAATAAAGATATGAACAAGAAGATAACCTTCTTATTTCTCAAAGCACCATAACTCAACTTTATTATTATTAATTTTTTAAGAAGAAGAATAAGGATCATGTCCTTATTTGTCCTTTATTGTTGTTGTTGTTGTGACCATGATGATGATGATGAGTGAGGTTATGGTAATATGTATATTACAAAGTTATATGTGCTATGGACTTATATCTATGTTTTTAAAATTTAAATAATCGATTAAAAAATTGCTCAACATAATATCGTATCAAAATGTACTTTCACATCAAACTTTATATTTTTTTTTTTAAAAACTTTTTACAATTTTGGTACCCAGCTAGAAAATCACTTCATATAAAAATATTTGGACCATTCGAAACAAGTGATCTTTTACCTATATAAAAAATAGTAAAAAAAACTCCTAAAATAATGTAAAATTTGGTCTCTAAGAATATTTCATATGGAGTTCATTTTAAAAATGTTCGGATGAACAGTTTGAACTTAAAGATAGAAATATAGATCGATAGCACAGATGGATTTGTAGTATGCCTATTACCATATAACCTCACTATATAATTATTATTATTATTGAAGTAGAACTTGGGTGTTCCTAAGTTCACCAAGTCCCTTTGTTAACTCAACTCTAAAATCTATCGGATTGGTTTCAAATAACAAATTCAAACCGTTGAAATCCTTCTACCTTACGAGTGATGCGTCCACATGCAAAAAATTTAAAATTTTAAATTAATTTTG
The DNA here is from genome assembly GCA_025461125.1 of Carex kokanica. NCBI lineage: Eukaryota > Viridiplantae > Streptophyta > Magnoliopsida > Poales > Cyperaceae > Carex > Carex kokanica. The sequence goes on from JAJGRX010000376.1 coordinate 351,903, forward strand.
TATAGAGTCAAGTAGTCAAAAGGTTTCCAAAAAATGAATGAATTAAAACTAATTTATAAATCTTCTAATTTTGACACTTGAGTTTATACTAAATTAATTTGAAACTGTAAAATTTTCACATGTAGACACATCACTCGTAAGGTAGAAAGATTTCAACGGTTTGAATTCGTCGTTTGAAGCCAATTCAATAGGTTTTAGAGTTGAGTTCACAAAGAAGCTTAGTGAACTTAGAAACATCCTAGTTCTAATCTTGTTATTGTTGTTTTTGTATATATTGATCAAATTTGGTATCTTTTATTTCCGCGAGCATTACCTACATGGAATATCAAAGGTACGTGGATGATGATCGTCGCAGTTGGGAATTCGGATCCAGTGAAGTAACTCAACTTTTGGGTTTTAGATCGGGACCATTCAATTCGAATCCGCGAAAATTCATCACCGAAGTGAGCGCACCCATCCCGATGACAAATTCGAATCCTGAGACAATCCCGAGCGACGAATTCGAATCAAACAGTCTCGATCCAAAACTTTATTTATCTTGAAATTTTAATTATTTATCTTGAAATGTAATTAAATTTGTGTTTGTTTAAATGTTTTATATAGTCTAGTCCTCCTAATAAAATGATAAATGTGTATTAGTTGTCTAGTAGTTAGAGTTTTACTTGGTGTTTGTGAGGTCTTGAGTTCACTTATTATTGACCACAATTTTTTTTTTTTCACAAATTATGTATTTTATAGTTTGACCTCTTCTATTCAAACTTTATAATTCCACTAATACTTATCATCTGTCTCATGAGAAAATAAATTTTGGTTTATATATCTAAATTATCAAACGTAAACTGAATTAGATTGACTGATACTATTTAAGGCGCTTTTTGTTGTAATGTATCCGTTTATGTAGATCAAATAAATCGGTGTCCTATTTTAGGAGACCAATAACAAGAAAATATATTGGAATTGGGTTTCGTCAAAAGAATTTATGACATATTTTATTCAAAATCGAATTTAAATTATCTGATCTTTATTAAAATTCGTATATTTGTGTTATATAGCGAAAATACGGACGCGTCTGCTATGAAATACGGGCGCATTTGCTATTAACTACGCAACCCAAGTGTGGAACATAACCCTTAGAGCATCTACATTTCAGCAACTCAAATTAGTTTCTAAATAACTGTTAACCACTTTTTAGAAATTGAGGTCTCTAAAGTTTCTAACTCTCACATTTCTGAAATTAATTTTAGAGTTTCTATTAAGCCACGTCATCAATAAATTAATAAGGAGAAATAATTTGAGCCAATTATTTGACTAGCATGGAGTTTATAAACAGTTTCTTAATAAGAAACTTTCATGCATAGTTTCTAAATAAGAAACTCTCTCACATCTCTGAAACTGGATTAGAAACTGCCACATCAGATTAGAAACTCTCATAGTACCAGGGATGTAGATTCTCTTAGAGCATCTACATCCCTAAAACCCTTAGAGTTTCTAATCTGATGTGGCAGTTGCTAAACCAGTTTCAGAGATGTAGATGAATTTCTTATTTAGCAACTTTGCTCAATAATTTATTAATAAGAATCGTTTATAAACTGTGACGTGGCGAAACGATTCGCTAAAATTTCTTTCTCTTGCAGATATATCTTAATAAGAAATTTTATAAACTGTGCGTGACAATTAGGAAACTCTAATTTTAGTTTCAGGGATGTGGATGTTTAAAAATTAAGAGAAGTTTAATTTCTAAAAAGCAGTTAACAGTTATTTAGAAACTCTAATAGTTTCAGAGATGTAGATGCTTTTAGATACCATCTGAAACTGTGGACCACAGCTAATAGCTGCACAACCTAATTAAATATGCAGCTATTAGCTACTCTATGTTCTGACACTGAAAAGTCTAGAAAACAATATCAATTATTTTATTATTTTTTTAAAGATGGTAACAAAAATAAATCGGTCTATCTGATCCAAAGTTTTGTAAAAAACCGTTAATAGTTAACGGTGGTTAAACCGTTACGAATACATTAATTGGAAGTTTATTAATAAATTTTTCCGATTAATCGGCCGATTATTTCTGTTTATTTTAGTGGATATTTTTATATTATTATTTTTCTGTAACTGTGTGATAATAAGTTTCATAAATTATGTATTGGAGTTTTATTTGTACTTGGATATACATCCAACATTTTTTATATATGTTTTCTCTTCTTACTTATTTTGAAATTGATTAATTCTTCTATTATATATATAACATATGTTTTTCTTACTTACTGATGTAATTTTTCAATTAATACGACATGTTCATATATGAAATAAAGTTGTTATTATAAACTAAATTTAGTGATTTTATGTTGGAATGTTTCATTTCTTTCAAATAATATATTATTAGAATTTGAAAAGGCTTAATTTTCGAATTTATTTTGCGTTAAATAAATGTGTTACTTACAAATGTAAAATGTGTATATGTTGTTAAAAAGAAATAAGCGTAGTATCATGTTATAATAATAAAAATAAGTTAAATTAAGTTTATTTGATAAATTTGATGAGTTAAATAAATTATTTTTAATAAATAATGAATATATATACACACATTTTAATGAAAACGATTAATCAGCCGCATAATTCTGATTAATCAGCCACATACTGACTAATTGCTTAGCAGTACCCGATACGTCTAACGAGCGCATACCGTTATTTACAACACTGATTCTAATCCACTCGAATTATTTTGTTTATTTATTGCACCTTTTGTGTTAAAAACGGTGTGGCTTCTCGTTTGACTCGGTACTTGATTAGAAGAAGACTAAAGGGTACAGAAAATCCCGTCCATAGAAAGATAAACTTTTGGAACATATATGAGAAGACAAATTTCATTGTTAAGTTACATCTCATGTCCCTCTTTCTGACAAGACTCAATCCTTTTTGGTATATTTGTTTTTCCTTTTTAAAAGGCTTTATTTTAAAGCATCATATATCTTCTATGTAACCAATTATGATTAATAAAAACAAGGATTGACCTTTGTTCTTTCTAAAAATAAAATAAATAATAAATCCTATTCATCACAGGCGGTAGGTAAAATAAGAAGTACAGTTTATTTTTCTATATTATATATTATGTCAAGTTCAATTATGATGATCGACTCCACAAATTTCAAAAACTAATGTACAATTGAGTTGTCATGTTCTGTACATTAATTGAAAAAAAAAAAAATCTAAATAAACATTTCAGCAAAGTCATCCATAAAATTCTTAAAAAGAAGAGAAACTTGTGTGTATGCTCCACTGGCTGATGGGATTATAAGTTTGTCAGAAATAAATTCATGTTTTATACAAAATTTAAATCTAAGACAATCGAAGTGACATAATTTTAACAGAAATATAGAAAATAAAAGCTTTTTGTAAAGCGAAAGTGGACCAATTTTTTTTATAGGAATTGTTGTCAAACATTCTTTAATAGTTTAATGTCTATCTTTTTTTCTCAAAATAACTTGGACTCACAAATGTTAATTATCAACATAACAATTGACCAAAAACTGTCCGATTTGAGACGGAGCATTCAAACAAACATACAAAAATTCTATGAGCATTCAAGTAAACATAATTAATAAAGAGTGAGGCTATGGTGCTATGCATAGCACGGATGACTAGTGTACTACGGCTCAATATGGTACTTTTTAAAATCCTAACGGCCGATCCGAACCGTTCAATGTGATAACCATATGAATATGTACTTGCAAACTAAATTTTATATTTTTTCGAATTTTTTTACTATTTTTTTGGATAGGTAGAATTTTGATGGTCCAGAATTTTCAGAAAACACTGATTTTTCTACCTATCTAAAAAAATAGTAAAAAAAATTCGAAAAAAATATAAAATTTAATTTGCAAGTACATATTCATATGGATATCATATTGAACGGTTTGGATCGACCGTTAGGATTTTAAAAAGTACCATATTGAGCCGTAGTACACTAGCCATCCGTGCTATGCATAGCACCATAGCCTCACTCATTAATAAAAAATTAAATCATAGGAATGTCTAAGCACCCATTTCTAATGAAGTAAACATAATAAATAAAAATTCTATGAGCATTCAAGTAAACATAATTAATAAAAATTAAATCATAGGAATGTCTAAGCACCCATTTCTAATGAAGTAAACATAATTAATAAAAATTCTATGAGCATTCAAGTAAACATAATTAATAAAAATTAAATCATAGGAATGTCTAAGCACCCATTTCTAATGAAGTAAACATAATTAATAAAAATTAAATCATAGGAATGTCTAAGCACCCATTTCTAATGAAGTAAATCAGTCTCTGATCATGGGCTTTATCTGGATAGGCCATTGATTTTTGTAATGCAGTTCAGTTTCTTTTTAGGTCGAATACAATGATAACTAAAATAAAAAATAAATACAAATATTATTATAACAATATAATTTTTTAATTTGATTTGCACTTTTAAAAATATGGTTAACACTATCAGTTAAGACATTATTTATTGTACGAAAGGTTATAGGTTCGAATTTTAAATATGCCATTGGATAATTTCAACATTTTGTTTTAGTAAAAAATGCAGGTCTATTTATTTAACTGTTTAATATAAAAAATATTCAAATTTCGATCCTTTAATTTTTCACACCGGAAGAATTGTTTTTGCCGGACCGAATAAAGTTGAACATCTTGACCTTTCACCTCGTGCTTCATAAAAAAAAGAAAAAAAGAAAAGAAAAGAGCGCCATCTCCTATGAAAAAAAAACGTGATGTATGAGCATTTAATGCTTATATGAATTATACAATTAGGATTGAAGATTGTTATAAAAGGCGGTTTTGATAAATGATGAGTCACTAGAATGGGCCAGATTTAGAAGTCGTATGTCACTTGTTCTATATGAGGTGAGTATTTTGCAAATCCAAGCAACTGATCCACGCCAAGACCATTAATCTGTCCTTTTCGATTAATTTACCACAAAATCCTCATAACCACCAAATTAGTTAACAGTTTAAATTATGAACAATGATTTATGTTTGAATCTAATTTAATCAACTCCCAACATCAACTAATTAATTTTTTTTCGATTAACCGTCCACATATACAGCTGTGTTATTAAACATCGTTATGTATCAACATTTATACATCATATCTGCAGTAGGTGAATAATTTATTTTAAAAAACTATAAAATCTATTATCGATATTTTTAGAGTAGAACTAGGGTGTTCTCAAGTTCATCAAGTTCTTTTGTCTAAAACTGATTGGATTGACTTTAAATAACAAATTCAAACTGTTGAAACCCATCTATCTTAAGAGTAATGCGTTTACATGCAAAAATTTTAAACTTTCAAAATTAATTTAATATAAAATCAAGCAGTAAAAACTTAGAAGGATTATAAATTATTTTTAATGCATTCATTTTTTTTGAACGTTTTTTAACCACTTAGCTCTATACAAAATGAATTCAAAAATTTTAATTTTTTGCATGTATACGCATCGCACGTAAGGCAGATTGGTTTCTACAATTTGAATTTGTCATTTAATAAATAGTTAAAAAATTCCAAAAAATACTATATTGCATGATCAGCTATTTTGAAAGTGCCTTAATAAATAGTAAAAAAATTCCAAAAAAATGTAAAATTTGGTCTCCAAGCAGATTTTAATATAGAGATCATATCTAACAGTTTAGATCGACCGTTTGGATTTTGAAAATCCAAAAACCATTCGATTGCACGAGGGCTTACGAAAACGTTTTGATATTAGCCACTCTCTCTCTCTCTATATATATTGGTTACGGTGCTACGCGTAGCAAAGAGGGCCTCCGTGCTACGGCTCAATATTTGAGTTTTCAAAATCCTAACGGTCGATCCGAACCGTTCAACATGATCTCCATATAAATATGTACTTGCAAAACAAATTTTACATTTTTTAGAATTTTTTTACTATTTTTTTAGATAGGTAGAAAATCACTTGATCTGAATGGTACAGAATTTTCAGATCAAGTGATTTTCTACCTATCTAAAAAAATAGTAAATTTTTTTAAAAAAATGTAAAATTTAGTTTGAAAGTACATATTCATATGGAGATCATGTGGATCGGTTCGGATCGGCTGTTAGGATTTTGAAAACTCAAATATTGAGCCGTAGCACGGAGGCCCTCTATGCTACGCGTAGCATATTAGCATTTTCTTATATATATATATATATATATGAGGAGGGATCCAATTACACCTTTTTTGGTGACACATCATGACACTGTTTTTTTATAGGTCAATTTTGCAATTTCAAAATCCAAATAGTCGATCCGAACCGTTCAACATGATCACCATATTAAAATGTGCTTGGAGATCAAATTTTACATTTTTTTGAATTTTTTTACTATTTATTAAGATGGTTACAAAATCGCTGTTTTTCAATTGTTTGAAAACAACGATTTTGTAACCATCTTAATAAATAGCAAAAAAATTCAAAAAAATGTAAAATTTGATCTCCAAGCACATTTTAATATATCCATCATGTTGAACGGTTTGAATCGACTATTTGGACTTTGAAAATGGTAGGTGTCAAAGTGTGTCACCAAAAAAGGTGTAACTTGATCCCTCCTCTCTCTCTCTCTCTATATATATATATATATATATATATATAGATGAGCTATTGTGCTTTGCAAAGTAAAGCCATCATTTTACTTCGGCTTACTTTTTGGATTTTCAAAGTCCAAAACTTCGATCCGACCGTTCAAGTTGATCTACATATTGAATTGTGCTTGCAGACCAAATTTTACATTTTTTGGAATTTTTTTACTATTTATTAAGCCACTTTGAAAATTGCTGATCACATGGTCCAGAATTTTGTTACACTGTTTTTTTTGGACCATGTGATCAGCAATTTTCAAAGTGGCTTAATAAATAGTAAAAAAATTCCAAAAAATGTAAAATTTGGTCTGCAAGCACATTTCAATATGTAGATCAACTTGAACGGTCGGATCGACATTTTGGACTTTGAAAATCCAAAAAGTAAGCCGAAGTAAAACGATGGCTTTACTTTGCAAAGCACAATAGCCCATCTATATATATATATATATATATAGAGAGAGAGGAGGGATCAAGTTACACCTTTTTTGGTGACACACTTTGACACCTACCATTTTCAAAGTCCAAATAGTCGATTCAAACCGTTCAACATGATGGATATATTAAAATGTGCTTGGAGATCAAATTTTACATTTTTTTGAATTTTTTTGCTATTTATTAAGATGGTTACAAAACTCGTTGTTTTCAGACCATTGAAAAACAACGATTTTGTAACCATCTTAATAAATAGTAAAAAAATTCAAAAAAATGTAAAATTTGATCTCCAAGCACATTTTAATATGGTGATCATGTTGAACGGTTCGGATCGGCTGTTTGGATTTTGAAATCGCAAAATTGACCTATATAAAAAACGGTGTCATGATGTGTTACCAAAAAAGGTGTAATTGGATCCCTCCTCATATATATATAGAGAGAGAGTGACTAAGGTCAAAGTGGTAGTTCCTAGCTCCCGGTGCTATCAAGTCGTTTTCGGATTTCCAAAGTCCAATGGTCGATCCGAACCGTTCAAGTTATTCTCCATATTGAAATCTGCTTGGAGACCAAATTTTACATTTTTTGGAATTTTTTTACTATTTATTAAGCCACTTTGAAAATTGCTGATCACATGGTCCAGAATTTGGTTGCACTGTTTTTACTGTTCATCCGGATCAGCAATTTTCAAATTGGCTTAATAAATAGTAAAAAAATTCCAAAAAATGTAAAATTTGGTCTCCAAGCAGATTTCAATATGGAGAACAACTTGAACGGTTCGGATCGACCGTTTGGACTTTGAAAATTCAAAAACGACTTGGTAGCATCGGGGGCTAGAAACTACCACTTTGACCTTAGTCACTCTATATATATATATATATATATATGAGGAGGGTTCCAATGCCTCATGCCTTTCATACCTCATCATATCTCATATTTTATAGGGAAAATTTCACGTATACCCCTCAAAAACTTCAAAATTACGTATTCCCCCCTCTAAACTTTCAAATTACATATTCCCCCCTATAAACTTCAAAAACTCACAAATTTACCCATTTTATTGTCTTTTATATTAAAACACATTCTAAATTTATAAAATACCTATTTTACCCTTTCATTAAAAGCATAAAACGCCCATCAGACTCAAATTTGAATCTGAAGGATTCCTCTACTGCTCGAACTGCTTTAAGATCTGTACTCGCTAGATCAGCACGAATCTTGAAGCGAACACGCACGGATATTGAAGCAACGTGCACATATTTTAATGCGATGCTCATGGATCGGAATTGCTTTAAGATCTGTGCATGTTAGATCAGCACAGATCTTAAAGCGGACATGTACAGATATTGAAGCGATGCACATATCTTAATGTGATGCGCGCGGATCGGACAGTAGAGGAACTCTTCATATTCAAATTTGAGTCCGCTGGGACGTTTTATGCTTTTAACAAAGGGTAAAATGGGTATTTTATAAATTTAGAATGAGTTTTAATATAAAAGATAATAAAATGAGTAAATTTGTGAGTTTTTGAAATTTAGAGGGGGAAATACATAATTTCAAAATTTAGAGGGGGAAATACGTAATTTTGAAGTTTTTGAGGGGTATACGTGAAATTCCCCCTATTTTATATCTTCGTTTTCAAAGTCTAAATTGTCGATCTGAACCGTTCAACATGATATCCATACTAAAATATGGTTGGGATGAAATTTTATAATTTTTGGAAATTTTTTACTATTTTTTAAAATGGGTAGAAAATCACTATTTTTTTTAACGGTTCAAAAACAATGATTTTGTACCTATCTTAAAAAATAGTAAAAAATTTCTAAAAATTATAAAATTTCATCCTCAAGCATATTTTAAAATGGATATCATGTTGAACGGTTCAGATTAACAGTTTGGACTTTGAAAATGAAGATATAAAATATGAGGTATGATGAGATATAAAACGCATGAGGTATTGGAACCTTTCTCTGTGTATTTATAAACGTCTAATTTCTGAAAAATTTAATCAATCACTTCACAATAATAATTAATCTTCCAAATTTAAATTATTTTTAAGAAGACTGAGATTGGATAACGATTAAAATAGAATACGCACTCGCCACGTGTCCATTAATAGAAGATTTTAGTATACTCTAACGAATCCGGCCGATTGGAATTTACTTACACGTGACATTACAACAAGCCGCATCAAAACCAGACTCTATTGATAATATAATTCAAAAGCTAATTTGCTAGCACCTAATAAGCAGCAATCGCAATCAATTTTTTGTCGATTCACCAAAAGACACGCGTTGGTTCAACCTACTCGGGGGAATAAAATGGAATATAAGAATGTTCTTTTGTTGTTTTGTTGCACAACGATCAACTGTTTTGTATATAGTAATAATATTTTGTGCTAGCCGATATAATTTGGTAAGGATAATATAATGAGTGAGGCTATGGTGCTATGCATAGCACCAATGGCTAGTGTACTACGGCTCAATATGGTACTTTTTAAAATTCTAACAGTTGATCCAAACCGTTCAATGTGATATCCATATGAATATGTACTTGCAAACTAAATTTTATATTTTTTCGAATTTTTTTACCATTTTTTTAGATATGTAGAAAAATCAGTGTTTTCTGAAAATTATGGACCATCAAAATTCTACCTATCTAAAAAAATAGTAAAAAAAATTCAAAAAAAATATAAAATTTAGTTTGCAAGTACATATTCATATGGTTATCACATTGAACGGTTCGGATCGACCGTTAGGATTTTAAAAAGTACCATATTGAGCCGTAGTACACTAGTCATCCGTGCTATGCATAGCACCATAGCCTCACTCATATAATTATCTATATTAGATTATATACCAGACAAGCGTAGCTTCTTCAGACATCTGAAATTTTTTATTTTCTCTTGCATGTTGTTGAGGTTGCATGTCTGAGATTCAAATCTACCAGACAATATTTCGGTGACATTCGTTTGTGTTACTAAAATATTGGCGTTGTTTCTGCGTTTTAAATTCACAAAATTGTTGCCATAAATTCAACTTTCCACATTATTTTTTATTAGATATGATCAGCTGGACTAAAAATATAGAATTTTGCTTTTTGAGTTTATTTATGTTATTTACGACATCTTATAATCACGTTTAAATCTTGTCGGAATTGGTGATAAAGGAAATAAAGAGAACTCAGAAATTATTTCATTAATCGCTAATTAATTCTGTACAATGCTAGCTTCATATATAATTATTCGAAAAGAGGAGAAGAATTCCGAAACGGTCAGGAATTTTTTTCAATGTACCAAAATTTATTATTCATGTACTATCATTGTTAGTCTTGGCATCCAAAATAATTGATCAATTCAGTAATTTATATTTCTACCATGGCTCTATACTCTCATTAAATAGCTTTATTCTTTTCAAGAAATTTATATATTGGTTATTGAGTAGAACTAGGGTGTTCTTAAGTTCACCAAGTCTTTTTGTAAATTTAACTCTAAAATTTATTGACTTTGTTTCAAACTATAATTTCAAACCGTTGAAATTCATCTATCTTGCGAGTGATGCGTCTACATGTGAAAAAATTTAATTTTTGAATTAATTTTGTATAGAGTAAAGTGGTAAAAAAAAGTTCAAAAAATAAATGCAACAAAATTATTTATAAACCTTCTAATTTTAACCGTTTAATTTTATACTAAATTAATTTGAAAGTTCAAATTTTTGCATGTTGACGCATCACTTACATGGTAGATGGGTTTCAACGATTCAGAATCGTCATTTGAAGTCAATCCGATAAGTTTTAGAGTTTAGTTCACAAAAGAACTTGGTGAACTTACGAACACCCTAGTTCTACTCTTGGTTATTTTATTTTAAATTTGATCTTTATATAAGTATTATCGTAGTCCTAACTGTAAATAAATGGACCTCGAGTAAATTAATCTGAACTATAACAATATTTAATTATAAGTACAATCAAATCGAGTTTGAGTTAAAATTAATTAGAGCTATCTACACCTCATACAAATTTGAACTCGCACTACACACGAGCTCGGTTATTAAGAATAAAGTATAAAATAAACTATCATCATTCATTTCTAGATGAAACTTATTTAATTGTTAATATTTTATTGGTTCTTATAATAAATTGAAAAAAAATACATTTATATATAAAAATGTATATATATGATATTATAGTAGATTTCAAAATATTTCAAGTTAATAATATAATTATAAATCGAGTTATCGGTCATTGAAAGATATGCACAATATTAAATTCCTTTGATTATTGGGATTGTGATAGATAAAGAGATAATGAAAACCCTAAACAATGTACAGTGACTAAGAAAATGAATGTTTCTAGATACTTAATCAAAATATTAATAAGATGATTTTGATTAATTATGATTTGATTATGTTTCTAGATACTCTATCTAGGTCTTCCCAAATTGGAAAGTTATGATTTGATATTTATAAATAAACATTAAATATTAGCATCTCGATATTTAATATTTCTATTTGATGAGATTTATTAAATTACTATAATGGATAATTAAACGAACACAGCTCATAAACCGATTGCAACCTTAATCTCATGGATATATTTCAATATAATAAATTAATAATGCAAAGAGATAGCGAGATGGATTTGCTAAAAGAAAAAATTGCGCCATTGAGAGAGACGCTGCATAGAATCACTTCAGAATGCACGGTGTCTGTATTTTGATCTCATAAATTTTATATTTTTTATGGTACAGAACAAAACAAAACAAAAAAGCTGTTTTCTAGCACTTTCGCTTTACCTTATTTTGCCCGGTGTCTGGTTCCAACTTCCATTCCAAATTTCCTGTGGTTACGGTATACGAGACGGAGTGGGGCCTACATGACCGACAGCTTATTGAGATGTTGCAACCGTTGGAGGCTAGTAGCGGTACAGGTGCGAAAAATGGTTTCGCTTTCACAAAATGGACACCTTATCGAGCCTTGAATTCGTTTGAGGAAACCTCATCCATAATATTTAAGGTTTTCAATCTTTACCTGTTTTTGAGGCTTGGGAATCTATCCGAAGCCATTTGGACAGACTGCTGTCCAAAGCCTTTCCAGACCGCTGGATCAATTTTTTTTAAGATTTGTGCAATTAATGCTAACAGACGTTTACTATTCTCCGTTAAGGTGTTAAGAAACAAAAGGAAACAATCCTCCTTTCTTTTTTCTCTCTGTAGGTCAAAAAAGGAAACTATCTTTCTCTGCCTGACTGAATTAAAATCAAATCGCTTCAAAATTTTTGCAATGGATCAAATTTTCATTTGATAGAAGTGGCAGGACCTTGCTAATGACGTGGAGCATCATGAAAAAAGAAATTGAAGACTTCTCCCTTGCGTACATGATCTCAAACTTTACAACATTAGTTCTCATCCTCTCTGTTTGGCATTCATCAGAGTAGAACCGCATATCACTGGTTAACAATAGGAAAAGGCTTATAGATAGATTATGGTAAATCAAAATCACCACTTGATTTGAATATCTTTGCATAATTTAAAAAAAAGCACTAAATAATGTACTGGTATGGTAATGGTTATGTTCGCAAATAGGCCTGTGCTGAATTCATGTAGTGCCGTTTACCAGTAATTTGTTGAAAAAATTAACCTCGGGTACTACTATCCTTTTAGTAGTTAAAGTGTTAAATTATGAGGGCATTTGGCGTTTGTGGACAAACTCATCATGGTATAATGATAAAAGAGAAAAAAAAATGCTATGTTAAAACCTTTTGCTATTGCATTAAAAAAATAGATAGTAAAGCTCACAAGAAAGAGAACAAGTAGATAGTAAAGCTCTCAATCACCAAGTACTAAATCTATTTTAGAAAAGCAAAATTATTGTATATTCATAATTTATAAGCTATGACTGAACTGTGACTAAACTGGTGCGAGGGGCATTTTCGAAAACTGCATATATAATTAAATACCTGTCAAGGGCAATTGAACATCAGCATAGAAATTTACATAATGAATCTCTATACTTAGAAAATTTTACAGAGTAGTTTTTAGAGCCATAACAATTTATCAGTATACAAAGAACCAATGATACAAACTGGTACCAACACATTCAAAAGTACAGAGAAAGTTTAATACAAACTTTAAATTAAAGAGTATCAATTGCATCATCTTGACTCACACAAGCAATTACATAATAGGATCTGGGTTTGCGACCATATATCACAAGATAGAAATCAAACAACATTTTAACCTAATGAAAACTTTTTGTTTACAACCAATGAGCTATGAATTAATACAAACACAATAAACCCTAACATTATTACTGAATCAAATATATGTGCTAAAAATATATTGGAGTCCTTGAAGTCATTTCATTTGTCATGGATCCCCAGTTCAAATGCCGATCCATAAGTGGATGGTGCCTACATCAATTTTATAGTAAGTCAATACACACTCAATTTAAGAACACTCATTAAAGAAAAAGTAATAAGCCATATACTTACTGTAAAATAAAAAGGGGGTGTCACTATTGGACTTCCACTCGACTCCATGTTGAGGCCTTTGTTATTTCGAGACTCCAGTGACATATGTTCTTGTAAAGTATGCTCAACAATTCTATTTTTCTCTGAAAAAAGTTGACAAAAATGTTTAATATTAGCTTGATTAATTCTTAATATGAAAAATTATACAAACATAAATTATTTTTAGTTTTATATTCTTACTTTTATTGTTGTTTTTTTCTAATCCACCTTTGAATCTTTTGCGTCCTCGACCTACATTTATTTTTATAATACCTTTTGGTGCTTTCAATGACACCTTTGATTTCGCAGTGTGAGGCAAAATTTTCTCACATTGCCCTTTCTCTTCAACACTTGTACCAGTATTTAAAATTTGCTCAGCACCATCTTCTAGCAAAATTGCTTCAAGTTCAAGAACGTACTTGTACGCCCTATGGCTTTGTGATGCCCTAGAAAGGAGTTATATGTTCTTATTAAAGAACTGTACCGATTAGCCATATCCAACTCAGGAGTGAGTTCATTTAATCTTTCTACTGGAACCTCCCTACCAGCTTTGGCATCTTTTCGCCATCTTTTCAAATAGTACTTTTCAGGAAGTTGCTTGATGTTCATGGAATCCAGAACCTTTATGACATGGCAACACTGTACACCGACAAATTCAAATTTTAAACAAGAACATGTAACAATGTCATTGGAAAGATCACACCGTACAATACGCTCTCTCTTTTTCTTCTCATTATCCCCGCTGGTAACAATGTACGTGTGCAGTGTCCCATTTGTACCGCAATCGTATATTGCACAATTTAAGAAGCATCCATATTCTGCTCGAAAAACTTTGTAGACTTTTGGTGTGAGGATGCTAGCAGCTTGCTTTAGCATATCCGAAAATTCTACTCTTGGAGTGCCTTGATTAGCATAAAAATCAGATATCAACTCAGCATGGCGACGCTCTTCCAAAAGTCTTTCATAGTGATTAAAAAAATCCAGCAACCGTTGTTTATGATCCAAGTACCGCTTAATTACACTGTTCATGCTCTCACTTCGTTGTGTGCTCTTCATATCAGCACAGAAAACTTGACGTCCGTACACTAAAGCCCATTTAGTACGGTTTTCAAATAGTGCTTTCAACCAAGTATTTTCATAAAGCTTATGCTTTTTAAGCATATCATCCCAAGCTCCTAAAAATTCTTTCTCATCCTCACAATCATAAACACAATAACTAAAATCCTTTTCAAATAATTTCGAGCCATTGAATACCTGACTAAGATGTTTTGCCGCATTCTGATACATATGCCAAACACACAACCGATGAGTGGTACTTGGCCATACAATTTCAATAGCTTTACTCATTGCAGCATCCTGATCCGTTAATATTACTTTAGGAGCTTTTCCCCCGACAGCATGTGTAAAAGTTTGGAATAACCATTCAAAGGATTCCACCTTCTCATCATATAATAATGCTCCAGCAAATACTACTGTTTGCTTGTGGTGATTAACACCAAAAAAAGGAGCAAACGGTCGACCATATCCATTAGTCTTATAAGTAGTATCAAAGCACACAACATCTCCAAAGCAATCGTAATCTAACAACGACCTTCCATCAGCCCAGAAAATGTTTGTAATTTGATCATCTTCATCAAGTTGCACAGCATAATAAAAAGCAGGGTCTTCCTTAACCCGCTTTTGAAGATATTGCATTAGCGCTCCAGCATCTCCAAGTGCCATATCATGCATTCGCTTTGACCTTAAGTAGTTCTTGTAGTCAGTTGGTAAAAAACAAAGATGTTTCCTCCCCCCAGCTTGCTTTGCCAAAAGATCATACGTTTGCTTTGGTTTCAATCCTGCTGAATTAGCTACATCTGCATTAGCCTTTTCTGCCTCGCTCATCTCTCTTTGAGACCTCAGAAGCTTTCTTTTTGAGGGAGTCGTTGTACAATGGTTATGCTCAGGATCAAAAGATTTCACTTTATAAAGACCTTTTTCAGCTAGATTTATTCTCATGTGTGCATTACAACCCGTACGGACAGCTAAGTGCTCTTTCTTTGGTTGTTCCTGATTGGATTTTTCTCTATAATAACCCTCTTTGCTACAAGTAAAAGTTCTCATGGTAAGTACACCTAATGAATTCTTGCGAATAAGGTTTCTTCGAATACTAAAACCAACATGATATGCATAGATATTGTAAAACTTGTAAGCTGCATCCTCATTTGGAAATTCCATACCAATCTTTGGTTCTTCAAACTCCAGTTTTTGTGTGCTCTCTTGATTAACATCTTGGGTTGAATCATTTTCTAAACAAAAACCAAAATTTTATGAATCAGTATGCATAGCAAAACAAAAAAAAAGGGCAATGAGACATTCAGCTCAAAGATTATCATGATATCTATAACCAGATTTAGAGTTAATTTAAACAATTTATTATCAAAACATAATTGGTCCAATCTACACTAGATAAGAACTAATAGTAATGCTATGCAAATTGGTTTAGGCATTACTACAAACACCTTTTATACATCATGAAAATTTGTTTCATAATTAATAAAAGTTGAAGAATTCACCTTGTGGATGGAGAATGGTGATTTCATTTCCAATGTTAGAGTCGGAGGGAAGTTCCATGTGTAGTTGCTGAAATGTCGTGGCAAGCGCCAAGTTTGATAGTTGGTTGGTCGGAGTATGAGTTGTTGTTAGAGCTTCAATAGATACTTCTTCGTCAGGATCAACGCTAATAGCATCTGTTTGAGGTTGGCTTTTCTCTATTACAGGAGAAGAAGGAAGTGCTTGGCCGCGACTTGAGATTGTACGCCAAATTGTGTTTCGAGATTTGAGGAAGGTCGGGTTGAAAACATGAGTCTCCATAAAGTATGAGATGATATTTTGGCTCTTGGTGAGAATGATTGAACAACACAAGATAAAAGTTAGAGAGAGAAGGATGAAATTGGCATCGCAAATTAGAGAAAGGAGAAACTTCATGCATTGTTGCTCTAGATTTGATTCCAAATCAGAATAGAGAGAAGAGGGGGGATTGTTTCCTTTTTTTGCTTAACGGAGATCATTTTTTTGCCTTAACGGAGAAGAGTGAACGTCTGTTAGCATTAACTACACAAATCTTGATAAAATTTGATCCAGCGGTTAGGAAAGGCTTTGGACAACACTTCTGTCCAAATGGCTTCGGATAGATTCCCAAGCCTGTTTTTGAGGTCTTTTTTGGTCGGAGCCGTTCGATTTGCATCAAAATTCGTATACCTTAATTAGCACGAATTTGACACACAACGAACGGCTTCAAACGGACATCAAACCGATTCTAAAGTATTATTGATTGGAGTGAGGATATGGTACTCTGCATAGCACGGATGCATCAGTGCTACGGCTTAATATTTGAGTTTTCAAAATCCTAACGGTCGATCCAACCGTTTAACATGATTATAAAATGAACATGTATTTGCAAACCAAATTTTAATTTTTTTGAATTTTTTTAGATAAGTAGAAAATCACTGTTTTTGGATGGTCTAGAATTTTCAGATCAAGTGATTTTCTACCTATCTAAATAAATAGTAAAAAAATTAGAAAAAATGTAAAATTTGGTTTGCAAGTACATATTTATTTTATAATCATGTTGAACGGTTGGATCGACCGTTAGGTTTTTTGAAAACTCAAATATTAAGCCGTAGCACCGATGCAACCGTGCTATGCATAGTACCATAGCCTCACTCTATTAATTGTTTTAGTTCTGGTATCACATTTCCAGAACAATCTTCTGACGCAAGAGAAAAAAATATATCAAGCGTTCTGTGGGCTCTGTTTTGTTCGTGGTAACCTATTATTCTGCTTGTACGAGCTTAAAAAAATATGCTATCAAAAGTTTGGTGCAACCTCATTCGCTAAGTTAAATAATAATTGCATAATATTAAACAACAGACTCAATCGTTAGTGGTTGACTCAGGATTTTGTGGGGTAACTTAGAATTTCTTTTTTAGAAAAATAAAATAAAAAGTTGCTTCCGATTGATCTCCCAATATACAAATGAACTCTGCTGAATGAAAAGCTTATTTAAATTTTTTTATTCACGTATTTTGATAAAAAAAAAAAAAAATTATACACAAATCTCGATAAATTTTGAATAGTTGGATCCGAAAAAACAGATTTCTACTTTTCTCTTAGAAAAGCAGCAGAGTCGGACTCCCTAATATATGCTTTGCTACAAGAGTACAAGACTGTTGAGAAGGGGTTTTATAATGGAGGCATGGCCCCATAATTTAGAAGGAAAAAAAATACCATTTATTTTGAATTTTTGTACTTATTACAAATATAGGAAAAATTGTTGAAATATTTTCCAGTAATTATTAAGAGGGCTTTTAAAAATAAAACAGATTTTTACAAATTAAAATTCTATAAATAAAATCAAGTTAATTTAATGATGTATGAATACAACTAAAATAAATTGTTTCAATTTCTCTTCGGCAGCACGGTCATGAATCGGAATACGTCAATTCGTAAAAAATAGAGTCACACATCATTTTTCTAACCTAGTATAATAGAATTTTATAATCATAGAAAAAAAAAGAAACTAATTATTTATATTTCAGTTGATAATAAAAATAAAAGGTGCTTGTTAAAGAGAGAATAGTCAAATTAAATTTTCTACTTGTACCCTGCCACTTTCTCAATATTACGATTGTCATTGGACCTTTCAAGTAATCACCGATTTCACTGGTAGCAATGAATTATTTTCCTAATTTCCTTGATCCAATTTTAACTGGTCCGTTGATATATCAAAGGAAAATTTAGCACTTGATACAATTTTTTAAGTGCAACAGAGTATTAAGAAATGGCATTAATTACCCGGTCAAAATTCCTTGGAATTCACAACATTATTTCTATAAAATTATATAGCCTAAATGACCATTTCTTTTAAAACCTAATTTAATATTATGTTAAATAATTTAATATGAGTAGAACTAGGATGTGATGTGCTCACTAAATTTTTTGGTGAGTATAACTCCATGATCTATCAAATTCACTTCAAACGAGACGAATCCAAACCGTTCAAACCGATCTACTTCACGAGTGATGTGCGTACATGCAAAATTTTAAATTTGTTTACTTCATTTAATCTAAAGTCAAGCGGTCAAAATTGATAAAAAATGAATGATCTAAAATGAAGTTTTATAAGTTATTTTAATGTATTCATTTTTTTTATTAATTTTGACCGCTTGACTTTGTCGGATGCCAGTTAAATACCCGACTGCATTTTACTAGTAATTTGCTACTTTTTAAAATCCTCCAAAAGTTGGCTTATTTATTTGATTTTTTTGTTATTGTGGTTATTTAAAATATGAAAAATAAATGGCCATTTTTTTAGAATCTAACTTAATATTATGTTGAATTTTTATAAAAACATCATAATTAATAGGTATCGGATGGAGTCAAACATTAAAGATTCTAGCTAATTATAATTACGCAATTCAATTCCTCTAAAAAAATTAAATTATTCAGTTACAAGTTTTTTTTAGAAGTTACTTTATTTTGGAGAACAAGAAAGTTCAAGCATCGACTGAAGAAACTATACTCTGTTGAAATTCGTATTTCATCAAAAAATTATGCCATTAATATATATATACACATCTGATCCTACTGGTACGAGAAGAGATGGTGGTTTTGCGAGGTTTATTCCAAAGCAGGGTACAAGGAAATTGCATGGTTGAGAAGGTCCCAATTTCCAATTTATGTCATTTCAAATGTGCTAGTCTTCTAGATACTTTAAATTTTAAAAAAAGGAACAGAAGTTATTAATCAGAGAGAGATTGATTTTAATCAGACGTCGGAATGAGTTCTTCTTTCTTTAGTTGAAAATAGCATCGGACCAATAAAGAAAAAAAACCATGTCACTCGTGTTTTTAATTAGTTTAAACCTACCTTATATTTACCCGGTCGTTATCCAAACATTATTTTATTTTATTTACTTTAAAGTTACTTCATCACAGCTCCTCAACAAAAATAATAAAAATAAAATTAAAATAAACGAAACAAATCCATCGCTAGACTCAACTACTACCAATCCTTCTCAGCCTCTCAGGATTTCAAATCTTTCCACGGTTTCCCTTCCAAATTCCAATTGACAAAGTCAAAGCCAATACCTCAGCATTTCTTCTCTCTCTCCATTATCTCTATATCTCTCTGTTTCTCCGTACAAACAAAGAAACCTAACTAACACCCTGAACAAAAGGGAACTACCTCTATATATACTCCACCTTTACATTTGTAAAGAGCGAGGCAAACGTGCTTGGCTAAGCAAGCTTAAAAATTTCAAAGCCAAAAATGGCGAGAAAAAGTTCATACAAATCTCTCTTCAGATGTTTCTTCAGATGTTTCTCCCCACAAGACAGTTCCCGGAGAACTGCCAGTAGCTCGCGATCATGCAAATCATTCAACAGCATTAACTCCATGGAATTGCTTTCGCCGGAGGATCTATCGATCACACTCGCAGGCTCGAATCTTTATGTGTTCACCATGTCAGAGCTCAAAACTGCTACTCGCAATTTCTCCAATAGTAATTTTATTGGATCAGGTGGTTTCGGACCCGTTTATAAGGGCTTCATTGATGAGAAGGTTCGACCCGGTTTGGAACCGCAACAAATTGCGGTGAAGTACTTGGATGCCGATGGCACGCAAGGCCATAGGGAATGGCTGGTAAGGAAATTAATTTCTCATTTTTATTTGAAAAAAGAAAAAGAAAAAAGAAGTTTACATACTTTTGAAAATTTTCATATATTTTTAACGTTAAAATCTTACATATAATTATTGTACTAAAATATATATATAGAAAAATGCAGCATCATTTATGTTGTTATGTTAACAGTTAACACGTGCGTGATTTGTATCGTTACATCGGGTTAATTTATTGAGGTTATTTTTATTTTATTTTTTTGACATCAGGCAGAGGTGTTTTTTCTTGGGCAACTGAGGAACCCAAATCTGGTGAAGTTGATTGGATATTGCTATGAAGATGAGCATAGAATGGTGGTGTATGAATACATGGACAAGGGAAGCTTAGAAAACCATCTTTTCAAATGTAAGATTTTATCTTTTTCCCCTGTCGCGGAAATTAATTAAGAATTCATGAGAAGGCGTGTTTATAGCTTGTCTTGTCTGCCTTTTCTTCTTCTTCTTTTTAATATTTTTGAATAGTTGATTGCTTTTGTTTTAGTAGAAATGTCTCAATTTAGTTAAACCGACAGCTTAAAGTTGTTCGTGGGTTGCATAACTTTATCCTGTTTGACATTTCGAATATATTCCCCTTTGCTTAAGAATACATGATAATAATTTTCAATTATTGAGGGCCAATTTTAAATATCATATCTTGATAGCAACTGGTCAAATGTCTCTTTGCTGGTCTATTGTAGATATTTATATTTCTGATAGGATCTTGTCCGTCCTTCATATCCTCCGTGTGCATCTTAATTAATTCGAAGGACATCAATACCTTTCAAACATGTCCGGCCCCCTTTCATTTCACACACTATCAGATTTTAAAATATATATTCAGTGTCTACATTTGAAAAGTACTCAAATGCCTTATTAATTTATTAGATACATTTTTTGGAAAGTACCTAACATATCTAGTTTTGTAGAGATTAATTGGGACTGCTCCCTTTAATACTAAATTTGCATGTATATATACTAGTTTCAATCAATTTTTTTTTAAGTTAGTGGCTTTAAATGCCAACTAATAATTTCATTGATAAAAAATATATTTATAATTTGACTCTAATTTCTAAATTTGTTTGATAATTTTTCAGTCATGTATTTTTGAAAATATCTGATGTTTTTCTTCCTTTGACAATATAATTCTACCAGCTAGTGTATTTCAAACTTTGCCTTGGATGACAAGAATAAAAATTGCCGTTGGAGCTGCAAAAGGTCTTGCCTTCCTTCACAAGGCTGAAAAACCCGTTATATACCGCGACTTCAAAACCTCAAACATATTACTTGACCCGGTAAGTTGTTATATTTTTTCACAACTTTCTGAGTCACAAACTCAGTTATTACAATAGTCAGGTAAAAAGTTATGTGTGTGTTTCTCTTGCATAAATATGGCAAAGAGAAATTGTTGAATAAATTGGTCCTTTAGCTTTTGATATTTATGTGGTTACTTGAATACGCAGTACCTCTTTCCAGATAAAAGTCGAATTATCAAATTCACCGGTTAAATTTCCAAGCTGCTGGCTTATTGGCTAATCAATCAATTGATTTGACTTCGTTATTTGATAGTTCCAACTAATTTCCAAGTATGAGCTCTTATTCTAACACTGCAAGAAAGTGACGCATTTCTTTTTAAACCAGAGATTACCTAAATTGAACAATTACCATGGATTTAGCAAAAATATTGTGGGCTACAAAACCAGTAGCAGAAATTGAATATTAACTTTTAAAAAATTGTTATGTATATTTCAGCTGATTCATACCATTTGTTTAAATTCTCAGGATTACTCTGCAAAACTGTCTGATTTTGGACTTGCAAAAGATGGACCGCAAGGAGATGAAACTCACGTCACGACCCGAGTCATGGGAACTCACGGCTATGCTGCGCCAGAATACATCATGACCGGTACTGTTACTATCTATACATGCATGCATTCTCACTTCCTCATAAAGCAAAACGATATAATTACATAGCTAACAATCCAACAATTTTTCTTCATCTCATAGGTCATCTTACAACAAAGAGTGATGTGTACAGCTTTGGAGTAGTACTGTTGGAGCTCCTATCAGGCAGGAGAAGTGTGGATAAGAAAAGAAAACCTAGAGAGCAAAACCTCGTCGATTGGGCCCGGCCGTATTTGAAAAGACCGGAGAAGTTATACAGAATCATGGATCCTAATCTCGAATCCCAGTTCTCGACAAAGGGTGCAGAGATAGCTGCACAAGTGGCATACCAATGCTTGAGTGAAAACCCCAAATCAAGGCCCCACATGCAGGAAGTGGTCTCGGCCTTGGAACCCGTACTCGAGTTTAAAGATGTGCCGATGGGTCCATTTGTGTTCACGCTTATAGTCGAGGATGAGAATGGAGAAGACGGGAAGGAGAAGGTGCGAGTAGAGAGCATAAGATATGACGGAGATAAGCCTCCTCGGAGCCATCATGATAGGCATAAGCAAAGGTATCCTAATTCGGCGATTCACGCAGATGAAGTCTTTCAGTGGAACGGATCGTATGCCCGATCACTGAGAGCGTGTAGAAGATCATTGAGTAACAACCGGGACAGAGGGGCGTAAGCCGGGTGTGTAGGTGATATAGGATTTTGGCGGTGCCGGCTATCTCTGTAAATAGATTGCAAAAGAATGATCAGAATTCTTTTTTGTTTTTTGTTTTTTGTTTTTTGTTCTAAAGAAAAGTGTTGTTGGTTGGTTGTTTCCTTCAATTCGTTCTCTCTTTTTTTCCCTTCTTTCTCTGTTTTGCTTATGAGGAAGTAAGAGAAATCATATTGTAATATATGTAATATAAGTAACAGAATTGTCCAATGTACAATTTTAATGCTTGTTTCTTTGAATTTATGATTGATGATTACAAAAGAAAGATTGTGATTGGTAATAGAAATTTGAAATTATAACCTCAAAATTATACAAACGTAACATCAAAACTTTGTGCAATTTCTTTATCTGTTTCTGAGTAGTAATTTTCAAATTAATTTTACACTACCTGAAGTCTACAAAAAGAGACTTGTCCGAGAGGTAAATTACGTAAATAATGTCAATTAACTGAATAATTACGCACCTTATCAACCAATTAATGTCAATTAATCTGGACTTGATAGTTTCATTCCGGGTTAGTTTTTGTAGTCAACCAGGCTCCAAGTAACATTTGTCAATTGCGTATGCATTTTTACATGATAGTTATGTTCTATAGTTTATATTTCAAGTATAAACATAAATTCATCGAATATGTTTAAAAACAGATTGAACCCAATACAAACAGTGTTTAAAAACAAAAACACTTTTTCCCACTAAATCTCATCATAGGCCGGTTCGGGTAGGATTCTACCTAAACCTTTTTGGGCCTAAAACCCAATAGCCTTGAACATTTGGATCCAGTATTTGTGGGCTAGAGAACCCTTTATTTTGTACTTAAAATTTTTATATATAGAAAGTTTGAAAATATTATAATTTATGAGAGTGAGATATAAAATATGTAATTATTTTTTAATTTTCTGTTAGTTAAATATCAATAATAAGAATATTATTCAATATTTTTAGCAAAAAATATTATAGAATTATAATGTGACTAAATCTTTGAAAATGGGATCTTGTGAATGTGTTTGAATATTTAAAATGCACTTCATATACACTTTAATTTTATGAAAGTTTAACCAACAGAAGACGAAATGTGTATGTAACATATTTTTTTATTACGCTAGAATTATACAGAGAAAATATCTAATTTTTCATATAATATTTAAGTGAGTGTAACAACAATACTTTTTAGAATGCAAATATGCTGAAATCCGAGATCATCAACAGTAACCCTAAAATTCTTGAAATTCCGAATCCAGCCATTAAATTGTTTCGAGCTGCGTACACAGAAAAAATCAGCTGTTTCGAGATACATGCACAGAAAAAGTTGGATGGCTGGATCTCGAGTTTCAGAAATTTCAGGATTACTGTTCATGGATTTCAGATTTCAGTTGATCTGAATCCTACTTTTTAATGTGAGAAATATGTAGTTTTATATGAATCCGAGCTACACTCCTCATATAAGCATATCATGTACTCCGTTTTAGTTGTTTAGAATGAGCCAAGCCTGACTATTATTAATCACTCATCTCCTTGTTCATGTACTATGTTTTCTTTCATTTAAGTATCAAGGAATCGCATACAAACAAAAGGTTCCACCGAAGCGTGAGTTAATAGTTTTGTAATATTCATGATCTACAAAATAATGGAATTAATATACATACAATACGCGGATCATACACTCATCATTTGCAAAGCTCATCCAGCAACTCTTAAAATGGTGAGTCATGAAGCGTTACAGAGGATCTGAAAATAAGAATTCAAGCAAAATTCTGACAAAAGATCAGTGAAAATTCAGTGAGGCGAGAGATATGTACCGGGATCATTTTGGAGCATAGTAACAAATGAATAATTTGGGTTCGGTTCGGCAGGGTCAAAAATTCGTGATTCGGAAATAATTCGGATATAATTCGGAAATAGTTCGTAATTACAATACGAGACCTCAGTGCATATTTAATTCATTAACGATGATTTATTATACGAGATACTGCTTGTATTTGTCATAGAAGATCAATTGTGGTAATATAGTCAAAAAGTAGACCAGAATGGGGAACTGTGACCTTTTGTTTAGGTTTCACGTGGGTGACTGGGTGCAGAAAGGATACTGTGCGCGAGAAAGACAAATTTTTTTTCCGAACAAAACGTGAGAAAAACGCGAGTAATTCGTAAAATTCGTTAAATTCGAGTTTTATTCGCGTTTTCTTCGGTCAAAAGTTCGGTCAACAAATAATACGTCATTCGGTTCGGAAATACTCCAAAAACGAATTAAACGCGAATATTGTCACTGTATTTTGGAGCAAGGCTTCAATATTTAAAATTTTGGGTTCAATTTTTACAAGACGAAGATTTCATTTTCTTGGTAGATTTCAACCGTGCTTCATCATATATCCCGTTACAAAAATCTTTCTTATTGATTGGATGAGATACGATGACCCTGCTTGACATCATGTGCATGTCACAGAGCATAGATGCAAAAGATAAAAAGATTGGAGATATTCAAAAAAGGAAAAAAAAAATTGAATGAATTAACGAAAGAAAGAAAGAAGCTTAGGACGAGAACAGTTGGTCTCCATTTTTGATAAAATGGATGCGGCTTTTGCTGTTAAATATGATTATTCTGGTAGCTCGTTAATTAAATATGTTTCAGGACTTCCTTCTTTTCCGAATTCCGATCAAATAGTAGCTCTGAGCGAGAAATCGAGAATATGTTTGTTCAACTTATATATTAACTATTGAAGATAGAATTTATGGTGTTATTGTGTAATATTTATTTTCTGAATAAAAATTAGAGATCACGCTAACAAATTATTTAATATCTACACAAAAATTCATCATCCGGATTCCGAACCAGCAATTTCCCACATTTTGCAACATTTCATTTAAATTTTAAAATTTCCTTACTTTTTTAGTCGTTTTTAACTCATGCCCGAGCCTTAAACATCTCTTCCTCCAAATGAAACATCTTTAGTCTTTCCAAATTAAAAAAAAAAAAAAACGAACATAAATTCTTTAGTATGGACTAAAATTTTATTTTTATTTTTGCTGTAGAACTGCCCCAACAATAACCTACTTAAAATTAAAATGGAGAGACAAGTGTTTTCTAAATGGAGAGACGATGCCCTGGTGTTTATGGGCAGGAACAGGAAGCACTAGCTTGTGTAGCTAGTGGTGGGTGCTCTAAAAGGCTAAAATGATCAAAAAGAAAAGGTGAGTCATAATAAAATAAATAGCTAATGCCTAATGGTCCGTCATTTTTATTAATATCCAAAGTTAATTACAAATTAACAAATATATCCAGCTCTGAGTTTTGTTAAAAATGTTACAAATTAATAAAAATTTCGGTGATTGGAATAGGAAGCGGAGAACAAAAGACAAGAGGCAAGAATTGAGTAGATTGATATGATGATATCCTTAGAAGAAATTATGTAGTCCGGATTGGTATTTCACGAAAAATGATTAATTTGTACTAATGAAAAACTCTTTTTAAGTTGAAGAAGCGTCGAGCTAGAAGCAGCTGTTGTTGAAAATTACCACCTAATGAATTATTTCCTTTTCTCAGGTATGGATCTTTATTTTATTTGTATTTGTATTACCTGCAGTAATTTTACGTTTATGTTTTAAAAAAATTATTAGAGTTTCAGTGATTATTACAAACACGTGGCATTCCATAGTTGCGATAGCATGCGGTTAGAGTATTGAATATATTTGTTGTTAAAATCATTTTCTTTTTTTTGCTCGCTCTTTTTAGTTTCATGTGCCTCTGCTTTCTTTTTGACACTTCTGTAAAAGACAGGACGAGTTGAAGCATTTCATGATGCAGTGAACATTAACAAATTGAACACTTTCTAACCTCCCAAAATCTCGCTAGCTTTTTTCTCCTTTTACAGTTTTGTATGCTTTTCATCGTTGCTTTATTTATGTCGCGTGATTTCAGTATATAAACTGTCAGATTTCAAATTAGGTGATCAAACATGCGCCGTGTATGTTAACAATTCTTGGATGATTTTCGGGCAAATATTTTAACAGAGCAGTTTTTGGTTATGCAGCGCATGGACATGTGCATTGCTGTTTTAATTCTATAGTCAGTGAGCTGCATAAAGTTAAAACTGCTCTGTTAAAAACTTTATCCTGATCTTCGCCAAGATTCAAACATTTCCTAAAAAATTTCCAAAAAAAATTCTAACTAGCAATTGTAAAAAAGATTTAAACTACAGGATCAATATGTACAACTCTGATTTCAAATAAACCGCCAGTGTTTGCTATTTTCTGTTGTTTTTGCATCCTATTTCAAAGAAGGGTATTAATCAAATAAAGAGATTCTACTAGATCGTTGCTCTCTTAAGTATGAACAAATCACATTATCTAATTCCCTCTGATAGCTCTGCATCAACTTTGCTACTACTAATGATTCTCTCAGAGCAACGTGTAGGCGTCCTGCTGGTAATATACAATGCTTGAAAAGCACCGTAGCCACTACAAATTCCCACCACTCATCTCCTTTATTAGCTGCACTAGACCCAGGCATCCACCTCATGATCAGCATATTTCAATTTTTTCCTATATATACTCTCCACGCCATTGCTTTGCCATTCTCACGTAAGATATATAACAATTCCCATGGGCTCAATTCGAAATCATCATCACATTTCCACTATATTTTTCCTATTTTCAATTTCTTTCTCCACCTTTAGTTTTGCCTCAAGCATATCTTCCAACACATACATCATTTATGTGAACCGATCACACAAACCGGCACCATACCACACCCACACTGCCTGGCACGGAGCCCTGCTTCAGTCACTCTCCATTGACCCGTCGCGCCACCTACTTTATTCATACTCCTCTGTAAGTGCCTTTGCGGCATCTCTACTACCACACCATGTAACCCTCCTTGCCAGCCATGAATCTACCCTCCACATCCATCCCGACACATTCATCCCTCTCCTTACGACCCACTCACCGACCTTTCTCGGTTTACCTCCGTACACTTCGTCAACTAATTCCAACTACCCTTCTGTTGACGTCATTGTTGGAGTACTCGACACTGGTGTGTGGCCAGAACATCCCAGCTTTGGCGATGCTGATCTCCTGGCAATTCCCTCACGTTGGCGAGGCATGTGTGAGTCGGGACCTGACTTCCCCTCATCAGTATGCAACCGCAAGTTGGTTGGAGCACGTAGCTTCTCCCGTGGATTTCAGGCAGCGGGAGGCAATATAAGTGTGGTTTCACCAAGGGACCTTAATGGTCATGGTACACACACTGCATCCACTGCTGCCGGTTCGCCAGTGACAAATGCTAGTTTGTTTGGCTATGCCTCTGGCATTGCTCGCGGGATGGCGCCAGGTGCTCGAGTTGCAGTTTACAAAATTTGTTGGACTCAAGGATGTTATGGGTCAGATATTCTTGCCGGGATAAACAGTGCAATTGAGGATGGGGTAGATGTGCTATCGATGTCCCTAGGTGGCGGGGCTTTTCCTTTTTTTCGGGACCCAGTCGCAATTGGTGCATTTTCTGCTGTAAGGCAAGGAATATTTGTGGCCTGCTCTGCAGGTAACAGCGGGCCCACAGCATCATCCCTCACAAACACAGCACCATGGATTGCCACAGTTGGTGCGGGGACACTTGATCGGGACTTTCCAGCAAATGTTCAATTAGGCAATGGAAAAAAGTACACTGGAGTTTCCCTGTATAGTGGAGAGTGGGATGCAAAACAAATGCTTCCAATCGTATATAATAAGGGAGTTCAAGTCGGGAGCAATTCAAGTAAGTTATGCTTGCGTGGTACACTAGACCCAGCACAAGTCAAAGGTAAAGTAGTTTTATGCGAACGGGGCATGAATGCACGTGCCCAAAAGGGACAAGTTGTAAAAGAGGCCGGTGGAGCCGGGATGATATTGATAAATCTGGCAGTAAATGGAGAGGAATTGGTGGCTGACAGCCACCTTTTACCAGCAATTAATATTGGAGCAAAAAGTGGTGAGATGATAAGAGATTACGTTCTATCTGATAAGAATCCAACAGTTGAGATGAGTTTTGGAGGAACTGTACTAGGCGTGCGGCCGGCTCCGGTGGTGGCAGCTTTCAGCTCAAGAGGACCTAGCACACTGGTGCCAGAGTTGCTCAAACCGGATATGATCGGACCAGGGTTGAACATACTAGCTGGTTGGACTAGGTCGGTTGGGCCTAGTGAATTAGCTGAGGATGAGAGGCGATCTGACTTCAATATTGTATCTGGTAAGATCTATTTTGCATTGTTTAGTTCTAGAAATGCACAGTAAGGGTGATAAGGATAACTGTCCACTCCTTACCAGTTACCATATAGAAAAATGCTTTTACTTGTTAAATATCTGGGTCTTTTGGTTGTTAAGCTACATGTATCGGTAAAATCAAAGCTATGCCTCTATTACCCTGAATTTAACAGAAATTTGACAGAAGCATACCTCTCCAGACTCCTTACCAGTATACACGGGCTGGGAAATAATGGCCTGTATGTACTGAAAAAGGAGGGAAAGAACAGGTTTTATTGTAGGCTTAATTGATTTTCAAATTTTACTGGTACAGGAACTTCAATGTCCTGCCCGCATATCAGCGGTCTAGCTGCACTGATAAGGGTTGCACATCCAGATTGGAGCCCTAGTGCAATCAAGTCGGCTCTCATGACCACAGCCTACACAGTCGACAATACCGGCTCCCCACTCCATGACTCTGCCAGTGGGACCCAACTTGCAACACCATGGTCATATGGATCAGGTCATGTTGACCCCGTAAAGGCCCAATCTCCGGGTCTTATTTACAACACTACCACCGAAGATTACATTGCCTTTTTGTGCACCTTAGGCTACACAGTTCAGCAAATCCAAGTTATCACCTCTAGTGCGAGTTTGACATGCTCACGCAAGCTGTCAACTCCTGGGAACCTCAACTATCCTTCTTTTTCAGTAGTGTTTGGTCAAAAGTCAAGAAAGGTTGTGAAGTATCAAAGGGAGGTAACCAATGTGGGTCTTGCAGGGTCCGTTTACAATGCAAAAGTCACCGGGCCAGCTAGTGTCAGTGTCTCCATTAAGCCCCAGAAGCTTGTTTTCCAACAGGTAGGCCAGAAACTGCGCTTTACCGTGACTTTTAAGTCGATACAGGTTGGAAGCCGATCAGATGCAGAGTTTGGCTGGTTAACATGGAGCAATGAGCAGCATCAAGTGCGAAGTCCGATAGCTTATACTTGGAACTATTGAGAGAGTGCCCATGTTGCTCTTTTTTTCCCTCAATAATTGAATTTATAGCAATTCAAATCAAGCTATCCGGATGTCTCTCTTTCTTCTTTCTTTTGCCTTTTAGTGAGTTCATTGCTCACTGGACTATTCTTAATTCTGATGATTAAAACTCCGTATACAAGTTGAGTTCTAAACAAACCTAGTTTTATGTACGTGATAGTCAAGGTAGTTACAGCCGCTTTGTAACGCAATCTGAATTACTCAAACCTTCTAATAGTTTTTATTTTAACATAAACCAGTCACTTCCTAATCTAAATCAATTAAATAATATAATCTTTCTGTAGTTATTTGCATTCAACCATCCTAACTTGGGTTTTCTTCATCCTCTTGGCCTCCAACTTATGTCCTACGCCTGAAATTGGAAATATCTAATGCAACCATTATTGTTGATTTTTCTTACTAGTGATTGTTTACCGTGTATTTCTTATTTATAGGTTCAACAAACTCGAAAGCATTATAAACTAATTCTTCATGCTCTGAAAATCAAGGTTAAATTAAAAGGCTCCTATTTCCAAACTCTCCTTCATCCTGTCTCAAGAAAGTATTCAACTGACAACTCTCACATCAACGTGCATACGAGTAACTAATTATCTTACTATAAATAGTACGACTTTCCAGTCTAAATAAGCGTAGCACTGATTGCCCCCAAAAAGGGTCCGTGCTAATAATAATGATTGCCAAATGATCTCATCCAATTCAAAGGTTATATGGATTTATGGGTACTCATACCACGCATTTCAGCATCACACTGTTATCAATGCCATAGTGACAAATGAATTATTCTGGTTCGGTTCGGCGAGATCAAAAATTTGTGATTCGGAAATAATTCGGGTATAATTCGGAAATGATTCGGTACAACAAGAAAGTAAAAAAAAAAAAAAAAAAAAATTCAAAATTTAAGATTTGATTTACATAGAATACTACATTAACATGGTCACAAAAAATTTGTCTCAAATTCACCACAGCCCACGGGCTTGTGCGCTTGGTCAAAGTGAAAATCAAAATTTTTCAAAAGCTGCCTCAACCCACCCACGTGGCTTTGCTCCTCAAAAATTTTCAAAAAATTTCAGTGCAGCAGCGAATTTTTCGAATAAAATGCGAATAATTCGTAAAAAAACGTTTTATTCGACGTTTTATTCGTGTTTTATTCGTGTTTTATTCGCGAATAAATCGGTAAAAATTCGGTCAACCGTTTTATTCGCTGTTCGGTTCGGAAACCTCCAAAACACATTTTATTCGCGTTTTATTCGCGAGTCATGTTACTATGATCAATGCAAGTGCCTATTTAGACAAGCATAATGGACTTGTTTATAATTACCAAAGCAAAATTGCAAGAAAAGGGCATATTCATGATTTCAAAGATGATGAACATACATATACAAATAGTATTCAAAACACAAAAGACGAGAACAGAATTCTTTATCGATAAATTATCGAAGTACGAAATAATTATATTTGACATTTGAGAAAATCATTTTGATCCTGACAAGAAGAAAAACTTGTTGGGCCACATAAACAAGGGCAACACTTAAATTAAAACCAAAATCTAATATGTACAACTCTGATTTCAAATAAACCGCCAGTGTTTGCTATTTTCTGTTGTTTTTGTATCCTATTACAAAGAACATTTATTAATCAAATAAATTAAAGAGATTACTAGATTGTTGTCCTCTCAAGTATTAGCAAAGCAAATTATCAAATTCCCTCGGATAGTTTTGCATCAACTTTGCTACTAGTCATGATTCTCTAAGAGCAACCTGTACAGCAACGTGGAGGTATCCTACTGGTAATATACAATGCTTGAAAAGCACCAGCAGCCACTACAAATTCCCACTAACCTCCTTTGTTAGCTGCACTAGACCTAGGCATCCACCCCATGATCAGCATATTTCAAATTTTTCATATACTCCCCAAAGCACTACCTTTCCATTCTCACGTATTTAATGGGCTCAATTTGAAATCATCATATATCCCATTTTCACTATATTTTTTCTATTCGCTCAAAAAGATGATGAACATACATATACAAAAAGTATTCAATACACAAAAGATGAGAACCAAATTGTTTATCAATAAATTATGGAAGTATCAAATCCTTGTAGCATATTTAACATCACTTGAGAAAATCATTTTGAAAATCCTGACAGGAGGGAATAAACTTGTTGGGTCACATGAATGAGGGCAACACTTCATTTAAAACACTTGGAGGTTTGTCCCAAAAACTAACAAGAAAAAGCTGCACATTTGACAAAAACTATATTCTAAATACCAATGTTTAAGAATTCAAAACAATACTAATGATATTGCATCAACAAACAAGGTGACTAAAAAAGGGTGCCAAGAAAGAACCATCTTTAGCAAAAGCAACCACTTATACAGCACGGATTGTTGCGTTTGAAGCACCTGCATATGTCTCCGCAAGTTGGACACGACCAAACACAGCCACACGAGCACTCTGGGCAGCTTGGGGTCCGAAGCACACAGCATGATCTGCAGCAAATAGACTTGCCACAGCTCGATTTGCAGCAACAAGACCACGGTTGGAAGCATGAGTATAACCAACTGCAGCACTGAGGTTGCATGCATGAACACTTCATACAACTGCAGCAAGATGCACTAGAGCATGAGCCACAGTCAGTACTGCACCTTGGTGTACATTTGCAGCTAGTGCTGTAGCAGTTCGAGCTGCAGCAGTTGCTGCAACTGCAATTTGGCTTGCAGCTGTTGCAACTGCAATTTGGCTTGCAGCTGCTACAACTGCAATTCGGCGTGCAGCTGCTACAACTGCAATTCGGCGTACAGCTGCTACAACTGCAATTTGGCCTGCAGCTGCTACAACTGCAATTTGGCGTGCAGCTGCTACAACTGCAATTTGGCATGCAGCTGCTACAACTGCATTTTGGCGACCTGCACCGCGGACAGCAGGAGACCTCAGCACATGAATTACAGCATTTACAACTGGGACAACTGGGACAACTGCAACTGTTGCATGTGCACTCGCAGCTGCAGAACTCACAGTCCTTTGATTGTGGACAGCTGCAATTAGTTGGTTTCTCCAAGCAGCATATCCATGAGACGCAGCAGCACATCGTTGACCTAGTCAACATATTATTTTCGTGAGCTCATCAGAAAACAAGTAGCTTATTAACCAAAATCAACATATATATAGTCATTAATAACAAATGAGAGCCCATATGAAGTCCACAAAAAAGAAAGATTCGTAAAGTTTCTCTTTGGTGATTGGTGTCTCTTCGTTATGCTAACAAAAAATTAAATGATATTAACAAAATATTGCAAGTAAACATGAAATGTCCAATTTAAAAAAAAGTTATGAAGTACCTGATCCACCTCCACATGCGACAGGACCCATGTCTCTTCTTATTTCTAAAAAACAAGCACAAATCATCACAAGTCTCAAAAGACAATAAGATATATGATTACATGAGTAGAACCATACACTGGTATAATCGGATCTGGTTTTGTTCCAACAAACTCGTTCAATCTGCACAGTAAATAAATCCAGATTATTAGATAAGTAGAAATGATGAGTTTCATCTGGAATAAGATGCAAGTAGCTATCATAATCATGTGAGAGTTCATTGTGGTTCAAGTCTAAAAATGGTACAGACAAGTAAACAATATTATAACACATGAATGAGACAGTTGGCCATTTTGACTACATAATGTCACGTTGCTTTTGCGTGTGGTCTTCATCCTAGATTTTTTTTTTTTTTGGGGGGGGAGGGGGGTTTGACCCATTGTTGTTCAAATTTGGCCTTACCATATCAGTACACAAAACAGAGCAAACTGAGAGGTCATTTTCATTTCTGGCAGTAGTAAGAACTTCGGTATGGAGCAAAAACAAAAATTATAAGGAAAATTTTGGATATAATAGCATACTCTTTGCAGCATCTTGAAACAGGTTGTATTCCTTCAAGTGATTGCAACTCTTCCTAGTTAAAATCAACAGAATCAATGGATTAGTAGTAATCATATGTAATAAGTAAATATCACAACCCAAAGGTAATCCAAAATATGCAATTAAGCATAATTAAACACGAAATGAACAGTAGATTATGCAAGTAGCTGACAATTTAACCTAATAATTCAACAAGTAATTGAATAACTCTCAAATGTCCAATTCAGTATTAAGCTACTCACATTAAGCAAAAATCAAACAAACTGAGACAAGAAAAACAAACAGGGTCATGCTGGCAGTCCCACCTCGGTTACTACCAGCATCAGACCCTGTACAATACCAAATTCACTACATATAAATATCCTTTCAGGTGTAATTTCTCCATACAAATGCATAGATGTTTTGTTTGATGTAAATGTGGACTGCATAAACACTGGTTCAAATACTACTTGATGGACAACTTCAGTTTAGCCTCATCCAAAATTCCAAACTCAATAGTATATATTTCCCTAACGGCCTTATAAGGAGATAATTCTAATAAATAGAAGGTTGTTTAGAGTAAGCCCTACTTGTTAATTCATTGCTGGTTAGAAGTACATTTGATACTTGACAAATCAACTTGTGTGCTTTTGAATAACAATTGTGCCATACAAATCACCTAGTAGATTTAAGTCAATATCTACATCGGTGCACAATTAAACTGAAATTCAATACTACGACCTGACCAGCCTCGCGTTTTAATTTCGTGGACCCAACAATTTTAGAATTGCCAACTATTTCTCTTTCAAGTGATTGCATTAGTACAACAACTTTGGACCCTGGTTCTACCAGCCAATCAATAACCAATTAAACAACAACAGGAAAAAGGCACGGCATAGAGAAATAGTTTTCAAAGCCAATAACCAAAAATTATATTGCCAAGCATTCCAACCAAAATTGGTGTGACACCACCTGTTGTAGGCAATGTCAGAAGTGACACCAAATATAAGTTTTTATGGAATTGAAAATTCAATAAAGTCGAAGATATTTTAGCCATCTACATTAAGCTGAAACTTCCTTCTTGCATACAGATCAATTGTTGTATCTTTATGTTACCGTATGATCCAGAAATGTATAGAACCAATTATGACAACTACAACAGAACCCATACTGAGCTTTTATTCTTTTATCCATATTTAAATAGAAAGAAGTATTTGCTCAACAAAATTGAGTAATTGACAATTTAAACAAGATTTTAGAGCCAGGACTAGGACTCTCTTCTACTGAACTAAAAACATTCACAACTTCAAAGTATTAGCGTTCAATCCATGTTTGAATTTGTTCTGCATAGATATGGTGCTCTGGTTTTCATCTTCATGCTTGCTTTCTCTTGGAAGTTTTCAAAATGAGGGTATAATTAAGTTTTTAAAAATCCCTTTTCCAAATAGATTTCCCTAAAAAATTCGCTAGCTAAAAGAATATCCGCCAAACAGAAAAAAGAAGATTTCCTAAAAAAATAGAAAAGGAGACGAGTACTAAAAAAAACTATGGTCCATTATTTTATTGCAACATCTACCTGAACAGAGTCCTCGCTTTCCTTTTAGATTCGTGTAATATACCGCAAGAAAACAAAAAGAAGCGCACTCAGAAAAATTTCTAAAACCAGATAACTTTTCTCTCTGTGACACCAAACAAGCATCCCCTATGCCTCATCCCATTGTTAGCAAATTCCAGGAAAGGGAAACAAATTCCCAGAGTCGCTTTTACCCGCCTCCGCTCTCCCATATTTTACTTCTCTGAGAGATAGAGAGAGGCATTACCTGCAGAAAGCCGATCTCGCGGTTCAAGATCTGCACCTCGAGTTGCAACCTCCGACGGCCGCACAAATCTGGGTACTTGGGAGGAGACTTGGGACGGGGAGGCGTGACGTCAGTTCCCATTCCTTCACGGGCGGTGACCAGATGTTTTTTTCCTATGTTTGTTACCA
The DNA here is from genome assembly GCA_025461125.1 of Carex kokanica. NCBI lineage: Eukaryota > Viridiplantae > Streptophyta > Magnoliopsida > Poales > Cyperaceae > Carex > Carex kokanica. The sequence goes on from JAJGRX010000376.1 coordinate 387,899, forward strand.
AAAGGGGTTTTGGTTGAATCTCGTAGAAGGACTAGTAGTAGAAGTCACGAGAAACGAACGGAGAGAGGGGGTGGGGGACATGGGAGTCAGCGGCGCCAGAGAAGATAAGGGGACTGAGGCAGGTGGGGTAGAAACACGGTACGAGAAGGGGTGTGGAGGTGTCGTCACCGCTGGTGCTTGCTGGGTCTGGCGCAGGGAGGACGAGGAGAGAGAGAGGAGAGAAAGAGCAAAGAGCCCCCATTTATTCGTGCGACTGCCTCTGCGCTGCAATAATAGCAGTGGGGGCGATTTAATAGCACGGAAGTGAGAGAGTGTGTTTAGTGTTTACAAAAGAGTTCCTGATTCCCTCCAGTCTCCAGTGCTTCAATATTCATCCTGGGAAGATCCTACCGGTCGGTCAACACTATTTGTTTAATTAACATAAATAAATTTCCAAGTTGTTGTACTGTTTATTAGTATATAAAAAAAATATCGTCAGAAACTTTCATCTGCCGTTTCAAATAACATGTCTATTTATTTACATGGATTAAGGATAAGAAAAATCTTATACGTCCATCTTAAATTGTCCACCTAATTGTCATCATTTATGTTAAAAATAGTTGTGTATATGCTAATGAAAATACATACTTGTTAACAATAAACATATTACATAATCTGCAAAAATGATGGATAAATAAGCATTTTTTAAGGTTAAATAAGTAGTTTCTCTTGATAAATAGTTGTGTAGTTTCACTTAAATATAATGCTCCTCTTAAAAGATAAGAGAGTGTGCGGCATGTAGATAGACTCTTGATAAAAGAGTTTTTTTAACTTTTTAGTCATGCTACATCGAAAATGATTTCATCCGTCCGTATGGTTATGTCTTCCTCTTCATTCATTGTAATATACGGCTCATAATTATCTCCTTATTTAATAATAAGTGTCTGATGTGTCTTAGGTGTAACAAAACACATAAAGTATTACAATATGTTTTGTATATTTACATGAATTCCCATGCGATGTATTGTGGTGATTTTTATTATATATAATTTTATTATTTCAACAAAAGTTTTTCATTTTTTACTGGATGTAATATTTATATAAATTGTTTTATTTAATAAAAAGCCTTACCCTAGGTATTTTTTTTGTCTGAAAAATGAATCTAGTTTTAATAGTTTTTTTTTTTTGAACTGTTTTAGCAACAGCTATAAATTTTGATATCATAATTAAATAATAATCTAATTAGTTAATATGAACAACAACATATAATCTTAAATTTGAGAGTACGTTTGGGTGGGCTTAAGTTAGCACTAACTCAAGGATTACACCAATCTGAAGTACATGCTATTCTATGTTTGGGCATACCACACAAAGTGCTTTCTCTCTCTTGGGTTAGTGGCTATTTCACTAACTAACAAAATGTTGAGTTAGCGATTAGGAGGTTAGCTCAAATTAACAGCTATTCTCACTAATTTTGTGTTTCGTCGAAATGCGCCAACAACTATATGCATCCCTCAAATCCTCAACAACAATTAAATTCTATTGTTAAATAAATGATATCATGAAAATAGTTGCCTTGTAATATTGATATTATACTTGGTGAAGCTGATTAGCTGAATATAAGAGATTATGACATTAATATTGACACAATGGAATTTCTCTACTTCTTTTGAAATGGAGAGGAGGCCGTCCTTCTATGCGAGGAGTATTTGAGTCGTATCGCTGTTTGGAGTTTGGACTTTTGAGGAGAGAGCGAGAGGAGCGCCGCCCGTACAGCAGACCGCACGTGATGTTCACGAACAGGTGGGCCGGGCAGTTATGGCTGCTTCTCCCTCAAACGGTCCTGATGTTAGTGATAATCACCATAATGCCACTGAAGTGAGAGCACCGTACAGGTTCTTGGAGGATATTAAATCATAAAATTTAAGCGAGTCAATTCATCTGGTGCTGCTCTCGTTGAAATTTAAAAAATGCAAGTGCTCCGCCTCCGGTCAAATGAATATTATTAAACTTGGTAATTTATTTTAAATAAAAATCATAGTGAGTGTAAAAAGGAATAGTATCAGGAAAGCTTCGATGATCAAATGATTATAAAATATAAAATAAAAATATGTGCTCGAAGGTTGGAAAAAACATTTAGGTGAGATAGTAATTTTATAGATATTTTGAATGTTGATTATAATTTTTTTTTTTAAATCATAAAATAGAAACATATTTTGAGAAGAAAAAAATTAAGATGATGTGAGATTATAAAAAAAATTCAACCTTAAATATATTATATATTATTTTCTGAATAAAAACATACAAATAGAATCATATCTTAATTTTTTTAGCCAGGGGGCATCATCAACCTTAAGTCATCTTCAGAAATTAAATTTGAGAAGAGACATTAAAAATAGTTGATTATTGATATATTTATTTCTTTAAATTTGTAGTAATAGGAGAATAAGCATAATAATTTACATAAAACTGATTCTCATCAATTTTATCTTTGTGAATTGTGATAGCTAATTACGACAGGATATTTATAATTTTACCCATTTTAAAATTTTGAGACATATTTCCTTCTCATCCAAAGTGTTAAACAAAATGTCTTCATGGGTCCTTCACTCTCTTGTTCCCTTCACCTCGTCCTATTTTATGATTTTTTTTTCGTAATCTCTCTCTTTTCAAATTATGAGATGAGGAAATAAAAAACAATTTCAGGCACCTTTCGTATATATTAGATCCATGGTCTGTTAATTGTCTTCTATCTTGATGCTGAACAAAATAATTCGAAATTTTCAAAAATTCCCTCAATCAAAAAATAATAAACTAAAAGATCACAAATTTGAGAGAATTTGAAATTTACACTGGCCGCAACGTGAAATGGCGGCTCCATTCTTTGGGGGCTTTCATTCACGTTGTGGCTCTGAAAAACCAAAATTCTACGTAATTCACTATCAAAATGAGCTTAATCAAGCTGTAACGTGAAATGGCGGTCCTCAAAGAATGGAGCCGCAATTTCACGTTACGGCCCGGGTAAATTTGGAATTTTCACAAATTTGTGGTTTTTTGGTTTATTTTTTGATTGAGGGAATATTTAAAATTTCGGCAAAAGAATTTATGTTTTCATACACTTAGTAGTCAGTGTTTTACAATTTTATGTGGAAATTTTCATAATTTTCTTTTGTTTTACATGAGTACATAAATATATTACTTCTTTTACATTTTTTTAAACAATATTTTGCTTTAACAAAAAAAATGAGATATTATACAACTAGTTTTGTTTTTTTTTATTATATTTTTATTTTGTTTTTCTTATTTCATGCAGCTTACTGTCTCTTCTTATAATTTTTTAAATGAAACTTTATTGCGAGCCATAGTCTATTTATTGGAATCAGAGTAGGTCCGATGCCCATCGGACCTACCTTGGTTCGATGGGTGTGATGACCATTCGATCTGCATCAAGATTCGTGTGTTATGTATCAAAATACGTGCAAGTTTGTATCAATTTACGTGCGCATAGATCTTAATGTTAATCATACGGTCCTAGAGTTAATTGAACCTAAATGTAGGTCCGATGCCCATCGGACCTACTCCTCTCTCCTATTTATTAGTCCTGCATCTCATCATGTTTGTTATTATGCTTGTTTTAAACAATGACGTCAATTAAAAAGTTAAAAAGTTTTTCAACTAAAGTTTTAATTGTTTAGTCAGAATAAAGTTTTGTATTTTTCTATATAAATATTTTTTTATATTGTATAAAGACTATCTGTTAGAAAAAAATATTATATAAAATTAAAACTAAGTCAATGACAATAAAGTAAAATGATATTGCACGTGGGAATGGAAGGGGAAGCTAAAAAGGCCTACAAGTACATTTTTGTTGAATTTTTTTTAGAAAATAATATATTTCAAACATTTAAAGGAAAAAATATAATTTTTTTTTCAATTATGACAGTCAAAAATGCCTTTAATGTACTGACAATATAATTCATAAATAGATTTGTATCGGAAAACTGTTTACCATGCAGCTTCAAGTTAATTATTTATATTTATTATTATCAAATAACTACGTTTCACTTCAACTAATATTACAGGAACATTTAGATTTCAATGTACATAAACAAATTGTTTTGGTTTTGGAGTATTTTTTTATCAAGATTAGGGTTATAATGTCTCATTACTTTTGTGCCCTAACAAGTATGCCTTGCATCTTTATCTCTATCTTCAAAGTCCAAAACGCTCAACATAATCTCCATCTTAAAATGTGCCTTGAGACCAAATTTATATATTTTTTTAATTTTATACTAATATTTTAGATAGGTATAAAATCATTGTTTTTTAGAAGATTATGGACCAAACTTTTTTTTGTTATCATGCTGTAGAAACGAATATACAATGTTAACATGGTTTTAAAAAAAAAATGAAATATACCAGGGATGGAAATTTAATCTGTGTCCCCACTCTGTGTGGGGTGCACTGATTAAATATACGCTGCCATTTAGGGAGAAATAATCAGAAACCGCAGTGTTTTTGTTACCTTTACTGGAGTACAAATTAAATTTGCATCCTTGGTATATTTCATATTTTTTTAAACTGTGTTAACTTCGTTTAATCATTTTTAGCAGATGGTAAAAAAAATTGGGATTCTGGACCATAAAAAAAAATTATTTTGTACTTAAAAAAAATTAGTAAAAAAAATTGAAAGAAAATATAAAATCTGATTTCCAAGTACATTTTAATATAGAGATCATGTTGAGTGATTTGATCAACTGTTTGAATTTTAAAAACAAAGACAAAAATACTAAATATAATTGGAAAATGAAAACAATAATACATTTTAACTCTACTTTATTATTTAAAAATCATATCTAAAATTTTTTTTAAAAAAGAAAAAGGTAGCCGACTATGACCATCTTTTTCATCATTAGATAAAAACAAAGCAAATTCAAATAGGAAGTTAGACTGCATGATTTTCAAATAATTATTAGAGATAACGACATCTTTCCCACTCCAGTCTCTACCGAAAGACTCTCTCACCAGTAGAACACAGTATCTATCCAACTTAAAACACTTCCCTACCAAAAAATGAAAACACTATATATTAATCTTGTAAGCATTATGCCTTTAGCGAGTAAATACTCTAGCCCGAATTTTTTATTTATATCCAAAAAATAAATCAAATTATAAAACATAACCAGGGTGGAGGCGAAATTCGAAATTTACCCAAACCGGAAATTTTTTTTCCGGATTCAATGTCTAACTCCGGAAAAAAAATTTCCGGAAATTGAACTCCAATTCCGGAAAATTTTTTTCCGGACTTAGCTTTTTTTTTTTTTTTTTTTTTTTTAGAGTTTCCGGATAAAATTTATCCGGATTTAACAAATTTTTTTTTTTATTTTTTTTTTTAGAGATTTCGGATAAATTTTTTCTAAACTTAACAAATTTTTTTTTTAAGAGAAAAATAGCTAAAATACTGAAATCTAACGCTAAAAAATCGAATTGTTTTTTTAAATATTTGTTAAATTAATTTAAAAAATTTCAAAATGGCGTAGAATAATTTAGAAATTATCAAAATAGCTAAAATATTGAAATCTAACACTAAAAAATCGAATTGTTTTTTTACTACGAATAGGGCCGATTAGAGAGGGAAAAACGTGTCGTGCCGTGACTTTGGTCACGTGCCGTGCCATGCCGTGACCAAGTAAATTTTTCACGTGCCGTGCCGTGCTGTGACAAAAATTACGAGGGGTGGTCACGGCACGCGAGTCACGCCGTGACTCGCGTGCCGTGACTAAGTCGTGCCGTGACCAAACGCGCGTTAGATTTTTTTTAGTGTTAGATTTTTTTTTAGTGTTAGATTTTTTTTAATTAATTTACCAAATATTTAAAAAAAACAATTCGATTTTTTTTAGCGTTAGATTTCAGTATTATAGCTATTTTGATAATTTCTAAATTATTTACACCATTTTGAAATTTTTTAAATTAATTTAACAAATATTTAAAAAAACAATTCAATTTTTTAGCGTTAGATTTCAGTATTTCAGTATATATATATATTTTTTTTAGAGATTTCGGATAAATTTTTTCTAAACTTAACAAATTTTTTTTTTAAGAGAAAAATAGCTAAAATACTGAAATCTAACACTAAAAAAAATCGAATTGTTTTTTTAAATATTTGGTAAATTAATTAAAAAAATCTAACACTAAAAAAAATCTAACGCGCGTTTGGTCACGGCACGAATTAGTCACGGCACGACTTAGTCACGGCACGCGAGTCACGGCGTGACTCGCAAGCCGTGACCATTCGCGTGCCGTGACCACCCCTCGTAATTTTTGTCACGGCACGGCATGGCACGTGAAAAATTTACTTGGTCATGGCATGGCACGGCACGTGACCAAAGTCACGGCGTGTTAGTCACGGCACGGCACGTTTTTCCCTCTCTAATCGGCCCTATTCGTAGTAAAAAAACAATTCGATTTTTTAGTGTTAGATTTCAATATTTTAGCTATTTTGATAATTTCTAAATTATTCTACACCATTTTGAAATTTTTTAAATTAATTTAACAAATATTTAAAAAAACAATTCGATTTTTTAGCGTTAGATTTCAGTATTTTAGCTATTTTTCTCTTAAAAAAAAAATTTGTTAAGTTTAGAAAAAATTTATCCGAAATCTCTAAAAAAAAAAAAAAAAAATTTGTTAAATCCGGATAAATTTTATCCGGAAACTCTAAAAAAAAAAAAAAAAAAAAAGCTAAGTCCGGAAATTTTTTTCCGGAATTGGAGTTCAATTTCCGGAAATTTTTTTTCCGGAGTTAGACGTTGAATCCGGAAATTTTTTTTCCGGTTTGGGTAAATTTCGAATTTCGCCCCCAACTTGGTTATGTTTTGTAATTTGATTTATTTTTTGGATATAAATAAAAAATTCGGTACTCCAGCCGATCCAATCTAACTAGAGACATCTTTTATAAATATTAAACAATTAGATAGCTTGATCTCTAACTTTTATTATAAAAAAAAAAAAAAAAAACTCACTTCTCGAGTTCTCGTTCCGTAAAAATTAATGGATGGAAGTTTACTCTTTAAATTCGGTCTCATCCTTGCCATCCATTTAATTTTTCTTTTATTCCCAGTTTCTCCCTTCTCCTTCTCTGTGGTATAAAAATAATAAATTAGTCATTTTAATTTTATAAATCTGAAAATAATATTAATAGCAACAAATTGAGGAAAAAATGTTCTTCAAATTTAATACTATTATATTTTGACTATATTGTCCTTTATCATATTATGGTTCAGGTTTAAATAAAGCAACATTATCCGAGTTCAAATTCAAAATAAAGTGCAAATAAACGCCTGGTAGTTTTTCTTTTAGGAGCATATAGATGCAAAAATACGCCTCTCTGGCTTATCCTTTAGGAGCAGATAAGATTCAAACTGCTACCCGACATTAAAACAGCATTTTTTTTAAATCCGAGTTCAAAGTAATTGATCCTAAACCAAATTTCAGTCCCAAATGCCTCCAATTCCATGGCACCTAGAGAAATAAATTGTGAAAACAGCAAATATTGATTAAAATCATTAATTTTATACGAATTAGAAGCACAAAAAGTGAAAAGGGCCATCCTAAAAAAACAGATATAACAAAATGCCGGTTTGGTGGTTTCTAACTTTCTGTAATTCTGTTAGTTAGGCACTCGCAACACCGTGTACTGATTCGTACCCACCACACGAGATCTAGACGGACAGAATTTGATGCCTCGAGATTCGTGCAAGCATAATATCAAAACTCTGGGACGCCGTAGTGCCGCAAGATCCCTGACCCGAGATCTCCGTTGTCTTTGCTCTGATCATCCCTGGCCCCGCTTACGGGATTTAAATGGGGCAGAAGTGTAAAAGTCACGAAGTGGGCCCCACGAGACGTGGACAGGAGCGTGCCATGCTCACATGGGAGACGTCCATCCTCGACTGAAGAGCCCACGTCAGACGCGATCGCTGACGTGTCCGATTTCAGAGGATGTAGCGTACGCACAGTAGAAAGCTTTTTGTAGAGCGACACGTGTCGCACGATGGGATCCTCTCTCCCTGAATTCGTATCCTCTGCATTAACTCAAAAGAGATTCTCTTGAGTTAATGCATCTCGACCATCCAATCTATTTTAAAATTCGTGCAAAGTAGATCTGCACTAATATTAAAGGGAACCCTATGTTATAGGCACGAGCCGGATTGGCTCCGTTTACAATCAGACGGTTGAAATTCATTAACTCAAAAGATTCCCTTTTGAGATAATGCAGAGGATACGGATCCCTCTTCCCTTCCGTCCTCATTGTTAATTCAAATTTTGAGTTAAGATCTTGACCGTCCGATTTACACCCGTGCTAATATTGAAAGGCCGAGTGCGTTATAAGTGTCGGCCGGATTCTTCCAAATTCTGATCGTACTATCCGAAAATTAATTTGAAGTTTTAAACGATACGTTAATGTATAGGATGCAGATTCTCGTCCTCTAGGAGAAAACGGATATGGCCAAGGAGCAAAATACTTAGACCTTGCGTCACTGCTTGTTGAGGCTCAAATGAGAAATAAGTAGTTTATTTATGACTTATTGAAGTATAAATTATATTATTTAGGGTGTGCTTTGGAAGAGGGAGAGAGGAGGGGAGGGGAAGGGAGGAGAGAGGTGATTGGACATGACCGGACTTTGTTTACTTGTTTCTATTATAATCATTATTTTACTACTACTACTTTTTAATTCCAAAAATCTTATGTGCTTTTAATTAATTAGTAATTTTAACTCGGTTGTAATTTTTTGTGTAAGTATGAGCATAATTTTTGTCCATCCAACAAGTTCTAAGAATAAACTAATATTAACATTACAACAAACTCAAGCATCTATAATTTTTAATTTTAAAATTAGTTTGTAATTAAAAAAGTTGCTAATTTGTTATTAAATATGTAATACAAAAAAATGGGTCAAATAACAAGAAATTTTCGCCGACCATACAAATATATTGTATTAATCAAATTGCAAAATTGAATACAATAATATATTTTCTAATCGACCACATATAAGATACAATAATATACAATTCCATAATTATTTTAAGTCACAACTTAAGTAATGAGTTCTAATCAAACAAAAATAGTTTTAAGTCATGACATACTTTAAAGACACAACTAAACAAAAATAACTTAAACTATTCTTATTTGATTAGAGCTTGATACTTAAGATATATTTTATGTGTATTGTTGAATTAATTAACTTAAGATAATTATTGAATTGTACATGGCTATATTTTATGTGTATTGTTGAATTAATACGTTTTATATGTATGGTCAACAAAAACTTTTTGTTATTTGGTCCATTGTTTTTGTATACGCATATTATAATAATTAGCAAGTCTTTTTAGTTATTTTTTTAAAATTAAAACACTATAGATGTTATATTTTTGTCGCACTGTTATCATTAGTGTAATCTTGGAATTGGTTAGATGGTTGTACAAAAAACACGCAGATAACGTACTAATGAAAAAAAAAATACAATGAAGATTTTTAGAAATAATATCGCATGATTTAGAACTAAAATAACAACTGAATTAAAATTACAAACTAGTGGTATCTAATTTAGAAATTACAAGCACATAAGGTTTATAGAATTAAAAAAAGTAGCATTACATAATTTACAATATAAATTAAACAACAACATAAATCACTCTGCAATAAAATGCGGAATAAAGTTAAGCAGTCTCGGTAAGTGAGTTAAGTTACGACCTCATAAAATGTTTTTTTTTTCCGTACTATTCCATCATGTCTTATTTTTGTTTGACAGTGTAAGTGCGGAATAAAATACTTATTATAGTACTTAATCTTAAAAAAAGTATATTTACAAACTCTTGCTCTCTATAGGGAGAGTCTCTGTAGCGTAGTGGGAGCGATCCGATAGGCATCACATCAAATTCAGTTCAATTTTCATTCAAACTTGTTCGATTCACGTCAAAATTCGTGTGCACTTAATCTGCATAAATTCTAAAACTTTCCGCACAAAATCTTAATGCGAATTGAACGGTTCCAAACATACAACAGACCGAATTTAATTCCATACTCATCGAACCGCCTCCGATTCCCACTCGAGAGTAGAAGGGATTTTGATATGAATATCAGCGACTATTATTTCCATTGTAAGAGCCTTTGTGCACTAGGTGGTCTCAATTAAATAAAAAATAAACATTTTTTATTAAAAAAGTTCAATGAAAAACGAACTTGACGTCCTTTGAGTTGACTCACATGAATTGACAACACCTGAAGCGTTCGTTATTAATTTTGGTACTTTTTTCCCTAAAAAAAAATTGGTACCTTTTCTTCAACAAAAGTTATTTAGTGTTGTTGGATCAAAAGGTACGGTTTCTGATCTGATTATTAAGTTCAACTTGTGAGGTTCCTTTTCCAAAAAAAAAAAATTGTGAGGTTCCTCAGATGATGTAGACTCGACATGCGGGATGGGACTGTATATTTGATATCTCAATTGGGGGGTTTCGGAAACTTTTTGGGTTTAGAAAGCAACCAATTATCATCCGGGAATGAAATTATTATTTTTTTACTGAAAAATTCTAATTCAACTTTAAAAATTTGCAAATTCAAGATTAACATTTGAGAATAGAGTAAAGAGGGGTTTAGTAGTAAATTTATTGATTTCACTGCAAAATTCTCCACAATTTATGACGAGTCAATTCAATTCAATTACACCAATACGTCACATGCTAAAGGAGCTCTTTAGCTTTTCACAATTTTGTCTTTTGTGCTCGCTTGATAAATTGGTTCAAAATAAAATTTAAAATCTCACTTCATTTTGTGTAAACGAAATTTAGAAATCAATGTAATATGTTAAAATAAGAGACCAATCACTTAAAAATTGTTTATTTGAAAAGTTGTAACAATATTTAAATATAAAGTTCAAATTTAAAGTTTCACTTAAGAGACGATCTATACCGAGATTTTTAAAAATACCCTAAGTTAATATTCTTGATGCATCAACAAATTCAAATTGTATGGAACTTAAATGTTAGATTATCTATCTTTCGAATAACAAACCCACAAATTTGCTTTTGCATCTTTAATTTTACTTAAATTGATCTGAAAAATTATTGTGAAAATTGTCACTGTTAATTTTTGTTGGAAATTCGGGTAGATCATTGATAGGCCGCAAACATACCTATATTTGACTAAGATTTTTGTGTGAAACAATACAAAATTTCAAGTATTTATCCTTGTTTACTGCTATTTTACTTCATTTTCACTTAATTACATTTCAAAGATCAAGTTACTTCCGAAAATATGTTTTTATGCAGAAATATCAAGAAAACAAGTCAAATTGCCTGCTGGCGGGCCGCGAAACATCCATGGCAGGCCACCAGCTATCTGGGACTTAGCCGCAGAATGGAAAAGACTCTGACTGAGAGTCTGGCGCCCGCGACTCACCTGGCGGGCCGCCACTACCAATTGCTCCAGAAGAACTTCAGACTGAGAGTTTGGCGACCCGCGACTTCGATCTGGCGGGGTGCGACTCTCATCTGGCGATCTGCGACCATCTCCTGACGGTCCGCCACCTGCCAGCTCCCAAAAATTCAAATCCAGAAAAAAAAAACGATAAATTAGGGATCTGGCGGGCTGCGAGATGCCCCTGACGGGCCGTTGCCTGGCTGAAAATTTGCCTTCCTCATTATGGCGCCTGATTTGTTTCCTGATCTGTTAAAGCCTCTCCTAAATATGATTCTGAACCCTTTTTAAGAGACAGAGAGGCCCTACACATCTATCTCCCCTTCCACAGTTTCATATCAGAATTCTCCATTTCTTCTCTTCTCTTCCAAGGAAACAAGGTGCGGAAGGTCGACAGTTTGCGGAGCACTCTCTAGCATAGTCACAAGATTCGCGAATAATTCGTTTTTTTGGTGATGGCGAACCGAACGCCGAATTATTCGGTTGACCGAACTTTGACCGAATTATTCGTGAATTTTACGAATTTTTCCCGAATTATACGAATTATTCCCGAACTTTTCCCGAAATTTTTCGAGAACTTTTTTTTGTTTTCTTTTTTTTGCTCCCTTGTGGAATTGGGACATCTGATCCAAATAATTCCGAATAATTCTCGAATTATACCCGAATTATTTCCGAATCACGAATTTTTGACCCCGCTGAACCGAACCCGAATTATTCAATTGTCACTATGCTCTCTAAAGTGGCAAGAGATCGACTTTGATATTGGTTTAACCTTTATAATTCTTTCTTTTATGCTATTTGAGATGTATTTCCTGTCTAGCATAGTTGTTTACATTGCTATGAGAGGCTAGTTGCCCTTTCTAGGGGCGATGGCTCGTAAAACTTGATGTATTGGTTAAAACCTACCTTACTTGGTTAGTTATAAATTATACTGTGATTGTTTATGAGATTGTTTGAGCTTATTTTAATATTCTTGTGAATGTGTTTTCGGTAGTTGAGAATAGTTTAACTAGTTGAAACAAACACCTTAACCAACTTGTGGCAAAAAACTAAACGTGAAGTCCAAATCGGTTAAGACAAGTTGTCAAGTGGTGAAAAACTAAACGTGAAGTCCATGACATAACATTAGTACTATAAATCACAATTACACAAACATAAATATGATTAACCAACCAAATAGGTAGAATTAGCTAATTCAGATAGTGAGCCGCAGCCCCTAGACCTTACCAATATTGTTCAAACAACCCTTTTTAGTTATTTGCTTTTATTTTAGTTCACAACCAACTCACTGCGGGCCTTGAGCCCAAAACCTGTCACAGCTTGCGAACCAAAAACCCCAAATTTACTATTCTACACTTCTCTAGAATTAGATTAAATAGGTAATTCTTATTGCTTCTCTTTGTCCTTGTGTTCGATCCAATACTACTACTAGAGGTTGTATGCTTGCAACCAATCAAAATTTGAATATTGGGTATAAATTTAAAAGTGAATTGAGTATTAAATCAATCTCAAAATTACATATACAAAATACTCAACAATCATAGGTGCAACAATTTAATTCAGTCCAACAATTGTTCATACCCGAAAATATAATCCAAGTATAAAATTAAATTCAGGATATAATTTACCACTAGAAGCGCAGCGGAAATATTCGTTTAGTTGTTGGAGTAATGATCTTCTTCTCCTTTCTCATGTCAAACATACGCAACAACAACAACCACGTCTCTACCGGTATCCACACGAACAAGTTGAAAACAACTGCGAGTCTGAGTGCTAGCGTGCACCTTTTCAGATATATTTATTAAGATTTTATTTTATTCAGAGAGTATAAATTTCAGGCTCATAATTCGTGCAACCCAAATTAGATTTACCCATGTTAAATTTAAAATATTATTAATTCAGCCCAAATAATTTGAACTATAGAACAATTCTAACAATCTTATCAAATCAAATTATCCATCCCCCTTAAATTAGATCAAGGACCTCTTAGTTCAAATTTCAAGTAATTTGTGGATACTACGTTACAAACTAATTAAGCTTTTTTATAAAAGCTCGAAAAAATAACATACATGGTAACAAACTAGAATTCAAAACTAATTTATGTTTGTGCAAATGAAAATTTAGTCCAATGTAGTTCGATCTTTCAAAAGTTTTTGAAGTCGTTAAATTTGGTCAGTGCAACCAGAATTCATATCACCTAAGGATATGAATTCTGGTCCGTTCGTTATATATTAGCCAAATCTTAGAAGAATTATGTGCATTATATGTTTGGACCAGATTAATCTTATTCTGATTCGACAGTCTGAATTCAAACTCAAATGATGAGATTGCAAAGGATCCGGACTCGTGCGATGATGCCCTCAACAATATTTTTTTACTAATAATTGAACTCGATCAATACATAAAATGATTGTTCGTTAATTTAGACCAGTACCAACTACCAATCAGAGGATCATCACCATTGGGTCTCCGCATAGCATCCAAGTTATTGAGCTCAGTGATCTAATCAACAAATAGCAAAAGTAAGGCTGCTAGTGCTTGGTAACTGACAGGACCAGTTCAGCGAATCAAATAGGAGATCACCTGCTCATTTACCAGTAATCACCTTCATGGCCTCATTGTGGAATTTTTTTTTTAAACCATAATTAGAAAAATGATTGTTAGGGAACAAACATGATTACTCAGCTTTTTACAAAAACCATAAGAACCGAGATTGAAATTCGGTTCCAAGTTTTTTTTTCCTGGAACCGAATTGCAATTTCGGTTCCAACCCCAATTTCACAATGTTTTCGAAAATTTGGTGTGGAATTTGGTGTGCATAGCAAAATCCGAGATCCCAATTCGGGTTTTTTTTTTTGATTTGGAACCGAAACTAAATTTCGGGTTTTTCTTTTTTTTTGATGGAACCGAATGTACAATTCGGGTTAGGCTTGTTTTTTTCTTTTCTTTTTTGATGGAACAAAAAAAAATAAGAAAATGGGCAATGTGGGGTCATGGTGGTCCCTGGGGTGAAAATGACTCATGGTGGTCCCTGGGGTGAAAACGAAAAAAAAACAAAAACCCGGATGCTAATCTCGGGGGTCCAATGTGCAACAACAAAAACCCGAGTATAGAACTCGGTTCCAAGGTGGTCCAATTTGGAAAAAAAAAAAAAAACCGAAATTAGAATTCGGTTCCATGTGCAAAAAATAAAAAACCGAGTACTCATTTCGGTTTCAAGTGAAAAAAATAAAAAACCCGAGAGGGGATTTCGGGTCCAGACCTATTTTGGATTTTCCGTGGCAGCTCCTACGAAAATTTGTGAAATGGGGGTTGGAACCGAAATGCCAATTCGGTTCCAGGAAAAAAAAAACTTGGAACCGAATTCCAATCTCGGTTCTTATGGTTTTTGTAAAAAGCTGAGTAATCATGTTGGTTCCCTAACAATCATTTTTCTAATTATGGTTTTTAAAAAAAATTCCTCATTGTGGTCCCCCGGTGTTGCTCAAAATTTTCTGATTGGTGTCAAAAAAAAAGTCCCACTGCACCTATCTCTCTAGTCAAAAGAAGCCCATAGATCTATTAGATTTCTGGGTTCGATTTGTTTTACCTAGATAAGCATTGCTATTTGCTAGTCCCTTTCTCTCCAAAAAAAAGAAAAAAAGAAAAGAAAAGGATTGCTAGCCTGAGTGGTTCAACAAAATCATGTATCTTTCGTGAAGTTATGTCTCTACCTTTTTTTGTACCACTACTTAGATGTCTCATCTTGTACTTTTACTTTATGTATCTTTGGTAAAGTTATGGTCAAATCGTTGGATACTTATACTGGGCTACAGAAGATGGTACATAACAAGGTAAAAAGAGTGATATCCGACATTATTTACTTGTTTCTTAATATTAAATTTTGAGGGGAAAAGAAGAACAGAGGTGGTGAGATGAGTTGAATTTTTTATACAAACTATACAAATTTGGTGACATTGAAACTGGAATGTAGAGGAGATAAACTCTCTACACCTTCTTTTTTTTCCCCTTTCTTTTGAAGTTTCTGGAGCACAATCTTTGATATTATGATTGGTATTACTTTCTTTAAATTTATGAATAACATGAAGAGATTCAACTTTAGCAATATTAAAGTTATTAAAATGTTAATAAATTCAAATAAGCAACAAAACATCATGTGACGACAAAACTATAAATTATTCTACATCATAAATATTTACAAATATCTCAATGTCAAGTCTAACGGTCTGTTTTAAAATTGAAAATCAAATCAAAGATAATGTTTTTCACAGAAAAAAAAATAAAGTTTCTGATCACATATTTAAAACTCATCGTTGGATGACTTGATTTCAATATTTGCTTAAAAATCACTTTTCGAATTAAGAATTAAAGGGCAAAAAAAAGAAAGCATGAAAGGAGTAAGAAGAGAAAAACCATTCTCGGATTAAGGTGATTGCTGCCACTGGTTTGGAAAAGGTCCCAGGACCGGTTACCCAAAGATCGAGAGTTAGAGCTTCTTTTCTAACTTTGCAATTGTAGCGAACTTTTTTATTTAAACAAAAGGGACTGCTACGTTATTTGGACTTTTGAATTTTTGTCTTAAAAGAAAAAAATTAAAAAAAGTTGGTATCTATCGAAATTGTCAAATTCTACCTAGTATCAAAACTTTCAGAATCGATTTAATGTGGCCCAGAATAAGCAGTTTTCTGCAAAATACCAGCTCACTTAAACTAAAGCTCCAAAGAAGCAAATGAAAGGAAAAAAAAAAACAGAATAAATTAACTTCACTTAGGCCGAATTCAACAAGCTTTAGACGTGACATGTAAGAGCATCTATATTCCTACAACTCAAATGAGTTTCTAAATAACTGTTAACCACTTTTAGAAATTAATGTCTCTCAAGTTTCTAATTCTCACTTCTCTGAAATTAATTTTAGAGTTTCTATTAAGCAACATCAACAATAAATTAAAAAAGACAAATAATTTGAGCCAATCATTTGATCAGCATGGAGTTTATAAACAGTTTCTTAATAAGAAACTTTACTGCATAGTTTCTAATTAAGGAACTCTCTCACATCTCTGAAACTGGATTAGAAATTGCCACATTAGATTAGAAACTCTAATAGTACCAGGGATGTAGATGCTCTAAACTTCACCAATTTGAATTCAGCAGTTTGCGTTCTTACCAGTTGTAGCAAGTAGGGATAGGAGTGTGAATGGGTACGATACGGGTAGGACAGGAGCATTATCATACTCATACTCACTAAGAATTGAATTTATCCATATTTTACCCTTACTCATTAAGAATTGACCTTATCATACCCTATCCTTACCCGTTAAAATTAGCGGGTAATGAAACGGTAACGGGTTAATAACAAATAATATTAATATAAAAATTAATTTTATTATATTTTATAAATAGAACATCAAAACTCATTCATTTCACACATATGCAATCACATTACTAAAAAAAAAAAAAAAGTTAAATGTGCAATCAATTCGAACAAATTTCATTATTTAACTAAATAACAAGATATACAAATAAAAGTAATATGTTTAGCATTTTTCTTATAGCAAAAATATACACTAAATAACAAAAGTACATCACTAATTATTGCTCAAACATTATCGTATGAAATATCACGTAAATAAATTTCACCATTGCTAAAAAATTATCATATAATTTTATTTTGTATAATTACTCTATAGGGTAACGGTACGAAATAGTCTTTACCCGTACCCTTACCCGTTTAGCAAACGAAAAAAAATCTTATCCATACCCATACCCATACCCGATAAACTTACGAAAAAAAATCTTACCCATACCCATCTTATCGAATACAGTACAGGTAGGGTAAACGGTTAAAAGGATATCATTGACACTCCTAAGTAGGGAGAGATGTAGAAAATACCAACTGTAGCGGTTTGCTTGTTCTAGAGAAAGTTGGCTTTGTACGAGGTGAAGAGAGAGAGAGAGAGAGAGGAGCGTGAGAGAAAACTCTGATTACTTTTTATATATCATTTGAAAAAAATAAAGATTTGTCATATTATTTTGATTTTTTTATTTTTATTCGATACGCAGGTATTATCTACATGATTAATTGGGTACAATTTGTCATACTATTTGGTGTGCGCAGATAGTACCTGCATACCAACTCTTGGTGGTGTGCAAATAATAGTTGTGTATCAGATAAAAATAAATAAATTAAAAAGACATGACGACTCTAAATTTATTTATTTTTAAAATAGTAACTAAAAAAATTTGGAAGAAAATCAAAATTAATGCTCGCACAAAGAGAGAAACATGATAAGATATATTTTCTTCTAGATGATACATCTAATGTTTTTTTCTTAAATTCGGATGAATTCGATCCGATGTAATCATATTTTGGGACTCTTAAATATTCATACAAATTATGATCGGTTGTTCGAATTCAAACTCAAACTTTGAATTACTACAGGTGATTCAAATTCTTCATTAGGTGATTCAAATTCTTCATTAGGACGAGTATTTGCTAAAAAATAGCCCTCCCCTTTTACTTTATTCTTTTAAGTAAATATTTCGTGTCTTTTATTATTTTTCTATCCGTTTTTTCTCTTATTGTCTTCCTTCCAAATGAGAACTTTGTGGAACAAGTAATCACAAAATTGAAAAGCCGGCCACTCCTCAGCTCACCCCATCTCCTTTACTAGCTTTTGGAGCAAGGCTTAAGGGCGTGTTCGGCAGACAAATGGACTGGGGAATGGGCACAGGAATTGAAAAATTTTGAATTGATTTTACTTTTCACGTGCGAAAAAAAATTCACTTTGAGTAAATTTTTTTCCCCACGTGAATAGTAAACGGCCGAACAGACCCTAAATATCATAATCTTTAATCACTTAACCTACAAAGCGGATGATTGTGTATGGGTACTTGGGTCAGAGGTACTTATGTATTTAATTAAAGGAAATCAAGAGAGTCAAATTTTAATATTTGGAAAATTTAAAATTAGATTAAAGAGAATGAAAAGTGAGTCAGAGGGGAGAAGATAATCTATAGGTTATACGTTATGGGTTCTTATGACATTTCTTCAAAAACAAAAGTTGGACGGATTTTTTTTTATTTTCGACATATTCTAAAGATTATTTTTAAAATGTTTTAATCCTAAATTTGGGTTGAATTTTAAATCTAATCTCATTACAATATTTAACATTTGATTTGTCATGCTAACGAACAATTGACCTGCAATTTTGTCTTATTTCAAATAAATTTCATATTCAAAGCAAAATCTTATTGAAATTTCATCTTTTTCTTCTTTGGAAGTACCTGAAAGTAAATTAAACAATAAACGTGTAAATTACTTTTTACTATATATATAAATGACTCAAAAGTAAAAGTAAATTTCATCTTTTTACTATACATATGCTCTCTATAATACCATCTTTTTTTTTATTCTTTTTGAAAAATCTATTCAATGACCGTGTATATTAAAAAACTTTTTTTTTTTTAACTCAAAAATAGTTTTAGGAAAGTACTATGATGGTTTAATTTTTGTAGACGGTTTGGTAGAAACCATAATTACTAGTTACTACTATGTCTCTTCTTGACTTTTTTCTTAGAAAAACCACATTAATGCTATAATTTCAATAGAATTCCTATGTCAAATCTGGGGCGGATTTAGGATTTTCGTCGGGGGGGGGGGGCAAAAAAATATTGAATCGGGTCCTCATGATGTAGTCACAAATTTGAGTGGCTCTTCTACACTAGGCGCATGCCTTTTCCCTTGTTTCATGATGTAGTCACAAACATGTGGGTCCTCATCCTCGATTCTTTTCATGCCCTCTGCCCATCTCCGTGGTTTGAATTTTCTAACACATTCTTTGAATATTTCTTTTAGACCATCATCTTTGCATACCTTGAACATATTTTGAGCTATGTGTTGAGCACACAACCGATGAATCGCTTCGCCCCTCTCCTCACACCATCCTAGTTCTGGTTGTTCGAAAACAGACCGTATAGCAGCATGCGCATCTGATATGACACATATACAACCTTCGCCTACAACCTCAGATCGCAACCATCTCATAAACCAACCCCAGTTATCTAATGTCTCTTCTCCCATTATTGCAAATGCCAAAGGTAGGACTTGTTGCTCTGCATCGTAAGCACAAGCCATATACAATTTTCCCTTGTACCTACCTGATAGATGTCCAGCATCGATACTTATCACCGGCCGGAGATAAGGCCAAGCGGCAATACATGGACCATACGCCCATGCGACACGTTTGAATATTTGCACCCTGAATTCGTCTGATGGTTTTGACTCAATCTGGAATTTGGTACCTAGAATTAGAGTGAAATGCTTATATTAATATGAATTCATTTTGAATATATGCACCCTGAATTCATCATATGGTTATGACTCAATATGAAATGCTTGGTAAGATCGAGTCTACTAAACTAAATTTAATAATTTAGTCATACCTGGATTTGACGCTTGAATAGCAGTCAATAATGGTGTCAACATTTCGTATGCCTTTTCCCAACTCCCAAAAAGGTCTCCTATTGCAATTTCTCTCCCTCTCCACAACTTGTTGTACGAGGGCTCTATTGCTGCATATTTAGACTTAACAGCAGCACGCACCTGGTTTACTGTCATCTCCAAATTGACTCTCAATTCTTCTTTAATTAGATTTGCAATCATTCTTGCTGTCATCTGATTGTGATCCAGCTTTGTAGCACTACCAAAACATGAGTGCCGATGTTGTTTCTTAACTATCACCCAAGCTCCTGTGTCAGTTGCTTTGGCATATAATCTCCATTTGCAACTCTCCACTTTACATGTCACCACGTACATGCTTCTGCTACTGTTTTGCACATTTATTTCTATGTTATTTTTAAACAGAAATTTTCCTAATTCTCTTTGGAGGTGTTCCTTTGATGGAAATTTTTGACCCTCACATAGAGGATCGTCCAATATACGGGGAGTGCCAAAAAAATCACGATCCATGTATGGCATTGGCTCTTGCGAATTGAAGGAAGGACATGGATGTTGCATACCCCGGTTCACGAATGGGATTGACATTCTCCACTCCAATATTTCTTGTACACCAACCTCATTCTCTATCTCCTCCTGTGTTAAATCTACCCCGACATATGGGTCTTCATTGTCAGAAGAAGATGTGTCATCTTCAAATCCAACATTCATCGGATTAGCCGGATCAGCCGAATCAGTCGGATCAGTCGGATCAGTAGGATCTGAACAATACTCAGTACATAGTGGACTAGACAATATTGGTGTACTACTACCTCCTGCTATACTACCCGGGTATGGGTAGTAGTTGGTTTCCGATGTGATTCGTTCTGAATCAATAATTAATTCAAGCACACTAAATTTAACCATTGGAGTTGCATTTTCAATGATCATTTCCCAAATTTCAGGACATTCTACCAAAAATAGGGAATAGAAATACGGTGTTCCAGGTGGTGATGTGTTCATTCGTGCTTTAATGGTCAATTTAAACTCACTCGGAAGCAATCCAAGATGTGCATGAATCTGCCTCCGTAATTCATCAAGACTCGTGTTTTCAGTCACAAAAAAGGTACATGCAACCCCTAAATTATAACTTTCTCCTGTTTGCGTGCGTATTACTTCACCTCCGTAGTAAATGTTGATAAATATCTTAGCCATTTTTCTGATGCAGAAAAAAAAATTACTCAAACATTGTATTCATTTTAAAGTTCCATAATATTCATGTAATTGAAAGAAAAAACATACGATATTAATCCGCTTGATACGCTGCATACAATGGTGCTGCCGATCTGTTCCGAGCTTAACTTCGTCAAGGAGTAAATGAAATATTTTTTAGTTCAGCCATTCATAGCGTTGAAGAACAGCTGTTGCTGGTTTAAGAAATACAAAGAGAGAAGAGAAGGTTTGTACCGAAGTAATGAAATAAAAAAATACTGGATGGATCGGCCTCAATGATGAAGATCCACTTCTAAATAGATTGAATGTGGCAGCTACCAATTCTCGTTTGTACCAAAATAAAAAAAAATACTGGATGGATCGGTCTCAATGATGAAGATCCACTTGTGATAGGATGAAATGTGGCACTTTCATTTCTCTTTTTCACCGTTCTAAAAAAATATATATATATTTATGGATCTGGACCATTGAGACCGATCCAAAAATTTTGGATTGGACTTATTGAGTCCGATATTTCTATTTGTTGCAAACGAGACACTCTTTCTGTTTCTGTACATATGTATTTAATAATTTCTATAGATAAAAAATTTCCCGCAGAGACATATGGGAAGCGTCGTTCTCGGTTTCCATTCTATTGTTAATTTGTTATAGAAGCTCCTAAATTTGTGAGTCGTTACCCTTTTCTTTTTTGCCTTTAATAGTTCTTTCGCAGGACGAGGTTTCCCAGGTAACAGTCATCCAGAGGCATGCCTACATCTTTTTTTTTTTTTTTTTAAAGCATGTGTAAACTTCTGAGCAAGAAAGAATCTCATGTGGCATTGAAATTCTTCGCCGGTTTATAACAGGTCCATAATCCATTAACCTCATTAATGAAAAGAGAAGAGTGCTTGATTTGGTACATAAATTACTAGACTGCGTAAGCCAGGAGCTGAGGAACACGAACCAGTAACCACTGGTATACAGTGGTTTCCAGTTGGTTCGTTTTTAAAAATGCGTAGTATTTGAAAATTCAATTTTTCAAAGGGAGCGATTGGTAAAGAGAACAGCTACAGCAAGTACAATTTTACAAGCTGTTCCACGTGAGTATCTGCGCTGCTGGTCTGTAGGTGTGGCGCCTCTTTGAGCAAAACGGCTGGCTATGTCAGATTCTGGGACACTGGCAAAGTTGTAAATTTTGCGATGGAAAGGGGTAGTCTTGATGGTCTGCTGCTCCGTTGGAGATGTTGCAAACGTCTGAGCAGCGGTTCAACCGTTCGATCAAGTTTGAACGACTTCAAAATGGCTGACGATGTCAGGTACTCAGATTACGCGCCAGTGGTGAAGTTGTAATATTATTGAATCTCTACGGTCTGCTGCCCAATGGAGATATTGCAAAGAAGTCTTGAGTAGCGCCTTCAACCATCCGATCAACCATCAACTAAAAAAAAAGCGCCTTCAACCATCCGATCAAGTTTGAGATTTCAAAATGACTGGCGATGTCAGATTCCGGACCAGCGCCGAAGTTGTAATTTTATTCAGGATTCTAAATAATTAGCTTATAGCTACACAATAGCTGTGCTATAATTTTTTTTGACTTTAAAAGCTATAACGCTACTAGCTCCTTTGCTTTTATTAGAATTCTAAATAGCTAGTTATAGCTTCGCAAGAGCTGAGTTATAGTTTTTTCGGATCATAAAAGCGATGACACAATAATTCTATTTTGAACCTTGCATTTTAACAATGGAAAGGGGTAGTCTCGACAGTAATTATTTTAACTTGGAAGTTCTTTTTGTACATTTGACATAAAAGCAACGGAAATTTGTGTACAATAATCACATTCAATGTTTTTTCACTAAATATTAGATATCAAGCTACTCAACTATTTAATATCCACAAAGATTTTCTCATCTACATTTCATATATATGACATCTCACACATAGAACATTATATTTGTCACAAGACCAAAAATAAGTTCTCTAATCACATTCAAATTTGAAAACAATGACCGAGACCAAACTGAATTTGTATCCTTTGAGTTAACTCAAATTTTGAGTTAAGATCTAGACCATCGATTTAAATCTGCACTAATTTTAAGAGACTCCATGCGTTACAAACGTGGATCAAATTGGTCCGAATTTTAATCGCACGATCAGAAAATTAACTCAAACAGTACGTTAATGCAGAGGATGCGGATTCGACCAAACGACCCAATTGACAACACCGGTACCCACCAAAAGTAATGGAATCCAAAGTTAACATGTCTGCCCATACTCATAAACTAATTTATCATGCCCAAAAATCGACGGCTTTATTACCAATTTTCCCAGGCTGCACGTAGAATGATTTTTGGGCCTAAACTACCCAATTTTCTCCTTATGGGGATGATTCTGAATTATGGGTGTACTATTAAGCTCATCACAGGCCCAGCATAAATGATAATACAGGCTCTCCTATTTACGAGGAGACTCAGATTAAATTTTCGTAAAAAAAAACTTGTAAAATAAATAGATTGTTATGAATATAATTGTGATGGTCTATTCATTTTGTAATTCTCAATATTAATTTTTAATTTATTTCTTCACTATTTTACTATTATTGGAATTGATGCCCACTACTTTTGAAATTCATTTCTCCATTTATTTAGATGGCTTTTCATTTAGAATTTATAGCTTATAAATAGAGACTTTGTAATCTTGTACTGTACACATATGAAAAATATATGAATAAAGAGATTGTTATCTTGTATGTGTTCTCTTTATCTTTATTTTATAACATAGATGTCGGATTTAACATGAGTCCTTATTAAAAACAAAAATAATGAATGTCGGAGTTCACATGAATCTTTTGTTGCCTTATTATGTAGTCCTAGTCACCTACTGTCGATTTAATAAAATAGGCCCCGTCCCCATTTTTATTATAACAGAGATTATATGACTTGCAACATTACTTCTCTAATAATATCGGTTCAGACTTGAGAGTATTGCTTTGATTTCCAACTTTTTTTTTTACAACATACGAGATTACGAGTACAAATTCATCCAGGCGCATATCTAATGGGCCGGTTCAACAATATTTGAGATATATGGCCCAAGATAATGTAAAGATTTCAGCTATAAATCAGTACAGTATTAGAGAGCAGAGACATCATTATTCAGTAGAATTAGGAATAAATCAGACCGTCACCTCACAAGTCACAACATCTACAAGACTAGAAACAATTCCAGCTCTTTACAAGGATATATTTTGTTAATCCTCTTTTTTAACACGCTTCCATGAATCAGCATCCTCTGCTTTAAGGTTGAGTTAATCAGAATTCGAAATTCCAATCCGGCTCACGCTTATAATTCACGGGACCCTTTAATATTAGTGCAGATTTAAATAGGATGGTCCAGGTCTTAATTCATACTTTTAGTTAACTCTTGAGGATACGAATTCCGCTTCCGTGGCTTCTCTGTTTGGTACCGCACAAGGTGCCACCAGATCTAGCAACCTAAACACGGCTACGACACAAATACTAAATTACTAATCCTCGTTCTTGCCAAACATATTAATAAACTCATTATTATGGTAAATTACTAATTTATTTTGAATCAATTAATTTAATTTGAGGTTCTGACTTATAAGGTTCGGGACGGCCGTATGCTTCATAATGAATACTTCATTTGTACTTTATTATTAGGTCACTGCATCAATTTTACACTAATCATTGTCAGACTAATGAATTTCAATGAATAATTTTTTGTTATCACGAACGAGGAGAAGACAACACAAGTGTGGTTTATTGAACCAAAGCTTCTTCTAACATACAATAATCAAAAGTCAATACCCAATTGATCGAAAGGAAGTTCGCTATGATCACCTGACAAGAAGGAACCTAAATCTAAAACAAGCTGCTTAAGTATAAATATAAACTCACATGGACCAGATCCGAACCATCCAATCAATTGACAGCTTGAGTTATGACTTAAATTATTGTGTCTGTAGAAAGAGAAAAATTAGAAAATGAATCTTTATCTTTGACAATGAGCTCTTTTGGAGGTAAATTAGTCTGAAGAGAGTTTAGTTTATCTTCGCCGTAACTCCATTTTAATTCTCTTATTTTACATTTTATTTGGCAGCTTAAGTAAAATGTAAGAATTTACTTCATTTCTAACTCCACCACACCCATGACCTATAGGCCTAGAGCACTGCAAAATCGGCAGCATGTATGTCTATGTCTGATTTGAAGGGGGCTTTTCATAGATTTAATTTAAATTACGATTTGCTGTATGGAGCAATTACCCATAACATCCATTAAAACCTGGAAGTTGAAATCTCTAAAAAGTCCCAATGTTTGTCATGTTCATTCCATGCCTTGAACAGGGAACAGAAATCTTGCTCATACCAATAAAATACTGGTATAATCTAAACCGTGCTGGTACAGAGACCAGCCAAGATGGTAATTCCAGACTCATTTCAGTTTCTTCTTCATGTTTACCCAATTAAGCAAAAATTTGACTATATACACAGTAAACTCTTTTTCTTCGAAGGCTAGATGCATATGTAGCTCAGGAGCGTTCCACAACAGAAAAGTTGATTTTTTTTTTTTTGAGGAAAAGAAAAGTTGATTTTCCAAAATACACTGACACAAGGCAAACCGGAACCCCCAAGCATAGTCACGCAATCTTTCCATCTAGACCCAAAAACTATCAAACACAAGACAAAAAGAAAATTATCTTTCCAATTAAATATTTTGTCGTTTCTCATATGAGAATTAAAGGGATCAAAATCACCTGAAATTTCAAATTCATGAACAGTACATCTGAAATCTCTGAAATTCTGAATCCAGCTGTCGAACTGTTTTGAGATGCGGTGCACAGAAAAATTGAACGGCTGGATTGAGAATTTCAGAAATTTCAGGTGATTTAAATCCGAATTAAAGAATCTGCATCATCATGATGATGACACTTGGATTGGCTCACACGCAAGGTATTCTTTTAAGCTTATCGTAAAGATGACACTTCTATTATCATACGCAAGGTATTCTTTTAAGCTCAAGGCTTAAAAAAATATATATTACATCATTACAATTTTTGAAATTACTTATCTGGCCCTTTTCAATTTATTCTAATGCACATCCATTTTCTTTTACTTTTGAACACTCATAATGCGAATTGATAATTTTGAAACTTGTGAGCCCTTGAGAAAAGTAAATCACACAAAATACCAACACACAGACCAAATTAGACACACACACAGACCAAAATGAAGCAACAAAAGAAGCTAAATAAATACCGAACAAAGAGAAGAGGAGGGACCCATAAATCAGGCACAAGCGCAAGGGTTGTCTCCTTTGACCAGAACCTCATCTTCTCCGCTCCTAAAAATCAGATATCCAGCCCCAAGTCCTACCACAATAGCAATAAAAACACCTCCATTAAATGACATCACTGCCAGCATCAGCATGTACCCAATTGCAGAATTGACCGTAAAGAGCACTGCCGTAGCAGTCCGCACGAGGCTCCACCCCCAAATCACTTTTGAACGGAGCAGGGGAGTCTCCATGGATGACTCAGATGAAGCGGGCTTTGACTCGGCAAGGATCTTAAATCGGAACCGACGGTCCTCCATGTACTGGTAAAAGACAGAGGCGATGAAGAGCGCGAGGAGGGAGAGCAAGTAACCAAGCCATGAATCGGTTCTCCAGAAATCGAAGAGGATCGTGACATTTTTGCCCCAGTAGAAGGTCATGTGCATCATCTTGGATGAGGGGTAAAAGCGGAAATTCGCTGATTGATGAAACTGGGAGATTAGTAGGTTGAGTTGAGATTTGATTGGTAGAGGAGGGGAGGAAGGGGAGAAAGGTCGCGAGGTAGGAGATATAGAGAAGTATCCTTCTGTTTTGGAATTCTGGTCTCCAAAGTCAGAGAAATGACGCTACGTATCAGATTTTCCATTGATTGCTCAACGCTGGACCTGGTCTAGCGAGGAGCTTTGACCTGTGGGGGTAAAACAGTAACATACAAAATAGTCCGTAATCTAGACGGGAACCCAGTTAACATTAATGCGAAGTAGTTAACATTTTCTTCTATTTTTTTCTCATTTGCCGAGAAGCCTTCGGTAAAAAATATTTTCTATGTAATAGATTGAAATGAGTTCTTTGATTCCGAGGCAATCAACTAGAAGTGTTGCACACTTGATCTAAGATTTTGAGTGAAAATCTACACCAAAAGATTAGGATTTGGTTTCCTTAATTAATGTTATTAGTGTAGATATCCATTATCTCATAATAAAGGACGGGTGTAATTTTTTACTTATTATTATTTCAAGAATCTAGAAAGCTTATTTTGTATATCATCTCTCTAAACGTACATCTTAAATACTATTTCATCGTCCGTAATTAGTAGATTACAGGGATATAGGTTAGTAACAGTAGTCCATCCAATAAGAGAATTCAGATGCCACAGTAAGGGTATTCCAGTAATATCATCCATAAACCAAGAGCATCAAAACTTTAAAAGCAATCAACACAAAGGAAAGACGTCATGCAACTACAAATGTTAGTACAACTGTACAAGTTGTACTGCATGTGTACACCAAATTTTAGCAACCGGAGCAAACTGGGCGCCTCTCCAACCTTTCGGTCGTGCCCTTTGTTATTCCTATATGGGGCCTCTGAGCTGCTCCTACCCTTTTTGGGCCTAATACGGGGCCTAGTTTTTCGGCCTTTTCATCTATTTAAGGCCGAGAAAGTCGAGAAAATATGAATTGGTTAGAGAATGAAAAACTATAAAGAGTGAGGCTACGGTACTATGCATAGCACGGTTTGGTCCGTGCTATGGCTTAATATTTGAGTTTTCAAAATTCTAACGGTCGATCTGAACCGTTCAACATGATTATAAAATGAATATGTACTTGCAAATCAAATTTTATATTTTTTGAATTTTTTTTACTATTTTTTTTAGATAGGTAGAAAATCACTTGATCTGAAAATTCTGGACCATCCAAAAACAGTGATTTTCTACCTATCTAAAAAAATAGTAAAAAAATTCGAAAAAATGTAAAATTTGGTTTGCAAGTACATATTCATTTTATAATCATGTTACACGGTTCAGATTGACTGTTAGAATTTTGAAAACTCATATATTAAGCCGTAGCACGGACCAATCCGTGCTATGCATAGTACCGTAGCCTCACTCAACTATAAAACGGCACAATTGAAGATTTCTTTATCTAACAAGGGGTATGTTTTGAAATTCATATCCTCTGGGGTAACATAATATTTCTGTTTAGATTTGGATGAAATGCTTAATCCTACTTGTACTCTTTACTATATCTGGCATACTCTAGGGGAAGTTCCCTTCCACCAGCGGGCTTTTCCGGTAGCACTACACAGTCTTCAAATCAAACTGAAACTGCTTAATCGATCACTTTCTAGTTTCTTTACTATACCGCCAGATCAAAATTCGGATCAATTTGAAAGGTTCCTTTTATATTTGTGCAAATTATGTCTGGACGGTCTAGATCCAGACATAAATATTATGTTACCTTAGGTGATACAGACAGGGGCAGATTTGAAATTTTCGTCAGGGAGATAAAAAAATAGCAAATCGTGTTTAAACCCATTAACTAATTAGGTACTCGATAAAAAATAACTTATATTTTTCAATGCTCTGACTTATAATATCTGATGTTCTAACTTATAATTCTAATTACCAATCATAATTTAAGAAATTTATTTTAATTTTAACCTTAAATTTAATCCGAATTACAAATCAGAAACTCAGAGGGGGCAAACTCGGTTAGGACCGATATATTTCCATTAAAACTCAAAATCTAGGGGGGCGACTGACCCCCCTGGTTACATGTGGGTCCATCCCTGGATATGGATTCTAAGTTTTGATCGCTAGAAACAAACCGGTACTATGGTTATTGCGATCCCACTAATGACTAATTCGAGTAGAATTAGGGTGTTCTTAAGCTCACCATGTATCTTTGTGAGTTTAACTCAAAAACCTATCTGATTGACTTCAAACGACGCATCCAAACTAATATATTTCCATGTCAAATATATAAAGAGGCAGTGAAACCCTCATCTTTAATTAATATTTTAAAAACAAGAAAAGAGTAGGTCTGATGGCTATCAGACGTACTTTTAGGTTCGATGAGCATCAGAGCCATCCGATGTATTTTAAAAGTCGTGTATGTCTCGCTTTGAAATTTGTGCGCACAAATTTAAAAGTGTATCGAATGACTTCGTTGTCCATCGAACCTACTCTGCGCTCTTTTAAAAAAAGATAATACTTTATAAAATTGTCCAAATATTGAATAAAAAAATGCTTAATACTTCCCACTTACCGTTGCTTCAAGAGAGAGAAAAATATAAGAAAAAAAGAAACTCTTCGTTCCTCATTACGTAAAGTCGATAGAGACCCGGATTATAACAAGGAGTCGTCGTTGACTGTCCATTTCCCTCTGTCACATTTCTTCTGAGCTCTTAATTCGAAAGTAATTTTCTCCTCTCTTTTTTCCATTTACATTTTTATTTATTTGCATATCATGGCAAAACAACCGATGTAGATTTGAAATTTATGTCTTATATTAGCTAAAACTGTGACTGTATGCTGTATGCACTAGGGGACTGGTACCAGTTGGCCAGTTGGGTACATGTTGCATGTTACTTCAGCTGTACACCGCTCGGCAAGCTAAGTAGCAAGTAGATTACATGCCAACAAGGCATGGAATAGGAAATCATTATACTTAATTTTATGTTTATTTGTTTTGGTCAAACCGGTACCAGTTCTGGATGCTTTGCTTTGTACCGGACGGATTCGTTGTTTCTTCACTGAGGATGTAAATTTTACATCAGTAATTTTGTCATTGGCTGATCAATTTTTCATTGGTTGAATATTTTCTTGCTAAATAAAAGAAACAATGTAGGCATGAAATAATAGAATAACAATAAATAGTGAATCACATTGTGCTAAATATAACAATAATAAAAAGTGAAATCGAAAATTAGGGTGCTCAATAAAATAAGTTGTGAAAAAAAATTGAGTTAGTTGAGAAGAAAAAAGAGAAAATATCATATTTTATTCTTATCCTCCCTCATTATTCTAATTATGATGCTCGATTAACACTGTTTTTACGCTATTTTCACACTAATCTGAGTCACACTATTATTAAACTATTCCTTAGACAATCCATATAGACCCAAGAGAAATTATGGGTGTTCTAAACTTATTAATAGATCCATAAAAAAAAACTTACTAATAAATTTTTTTAAGTCTGTAAAGTGGAATTTTGGGCCTGTTCATAGCTGGGTTTTGTCCGGAGATGCTCAGTTGTTCACATGAGAGAAGGAATATTTTTGGGCCCAATGGATTTTAAATTGCATGCTTTCCAGAATGTTTTAGGTAGTTACTTTTTGGTAATGTACTAACACTAAAATATATATATATATTTTTAATTTTGAGTGAGATTATAATTATTTTTAACTACATATCTTCATTTGATGTGACTTTTCATGCAAATTTCATATACATCATAGTATCATACAGTTATGGTCAGCCTTCACACTAGGGTGTTTATCGGTTCGGTTCGGTTGAAACCGAATCAACCGAATTAAATCAGTGAACCGAAAAAACCGAACTGAGATAAATTTCAGTTTATTCGTTAAACCGAAATAACCAAAATTAGAAAGAAATAACCAAAGAGATAGAAGATCGATAGGGAGAAATAACCTAAATAACCAAGAGGGAAACGAAAAAAAGAGGAGAAATTAAAATGGGAAAACAAATCTAGTGAGTGATAGAGAAAAAAAAAATACAAAGAGAGAGTGAGTGATCAATTTTAAAAAAAAAGCAAGGAAGAAAGACACGAAGAAAGAAAAAAAGTAGGAAAGAAAAAAAAAGAGGGGAGAGAGATGGAGCAGGA
Organism: Carex kokanica; assembly: GCA_025461125.1. Lineage (NCBI taxonomy): Eukaryota > Viridiplantae > Streptophyta > Magnoliopsida > Poales > Cyperaceae > Carex > Carex kokanica. Next base: position 418,916 of record JAJGRX010000376.1, read on the forward strand.
AGCACAGAAAGAGAAAAGAGGTAGTGGGGGTTTGGTGGGACTCAAGTTGGAGAGTGAAAAGTAAAATTTAAAAAGGAAAAGAGAAAGTGGGAGAATGAAACTAAAGTCGGAAGCGTGAAAATGAACCGAAGAGAGGAGTGATTATTCGCGACTTCATTAGAGATCCGGTCGGTTCGGTTCAGCTGGATTTTAAATTTTATAAACCGAATCAAATTAAATAAACCGAATTAAATAAAAAATAAAACCGAATCGATCCATTTAAACCGGAAAACTGAACCATTTAAATCAAATTTTCTCGGTTCGGTTTAAAACCAAATAAACCGAACCATTCGAACAGCCCTACTTCACACACACCTCTCACATACTTCATCCATTTCTTGTTCACTAGTTTGTTCGGCATCTGTCTCCATGTTCTCCTCGCCAGGACGAGACTCGTAATTGTCAATTTTGAAATGCTAAATTTCCTCTCAAAATTAAATATTTCATGTGCTGTGTTTAAAGAAACGACATTTTAGAAAACTTGTCATGTGTTAGTTTAAAAAAAAAGGATGTTTATAAAATTTATCAATTTTGAGATAGGGGTGATGATTTTTCTCAAATTATATCAAGAATCTGATTAATGTAATTTAGAAGGACCTCAGTGAAATATAAATTTATATGGGGAGTTCGAGTAATAAAACAAAGGCCTTTTTTATACATATTGAGTGCCATTTGTTGAATGATTTGCCACGAGACAAATTATTTTTGATTTGATAATATTCGTGCTAAGAATATTAGATCAAGACTTAAGAGAATTGTCAATAATCTAGTAGCTCAATGACAGCTAATAAGGATGATCTCAAAGAAATCATGAATCCAAGCTTAAAAAAAACAGATTCAAAGAGTTCTGAAGAATCATCATTTTCTATGTCTAATAAATTTTATACGTGTCGTGTCATGTACATGCATGCAGCTAGTTATGTATTTATGTACTACAAGTAATGACGTGGTTTGTATTGTGTAAAAAATTAAGTATGAAAATCAAACATATTGTGTTTTGACGTATTGTGTATGTGTCTAGTTTTTTTTTTTTTCCATAAAATCCAAAAAAATATGTTAATATAAGAAATAAAAGTGTCATTAAAAGTCTAATAAAAATGTATCTGTATGTCAATGTGCAAATTCGAGTTTCATTTTTGCGAACACAATGCTTGTTGAAAATTTTCAACACATGCCAATGCCTTTATACTCATTTTTACGAATTCATATCCTCTGCATTAACTCAAAAGGGAATCTTTTGAGTTAATGAATCTCGACTGTTCAATTTGTTTTCAAGATTCGTGTGAACTAGATCTGCACTAATATTGAAAGATTTTCTATATTATAGACACGAGTCGGATTGGCTCGTTTAAAATCAGACGGTTGAAATTCATTAACTCAAATGATTCCCTTTTGAGTTAATGCAGAGAATACGGATCCCATTTTTACCACGTGTTTGACCGTGTTCCGTCTCGCCCCACATTTCGCGCCAGTCGTACCGTGCTAATGTTTCGCTTGCTTTTCATTGCCTATCCTTGAAGAAAGAGATTTATTCCTATAATTACAGTGGCTAGAGTGCTAGACTTTTTGATGGGGCAGTTGGTTCATGAAGTGTGCTTTAAATTTGTTAATTACTTTCAAATAATTATATCTGTGTTTGGTATGGTTCCTGGTCTGGATATGCTATGGACCGACCGATCACAGTAACAGGGGTTGGGTCGAACTTTGCTTGGACGAGTTGGGTCAAAGATGTTTTTGTGATTTGTTTGTTTTCCCATCTTTCACCGACACCTTATCAGGCTCTGGTTTTTTCTTCGTGGACTTTTAGCGCAAACATTTATCCTGTTAAATAAATCAGGTGGCAGCTTGCCACTTATATAAAAATACATAAATATATATAAATAGAATAAATATAAATAGATAAAAAAAGCTGAACCCTAAATACGCCTCCTTCCTATCCTGCCTAATAACCGCGGAGCACCTTCCTACCCCAATCGTCTTCGTCTCCTTCCCAATCGACTTTATTCTCTCTCCGATCGAGTCAGCGCTGGCCCATACAGCGAAGGTCTGGACCTCTTTCCCTAGTCGAAGCACAATATCTCTTCCTTTCCACACCCCTCTTCTTCTTCTCCTTCTCTCTGATTGCAATATTTCAGCCAAATAATCCAATCACGAACAGCTCCATTGGCGATGATTTTGCACGGCCTAGAAGGACGAGTTTCGATTCCTCTCTTGGTGGATGTGGTCTTGTGGTAGTTTCGAGGCCAGAAGGATTGCAGATCTGATTGAGCTCAGAAGGTTCGGGAGGTTTCAGGTTTTCCAGATTTGCGGTTCGGGATTAAATTTTGCAGGAGACAGGACACTGAAAAGGAGAGGCGTGTTTAGCTTTGCGTTCCTCCGCCTCTCTTTTTTTCTCTCGTGCTCTCGATTGCGAGAAGTTTACTCTCCTTTTGAAATTTGAAGAAAAAGGTGCGGTAGAAGTAGTTGATACTGAATCGAGCTCTATTTTGTGCCAACATTAAGCGCTTTCTGGTGCCAGGATTGTTCTTGTTCCTGAATTTCGGGAATATTTTTCATTTCTTCCTCTGGAGGAAAACAAGAGAGATCTCAAGTAGAGATTCCTAATGTGGAAAGGAAAAAAAATTGTACAGCTAGTTGCTTAAAGAAATAGTAGATCTGTTAGAAGTACAAGATCACAGAGATTTCAGGACATGGTATCAAATCGTTAAATTCACATGTTACATCTGTTGCAGATTGATCGGTCATCGTCTTCCTGTAGTGCTACCTTTTTCAAGTGGTTGCTAGAGGTGTGGAGGAAAATCAACAGCTGACGAGAAAGGTGCTTTGGAAATATGTTGAGCAGTAGTAACATTGGCTTGGAGCTGCCTAGAGACATAGACCCTTGTGTTAACTGGAAGAAGACTAAGGGCAAAAAGAGGGCTGTCAGACGGGCCCGGAGCTCTGTTGCCGGAGAAAGCAACAGACAAAAGGCTGCCACAACAAGCTCAAACGGCAGCGAGAATGCCTCAGATGAAGAATTTAAGGAAGCAGATCAAGTTCTGGCTTCAGAATCTGAAAAGGTGTTTATTTACCACCTTGGTATTGGATGCCACATTTTTAAGGTTGCCCTTGTCTATATCTAATGTTGAACAAATTTATCTAACTGTTAGATCTTTTCTATGTTCTATTTACAGTTAGGTGTGACAATTCTGGGTAGGCGCTTTAGTGACACAGTCCAGAATGTCCCAATCAAGAAAAGGATGCGATTGCTGACTGGTTCTCCTGCACCGCTCCCTCTCGACTCCAGCCTGGCATCGACTCTGGAGGCTGGCTCGGCTTCCTTTGTGGAAGGCTCGCTTGACAACCATGTTGATTTCTCTGGAATTTCAATTCTTGCTGAAGCTGCCTGCAAAAGTGACTTGCCAGACGAGGACACCAACTTCTCAGTTTCTGAAGTTCAGTCACCTAAAGGAGAAAATGGTGTGGTTATGTCTCAAGAAGTTTCTAAAGTGCAGTCTCCTGGTGGCACATCCGTGTCTTTGGAGGGTTCTTCTTCTCACATTGAGACTGCGAAGGAAGTATTAAATGATGGATCAGACAAGTCATCTAAGTCTGAGAAAGTTTCACGGGATTTAAGGCTTCATTGGGATCTTAACACTGTGATGGATGATTGGGACCAACAAGAAGATGGCAATGGTGCGGATGATGAGCAGAAGACCGCTTCTGTGGCTTGTAATACTGAAGTGTGCAACAGCCACAAGGAAGAACCTGAGAAGACGGCCAGGAATGAAAATCATGAGAGTACTATTAGGTATAATGGAGATGTGCTAGATATTGTCGCACCAAAGGAAAGTTGTGAGTTGCTTGGGACTGAATTGAGGAAAGAAGGCAACATTGTTATTGAAGTCAGTCCCAAGGATTCTATTGTGGAATCTATCACGCCCTGCCCAGTCCTGATAATTCCTCCATTTGGTCCTAGTTCAGCCAAGGAGGAAGTCAAGAGCAACAATGGACCGTACACAAACCAATTGTCTGCTTCTGAACATGAACAGTTATCCATGGAGCTGACCACTGGACCAGAACTGATCTCGGAAGAATGCACCAAGGAACCAATTGAAATAAAAGAAGAGGTTAACATGTCTGTATCTATCACTGACAAGCCACTTGAAGTCAATCCTCAATTGGATATGACCACTGGACCTGAACTGATCTCGGAAGAATGCACCAAGGAACCAGTTGAAATAAAAGAAGAGATTAAAATGGCTCAATCTATCACTGACAAGCCACTTGAAGTCAGTCCTCAATTGGAGCTGACCACTGGACCTGAACCGATCTCGGAAGAATGCACCAAGGAACCTGTTGCCAGTGCTCCTTATTCTGAGCCTAAGGATTCTGTGATGGGTAATGATCAGGCAGGAATTGATGCCATGATGGGGGGCAATATAGTGGAACATGATTCCATGACTGGAGATGACAAATTGGAGCATAGTGCCTGGCAAAGCGACTGCGATCAACTTGCTGAGGAGAAGAACCTTGCAAATCCGTCACATATTGAAACTGGCCTGATGCCGATAATCGGTAATGATGGAGGTCATAACCCAGTTGACACTGAGAAGATAGAGAAAGTTGATTTGTCTGTTAGTGATAAAATGGGTGTCGAGGTGGATAGACACGGGAGTTCTGTTGAGTTGCCCAATGACGGTGATCATTCACACTTTTATCCACCTAAGAAGGATCTTGAAGAAGATGACTATCAATATGAAGATGGAGAACTGAGAGAACCAGCTATTCCCTACTGGGGGATTGATGGTTTTGATGATACAGAGACTGAACGTGGGCATCGTGAAGCTGATGAACGAGGTAATTATCTCATGGAGCCATTGCCTGATGCTCCAGTCATGGGCTCTGTCACTCTTGATGCTCCTCAAGGAGAAGAGAAACTGTTGGTGGCTGATACATCTGTGCAAATTAATGATTGTATGGGCACTAACATGATTGCGAAGATGGATTTGGAATCTGAAGATCAGACTGAGCGGTTGGAGAATGACCAGGCAAACAATTTAGGTGAGAATAGCACTGCAGAGTACATGCATAGTTCTAGAGAGAAGTCAACAGGATGGGATAAGCAACCAGAAAGTTCGAGCAAAAATAGTGGATCTCCTTTGAAGCAGGAAAGTAGGCCAGACTCATCATCTAGGAGAGAGATATCGTTAAGCATTGACACGCTGAAATCTACTGATGACCCGCTTAGGAATGATAACTCTTTTGTCAGATCAAGAAGGTATATGTTTCTGAATTTCACATTTTTATAGTTGCTTTGTCTTTTAATTATAAGATCTTGTGTTGACCCTGGTCAATGATATTTTTTTTAGGTCCAAAGAAGACGACTTGGATGCACGAGCTGACCGGAATCCTCGAGCTCCTAGGATGCATGGCAGGGGCGGGCCCTCCCGGCAGTCTGATACTAGCCGAAGAGATGAACATTGGGTTGAGACCCGGATCAATACAGGTCGCACCCATCATAGGACAACAGAGTTCGGTGCTCCATCGTATGCTCCATATAATTCAGGAAATGCAACTGCCGCTTCTATTGCAAAGGTCAAGAGCAATGGCTTCATGGTGGCGCCGGATGGCACTTTGGTGAAGACTGGTGCGTCAGGTAGCTCCAGGAAATGTCAGAATAGTTCACCCTTCTATCATGGGACCCCTACAGAGAGAGAGCACCGGGGATTTCGTTCATCTAGAGAGAGGGTGGTAAGCCCCGACAGGTTTGGTGGCATTCGAGGTGGCCGACCTGGCAGGTGTGCTGCAGAGCCAGTAAGGGAGCAATATCATAGACCTGTCATAGAAATCAGCCCAGGCCCAAGAAGGCAAAGGAGTTTCTCCCCACATAGGGGCCACATACGACACATATCTCCATCTCACATTGGATCTCCTTCTAGGTCAAGAACCAGATCCCCTAATGCGTGGGTCTCGCCAACAGCAGGAGGTCGCTGTCTTGCAGATCATGAGCCAAGGCACGAGAGAGGGAGGTCGCCACTTCACAGAATGGGACCTGATTATGGTGATCGGCCTGGAGCACTGAACCTGGTGCACAGGAACCACCACCACTTCCCATCCCATGGTCCAAGGTGTGTTAATGACAGGAGATGCACCTCACCTGTTAACTTAATGAGGAGAAGCCCACCACGAGACGTGAGGTTTCATCCATTGGACTCGCCGCCGCCATTACATCGGCAGAGGGATGAGTTCTACCACCATCCAGTGCATTCTGGGCAAAGATGCAATGGGTTTGACCATAGGAGGGGGTTTGAAGAAGATCAATATGAAATGGTCCATGCTGAGAGGCTTTTTGAGAGGAGTGTGAATGGAGAGGGTTTCAGGCCTCGTTATTCAAGTCAGAAGTCATTTGAGGCTCATAGGAGGAGTAGCCCGAGGGGGAGGCTTAACCGCGGTTTAGGTGGGGATGTGAATCACAGAGGCAAGGACAGAGACAGCTTCAAGTTTGGAAGAGGTAGGGGGAGGCGTACTAATGGCAAATATGAGAAACGTGAGATGCGAGATCGCAGTGGTGGTGACGATGATGCAGCTGAGAGAAGAAGACTATCCTGAATTGAGGCTACTTGGGTTAATAACATGCAGTCTTTTAGTTTTCTAGGAAGTTGTATATATTTTATATTGGCATTAGGGTTTTGAAAATTTCCGTCTTTTCAACATGTTTTACAGTTTTTATTTTCAGATCATCTGTTGATCTATTTTAAATTAATTTCTGTTTTCTGACTCATTGATCCGTGGGTTATTTTGTCTTGCTTTTGATGTCATTGGGAAGTGAAAAGAAGGTATGAATCAGTGAATGAATTTTAATTCGAGTTGTTGAAGTTTGAATTTCAGTCTAATTTTATGTGGGTGGCGCGTCCTTTACCTGCAAGTCTACATTCTGCCACTATCAAGGATAGAAAACATGCAGATGCTACCTTATTGGAAGGAAAGCTTATTTTTGCAGCAAATTGTGTGGTGTTCACAAATTGCAAGTATCAATACTAATAGAGAAAATAAAAAGGTTACTCTTCTGTGTACTTGATATTTTGGGGTGCCATACTGAGATAATCGTGTTATGTTTTCAGAAAGTGCGCACCTACTATAACGATAGTCAATAAGATTTGATCCTTGTGCCTGAAGTCATGTCACATGGACTGTTTAGATTATCTTGCTAGAAGTTATTTGCTTGACGCAGTTGCCTTCCCATGCGGCTATGCCTCTTTTGGTCAAAATCATTTATATATTTGCTTGCGTATTACTATGGGATTGAAATTTCAGTCCCTATCATTCGCATGTGAAAGTATATTTTTTAACATGGCATGTCAACTTGATATCGGAGGATACAATTATTAAACAACAAATCCTGAATCAGCATTCCGGAACTTCAAATTAAAATGCTGCTATAGTTAAGTTAGATAAACTTGCTGTTCAAAACGCGTCACAATTTCTTATTTTTATTAAAATAATCCAATTCGCTTCAATTGACCTAAATTATGCATTTAAACCAGAATTACACCCAAATTGACCTCAAGTAACTATTAAAATTGGAATGACCGTTGTACATTCTTATCGGGATTCAACACAGAACACATTTTTCTTTTTTCCAGATCCACGAACTTCACCAATCATCATCATCAGGCCTAGAGACTGAGAGTCTGAGAGGTGACCGGAGCGAAGTAACACCCGCCAAAAGCAAGTACTAAACCTTGGGTTTTTAAGTGGACATTCCAGAGCAAGAGCAAGGACTGAGCTCACATTTACTCTCCTTGAGCTGAGCCAGACTAATAAAAGACGTTTTCTGGTAAAATTGTCTCAGAGCATCCATGAGACAAACTTTTCAATTTACCTGCACAGATTTCAACACAATAATTTAGATAAACTACTAGAAGCAAAACAAAGCCTGACTTTCTGTAAAACCGAATATCATTAAATGGAAAGAAAAAAGTCTCCAGAATTTTCAGTTGCTATCATTGGAAACAAGATATTTCAAATCAGATGCACCTACAAATTATGCTCTTAATTTGAAAAATAACTAGTCATAAAAAAACCAAAACGGGAAAGAGTTTCGGAATTCTCGCTGAACACTTGATCAGAATGAATTTATATCATTTAAGGTAACTCAAATTTTTTAATTTCAATCCAAGCCGTTACAGATTGGCACAAATCACAAAACTGTCTGCTCCAGTCAGACTCGATTCTTCAGCTGGTCGGTCGGTCCAGTTTTGTGCAAATGCAAAATTTACGTTAATATGGCATTGAAGAAGAACCAAATTGAGAGGGGTGAAATCCCACAGCAAAAAGTCAATTTCACCCCTCTTTTCTTTCTTCTTCTCCGTTGAATGCTGAGATTACCGGGGAAGGCCCACAGTGACGATCTCCGATCAGAGGATGTTTGCTTCTCCTTTGGACAGTAGATTTTTACTTTTAAATCAATGTTTTCTCTCAAACTCTAAGGTGAATTAGCTGAATTCTCTTCAGCAACTTGTGTTTTCCGATTATCAAAATTCACTTCTGAATGAACCCTATTGAAATCATCTCTAATCTATTCAATTGAATTGAATTGAAGTTAAATAAATTTTCATTCCGATCATAGGGCAAATTACCCCTATACTTCATCCAGTTTGTTAAGCACGCTGGTCAGCTTGCACCCTTTTGCAGCTTAGGTGTACCTTGTCAGATTGAGCAGTTGAAGTATCAATATATTTGATGCATGTAAACAGAAGATTTGATTCAAAATATTGCTTTCCCAAATACACAACATTTACAACTAAGCAAAAGCTAAGCCTTAAATTGTTATTAATCAAAGCCTAACTGAGCCTTCACTTATGTAAAACAAATTACCAGCTTCTTATAGAAAATAACCCAATATTTTTTTTGCTTTACAAATAAAATAAACCATGTTTTTCATATCAAACACCTACAAATATTTTTGTGAATTTCAAAACATAACTTGTCAAAAGATAACCAAGGTCAAAACAAATTAAATAACCCCCTTTACTTCTTCTTGCTATGTCGGCACGCTAGTCATCTTGCACCCGATACCAGTTCTGGTGTACTTTGCGGGATTGAAATTCAAACAGAATTAAACAGTTGTGTTTAAGTGATACTTGTGGCAATCAAAATATTGAAATAGTTTATGCATGTTAACTGACGATCTGATTCAAGATATTACTTATATCCTTCAATTGTTATTCAATCAAGTCCAACTGAACATTCAGTTATGTGCAACAAATTTCACCTAAGCCTCATTCTACCAACAGCAACCAGAGCCCCAAACTAAAGATGAGCATAAGCAAAACTCATTTCAACCCAGCAGTGCAATTGAACAGCAATACTGCAAAAAGAAAAAAATAATAGCAAATTAAGTAGCTTGAGTTCAGTCAAGTACCACTTGCATTGATGTATACATGTGTTTTCCAGTGAGGGACTAAATGATACAAACCAAAATAGAGTACCTGCATTACCCAGGGCCAAAGAACCATGAAGTGAGGGGCAGACTAGAGGCTTCTAATAATATCATCCAGATCTCAAATTTCTCCTCCAACTTGGAGACTTTCAATAATATTATCCTGAAGAAAATGTTGAAAATGTTCTATCAAGATAATAGATGATACAACTAAACCACATAAAAAAAAGGTGGATGAAGTACATAACCGATACCAAAATGTGTTTGATAGTGATGTTACCAGCATCTACCACAAGCATTAGGACAACAATTTTACCAGCTATATATCAGTTGAATACCAATTCTAGGTATTCAAGATTGCAATTATTGTAATGTACTGTTGCGATAAATTTCCAGAATAATTCAGATAGTTAAGTAAATTAATCATAATAAAATAAATCAAGTTAAAACAATAGTACCCGGATCGTGCGAAGCACTGTCCTTAAGCGTATTCCATCTCATCGTGCAAGATGGAACCGTAACCAAGATAATTCGGGGTTGTTGCTTCTTAGGCACGCCATGAAAGCAACTGACGATACCTCCGTGATATCCAGCATAGATCAGATTTTCTCTTTTTGGATGGAAAGGTGGGAGAGCAAAATCAGTTTTATTTCTGCTATATTCTCTATTCCGGGAATGAAAGAGAGATGAACTTATATAGTAAACAATTAAATTGAATTCATTAGAGGAAAGGAAACGCATCCAAAATATTCGATAATTTAAAGGTCATTAATATCTTAATGAATCAAAGATCAAACGGATTTAAACAGAGAAAATCGGAACAGGAACATATATCTAAATAAGGTACAATCAAGTGGTCTGTCCAATTGGCAAATATTTAACAAATATTCAATTTTCGGTTTAGTCCCTCAAATTAACAAATATTACAAATGATAATAAATTTTGAGTTTTTCAAATAAGTTCCAACATGTACTTGGACAACTTTCTTCGATAACTTCATTTGTGCAGATTAAGATTGGAATTGTCAATAGTGAACATGAAATTACTGTTTTCTATTTACTTCACATATAGACGGTACATTATATTTAGGTAAATTAGATTTGGTTTCTTAATTTTTTTCACTTGAATCTAGGGTTGCTAATGAGTTGAGTTAGCTCGAGCTCAGGATAACTCGAATTCAGCTCGAAAAATAGCAAGTCGAATTGATTTGAGTTGAGAAGTTCGAGCCAAGCTGACTCGAACTCAACTCGCGAGTAACTCGAGTTGACTCGTGAATTAACTCGTGATCAGTGATCCTAATTACCTACTAGTAGTTTAGCACTTTGAATTTACGGTGTTGAACTGTTGTCATGTAATAACCTATTACCAAAAAAGTTTATTTGTTCAAAAAGCAGCCTTAGTAGAAATTTTTGTAAATATTCACGCATGTCATATTTAATTTTATTTACTGGTAAGAAACGGCATCCCTTGAAACACTGCTATTTGAGTCAAGTTGGGATATGGAACGCAAGTACTGAACTCAACCGACTCCAAGTTGAAATGAGCGAGCTGAGTCCAACTTGAACTCAACTCATGAGTTAAACGAGTTACTCAACTCGTGTCAAGAGTAACTCAAGTTTTTAACGAACGAGTTGTTAGCGAGTTTGTTATCGAGCTGAGTTTGAGCAGCTCACGAGACACGAGCTTTTTGTATAGTCCTACTTGAATCGATTGATTTCATACTCGTATTTTTATATCAATCAACTTCATAAATATATACAGATCAGATCTCGATACAGATTCTTTATTTCATTCTATGCCATGACCATCTTTTATTTCCATTAAAGGAAATATGACACCAGTACCTGATTTCAATAAGTGAGCTACCTTTTACCTGTCTTGATTAATGAACTACTGAACTACTTCACGACGATTTATAAAATAAAGGAATTCATTTTTCTTATTTGGGCACATATTCAGGTGCAAGTAATTGAGAAATCCAACTGTTGAGCCGACGGACCTCTGACTGAGATGCTCATCAAACCAATAATGACTATGATAATAGTAAATAAATAAATAAATAATAGTACAGTCGAGTAATGAGATTAAAGGGCAACATGTCCCTTTCGGATTTCAACAACAATCCGACGTAAGCAAACAACCAAAAGAAAAAGAAAAATGAGAATGAAAGTTTCATCACGACTCGTACAAAAATAAAGAGAGTTCCATCACGGCACGGCTTCAGCCAATGTATTGCCGGGTGGGGTTTCTCCCTTTCTCCTCACACCTGTTCTTAGTTCCTTTTTCCTGTGGAGTGATAGCGATTACTATCTAAAGATCTATCCAAATCCTCTTATCTTTTTACAAAGCACCATTTGCCATGTACTATGTTGCAATCATCAACTCCTCGTTATCCTTTTCGCATGAGCAACTACTCCTAGTTATAGAAAAGAATATTACAATTTGCAAAGAAAATATCACACATGAAGTTATGAGGCGAAAATTCTCTGCCAATTGTGACAACCAAATGCCATGTACAATTTGAATTTTGCATGTTCATTAATTATCCACGAATTTCACCGTGCTCTATGATTGGTCCCTGATTTCAAAATGGTTAGACGAACCACGAACTTTTGCGAAATAAATTTAACTAGGGATCAAATTTCGTAAGATATAACCGGACTATAAACACTTCATGCTTGAGGCCGTTAACGGATCGAAGAGACTATTGGAGCAACATTAATTAAAGGGACCGAATAACTATCCCTCAAGTCATTTTCTCCATTCATTCTCCGGTCAATAACTATCTTTGTTGACCGTTAATTAAGAAGGAACCACAAATTTCAGCGCTAAAAGACAAAACAAAACGCGTCATTATTGGCGAGTGCAAGTATTCATATATAATACATCAAGTATTCATATATAACACACTAAGTATTCATACCTAAGATATCAAGTATTTAAAAAAAACTGGACACATCACTCACTCATCTTTTACACGTTTTTAGAGGTGGTTTTTTTTTTCTCCGTTCACTCTAACCAATATTTCTAACAATCTGTGAGGAATTTTGCAAATCTAAAACCACGAACGTCTTCTACACAATTTTCTTTTTCAAATGAGATCCATGATGACATACTTTCGAGTTGTCCGTTGAACAAGTATTTATAACTTGTTCTTCAAGTATTCATACCTCATCGAGCAAGTATTCATACTTTATCAGTATTTCACAAATAAAAAACTGGACACATCATTCACTCATTTTTTACCGATTGAACTTTATTACCACTCAATCATTGGAAGTGTCCAGTACACTATATTTTTCTTTTCGGTTTCCTTGTCCGATCCAGCCCACTCAATCACTAGAAGTGTCCAGTACACTCAATCACTGAAAAAAAAAACTGGACACATGTAAAAGATGGGCGTGTGATGTATCCGGTTTCATTTTTCGAAATACTTGATATCTTAGGTATGAATACTTGTTCGACGAGGTATGAATACTTGCTCGACGTGGTATGAATACTTGCACGACGAGATATGAATACTTGCACTACGAGGTATGATACTTACGCGACGGATAACTCAAAAGTACTTCATTATGGATCTCATTTGAAAGAGAAAATTGCGTAGAAGACGTTTGTGATTTTAGATTCGCAAAATTTTTCACAGATTGTCAGAAATATTGGTTAGAGTGAACGGAGAAAAAAACCACCTCTAAAAACGTGTAAAAGATGAGTGAGTGATGTGTCCAGTTTTTTTTAAATACTTGATATCTTAGGTATGAATACTTGGTGTATTATATATGAATACTTGATGTATTGTATATGAATACTTGCGCGCGTCAATTGTAAAAATTTTCAAATATAAGCGGTCTCCCACGTAATTAATGATTGATACGAGTTTTCTTTTGTCTTTTTGTGTTCGAAGTTGTGGTTTTTCAAATAATTAATAATTGGAGGATAAATGGAGAAAGACATCGGGAAAAATAAATATTTTCCCTTAATTAAATGGTGGTGGATTGATCCCATAAATTGGGGTTGGTTGACGAGTTTAATTTTTTCTTTGTTTGTAGGTGTAGCGAATATTTTCTTAATGGATTGGTACGTAACATTTAAAACACCGAGGATGAGTAGGATAACGTGCAAACTAATAAAATAGCGTAATAGCAAACACAGTCAAACCGTTTGAAATTGATACTTTATGATAAAGATAGTTGAGTTTCAAATTCTAAGGGTATGGTTGGATACGGAGAGAATAGTGTTATTTTTTTCGCCATTTTCTGTTTGGATCACACAAAAAATAGCGCTATTCTCGCTAACCCGTCCAAAACATGAGTTAGTGCTAACTCCAGAACAATGCTATTCTCGCTATTCCTGTGCAACATCCAAACGCACCGTAAAATAACATTATTTTTATTTTTTTCTTATTAAAGAGTCAGGTACATCCATCATTTTTTTATACTATTTAAGAGAATCTGCGACTTTTTTTATAGAGAGACGGGAACTCGTGCTGCTGCACTAAGTTTACAGTTCTAATAACATTATTAGTTATTATATTAATCATTAATTATTATCAAAATTAATTATATAGCTGAAATTTATTTAATTTATTACTCATAATTGTCCATCAATGTGTATATTTAATTTTAGTATACAAAATTAATTAATTTATTATGTGATAATCTACTGAAATTTTATTGTTTTATATATATTTAATTTGCATTCTATTTGATAACATTTATCTCAATTTTTTTTTTATCAATACATATTTTTATTCCGGTGCAAAATTTGAAAAATAGTCCTAGTAGTCTTAATAATGTTATTCTACTATCATGCCAATAGGCAGCAACATCATTCTTTTAGTTTTAGAAAGCAATTTTTAATTTAGGAAAAAAAAAAAGTTCGTCTACGCGTGTACTATGACTTTATACTCATTTTAGAATTGATCCAAATTTTTTGTTTTTTTTTTCTTTAAAAAGAAAGTGAATATGCCCAGAGTAGAGGTAAAACAGTATGGATAATATCCGATCTGTATTCGAAAAATTTAGCTGTGGATATTTGATATCCGAATATCTGTGTGAAAATGAATACAAATATGGTTTTACGTTTCAATTATCTGTATCCCTATAGTAGATATATATCATATATTTTAATATATGTTATGAAAAAAATTATATTATTCACCATTATAATTAGATAAATATTATAAACTTTAGTATTTTTTATATTATTTTAATAAAAATCTGATCCGATTCGTTTTCATATCTGTATCCAGCTAATATTCAATCCGTATCCGTATTCGAAAAATAAAAAAAGAGATATAGATATGATTCTACCACTGTCTGCTCGGTTTTCACCTCAGAGTCTAATTAACTTTTTATTGCATGGAGGCTATATAAAGAAAAAAAAAAAATGAACACGTCTCATTGTTTATTGACTCTCCTATTTTCTCTCGTCTCATCTCTCTACTCATTCCATTCCAAAATAAGTTAACTTTTTCCCCGATAATATGCACGAAGATTAACAAATAATAATAAAAATTAAAAATGCACTTTATTTAAATAATTAAAAAAAAAAGGCAAATCGAATTGATGATATTAATCGTGACATGACATTATTAAAAAATTCTTAAATTTCAACTACTACGAAATATAGATTTTGACTCTGTAGTCTGTACAACTAAATCACCTCAATATATCAAATCAAATAATCAACTGTGTTTGGACAAAGTAGGAACAATCATGCAATTATAATTGTATAGGCAACTCAAACAGAGGATCAGAATCCGACATCATGCATGCGCCTTCGTACCGTCCCGTCCGCTCCCAAGATTCTCTCCGAGTCCGCATACTCTGCATTAACGCACCATTTGAGTTTAGATCTGGACCATGCCTGTAATGCACGTATCCTTTAATTTCGTGCAGATTTAAATCGAACGGTTTATATATAAATCCAAATTTTGAGTTAACTCAGAGGCTACGAACCGAAATTTTTATTAATATCCAAAAAAATATTAAATCTCAAAATCTACACCCGAGAAATTTCGAAATCGGTCCGAACTGCAAATAAAGTTTGCAGTTTTACCAGATTTAGAAATTCCTGCATAGAGAGTAGATTTTGAAATTTAATTTTTTTTTTGGATATTAATAAAAAATTTCGGGGCTACGAACTCGATTCTCTCCTTCCAGTTTGCACTCAATAGGCAATACATAGGCACCTCTTCATTTAAAACTTCTCTTCCTTCTTTTTGCTCCTCCTCCCGTGTCCCGTCTTTTCTTTCTCTTCCCTTTTTCTCTCCTCTCAATTGAACCACTGTATTTTACTTCAACTCACTATCAAACAGCCACATAATCAGAAAACTCTTCACTATGGGGGGATTCACAAAGAAAGAACACCAGTTTCTCTCTGAGCTTAGCCTCACACCTCGCAATCCAGGTTCATTTGTGAATGGCATCTGGAAAGGCAATGGCCGAGTTATTTCCTCCGTCAATCCGACTAACAACCAGGCTAGTTTCTTCTCTTGACCCCTTTTTTTTAGTTTAATTTGATCTGGTATTATCTGACTTCGGTTTGATGCAATTTTCAGGTGATTGCTGAGGTGGTGGAGGCATCGATTGAGGACTATGAAGAGGGAATGCAAGCTTGTGCTGAGGCTACCAAGATCTGGATGCAGGTTGGTAATTTGGAATTAAACTCAATAGAAGAGGATTGTCGCTTCATATTTTTTTTTTTATGTTAAGATTGTAGAATGTAACTAAATATAAGTTTTTTTTTTTTCACTCTTTCTGGTAAATTTCTGAAATTTTTTGTTTTCCAATTATAGCTACTGAAAATTTTAGTTTGCAAGTGAGCATTATGAGCTTCTCAATAGATGGAGTATGGTTTGGGTAGAGTGGGAAGAGGGATGGATGGATGGTATTATATTTATCTTTGATTATGATGACATGCATAGTATTAGCATTTCTAATTAGCTGTTATCGTTTACACACTTTATTGAATTGAAGCATCATGGGATTCTATTGTCCCTCCCAATTTGAATTAAATCAGGGTAAGTACGGCAGCTAGTGGCTTAGCTGACTTTGAAGGAAATTATATTAATTTTTCAGTTGAAGTCACACTTTCTTTTGTTGAATGCTAATGTGAAAACATTTTTATCTTGATTGACAGATCCCTGCTCCAAAGAGAGGAGAAATTGTAAGGCAAATTGGAGATGCTCTGAGGGGCAAGCTTCATGAACTCGGCCGACTTGTTTCCCTTGAAATGGGCAAGATACTACCTGAAGGGATTGGTGAAGTTCAGGTACCTCCTTTTTATAAATTTATATAAAAACGTTAGTTTTAACTTGTTTCTGTAATGTAATGCAAATTGAATGTAACTTTGTTCGTAATATGAATAAGAGTTAACATTTTTGTGGTTACTCCGAAAGAATACTGAATGTTTCATTTGTTTCCTGCAAAATGCAGTATTTCTTTCATAATTAGTTGTAATATCGAACTCAATATCTTTTTTCCCATATGCAAAGATATCACCCAATAGTTTTCATAATTACAAGCACCAAATTGTAATTACTCTGAGCTGCTAAATTAGTATGAACTGAAATTATATGAATGTTTACTGCTTACAAATAACTCCTCCTAGAATAGTAAAATAGAAACTGCTATAACTTTTGACCAGTTTCACTGTTCCCTTAATCTTCTTTCCCCTATAGTGAAAACCAAATTGAACAGAAATTAGGTCAGTCTTGCACTTGGATGCTTGGTTCTATGGATGACTCAAAAGTAATTTTTAAAACTTTTATGAGGCATCCATATCATTTGATTGATTTCTTTTTGTTGGGTTATATTTTTGGTAATTGCCTTTTGATAAATTTTCACATATGTTTCGTTGATGACTATTCATGAATGACATTTATCAATTATACAGGAAATAATTGACATGTGTGACTATGCTGTTGGATTAAGTCGACAGCTGAATGGATCAATCATCCCATCTGAACGTAAGTTTAATTATCTCATTATTTAGATGCAGAAGTGAATATTGCCATATATAAATTTCAGTATTTTCAGCCATCTATATAAAATATAAAACACCTTAGTGGTTGATGCCATGCACAGGAAACCTCGCCATACTGTAGTTGGAAATTTAGAATTAGCATAGACCTGCTGGCACAAATGTAAATCAAACTATGGGCGAAATTCTAATATGTTACTTGAATTGTCTGTATTAGTACTTTGCTAAATGATCTCACACTCTATCAATCTTTTTTTTTTTTTGATGTTCTGTTGTCTAATGCTTGCTACTCAACATTTTTCTTGCCACAGGACCAAATCACATGATGATGGAGGTGAGTAGAAGCCAACTCTAGGATTGGTAAAATCTTGCAAATTTGGTTTTTGAGAAGAGTAGCTCTTGATTGTGTAAACATATTTTTATATGACTCAGGTTTGGAATCCCCTTGGGATTGTTGGTGTCATAACAGCCTTTAATTTTCCATGCGCTGTACTCGGTTAGTTCATTTTGCTTTGGGATTATTTCTTTCATGAACCAGACCAACTGACTAATTGGTGGTGCTAGTATCATGTACCGTAAATTATGACAGAATTTGTGAATTAGTGATGTTAGTAAGTAGAAAACTTCGTGCTTTTGCAGGGTGGAATGCATGCCTTGCCCTAGTGTGTGGAAACAGTGTAGTTTGGTAAGATTTGAATTTGTTCTAGTAATGCTGCCTTTTCAAATAGTGTTTAGCAAGCAATTTCTTATCACACCAAAAATTATAGACTTGGAAACATGTGAGTAATGTGATTGACACACAACCTTTAGATTTGGACAAACGTATATTTCATTATAATGCTAATCATACAAAGACGATTTAAGATGTTGTGTCCAGTTTGGCTGAACATTTTATGGAGCAATTGCTCCAGTTAATTTGAAAAGTTGTTATTATAAAATATATAAAATATATCAAAAAATTGTTGGTGGTATTGACAAGTTTGTGAAATGTTAGGCATAACTTGCTAGTAAAGTATTTGGTACAAGGAGCCAGAAAACATTTGTGTGTGTGTGTTGGGGGGGGGGTTTAGCCCCCCCTTCGTCCCTACTGCCTTCCGCGCCTGTTGATAAAACATCTGGTGGAACTTGTAAAAGGACTGTTAGACTGTGCTGCTTCTAGTTGGGAAGTAAAGTTGAGCTTGCTCTGGAAAATCTTATTACAAGTGTTCTGAAGGCTGCATTTATCAATTCTGTTGTAATAAAAATTGGGGGAAAAAGCAAAGATCTGACAGTGTTTTTTAGCAAAGTGAATGAGGTCATGTTCCAAAAGTTTGAACTGCTAAATGGTGTTGGTGTAAATACTTTAGTCTGTAAACCCCCCCCCCCCCCCCCCCCCCCCCCCCCCTGTAATTTGCATGTGGTGGTCCTTGAAAAACGAGTGGACAAGTTGAATTGGCACAGTGAAAGGGGTTTTTGAAAATAGAACTGTGGCAGTTTTAATATTTGATTGTTCATTAGCACGAGGTGATATATTGAAGTTGTGGATCATAGGAAAGGAGCACCTACGACCCCACTAATCACAATAGCCATGACTAAGATAGTTGGTGGTGTACTGGAGAAGAACAACTTACCTAGTGCCATATTCACTGCATTTTGTGGCGGAGCTGAAGTTGGCCAGGCGATGGCTGCTGATGAAAGGGTACCTTTGGTCTCATTCACTGGCAGCACAAAGGTACCTTAAGATACATAATTCAGTTTTTTTTTTTTTTCATAATGCCCCACTTCTATCCTTATTGAGAAAACACCGATAACTTTTGGCATTTTGCAGAAGAACCCATTTTTTAAATCATTATGGAATGCTCTGACTGATCTTTTTTGGGTCTTGAAGTACTTTCTTTTCTTCTTGGAGAACTTAAACGATCCTTACCAATTTCACAAATTATTGCGTATTCTTTCTCTTCCTATTGAATAAGTGATCGGGGTAGTTTTAGGGAAATGGGACAAATATATAAGAGAAACAAAAAGAACGAGAACGAGAGGGATTCAATTTAGAGGTTATTGCCTCCAGTATGAGGCATAATGTATACAAGTTATGTTTGGATTAGAAATTTGGACGATATGGTCAGTATTAATCTAGTTTTGGGTGCTCCTTCATGTATCTGGAATTATAAATGTTTGCTGTTTTCTCTTTGCAAAAAGGTATCTGCATTTCCTCCTTTGGTTAGGATTATCTTTGATATCTGTTATCGCTAAATATCTCTTAACTTGACAAGCGGAACTTCCTTTTTGTGTGGTAACAAATGCAGGTTGGTCTTTCAGTTCAACAAAAGGTCAATGAGAGGTTTGGCAAATGCTTACTCGAGCTGAGCGGGAACAATGCCATTATAGTAATGGATGATGCTGATATCCAGCTGGCAGTTCGGTCAGTCTTGTTTGCAGCTGTCGGCACGGCTGGACAACGTTGCACCACTTGCCGTAGACTAGTAAGATTGAATCTCTTAAAATTTGAACCAAGAATGATCATATTACATCTCCATGGTGATAATATCACTTAGCTTTACTACCCCTATCCAATTGATCATACTGATCTTATTGCAAGCATGATGCACACAAATCTGCAGGCCAATTTCAAGTCCCTAAATATCTTTGGCATGTTTAAAGCTGATGTCACATTCTAACATATATATCCTAAACATACAAATTTGTACGGAAATAAGCTAGTAAATTCTAGTTGAGGTAACTGTTCATGGTTGGAGGTATATCTATGTAATGAACTTGATGTGAAACTGCTTCAATTTGTGGAAGTACTGTTGAAGTTTACTTGAATGTTCAAGTTTACTTAATGTGGTGAAATGTGCTTGGTTTAATTTAACTCATATTAAACCTTGCATTTTTTTTTTTTCACTGACCTACATATGCTCTAAAAAAATGCAGCTTCTCCATGAAAGCATATACCAGACTGTTCTTGAGCAACTAACTGAAGTGTACAAACAAGTTAGAATCGGGGATCCTTTGGAAAAAGGTACCTTATTGGGACCACTCCACACACCTGCCTCAAAAGAGAACTTTGTGAAAGGAATTCAAGCTATAAAATCTCAGGTTATTTTCAGTTATACTTTTGACCAATAATTAAAGTATCGTCATATCTGAAGTTGCTGCAACTGTTGATACATTAAGGCTTAGTAAATATATTTGTATAATTGAAGGTTTCCTCAGGCTGAGTTCTACAGATGAGTGTAGTAAGGGCACTATCTGTAGCTTGTGGCATATCTATTGCTTCTTGCAATATCTGTGCCCAAAATGTGAACCTTAGCAAATCCTTACATCGAAGCAGTTAAGTGTTGGTATGGTTTCCTATAGTGGAAAAATATGTTGTTAGGTTGAATGTTATTCTGTTTGTCATCTATTGAAATGATACATTCGCATGCTCAAGTTGAGGGATGTATCTGGGGATTCATATGGTTTCTACATATGTAACCTGTTGGTCCTAATTTTGTTGTTTACCTATATATGTCTATGCCTATACAGGGAGGAAAAATTGTCACTGGAGGGTCAGTAATTGAATCTGAAGGGAATTTTGTGCAACCAACAATAGTAGAGATCTCACCTAGTGCACCTGTTGTCAAGGAGGAGCTGTTTGGCCCTGTTCTCTATGTGATGAAATTCCAGGTACAACCCGACCCTTCTATGTCACCCTCCCTCCGCCGCTCTCTACATGTATATCTGCGTGTGTGTGAGGGGGGGGGGGGGGGGGGGGGGGCATGCATTACTGAAAAATTAGTTGCAAGAGTCTTTTGCTGTAGTATTTACTGAACAAATTCCAGTCAGAGCACTTGCTAGAAGGTTTAGTGAGGAGTTTTAAGTTCTGATCGTTTTTATTGGTGGTGGTCAGTCCGTACCACTACTGAGTCTAACCTGCTTTCCCACTCAGCTTCTTGGTACGAAACATCAGTGCTCTGACTTTTGCCACAAAATATACCAAATTATTAAGAGAATTCTCTTTTCCATACTTCATTCAGACTCTGAAGGAAGCAATTGAGATTAACAATTCAGTGCCACAAGGCTTGAGCAGCTCTATTTTCACACGTCGACCTGAAATTATCTTCAAGTGGATTGGGTAAGCGTTATACACTAAAGGTGTGGTCTTTAAGCAAAAGTGTCCTAGAGTTTTTGATAAATGTAAAAACTCACTTCTTTGTTGGGAATGGAAGTGTCTGTATTTACTTGCTCCCGGACAAGGTCTTTGTGAAAATATGGGGCAATACAGTAAATAATCATCCAAATTTGAAAAATGTTGTTGAGGAAATTAGACTTAACTATCATATATGGATGACTTCAAGTGATACTTCTGTGATTCCTAAGCAAGGGCTTGATATATTTATAAGAGGAATGTTTTGTCAATTTTCTCAGAGCTAAGCAAATTGTGAAGGCACAAGAAGCAGTGTTACGAATGTTTCGAATAAAGATAGTTTTTGGAGGTTACTTAAAATATTGGACTTTCCTGCAATGTTATTGAATTGATAGGCTCTATTGACACAAACCTATCAGTCGAATGCATATGTAAATAACAAAAAGTAAAACTGCAGATCTCTTATAAGTTAGACAGGTTGGGCATCAAATTTGGTGCAATTTGAAGGGTAGAATGGTTTTTTATCGAGTGGTGTGACAATTTAACAATTTAGTTTTTATCGGCACTTGATGGATGCCCAACAATTCCAAAATTGCATCAAGTTTTATACAATCTATCTAACCTTAGAGAACATATCTACAATTTACTTTTTGATGTTGATAGCTGTTTTGTCAGTTGGTGTGATTGTCAAATAAATATGGTAGTCAATATATCCCTTCCCTTTGTTGAATTTAGGAGCTTTGTGTTATCATAAGTTAGGGCCTAGTATTTTTTGGTAGCTAAGGTGTGTGTTGTGAATTTCTCATAAATCAGTTCCAAGGATAGCTACATTAATTAACCAAAACTCAATTGAATAAATAGACTGATGGAACCATTCCTGACATAAGTAATTATCTGTTGTGATGTTAGTAGTTACTTTTTTTAGTATAGTAAAAAAGCATAATATAGCTGAGAGGATGCAATGTTGCCAATATTGTCACCAGCTCATTGAAACTGGATCGAGGCAACAGTTGCTTTACCACATGGGAAAGTTTCATACATCCTCTTTTTACAAACAAGTAGCAAATTTTTGCAGACATCTTATTACATGGGTTGGTAAAAGTAAGGGAGGGGGTGGGGGAATGTACCTGTTATAGAGCCGAACATGCAGTCAGAAATAGTAAATGTACCTTTAAGCTTGTTAAATTTCCATTTAATATGACATGTATCTTGCAGGCCAATTGGAAGTGATTGTGGCATAGTAAATGTGAATATTCCCACAAATGGTGCTGAAATTGGTGGAGCATTTGGTGGTGAAAAGGCAACTGGTGGTGGCCGTGAAGCAGGCAGTGACTCTTGGAAGCAGTACATGCGACGTGCCACTTGGTAACTTAATTAGTTTTAATTATAAAACTTCTCTTTCTCTTTTCTCTTGGGCTCTATCATTAGCTGCATAAAAAAGTGTGCATATGATGTATCTCAATTGAACCAATGGTTCACCCTTTGGATCCGAATCTGCTGCGATCCTTCACATGTGAATAGTATCCTGCAATTCCTGCTTTTCTCAATCCAGCTGTCAAATTGTTTCGAGATGCGTGCACAGAAAAAGTTAAACGGTTGGATTTGGAAAAGCAGGAATTTCAGGGTTACTATTCACATGTGAAGGATCGCAGCAGATTTATTTCCTCACCCCTTTGGGTTGGGTGCAGGACTGCAGGTCAACATTTCTGAACCCACCAGGGAGGTCAAAGAATAGTTCCAAAAAAACAAAACACCAAAGAAATGCATATACACATAAATAATTTGAGAATTTCAATTGAACCCAAGTATTAGGAGATCTAGAAAATAATAAACATACGAAGGTATGTGGCTGTTACAAACATTATTGTTAAGTTTACATTATATTTGTCAAATGTTTATGCTTATTTTGAAGCTACTGATCCATCCTGCCTTGTAAAATTTTCAGTACAATCAACTATGGAAGTGAATTGCCGCTGGCACAGGGGATAAATTTTGGCTGAAGGGTGCTAGGATGTCTTTTCCAGTAATAAATAAGAATATAATATCATTAGTAATATAAGACTTCTTGTGATATCTTTTTAGATAAAATCATTTTTCTTCAATTTGATGGTCCTAAAAGGTACAGTGATCAAAGACTTCGCATATATTAATTGTAACTAGAATGATCTCTCTCTCTCTCTCTCTTTAATTTTTTGAAGTTAATGGTACTATGCATATCACCTGTTGGTTGGTGCTTTAGCTTCAACTCTAGAGATCCGGGACACGGTGGATCCGAGCCCCTTGATTTGCACAACAAATCAAAATCTTGTAGGAAACAAAATTTTACATTTTTAGAATATTTTATTAGAAAAAAAAAAAGCATTCTTATTGAACGGCCTGGACTTTTTAAAATTAATGGTTTTTTTATTTTTAAAAATAGTTAAAAAGAATTAAAAAAAATACATAATTTGATTTCCTACAAGATTTCAACATGTACATTGAATAGATGGCTCGGATTGTCCCTTTAAGTCGGAGTATCGGTTGATTAGTTATGTGCATAATAGTCGTCTCATTTTTTTTTCAATATTTTTTTTGAAAGATACTTGGTAGTGGTTACCAAGTTTTGTATTAATAATTTTTTTTTCAATATATTCAATATTCTCTCTCTCTCTCTCTCTCTCTCTCTCTTTTTTTAAAGGACTTGGTAGAGGCTAGTCTCTCTCTCTCTAGTCGTAATGCAGCTTGCAGCTACGTTCTCATCTTTCTATGATGAAACTGGAGTGCTAATGGTCTCGGAAAAAAAAAACCTCGCAAGTCTTCAGAATTTGTAAACGAAATCTATAACATGTGAAGGAAAAAGTTGGTTTTAAATTGAATTTTTTTATAAAAAAAAAGGCCTATAAGTGAAATAAGTGATTATTTTATCTTTGTTTTCTTACGTGCGCTTATTAATTGTAGTACTATTATTTGACAACCATAATAATTGATAAAGAGGTATCAAGATAAAAAAAAATGGTAAATTACCTATATATTCTTTATAAATTAGGTTGTTATATATAAATTTGAAATAATTGAAAAGTCAATTGGTAATATTAATACTTTAATTTTATTGACAATTTATCAGCAAATTATAATACACGATTAATCTAAACTATCAAAACTATATTTACAATTTATTTTTAATTTGATAATTATTTTATTATATGTTATGGTTTCACAATGAATTCAGATTTATTAAATTTTGATGTTATCTTCTGCAATTGAGCACGTGCATTTGAATCCTGTAGTGGGACTGTGGAAGGCTGTCGCCATGCATTTAATCGAAAACCACAATTTGCGTGATGGAGAATTGCGAGTGTGACATCCTTCTATTTTATGAGAAAAGAATAATTCAATAAAACGATTATTACCGAAACGGTCTTATCATCATTCTAAGTACACATGTTGCAGGATTGCTGTGACCAATTGATCAACCGATTAAACAATCAAGGAAATTAAATGGCGATTGATAATTGCAATTAATTGGAAGCCACTTCCAAGTTTTCAAAAAAAAAAAAAAGATAATTGCAATTAATTAAACAATCAACCAACTGAAATTGTGAATCATTTGTTTCCGGAATTCGGACATGCTCATGTATGTTTTGTTTTTTATATGAAGATGGATCATCCGCTTCTATTTTTTGTATTATCTTTATTTTAAAACTTTAATAATTGAATGTTAAAATAAAATCATTAAATATGATTTATATTATTTTCTCTATACACACATAAAAGATTATAATATTTGAACTTTGTTTTAAATAGTATCAGGACCTTGTAAAAATACATTTATATGGATAATTTTTTGAACGTTAATTTTTTAATTTATTTATTCCTGTAAAAACAAAATCAACAAGTGATAATTTTTTAAGTGCATTTAGAGAAAATAATATAAGTCATATCTAATAATTTTATTTTGACATATAAATTTAAAAAAATAATAATATTAGAAAATTAAAAGGCATAAATTTTAAAGAAGGATTCTAATAAATGATTGGAGTTCTAAACAAGTTATTTGAGTTATAGACCAGTCAGTTCTAATATCAGTATGGTCTTTGGGTTGTTCGTGCATTTTTTTTCTACTTGCTTATAGTTGAAATTCAAGATTCTAATTATTGCGGAGGTATGATAGAGACACAAAAAATAAAGACATTTTGAACCTTTCTCTTTTTATATTGTTCAATTGTACAAAATTTTCTACTTAAAAAAATTGTACAAAATTTTGATTTAGTTATCAGCTTGTAAATTTTAATCTCTCTGTCGATAGCACGAAATTCAGGTCGGAGTATTTCTTGATAATATAATAGATTTGATATATTAGAGGTGTTGTAACTCTTGTCGATCTACATATTTTTACTGAGTTATTTTTTGCTCTGCATTTTTCCAACACTTAATTAATAAGACCACCAATAAATATTGAACAGTGTGAGGGACCTCAAATCAATACCAGATATAGGGATACTGTTTTTTGTTAAAACCAAATAGTTAAAACTTATTGAAAGGTACAGTTGATAAATAAAGGCATGGTTGGTGCTCTCTTTAGGTTTGCATGTGCTACTGCTTTTCCAGCAGGCAAACCATCTTTGTAAACAGTGAAGAGCGATCACCCTTTTTGCTTTTATTCAACGAATAGTAGTTAGAAGGTTCTTAACAATCGTTTAGTGCATCTCTTATGAGTTATGTCTAATCAAATAAATTGAACTGTACATTGTTTTCTTCCGGTTTTAATGTCGTTAGTACCATCTCTTTGCCTACTCAATAAATTTAATTGGACAAAGCTCTATATATTTTGTCTACTTTAGCTTTTCTCAATATATTTTTTTTAATCTTGTTAGGTATATAACATTGATGATATTATTCTATCATTTAATGAACAGAAGATTATATCTCGTTGTATTTTTATTTTTGAATAAATGTTTTTACAGAATTTTAATTACTAAATTATAAAAATGGTCCTTAAAGGTATCACTGGCCTATCATTTTGGTCCTTAAATTCTTTTTTATTTGTGACGAATTAGTCCTCCCATCATCACCGGACAAAACAATTAAATGAAGATCCACGTTGCATCCATGTCATGATAATACATCTTATGATATTTATGGCAAAATATAAGTAAATATTATTTTAATTAATTTATGATGGTACAAATATTAATGCTAGTATTAATTTATATGATACAATGATAATTATAATTATTTATATATCATTTGTATTGTTTGATGACTACATTCATATTAATTTTAATGCTAAAAGCTAGTGACACTACGACAGATGAAATATCATTTTTTTCAATGGATTTAAAATGTAGGATCAATTTGGTACAAATTAAAACTTCAAGGACCAAAATAATATTTTTAAAACTAAGAACCAATATGGTAAGTGAATGATACTTGAAGGACTAAAATGATAATTTTAAAACTTTAAATATCAAAATGATAAACAAGTGATACTTCAGGAATATTTGTGTAATTTACTCAATTCTATTTTAGCTCTTGAGTTTTGAAATTTGAGAAGATTAAAAATCATGATAGCTATATAGAGCGAACTTGTGACGAGAATTGTACGGCACAACTACAATAGAATTATTGTTTCTATTTCATATTTTTAAATGAATAACAAGATTACATGATTGTTTCGTTTTTTTTAGGGATCGACTAACTATCTCCCAGCTCCTATCCCCCATTCATCCCCCAGTCAGTAACTGTCTTTGTTGACTGCTAATTAAGAGGGGACTACAAATTTCAGCGCTAAAAGGCAAAACAAAACGCGTCATTATCGCGGCGAGTACAAGTATTCATATATAGTACATCAAGTATTCATATATAATACATCAAGTATTCATATCTAAGATATCAAGTATTTAAAAAAAACTGGACACATCACTCACTCATCTTTTACACGTTTTTAGAGGTGGGATTTTTTCTCCGTTCACTCTAACCAATATTTTTGACAATGTTAGGAATTTTGCAAATCTAAAACCACGAACGTCTTTTACATAATTTTCTCTTTCAAATGAGATCCATGATGACATACTTTCGAGTTGTCCGTTGCACAAGTATTCATACCTCGTCATTCAAGTATTCATACCTCATTGAGCAAGTATTCATACCTCAACAGTATTTCACACATAAAAAACTAGACACATCATTCACTTATTTTTTACCGATTGAAATTTCATTACCACTCAATCACTGGAAGTGTCCAGTACACTCTATCTTAGGTATGAATACTTGTTCGACGAGGTATGAATATTTGCTCGACGTGGTATGAATACTTGCATGACGAGATATAAATAATTTTATGAGTTATGAATACTTGTGCGACGGATAACTCAAAAGTATTTCATCATGGATCTCATTTGAAAGATAAAATTGCGTAGAAGACGTTTGTGATTTTAGATTCGCAAAATTCTTCACAGATTGTAAGAAATATTGGTTAGAGTGAACGGAGAAAAAAAACCACCTCTAAAAACGTGTAAAAGATGGGTGAGTGATGTGTCCAGTTTTTTTTTAAATACTTGATATCTTAGATATGAATACTTAGTGTATTATATATGAATACTTGATGTATTATATATGAATACTTGCACATCAGTTGTAAAAAATTTCAAATATAAGCAGTCCCCCACGTAATTAATGATTGATACACGTTTTCTTTTGTCTTTTTGTGCTTGAAGTTGTGGTCCCCTAGATAATTAATGATTGGGGGATGAATGGGGGATAGAAGCCGGGAGAAAAAAATCTTTATCCTTTTTTTTATAAAATTTACAAGATTATATCCGTTTCTAAGTACATGCATTTGGTAATTTGATTGATAATGGGGCACCAATTAGATCGACATATGAAAGAAATCAGAATATTTTATGTTATTCATTTAAAATTTGGGAAATACATAAAAAAAAAAAAATCATCACAATAGAGATGCATTCTCTTTCAATTTGACAACATTGTACTTTACAAATTGCATGAAATAACGTAGTGTCGCTCTTAAGTAGATTATTGTAGATTCCACCGTAGAGTTAAAAATTAATTTGATAAAAACAGGCACATGAAGGACATGTAATTAAATCCAAAAATTCTTTAGACTTGCTACATCAGTTGTTGGCCCTTGAAGAAACTTCTGAAATATCAACATCTCCTATCTAATTTTTTAGTATTTTGCGGCGTGCACTGCTAAATAGGGAAACGATAGCAAAACACACGCAAGGTTGCGTGCTTAGTTGAGAGTTTTGAAGAAGCAATCCAAGCTGTCTTCCCTGTTCCCTTGGTGGAAAAATAAATTAAAAAATAATAGTAAATAAATTATGTGATATCAGTTCATAACAGTGTTCTAAATAGCGCGCTATAGCGTTTTTTGGACCCCAAACGCTACGCTACAACATCAAAGTGCGGTATTTGCGCTACGGCCGCTATAGCGGCCGCTACAGCGCTATTTTCGCTATACAATATGAGTTTTTTTTTTTTTTTTTTTAAGCAATTTATATGGATTTTAAATAAAGATAAAAAAAAATCTCAAACCAAAATTGAATTTGTTGCTACTTGCTACAAATAAATCAATTTGAAATTGGGAATAGAAATTGAAATTTGAATAGAAAAAAAATCCAAACCGGAATTAAAATTTGAATAGAAAAAAAAATAGATTAATGTCATGAATCATGATACTTAAGATATTTTTAATAGGAAAAATCGATAGTTTATGATATTACTATGGATATTTTGAACCGCAATTTGGACTTTGTACGAGTTCAATATGAATATTATAATTTCTTAATTACTTTGGTGTTATTTATTGTTCTATGAGACCTTAGATAATGTTGATATTTAGTACAAATATTGAATATACGAAATGTAAAAAAAAAACGCTATTTGGAATAGCTTCCGCTATAGCGACGCTATTCGCTATAGCTTTTTTTTTAGCCGCTACGACGCTATAAACGCTATTTAGAACCTTGGTTCATAAACGTTTACAAAATAGAGATATTATAATAATTTCTCATTCTTAAACGATTTCAACTATTTTTATTTAACAACAAAAAAAGAATAAATAAAGATATATTGTCGTAACATACAAGTGTACATTAATGTAATATTTAAGCGTGCATACTCAAATTTGTATTTTAAAGAATTTAGAGAAGATCAATACAGCGGTCAAATTCGTATATATATAGTTGTTAACAATAGACAAATGTATGTATATAAATATTGTAGACAATTGTGTATAGGCACAATAGGCATGTGTATTTGGTACAATAAACAAATGCGCATTTTAAGATGCATTAAGAGTTTCATAAGAGATGTTTAGAAAGTTTTTTAATGAAAAATAGTTACTGTCATGTTGAAAATAATTATCAACTACTTGATAGTATAACTTTTCAAAGTGAACAAGGAAATTAATTAAGAACTAGGAACGTCTAGTTGTCATCTCAACCAACGTTGAGCCGCAACTAATTAATACCTAAAACCTCACTAAACTGGCCGAAAGCCTAAAACGTGGCCACTGGCCACTTGTTGAACGTCAATGTGGACCCCACTTCTGATTATATTACGATGCTTGTGGGATTGTGTTAACTTTATTATTATTATCATTAGAGTGAGGCTATGGTGCTACGCATAGTGCACATTAATTAGTCTGTACTTTGATCAATATTTTTGTTTTCAAAATTTAAACAGTTGCTCTGAACCGTTTAACATAATCTTCATATAAAAATATACTTGTAAATTAAATTTTACATTTTTAAGAATTTTTTAAGAATTTTTTATAGAAAAAAAAAATCACTAAAATCAAGTAATTTTCTATCTATCTAAAAAATGGTAAAAAAAATCCTACGAAATATAAAATTTGATTTATAAGTATACTTTCATAGGGTAATCATGTTGAACAGTTCATATTAACTATTTGATTTATAGTACGGACCAAACCCATGTGCGTTATGCATAGTACCATAGCCTCACTCTTATTATTATTATTGTTATTGTTATTGTTTTGTTATTGTTATATTCTAACAAATTACCCGTGTCTCGTATGATCAATTCTAAGAAATAAAACAAAAAATATGAAGGAATTTTCCTTTAAAACTTTTTATTTCACCATATCCAATATGTTGATTTTAATTAGATGGAACACACTAGACATGGAAAAAAAAATTATGCTTTACAGGGTGTGAATAATAGCAGATATTGACCCAGGAATGGTTCTTTCATTTATTTTTACCCCAATTGGGAACAAAAAATATGAACTGAATAAAACATTTCATCAAACAAACAGGTTTTGTAAGGAAAATTGTTTTCCGCTGCTAGTGAGAAAGAAAATGGACAGCAAATGGAACGAAATTTTTATTAATAGAAAATAAAATAAAATAAATATCAACATTGAAGAAGAATTTGAAGAAAATTCGAGATATAACTAAAATGTGATAGTCCATAACGTTCAGAGGACATTATGGACCATCACGGTCCGATTAGCAACAAAGATTAACAATGCCTAAATGTAAAAGAAAAACACGGGATGTGTTTGTCCATCACGGCCAGGGAGGCGCAGACAAAAAAAAAAGGTCGGATGTGTGTGTCCATCACTGCCAGGGAGGCGCGGAAAAAAAAAAAAGAAAATGACGGGACGTCTTTGTCCATCATGGCCTGGCGAAAAAAAAATGGGGACGTTTTGTTCGATCACGGACTGTCGGCAAAACAGAAAATTACTTTGGATGTTATGCTCTATAACGGGCAGACTCCAGCGGAGAAAAAGTGAAAATCTGGACATTATTCTCCATAACGTCCAGACGATCTATAAATCAGCCCGGCTCCCTTGGTCTGTACAAAATCTGTCTCTCCTCTGAAAAAAAAACTTACGCCTTGTCCAACACCTCTTCCCTTAAAAAGAAGAAATCATCTATATAAAAGGTAAATTTTCAATTATATGTCATGTATTTAGGTTTAGAATTTATATTGGATGAATTTTAATTATGTATGGTGTTAATGGATTTAAAAAAAATAGTAATGTTAATATTAAATAATTTACAATATATAAATAAATAAAGAAGTTCACAATTGCATGCTTAATTAATTTATTTATTTGAAAAAATATTGTAAAAATTTACTAGTTTTAATTTTTAGTAACTATTGTGTAGGGTAATTAATTAATATTTATTGTTCAACCCTATAATAAAAAATTTATTGTGTAAGGTAAATCTCTCTTATTGCAGGACACCTATAATAAAAAATTTCTGAATCAACTCTAAACATAATAAACGACAAATTAAAACATCCAATACATTTTTTTTACTTACCTTTCTGAATCCCCACTGTGGAGTCCATCTGCCCAAGGGATCAGGACGGTTGGTTGGTAATCTGGACCAACACCAATGCTGTAGAAGAAGAGTTGGTCCCCACATAGTTTTTGTCTTACGCTCAACGGCAACACACAAGTTCCTATAGAGTAGTGCTAGAACAGCACCATCTCAGTTGTATTGCTCTCTAGAAGAATCGACAAAAAGTATAGTTCCGAACAAGTCGAGTATGTAAGCCCGAGTGTACTGGCGTACCTGCTCCTCTGTAGGCTCACCCGGCTGTTCGTTTGGCATGACAGCAAAACGATTGCGTAATTGCTTCAGACATATTGAATATCCAGACGTCGTGCGAAAAACAGGTCCCTCATTCGCCCCGATCTCTTCTTCTTTTTAAGCACCACATCTGCACTCCCAACTCCAAGAAGCCGCTCCACTAAGTCGAACGCATTACCGTCTGCAAAACCAGTCACCGGTGCACCCTTTATTGGCAATCCCCATAGACATGAAACATCTTGCAATGTCACCGTCATCTCTCCCACGGGAAGATGGAAAGTATGCGTCTCTGGTCTCCACCGCTCAACGAGGCCAGCGAGAAGCCATTTGTCAATATTTATATCATCCATTCGAGAAACCTGATACAAACCTAGCCTACACAATATTGGTTCGCAACGCTCGTGGTATGAAATCACAGGCCGGTGGTGTCGAACATCCACCCCGTTATAAGTCTGTCATTGTTATACAATTTGGTTAAAATAAAATATCGTAATTCAAATATTTATATCTCTTACAGTATCAGATAACAGTGAGACTTTGTGTTGTGCATGCGGCATCCATAACAAATCGCTAAACTTTTTTGCTGGCAAGTTCGGATTTGGTCGTGCCTCATATGCATCTGCTGCAGGGTCATGCAGACCACAGCTGCTTGACATTCTGCATGCATAATATTTTAAATAATTTATATTTAACTCCAAAACTAAAACAAACAAGTACTACAAAAAGTTGAACACACATGAATGTACACAAGTATTTTAAGCAAGTCCAACAAAATTATATAACAAACAAGTAAAAATAAAATACACTAAATTTGGTACAAATTGACAAAATTAAAACTAATCTGAGGCAATTGCACAAAATTATATCGAACTCATAAAATTAAACCTAATCTGATGCTAATTTACAAATGAAATCTAATTTGATGCAATTTCACATTATTAAACCTAGCAATAACATTCACAACAAATCAAACATAATTATTGTCAATTTACTAAGTTCTACAAAAAAAAAAAAAAACTAATTTGCCACTATCCCGCTGGTTCACTGTGTCGCTGTCGGTGGGAGACTCAGAGCTAGACGTTGTGGAGAAGAACGGCCAGGCGAACCACTTTGTCGTTGTTGTCGCTGGATGGGGAGCACAGGCGGAGCGGATTGTGGATCGCGATTTTTGGTTTTTTTTTTTTTTCTAAGTGCGATGCGGTGTCACAGACAGAAGAGAAATAAAGGGACGGGGGCGCGTGGGGGTATTGTTAGGGGGACCTGGCCATGATAGACTACAACGGCTATGTTTTTTTTTTTCGTTGTGCCAAGCCGCGATAGACAACAACGGCCCGTATTTTCTTTTTGTTTTTTCGCTGTGCTTGGCCGCGATGGTCCACAACGTCCCGGTATTTGCTTTTACACTTTTTGTTAATCTTTTGGCTAATCAGATTAGCTAATCGGGCCGCATTTTTCCATAACGTCATAACGTTTTTCCTATATATCGAAATTCCGCAAAAATCTTCTTCAATGTCGATATTTTTTTATTTTATTTTCTATTAATAAAAATTTCGGGCAAATGGATGTACCATAGAAATATGCTAAGGATAATTCATTCCTCCTTCGACATATGGTCTGTATGTCTTTTACCATCAAAGTATGGTATTTCCTTTTGGCCTATTTATTTTTATTTTCCTTGTCACATTTCTATTTTCCTTATGGTGGTCAAGTCCTATTCGGCTATTCCATGTTGTATATTTATTTATCTATTTATTATAATTCATCATTTTTTTCTGAGGTAGCTGAGTGAGCCTTCTTTAGCGATTTCTGTGGTTCATTATTTGGTGTAATTCACCCATGACACGTTGTTCCCCAAGAGTTGTTATCATTGACACAGGGACCCACTTCTTCACTACGTTACAACAACGACAAGTTATCCCTTTAAACACTTCTCTCTGTATACGAGAGAGAATCCAAGCTTAAACGCAACCAATCCATCCATCTCGTATAATTTGGTTTTAACAAATAAAATAACAAAAAAATCATATAAAGATGGTACCGTAGCGCCTCAAACAGCCCCTGCATCTATAATCTATTCATCTATGGTGGTTATAACCACCATATGCCTATTCAAACCTAGCAAATATTAGAATTTCTATTACCAGCTTAATTTCTTCTTTAATTTTGTTCTTCGAAAACAATGTCCATGCCGGTACAGGTACCGACACAAGATCTTGAGTCGGCGAGATGCGAGTGCTGTGGCTTGACTGAAGAGTGCACCTCAGGATATGTGAATAAAGTACGGGAAAGGCATCTCGGCCGTTGGATCTGCGGGTTGTGCGCTGAGGCAGTACGGTATGAGATGTACCGGTCTGGGTGGCAAATTTCCATAGAAGAGGCAATCGATCGGCATGTTGGGTTTCTAGAAAGGTTCAAAGCTGGGGTGGCTCCACCTCCTGAGGTGGCGTCAGAACGGCTAATCCAAGCTGTCTGTCGGCTGCTACGTAGGAGTCTTGATTCGCCACGTGTTGCAGTTGGAGATAGGAATGAAAGAACAAATTGTGAGCTGGGACGCTCTCGGAGCTGCTTTGCAACTCTGGGCAGATGAATTTGAGGTATTAGCTGAAATGTTTGTCAATGTGCGTAAATTTAGGCATGTTTATGGCTGTTCCTATTTTATTTAGTGATTTTGTAAATTTTTTTTTTTTCATTTTCTGTTTAGTTTTTCTATTTTAAAGAGATGGTGCATGTAGGTTGTAGAAATTAAAGTACAAAAAACTTCATCCAACCTAATTGATGCTTGACTGCTTGGTCATGTTCTCCGCCATAATTCTGGAAAAATAAAAAAATAAAAAATAAAGGCAAGGAGGAACTCTAATGATTAATGAATTAAGGTATTATTACTATTTCTTTCTATACCCGGACATACCTCTCATTTTTTTTTTTCCTCCACTTATTATTATTATTTTTTCGTTTGAGAGAAACATGCAGTTAACTGTTGAGTCACAGGAAGTGCATATAGCCTACAGCATATAACCTACAGAGAAATCGTTATGAGACAGTCTGCATGCTTAGCTAGTATTAATTTGTAGTTTGGTTGAAGGAACCGGGAACATGTAGAATTGGGTTGTTCATGTATTTTGCTTGAGGAGATTCCAATCATTTAGGCAAATTTTGATTGGAAACAATATGGGCTCTGTTGATAATTGGGACTCATTTGTCCATTCAAGAAACGAAGTGTAACAACAACAATTTCAGTCCCTGCCTATCCGGGCTTTTACAATAAGAGACAAATGTATTTATCAGAAATAAATTTTCAAACTGGATGTTGGATTGCACTGAGACTAAAATAAGATCCCAACCCAACTCGAACAAGAGATGCAGATAATATTTTATGATATTATGTAATAAATATCTTTTCTGGTTGAATATGCTGTTTTACTTAACTTGACGGTTTTATTTGCGCTACTATGACTCCTGCTTAAATCAGCTTCTACACGCGAGATGTTATGCTTGCTTTTTTGTGCAGAAACATAAAAAGGGAAAGAAATAAAAAACTCTGTCAGTTCATTAAAAGTTCAGGAGAAAGAAACTCACTAGTTGAAATTAATCACAATTCAACGCTCCAAGGCAATGCTGGAACGGTTAGCACACAAGAATATAATTAGCATGCGCCATCTACAATTATCAACTTATATTTACATGCTTTATTGGATTTTTACATGCACATTTATGCAAACACTAAACACTGTTGGCCGGATATCAAACAAAAAAACAGTTGCTGCAATTGAGGATTTTGCAGCATTCGTCCCCCCCGCCCCACTACTGTTTCTCTACTCATGCCCGGAGCAGCAACTGATAGATATTGCAGTTGCTCTCTCCACTGAGTCGCTTCAGCGACTCAAAGCTCCGCATGCTACCCATAAAATCAATCCTCTTGAAAGAAACAAAACCCTGCTTTACAGAATCACTGCTTGCATAAAGTGAACGAAGCCGATCTGCATGCCTCGAGTCGGTGTGAATTGCTACTTCTATCTCAAGATCTGTCATGTTCTCCTGACAAGGTTATAGAAAAGTTTTAATCATACTTCATTTGAATGTGAGCAATTATGCTGATGTAATTCCAACAGGGAAAAAGAATACTGAAAGTGAGAAATCTTCATAAACCCAAAAATGTACTGCACATCTGGTATTGCATACCTGATAGAAGTTGTAGATGCAATCCAATAACTGTATACAAGTGAATCCACCATTGCTGAAGAATGTTCTAGATGTCGGACCCAGTTCCCCGAAGCGATCAATTGGAAAAAGTATAGTAATTAAATGGTTCTTGAATACAACCTCACTTTTCTCGCTGTGAAAAAATAGAGAAAACCATGTCATATTAGAATAAAGTTCGAGAACTTGTTTTTCTTGTAAGTGATTAACTAGGTCAAGTGCGTTGTACATAACAAACCTTTCTTTAAGCGGTCTAGACAAGATGTCGGCCAAGACGTCCGAATCATTAGGCTCTCCATCTGTGTCGTGAACTGGAGGTGACTGTTGCTCGCTGGCCTCTTCAGACCATGAAGAGTCGGTGTAAGTACATGCCGATGTGGTGGGCTCCGAAATTGACCAACAGATTGATTCCAAGAGGCTGTTTGGTGTGATTGGATGGATGGGGACTTGACACAACTGGCTTGCACCGAACAGAAGTAAATTGTTAAATATTCTTAGATTATGATCACATCATTGCACAATAAAAGGCAAATCTCTTTGTGATCATTGCAAAACCTAAAAACATAAATATTCAGTATATCCGTGCTAAACCTAAAATATCGTGTATGAAGTATGCAAACAATTTGAAAAGTTCCGTCAAGCACAATTATATCCTTGCTAAACCTAAATATCACATATTTTGTGGAGCTTTAGAGAAATTAGAAGATGAGGTCGAAAGTATAGATGACATTTTCAAGTTTTAGAGGCCACATAAGATGCTGCTCATTTTATCAGTATGCGTGGTATACTTGAAGTTGTACAGATTGTTCTTTATTACTTCCTGCCATAATCAGGGAGTAAAGTAACTTCCTTTCAAAATATCGGATATGGTGTAAACACAAGTTAACAGAAAACAAAATGTTAAAAGTGAAAGAATGCAAATTAGTTAGCATCTCTTACTTGCATGCGGCGGCTGCGACGGTCCCGTACTCCCTGCTTTGCCAGCTCAACAATTTTTTTTCTGTCCTCAATAGTTTCTTTTGCTTTTCTATTTGATGGGGAAATTTTGGTGAAGCTAAATTTTGAGGTGGTTTTGTTTCCTGTATCCTGTATATTTATCAGAGAAAATTTCAATCACCGTACAATATTACGAAAATTTTCACCAACTTCAAAGTAGTACAATGCCAGCCTTATTCTGTGTTGATCAACACACAAAGTGGCCAGCAAAACCAATGATGACTTCATTGGTAAATGAATACTGTTCATGTCTTATATTTGACTGCAGGTACTGAGGTACCTCTTTAGATAGCCTAGTGTTTTCCAGAGCGAGGGCCACATGCTTTGCTAGATCTGAAGAGAGATGCACAAGGCGCTGAAAGTTCTTCTCTTTTACTGTTTTGAGGACCCAAAGCGGCTGCATGTTACAGGATTGAAATGTGAAAAAAAAAAAATCAAATAATTAGATTCTGCTTATTTTACTTTAGCTAGGAATTATTGCAGTTGAAGGAACTAGTTTTCATTAGGCATGAGCCAAATTTTTTTGTGACCAATCAAATTCTGAAATTGAAAAAAACATTACTTACAGTGACAATATTATTGGAGTGAGCAATATACTTTGGTATTGAGGATCCTTCACAAATCACATAACTAGCTTTCGAACCGATAAACCAGTGGTCCAACAATTTCGCACCTTCTCTATTTACCGTGTCAGCAATCTGCAACCACATAGCTTTTCTTAAAAAAAAAAATTTAAAATAGAATAATGACCATAACAAAAATTAAAGAATTAGAAAAATTATGAAGACATGTCATGATACACTTAGCTTAATGGATATTTATTTATTAATTAACTTTTACTAATTGTCACTTTTTACATGTCTAGCTTATGTGATAGAAGTTATGTGCAAATAAATCAAGTGACAGAAAAGAAAAGAACCAAACCAAAGGTCAATAGGAAACTACGACTAGTAGTGCATCTAAGAGGGGAGTTTTCTCACAATGAAAGTTTTGACAAAATATTAAAACAAATTGCATGGTAAAAACTGTAAATATGTTTTATTTCCTTCTTTTTCCTTCAAGGGAATATTTAATGCTAACTTTATTTTGCATCAAGGGCACATGAGGTTAAACCTTATTTTTAGTTTCCACTGATATGTCAGAATCGATGTAGAAAGCATCTTCAGAAAAAATAGGCCGCCTGCCCTCAAATTCTCTTTTTGATGATTTGGCCTCCTCAATAACTGCCAGGGGTAAACAGGATTTTTCACTGCCAGGTAGAACTGCAAGCCGATTCAACTCCCCTAAAGGCAACCCATTTTCTCCAAGACTTCTTACACTGTATAACGATTCATTCAACCTCACTGTAACAAAGAGAACCACAAAATTGGGATAAAATAGGTAACAATATTATTCCAAGATCAATGTATTTAATTTTATGACCTTTTATGACTAGCTTTGACATTCGTATACTAAAAACCTTATAACTGAAACACATATCAGCTACAAGAAAGTAAAATAATTCGAAAACAAGTGTACATATCAAAAAAATAAATAGAAAATTTGCTTTTACACAATTTAATATAGTCCTCATATATGGATTCATGCTTAAGGCAACAATTTACAAGATTACTCAAATTGTGCTAAACTGCTCATAGAAAAGATAGACAATTCCTTCAACAAGATTTTTACTTTTTAACACCAATTTGACAAAAATTAATAAACCAAAAGTAAATACTTACCATTTTTCCTTACACTGTCCACAAACCATCCTAGTGTAACTACAAAGAGGCTGTTTCTGGCACCATGCTTTATTGCATGGTCATACTTCCTTCCACCAAAGCTGTGTGCTCGTTAAGTAAATACCTTAAATCAATACTTTTGGTTCAAAATTAGGGAATCTAGCAAGATAAGCAGTAAAAAAAAAAAAATTGGAGACAGAAAAATGGCAAGCATGCCAAAAGAAAGAGATAATAACACAGTTACTGAAACACAAAAGATAGGCAAAATTGCAAATAATATGAATTTATTATGAATAGTGAAAAGGATATCTGGACCACAAGATGAGTGCATTTTGGGTGCAAGGTCCCACTGTACTGACCACCTAACCTCTCTGTGGCCTCCATCACTTGATTTCTCGCTTCTGTCATGAAAAAAAAGGGTATCCCTTGTGTTCATAGCCATATAATTTCAAACAAAAAGATAGAAGAGGAGAGATTCACTTACACTCTTTTTTTGTACCGAATTACACCCTACATTTTTTAAGTTTTCAAAGTCCAAACAATCGATCCAAACCGTTTAATATGATGGATATATTAAAATGTGCTTGCAGATCAAATTTTACATTTTTTTTGAATTGTTTTACTATTTATTAAGTATTTTACAAAATTGTTGTTTTCAGACCATTGAATTTTTGTACCCATCTTAATAAATAGTAAAAAAATTCAGAAAAATGTAAAATTTGATCTGCAGGTACATTTTAATATATCAATCATGTTGAACGGTTTGGATCGACTATTTGGACTTTGAAAATGTATAATGTAATTTGGTGTCACAAAAAAAGAGTGCAAGTGGATCCCTCCTCAAGATATAAAGTGTATTTCAACCTCTGATTGGGGCACTGATTTATGCAGGACTGGTACATATGTGGACCAACACGCGAGAAAGTACGATATTGGTACCGGTTTGATCAAATACTCACCTTTGTTCTTGCATTCTCACTTTTCTTGTATTGCTTAGTGCCAAATTGCAAAACTGATGGTAAATTCAAAAGTATCAGTGGACACACAGTCTAATTGATAATTGATAGGGTTATGATGAGGTTCAATTGCACAAATTAGAGGTCCGTTGAACTCTATAGAGGAGAAGAACAAAGCACGATATGGTAAATTAATCACCTTTAGATAGGCCGGTAACACAAATTACCAGGCCAGAAAAGGGCCCATCCCTTTGTCTGTCAGTGGGACCCAGAAGAGCAACAGATGAAGTTGATGACATCATCTCAGTCGATCTGACGCTACAAAATGCCGGTTGAGTGCCAATAAACAGTCTTGAGCAACCGTTGCTACTTATCACCTCTACAAAATTATTCGCCATTAAAATATATCTCCTTCCCCAAATAGCACCGAGTTGTTAATTTCAAGCAGAGAAGAGATCATGTTATACTATGTGTTGTTATCTCAGTTCTCACCAAACACCTAAAAAATGCAAGGTAGTTCCACCATGAGTTGTACTCCTAGTACAAGCTGACCAAACTTAATCAATCTCTATATTAAAAGAGTATACAAATGCCCAGGAGCAGCTGCTCACCTCCCCCCCCAGCATTTTATGCATTTGAGATTAATTTAAGTTGATAATTTGACATCGTTTGAAGCAAAATAAGAGAACAAAAATGGAATAGAGCCAAAGTTGCCAGCATGGAGGGTGGATCAGCACTTTGTCCGAGAACTAGAAAAAGATACAGAGCTTTCTTGATTTCATCAAAAAATAAAAGCAAAAATAACAAAACGACAAAAGAAAAGTTTCCCGTTTCAATTCAATTAATTTCCTGGTCACGAGATAAACGGGCATATATTGTCTTTTAGCTGAGTACCATTGAACTTATCGCAGTATAAACTTGAAAGCAATTTCAAACAATGAAACTTTTACTTTCGACTGACATTACCCAATTATTTGCAGGGTTTAGCCTAACAAAGTTCAAAAATGTTCCCAAACCAAAAATTAATTCATTAGACGAAGCAGAG
Organism: Carex kokanica; assembly: GCA_025461125.1. Taxonomy (NCBI): domain Eukaryota; kingdom Viridiplantae; phylum Streptophyta; class Magnoliopsida; order Poales; family Cyperaceae; genus Carex; species Carex kokanica. The sequence continues at coordinate 459,962 of JAJGRX010000376.1, forward strand.
AAACTTCAAGATCGAACGGGGTGTTTTAAAATTAGGATGTGTCTTTTCCCGTCCGTAACTACCAAAAACAATTAAAGAAGAAGAAGAACAAAAAAACCATTGACGTTTCAAATTCAAATATAATCAAGAAAAGAGGTACTCACATCTGAGCCCCTCGCGCCACCACAAACCGACGACAACGCCTCTCCTTTGCTCGGCTATTATGCGGATCGGGTTAGTGCGGTGCCCGATAAAGGAAACAAGGTTCGTTTTCGTTTCCACGCGAGTAATGATTTGAGGGTTGGTTATCCGTCGTAGGATCGGGTCAGGTCAAGGATAGAAAGTAGGAGAGATTAGAGGTGGTGCTTTCTAGGAGATTAAAGCGTTTCGTCTTCTGTGCTAAACTAGAAGCGGTCGTTGGTTTATTGAGAGAGAAAGAAAAGAGTCACCGAGGCGGAGAGAGGAGAGAGAAACTGGGGGTTACCGTTGTGAGCGGACTTAGGACGTGCTTATGCTTCAAAAATATACATTAAAGAGGCATGAATTTGCTCTAACACAGAGCCCAAACTGCTTACCATGTAAAAGTTTAACCCATGTTTGGCTGTGGAATAAGGGGTTTAGTCATTGTCAAATTATTCCATCAAACGAGTATTAATTGAGCCAGACTAAGATGGAATAAACTGATCTTTAGGCCGGTCTAAATTAAACCACTTCTTATGATGGTTTAATTTTATTGCATATCATGATCTGATTATAATAATATATTATTAGTATATAATTAGTATATTATTATTAATAATTTTTATTAGTATATAATTATATAATTCATATCCTATATTGTTAGTATATTAAATAATTATTATAATAATATTATATAATTAGTATCTTTTTATCAATAATTATTATTAATATATAATTATATAATTAATATGTTATATTGTTAATATATTAAATAATTATTCTAATAATATTCTAATATATTATAGTTACTATTAATATATTAATATGAGGTTGGCTAAGATCAAAGTGGTATGACCAAGACCTTAGTGCTACTAATTAATTTTTGTGATTTTAAAGTTCAAATAGCTGATCTGAAGTGCTCAACGTGTTTTCCATATTAAAATGTGGTTGGAGACCAAATTTTACATTTTTTTTGAATTTTTTACTTTTTTTTATGAATTTTTGAAAATCACTGTTTTTCATAATAAAAAATAAATAAATAAAATCTGAAAACAGTGATTTCAAAAATTCATAAAAAATAGTAAAATTTGGTCTCCAAGTACATTTTAATATGGGGAACACGTTGAGCACTTCAGATCGACTATTTGAACTTTGAAAATCACAAAAACGAATTAGTAGTACCAAAGTCTTGGTCATACCACTTTAATCTTAGCCAACATCATATTAATATTATATAATTAGTATCTTATTATTGTTAATATATAATTATATAATTAATATCTTATATTGTTAATATATTAAATAATTATTATAATATTATAATATATTATAGTTATATAATTAATATATTAATATTAATAAGAGGAGGGATCATATTACACCCTTTTTTTTGACACATTTTGACACCTACCATTTTCAAAGTCCAAATAGTCGATCCAAACCGTTCAACATGATGGATATATTAAAATGTGCTTGAAGATCAAATTTTACATTTTTTTTGAATTTGTTTACTATTTATTAAGATGGTTACAAAATCGTTGTTTTCAGACCATTGAAAAACAGCGATTTTATAACCATCTTAATAAATAGTAAAAAAATTCAAAAAAATATAAAATTTGATCTCCAAGCACATTTTAATATGGTGATCATGTTGAACGGTTCGGATCAACTGTTTGGATTTTGAAATTGCAAAATTGACCTATAAAATAACAGTGTCAAGATGTGTCAAAAAAAGGGTGTAATTGGATCCCTCCTCTATTAATGATTAACTAACTTAGATTTCCAAAACTTTAGCCCTCCACCAACTCTAACCAAACAAGGAATACCTTAAGTAAGGATTTAACTTTAGACCTCAACCAAACATAAATAATTTAGACCGGCCTAAGTTGGAATAATCAATTTAGACCTCCTTAGCTTTAGTCCACAACCAAACACCAACTAAAACATTAATCAATGCCAGTCAATCGGAATTACTTAATTTGACGATCTAAGTTCGGAGTATGAACGAATATTTTTACCCGTTTACGTTCCGAAATTTTTATTAATATCCAAAAAAAATAATAAATTTTGAATTCTACACCTATTTGACAGGATTTAAAAAAATGCCCAAACTGCAATTTTATTTCAAGATCCAAAATCGCAAATTAAATCCACGGTTTTAGCCCCTCCAAAATCGCAGAACAAATCCACGTTTTCAGAAAACTGGAAAAAAAAAATTGTGATTTTAGGTTTTAGACTAAAAACGTGAAAAACATTCACCGCTAAAAACCATTTCATCTGACAACTTTTTGAGAACCAATTATTATTTTTCAAAAATAGAAGACCACAGTATTTTCTATTTTTATCTAGAAGTGACTTTTGAACCGGGATTAATAACTGAGATTCAAAACATTTTTATTTTTTTCCAATAATAAATTATATAGTACTCCATCTATTTTTCCAACAACAAATCTACCTTTTGATCCGGGTTATTTGTCGCAATCTTTCTAATAAATCAAATTATATAGTATTCCATCTATTTAAAAAAAATATATATATATTTCTAATATTTTAATAGAAAAAATAAAAAAGTTTCTAATTAAATAAAAAAACCAGAAATATTTTTGAGATTGAATTCAATTCACCTAAAACTGTGAATTAAATTCATGGTTTTAGCCCAAAACCGCAAAAAAAAAAAAAATCGGTTTTCCGAAACTATGGATTTGTTCTATGGTTTTGGAGGGGCTAAAACCATGGATTTAATTTCCTGAAAGTTGGCCCAAAACCGTAAAATAAAATTGCGGTTTGAGCATTTTTCGAAATCTAATCAAAACAGGGTGTAGAATTCGAATATATATATATTTTTTTGGATATTAATAAAAATTTCGGGTTTACGTTTGTAACACTGGTCTCCGATAAAAAAATATGAATGAGAATTTCTTTCACGCTTAAAATATTCTAGCATATCAAATAAGGATTAATATGATTAAATATAAAATTATACAATTAATTATATAAATTTTAAGGGACGTCATTTTGAGAGCAAAATTTATGATATTAATTGCTGAGAGAAATTATATTTCTTTATACCAATTTTGTCCCTAATTAAGATGTTTATATATTTGCTAAGACTTGTGGAAAATTAATACCTTGTTGATTACGAAAATTAAAGAATGACAACATCTTAATTGTTTCCATTAAATGGTATGTACTTCTTTCAAATTTGAGTTCATTCCTTATTCTACAAAAAAAAATTCTAAAAATATTAGCTTCATTTGTCCTAAAAAGTTTACATTGATATAGAAAATTTATTCTAATTAATACATTTTAAATGGTGAGTTGTTCACGCCAAAACTAGAAAGAAAAACGGAAATAAATAATTACATGCATCAAACTTTGGAGAAAAGAAGTTATGTAGTTCTAACAAAAGTTTTCATTTATCAAATTGTTTATTCTCTTTTAATGAGAAATGAAGGATCAAAGCCTCAAAGGTGTCTAACCTTGATATCTAATATTTGTCTTATTTATCAAACAACTTTTGGAGGTAAATTTACATATTAAAATTTAATAAAACTTCAACGGCTCAAGTACATTCACTTTATTATTTCGACAAATTGTTTTATTTAAACTGAATTTCAATCTTAATATGTTTTATTCTTTTCAGAATTTTTCATTTACACGTTCCAATTTTAAATTAACTTGTGTCACATACATGTTTTCTTGATGTCTTGTTTATAAGACAACTTTTGGAGGTCATAACATTATTTCATTTTTTGCTAATTTACATAGTAAAATTTAATAAAACCTCTGAAGCTCAAGTACCCTCACATTATTATTTCTATAATCGTTTTATTTAAACTGATTTCTATTTTAATATGCTTTATTTATTTTTTAAATCATTTACACTTTTCGATTTTTAATTAACTTGTCTCACATGTAAGTTTCCTCGGTATTGTAGATTTCGCAATTTTTTATATCTAACTGCCTAAGTTTAGAGTTTTGACGAAAAACTTAACCAAATTATTCTTGTCATAATATTTTATAAAAGTAAACCAAGCTAACCATTTTAAATAACAGTATATAAAAAGAAAATTCACATGTATTTCTACGAATTCAAATCCCACATGCGGGCCCCAGAGTATTTTTCCCCAACTGGTATTTTCTACGAATTCAAAGCCCACATGTTGCTCACGGTACAATTGAATATTCGATCCAACACATAGTTATAATTATTTTTGTGCATATTCATGAGTATGAATTTCATAATTTAATTTATGAGTTTTTAGGTATTTGTAAAATTTCATCGCACGTAATTATGTGACAATCAACTATGTCTTTATTGTTTTTCTTTAAACTACGATGCGAACAAAGCCGGAAAGTTTTTTATTCTTATTCATTAAATAAATAATACTGAATATGTGTTAATCTCACGGTACATAGAATTAAAAAAATGCTGAGGCCGTAGAATCGGTGAAGTTTTGTATTGAATTTTCTTAAGTAGAGTGGATGTATGTATGTACAGTGGCGGATTTAAAAAAGAGTCAGGTAAGTACTTATTTCCGAATTTGAATTTTTTTTTTATATTTTGGTGGTATTTTATATTTGTGCTTATTTTTGGATGGAAACAAGATTTACTTCTGAATTTAAGTTACGGTTCAATAGAAGAAAATTACGTAGAAAATGAAGTCAGCTCAGACTGAGTCACATAAAAGAAAGAACAAAAGAAAAAAAAATATACGCAGTCTGATTCGCTACTCCATTCAGAAGAATCGTTGATCGCCAAGAGAAAAAAGAGTCGTGCTATTAGAGATCTAAATATGTACCGTGCCATGATCAAATTTGAAAGAATGGTTATGTTACATGAATGGTCATAACACGTTAGTCACGCTGTGACCACACGTGATGTGTCCAAACGTGACCGGTAATGTTTAACTATTTATTTTTTCATAATTTAGGTTGGTTTATTTAAGGTTCACTATTCGATCAAGATCTAACGGTTATAATTACACGTGACTCACGTAACTATATGCCATGCCATGACCAAATTTTTCGCGCAACGTACCGTGTCATGCCAAATTTTCGAAAAATGATCATGTCACGTGAATAATCACGGTATGTGACCGGCACACGTGCCGCAACGTATCCAATCACACCGTAACTTTTTTAGATTCATATCCATTATTTCACTCTGTTTTGTTAGGAGAAAAAAATTATATTTTTATCAGTATTTCGTACCTACCATCGAAACTCTGAATCCACCCTTGTTAATCTCCAAATTCAGACTTATCCGCCCATGTCAGTATCAATTCCTCATTATCATAGCTGACAGTTAGAAAGCGCGTTAGTATGTGAAGAAAGATAGATCTACAGATTACAGTAATCGCTTGCAATCAAAGCGTTACCTTTTCTTGTAGTAGAAGGCGTTGAATGGTAGCTTTCAAGAAAAAGCTGCAACTGGAATTTCATTCGCTTGCGACCGTTGACTCGAAACGAATGTGGGAGTGGGATCTCTAATGGGCCAGCTGGTCTATAACTATACGGACATCAGCACAGTGTTAGATAACACTTAAAACACTGGCAAGGAGCCAAGGACAACGAGACACTAAAACTTGAATGGGTCCCGAGAAACAGTGAACGGATAACAAAGATGTATACGCTGTTTCCATCTCAAACTAGGACTCACTCGATCTCCGAAAACTTTTACTAACTTCTCCTCTGAAATGATTCGGTTTAGAATTTAATGATGAAAGTGGGTTTCCTATTCGGTTTTACTTTTACCAGATAGTGGTGAAGTACGGCGGATCGGCGAGTAACTTGTCTGTCAAAAGAAGTTGATTTTCTGCTAAATACATAGAAGCCTGTGTTGCATGGATACGATAGGGATACGGAAACGGATACGGTAATACAGTAATTTTTAAAAATCAAAGATATAATATGTCTATTATATATATTATTTTTTATTATTTTAATTATATTATTAAAACACTTGTATAAAAAATTCTGGATAAATATTATAGCCAAATAACATTAAATATAAAAACATTAAATATAAAAAATTAAATATAAAAACACTTATTAAAACACTTATATTATTTTTTATTATTTTGGAGTCCAAGTATAACATTAAATATAAAAAATTCTGGATAAATACAATAGCCTAAGTATATAATAAATATAATAGCTACTAATTTCTAGCAACAAATGTGAATTAGAGGCGTGTTGTTTGGGTCAATGGATCTTGGTTCGATTTCCCGTGGCGTAAGAAAAATTGGTTTTTGGTAGGTAGTCCACGCGCGGTCTATGGCTTAGAGCATTGTCCGCTGGTGTACACACGGTGCACGCTGGATTCGATTATGCAGATGTGTTAGATCCGTATTCAGACGAGTCAGAGCCGTATCGGAGACCGTATCGGATGATGCCCAACATGAAGTATCCGAGTAACATAGATAGAAACCTTTTCTGTTACAGATAAAGAATCTCTGTGTTAAGACTAAAATGGTTATTTAGCCAGAAATTGGATTGATCAACTTTTATAAACAAATTAATACTTTAATAGGGATATCATATTAGACTAAGAGGAGTTTCAGTGTGCCTCGTACGTAGTGTATTGTTACAGATGCTTGTTTAGGCGTTTAGATAATGGATCATTTTTTATTTGAAAATTGTTATATCGTGTTGATAAGGTTTTTAGACGATTATCATATTTGACACAACACTTTATTAAAATCGAAAATGAAATTGTACATATATTTTAAATCATTAGATAGCGATATTTTTTTTTGTTTTTAAAAATAATTATTTAAATTTTTTTGATAGTAGACGGTGACGATATAATTTTAAAATTGCACAAAAATTAATGCATGAACTCTCTGTATGATGAACAATGCATCTGTTTTTCAAAATAAATAGTAATGCATCTATAACTTTAGTTTTTCGTTCTAATAATTGTTAACATCGTTTATCACGGTTGTATGAAAAAAAATGTTGTTAATATACCATTTTTCTTCAGATAATTAAACCAAACTTTAGATTTATCATTACCCAATGGAAACTCAAAAAACACCAAACAATCCTACCGGTCAATCTAAAGACAACATAAAAATAGAATTTGCGTTTAATTTGAAGGATTCTACCGAATTACTTGCTGACTACAACTACAAGTAGAGTGGGAAAAATGACACGGCGGAGCCGATTCCGTCACGGAACGGCACGGCATGCGTGTCGGTTACATGCCGTGACTCGCGTGTCCCATGCCGTGACCATTCGCGTACCGTGACCAATTGTTGGCAAAGAAGACATGGCACGGCACGGAACACGGAATGGCACGGCACGGGACACGCGAGTCACGGAACGGTAGACACGGAAGACACGCCAGTTACAGCAGTCACGAGGCAATACACTAACATACCTTCCTATAAGATATAATTTTATTTTAATTAAAATATTTACATTTAAATTTCAATTAAAACATTTGAATTTTAAAGAATTGTTTCATATATTTTTTTAAACGTTAAATGCGATCAAACGTGACTAACGCACGTTTGGTTACGGCACGTTTGGTCACGGCACGACTTAGTCACGGTCACGGCACGACTTAGTCACGTGCCGTGACCACTTCTTGTAATTTTTGTCACAGCACAGTACGGCACGTAAAAAATTTACTTAATGATGACACGGCACGACACGTTTTTCCGACTGTAACTACAAGTCTCCATTTTCTAACCAAAATTTTAAATGCACATTAAACCTTGTCATCTTCAACAATCACTTTCTCTGCACTTGGACCACCTTTTCTTGTCGTTACAGCAAAACCGTACCTCTGCATCACTTTCTCCGAAGACTGAAGGGGACGGTTATCATATAAAACAAAATCATCTCAATTTTCTATCATTTCGTTAGAAAAAAAGGAAGAATTTTATGTAATCTTAAAAATTTCAAATTACTTATTATTAAAATATATATCTGATGTAAAACAACTAATTAACAAATTCAGAACAATATGCTCGGAAAACCTAATATTTGCTATTATTTTGAACTAAAATAATTTGTAATTAAATTGACTACAGTCCATTAATAAAAGATAAAATCTTGTCTCTATCTTTTTTTCAACAAAATTAGTTTTGCTCGTGCAACAAATCTACAAATTGCAATTATCAACTTTTAACAAAATCACAACAGTATAACCACCGTATATCCAATATTTGTAGGATATATAAACTCATGTTCTTCATTCCAAAATTTCAAACCTAAGACGTTCTAGCATAATTCAATTTGAAAATTTTGAATATACAATATGGAGTTTCAACCATCTCTCAAGCTGGCTTTTCTGTCAATGTTATTGTTCTATTTTGCGGCAAATAATGGTATGTATCGGCTTTAAGCTTGTGTGGAATGAACAACGATCACATCACTGCTTGTTTGTCATCAGTAAGAGGCTTCATGCCGCCACGACCAACACCTAACTGTTGTAGAGCCGTAATAAAGGCCAATCTACAATGCTTTTGTTCTTACAAACACTCTATTTTGATTCGTCAATTGGGAGTTAATGTCGATCAAGTCAGAAAATTGCCAGCTAAATGCAGCATTATTCGGCACCCAAACTGTTAAAATCTTAAGATATAATGATCTTATTGATTTTGTATTGATAATGCATGTTGTTGATTCATATGCATATAAAGTGTAAAATTTAATTTGTATAATTGTCAAATAAAGATAATGATGCATGCTGTTGATTTACATGCATATCGAGTTTTCTAGCCAAAGTTATGGCCGTTTAAAGTTTTTTAAAAAACAACGATACTTTTGTTCAAAAACACCGATGATGCACCAATGCTTTATGCACGGCTTGTCGACGACAGAAGTGCATCGATGTTTTTTCAGCACTACCCTGCTTAATTGCTAATGCTAAGGCTAACGAAACATCGATGTTTCATTGCAAAAACAACGATGTTTAAGTCACAATGGATTCTATGCTTATTAACAAATTTAACAATAAAATCATGTAATCAAATTCTCAATCTTATTAACAAAATCGGCCTAATTTTGCGTAATTTTGCGTATTACATTATAATTAGCGAAATTTGCGTAGTTTACCGTAATTTAGCATATTTTAGTATAAATATGCTAATTATACATCAAAAGAAGTAATCTAACAAATATTCAAAAACAAAATTCGAATTTTTATTTTTAAATTTCAGCATCTTGCTCTGGACCGCCCCACAGGGGGGCGGTTTGGTGTTTTTTTTTTTTTAGATTTTGAGAGACATGGACCGCCCCACAGGGGGGGCGGTTTGGTTGGAATAGTTGATCGCCCCACGGGGGACGGTTAGGGTAGTTTTAAAAAAAAAAAACTCGAGGGCAAATTTAATATTTTTGTTATTTTCTGAGGGTATTAATAAAAAAATCGGGAACCCTCCTCTTTACTTATTATATGATTGTGGTTTTAAGATTATTTACTGTATAAAAATGACTGAATTTCGTTGGTATTATTTCGTGTTGAGCTGTGCAATCAAAATAAGATGATAAAAACAAATTAAAAAATTATCAAAATTTCGTAGTATAATTAGACTAATTTTTTTTTTTATGGGATAGTTCAAATTGAATATTGTTACCTTGTTGTCATCTCATTTTACGGTAGAATTAATAGCAAAGGTTTGGTGAATTGTTTGAATGATATCCAAATGATCTACGAAGCTGCCATTTATCATCGAGATACCAAATTTTCAGTGAAGTTAAAGATTTAAAAAAAATTAAAATTATTTCCTATCCATCATATTAGAAGGGAAAAAAGAACAAAAGGGATAATAAATTACAAATGGGACGAAACACCATCAATAACTAATCTAACTTGACTTGTCTTCTGAACTTCCTTTTGGAATGATAAATATTTATGTAAAGAAAAAAAATTGAATTTTTAAAATAAAATAATATGTATAAAAAACTTACATTCAACAAATTTGAATACAAATAAATATATTTTTGAAAAGATAAAATTTTATAATGAAAAATAACCAAGGTTCTAAATAGCGTTTATAGCGTCGTAGCGGGAAGGCTAAAAAAAAAGCTATAGCGAATAGCGTCGTTATAGCGGAAGCTATTCCAAATAGCGTTTTTTTTTTACATTTCGTATATTCAATATTTGTACTAAATATCAACATTATCTAAAGTCTCATAGAACAATAAATAACACCAAAGTAATTAAGAAATTATAATATTCATATTGAACCCGTACAAAGTCCAAATTGCGGTTCAAAATATCCATAGTAATATCATAAACTATCGATTTTTCCTATTAAAAATATCTTAAGCATCATGATTCATGACATAATCTATTTTTTTTTTCTATTCAAATTTTAATTTCGGTTTGGACTTTTTTTCTATTCAAATTTCAATTTATATTCCCAATTTCAAATTGATTTATCTGTAGCAAGTAGCAACAAATTCAATTTCGGTTTGAGATTTTTTTTATCTTTATTTAAAACCCATATAAATTGCTTAAAAAAAAAAAAACTCATATTGTATAGCGCAAATAGCGCATTTTGATGTCATAGCGTAGCGTTTGGGGTCCAACAACGCTATAGTGCCGCTATAGCGCGCTATTTAGAACACTGAAAATAACAAATAAGTCGCACAAAAAATTAGATGAATTTCAAACCAAAGACTTACTGAATAACTATTTTTATGTATTGATATGGCGCAACAACGATACCTAACTAATTGGATCATTTAATTGATTTGATCAAAATTGGATTGATCATCTTTTATAAACAAATTAATACTTTAATAGGGATATCATATTAAACTAAGAGGAGTTTCAATGTGCCTCGTAGTGTATTGTTAGTTTGTTACAAATGCTTGTTTGGAGGTTTAGACTAAGAGGATGCGGTGTATTGTTGTAGATGCTTGCTGACTACAGCTACGAGTCTCCATTTTCTAACCAAAATATTAAATGCACATTAAAACTAGTCATCTTCAACAATCACTTTCTCTGCACTTGGACCACCTTTTCTTGTCGTTACAGCAAAACCGTACCTCTGCATCACTTTCTCCGAAGACTGAAGGGGACGGTTATTATATAAAACAAAATCATCTCAATTTTCTGTCATTTCGTTAGAGCATCTCATTCCAGCAAATATTTAGCAATTAATTTGTTCCACGTCACTAAATTTAACAATTAAAGACATTCATAATTTTTAAAGCACTCCATCCCAGAAATTTAATTAGAATTGCAATTAATGCTACATCAGCCAAAAAAATAAAAATTGAGCGGTACAGATACATAGAGAGAATTTTAACCAATCAAATAAAAAAGAAAACGTTTTCTTTTAAAGCAAATTTGCTAATTTAGAAATTCTGATACATCCCAGCAATTATATTAGCAATTGACACATCAGATTAGCAATTTAATAACAATTACCATTGGAGATGCTCTTAGAACAAAAGGAAGAAGATTATGTAATCTCAAAAATTTAAAAATTACTTATTATTAAAATATATATCTGGTGTAAAACAACTAATTAACAAATCCAGAACAACATGCTCTTCTAAATTTGGAAAACCTAATTCTTGCTATTATTTTGAACTAAAATAATTTGTAACTAAAATTAACGACGTCCATTAATTAAATATGAAACCTTGTCTTTATCTTTTTTTCAACAAAATTAGTTATGCTCACGCAACAAATCTACAAATTGCAATTATCAACTTTTAACAAAATCACAACAGTACAACCACCATATATCCAATATTTGAAGGGTATATAAACTCATAGTATTCATTCCAAAATTTCAAACCTAAGACGTTCTAGCATAATTCAATTCGAAAATTTTGAATATACAATATGGAGTTTCAACCATCTCTCAAGCTGGCTTTTCTGTCAATGTTATTGTTATATTTTGTGGCAAATAATGGTATGGTATCGGCTTTAAGCTTGTGTGGAATGAACAACGATGACATCACTGCTTGTTTGCCATCAGTAAGAGGCTTCATTCCGCCACGACCAACACCTAACTGTTGCAGAGCCGTAATAAAGGCCAATCTACAATGCTTTTGTTCTTACAAACACTCTATTTTGATTCGTCAATTGGGAGTTAATGTCGATCAAGTCAGAAAATTGCCATCTAAATGCAACATTATTCGGCACCCAAACTGTTAAAATCTTAAGATATAATGATCTTATTGAGTTTGTATTGATAATGCATGTTGTTGATTTACATGCATATAAAGTGTAAAATTTAATTTGTATAATTGTCAAATAAAGATGATGATGCTTGCTGTTGATTTACATGCATATAAAGTGAGAAATTTAATTTGTATAATTGTCAAATAAAAATGATGTGTCAAAGTTGCGTTTTGTTCGTATACAAGTGCATAGTTAATATGAAAAATTAACTATTTTTTATTTGTATTAGTATTTGTATATAAAATAATAAATTTAAAGGGCTTAAAAGTAAAATTTATAAATTAATGGTGGTCGTTTCATTTTTAATTTGGCGCTTTTGGTTTCTGAATTGCGCGCTGTAAAAAAAAAGAAAAACTATCACTTTATTTCTTTCCAACGTTCTCTTTTTCAATTTGGAAAGATTGAAGAAATAAAATAATGAAAATTACCGATTTTTTCTTACCATTTTTTTAAAATTTTCATCAAAAAATCTTAATATTATATGTATCTTTTTAAATTTTAAAAACTCGCAAATTTACTCAATTTATTAACTTTTTTTTATTAAAAACTCATCTTAAATTTATAAAGTACTAATTTGGTCAGTTATTAAAAAGATATGCAGTAAGTGCAGGAAAATTAATTTGAAAAGAAAAAGAAATGACCATGAAAGCTAAGGGCATGTTGGAAATTTAAAGGTAACTATGATATTTTATTTTAGTTCAACATGTTGGATAACTTTGTTCCATAATTTATTTCAGCGATAACATGATGTGTTAAATTTTTTTTGTGCTCGAAAGTAAAACTTCACCACGCTAACAGATCTAAATTAATAATGGGGGAATTTCAGAGAAATAAAAAAATAAAAATCCAGACTTTCGCAGTGGGGAATTTTAGCGAACTTATAAGTTTTGAAAATTTTAATTTTAAGTTTTGCTTTTTCATCATGTTTTATTTTTATATTAAAAAAAATTGTGAGAATCTCGACCGGGAACCGTCAACCGATTTGTTCGACTCTCCTTTTCACAAACAACAGCTGCCTTTTGTCTTTTTTGTATGGGGGCTCGCTCAATTCCAAAATTTCACTTTTTAACCCATCTATCTGAATTCATAATTTTACAGTGCGAATTTCATGATTGCAATTTGCAAATGTGCTATGACGTTTTTCTGAATTTCATGTCTAGACATCTCAGGAAATTAAAACGTACCGTGTTGCACAGTGTCGGTAGGGGTGGCAAAAAAAGCTTTTAACTTGTGACTCGATCGTGACTCGCACCTAACTCGCTCGCTCGTTACTGAACCGAGCTGTTAACAAGCCAGCTCGCCACTAGCTCGGTCCATAATTAATGAGTTCAAGCTGGGGCCTAGCTTGCTCGTCAGCTCACGAGCTAGCTCAGCTAGGCATCAATTTGTGAATTTGTATAAATTTGTGTGCATTTTATACTGTCTAGCTCGGTTCAGCTCAGTTAAAACAAGATCCAGACAGCGAGTCTGTTTGTCAGCTCGCGAGCTAGCTCCGGCTGGCTCGTCACGATTTCAAGCCAAGATTTTAGCTCAGATGCTCTAGGTCCAGCTCGCTCGGTAAGTGCTCGGTCCAGAATTAACAAGCTGAGCTAGAACTCAACTCGGCCCGAGCCAGCTTGTTGATAGCTCGGCAATAAACATAATACCGATAAAACTTGGTAAAATGTGTTTAGGCATGTTGGGTCGTTTTTTTTTTTCTTTTCCTAAAATCTTACTATGAAGTGGTTAAAGTACATGAAATAATGTATAAAAAATGTGAAAAAAAATATTTCCTTAATATCGGATAATTTTTTTTTTTTATGTAAGTTTCATTTTTCTGTGTTTGTATAATTTGAGAAGATATTTGTAAGAAGTAAAGAAGTACGAAAATATTATAAGAAAGTTTATTAAAAATAGATAATAAATGCAAGTTATTTTTTTATAAATATAATTTATTTTAACAATAATTTTCTAGCAGGAAATTCTTTTTAGCATTTTTGTGTTTTGGTATATTCGAGAAAATATACGCAAGTAGTAAAAAGAATAAAAAAAGAGTCTGAAAAATGTCTAAAAATCTTTTTCACTTTATTTTCTTCTATACCATGCAAAATGTTAAGCTATTACCGTAAATAAATTTAATTTCACTATGCTTGGTTTTGTGAACCACCAGCTATAATCCAAGAATATACTCAAAAGGCGCGTACAGCATTAATTATCCAAGTCCAATTAGCTGCATTAGCCCATGTGAAATCCTCATGATTATACAGCAGCATAGAGCTGCTTAGTGTTTGTTTTTATCTACTTGGTTCCGTTAGTTTGGGCTTGGGCCATTAATTTGGATCGCTGTTGTTACTGTTTTTTACTATTCACAATGGATCAGCGATTTTCAAAGTGGCTTAATAAATAGTGAAAAAATTCCAAAAAATGTAAACTTTGGTCTCCAAGCACATTTCAATATGGAGAACAACTTGAACGGTTCGGATCGACGATTTGGATTTTGAAATGGGAGTACGAGTGTGAAGTACGCGAAGTACAATAGCCCTACTCTAAGCACAAGTAGTTGCCTAGTCCTAGAATAAAGGAGGCTATTTTGACATTTCTGTTCATTTAGAAATAAAGTATTATTATTTGTTGAAAAGAAAAGGAATTGAATATGTTTTCAAAAAATAGATAACATCAGAAAATTGTCATTTTTAATATTATTTACAATGAAAAATTTAAACGGTTTACACTTAATTTTTTTTGCACCAAAATTTTTCTGCAGTGCAAATAATATGTCTATATTTACATCATAATAATTACATATAGTTACAAAATCACTGTTTTTGGATATTTCAGAATCTTTTGAGAAATAATGATTTTGTCCATATCTAAAAAACTAATAATTTTTTTCTAAAAAAATATAAAATTTGATCACCAAGTATATTTTAATATGGAGATCGTGTTGAACAGATTGTATGTATGGACTTTGAAAATAGAGATAAGAACGTGGGGTACGATTAGAAGACGAAAACAATATTGCATTTGAGCCCTTCTCTACCATTTTTCGTAAACCTACTCAACTCTTTTCTTTCCAGCAAAAAATAATATTTTATTTCTAAAAAATTAAAAATCTCTTTTTTTCCTTTGCTAAAGAAAGGGTAAGAAAAAGCAGGATTTCGCTTCTAGAAATGCACGAAGGAATTGTTTAACGGGGCATACAGGATACAGCTCAAACGCAGCTTGGGAGCTGGGGAGCAGTGATGCTTCGGCCTCAATCTGCGGCATTGGTGCCGTGCACCCGTGCTTAGGCGCACAAGTGTCAGGACATTGATGCGATGCGCTCGAAATCGCATCTGGTCGGGACCGACGCGTGTGTCTATTCTAGGGTTTGCACTCCGCCCAATCATTCTCTTCCTCCCTCCATCATGCCTTCTACTTGACCAGTAAGTCACAAGTTAACTATCGAGGTCATTAATCCTTCCTTTTTTGTGGAGGGGAACTACTAAGCAGTTGTTTAATTTAGTTTAATTTAAGTAATCCGCGCACTTGCTTTTGCATCGCTCTCCGTTCCTATTCCCTCGATTGCATCCTCAAATTTGTTTTTTTAATGTTAATCACGTTAAGGAGTCTTAAGCCACTGTCCCCTTCTAGATGTACTTTCTATCTGGAGACTGGACGTTACTGGAAATTTAAAGCATTTGTTTTTTCATTTATATGAAACCATGTATAATCTAGTCATTCCCAATTATGTTGATATTAGTTCAAAGTAGTAATGAACTTATAATTAGTAGCATCTTTAACTTTGTTCAAATGATAGTTTTGCTGGTTGCCTCTTTGGTCCCATCCTATTCTTGGAAAGTAAATGTTTGGCTGCCGGACCGTTTATGACATAGTTATTATGAAAGAATTTTGAGCATTTACATTTCAGCAAAGTAAATATTTTTATTGGCAAATCACTCTATATCTGTGTTTGGGCAATGTAGTACAAATTTATAATATTTTATTCTGCGGCTATCTAATTGTTACAGCAGCATCCATTGTTTTTAATTATTTCATCTTTAACTATTTTTTAGATTGGTAGAAAATCACTTGATCTGAAAGTTCTGGTCCATCCAAAAACAGTGATTTTCTATCTATTTAAACAACAACAACAACAACCACCAAGCCTTTTTATTTTTTGAGTTGAACAACCAAGCCTTTAGTCCCTAACAAGTTGGGGTAGGCTAGAAATGAAACCCAACTTCTACCTATCTAAAAAAATAGTAAAAAATTATAAAATATGTAAAATTTAGTCTACAAGTACATATTCATATGTAGATCATGTTGAAGGGTTTGGATCGATCGTTAGAATTTTGTAAACAAATCCGTGCTATGCATAGTACCATAGCCTCATTCTATCGTTTATACAGTAAGTTTGGACAAATCAAAATAATTGGTTGCTATTTTGAATTAAATATTTAAGGACATAGCAAAAAAATAAAATCCTACATCCAGAAAAATGGATATGGGAAATTTAATTAAGTTTAGAGCTCAATCACAACTCATGGACATGAATTATTCCTTTGATTTTTTTATGAAGATATGTACGGTAGGCATGCGGTGCTGCATGTGCGAGTTTATAGAAGTTAAAACAGCTGCAAAAAATGAATATAACAAACAACAGAAATAAGAAGATCAAACAGAAATAGGTATCACACATAGGTACTGTTGCCTAAAGAAGTCAAAGAAAAGGATAAAATGTATCTCCAGCTTAGAACTTATCTACGATATTTTAAAGCGAATAATTGACATCTTAAATTATCCTCTCGTACCATTGAAATTTTCATGAAAACAAAAGTATGCGGTCTTTAACATAGGACTTAGCTAGTAAGTGGTTATATTAAGAATTAAGTGCTGTTATTACTTATAAAGTGAAGTCAAATCAATTACTGTTACCATATTTAGTACAAAAAAAGTACCAGATGGGAAAGGATGGCCAAACTTGGAAGGGAGAGAGTACTCTTTACATTATAAATTCGCTATTGAAAATCTCAAGTTAAGAGGCTACTGCCCCATAGAAGCAGTGGGAACTTGAACCTATGCTATAGGCCATAGCGTCCATTGTTTCATTTCTTGTTAAGCTTTTTTCCCTTGTTTAGCCAAGAAGCTATGGACCTATGCCATAGGCCATAGTCTCCACTTTTTTATTTCTTATTTATATCCCACCTCTTAGTAAATCATCTCCAAAGGATCTTATCATTCATCTCAAATTACTTCTCCCTGTACCTGATTGCCAATGAGGGTATGAATTTCAAAACCTTACTTTCTACAATGAAAGGGATTATTGCTATCTCACTTCTTTTTTGTTTTACTTGCTTTGACATAGATCTTCAATTGGATATTCAACAAGCCAAATGGGCGCCAAGAAACAAGTAGACGTGATTATACCAGTCCTTCTTTAGCTGGCTGTAAGTCCTTTAGATCAAGATCTGAAGCTGGTTTTCATGATGTTTTATTTTCTTATTTACTTGCTGGTTTTCACTGCCTGGCCCCTTTTGGTACATTGTCATGCCTTTTCCTGTTTGTGGGCTCTAAACAACTATTTTGTGCTCAGCTTGTTTGGTTCAGAAGTCGTGAGGCTTATTTATTGCTCATCTGTGAGTAATAGTACATCCGTTCTAACTTTCTAAACAAAAACAGATGGAGAAATCTTTTGGGGTTTACCTCTTCTGAAAGGTGGATGGCCCAAGTTTTTCCTTAAAAAAACTATTGGCCAGTTGGGTTTTGGTCCCATTAATAGAACATTAAGTCTATTTTTTCTTTTTCATTAATGCACGGAATAGGTCAATTGATGGTCGCAATAATTACATATATATTATGCCGTTATACCTGAATCAGTTACAACTGTTTATTTTTTATTTTTTTGGATGCCACACCCCGCAGGCATCTCCAATTTTTATAAGCCAACCAATGGTACTAAGTAAAGCATGTAAAACATGCAAGTTGAACTTTGCCGTGTTGCATGTCAACTTGGTAATTTTGTACCCATGGACCATATATTTTAGAAATTGTGGTCCAGACTCTATATTGCTATAGCTTCCCTTTTTGAAAAAAAAATATAAGAATGGTCCCGATCTCACTTGTTCAATTAGTTTAATTAGATTTACTCAAGTATATTACGTCGAGGTCAAAAGTGCCAACATTAAGTTATGCTGATTTAAAAAAAACAATGTAGATGTGAACATTTCAAATGCGCACAAAGAAGAATTTAACCACTGCCCAGAAGCATTGCTCGCCATCGGTACATTTGGTACATATGCCTTGAAGGAAGTTAAAAAACAAAGCTTCGCATCCAACAATAAAATTGTGGAACAAGATCTATCAGACTTCACTTCTGAAGAAGTAGCAAATATAGTGAAAGAGTTGAAAAACATGGGATTAGAGAGAGGGAATTCGACTCAGGATCAATCCTTGGATTGTTCAACAAGCTTAACTGATCCCAACTGTGAGGATTATAAAACTATTTCCACTGAAAGTGATATTGTTTTAAGCAAAGGGAGAGACTTGTTGGATGACACTAATATTGTGCTGAAGAAAAGATCGATTTCTTTTCTCATTAAGAATTTGTTTGCTTGTCGGGGTGGCTTTACACCTGTACCTGCTTTAGAGCTGAGGGATCCGTTCTCCCAATCAAGGATGGAAAAGGTATGTTTCTTTTTTGTTTGATAAAATATGATCTTTTGGTTTACTCTTGTAGATATCTAGGAGGTTCATGTTTATTAGCTAAAAATTATGTGTCTATAGCATAACATCTTTTGTTCCTTTAATGAGAGTTTATATTTGTGGTTTTCTGCACAATGAAACTTTGTCCCATTTTATAATGCACATGTATGTTACTATGTTGTGATGATGTACTAGAAAAATCAACTGTTTTGATTCCTTACGTTTGTTTGGGTTTCATCTAATTGAAGGCTGAAAGAAAATTACTAAATGTTATGCTAAAAACAAAATTCAACCATTTCATTCTTTTGTTGTTTCCCTCTAATTACATAGTGAATAATTGGAAGTTGCATTGCGGCTATTACACTGTCAATGAATTGTTGTCCTAATGCATTTCAACTGAAAGGTCTCTCAGTTGTAATAATTTGGCAAAACTTTTGGGAGTGTATATATTAGAAACTTTTAAAAACACTTTCAAAACTAAAGCACATTTTATTTGTTATTTACCCTATTTTCCTATATACCATCCATTTCTGAGTTTTGTGGTGCAATTTTCTTATATGATTAGCTTTTCAAGTCGATACTTCGCAAGAAAATATATCCACAAAATGCCACAGCAATGCCTACAAAGAAGTGCTTGCAGAGAAAATATCAAGAGAAGTTGAGCATTGAAGAAGCTGCAGCAGAAAAGGAGGATGATGGGGAGAAGTGGGTCAAGACTGATTCAGAGTGTAAGGGTCTTATCCAAAAAACATTTTAAGTTGAATGTTCTCTTTTAATGTCATATTTTCCTCGTCATTGAAATTTATTTTGTTTATTTACTTTGCAGATATTGTTCTTGAGATCTAGATTTTGTTTTGAAGTCTTTCAAGAGACTCGAAGAGGAGTAATCATTTGATTTACAATTCAAGTATAATATAATTGCCTTTGGAATTGTCCCTGTGCACGCTCATGCTCAGGATTTTTTTTTTTTTTTTTTTTCAAAAGTCAAGTGTTTGGCAGGATTTCAGTGGTACAGTGTACAGGTACAATAACGGGGTAGGGCTTGTTCACAATTCCTGTTGTTTCTCAGTACCCGCCTCATTTACTTTTGTTTTTGTTTTTATTTCTTTTTTCTGGTCAACTGCTCTCTGACCGTTCTTTTTCATTCTCTTCTGTTACCTTATCTGTACCGATATGGCTGTTTTTTTCCCATTTCTGTGGGATTTCCTTTTATAAGGGTCAAATTTTCTTTATATCTTAAATATCATTTTTATATATGGTGGGAAGAATGCTTATCCTTTTCCTACATCATTATAGTTGAGGAAAATAGTACCTCTGTCATATTAGTCGCCTGATGGTCCTGTTAAGACATTCAGGAATTGGTTCTTTTGAGTTTTCGGGTGGGTTTAAAATTGTTGTGATGTAGTTAATGATTTCCATGCAATTAGTTAAGCTGATCATAAAAACAAAAAAGTAAAGTCAATTTTTTTTTTATTTGATACCAACCAGGGAAGTGGGCTTTCAACTTCGTTCATTATGTCCAAAAAGAAAACAAAGGAAACAAAGTTAGTCAGCTAGCCATCCAGCACCTACTCTCTGTGTTTGATCCATTTTAAAAGATTTGGGAGAATGGGCCGTCTTCTGGCCCATTTTTGTAGAGGTTAGACATCAAACGGTCGGTTGAGCCTACTAACAGAAGTAAACTCTTTTGCTAAAACTTTCTGCACACCGGAATCATCCACTTTTCCTACAAAATAAAATTTACTGTCAAAGTACAGCAAATAGTGAAAGTGATGAAGAAGTAATTTTACAATAAAAGATACATAGCTACTGATTCATTATTGTTATCGGGTCCGCAATCCGAATATTTAAGTGGTAGGTGATTTCTTTACAATAACACATCTTGCTAGTTTTTCTTTTCCTGATGAAACTACTTTTTGCCGCGCGCATCGACCGTTTGTTCAAACTTGCAAAGAGTCACCAATGATTTGAGGGTATGTAATACTAATATTTTATTTTTGACGAAAAAGTATATCTTGCATTTTTAATATGAATATATTCCTTTAATTTTTGAAAAAAAAAATATAAATACTTCTTTCCATCTATAATTTTTAATAGAAGATGGTTCAAATGCCTTCATTTTTTGTGTTTTCATCATACCTCTATTTTATAAAAACTTTAATAACTCAAAATTTAAAACTTCAAAGTTAAATTTTTTTACACATGCTTAGATAAAATGAACATCTATAAATTATCCATATCAATATATTTTTACAAGTTCTTGATGACAAACACAGCAAAATTGAAATAACATAATTTTTTACACATGTTTAGATAATGATGTAGATCATATCTAACGGTTTTATTTTGACTTTAAAATTTAAAATTTTCAGTTATTAAAGTTTTAAAAACAGAGACATAATAGAGACACAAAAAATAAAAGCATTTGAACCCTCTCTTTTTAATATTATATTTGATGAAAAGTGTTGTGCGCTTATCATATTTGCGCGTCATATCACAACAAATTCTACTCCTACATTATCTTATTTAGTTGACATCTCACCACAAACAAACCTCAATTGTCAAGCTACTGCCAATTTGATTTCCAACTTTTCATAGTCATCTACCCTTTTTCATGATATGACGTATTTTAATGCCAAGTCATAATTTACGTAATAACTTATTGTATGATAGGATACTTGAACACAGTAACGTGATGTTATTTCATCCAATTTAATATCGAAAAATAAAAGATAGATGGAATGATTAATTAGCAAGTCCTAAAAAAATATATTATTTGCGGTGTGAGGTAATTACCTCTGTGAACTCAACCTTCATTTACTTTTAATATTTTTCACACATCTTAACTATACATTTGACTACTGCAAAATTTACTTATTCAATTTAGACATAATTGTTTAACATATTTTGACCAAGACAAAATATATTTTTAATAGCTGACAACAATTATCTTGAAAAGTTAAAATACACCCTTAATTATTGCATAATACATATATAGTATTATTGAATATACATTTGACTATTAGAGATGCACACTTATTGTTGCAACTATCTCTATAATATACACCAAGTCATTACATAATACACCGAGTTTTGATTTTATTCAAATTACGCAAACACTTTTTACGCATATATAAATCATTTTGTTTGTACAACAACTGTAAAATATGAGTTACGGATTCATAACTTTGGTCTGCAGTCTGCAGTCTGCAATGACATAGATAATATACTAAACTACTTTTTAAGTAAATTTTTTTTCTCACTTTAGAGCCTGTTGGGCAAAAAAAAAAACCAACAGAAAATTAAATGGGTTCTCTAGATATTTCCCTGAACCGTTCGGCAGACACTTTCTTCCCCAAAACCTCCCATCATCTTTCAAATCCGTATCCTCTGCATTAACTCAAAAGAGAATCTTTTGAGTTAATGAATCTCGACCACCTGATCTGTTTTAAAATTCGTGCGAACTAGATCTGCACTAATATTAAAGGTCCCTTATGTTATAGGCACAAGCCGGATTAGCTCCGTTTAAAATCAGACGGTTGAAATTCATTAACTCAAAAGATTCTCTTTTGAGTTAATGCAGAGGATACGGATCCTCATCTTTCTCCAGATTTTTCCCGTCTACATTAAAATTGGTGGGAAAAAGATTATTCAGTCGGACTGAATTTTCGTTTTCCCAAATCGCGCGCGATGCTTATATACTCTCTCTCTCGCGCGCGCGTCAATCGCTTTTCCAAAGTTTATTTTAGCGGGAGACAAAATAGTTGCGCGGGAAACTCGAGTGGAAGCGGGAGAAAGAAGCCGATGTGCAGGAAACTCGAGCGGAAGAGCTGCTAGCACTGATATCGCTTCAACCATGACAGGAGAAGGTACAAATGTTCACCAATTACGGTTCTAACTGATGGAGGTTCTTGTTGATAGAATATGATCCTGGTGATAAAAATGATCTCTTTACCCTAAGTGTTCTTGTTGTTCTCTCACGGAGGTTGTTACTGATTATACTTTGTTATTGTTCAATCTATTGTGTACTGATCGATCCTATTGAAACAAGTGACATACTGGCATGTTTTGGTGAATTTAGAATTTGAGTTAGTTATATGTTCGTGATTTTTTGGAACATCTTTAAATTGATAGAATGAACCTGTTCTTACACCTTACACTGTTATGTTTAAATTATGAAGAATCGTCTGAAAGAATGGTATTTGAGCATAATCTGAAAATTAAAATTCTTTCAATTTTCTTTAATTAGGTTCTTTAGATGTCGTAATGTGCTAATAAGATTAATACTATTGTTTGTAATAGTATTGCTTATAGCATCTCTGTTGGTTATTCGATAATTTAGAAATGAATCTGCATTGAGAAAATGAAGAAAATAAACATGGCCTTGAAATGGCCTTGAAAAATTGTCTTTTTTGAGTAATATATCACACTTTTTTCTAATGTGTACTAATGCATAGCACTAGATACACTGTGCTTCAGTCCTTATGTTACTACTGTTCTTCAATTTTTCAAATAATGACCCTATGATTTAAATTCATAGCTATGTCCAGGTAGATCTTAAGAACTCACTTGATTTTTTACATGATTTTTGGAGATTTATTTATATTTTATTTTGAGGTTTATACAAGGTGCTGCATTATTTATTATGTTTTTGACTGTTAAATTTCAAAATTAAATTATGGGAAAACTAATAAACAAAAAAAATTGTTCTTTTTATAAAAATATAGAAGAAAGTTCAATCTAAATGTCTAGCAAGTTTCAGAATTTTTGAAGTTTTGCAACTATGCCTAACAGATGCTTGAATGTAGGGGTAGACTGGTAAATAGTGCAATAAAATAACAGTTTTTGCATTTTTGAAAGGTGAACTTTGGAAATCCTTAACAAATGCTTATAAAATCATAAAAATGTAAAATTTTGGTCTAGATTATGTGTTTTTGAATCCTCTATCTGATTATAACCTTGATTTTGTCATATTGTCACTATAGTATTTTTTCAGTTCAAATTTCTGAAACTGGTTGAGTTGGTCATTTTTGATACCGGTAGTGATTCACTTTGATTTTCTTTGCTTTTTTACACTGGTACAAGGCATTGTACTGACTGATACTTTGCCACATGATTGGTTTAGCATACTGGTTTGTCATTTTGATTTATTTACACACTTTTAAATGTTGTGAAGAGCTTTTATTACAGAAATCATAGATCAAAAAGTCAAAGTCAGATTGCAAAATCATTTGGTGCAATTGTCCTGTCAGCCTGGGAATTATGCAGGGAGATCCCTGTACTTCCTTTTATTTGTTTTATGAGGCTAAAGACAGGATAGGAAGCCTTTTATGCAAAGAAATATCTTGAAATTCACGAGATAAAGCAGTAGCTTGTATGTCAAGTGACAGTACAATATTTTTGAACTGCTCATCTTCCTTTCTTTATTCTTTTGCATAATATACCCCATAGTAGGTAATGTGAATTTTACCATTACATCACATACCAACCTAAATTTTACCATTTGTAGGTAATGTGAATGAGACCAACAATAGGGCTGCATGGAATGAGCTGCAGAAGGCATTTCGAGTTGAATTGCTTGTGGAGTTTAATAGACCTGGTACATGCCTACAAAATGCGTGGAGTAGTCATGGAATGAAATGACACGAAGATTCAAAGCAAAATTTGTAGATTCAAATTTCTCAGTGAAGCAACTTAAAGAACAAGAACACACTCTAAAGAAGCAGTACAAAACTGTAAACCGATTGAGAGATCAAAGCGGTTTTGGATGGGACCCTACTAGAAAAATGGTTGATGCTCCCAAAGAAGTGTGGGCTCCTATTTTGCAAATAGATAAGGAGGCTAGAAGGTGGTATAACAAATCTTTTCCATACTACGATGACTTGCACAACTTGTATTCTGGTATGAGCATTTTTTAATACATTGATGTTATATATTCATTGTTTATATATTACATATTCTGTTTTAAGTAGTTTAGCCTTTGATATCCAATTTTCAGGATGTATTGCGAATGGTTCATATCGTCGTGGAAGTAATTATTTTGCAAATCTTGAGAGTCAAGCTGAAATGAATTCTCCTAGTCTGACGATCCCTGCTCCAGGAGGTTTAAATGATTTTGAGTTTGATGACAATTTCC
The DNA here is from genome assembly GCA_025461125.1 of Carex kokanica. NCBI lineage: Eukaryota > Viridiplantae > Streptophyta > Magnoliopsida > Poales > Cyperaceae > Carex > Carex kokanica. The sequence continues at coordinate 485,080 of JAJGRX010000376.1, forward strand.
TTGGTACACAGACATTTGACCATATCTCTACTCAAGCTCAAGTACCGTCCTCCACCCAAGCAACACCTAATGTTCACACGCCTCACTCGATTGGAGCTTCTTCTCGGAAGACAATTCAGAAAAAAAAGAGAAAGGTCATGTCTGTATTTCATGAGAATTACTTGGAATATAAGAGAGAGGAGTTAACTAAATATTGTGCTGTCATGGAGAAGAATGCAAATAAGAGTGTTGAGCGTGCTGACAAGTTTTCAGTTGCTGCTGCAATGGAGGCATACGAACAATTGCCGGATTTTAACATGTTTGACTTTGTTTATGCAAGTGATATGTTCATCACGAAGGCTGAGACTCGTGAGGCATTCCTATCTATAAGTGAAGAACGTCGGTCGGAATGGATCAAGGGGATGATTGAGTTGTGCAAGTCCAAATAGTAAGGTTAGCTATGTGTTATTTTGAAAATATTGGTGTTTACTTAGGTTTGAACTTTTTGTGAAATCATAGTATAGTGGTACGGGATGGATGTTATATTTTGGAAACATAGGTGATAAGTGTATATTTTGGAACTTGGACAATTGCACTAATGAATTATAGTATCTTAACGCTAATTATGAGATGAGATGTCATGATTTGTAGTTTAAATGGTTTGGTTTTCTTTTAGCTCAAATGTTTTGGTTTTCTAGTTTTCTGTTCTCATTGGCTGCATACTGGTATTTTTCCATGAGCTTACAAAATACCTTGTGATCCTTATCATATGACCCACTATTTTAAAGGTTACAACTTTGATATTGGTACGGTATTAAAACTATACTGGTATGGTACCAGCCCAAAAGCAGCCTTTAATTGAAGAAAAATAAAAAACACTGGTTCCAGGTTGAGTTTGATAAAACTGTTATACATGCATTCTTCGCTAGAGAGTACAAAAACATTACTACTTGCTCTTCCACCTTTAGCAATCCATCGGAAAGTAGCTACTTCTCTCTTAATAATTTGACTAAAGCTCGAAAGACACAAGTCTCCATACGAAATTCTCGTCTGCAACGACACTTATGACCGTCTAGAACTTCATTGACATACATGAGTCCCGTTAAAATTGAAGTATGACAAGGAGTTGGCTCGAACAAGTTTCTCTCTATGTGAGGTGTAATCATGATTGTATATTCATCATGATCATCGTTAATTCTTCGCAAGTGGAATGGATCCATATTTTTAGTTTCTTACAAATATATATTGTGTATGAAAGTAGAATGAAAATTATTGAGCAGCATACACATTATATATGTTATTTTATTTTTTCCAACATTAAATGCATCTCCATTTATTAATCAATTTTTTTTCAACTACCCAACAACTACATTTGCAAAGAAACATGTCCAAGATTTTAAAAACAATAAATGCATTCTCAACTACCCATTTTTCATAAATGCAACGTTTACAATCATAAATGAATCTGTATCAAAGGGATTGCATTTTCCATCTTATTATACACTTCTCATTTAATTATAAAAAATATTTATATATTATAAAAAATATTTATATATTATAAAAAATAATTAATAAGTTATTATTTAATTGTATTAATGATCATTTTATTAATAAAGAAAATTGTATAATATCAAACATTTTAGAAAGAAAAATAGAGCATAATAATTCCTGTGCGTACTCATACCCATGGGTTCTCACTTTTGAAAAGTAGGTTCCCACTCCCGTTTAATCTCATTCCGTGTAATCCCGTGACATGCGAACAAGCATTAGAGTGCAAGTGTCGTTGAACTACAATTTATTATTTCTAGTTTAATAATAAATTGTTGCATTGAGTTGCTTCTTATTCATAAGTTTTGCAACTCATTTGGATACCTTTAGCATGATTAATCTAACATGTACAACTTACATGTGACAAAAATTAAAATCGTGTGACCAAGCTTCCCTTGCACTTACAAATAGATAAAATAATTACATATAACAAGCTCTTATGTTGATATCATAAACATAACTTGAGTAAAAATTCTATAGTTTTATTCCAATAAAATATTAAAGAAAATCAAATATAATGCTAGAATTATTTACAAAATTTATATCACATTCAACTATATTCAAAACTGAGCACTTTTCTTGTTTCTTCTAATACTCTTTCTGTAAATCCTAGCGGCAACGACTGTACTAATAACAGAGGCAAGTGAGAATTTGCTGGTATTGCAATTGGTTATGTCATTGGAGATCTGATAATTACTGCCTTTGATTGTTTTTCTAAAACATTTTAAGTTGAATTTTCTCTTTTGATATCATATTTTGTTAGCAAATTAAATTTGTTTTGTTTATTTACTTTGCAAATATTGTTCTTGAGATCAAGATTTTGTTTCAAAAGGCTTTTTTAAGAATACAAGAACTCCATTGGATGCTACGTTAATACTAAAAAATAAGTTGACCAAAATAATAGTAGTAACATAATCTAGGATTAGTAACAAATTCCTGTAACATAAAATTAGATTTTCTTAACATCTATATAAGCTTATAAATTGTAAATCATAAGACACAATGAGAAGTACAAAATTAAGATTTTTTGTTTTATTTCTTATTTTATGGTATCAAAGCATTTTAGGCACACAACATGACAACTAATCCTCCTCCTCTAGTCCGCCTAACCCACATCGAAAACTAAAAAGAACAGTTGAAATCTACTATTTGAACTTAATTAACAAAGATATTGATTCAAAGTATGAACCAATGTGCACACGGCATAGTATTATAGCCTCACCCATATAATAAACCGATATTAAAATTTGATGAAATCCTTCAAAATCTCTATGACTTTATTAAAAGGGGCAATTTCATATATCCCCTGTAAAACTTCAATATTACGTATTTCTCCCTCAAAAGTTTGTAATAACATATTTACCCTTCAAAACAATAGAAACTCACATATTTACCCAAAAATAATATAACATAAAAATTTAACACTTAAAATATATTAAACAATATTAATTATTGAAATATGACCATTATGCCCCTCCCGGCTTGACATTTGTGGTTCTTTTATGGGTGCGATGCTGGTATGCACCTATTCAGGGGATTTTTTCTTTTGGCTATTGCCTTGTGGGTTGGTGCTTGTTGACCTGGTACCATTACTGGTACCAGCTGGGGTGTTGTTTTGTGATTCGGGCCTTACTGATACTTGTACCAGTATCAGCTAGGGTGTTTCTTTTGGCGCTGACCTTGCTGGTTTGGAGCTTTGACCTCTTGATTTTGTGTGTGCATGTCGCTGCCTTTTTTCTTGACCCTTGCTGTGTTGTTTTGGGGACTTGATTTCCCTTCTGTGTTACTGAATTTTGGGGGCTGACCTTGTTAACTTACCCAAGCTGTTCTGACATGCTATAGTAATTTCGGTTATTTCTGTGATTAAGTAGAGAAGGAGCGAACAGACAGAGAAAGGAGGGGCATGATGGTCATATTTCAATAATTGATATTGTTTAATATATTTTAAGTGTTAAATTTTATGTTATATTATTTTTGGGTAAATATGTGAGTTTCTATTGTTTTGAAGGGTAAATATGTTATTACAAACTTTTGAGGAGAAAATACGTAATATTGAAGTTTTAGAGGGGGATATATGAAATCCCCCCTTATTAAAAATGTTAAGTGTGCATATAGTGATTCTTTAAAAAAGGCAAAAAATTTGGCCAACTGCTGCAGGATAGTATTGTTTTTGTGCTTGTATACCTAATCACCTACCTGTGCTTAATCAATTGAATAGCTTGTAAACAAAGCCATGAATATTAAGTCGCGTGAACGGAATTGCAGCACCGCGAAACGGTCTCCGAGGCCACGAGTCCGGATCCCTAAAATAACTCAAATTTTGACTTTGGATCGACCGTCCTATCAGAATTCGGGCCAATCCGGTCCGAGTGGAATGTATGTGTTCTTTAATATTCGTGCCAAAGCAGATCGGATGGTCCGGATCCAAACTCAAAATTTGACTAGTTGATATCAATTCCCAGCCCCGACTAAACAGCAAAAAGTCCGGTCCTACATGTCAGTGCCCAGTTTTATTCTAACCTGTTTTTTTTTCCTCTACCTGACTACCACTGACTTTTGACTAGTGCGACTGCGACCAGGTTCACTCGCCAGATCCAGTCTCTGCTGCTTCCACTCCTCCCCCTTCACTCCTCTCGCCTCACCAATGGCGAAGCCAAATCTCTGTACAGTTCTAACCACGCTCCTATTCTCTCATCTTATCTCTTACACTGCGGATGCGTCGGTGCACGATTACCGAGGCCAGATGTTCACACCGACCGGAAACGCCTTCATCCTCCACGGTGGCAGCGAGGGTCTCTATGCATCCGACCCTGATGCCAACTCCACTGTTTCAAATGGCGCCTCCTCCATACGGTAAAGCCACTTGGCATTGCTCGTCTTGTCTAGGAATATAGAGAATGACACCATTCTTTAATTTTTGTCATGAGACATCTAGAACGGGATTTGTACTGATGTACAATTCTTGATGTTTTCACGGGGTGTTTGATGGATTTGGAACTGTCGGTGGTTAGATCTAAGGATTTCGTCTTGTCTCTCCTAAGCCACCTATGTTTTGCTTAGGTAACCCTGCAGACATTGTTGCTTGCATTATGCACATAAGGAAGACATCCTTTTAATGTAGTAAATGAACTTCATTTTCAAAATTTCATATACAATTGACGGATAAAATCAGAACTTTTGAATTAGCTTTTCTTTGCTCGTAATTTTGAGGCTAAATTTTCACCTTTTCATGCTGAGGCCTACCTCATATTTAATTGGATCAATGATCCATTTCTATCTCTGGTTGTAAGGCTTATCGTTTACTGTCATTGTGTAAATCAGTATGTCACTCCAAACTCAAGGAGGGTAGATAAGGTGTTGTGATTTTTATTTCGTAAAAGCCATTTAAAATATCCAGTTTCTGTTATATGTCTGGATTGTATGGATTGACAATTTTCTTATCTAGATTGTATTTGTTGCTTAAACGTTTTCTTACCTATCAATTGTCAAATTTTTGGCATTTGCTCACATAGTATTTCTGGATGCATACTTCGTAGGATGTTTTTTTTCCCCCTTCTTCATGCTTTCAATTAAAGCAATAAATTGCAAGCTCACATTTGGTATGCTCTTTGAACCTAAATTTGTAATAACTGAGATGAGGCAACCTTAAGGAAATGGAAACTGAACAAAGAAAATATATACACAGAAAGAAAATATTGCTTGAGAACCGAATATGCTAACTGTATGGTTGTAACTATGTATACGTCAATTTGGAAGTCTTGTCAGTAAGCATAATCCTTCTCCTTTTCACTTCATTTAATAGATAAAACAGATTTAATATTCATCAATTAAAAAAGTTACAAAGGTTAATATTCCTGGAGTCCTTTAACTGACAAATGCCCAAAGAAGTCTCTCTAAAATTAAATGCAGATGCATGTTTCTTTTTGCAGTTTTGACAAGGTAACCTTCAGGAGGCCAGAGAAATCCCTTGAGTTAACAAAAGAAACTGACTCACTAAAAGTCCAAGCTATAATTTTTGAAGTCAAAGATAGAGAGTCAATCGGTGGATCGGCATATGGGGGTCAACGGGCAATCTGCTGCACTTCTGATCTGGCAAAACTTGGTGCATGCACCCAAGGCACTGTGATTTATCGCCCATCAACCCAAAACCTTGGCTGGCCTCAGCTTTTGGAAGTTTCCTTCCAAGGCAGTAATCTTTATGCAACTATGCCATCTGAGACAGTGCCTGTATCTCATACTGGCATGTATAACATGTACTTTGTGTATTGTGACCCTGTGCTTGATGGGCTGGAGATTGACGGAAAAACCATTTGGAAGAACCCTAATGGGTACCTACCCGGTAGGATGGCACCTTTACTGTACTTTTATGGGATCATGTCCTTTGCATTTGCCATCCTTGGTGTATTTTGGTTCTCTCAGTATGCTAGGTTCTGGAAAGAAGTGCTTCCACTCCAGAACTGCATAACCCTAGTTATTACCTTGGGCATGTTTGAGATGGCGTTATGGTACTTTGAATATGCTGAGTTCAATGAGACGGGTGTCAGGCCAATTGGGACCACTTTCTGGGCTGTTACATTTGGGACAGTGAAGAGGACAGTAGCACGGGTAGTAATTCTTGCGGTTTCGATGGGCTTTGGCGTGGTTAGGCCGACACTCGGGGGGCTCACTTCGAAGGTTCTCTTGTTAGGGGCGACCTTTTTTGTTGCATCGGAGACTCTTGAATTGGTAGAGAATGCAGGTGCTGTAAGTGATATTTCAGGAAAAGCTAGGATTTTCTTGGTTCCTCCTGTGGCTTTGTTGGATGCTTTCTTTATTATTTGGATCTTCACTTCTCTATCAAAAACCCTAGACAAGCTCCAGGTGAGTGCACTGTAAAAACCCATGTGTTTACTTTCCTCTTTCGAAATAGATTGTAATATTTGTTCACATAAATGTCCCATTCACAAGTTGAGATAGTGATAATTAAGAAAAGATTGACATGCACTTTCTTTGCTTATTTTTCCTGAATATTTCAGGCGAGGAGGTTAATGTCCAAGCTGGATATCTACAGGAAGTTCACAAATGCACTCGGTGTCACCATTGTGTTATCTGTTGTATGGATTTGTTATGAGGTACTGGTCTTCTCTTTAATGCAACTAAAAAAAATCAAATTTATTTTTTGTATGTACAAATTCTTTCAAGTGGTCAACTTATCCCAGCAAATCAATGGTGTGACAGTTACCCGCAATTCAGCCTAATTATGTGTCAATTAACCTAGTTATGCAAATAAGCCTCAGCATCCCATGTAACCCTTCCATGCATCCAATTTAGTCCGAGTACCATCACATTTGGAATTAGAAGACCATTAACAAGCAGAGAAAGCAAACAAGGGTAAAAGTTCTCGAACTGGTGTCAGCATCATCCAAATCTGTACGCATCTAAAATGGTACCAAATTTCTGAATCCATTACAGGTCCCAAATTTACTTGGTAACCAACTTGTCACTACATGCTGACTTTCAGATAGCTCACACAGAGAGAGAGAAATAGTAATGTCCTAGAATTTGTTTTGACAGCTTTATTTCAAATCGACTGATGTGTTCAATGAGAGATGGCAGAGCGCTTGGATTATACCAGCCTTTTGGCAAGTCCTCTCCTTTTCCCTCCTCTGTGTTATTTGTGCCCTTTGGGCTCCTTCCCAAAATTCCAGAAGGTTAATTTTCCTCTTTTCAACCTCTTTACTATTTCTCAATTATCTTTCAAAGAATACCTGTAGCAACTAATTAAGTCCTGAGTTGTGAAAGTGAACAACAATTAAAAACACAATTTGAAGAATAAATTGTAATCCTTTGCTTGAACTATTAGACATGAGAACAATTTGAAGAATAAATTTTGTTTTTTTTCCCCATTGTTTGTAGAGTTTTCACATTTTACTAAAAGATGATGAATTGTTTGTTTGATGCAGATATGCTTATACAGACGAGGGAAATGAATTCTTTGATAAAGAAGAGAGCCTAAATCTTTCTCTAATTAGGCCAGGACCCCTTTCTACAAAGGATGTTCGGGTCTCTACTCCTATGTCAGATCCAAAATCAGTGATTGGGATCCCAACTGCTGTTTCAAATAATGAGGATGTGGAGGAAGATAAGCGTGAATAATTACATTATCTTGTAATCAACTTGAGATTTTGGAGGTTGAAATATCAACTATTCATGCTTTGGGTCAGGGAATATAGTTTGCTAGATTACCTCTTTGTTACCCATCTAATAGCGAGTTTAGGCCAGTGTAATTGTTGCAAGATACTATGTTTCAGGACCTTTAGACAGATTTTGTTTGATCTTGCTATATTGTTCATGTAGTTATCGGTCTAATACGTCACTTCAGCAGATGAGTCTATAGTATTCTGCTTGTAATTTTGCTCCTTTTTTTCTCCATCGCATTATTTATCCAATATAAGAGATGAATTACTTTCATCAAGTATTATTTGCATCAAGAGAAGCACCAATTCACGTGCTTGTAATTCGCAACCTGTGTTACTTCTGGTCAGCATTAGAGCAGGTTGGTTCTCATTTGAGTCTAATTGGGTTGGAACTTATGCCTAACCAAGTCTAAAGCAAATTCAAGCTGTTTAAACTTGGTTAAAGCTTAGTGGTTTATATCTAATATGTTTCCAAGTGAGCCTGGTTGTACATGTTACCATGGCCATGAAGGCCTATGAGCAATCAATTGCAAAGCAGATAAAGAAATCAATTATTCCTTTCGGAGTGTAATGAAGGCTTAGTACCCTAGATAATCATGCGATGGACTTTGAAGACCCGCAGAGTCGGAACTATTATTTTTTGGTTTAATCAAGGCACTTAGGCACTGAGTTGTTTTTATCTCCAAAATCGAGTTCGCATCCTCTGCATTAACGCGAATGCACCGTTTGAGTTTAGATCAAGACTGTCCGATCAGAATCCGGACCTATCCGGTCCACGCCTGTAATGCACAGCCCTTTTAAGATTCGTTTTAAGATTCGTGCTAATATGTAACAAATAGATCAAATCTAAACTCAAATGGCGCGTTAATGCAAAGGATATGAATTCTCCAAAATCTGGCCCCAAATTTAACAATTTCCATGATTAAATGGTGTTATAGATTTAAAAAACAAAACACAAAAGTAACGAGTCTCCGTCAAATATGCATTATTAAGGTTTCCGCGTACTGCAAATATTGTTCTTAGATATATTGTTTTTTAATCGATTATAAAAATGCATAATTCTGTTCTTGACAGTCAAATGTAGTTTCCCAACATTTTTGCCCTGAGTTTAATATTTTATGTAAGAACCTGAACTGAATGCAGGGGCGAAATTAGAAAATTTAGTTAGAGGGGACTGAAACTTAAAATGCATAATTATTAATTTTGTAGTTAATAGAATTCAAAGTCAAGATCTCTAAATACAAAATAGAGTCTTAACAACTAGACTACAAGCACACATTTTACATTTTATGAGGAAGACTGAACTATATAAAAATCTTAAGAAAATAAAAATTAAATTAAATTTTAACATACGTAATTAAAAAATTTAAAATTATGAGATGGCTTAGCACCTTCTAGACTAAGTGTAGTTCCGCCCCTGCCTGAACGCAATAAAGTTTCAACCCAGTCATGTTGTGTTCTCGTGCTGTTCTAATTAATTCAGTAATGGTCTGCACTAATTAATGTACAAGTATAGTTCATAAATTAAATAAGGATAGATAGTACATGGATGGATAATATAAATTCACTTCATAGGAGAATTATTTGACAATTCTTAATTTTGACAATTTTCAAAAGTTTCAAATATAATGCTTAATTTTGAAATTAATCCAATAAATATGATTTATATTGTCTACATATCATGTATATAAAAATATAGATATTTTGTGTATGTTGCACTATACATCAAGTGATTTAAATTTTTAAAAGTCTAAATTAACGATCCTTAAAACATCATTAAACAATACTAAAATTATATGAAATTTGATTATTAGATTATCAAGATTATCAAAATAACCATTGTCAAATAATCCCCATCTTTACTTAATACATTCTTATAAAAGCAACATGTGAATAAATTGATACATAAACGTGCTAAGAATATAACAACCGAAATAAATAATGATACTTAAATATTTACTAAATGGTTTGAGACATTTGGGATTAGAAAAGTGAATTCTAGCGAGTTTCAAGCATAGTGACAAGATTCGCGTATAATATCCGAATTATACCCAAATAATTCGTTTTTTTGGTGATGCCGAACCGAACGCCGAATTATTCGGTTGACCAAACTTTGACCGAATTATACCCAATTATACCCAAATAATTCGCGAATTTTACTAACTTTTCCCGAATTTTACGAATAATTCGCGAATTTTTCCCCGAATATTTTTTATTTTGATTTTTTTTTTTTTTGCTTTCTTGTAGGACTGAGATCTCTGATTCGGATTATTCCGAATCATTTCCGAATTATACCCGAATTATTCCCGAATCACGAATTTTTGACTTCGCCGAACCTTTTCCGAACAATTAAGTTGTCACTATGGTTTCAAGTAGGGGACATCACCCATTTTGTCATTCAGTTTGGAAGGACAAATAAGTCCAAACCGGCCAATATTATAATTTGACTTTATGTTGTTGATGAGTCATCAGACAGTGACCACAGCCAAAGGTTGATTGGTGGAGGATATAGATGATTAGTTAGCAGACCTTTGAACATGATCAAAGTCTGTTAGAGGCGAAATTAAAAAATTAAATGTGTAAAATGTATAATGCGTGACGGTAGACTTGAATTCATATTTTGATAATAACGAAGTGTAATTTTAATCACCAAGTTATAAATATATATTTAGTATTTTATGAAGGGCCGAATTATATAAAAAACTTTTAAAACAATAAATTTAAATTAAGTTTCAATATACCATTAAATTTTTAAAAACATAGGGGTGGCTAACCAATTTTTAGCTTGCATTAAGATCCGGGGATGGTTGAATCCCTAGAGGATTTTGTTAGACCGGTGATTAGATATTTCTAGGATATCAAATGTTTTGATCGTTTTGTCTGCCTATTTATTCAAGGTTGCGTCTACCATCCATAGTGACAAGGTTCGCGTATAATATCCGAATAATTCGTTTTTTTTGTGATGCCGAATTGAACGCCGAATTTTTCGGTTGACCGAACTTTGACCGAATTATACCCGAATAATTCGTGAATTTTACGAACTTTTCCCGAATTTTTCCCAGAATTTTTTTTTTTTTTAGTTTTTTTTTTGCTTCCTTGTAGGACTGAGATCTCTGATCCGGATTATTCCGAATCATTTCCGAATTATACCCGAATTATTCCCGAATCACGAATTTTTAACCTCGCCGAACCTTTCCCGAACAATTAAGTTGTCACCATGCTACCATCAACACTCGGAGAATTATAACTTTTTGACTGTCATGTACAATCCGGTACAATCAACTATTTCAGTATATTTTACTCCTAGCGATTTTCGCATTGTTTTTTCAAAACGACCCTAAATTGGTTCAATAATCAGTATGAATATAATTATAGAATTTTCAAAGCTAATATAGAGTCAATTTATCATGGAAATTAACTTTGTTAACTGTTGCATTATCACTTATGAAAGTATGTCAATTAATAAACAAATCCTACTTGACGGTCCAGAAAATGATGATACATGTTTGATTTATGAGCAGATAATTGGTAAAGAAAAACTTTGGCTCATGTTTTGTTTTCATTTTTGGTGAGGAGATCAGAAAGCCACCTTCCCACAAAAGCAAATAGTTAATTGAATTTTAGTTTTGTACTTCTTTCTATCCTGTTTATAGAGTGTTTATGATACCAGTTTGTTTATCGTTCAAAAGCAAATAGTTATTCCCATCAGTCATGTTTGATGTGGTCTATGACTATACATGAAGAGGAAAAGAAGCACACCATGTTTGACCTCCTATCCATGCTTTTAATAAGTTAATTGACCGATCAAGAGAAAATATCTTAATTAACATTCATTTCGCAAATAAAAAGGCTTGCACTGCACAGATAATTCATCAAACCTCCATTACAATTATTCTCACTAAAATAGCACACTAACAGCATACAGAACTTGATACACATGCTAATGCAAATAAAAAAAAAAGCACTCTGTAATTCTCCAGCGCCTCTTGGCTTTTATTCTCCAGCACCACGTACTTAACACTCTGTAATTCTCACTATGAAAGAGTATTAGTTATAGGCATCAGGGTTGGCGACAAGATAAGCCTCGGCGGCCTTGATGATTCCGATGAATGATGCCTTGACCTTCTCCGCTTCCTCGTCGGTGTTGGCTCCAGGCACCGGCTTGCAAGAACCGACCACCTTCACCACACAGCCGCCATCCTTGGGCACAAATATGGTGTGGGAGGAGGCTGACTCGACGTGGGTCCCGATCCCACCTCCCTCGATAAGTGAGCTCTTGACCTCAAACTTCTCTACATCAATGAAGTCTAGGCGCTCTTTCATATGGCTGAAGGGCATCCCTGTAAATGGTGAAATTTGATCAGGCCATGAATTTTGTAATTGGTTCTGTTTTGTTGACTTTTGTAATTAGATGGATTGAATGACGCCATTTGATCAACTTTTTTCCTTACTGAATTTTGGATGATTGTAGATTCAAAGAGTGAATGATGTCAAAATTGAATACCGTTAATAAAAAATCTCAAAACATCTAGTTTACCAGCAATATGGTTTAAGTACTGCATTAACTGATACTGTTACCACATAATTGATACAAATTAAGAAACAAGATTTTTTTAAAGTATACCTGGGGCAAAGTTGAATTGCCTGACGCTGCCAACACCACCTTCACCCTCTACCGGAACGGCGCTAACAACTTTGTCGGGTGAGAGCTTGGGGGCCAAGTTATGCCAGTCCATGACGGCCGCCTTAAAGAGGCGTGGGGCCGGGATAGAGGACTCGACCTCGCATGACCAGCTGGAACTCATGGTTATTTATAAGTTTAAGGGAAGTAAGATTACTTGCAACTCTGAATGCAGATTGTGCTAGTTGCAGTGGGATGAAAACCTAGTGAGAGTGCGGAGTATTTATATAGATGAATAGAATGGGGGGTTGGTGTGGCTTTAGCCTATCAATTTTGACTGTAACAAATTGATTTTCTTTTCTAATAGTATGGAAATATTTATATGGGATACCATGGTGTGAATCCCCAGTTCTTTTTTCAAAATAATTAGGTGGTGCGTCATGTCTATCTTTGAAGAAAATTTGAGGCTCGTAATTAATTCATTTTATGCTTGAGAACAACTAATTAATTCGTCAATGTGATAAAGGGGTGTCTATGAGTTCATTTTTCCTCTGAAGAAAATGAATTCTCCAATAGTTTTCTTGGCAAGGAACATAAAAATTATATCAAGGGAACGGAACTTTTTCTAAGTGCTTTAGACAGATCCGATGCAAAATCTTTATGTGTGATGAAATATATCAAAATTGATAATAACACTGTTACTTGGGTCTCCGTTAAAAAAAAAAAATAAGAAAACAATCTTCTATCTCTATGCTATTTTGAAATAATGGACTAAACATGTACAGCGATTAAAATTTTTGTACTGCAACATATTGGATTCGCTTATTTGATGGCTTTTATCAGCTCGAGTATCATATCAAATCATAACCAGTGCGGACCCAGAGTGTTCCATGGGCAGCGCTCTTCCTGGATTTTGAGTTTTAGTGGAGATTTATTGGTCTCGACTGACTTTGCCCTTCTCTGAAATTTTTTTTGCCCCTCTTTGGACGTTTGATTTATAATTCAGATTAAATTTAAGGTTAAAATTGAAATAAATTTGTTGTATTTTGATTGGTAATTAGAATTATAAGTTAGAGCATCAGAAATTACAAGTCAAAGCATTAGAAAATATAAGTTAAAATATTATTTTTTATCGAGTACCTAATTGGTTAATAGATTTAAATCCGATGAGGTATTTAAATCCAATTTGATATTTTTTTGTCCCCCTGACGAAAATCTTGAATCCGCCACTGATCATAACACTCATAGAATTCTTGTATGTTATTTGTAGTTAATAAAAGATGAGTAAGTTGGAATTCGTATCACTAATACAAGGGCGGCCCTGTTTTGTAGAATGAGATGATCTGGACTGTTTTTTTAACCTAGCACAAATCTTAAAGGGGACTCCTACACTCTAAATAGGTACTGGATTGAATTTGGTCTGGTCGAGAGTAAATCTGGACTATAAAGTTGTGGGCCCCACCATACGGTACTACATAGGATATGGATCCATTAAGTTTGTGGTGTTATGCACAACAGTAATCAGCTGTGTTTTAAATTTTGGATCTCAATTATCTAGATTTGAACGATCAGTTCGAGCCGGTTAATTCAATCTACCTGTTGAAATCTTGCAAAAAAACTAAACTTTATACATTAATTTTTTGTTATTTTCTGGAGAGAGAAAATTATTAATATTACAAATGCTAAATTGTTGGATTGAAATGATTTTTCCAATATTGAAGAAATAGTAAAAAGATTGTGAAATATGTAAATTTTTGTTTCCTCAAAATTTTTGGACGAGTAAATTTAATTTAGTGGCTCCATATTCCCTGTTCGAAATCTCAAAAATCAAGATGTGAAATCATAGCATCGGCCGATTGGTACTACGTAGAATCATACACTAATCATAAGGGATATTATAGGGTAAAGATTTTGCTCACTAATCAGGTCAAATCGCTCAGATTTCATCTAGTACAGGGTTCACATATATTTTTTTTCGAAAAAGGGTGAATCATGTGTATTTGAATAGTGAACACGCAAAAATATTAAAGTGAAAAAAGTGACTCATGTTCTGAAGGAGAGATTAACAAATTTCTTAAGAGATAGTTAACACCCCTCGAGAATATAATAAGCTTATGGGTTAAAAATTATATACAAGTTACAAAGATGAACACGAATATATTATGAATATTATTTCCTATCAATTTAAATTCATCATGAAAATATATAGATTAAATAATTTTTTTTTTTTTTTTTTTTTTTTTTTTGCAAAATGACTTGAGAGTTGTATTTACAATGCATTATGTATACCATCAATATAACTTTTTTTTATCTGTGTCACAATTCAAGTCAAAGAATCAGAGCTCCAGAAATCTCAAAATAATCTTGTAGATGCGCAAAGTTTGTACTAATTCAAGCATGCTTAATCAAATTTGACACAAACTTATAATACTAAACATAATTTATAGCAAAGTAACAGGAGGTTCTAATCAAATTTTGGATTAAAACATGTATAACAGTCAAAATGAACACACAAAACCGTGCCTTATAATATCAACTATATGTTCAAATGTTCGACGGTTCATATAAATAAGACCAAACATGGTGCAAAAGTCCTATGGAAGAAATCAAGCTAGCAAAACATTTATGAACTAATTAATTTAACATTAATAATAAAAATGAAAGATCAATCAACAAAGATGGTTGACAACAGCCTTTCAACTCTTTCATGGCAAGCATTTGCCAGTATATTAGATGCACGTGTTCCAACTTCCAACTGAAAACCCATGCTTATTAGGTCCAACTATAGATGAAAAATGTAACCGCGATTATCAATCAAATATGGGCGTGACCCTTATTTTTCCACAAAAAAATAAACTATAGATGAAAAATCTGTCAAACAAACCTTAAGCGAGGTAATTAAGAAATGGCTCAGCTTTAGGAACAATAGCCTTCAAGTCATCTTTAGATGCCATCTCGAAATCTTCAAATTGGAACCCAGGGGCACAAGTGCAACCTACCAGGGAATAGTGAGCCTCTGGGTCCCGCTTCTTGGACTTGACAAGAACACTTCCATCAGTGGCAAATGACTCGACATCTAGAGTAGGGTAAGACCCAAACCATACATTTGGTGGCACTGTGTACTGCGGACGGTGGCCCGCATCGAGGTCCGGGCCCAGCACTGTCAGCTCAATGTGCCCGTCATCATGCAGCTCAAACACCTACAGAGGGTAGAATGTGAGAAAAAAAAGAGGTAAAATCAAATAAGTTCCTGATCCTTGGATTGTTAGGTCTTTTAATTGTACAATTCAGGGTATATCTTCCTAAGCTATTCTTGCAAAACTATAGAATATTTATAATATGGTTATGACTTTGCATGAATTGGTTACTAAACAGATTAAGGTGAGTTGCAATCAAATTTCAGCGGCAACTGAGTCATAATATTGTAACTTTTGTTTGAAGCAATTTGCTTAGTACTTTTGGCCCAAAATATAGAAGTTATTTGTAGACAACACCACAACAGGTCATTTTAGTTGCCAGCATGAAAAATAGCAGGTACGTTATGAAAATACTGCAAAAAATTTGGTGTAATTTAGAAAAGAAAAATAAATTGTGTCACGGTTCCCTGATCCAATTAAGATGTTAAGAGAATAGGTCAAACCGTAAGGGGCTCTCCCATGTAAAAGTGCCAAGTCTCGGCACATGGGATACGGTGGAGTCGTGAGATGCTGCCAGCTGGCAACATAAAGTATATGGCAGTGCTCACTGATCTGTCCACCTTATCTGCAAACAATTCCAAGTATAAAACCACTTTAACAACAACAGAAACACTATTTTCATTTGGCACCGAACGTCCGAACCCTTATATTAATGGTAGGTGAACTTATTTTTTCTTAAAATAGTTGCCAAAATCCTGCTTACTCATGAACACTTCAAATTTGATGACTAAAAGATATGTAGGAATCAAGAGGCTAATTGATGTACTAGAGTTAAGCCTAATAACCTTACAAAATACAAGGCTCGATCAAAAGGCAACAAGAAAACAAACAAGTGAAGTCTGATGGATAATTAAATTTGAACATACAAACCTTTAATTAAGTAAGGGCTTTAGTCAGTTAAACCACCTAAGATATATCAGATGGCAGAATTGGTAATACAGCTAGCTATCTGTAAGCCCGAAAAAGTCTATTGCACAAGAAAATTTTAAGACTTGTTATTCGTAAATTAAAATTGCAGGCAAGTTCATTGTATCCAACCATTAAAGTATATAATTTAACACCTCCCTCTCTTTTAACTCGATCTAACCATAAGTCCGAATTCATATCCCAAGCAAAACTTAAGTTAACAGAATTATACGAAATTAACAGCAAATCTCTGAAGTAAGTTCCCTATTTGTGAGTAATTAGCTTACATTGAGGGGGGAGATGATGTGTGGAGAGAGTGATGGAGGAGTCCCTGAAAGTCTCCGCATAGAAGCCTCCTTCAATGTGAGGCTTCAGATCTAGGAGCGCCACCACCTCCGATGTCTTCTTTGTCGGTAACATCTCCGCTTCTTTCGTCACTTTAGTACTTTTCAAAATTCAAATGGAGAAAATCTGATAATTTACATTTGACTAATTGTTTGATCTTTGGCGTAGCACATCAGCTGATGGCTGATCTACAGACTAATATTAAATTAAACATTTAGTCCTTTTGCATAAAAGACCCTCCTTTCTGTGATATTTGAAACTATGCTGGAGTGTGAGTGAAATTAGATGGAGATAATAAAGTTTATAAAATAGTAAAGCTGAACGGTAATATAATGCAAGATTATGATCAAAATTAAATCCCAATTATATTTTTTTATTCAGTTAAATTTCGTTAGAATAAAATAACAATAATAATAAAGATGTTGATCTGCCAAGTGTTTTCTGTATGCATCGTAATATTCGGGGATTAATATTAGCACATACTATCCACATACTAAAAATATTTATTTAGAGATTAATTCATTGTTTGTACATAATCTGGATCTTGCTAAGTGTGGTTTATTGATTGTTGCTTTATATAAGTACTTGTAATTTGCTGTAATATCCAGCTTGATAAAATGTAAAAGTTTTCTCCACTCTTATCAGATTAATCCTCAATAAAAAGGAAACTTCTAGTTTTGTATGGTCAAATACGAGTATAGCTAATTTGCTTCCGGAAACATTTCGGCCGAGATGCTTACGGGAGCATATCTTGCAATTTGATGTTCAAACAACAAATTCAAACCGTTAGATGTTCAATCTATATTAAAATCTACTTGGAGACCAAATTTTACATTTTTTGGAATTTTTTTACTATTTTTTAAGCTGGTTTGCAAACCGCTATTTTCAATGCTTCAGAAATTTAATAAAAACAGCGGTTTTCAAACCAGCTTAAAAAATAGTAAAAAAATTCCAAAAAATGTAAAATTTGGTCTCCAAGTAGATTTTAATATAGATTGAACATCTAACGGTTTGAATTTGTTGTTTGAACATCAAATTGCAAGATATGCCCCCGTAAGCACATCGCCGAAATACTGCCGGCAGCAACTTAGCCGCTCCCGTCAAATACATATTATGTCAATAAATATGGATTGCAATAAGGGGTCCAATCTCTTGTTGACTAAATAAAATGAATTTTGTTTGTTTATTTACCTGTTTAAATTTGCAATACCACCTAATAGTTTAGCATTTTAATAAATTTTATTTACATTCTTAAATATAAATACAATTAAGGTTGATCTTGCACAAAATCACTCGTAAAAGGTCCTGGTTAAATATTAAGAAGCTAGATTGGTCCAAGTGTGGCCCCATTTTGTGGAATTGGACGGTTGGACCTGTGCAATTTCTCTGGATTCTAGAATGTTCTGTAAAGAACAAACTATTTGATACTTAACAGTTCGGTTGAGGTTTTTTAGCCCATTAAATAACACATAATTCCTGGCCCAAGACTGGATTGACTCCCTTTAAACGAATCTAAAACCGACAGAAATTGTATTTCATTTCCACGTTAATTTTGGATCAATTTAAAATGGTCTTTTTCAACTTCCAAAAATTTGCCATTCCAGTTTGCAGGATTTTATCATTTGTTCAGTTACTTTCATATCGCAACATCTTTGGCATGAATGCAAGAAAGTTACACAAAGTACGCAGCTAAGGCTGGTACTAGAAGCATAATCATTTTTTTTTACAATAATTCAGAACACTAAGGTCTTGTTCGGCAGATGCATTCCCACTGGGAATGGATGGAATTTGATGTGATTCTCAATTTAATTTCCGAAGGCTGTTCGGATGGTTCAAAATTTTGCAATATTTCACAAAAAAAATTCCTACAACGAATCTCAACTCAGTGCAAATTTCTGAAAATAAAAATCCAAAGTCCAAATTAATTTTCGTTTTTCCATTCTCTCTCCTCTCTTTTTCTCACGTGGTGGGCCATTCTTTGTTTTGTTTTTTTAGATTTTGGAAGGTTGCAACTAAAGTGGGAAAAATGGCACGGCGGAGCCGGCTCCGTCACCGAACGGCACGGTTACGGCATAGAACGGCACGGCACGCGTATTAGTTACGTGCCGTGACTTGTGTGTCTCGTGTCGTGACCATTCGCGTACCGTATCTATCTTTTAAAACTTTGGCACAGCACGTCACGTCACGGCACATATCACACGAGTCACGTGTAATTAGGACCATTAGATATTGATTTAATGGTGAATTTTGAATAAACTAACTTAAATTATGATTAAATGGTCACGGCATGTTAGGCACGGCGTAATTCACATGGCGTGACTATTCGCGTGCTATGACCATCCCTTGACATTTTAGTCACAACACGACACGACACGACACATGAAAAATTAATTTGATCACGGCACGGCGTTTTTTCCACTTTAGTTGCAACTGCCTTTGCCAACCACTTGGCCTTGTATCTAATTTAATTAATTCTCATTTCAAGTTGCTATTATCTCTCGTTCAAAGAGGTATCGTATATTCGTATAACCATCTATTGTCATATATATTATTAGTTGCGGGACTAAACAAAATATGGAGATCCGAACAACTAAGTTTTTTTTTTAAATTATACTAAAATTTAAAAAGGTGATCCTATATTTTTTTTTTTAATTTTTTTTTATTTCCAGAACCATATTTCATATATATATATTTTTTCTTATTTTAAATAGATGAGAAATTTAAATGGAAATACATATTTTTGAAATAAATCAAGATTTCTCACAACTAATCCCGGAGTACAACCGAACACTAATTTCAACATATTTCCACAATCAATCCCATGCATACCCGTGTCTATGAGTTCCCACTTTTTCAAAAGTGAGTTTCCATTCCTATCAAATTTCATCCCGTATAATCCCGTGACAAACGAACAGATACCTGTGTCTATGTTTGATGAATGCAAAATGCTATAACCCCTGCCTGTGGGGGGTTTGTTTGAGTGTTACATCATTATTGGGTTCGGACTATGGATTCGGATTCAGATATTGAATGGAAAGATTTTTTACATTTTCAAATTTTGTGGGGATAAACAGCACATTCCGAAATTTTGTTTATGACAACTTAAATCATTTAGTCATTTTTTAAATCGCAACTCTGATACATAGGTGGTCAACTGCATTTTCATATAAATGTGACCAAGATAATCTAATTTATCAAACATATATATATTACACATCACCCGTTTCTGGTATAGTTTTCTTAACAGGCTAGTTAGACACTCTTGATGAATGACGATACGTATCAGACCAGCCGAAGACATGATCCATTTACCCAACAGGTCAACAGCTTACCTAAGTTCATTGAATATCCAACGAATGAAAATTACAAGAACCAGTCTTCGATCTAATGGCAAAAATACATGTTATCTGATGTGAGTTATCATGGATTCAAAATATAAATAAGAATAATATTTTGTTATAATAAGAAAGTTTGAAAAAAAAAAAAATTGGATAGCTTGATTCCAACCTTCGCATTTAAAAAACATGTGAAGTTTACGATTTCAAAATCTGAAAATGAAGTCTAACATGACTCTGCGGGATGTGACAGATTGGTCCAGCGTGACCAGTTACAATTATTTTATGGCAGGCGGTAGGGTGAGATACTTGTCTATCCCATCTTACAAAGTATGTTTGATTTTTTTTTTTTAATTTGCCATGATATTTATATCTCCATTCCATTATTAAGCATGTTGATGTTCCTATTTGTCAACGATTACGATTGAAAGATGAAAATTCAAATTTAATATGAGCCCTTCAATTCAATAATATGTCTTCTTTTGATTAAATGCATCTCTTTTATATGTAGAAGTCCAAATTTAGTTAACAACATACTCGCCACACATACAGTTACACGATATTGTAACCGTATGTTACAATTAAAATTGAATATATTGCTTTTCTTTGTAGTGTAATCGGAAGTTATACAAGAAAGAGACGCTACAAAGAATGAATAATAGTTATTCTTCGCGAAGAGGTGTGAAGGGTCGCCAAACATTAACTGATAGTTTGAAACGTATTATTCTCCTTCTTCTTCTTGTTGGGGCTCCCCTTAATAGTTGCTCTTCCCCAAATTTCTTCCAGTTAAAAAAACTTTTTCTTTTGTCGCGTAACTAATCAGAAGCGGAGGGGACTGAGTGAAAATTGTTCCTATTTTTTGTACTTTTTGTAAATTTTGCTTATATTTTTAATCAAAAACTGAAACCCTAGATCAGTGATAAAACTGTAAATTGAATGAAATTTAAGGATTTCTAAAAATTGATCAGCAATGTATTCTTTTAGGTGCCTTAATTTCTTGTTTTTGGGATTATTTGTTCAATTCTATTGTGCTGGGACGATTTGGGATTATTGTTGTTTTACTCTTTATTTATTTTTAGTGAATGCCCATAGGCGTACTATATTGAAATAATTTAATACTTTGAGGATTTCTAGAAATTGATCAGCAATGTATTCTTTTAGTTGCCTTAATTTCTGGTTTTTGGGATTATTTGTTCAATTCTATTGTGCTGGGACGATTTGTGCTGTGACGATTTGGGATTATTGTTGTTCTACTCTTTATTTTTTTTAGTGAAAGCCCGTAGGCCGAATTTTTTATTAATATCCAAAAATTAAATAAAATTACCAAAAATGACCATGTCAGAACTGAAATTCGAAAAATACCCATTCCGGAAAATTTTTTTCCGAACTAAGCCTCTAACTTCGGAAAAAAATTTTTCGAAAATTCAATTGAAAAACCGGAAAAATTTTATCCGGATTCTAAGTCCGGAAAATTTTTTTCCGAAATTAGGCCAAATTTTCGGAAAAATTTTTTCCGAACTAAGTTTCCGGAAAAATTTAATCCGGTTTCAGATTGAATTTTTGGAAAAATTTTATCCGGTTTTGTACCGAATTCGATTATAAATACTGAGCTCGCTTTCAATTTAACTCGCAGCTCTCTCGCTCTCTCCGTAAGTTTTTTTTAATTATTTAAATTTATAATTATTTATTTGTTAATTATTTAAAATATTTAAATTAATTAAAATAATTTTAAAAATTTCAGAATAGTGTAGAATAATTTAGAAATTATCAAAATAGTCTAGAAAATTTTAAAATGATTTCGAATTGTTTTAGGAACCTCTTTCATTTTTGGATCTCTTCCGGAGCTCTGAATGTCTGATTGATCCGATTTTCGATTCAGGTTATTTTTATTTTTTTTATTTTAATTTATATTATAATTAATTAGTTCATTTCAAATATTTTTTTTATTTTTTGGAATATTGTCCAAATAATTTTGAATTTTTTAGAATATTCCAAAATGGTTTAGAATAATTTATAAATTTTCAAATTTTTTTAGAATATTGCTAAATTAATTTAAAAAAATTCAAAATGGTGTAGAATAATTTAGAAATTATCAAAATGGTATAGAAAAATTTTGAAAATTTTAAAATGATTTAGAATTGTTTCAGGAACCTCTTTCATTTTTGGATCCCTTCTGGAGCTATGACTGTCTGATTGATCCGATCTTCGATTCAGGTTGATTTTTTTTTTTAAATTTATATTATAATTAATTAGATCATTCCAAATATTTTTTTATTTTTTGGAATATTGTCCAAATAATTTAGAATTTTTTATCATATTCCAAAATGGTTTAGAATAATATATAAAATTCCCAAAAAAATTAGAATTTTTTTCTATTAATTTAAAAAATTCCAAAATGATGTAGAATAATTTAGGAATATTAGAAATGGTATTGAATAATTTAGAAAATTATGAAATGGTTATGAAATAATTTTGAGAGGTCCGGACAATTTGTAATTACTTATATGTTGTTCTTTTTTAAATTGCCAGACCAATCGAACTGAAAATGACAACTATTTATGTGAAGATTTTTAATGGAGGAGAAATCAAATACAATAATGACGGGGTCTTTTACAGTACCCGAGCTAAATACTCATTACCGCTAACCGTCAACCACAGCTTTGATTATCTTCAGAATAAGATTTATAAATTTGTTGGGTACAATGCTAGTCAAGCAAATCTAGAAATCCAAGCCAGGTTTAATATGTCTACCGATGGGGGACGTGACCATCAATTAGTACCGGTAATGGACCAACAATCGTTCGAAATGGTTTTAGAAATTGTGTCGTCTTTTGCACAAAGGTTACCGGTTCTGGAGTTGTATGTAGAATTGGAACCGAACCATACCAGACAGATTCCTGAACCTCGATCCCGACCCAGTACCAGTCAGAATCATGTGGATCCCAACCCAATACCAGTTAGATCCCGCCTTAGTACCGGTCGGCACTCTATGGATGTACAGAGACCCCGACTCAGTATCGGTAGCAACTCTGTGGATCTACCAGTTAGACCTCTACCCAGTACCGGTCGGAACTCTGTGGATCTACCAAGCACATCACGACCCAGTACCAGTCGGGCCCGTAGACAGCTACGTGATTATTCGCATGCCCCTGTTGATGCAATTGATTCTGACAGTTTGGAGAGTGGAGATGAGAGGCTCTCAGGTGAGTCATCGGGTTCCGACGATGATATTGAACCGCTCAGCCAGCCACAATCACGGTCCCGTGAAGCACAGTACCCGATAACTGGTCGGGAAAATATGACACATCCGGTTGATAGTTTCAATGACATATCCGGGTTTAGGCCTGCGGATGTCGATTTTTTCGGCAGGTCAAACAAAACATTCGATAATCCATTGGCTAGGGGTGTAGTATATCAGTCGAAAACAGCTCTAAGGATAGCAATCAATGAGTTCCATCTCGATAATAATTGTGAGTGCAAGGTTCTTAGAAGCGAACCTAGACGTTACGAGGTGGTGTGCAGAGATAAGTTTTGTAAATTTAAGGTATGCGCGAAGCAGAACGGTCTTTCAGAATCTTGGATTATTACCAAACAAGCACTTCCCCATACGTGCACAGTATCGGCAACACGTACTGATCACTGTCAGCTTACGGCAGAGATGGTTGCCATTGCGATTGATAAGACCATTAGAAGGGATGTGTGCTCTTCTATAAATCATATCCGAGATCTCGTCATGCAGAGATATGATAAGGTAACTCCCAAGTACAACAAATTATGGAGAGGCCGTGAGCTTGCTATTGCAAATCTGTTTGGGAGTTGGGAGAGCTCGTACAACCTGCTTATTCCACTATTGGAAGCCATCCAAAGAAACAATCCAGGAACTAAGTATTGTGTGACCCCCGACTCATCCAACATGGCACGCGCACGGTCTCCGTAACCATTATCACTGCAAAGTCGACTACCTAGCCTCATTTTCCCCCTTGCCAATTGCACGGAGACCCTTGGTGAAGAATGTTTTTGTGCCATGTGCCAACTCTCCAATCCCACGCAATGCCTGTACACATGGTCGAAATATAAGAAATGATATGTAATAAGTGTTTTATAAATTCCAGAGTTAGAAATATTTACATTTCGAACAAATGTCGATCCGCTGGGAACGTATCCGGACTTCGAATGCTCGTCTCTATGAACCGGAATATTGCGATCCATTCCGAACACGTGCTGACCAAACAGGAAGACAGATGCCATGCCATTCTTCTGGTACCATGTTCGATATTTTACAATGTCACTCGGATCCCACGGATGTCCTACCTCGTGCACATGCTGTGCATATTGTGTCGCATGGGTCACATGTCGGCGGTGCACGTCCGCCCAGTTCGCATTCCTCTTTGAGCCCCATTTCAACCTGTTTACAATATTAGTAAAATAAATAAGTACATAAGTACACAAAAATAAATAAACCACATAAATAGTGCGAATATTACTTGTGTAGCTCTTCGTGATCGTCCTTATCCAAGGGAGGGGGCGGTGGCGCAATTTCTTGCCATCTTCCAAATTGTCGCATGCACCGATCAGGATTGTGATGCTCCACAATCCAATAAAAAATAAGAGGACCGCGGTACAAGTAGTACGGCTGAAAAATATAGTTGAAATGTTATACCGAATTTATAATTATGATGACATAAATAGGAGAAAGTATGCGAATTTATTACAATATACCTGGTCCGCCCGAGTTCTTCTCGAAAGATTGTGGTAAACATGCGCGTACGGCTGCCAGTCCACCATGTTATCCGTCAATAGCTGAATTTGATCACGGGGGATACCTGGACCGGTGGGTTTTGAATGCGACGAGCTCTCCCACTCATGTGGGCCTTTCCATAGCTCACCATAAGCTGGGCAAGTATCTTCTGTTTCCCTGCCCCATGTCGGTTGAGATCTCGGAAATAACGGCCGGTGAACTTGAAATCGGCTCCACGACCAGTGCTGCAGAAGCATCGTGGGACCATGCATAGAGTGGCAGCTAGGATTACATGCGAGGCATAGATTTCGATATAAATAGGCGAGAACAGCTCCGCCCCAGTTGTAATTCCTCGGATCGTCTAAATTGTCCACCATGTTGAGATACCACAACGGTATCCCGTCCCCGCTACTGTCGGCAAACATGGTATTCCCTAACATGTCAAGGATAAATGCACGGACATACCTGATCACCAAATATTAAAATGTGAGCACATTATTGAAAATGCAAAATACGAATAGGGTTTTAAATAGAAAAAAATACTAACCATTTCTTTTCTATCTAGCTCGCACCGGTGGGCAGTATTCTGAAGCGCTCACGGAGCGCTTTTTTTGCCAAAAGCATGTCGGACGTTCTCGCATCCTTTCCCATCTTTTTCATGAACCCCTTGATTTCATTATCTTTGATGCCTAGCAGCTCATACAGTCGGCCATGAATACTCGCCGCGTCTGTAATTTCCGTTACAGGCTCCCCCGAAATAGGTAAACCCCACAAACAGCTCACATCCTCCAACGTTACTGTAATTTTTTTTGACATGTCAGTAAGAAACTAAAAAACAAATTTATTTGAATTAGTTAATACCTGTCATCTCTCCGAAAGGAAGATGAAAGGTGTGCGTCTCCGGACGCCACCGCTCAACAAGTGCATGAATAAGAGCAGCATCGAGGGCAATATCAGGCATTGTCGCGAGCTGATATAAGCCCATTCGAATTAATACCGGTGCATAGTCCTTGTGATACTCGCATTTGTGTCGATAGTGTCTCACCGTTAAAATTTCTTTGCTCTAAATTAGAGAAAAAAATTAATTACAATATAATTTGATTACTAACCGAGTTATGAAAAACAAAATAAGTAAATGTTTACCTCCTTCGACGCCTGAGATACCCTATGATTGCCGTGAGCTATCCACAACAAAGGGCTAAATGTATGCTTCAGTACTAAGTCTGTCATACTACAAAATTCGAACAATATTCTAAATTATCTTTAATTTTTCTAAATTATTCTAGACCATTCTGCTATTTTCTAAATAATACTGGACCATTCTGATATTTTCTAAGTTACTCTGAACTATTTTGGTATTTTCTAAAATATTCAGGGTCATTTTGGAAGGTTCTGACAAATTCTAAATTATTCGGACAATATTCTAAATTATTTAAAATAAACTAATTAATTGTATTATAAATTAAAATTATAATAAAAAAAGTTAAAAAAAACCTCAATCGAAGAGCCGAGTGATCAGACAGTCAGAGCTCCGAAAGGGATCCGAGAAAAAAAGAGGTTCCTGAAAAAATTCTAAATCATTTCAGACTATTCTGGACTATTCTGGTATTTTCTAAGTTATTCTGGACTATTCTGGTATTTTCTAAACTATTCTGGACTATTCTGGTATTTTTTAAACTATTCTGGACTATTCTGGTATTTTTTAAACTATTCTGGACTATTCTGGTATTTTCTAAACTATTCTGGACTATTCTGTAATTTTCTAAACTATTCTGGACTATTCTGTAATTTTTCAAACTATTCTGGACTATTCTGGTATTTTTTAAACTATTCTGGACTATTCTGGTATTTTCTAAACTATTCTGGACTATTCTGGTATTTTCTAAACTATTCTGGACTATTCTGGTATTTTCTAAACTATTCTGGACTATTCTGGTATTTTCTAAACTATTTTGGACTATTCTGTAATTTTCTAAAATATTCTGGACTATTCTGGTATTTTCTAAACTATTCTGGATTATTCTGTAATTTTCTAAAATATTCTGGACTATTCTGGTATTTTTTAAACTATTCTGGACTATTCTGGTATTTTTTAAACTATTCTGGACTATTCTGGTATTTTCTAAACTATTCTGGACTATTCTGGTATTTTCTAAACTATTCTGGACTATTCTGGTATTTTTTAAACTATTCTGGACTATTCTGGTATTTTCTAAACTATTTTGGACTATTCTGTAATTTTTTAAATTATTCTGGACTATTCTGATATTTTTTAAACTATTCTGGACCATTCTATAAATTTTAAATTATTCTGGACTATTCTACAAATTTTAAACTATTTAAACTAAATAATTAAATAATATAAAAAAAAAAAAAAAAAGTTACCTCGGGCCGGCTGCGGGCTGCTGCGCTGGGAGGGAGGAGAGGCACCGAAATAGGCTGGGCTGGGTCGGATTTTATAGGGCTGAGTTCGGATAAAATTTTTCCGAACTTAGAGTTCGGAAAAAAATTTTCCGGAATTGGAAGCTTAGTTCGGAAATTTTTTTTCCGGAAATAGAGAGCTAAGTTCGGAAAAAAATTTTCCGAAGTTAGAGGCTTAGTTCGGAAAATTTTTTTCCGGAATGGGTATTTTTCGAATTTCAGATCTGACATGGACATTTTTGATAATTTTATTTAATTTTTGGATATTAATAAAAAATTCGGCCCGTAGGCGTACTATATTGAAATAAAAACTTCTCAAAGTCTTACAGTGACATAAAAAGGAAAAGGGAAAATCGTAAATTGACTCTACTATTAAAGGTTACCTAGAAACATTCTAATTTAAAATAAACTAACTAAACGACTCCCAACTCCCCGCCTTGTCATCTGGAGTGTGAATAGAAGAAACTTAAAGGTGCTTTCCGGAATATTCTCCTCCCCTCTAACAGCTTCAACTCCTCTTACCAGTAAATGCAAAAACCCTCCATTTGATGCTGGATTTCGTGCCAGTAAAATGTTGAAGCCACTACCGAATGTTTCCGACCTCCATTGTGTTCCTTGGTACCCTTTTGAAAAGCTGCGGATCCAATTTTTGCCATGTCTGCAACTGTGTTCCCTGTAACTGAGTTGCTTCCTGTCTGATGTCCTTCAATTGTTTTGATCTTCTTGCCTGATTTTCCATTGTATGAGGTCTAATCAAAACTGTTCTGTTGGTGTGTCTGATATTGATCTGGTCCCCCTATTGTTTTTTTACTAAATAAAAGTGACGATGAGGACCAAATGGTAATTCTATAAGAATAAAAGTAACACAGTTATGGTAATCATAAATAATTCTTGCTGTTTTGCATTATTGTTTTTTTTACTAAAAGTAATACAGTTACATCACATCATCAAATTATTATCAGAGATCACGGTTCAAGGTAATTAAAAATACAGAATAATATAAATTCTCTAATAGCATGTTCCTCAATTTTTGAATAATTATTATTATCTCTGTACCGCCACTGGTAATTTTAGGTATGGGTACCGGAGCTGCTCTTGTCAGAAAATGGGAAAAGGTACCGGAACTGGTATTGTAAGGGAATGGGGAAGAGGGACTGTTTATTAACATGGTTGGATCTCTAAGGGAATGGGAAAGGGAACTGTTATTGTCATGGTTGGATCTTTGTACCAGTACTGGTACTGGTTCGGATCTGGTTGGATCTTTGTACCAGCTGAAACTTTTTGCCTTCTTTTCTGAAAAGGGTGTTTCTAGATCAAATTACCAGGGACCATTAATTGAAACTGAAGTATTTCTGCTTGATGAATGTAAAGGGGAAGTCACTAAACCCACCTTTTCTGTTACCGATAGTTCTTCTCAAGAAAAGAGCCAAGAGTCGAAGCATATAAATACAAATGATGAACTCAAAGATGTTAAGTCAGATCAGAAGATGACTACAGAACAAGCTATGCTTCCAATCAAAGTACAAGGCGTCCTGACCGTCCTCACTCGACTCTAACCAATCCAGATTTGTAGAGAATTATTTCAAGATAAGATTTATATACCTCTTAACTCTTTTTGTACAATATTGTCTGTTATGGATCCTGATAAGCTTTGTATTGTAGTATTCTAGGCTTCAATTCATTGGAACATGGAGGAACCAGTACCGCAAGCGTTTTTCCAATTTTTTATCTGGGACTGGAAGAAAGAATAACAATCCTAACAGTAACATGGAAAGCTTGAAAAGAATTGTGATACATGTTGACATGGTAATATTCTTATGTGGCAAGTCTTGTGTTTCATACACTAGCTTCAGGATACTTTCTTCTTTTGTCTTTATACAAGATTCACCTTTCCAGTTTGGCATTTATTTTGTGCACACTTAATGGTATCGATACATGTCTTGTTCTTACTAACTGTGACAAAACTATGGTGCAATATATAGGATGAGGAGGGATCCAATTACATCTTTTTTGGTGACACACTTTGACATCTACTATTTTCAAAGTCTAAATAGTCGATTCAAACCGTTCAACATGATGGATATATTAAAATGTGCTTGGAGATCAAATTTTACATTTTTTTGAATTTTTTTGCTATTTATTAAGATAGTTACAAAAATCGTTGTTTTCGGACCATTGAAAAACAGCGATTTTGTAACTATCTTAATAAATAGTAAAAAAATTCAAAAAAATGTAAAATTTGATCTCCAAGCACATTTTAATATGGTGATCATGTTGAACGGTTCGGATTGACTGTTTGGATTTTGAAATTGCAAAATTGACCTGTATAAAAAACTGTGTCATGATGTGTCACCAAAAAAGATGTAATTGGATCCCTCCTCATATAGGATTGCTTTTTTGTGTTGGTTGTCAACTTGTCATCCGAAATTCGCGTAAGTTGCTTGATAAACCAGTGGTTATATACCATTACAATAATCCAAAAGGAACAACTAAAATTTCATTAGCTAACTATCCTGCAAGGAGTTATGGTCAGTTGACATTTATTATATACATATGTTAACCTTTTTTTTGGTTATGGTATATATATTTTCTTTGAGCTATGTGCTTACTTCATGCTGTAAACTTTGTTCCTTTATAATATGTCTCCGTTGTAACGCACAGACATGATACTAGTATAAAATTATATTTGTAATTTAAATAAACATTAATTATTATTTAGTATTAAAAATTAAGATGCATTTTATCTCACTTTAATTTTGTTTTTCTTAACTTAGCTTCTAATCTAGGTATAGACAGTGCACAATTTGTGTCATGTATCTCGTGGTACAAACAATCACGTCAGGTTAAGTCAATAGTGATCGAGCTTGAATAATTTCTATTGAATATCAATTGATTATTTTTACGAGAAGAATCAGTCTTTAGTATGATGGTGAAGACACACGTCTTCTAATGTAAGAGATCATAGATTTGAAACTCGAATTGGATAAACTTTTCATTATAATAATAATAGTTTGAAAAGGATGTTTGATGACTTGATTTCCAACTCTCTAAATACAAAAATTGATAAAAGTTAGACAAATTTCATTCAAAAAATTATTTCTACGAGGAATTTCTTTCTTACGAGGCTCGAACTCAATACAAAAAAATTGATAGGAGTTGACAAATTTGAGTATGGTTCCTGAGTAGAACTAGGATGATCCTAAGTTCACCAAGCTTCTTTGTGAACTCAACTCTAAAACCTATCGAATTGGTTTCAAACAACGAATCCAAACCATTAGAATCCTTCTACCCTATGAGTGATGCGTCTACATACAAAAATTTTAAAGTTTCAAATTAAATTATTATAAAGTCAAGTTATCAAAATTAGAAGGTTTATAAATTAATTTTAATGCATTCATTTACTGAACACCTTTTGACCACTTGACTCTATACAAAATTAATTAAAAAATTTAAAATTTTTGTATGTAGACGCATCACTCGTAAGATAAAAAGATTTCAACAGTTTTGATTCATCGTTTGAAGTCAATCCAATAGATTTTAGAGTTGAATTCACAAAGGAGCTTGATTAACTTAGGAACACCCCCGTTCTACTCTATGGTTCCTAATTCCACTACACCCAATTTCCCAAGTGGATCCGCCACCAGGCCCGACTGGTCCATGCAGAGTCCATGAAAGAAATGGATTTATTTGAAATCAGTTAGTGGTAATTTGAAATAAGCTGGTGGTTCAACTACGTTTAGATTAATGAATTGCTGAAAATTTGTTGTTAATTGGGACAAGTTCCAGAATTTTTTAGGATGTTGTAGTTATTTGATTCAATTTTGATCATTGTTTGACAAGGAAAATATAGTATTATTTTAGGATGATACTTAAAAGTCCTTGACAGTACGTTGGAGTGATGGAGTTTATATGAATCAGCAAGTAAAAACTGACAGCTTGTTATTTTTCATTTTGTGTCCTTTCAATTTATTTTGTTAGATTATCTGTCAATTGATATGTTAATGTTTGTAAATTCTTACATGTTACGGTGTCTTTAATTTAGTATTTTCAAATTATATTTTGTTTTGAGATATACTTTTTTTTTTTCCGTGGATCGATAATATTGTTATTTTATGGAAGGCGAAACTTGTTAAATTGAATGTTTCTTAGTATACATACATGAGATATAATGTAATTTTATAAAAATCTGAATTATTTACATTATTGGACTAAAATCTAAAATTTAAAATCTAGTTGTAGTTTTCGGAGTCAGACTTAAAAGGACAACTATTTGCTTTGGATTTCAAATTTTTATGAATATCTATAGGACTAAACCAACTTTGTCCCTCTCCACACCTCTAGAATTTTATTTAGAGTTAAAATTAGAATAAAATCTTTGAATTCTAATTAGTAATTAGAATTAGAAGTTATCATATTAAAAATTATAAGTTAGAACATTATATTATTATTTAATTAGTTAATAAATTTGAATCCAATTTACTTTTTTTGTCTTTCTCGACGAAAATCCTATGTACACCCGGTGTTTCTTTGTCTCTGTTTACGTGGCCTCAGGCCCTCATGCACATGTACAACATAGAGACCGCGTTTCATTAGTTGCTAATTTCAATCTCAGGCTTCTCACTTTTTAATTTGTTATTGAATTAGAGGAATGGCGTTGCTATTTCCGAGGAGAAGAATATCATATCATATCATATCATATATCAAATAATGTCCTCCCTCCGTGCTCTGATTAGATAATGCATCGAATATAATCATATATTATTTGGTGATGAGTCCGATTCACCGTCAGCTGGACGACAGCCTGGACCCAGGCTGGACCCACTCTACCCCTTAATTTTTAATTAAATATTCAAGTATTCTGTATCAAAAATTTGTATTATGTTTGTGATATCGCTCTGGCCTCTCTAACCATGTATTCATCCAATTTAGACGGTTACCTCCAGTCCGACGTGTCCGGTACCCAATTGTTTTCCGTACAGCTAATTTCGCAATCTCTCAACCTAGTCCCTACAAACGTCCCCCATGTTGGCCACGTAACCATGTTCATAGAAAAAAAAATAAAAAAAGCCCCCCATACGGCCATGCCTTGTGGGATTCGGCTTCTCTAGAATACAATTCGTAGAACAGCTGTAGAATGGCATTATATTTTGATAAAATTAAACCAAGAAAGTATAAATCATAATCCGATTGGGGAAGATTTTATTTTTGGATAATGTCAATATCACGAGATAAGTAGTTTCGAATAAACCTGGTAAAATACTAAAATGGGATAGAGTATTTTAATAATTGGAAAATGGGATCAAACTTGCCAAATCACGTGAAATGATTGCAGACTAGTTCGATCCGTCTCGCAGCAGATCACAGGCGCTGGCTGTGATAACCGACACGTGTTCTCCTGCCAGCGGTCTGCTGGTTGTACCCTCACGTGGGATGACGGGAATCTCTCGGTCACCCAAGTTGATGTTCCGTTGTTCTCTCGTCGTTCCTCCATTTCCCAACGAAATGGAGCTGTCATCCGATACTACTCATAAAATATCAAAATAAATGTTGCGGAACAAAATGAAATTCACTAACAAATAGTACTTCAAAGTACAATCATATACATTTATCGACGAAAAATTTAACAAGCACAGTCTTTTATACATTTTCGTAGAAATTAACCCTATCTATTATGATGTAAGAAGAATTAAAAAAATAATAATAAAATAAAAACATATTTTTCAAATATGCCAAATGATTCAGGTTTTTATTGTAGTCATAAGTTGACTTCAATTGAAAGAGTGTTTATAATTTAAAGAGATTGACATTATTTTCTTATTAACTTGACAATTTATACTTCATAGAAGTAATAAAAATTTAAGCTTCACAACACTCATGTCACAAAATTTTCCTATGTTGTTCAATCTACATTAAGATCTGCACATGATATAAAATAAATAACTACAATAACTACAAAAATAACTATAATAGAAACTACACAATGTTATTTGCAATGAACAGTGATAAAAATAATAAATTGTTAAAAAAACAAGATACCATATTCTATAGCAACAAAAACGCTACAAAACATATATATACAAATTCCTCATATATTTAATGATATGTGTAAATATATATATCTCACCACTTTACAGTTTCTACGAAGCTTTAAAAAAAATATATATAGTGGAGTCGCGTATTAAACACTACCATCATAAGAAGATTATGAAATAGTTATAGATCATTTTTTTAAAAGTTAATGCCGCTAACAAATATATTGAAAAAAAGAGTTTTAATTACAAAATCCTAACACAATATAACTCACACCGTTTACAATTCATATTACACAGTTGTAGATCATTAAATCGTACAAATTTAGTAAAATAAGTTCATGGCATTTATTATTTATCCATCACTTGCACGTTTACCTCTATAAAATTGTTAATCACATCAAATCTCTGTATAGCATAATTTTAATTTTAATCTAGTAAAGTTTTCAAAGTATATTCTTGTATTTACAAGCAAAACAAATTCACTCTTGAATACATTTTAGAACCATACAAACATACTTTTAATGTTTTATTGCATTGTGCCCAACAAATATAAAAACTATAATTTTTTTTGTATAACCAACGAAGACAAACTCAACATTATCTCCAACATTTATTTTTGTTTTCGGGCACGAAGCCCAAAAAAAACACTAGTTTTTAAATAAGTTTAAAATGTCTAAAACTAAGAATAAATTAAATTATATCTTGTGGGCTCTTAAGTAATAACTAGTATCGTGCCCGTGCGTTGCAACGGAATATATAATAAGATAACAAAAATAAATTCTCATACAAAATGACAAATTTTCATAAAAAAATAAAATTAGAAATATATTCTACATTTATCACAGTAATATGTATAGAAATAAGGAAGTAGATAAATAAGGAAGTGAACAAAAAAATGATTTGCATTGTGATCCGCCGTATAGAAAATTTCAATTGGAGAGGGAAAAATAAGGAAACAAAAAAAAAATGAATAATTATATCGCTAAATTTTAGAGTGTTTAATTTTAATTGTAACGCATCGTGTGGCGGTATGTGTGGCGAGTATGTTTGTAGCTAAATTTAAACTTCTACACATAAAACATATGTATTTAATCAAAAGAAGATAGATTATGTGATTGGAGAGCTGAGATTAAATCTAAAAATTAATATTTCAATCGTAACCGTTGGCGGATCGGACACCCAACGTGCTTAATAATGGAATGGAGAAATGGAGATGTCTAAGTAAAAATGCATAATATATTAGTTAAAGTTGTATGCAAATATAGCAACAATTACACTGCACTTTTTCACAATGAATTTATCTCAAATTCGAGATCCAAAAAAGTTATGGCCTTACAATAAATAAAAATTTGGATATATATGCTAGTGAATTTGATTCGGAATGTAACAGTCCAAACATTAAAAAAAAATTACAGAAAAATTAGTGAAGGTTTAGATATCAAATCATTTGCAACAAAGAAGATATTTACAGAAAAATGAGATTTCCTGACAATAGAAATATTCGACAATTTGAAATATAAAAATAAAAAATAAGCTTATAGACATATCGTTGAAGATAAAAATAGCCTACATATCAAATTTTGTTTAACTCGAGTATGATGAATTGATGATGGAACAAGAGTGCTAAAACTAACATCTATCAAATCTCATTATTATTTATAAATATGATAATATCAATATTTGATAAGTTGGATTTTTGATCAATTCTACTTTTGACGATTGTCAACATTGCCAAGTAAAATGAGTCAATTAATGTCAATAAAACCCTTTTTTTAACATAATATTAATAATAGTACTGCGTGCAGATTTCAAAAATATTTGGATGGACAATTTTGAGATGGAAAAAAGAAGTTCATCTGTGGATCTTTGGATTCCATTCTTTCCGAAACGGAGAAAACCCACAAACGACTGCAACCAGGCTCGCGCTTCACCGGAATATTTCCCCCGTCTCTCTCTTGTACAAAGTCAAACACTCGCACCCAACAAAATTTTCCTGGACCCGTTCTTTCCTGATGGTGTACAAATCCATTTCAATGATCTGCGGGTCCCAAGTTCATCAGACTGCGGTTCCTCCTCTGTCCTGAAGTTGGACATGGTCTACCAAGTAACTGAGCTCCTTCCACTGATCACTTCCTCTCTTGTCCTTTCCTCACTACCCCAATATTAACACAAACATAAACTCCATCCCGCTCTTCACCCAACGAACCAAGAAACCAAATAATTCAAGAACCATACCACCGATCCGTCCATCGATCCGCCATGGACGGATCGGAGGAGCTCGATCTGGAGGCGGCGGAGCAGGTGATAATGCGATGGGAAACCACCTCAGCCTCCAGCTCCTCGCCTGATTCGTCCCTCCTCTTCTCAGCTAACAGCGTCCGAGCAGAGGCGGAACGCTACCTTCACGCTGTCGACAGACTCCGTCTCTCCGCAAAGGATTCCCCTGTCGCAGTCAACAGCCCTCGCCGCCTTTCCTCTGCCTCCGCCTCCTCCTGTGCGATTCCATCCCCGGTGACGGCGTTGCAAACCGCGATGGCGCGCCTCGAGGACGAGTTCCGCCAAATCCTTGTCTCCCGCATCATTGAGATTGAGATTGATTCGCTAATCGATCTGGGCTCCCTCTCCATGAACAGCACTGTATCAGGCGAGCTCTTCCCTGGCAATGAAGACCTGGCGACCGAATCAGCATCTGAACCCGAACGGTCACGGTCACCATCGCCCGTACCCGCTTCAGAATTAGTATCTCAACCCGAATCTCAACCATCGTCAACATCAGTACCGCCACCCGAACGCAAACGCGAACCATCGCCAACATTCAGGGCGCCTGAACCGGAACGCATAAATGAACCATCGGCAATACCCGTACCGACCCCAGCATCAGAATCTGAATCGATACCCACACCTGATCCCAAATCAGAAGGAAGCACCAGCAGCTCTCTTTCACAGAGGAACAAGTATCTCTCAATGCGTAGTATTAAACAAATCGACCTCTTCCCACCAGATGCCATAGAAGATTTGAGAAGCATTGCAAGTCGGATGGTAGCTTCAGGGTACTGGCGGGAGTGTATGCAGGTTTATGGGTCAGCCCGCAAACCTGCTGTGGACCAGAGCCTCCGCCGTCTGGGCATAGAGAAAATGAGCATAGGAGACGTTCAGCGGCTCAATTGGCAAACATTAGCGACCAAGGTGGGGCAGTGGATCCGGTCAGCTCGTGCCGCGATCCGCATTATACTAGCCAGCGAAAGGAGGCTGTGTGAGATGATTTTTGACGAGGAAGGATTGGAGGAGGCGCCTTTTGCTGAGGCTGTGAAAGGTGCCGCTTTGCAAGTGCTTGGGTTTGCCGAGGCAAATTCAATCGGCCGCCGGTCACCAGAGAAACTGTTCAAGATGCTTGACATGTATGAATGCTTATTGGATCTTATGCCTGATATCTCGGCAATTTTCAACTCTAAATCAACAGAATCAATCCGTCAACAGGCTGAGGAAATACTCCTCCGTCTAGGTGATGCAGTGAGAGGGATTCTCTCGGAGTTTGAGAATGCTGTGATCAAGGAAACATCGAAAACCCCAGTGCCGGGCGGCACGATACATCCGTTAACCCGATATGTCATGAACTACTTAACAGTGATCTCCGATTACAAGGAATCACTTACCAAACTCATTACCTCCCGCCCCTCGTACCGGTTGTCTGGATCTGAAGAGCCAATTACAATTGATGATGATTTTCCCCAACCCCAAGCCCAAGAACCAATAGCTTACCATTTGGTCTGGATAATTTTCGTGCTACACCGTAGCCTAGATATCAAAGCTGGCCCATACAAAGATGCAGCCTTGTCACACCTATTTTTGTTGAACAACATACACTACATAGTGCATAAGGTGAAAGATACACCGGAGCTTCGGGAGATGGTAGGTGATAACTATCTCCAGAAGCTTACCCAAGTTTACACTAATGCTGCGATAAACTACGAGCGTGCCACGTGGTTTCGGATTCTGCACTGCCTCAGAGATGAAGGTTTGCATGTGACTGGTGGGTTCTCATCAGGCATTTCAAAATCAACACTGAGAGATAGATTTAGGTCTTTTAATTCATCCTTTGAGGAGGCACACAGGGTGCAGTCTATGTGGCAGGTACCTGACCTTCAGTTGAAGGAAGAACTGAGGATGTCAATTGGTGAGAAGCTGCTCCCGGCATACCGGTCTTTCCTAGGAAGGTTCAGGCTACAGATAGAGAGTGGGAAGAATCCAGAGCTGTATATCAGGTATTCTGTAGAGGATCTTGAAATGGCCATTTTGGATTTCTTTGAAGGTACTCAGCCTCCTTCTATTCTTAATAGGCGGAGGTCACACTGATAGGAGATACAATACTAGGTTATTCTTTGATTTTTCTGGGATAAGGTGATGGTTTGAATAAAATTGAGAATTCTTCAAGGTGTATGTAGCGTGTATAGGTACAGTCACACTTTGTGTGATTTTTTTTTTTTTTTTTTTTTTTCCCACTAGGTGAGAGAGAAAAATTCTTTTAGAAATAATTGTCTGAAAGTTGGGTTGATGAGTGAATCTATGAGATGGTGTCAATATGATCAATCAGATCTAGTACTGGTCTTGTGGACTGGTACCGGTAATAGCTATCTTTTCCTTATGTTCAATCTTTTTGTTTAGTTACAGATCTTAATCAAGGCACTGATGCAATTTTGTTCTTTGCTCAATTTTGTTTTTAGTATTGATACTTTGGGGTTGATGGATGATGGTATGTAAATCCTAATTGTCTGCTGGCTTAACATGTTCTTTTGTGCTCGTCATTGAAATGCCATGTTTTACTTTGTATGTAATTATTTCTCTGCTATTAATGCCCTCCAAATGTTCCAGGGTACTTGGTAACGAGTTTGAGTTCGGTATGGTACCAGCAAGTTTTACCTATCGTTGAAGTTTTCCAAGTTAGGCTGGTAAATAATTGCTTTGCTTCTTTTCATTTCAATATTTATGTCTTTCAGTTATTTACGTTGTATTATTTACCTTCCAATTTAGCCAAGTTTGTTGCATGTACTAAGCTATAATTAATTAAGTATTTATTCAATGGTATTACATGCTAGTTGCTAGGCATAGAATAGAGCTCTAAATTGGGTTTCTATCATGTATTGGTTTTTGGACTGCTCACTTGTGCTTGTTCATCTCCAATGGTTTTGTTACCTGTAAGGTACAATACCGGTCTCATGGCCTCTATTTGAGAAAAATAAGAAACGTTTCTTGTGTTTTGGTTAAATTGACACTATCTTGCCTGCTCAACAATGACAACCTTGTGATGACAATAATGATGGAGATGTGAGTACTTGTTGGCTTGTTTATAAGAACTGTCATGGAAGTATGGAACATGAACTTTGAATCTCGTCATCGGATCCTTTTTCTGAGGATAGCCTAAACTTCAAAGTTCCATCAAAATTTGAAATGTTCATTTCAGCTTGTACGGTTTATATATATCTAGTTTCATCATATAGCTAAGTTTCATATGTTAGTTCTGCCTGATTCTAGTGATCTAAAACAATTAATTTCAATCTAAACAATCTAGTTTAAAAATGAACTACAGCGATTTTGCAATATTCTGTACATGCTATTATGATAAGAGGTGCATAACTGACTTGATACGAGTTGCACAGTAAACCATGTAGATGTATTTGCCCCGTCTTAAAATTAACTTGCATCTCCCAAACTATCATTTGACTTGGATTTATTACTTTTGTAATGTAGCAAATAGTAAACTTTTCTAAATGGTACCAAAAGGTCAAACCAATTGTACGTACGTACAATTACAAAAAAAGAAAAGAATATTGCATACTACTAAAATTAATCGCACAAGACTCGTCTCTATTTTATACAAAACACAGATAGTCTTGTGAGCAAAGCTAGGGTGTAATGTGTTCATTAAGGGTGTTGGTGAGTACAACTTCAAAAGTCTATCAGATTGATTTTTAATGATGAATTCAAACCGTTGAAATCCATCTATCTCATGAGTGATGCATATACATGAACTTTTTGGAAGTTTCGAAGTCAAGCGGTCAAAAAGATGAATTATTTATAAGTTGTTTTATATATTCATTTTTCATTATTTTTTTGACCGCTTGATCTCGTACTAAATGAATTCGAAACTTTCAAAATTTTGCATGTACATGCATCACTCATGAAGTAGATAGATTTCAACGTTTGGATTCGTCGTTAAAAATCAATCCGATAGATTTTTGTAGTTGTGCTCATCAACTGTTCTTGGTGAGCACATCACACTCTAGCTTTGCTCTGGTATTATTATATGTTGATGGGTGTCAAGCAGGGTTCTTTATACAAAGTGTCAAAGTCTAAATGGAGCGTGCATATTAGACAGTTATGCACCAATTTAAATTCTGATGACAGCACTGGAGGAAAGGCTAGATACAGTTCGAAGAAGCAAAACCCACAATTAATTTGAAAGATTGACGTCATCTTTCATCTTAGTGTATGACATCAAGCTGGCACTAAGAAAAAGTATGTATACAAAAACAAAGCATGATATTGTATAATGTATTGATCTTTTCTGTTCTTTTTGTTCCTTTTAAATTTTCCAAAAGAAACACCCAAAATCGTTTGTTTTTACATTTTGCGTTGAACATTGTACTTTTCATTTAAAAGTTTTCAGCTCAAACAGTTACCGAAGGAACTACAACTAGCTAGTACATAACACTTCGAGTTTGAAACAAACAAGCCAAAAAGGCCATTCTACTATCCACTTTTGGAGTTATTTACAGTAGTCTCCATAATTTAAGCATGTTTTCACTCGGCAACTCAGCGGGGCCTCGATTTTTTTCAACCTCGTTTTGTTTTCTCTAGTTTTGGTTTCTTCATTTAGAAGTGAATGCCTACAAGACAAGATTTGTTAGTTGTGGCCTTGTTGTGGAGGGCGGGTTGCACGAGGTTTAATATAAACAAGTTATATAATTAGTTTAACAAAGAATACTATCTTGGTCTTATCGACCCTGTACTTCTTTAAATTCTCAATTTTATTATTTAGCAATACATGTTATATCCTCTCTCTTTTTTCTTTTAGTTTCTTTAGGAATGTTGGGGATAAACCTTGAACTTCTTCATTAGGTTGAATTGCCATCTGATCTTTTTTATTTATTTATTCAAATGACCCTCGAACTTTTATGTTGGGTTCAACAGCCATGTTATTTTGTATCACTCCATTCTAATCCCCATTATTACTTTCTATTCTCTCTATATCACCAATACTCAACAGCCATGTTATTTTGTTATCCTGATTGCTCGTTATTTATTCGGATTTTTCTTTTGACAAAGTACATTTGAGTTTGAAAGCCTGGCATGATTTCTATTCGCCAGAAATCTACTAGTACGGCTTCATACTTGAATTCTAAGTAATAGAATTTTGCACACTTTGCTGGAATAAAGTTTCATTCTTATTTTGGTAATAGAAAGGCGAGGTTTCTTTCTTTCCTTGTCATTTCCCATAATTTTGAATCTTTTATTACCCTTTGCATTTTGTCCCATTTTTTCTCAGGTTTGCAAACCAAGCACCAGCTAAATAACGCTCTAATTTCATCAAAATTTATTACATTCTTTTACCCTTTTTGTTTCAAGGCACATTTATGCTTAATGCTGCTTGATATTGTTTCAAACGCAAAAAAACGCTATATAAGTACTAGTCTGTAACCGAACGTGCCAATGCCCAGTACGAGAAGCAACCAAAATATCAGAACAAATTAAAGATCAATGATTTGCCAGTATAAACTGAATCAGACAAAGCCAAAAAGGCCATTCTACTATCCCTTCTTTTGAGTTATTTACAGTAGCCTCCATAATTTAAGCATGTTTTCACTCGGCAACTCAGCGGTGTTTTCTACCACGTTTTGTTTTCTCTAGTTTTGGTTTCTTCATCTAGAAGTGAATGCCTGCAAGACAAGATTTAAATTTTAGTTGTGGAAGGCGGGTTGCATGAGGTTTAAATTTTAAACTAGTTATATAATAAGTTTAACAAAGAATACTATCTTGGTCTAGTTGAGTGCTTTAACTAATTATACTGGCATGATCAACACTTTTCTCTTTTCAGCGCTGCGGTGAATTGCCTCTGATTTGATTAATTGAGCACAGTTACATCTTTTGTGGTAAAATTGCTCTCTGGTATGGGAAGGTAAACAATACTTTTAGAATGTTATAGAATGGTGCCTAAATCCTTCCTATGGTTACCAAATTACATCTAGAGAGAGATTCAAGCATTACTGAGAAAATATTGCAGTGACCCGGATCAGCCAAGTGGGCCGACAAGTTATCCAGTGGGCTCTCTCCAGTGTAGATAGCTTGAAATACAAACCCAACAAAAGCAAGCATGGCAAGCCTCCCATTTTTTATCTCCTTAGTTCTCAGAACCATAACAGGCTCTGGTGAGCCCCTGCCCCACATCATGAAATCAAACCACAACCCGCCTGGGTAACCCACGTCAGGCTTCGGGTTCTTCTTGGTTGGATGTTTGGGCTCGATGTCGACGCAGCCTGGGTTTAGGTAATCAGCCCATCTACGTCCCTCGGCCCAGCCCATTAGAATCATTTGAACCACAAAAAGGGTCAATGGGTCAGTAAAATACTCTTGAGAGCCAGCTTCAAACCTGTCATATGAGTCAGTAAATGTGAAGAAAAAAATACTACATAGTTCAGCACCATGAAATCAGTTGCTTCAGATTTATTTGTACAATAGTCCCATACAGCCGCTGCCAGCTCCTATAGGTCCAGGGAAGATAAAATGTAAAATGTAACTTTAAGAAACCAAGAGAAAACACATTGCCCAAAAAGAGCCAAAAGGTAGAGTCTCGGTTGTCAATTGACTAATTTCCAGTGAGAGGTACAAAGGGTCGCATACTACAACATTTTATCGGGCTTAAGTAACATGTTTTTAGTTGTAAAGCCTTTGTTGTCGTAAGTACCATGAGAAGTTATCCATGAAGCCAATCTTTTGGAGCCAATCTGGAACTAGTATTCCAAAGACTGCAAGCATGGCCCACCGGCTGTGC
Source organism: Carex kokanica (assembly GCA_025461125.1). Taxonomy (NCBI): domain Eukaryota; kingdom Viridiplantae; phylum Streptophyta; class Magnoliopsida; order Poales; family Cyperaceae; genus Carex; species Carex kokanica. Next base: position 527,424 of record JAJGRX010000376.1, read on the forward strand.
ATTAGCTCTGCCTGTGCAAACCATCTCAGGGTCTCTGGGTCAGATCCTGTAAATTTCATCGTATAAATGATAATAACAAATTAATATGCTTACTGGACGGATTGAGCATCAGAGCATCTCAACAGACTCTTTAATCTGGAACCTTTTTTTTTTTTTTTTGTTGCTTAGCTTGTTAACTTGTGCATTTCAGTACTGGCTCATACTAAATTAAAATAGATATTTGGGTAATTGAACATAAGATAAATAGGAGAGAAATTTAGATTCTCCAATGATCACCATTGATAGGATCAGGAAACAGAATTAAAAAGTATTACTGTGAAAGTCTAATGTGCCTTCTTTATTCGACCCATGTCATGACCATAAAATTTATTTATCACTAGAATGCAAAGTTTGGGTTCATTTTTCCTTTGCATGAATGGAAACAAAAAAAACAAAATCAAGCATAATGTACATACCTAATCCGAGCGGATCAAAGCCAAAATCCCCTGGGAGGCTACAAAGATGAGCAAAGCAAAATAAATTAGTGCTTCATATAACTCCAAAATAACACTTTCTCTAAATTACTTCATATTAATGATTACATTTTGAACAGAAAACTCTCAAATTTTGCAAGATATCAGCACAGAATGAAATTCTAAAGGCATACAGAAAAATCAGAGGTCATTATTTAAAATGGCACACATTTAACTTCATAAATTCTAATAAAAACTTACCTTCCATCTAGCCATGGGGGAGGAGAGCTACCGGGGAACCAAAGAGGCCTATCAGGGGGCAGTGGCTCACACACACTTGACACACCTCCTTTTGTGGCCCCTACCTTTGTTGTTATCTTGGAACAAGTAATAGATGATCTTCTTGCTTGATTTGTGGCATGTGCTCTACACAAGCTACATCACAAATTTTGGAAGTGCAACTGAATTAACGGTGCATTTGTCGTTACAGATTAATCTGGTACTTCATTCAGAGTCTACTTCCATACAATTTCTCAGCCTATTAGATGTTTTGGAATTGATTTCCAATGTGCGTGATAAGTAAAGTAATACAGAACGGGTCAAATGGTGCTATGGATCAGCAATTACCAAATTCCAGCCAATTAAGTCCATTTCATGAAAATAAATATTCTAACCCCTTTTCTATTTTTTCAATGAAGTTCATTTTTTAGGAATCAGGAAGCGACTCGTCCAATAATGCAAATAAAGCTAAGAAATCTTGCACTGGCAAATTACTAGATTGAATGAAATTGTGGTTCCTGAACTTCATAGATTTGTGAAATAACTGTTATTTTTTTTTTAGGCCTGAGAGGTGAACAAAAAGGAAATTTTGTTGGACATGTTCTCAGCGTATAATATATATTACAAAAGAAGCAAAATTTTACAACAAATTATCCATAGCATTCGGAGTCTAATTCATTTTCAGCACAAATATCAGTTTTATGTATGGATAATCAAATCACGCGCCTCATTATATGTTCAAGCAATTGTAGACAATTATGACATTTTATTATCTGTTCATAGCAACAATTAGTCTATATATGCTGTATAAGGGTAGCAAAATTGTAGCTTTTTTTTTAATTCCACATTTTGTAATGGAGCAATTTGTTGCCTAATCTATTGATGGGGAAAAAAATTGGACAGTTAGTAGTCTTTAAACTTGAAGCTATACATACCTGGCATTGAGCTTAGATACAAAACACGAGCTTAGAGCAAGAGCCATGTGAGTGTTTAAAGCACCAACTGTAGAAGAAGAGAGATAAGGGGGGAGAGAGCGCGCTTTATCTGCAAGCAAGAACGGTGAGGTATGGTATGGCCTCGTGATAGAGATCGAATGAACGATTGCCACGTGGAGAACAAAATTTGGCAGGCCTGTTTTCGATTGGGCCTTTTGGAAGCATTTGAAAAGGCCTAACCGATGTGTTTGACTAGATTACAAGCAGAGCATGTTCTTGTTGTTTTGGGTATGTTTAGATGGAAGTTATAATAGCTAGAATAGTGAAATTTGAAAATAGTAAATGAGAATAGAGATAAAATAATTATATTAGTGTGAAAATAGTGCTATTCGGATTAGTAAAAATGTTGTTTGAATTGTAAATGTGGAATAGTGAATAGCTGTAACTAATAAATAATAGTGCTAACAAGGTGTTAATTAAGAAGAAAAATAGGTAAGTGGGATCTCAAATGAATTGTCACGACGTGGAGATAGTGGAAGTGGTGTTAAATTTGTCATTTCAGGACTGTGCTGGTGGAAATCTGAAAAAGAAGCATTTTTTCTCTCTCTACACTTCCGAATAGTAGCTATTCCAACATTTACGAGGAATAAAGAATAGCAGCTATTCTAACTATTCCGAATAGCAAAAATGTTGTTTGAATACACATTGCTATTCCGAATAGTTATTGTTCTATAATAGCCTCTATTCTTGTGTCATCCAAACATAGCCTTGTTGAATAAGCGTACCAAGTTACAACTATCAACCCTTCACTAATTTAAATGAAATAAAAGCGATGCCTAAAGCGGTGGGATAAGGAAAGGCGACATGAGGCGATCAGTAAAGCAAAATGTCATGGCCACCTCTGCTGCTTCTATCTCGTCCTGATGGGTGTCGGACTGAAGTAACGAACCAGTCACGGGTGCCTTCTCCTCTTCGGTGATGGAAGGGTGAGTGGTCTCCCGTCTGTTTAGAGGTGACTGTCCTGAGCTAGTTGATCCAGTTCCCAGTATGGTTTGATTCAGTGCCTTCTCGACTGATGGGTGACTGTCCTGGTCCAGTCGATTCAGTTCCTAATCCGATTTGGATTCAGTGCCTTCTCGGCTGTGATATGCGTACAGAGGAAACCATTAGTAAGCTCCAAGCACTCCAATCAAGCAAGGATAATCAAATTTGTGTCATCAGGAGGTGCATACTCCCTGTGCATTTTTAGTTTTGCTTACAGCTGTATGTTTTCACAGACACTCGTTGTCTAATCTTATGTAATAGCTACTTTATAACTTTTTCATCAATGCAATCCCCTATGGGCTTTCAACCAAAAAAAAGAACTATCAACCCTTTAGCAAATAACTGTAGAGAAACCTTGATAAAAAATTATGGATCAGTAATAATTATTTGATATATTTTAAAAATAATGGTAAAAGAGTTCTAAATAAATGTTAAATTTGATATCTGAGTATATTTTTATATATGAGGGTTCAAATGCCTTCATTTTTTAAATGTTAATAACTTAAAATTAAACTAAAATATTAAATAAAACTGTTAGATTTGATCTATGTCAATTTATCCATGCAAATATAAAATATTACGATTTTTCGACTTTGTTTTCATCTAGTATCAAGTACTTGCAAAAATACATTGATATGAATAAATTCTGAATCTTGATTTATCAACTTATTGATTTATATAAAAATAAAACTGAAAAGTGATAATTTTTAGATATATGTAGAGAAAATAATATAGATCACATCTAGCAATTTTATTTTAACATATAAGTTTTAAAAAACTTGTTATTAGAAAATTAAAAAATAAAGGTGTTTGAACTCTCCTCGTTTCTATATGAAGATCATGTTTAATGACAGTTTAAACTTTAAAAATACATATAGATTCATAGCACATATTTATCCGTAATATGCATTTATTCTAGTTATAATGAGAAACAAAAAGATACTATATACAATTTCATATTCATTTAGTGTTTTATAGGTAACAAGTAGCTTTTATATTGTCCTTATTTGATTAGCTAACAATTACTTTTTTATCCTTTAAATTAATTAATTAATTTTTTTATATGTAACCACCGGATTTAAATACAGTACAGATAGGATAAACAAGTAATAGAGTTTCGTTGATACCTTTAGAAAAATATGCAAAATAGTATTTTCCGGGCTAATTTGATAAATAGTATGTTTGAATCGTCAAAAAAATATTACAAAAGTAACGTATCAGATTAGTATGTATAAGCAGTGTAATAAATGTTAATTCAAATAGTATGAACAATGTAAATTTTGTTTTATATGACATAATATTAGTTGGAAGAGCAACTTCATATTTTATATTTTCGTTTTCAAAGTTTAAACTTTCGATCCGAACTGCTAACATGATATCCATATCAAAATATGTTTTGGGATGGAGTTTTATAATTTTTGAAATTGTTTTAATATTTTTTAAGATAGATACAAAATTATTGTTTCCGAACAGTTCAAAACAATAATTAAAGTATGATAACGTAATAAAAGACATGAGATATTGAAATCCTCCTGAATTATATATAGAATAGTGCTGATTCTCTGTTCATAAAAAATGTTATTCAATGATTTTTTAAGAGTGACTTTCGTATAAAAGTAACAAATATATTTTTGAATTTACGTTACTGTCATGCATTGAAAGTTAAAACATATCCACCTCTCCTCTATCTGACCAATCAGTTATATTCCGTTCAAAATACTAATAGAAATGAGCATATTCCGTTCAAAATACTAATGAAATGAGCATATTCTGTTAATATTTTAGATAGAAAAATATAGTATGACTTGATTGAAATAAATAATAAAATTGAGTGATTAAAATGAACAAATTAAATACCAATTTATGACAAAGGACAAAGTTTGATAATCTCTACCGAAATTTAACCTTTCATATTTTAGAAATTTGTTAAGGTTATTTCAGGACTGAGAAGGTTCATTGAGAACTGCCAAAACATTAGTTACCCGTCTCCCACTACGGCACTATCAAGTTTCGTATTCTCTTCCACCTCAGTCCACGTTCCGCTGTCTTTTAAATCCCACAAAAAGATCAAATCCCCGTTTTGCCCCTCCCATGGCCGAAGCCTTGGAAGTTGGATCACTCAACTACTTTCAACCAACGTCCTTCACATCTCTCCTTCTAACGCACCTTCGTTAACTGATCCACTGGAAAATGCTAGAGCCTACACGATTCAGCCGCCGCCGCCTCATCCCAGCCGTCACCGCTTTCTGGATCGTCGGATTCGCACTGATCTACCTCTGGCAGACCAACTCGCTGACCCGGATGCAGTTGTTCGTGCGGGCCTCACCACCGCCAAGTCAGCCGGTTCCTAGAGGGTACAGAGCTGCGGTGTACAACCTGACAGATTTCGGCGCGGTCGGGGATGGCAAAACTGTAAATACGGAGGCATTCGAGAGGGCAATTGCGGCAATTAAAATTTACGAGGATAAGGGAGGGGGGCAGCTGAATGTGCAAGCCGGGTTGTGGCTTACTGCTCCTTTTAATCTGACGAGTTGTATGACGTTGTTCCTTGAAGAGGGCGCGGTGATTCTTGGGATTCAGGTCAGTATGTAATATAACCTAATAATTAAGAGGCTTCTTCTTCGCCTTATTACTGTACATTAGACAATAAAGTGAAAATTTTGAGCTCCAACATGAAAAGGCAAGGCCTTTTCCTTTTGAGAGGATTACATCAAACTGACAAATTGCCTAGCATTAGTATGGGTCACGTGCTTTTGTGTTCCAACAGATGGCGTTACTTTAAAATCTGAAGGTTGTGGAAGAAAGCAAATAACTTTCTGATTTAGGAGTCCTTAAATCATCAACTGGATTGGAAGTTTGGAAACAGACCTTTGTAGTGAGAAACTGAGAATTGGGTACTCATGTACCAGTTGCTCGTCATAACCAGCTTTCAGTATGATTGCTACTGTAGCAATGAATGACGGGTCAGTATGATTGGTATTGTAAGCCGGGCATATTTAGTTTTGAAATTATCACAGAGCCCATTCTTAGTATTACCGGTCAAAATGAGGCCTCTTTGTTTTATGCTTTGCAAATGTGGATTTGAGGCTAAATTTGTTAAATGTTTTTGTTGTCATAACTTTTTAAATAAAGGTTACGCACTAAGATGAATCAGAATTATAAAATAAAATTCTTCCCTATAAAAATGCCATTTTGTACCAATTTTGTGATTTTCCTGTCAAGATCAGGTGGTACATCCTGTCAGCATGGTCCGGTACTAGCTTGACTTGTTTTTGCTTAGTGTTTAATTGCAGATTTACAGAGAACTGTGGCTATGTTAGGTTAATTTTGATTTGTAATAACCAAATGTTACTTGAGGCAACCCCCAGTTGAAAACATATAACAAAGGGCAGAAGGTAGTTAGGGGATGCTTGAATCTTGCTGTCAATCCACAAATTTGCAAGGGGAGGAGGAAAATGGAGGGATAAAGATTTCAATGCAAAAAATTTCGCAATACTTTGTACACCATCAATTTGGGGTCAGAACCAATTCCCTCCTTCCCCTCCTTACCTTTGCTCCCACCCGACCTGAATCAAAGGCTGGGAGCATAGTACAATAGGCAGTTAGTCAGCTCGTTACCCTGCTTGGTTTTTAATCCTTGATTATGTCATGATTCTACATAACCTCAATTGAGCACAGATGCCACAAAAACCATTAAAAGATATAAGGACCCTACTGTACTCAACTACTACAGTACCAAACTGTGTGATGACTATTTGAGATGCATTACCATACCGTATTTATTCAAGGCAAGACATTATTCTTTATCTCATTACCTTTCTTGTTTCAGGATGAGAGGTATTGGCCATTAATGCCTCCATTGCCATCTTATGGTTTTGGAAGGGAGCATGCTGGACCTAGATATGGGAGCCTTATTCATGGCCAACATTTGAAAGATGTTATTATAACAGGTATGTAAGTTTCTCCAATGTCTTTTTGAGTTTTTTGTTTTTAACTTGCACTTTTCAAAGAATACTATACTAACTTGTACAATAAGATTAAATTGTAACTGCTGACTTCTGATTTGCACGAGGATGATGTATTAATGGCCCGTTCTTTTTGTCAAACTGTGGGGGGTGTAGCGAAATAAAGTTTTTCTATTGTTTAAAAAAACTTATGATTTGCAAAGGAAACAATAATTTGTGGATAACTAAACTTCATAAATGACTTATTAATAGATAGATTTCTTATTAGCAAAAGCTCCAAAAGGATAGAAAATTAGCAACTACTACGATGAAGATTTTCTAGAGAAGATTTTCGAAGTTAGGAATTCTGTTGCCTAATCTTCATTTGCAAAGTGCCAAAGCATTATCCCTCTGAAAATGTTCTATTTCTTTTTGAAGTTTATCAAGTATTACTTGTAGGCACTTCGCTAGTGTAGCCGAGACTTTATAATAACAGTTCTACAATTATGCAGCTAAGTGGATTTAAGCTACTAAGTGTCCTATTAAGCTGCTTAGACAAATAGTGTCAAATTATGCAATAGATCTGTAACGAGTTTCAACTCAATTTACCCTCCATTGTGCAACATGCTGACATTGATTCATAACCTTACAAGGACCGCTATAGGAGCTGACCAAAATTTAGCTTTATTAAACTTAATAATATAAATGAATGCCTTGATTATAATTATCCTCTCTTTTTTTTCTCTGCCTTCCTAAAACAGGTCATAATGGGACTATAAATGGTCAAGGGCAGAGTTGGTGGACAAAGCATCGTAAGAAGCTACTGAATAATACGCGGGGCCCACTGATACAGATAATGTGGTCCCGGGATATTGTCATCTCTAATATTACACTGCGTGACTCCCCTTTTTGGACACTTCATCCCTATGACTGCAAAAATCTAACCATTGCAAATTTGACCATCTTGGCACCCGTCAGGGGGGCTCCAAATACAGATGGGATTGATCCAGGTTCATACTTAAATTTCTATATTACATATTTCAAGTTTGTCACATCTCAAGTAGCATTCTTGTCAAATAACTAAATGAGCATTGTATGCAACCAAAGTTGGTCAAAATTTATATTTTTCTCTTTAATTAATTCATTTAAATTGGTTAGCATGTTCTGGTAGAATGCCAGCTTACTGGCCCGAATTGCAGTTTGAGTAAATTACAGAAATTTGCTATCAAGTTTTCATGGATTTTGGTTTTTGACCCGTAAATTTTTAAAGTACCAGTTTAGTTATCAAACCGTTCTGTTATCTTCTATGAATAAGTGGCAACGACTTCTGCAGTTCAATGTTTAGGGAACGCTCCATCAAAAGAAGCCTAAGCACTAGATCCTGAACCGTTTGGCCCCTCTAATGAAACCAAACATGACCAATGTTGGAGAAATAATCAACTTTTGGGAGCAAGATTATAGTGTTTGAAGCCAGCCAAATCCGATATGCCTCTATTTCTGAGTTGCAGTACCTAAGTAATCATGTTTGAATCCTAAGAATTGCTAGTATTGTTATGCCAAATTGTAGATTCGTGTGAGGACATGTTAATAGAAAACTGCTATATATCTACGGGTGACGATGGGATCGCAATAAAGAGTGGATGGGATCAGTATGGGATTACATATGGCCGTCCTTCCACCAATATTACCATCCGCAATCTCACAATCCGATCTGTTGTCAGGTCTGTGCTTTCTCTCATCTTTTTTTGTGGTTTACTTTTTGTAAACGGGTGCTTGTCCTGCCTCGTTATCTTTTTATCATTCATGTAAAAGTTGTGTTTTTCATTAGTTTTACTAAAACACTAGTAGGAAAAATTGAGCTTTGGACCAATAATTCTGAAATGTCATGTCTGGCCATTTGGTATTGAGCAATTACATATGTAACTGCTTCTAGAGAACCTTATTTAAAAAAAAAAATTGCTTGAAATTCAAATTGCTTGTCTTGCTGTTAACAGTGCAGGAATATCTATAGGCAGTGAGATGTCAGGCGGGGTTTCCAATGTCTCGGTCCAAAATATCCACATATGGGAGTCAAGACGAGGGGTCCGAATAAAAACAGCACCTGGCAGAGGGGCCTATGTGAAAAATATCCTATACCGTAACATAACATTCGACAACCTGCGAGTTGGCATTGTGATCAAGACAGATTACAATGAGCACCCGATTGGGTATGATCCAAAAGCTGTACCCGCCATAAAAGACATCTCTTATGTTGGTATTCATGGTACTGGTGTGCGGGTCCCGGTTCGGATTCAAGGAAGCCCAGAGATACCCATTAAAAATGTGTTTTTTCGAGATATGTCAGTTGGGATCACTAAAAAGAGAAAGCATGTCTTTCAGTGCTCCTATGTGGAGGGTCAAGTTATTGGTTATATTTTCCCAGCTGCATGTGAGAATTTGGATATTTATAATGAGAGGGGTGAGCTGGTCAAGCGATCAGATTCACATAATGTTTCAGATATTGATTATAGTTTTTGATTTTAGACTTGGGCCTTTTTCTTTTCAGCAAGTTATGAGCTTGCTTTTGTTGCTTCGCGCTTTGGCAAAATGCATTGATTCATGTGCTTTCTACTCTCCAGATTTAACTCAGGGGTTCCATTGCCCCCTGAAAAAAAGAAAATTGAAAAATGGAAGATTGGGGTTGAAAGCACAATTGACCCAATTCATTTGGTCAAATCATGTTTTTCATTTTTGTATATGTGTTTGTTGTTATTTTAGAAATAATATATCATTCTTTTTGTAATGTGGGACATGTACATAGACTCATAGAGTACTTAGATCTCTTACATTGCTTAATGGAAAAAATCCATACCATGTCGGCTACAATTTATTGAATTGATTCATTTACCGGTGTTTTTAAGGTTTTGTTGTATTTCTATTTCTGGGAGTTATTATATTTTCAGTTGTCACGATCCACGGATATTAACTAAATCGATTCGTTTCAAATTTTAAACGAACTGGCCCTCTAAATATTCATCTCTACCTCGATAGGATGTATCGTATACTGATAATCACTGTCAGGTATATGAGACAATGCGGACTCGTACGAGGTCTATTTTTGCCTTGTACACCAAATTTTGGTCAATAGAAAATAAGACATGAGGATGTACAAATTGGATAACCATGACAGAGATAAGAGATCCTTCGCATGCACCAGTAAATTGTCAACTGTGCACTGGTACTACATATCCACTGTCGTAGAGATAATGGCAGCGATATATCATATTATCCAGTTGAATTGTTTGCGGATGGTTGTCTTTCTTTAAATAGACTATCTATCTTTTAAATTGCACTCACGAAAATCACCGCAATGCTATCGGTGCGAACTGAATCCGTATCCTCTGCATTAACTCAAAAGAGAATCTTTTGAGTTAATGAATTTCGACCATCCGATCTGTTTTAAAATTCGTGCGAACTAGATCTGCACTAATATTAAAGGGTCCCTATGTTATAGGCACGAGCCGAATTAGCTCCGTTTAAAATCAGACGGTTGAAATTCATTAATTCAAAAAATTCTCTTTTGAGTTAATGCAGAGGATACGGATCCGTGCGAACTGGGGTAGTGGGTACTAGAACACAATACCACAGATCAGACCTAGGCTTCAGCCAATTTTGCTTGTGTAGCACGTGTCTGAATTAGAGGTGACAATGGAGTCGATAATATCCGATCCGTATAAAAAAATTAGATACGGATATTCATATTTGAATATCGTGTAGATATAGATACAAATATAGTTTTAAGTTTTAATTATTCGTATTCAAATAGTAAATATATATCATGTAGTTTAATAATTATAAAATAATTTATTTTATTTATCATTATAATTCGATAAATATTATAAATTTTATATTTTTTAATAAATATCAAATACGATTTGTATCCGTCTAATATTCAATTCGTACTTGTATCGGAAAAATAAAAATGGATACCACTATCCGTTCTGTTTTCACCTCTAGTCTGAATAGAGTAGAGCAGGAAAATTTATTTGTTTCGGAAAAAAAGGCAAATCGGAAGTTCTAAACAAGTATTTTGAAAAAAATGATATTCAAGATGAGGAGGGATCCAGTTACACTATTTTATGGTGACACATCTTGACGCCATATATTTATAAGTTATTTTTACGATTTCAAAATCCAAACAATCGATCCAAACCGTTCAACATGATCTCCGTATTAAAATGTAGTTGTAGACCAAATTTTATATTTTTTGGAAATTGTTTACTATTTATTTAGAATTTTTGAAAATTATTGTTTTTCAATGGTCTAGAATTGTCTAAAAACAACACTTTTGTACACATCTTAATAAATACTAAAAAAATTCAAAAAAAATCTAAAATTTGGTCTCTAAGCACATTTTTATATAGAGATCATGTTGAACAGTTCATATCGACTGTTTGGACTTTCAAATCTCAATAATAACTTATAAACATATAGTGTCACCATAAAATACTGTAATTGAATCCCTCATTTGAGATATATTAAATAATATATATCGAATTTCTAAAAATATCGTCATGAAAGTCTGCCCACAAATACAAATTTAAGTTGAAAGTACGACCAAGTTCGTGCGCAATAACCTAAAACGAAAACAATTTTGAAATCACTGATATGTATCACACACATTATATGAAAAACACCCTCTAAATTAGTACCTTTCCCTTTAAAAAAAAAATGTGCAGAACCTCTCTTTCGTACGTACCTAGGGGTGAAAACGATATGGATCATATCAGATCCGTATTTGATCTGTATTCAAAAAATTAGATGTGGATATCTAATATCCGAATATCCGTGTGGATATGGATATTGATATGGTTTTACGTTTCAATTATCCGTATCAGAATAGTAGATATATATCATATATTTTGGAGTAGAACTAGGGTGTTCTTAAGCTCACCAAGTTTCTTTGTGAGCTTAATTCAAAAATCCATCAGATTGATTTCGAGCGACACATCCAAACTGTTAAAACCGATCTAATTCACGAGTGATGAGTTTACATGTCAAATTTATAAATTTTTAAACTAATTTAATATAAAGTCAAGCGGTAAAAAAATGTTGAAAAATGAACACATTAAAATTAACTTATAAACCATCTTTTTTTGACCGCTTGACTTTATACTAAATTAGTTCGAAATTTTATAAATTTGACATGTAAACGCATCACTCGTGAAGTAGATCGGTTTCAACGATTTGGATGCATCGTTTGAAGCCAATTCAATAGGTTTTTGAATTAAGCTCACAAAGAGACCTGGTGAGCTTAAGAACACTCTAGTTCTACTCTATATTTTAATATATATTATGAAAAAAATATTGTTATTCATCATTAAAATTAGATAAATATTATGAACTTTGATATTTTTTAATATTATTTTAATAAATATCCGATCCAATCCGTATCGGTATCGGTATCCGACTGATATCCAATCCGTATCTCTATCCGGAAAATTAAAAAGAAATATGAATATGGTTTTACCACTATCTGCTCTATATTCGCTCCGTTTTCACCCCTAATGTACCTCAAGCAAAATGAGATGAAAGGTTAGTCCGGATATGTTCGTCGAAAAGAAAAGAAATTCCTGCTAAAAAAAAAAAGAAAGAAAAAAAATTCTCAGGAGATTCCCAGAATCCCAGTTACTATAAATCTATAATGCTTAACTGCTGGGTTTCATGTGACGATATCGGTGCTGGTTTTGCTGCAGTGGTTTAAAAGAGTTACAAGTAACTACTGGTTTCTGCTACAATCGTATCTGCATCCATCCCGTAATTTCAATTATGGCAAGGAAGCTCTAGTGCAATAATCATCCATCAAATTGAAGCATTGAAAAAGGGATTGTTTAGTAACCTGATATGACACTTTTTGTGTATTATCGTCCTTGACAAAATGGTTCATATTCCAATCCTAATACTATTATTACTGTTAAGATAATTCCATTGTACAATCCTAAATATTATGAAGATAATTCTAACGTACATTCAATTTTCACGATACATCAATTTGATGTCTTCACAAAATATTATTTAAATTAAAATAATTAAAATTTTAATGTGTTCTTAATTGAGATGTCATTTATCATAAACTGATGAAACTTTACCGTTACAAATTTTAAATTATTTGATAGAAGATTAAATATTTTTTAAATTCAAAAAATTATAAATTTTGCATGTAAACACACAACTAATAAAGTAGATCGATTTGAATTTACCGTTTGAAGTCAATTCAATAGAATTTTTGATGTTATATAAACTGTAAGGACACTAATATTATACTAATCAGACTCTATTACATGAGTAGAACTAGGGTGTGATGTGCTCACCAAAATCTTTGGTGAACATAACTTCATAATCTATCGTATTCACTTCAAACGAGATAAATTTAAACCGTTGAAACCGATGTACTTCACGAGTGATGTGCGTACATGCAAAATTTTGAATGTTTCGGATTTATTTAGTACAAAGTCAAGCGGTCAAAATTGATAAAAAATGAATGCATTAAAATAACTTCTAAAACTTCATTTTGGATCATTCATTTTTCATCAATTTTGACCACTTGACTTTAGACTAAATGAATTAAAAAAATTCAAAATTTTACATGTACGCACATCACTCGTGAAGTATATCAGTTTCAACGGTTTGATTCATCTCGTTTGAAGTGAATCTGATAAATTATAGAGTTACTCTTTAGTGAGCAAATCACACCCTAGTTCTACTCCTATTACACATAACAGGCCAACAGCAAATATATGCCATATACCGCACTGATTTATTTCTGATCAAATCGTTTATGTTGAGCCTTCGCCGGTTCGCCCTTTGCCTCGTTCACCGAAATTTTTATTAATCGAAAAAAAATAAAAAAAATATCGAAAAGGGGCGAAACTTTAGTCACAATTTTAAAAGTAGTTAGAACGGGACTATTGGTACCGTCCCATGGGACGGCATTTTCCTCACCGTCCAGATTAACAATCCGCTAACAATCTAATCCCGCTAATCAATTTCTGGACGGTAATATCAATCCCGTCCCACGAGAAAAAAAAAAAAAAAAGGCCGGACGGTACCATCGTTGCCGTCCCAGGAAGAAGAAAAAAAAAAAAATCAGGGACGTTGGCATTGATGCCGTCCGAGTAAAATGATAAATAAATAAATAAAATCAGCGTTAAATGCATTTGCGCTCTTGATTCTTGTACTTTCTTTGGTTTAGTTTAATTTGTTGGTTTGTATAATCCCAGTAAGCTTAGAAAGATATAATAGGAGATAGCATATTCGACAGATGTCACATATTTAGACAGATGTCACATTTGTTGGTTTGTATAACCCCATGTGCAGCGAGGGGTCTTGGGGGGGGGCTTGATGGTCCGCCGAGTTGCTGTACAACTCTGAAATGAACTGTGCTACTGACTCATAACCCTCCGTTCTCTATCAATGTATCACAGTATTGTAATGAACAAACTCTACAACCTGCGCCTTTATATGATTATTTGTATTTGTATTTTTTTTTTCTTTGGTTTTACAAGCCCGTAGGCTTATGTCATGCTTTTGGATGTACCCAAAATAATGTAACTTGGTGTTTTTAATATATAATAAATATTATGCATTTTAGTGATCATTGTCTAAATATGTGACATCTGTCGAATATGCTATCTCCTATTATATCTTTCTAAGCTTACTGGGATTATACAAACCAACAAATTAAACTAAACCAAAGAAAGTACAAGAATCAAGAGCGCAAATGCATTTAACGCTGATTTTATTTATTTATTTATCATTTTACTCGGACGGCATCAATGCCAACGTCCCTGATTTTTTTTTTTTTTTTTTTCTTCCTGGGACGGCAACGATGGTACCGTCCGGCCTTTTTAATTTTTTTTATTTTTTCTCGTGGGACGGGACTGATATTACCGTCCAGAAATTGATTAGCAGGATTAGATTGTTAGCGGATTGTTAATCTGGACGGTGAGGAAAATGCCGTCCCATGAGACGGTACCAATAGTCCCGTTCTAACTACTTTTAAAATTGTGACTAAAGTTTCGCTCATTTTCGATATTTTTTTAATTTTTTTTCGATTAATAAAAATTTCGGCCTCGTTCAACCGGATCAGTTCGTAAGCAGGATGAAACCCACCAAGCGGCCGAGGTCCAACGGTAACCTGGGCCTTTGTACTGGGCCGGGTTGGGTAAGAACTGAGGAAGTGACAATTGAGACTAGTCTCGTCACTACTACCAGTCACCAGTGATCCAGCAGCAACCAGCGCATCCATTTCCCGATAAGACCGCGGAGCTAGCTGCCGCCCCAGTCCCGCTCCAAATTTCAAATCTCCCTCTCCTCCCTCCCTCCTCTCTCTCTTTCCATTGCGACATTATGCGATCGCACCCTAATAACCCCTCGAAGAAGAAACCATGCATGTCTCAAACTCTCCCGCCAACCCAAGCTTTCTTTCCTCTCACCAACGGAGACGACGACGACGACGACGATTTCCAGAGTCCCATCTCTGCCACGCGCTCCTCTCTTCGCAGAGTCTCGAACTCTCAACCCTTGAGACCATGCAATGACGCACGCGCAAAGAAAAGATCGAGGCTGGTTGGTTCGTCTGGCAAGGAGAATAGCGAAATAGATCAAATCTCAGAGAATGCTTCTAGGGTTACTTATTCATTGAATCGAGATCTGGATTCTAGAATTTCTTGTTTATTTCCAGACAGATTTGATAAGAAAATGGTAAATTTGTCTCTTCCTGTAGTAGCTGAAGCCCTACACGGGAGCTCTGGGATTTGCTGCTCTTTGTCAGAATCTCCAGTTTCTGAAGCATCAGAGGCTGGTATTTTAGCTCCTTGTACTTCATTCTCTGAATTTGATGAAAATAGGGATGTTTTGGGGGAGTTCGCATCAATAGGAGAAAAGAGGTTAGAACACGAGGTAAATTGGGAGGATATACTTAAGAATCCAGATGGAAGTTATGTTACCTCAAGTGAATTAAAGTTAGAAGTATCTCAATCCTACATGCGTAATGGTGAAGTTGGAGAGAAATTCGAACCAGGCACACAGCTAAATGAATTGATGAATCTCTGTTCTGAGTTGGACAGTCAACAAGATTTCAATTTTGACAAAGAGAATGATTTCTTACAAGGACATGGTTCGGTACAGTGTCCTTTGTGCGGGCATGATTTATCAGATCTTAGCGAACCACTGAGACAGTTGCACACAAATGATTGTCTTGACAAAGGTGACACACGTGAGGTGGGTATTTGTTTTCAAAGATTTTAATTTTTATTGGGAAAATACAATGTGCAAGTAATTATTTTAAAAATAGTTAATGCAACTTCAATCTTGTCAAGGACCCCTGAACTAACCCTCAGCATACCTCTTTTAAGCCTCAATTAAGCCTCAGTTGTGCAACACCCTCAATTTATCCAATTGGTCATCATGGCTCACATCTCACCAATTCCAACTATCTTTTAGTGGCATTTTTCAATCGTGTAATTTATTGTTAATTTGGTTTTATTAGATGCTTGCATCTGACCAATTGTGCAAACTATCTTTGAAATGTATGTTGATTTTTTCTTTGTTGAGACAAACTTTGGAATTTAAAATGCATATTCTTGTAGCATCCTCATTTTGCAAATATAAATCTTATATTAAAGTTTGAGTGAGGCTATGGTGCTATGCATAGCACCAATGGCTAGTGTACTACGGCTCAATATGGTACTTTTTAAAATCCTAACGGTCGATCCGACCGTTCAATGTGATATCCATATGAATATGTACTTGCAAACTAAATTTTATATTTTTTCGAATTTTTTTACTATTTTTTCAGATAGGTAGAAAAATCAGTGTTTTTTGAAAATTCTGGACCATCAAAATTCTACCTATCTGAAAAAATAGTAAAAAAATTCGAAAAAATATAAAATTTAGTTTGCAAGTACATATTCATATGGTTATCACATTGAACGGTCGGATCGACCGTTAGGATTTTAAAAAGTACCATATTGAGCCGTAGTACACTAGCCATCCGTGCTATGCATAGCACCATAGCCTCACTCTTAAAGTTTCATGGAAACAATTAGGCATCATTTCAATCCAAGTTAGCCCCAGTTATCTTGTATTGAATTGTCTTAATTAAATCCTCTGTATCTTCTAGCTGGTACATTACTGATATTGAGTGCAGCTATACCAGAGATGGTACAATAATTCTTCATTGAATGTGCAGACACCTGATTCAATGTGCAATCAAAGATCCAGTTTGAGTGGTGGAAATGTTGACACGGTGCCTGCTATTGAATGGCTGAGGGATCTCGGCTTATCCAGATACGAGGAGATTTTCATAAGAGAGGAAATTGATTTGGACTCTCTCCAATGGCTAACAGAAGAGGTATCTCTATATCAGGAATTCATAAGTTATTACTCCAATCCCCATCTACGCACACCCCCACCCTTTGTTTTCTCTTTCTCAACTAGTTTCATCAGCTACAATATTGCTAAAAAAATGTAAGAACAGTCCAGGAAAGGACCTGAGATAGATACATAAAAATGAAATAACATAAAAAGAAAAACTGAAAAGAGAGAGAAAAAGAACAGTACTACTGCACATGTACTTTTCTTTACCAGCAGTGGCCATTCTGGCTGATTTGATCTCAAAATTTATCTTGTATTTTTTTTTTGTATTTGACTTATCTTGCATTCGAAAGAGGTCTAATATAGGCATCATGACTTACCTGAGCCTTAGAAAACCAGCAAATGGATGTGGTATAGTACTGGTGATAGAGTTCTGGTTAAACGAATTCTGGCCTATGAACAAAATTGATTGTCTTATTGAAAAATTGGTATGTTAGTAATATCAGCAATGGGGCTAACTCTCTTGCAAATGTTTATTCTATTACAGGATCTACTAAACATAGGAATAACTGCACTTGGACCGCGGAAGAAGATCGCAATTGCTATAAAGGATTTACGTAACAAGAACGACCATAGTGCCCAAGCTGCACAAAACAATTCTCCTGTTACAGTCAACAGTGAAAGGGCAAAAGTACACATGGCTGGTAATAAACTAATCACCGAATATTTTCGAGGTTCCATTGCTATGGTTAATGGTGCCTCCAGTCCTAAAAGTCCAACTGAAAGTAGTAAACAGACAAGTACGAATACTAAGAAGAAATCTAGAAAGAGCAGTACTAACAAGAGAGTGGCCAGAGATATCCCTCCTTGGTGTTGGATTGCAGGAACTCCATTTCGAGTGGTACTAGAAACTTTCTCTTCATTTTTTCAGTTGGCTAATAACCTTTTGTTAGAAATGATTTAGATGAAGCATTAAGTAACTGTAAGGTAAAAATAGTGTTACTAGAAATGTGTTAAAATTATGCTTTTGGGTAGCAAAACGAGAAAAATAATTCATGTTTTCTACATTGATATAAATTTGCTCAATGTTTTGAAGTGCTCTTGCATGATTGACTGAATAATTTCTTCACAAGGCTGATACAAATGCAATTAAGACTGTAAGCATCATTTTAGGGATACAAAAGATTGACAGAAGGAATTCAAAGAGATGACATCTCTTTTGTTATATATATCTTTTTTTTTGCTTTCTTCCCAGGCTAGTTAAAGTGTTGGACAATTTTTAATATTATTATTATTATTATTATAATAATTATCATTGTTATTTGCTTTCTTTTGAAAATAGTGATGTGTTGAATTATCACATGTGTCAGGATGCATTTTGCTATTTAAGTGGAGACTGCTCGCATTGGTTTCTTACACACTTCCACATAGACCGTAAGTATTGAGTTGCTCTCTGATGTATTTAATTATTGATGCACTATACTCCAATTTACTGGTTAAGATAACTAAAAATTAGAATTTATACAAGTACCCATTAACCAGTATGATAACTGCCTTTCCTACCGTTGATGGTTGTGACTCGTGGCAAGTTTATTACAGTTAAAGAGTCCATTTCAGTTCTTTTTCGTCTTCTTTTCCTGAAATTGATTGCTTGAAACCTCATTCAAGTCCTGATTGAATGATGAACAAAACATGAAGTAAAAACATTAAGGGAAAGAACGCAAATGTTTGGGGAAGTTAGGTCTAATACTGTTGGCTTGTCCTGAAACCAGAAACTGGTTTGCAGAATAATGCTGATTAATTTCATTGAACAAATTTTGTGCAGATTACCAGGGTTTAACAAAGAACTTCTGTCATGGAAAGATATATTGCTCGCCAGTTACAGCACGTCTTATTAACCTCAAAATTGGCATACCATGGGAGAAGATTTGTATCTTGCCTCTGAACCAAAAGATAATAATAGGAGGTGTAGGTGTGACTTGCTTTGATGCCAACCATTGCCCTGGAGCTATCATTATTCTTTTTGAGCCTCCCAATGGTAAGGTATGTAGTTTTCTGTTAGGCATTTTATGCTCCAACAAAAAGAAATCCTCTGGCTGTGTTTGCTATATAGGTAAAGCTGTTAGAAACTAAAATAAAATATTTGAATATTATTTTCTGGATTTGGAAACCAGCAAACTTCATTTGAATTAGTATTAATATTAGACGTGAATTGGTAAGTCCCAGTTCTACTTTTATCTATTATCCAAAATAGTTATGACCCAATTTTCACTCGTTCTGTCTTCTCGTGTTTTTTCTTTTGTGTTTATCATCTTATAATATGCTTAATTGTGGGTATAGAAAACTCAATATGAACCTTATGCATAACAACTACTGCAAAATAGCGGAAAAAGAAAATAAATTATCCAAACCTGGTACTGAATGATATTATCTGTTATGGTGGGTTCAGGCCTGTTTTACCTGCAAAAAAAATCAACTGCTGCATAGCTGTTGTACTATCCATGACATGTAGTCTAGTGCTAGGTGTTATCTCTGTCATAAGAACCTAATGGCCTCTTATCTGAGAAGTTGGATTAACTCAGTAAGCCCATGTTTGGTTGTGGCATAAGTCATGGAATAAGTACCTTATTCCGCACTTATGCTGCCAAACATGAATAAAGTCTGATGGAATAGCATGGAACAAAAACTCACTTATGGCATCATAAGTTAACCCACCTATAGATAGGCGGGTTAACTTATTCCACATTGTTATTGTTGTTAGCATCATTATTATTATCATTATCTTTGTCATCATCGTCATTATTATTATTATTAGAGAAATTTATATATATCCTCATCAAAACTTCTCATTTTAGATATATCCCCACTAAAATTTAGTTATTTCCCCACTAAAACTCAATTGTTTTATTTATATCCCCATCTCTTAATTTAACCACTTAAAATTTAAGATTAATATTAATAAAAATTTGAAATGACTGTTTTGTCCTTCATCAAAACTTCTGTGCTAATTCTTCTCATCATTCTTTCCCTCTCCATTCTTTTTCCCGCTAAACCATCCCCTTAGCTACCCCTTCCCCTCGGTTCTTCTCTGCACGCTCCAGTTGTTCAATTGTACCTAACAGACCTACTATAAAAGGTGTATACCAGTATCCTAAATGAGTTATATTTCCTGAGTTTTAGAAGTATATTGTACCTTGTACATTAAATTGTGAACCAGTATCCTAAAAGGTATATACCAGTATAGCAGTATCTGGTACAGTAAATTGTGAATAACTTATTCCAAGTATTTAATGTGTGCAATTTCAAATGTGAATGGTTTAAGCTCAAATAGGGTGTACCTGAACGTCATACCAGATGATATTATGTGATATTACAATGAGTTTGTAATGATTTGTTTGCTATATCTAGTAGCTACTTGTTCTAGGTCATTTGTGGCATAGTTAATCCTAGGATTCAAATCGATTTAATTCAAAATAAAATGATCAGGATTGGAATCATGCTTTGATAACATAGCTTATAATGGAAAACTAAAGTTTTTGTTTCAGCTTGAAACAAAAGAGAACGAATTTCGGACAGAAAAGAAAGGAATCGAGTCAATTTCAGATAAATTAAAAGAACGAGGATACAACGGCGTAAGCCAATTTGAGAGGTGAAACACACAGTTTTATTCAATAGCGTAATCCAACTGGTTACATTCATATGTCTTATATAGGCGAAACTATTCAAGAAAGAAATTTCTCAAATGCATTGATTGGATTTCTCAAATGCATGTGGTGTCGCCATTTCAGCGTCCATGTCAGTGCTCTTTGCTGATATGGTAATGGCCTCTTGAACAGTTGGAGCGTGCAGAAAAGAACCGAGGGGAAGGGGCAGCGTTCCCAAGGGGATGTTTAGTGGGAAAAAGAATGGAGGGGGAAAGAACGATGAAGGGGATTAGCATAGTATTGATGAAGGGCAAAACAATTAAGTTTAAACCATTGTATTAATATTAAGAGATGATATTATGTGATATTACAATGAGTTTTATTAATATTAATCTTAAATTTTAAGTGGTTAAATTAAGAGATGGGGATATAAATAAAACAATTAAGTTTTAGTGGGGAAATAACTAATTTTAAGTTTCAATGGGGATATATCTAAAATGAGAAGTTTTGATGGGGATATATATAAATTTCTCTTATTATTATTATTGTTACAATTATTGTTATTATTGTTATTATTACAATTATTATTATTATTACAATTATTACAATTATTATTATTATTATTATTGTTATTATTATTATTATTATTATTATTCTTGTAGAAAAAACTTTCTTTCTTCATTATCAATTAGAAAAATTCAAAATGACCTTGACCAAAGAATAGAAGAAAATTGAAATATCACTTACACTTGTAGCATTGGGTTTATCAGGCTGTGTTGCACACTGGCGACTTCCGTTTTTCATCAGAAATGGGAAATAATGCTGTTCTGAACATGAGCCATATCCACACTCTCATCCTAGACACCACCTACTGCAATCCTCGGGTACTTTATTTTTGTGTCTTCCAGCTAGTTTTTTTCCGCAAAGAAATCCTCTATAAAAGTTTCTCTAACACTGCTTCTGTTTGCTATAAATATTTCCTGTGCAAATAAGGATGAATTGATGCTGTTTTTCTATTGGAATTTAAGAGGGGAATTGGTTTAGATGAGTCACTAGTGACTTGAATTGGAACTGGCTGCTCATTTTGGTTAAGAGGTGGGCAGGTGGCATATCTATCTGATACTGATATCACTATAATGCACTGGCTGAAACATTAAATTATCAGCATTGAAGTTTCTTTATGATAGTGACCAATGCTGGTATGGTCTGATGCCATTAGTAAACAGCAATCCTTAGATGCCAATGGTGTACCCCTCTGATTTTATTTAACCTGTGTTGCTTTTACATTGTGTACAGTATGATTTTCCGAAACAGGAAGCTGTAATTCAGTTTGTCATAGAGGCCATTCAAGCTGAAGCTTTCAATCCTAAAACACTGTTCCTTATTGGTAGCTACACGATTGGTACTCTCTCTCCCTCCCTCCTGCCTTCCCTCCCCCTCACTACTCAATGTTGGAGCTGAGCTGCTTGTCAATTTGGCTCCGGATTTGCCCAAGCTCTTTAAACTTCTCCTTGTCGTGAAAATTGGTTCTTTAATTCTAAAAGATAAAAGGATTCTTTTGTTCTTAAAAATAAAGGAATATGTCTATGGATCTGTTTATTTTTTAAGGTTAGTGGGTAGTTCTTCCCACTAACAATTGTATTAATAAGATAAGTATTGACAGAGTTTTTCCCACTAAGGGTCTGTTTTGATGTAATGTAGGTAAAGAGAGACTTTTTGTGGAAGTAGGAAGGATGTTGAAAAAAAAGATATATGTTGGAGCAGCAAAATTGAGTGTTCTGCGGTGCCTGGAGATGCCAGAAAAAGACATGCATTGGCTAACTGCCAATGAAGCTGAGAGCCACATCCATGTGGTCCCAATGTGGACCCTTGCTAGCTTCAAGCGCCTCAAGCACATTTCAAACCAATACACAGTAAGTTAACTACTTATGTATTACTATACTTCAAATCTGAGGAATAAACTGCTTACCACAAGATTAAGTGGTTATTTCCTGTACAGCCAAAGTACTACAAGATGAAGACATGGGAATACCTTTGGATGGAGATAACTACTGTCCAGCTCTAAAGAACTATTGATCATACAACATACAATTGCTAACATAGAATGCCGAACCATATTGTCAAAATATAAATGAGTATTGAAACTTTGAATTTTGTTGGGGCTAATTAAAAAGACAAGAAACTGATAAGATTTTGATATATATTAGGGCATTTTTTTAGAAAGTACATGACATGTGACATTGGGACTTGATCTTTTTCTTAGAAGTTTCATTTGAGCTCTTAGTATTTTGGGTAAAATCATAGAAATGATATTGCTCTTAATTTGTACATAAACATTTCTCGAGACTGTCTGAGTTATTTTATACTTTCTTATTACCAAATGAAAATTTAAGAAAAAAGTATTTTAAATGACATACAGAAAAGCTGGTCTCCATATATATATATTTTTTTTCTGTGAGATAAAGATGGAGGTCAAGCCTCTCAACTTTAAAATATCCACAAAGGTTTCTCAGTTGGGTTTCAAACCTAATGGAGGGCATTGCCTTAGCCACTAGACCAAAGACTGAATCTCCAGTGTCCATATTTTAAACAAGGTAGTCAGCACTGAGATTCTGTTTAGAATTGTTTGGAGGTAAAATCAATCAGATTGGAACTGGATCTAGAGTTGTAATATTCTAAGGAATTTTAGAAAACAAACTGCATGGATAATTGTAATCTACTTAAACATATCAAAGACTCCTTTTGTTCAAGTACATTGAAAATATTAAAGTACATCTATTCTCTTGACAGGTCATGCATCAACCCGACCCGACCTATTAAACTACATTAAAAATATTATAATGAACTAAAATAGGAAAAAAGCCAAATGGTTTGCATTAGGGGAGTTGGTTCATGCTTGCCTTCCTTTGTTCGTCTCAAATTCGAGCCTCAGATTTTGTAGTTTTATTTCATTCACTTTTCCTCAACTGCCAAGCCCATTAAACACTAGAAGATTTTAAAAAGTAGTAAATTGCTCAGACCCATTTCCCAGTGATGGCATGACTGACTTGTCCTGTGACTGGTCAGAAATTTTGTACCTCTACCTGACCCATATAATAAGGCTCATTCTTATGTGGGTCGGATGAACTGACACCCGTAATTATAGTTTGACTAAATTATTAAGATCTGGTGAACAGATAAGTTCTCCGTTTGATAAGCAATTGTATGCATCCGCAGTTTCAGTATATATAATTCATGTCTTCTTTCTTATTTTTTGCTCTAAGTGTGTGTTTGTCAGAATTATGATTTTATGACTTTACAGTAACATTTAGGATGTTGTCAACCTTGATATATAGTTTTGATATCACCATATGTGAATTTGAAAATTCAAACCAGTTCACAGATGCTGAACTATTTTCTCAATGAGTCTTCTAGAAATGCTGAACTAATATAAAGAAGAAATGTTACTCCAACTGTACCATTTAAGATGTATTTGTAGGATTACTATTCCCTATGATTTGGAGAATGGCTAACTTTTTTTTGCAAAGTGCAGTATTTCATGGTCCAATAATTTTCTTGGAGTCATATAATATCACCTCCTTCATCAATTTTCTTTAATAATTTCATAAAGTTCAAAATAATTTTGAAGTGTGAAAGAGTCCAGAGGACAATATCACTAAAGATGCTTTCTTATAGTTGAATTTTCACCGACTTTAATAATTTTTTATGCATCTTGGACATGTAGAGTAATAAAATCTAATATGTGAATGGTGATCAGGGCTTGTATGACTTACTTGTTGCATTTTCACCGACGGGGTGGACTTTCGGAAAAGGGCAGAAAAGGACACCTGGCAGAAGGTGGAAGCAAGGTACCATTATCAGGTACTACATCACCCTCATGATTTTTCTCTTCTATTTATTAAGTACATCATATTCAGTTAGATGCTGTTACATGAGAGCAACTTTTTACTATTGCAATTGTGGTGGTAAGTCGCAACTGTCAATCTGAAGAGTTGTTGATCATAATGCTACCATTTTATGGAAGCTCGCCTTTCCTGTTGTGTGAGTTTAGGCATGTACCGAGTTGGTTTAGCATAAACAAAAGCAGAAGTCAAGCAGCTTTAACTTGCCAATCAAGATTGGTAGATACAGTCCTCGCAATGAATCTTACTGGCATAGTGGCATTGTATTGTATTGACTGTGGAATGGTGCTGTTAGCTATAAAAACACACCAAAGCTTTCCATATTGTACCTCTCTGGGGAATTGTCTTTTGAAACCTGTATCTTTTATGTATTTATGTATGGGTTGGGATCCCTTGGAAAGAAATTTTTTATACAATCTTGACAGTATATCTCAAATCAATTAAAAGAAGCTTAAAAACTATAAAATAAGTTTATAGGCGCATTAGATATATAGATAGCATACTTGTCATCAAATTTTTTGCAAGTCGAGCATCATGTGACAAAACATTAAGAGTTGTTGATCTCAGACCATTGATAGCTACAAATTGTTTGATGTTCACAAAAACATGCACCTTATCTCACCATATTCAATCTTGGATTGCTTACTTAAAATTATTTTGACAATTGTCAAGATTTTCTAGTTAAATAATTGTCAATGAATCTATTTCCTAACCCTTTAAGTAAAAGTATTATATTTATGGATGGCATAGAGCTAGGTTTGCCTGTTTTGAGTATCGTGGTATACTTATGCAGACATGTAAATGCGTGTTTGATTTGGTTGTTTAATTAGGTACCTGTTTGTTATTTGAAAAAAAAAAAAAACACAATGCTACATTAGGTATGCCCTGGTACCATTTTACCACGCACTAGTGCATATTCTGGTGCTTTGACAATGAAATCACCATCATAACGGCCAGGGGCGGAGCTACACTTTCAAGCTATGGGAGTCAAACTCCCATTGGGGGTCAATCATATAAAATTTTCATGCTGAGTATGGGGGTCAATTTTACAGTAATCATAGCATTTTACTCTAAACTATATAGCAAAATCATATATAAGCACAGGAATTTTGAAAATGAATGGGGGTCAACTGACCCCCATTCACTCCATGTAGAACCGCCCCTGATAACGGCTTAGCCAGGACAGATACATGGTCCCTGATAACAACTTTTAATTTCATCCTGACATTCATATCTGACTTCATGGTTGTACAATTGACTTTAAGGAGATGCTAGCCAGGCCAGATACATGGTCCCGGTATATCTCATTTTGTGATTGTTCCCTGAAAAAGATGCATGTCTCCTAGTCTATGAAGATGGCATCTGCATTTTCTTGCAACTGAGATGGGACTCCTTTATTTCAAAGTCCAAATCTTAAGTATCTGGCGTTTATATTATTGAACAGATATGAATACCAGGTGGTCTTTTATTTTGGCTGCTGGTTTCCACCTATCCAATAGAGATAGTTTTCTTAATTTTGTGTGGGTGATGTGATTGGCACCTTAAATACCACCACAGAAAAAGTTCTTACTGTTTAAACCTGTTGATGTGGACCTTTGTGTTCAACAATTGAAAAGCATGAAATTTTTTTATTAGGTTGATCCAATAGTGATAATGACATCTAAGAGGTGCGTAGTATGCTACAGTACCTTAAAAATATCTGATACTACCCTAGTGAGGCTCAGAACTCTTACAGTTTTGGGTATATCTATCTATATTTATCATTTTTGGCTTAATGTTAATGTTCAATAGTGTAATTTAGGATGTATATATGGCTGAATATTTATCCAGAACTGGCTTAGCATTGATATGGTGAACTTTGATGTACTCTGTAATATTCAGGCATGAACTGAAACTTTTGTCGAATTTGCTGTCACATTCTAGGTATGAGGTTCCGTACAGTGAGCATTGTAGCTTTGGTGAGCTGCGTGAGTTTGTGCGATTCATATCACCGGAGCATATAATTCCAAGTGTAAATAATGATGGGCCTCAAAATGCAGATGCTATGCGAGCACTTCTCTTGTCGGACACGTGAAATCAAATATTTCATTACTAAAATAATCACAATATTAGTTGATACTACTGCTTTATTTTTTATATTTCGTTTGTTGTAGAGTTAGTCTACTCAACCAGTAAGCTGTGCCCATACCTAACTGTAAACTTTCTGGTAACATCAATGTTGCTTGTCATAGATTTGATGAAACACAGGAGTTGTCTTGTGATGCTAAATTTTGACACTGCTACCTACCTTTCAAAGAAATTGCATATAGGAAACAGAACTACAAATATCGTTATGAGTTATTATTTTGTTGATGTGTAAGTAATTTTATAGAGTTTGAACTACAAATATCGTTATGAGTTGTCATTTCTTGTACGTGTATGGTGTGTAAACCTTGCACCAGGTTGTGTTTTCATGATAAGTGGACAATAACATTCCACAGTGTGGATAATAACAGCCAGAAAAGGTTCAGGAGAAGAGTATCTTGTTCCCTTATCATGTTAGCCCAATCAAAAGTTTTGTGGTTTGTCCTATGCCTTTTATTTGTACTTCATGACCATTTGCTTATAGAAATTATTGGTCCCTATCTATACTAAATTCAGGGTAGAAAAACTGTGGTCCACTAATAGTTTTATTGGTCCCAGAGTTGTGGTAGCTGTTATCTTTCGTTCAAAAGAGATGAAGATCTTACATAAAAATTCAACGAAGAATGTGAAATGTTGTTGCAGAGCCTTCTATTATCAATACTCTCAAATCTCATGCGGTCCTCAAAATATACTTTGTTCAATATATATTTATTTAACCAGCAAATATAGTTTATAGAACCACCGATTGGTTATGAATGTCAGGATGAAATTAAGAGCATTTTTTGCAAATAGAAAGTTAGTACTATAAGAGTTTATTCCATTTTTGTCCTTTTCATTTATTTTAAAGTTGGTGATGCTCGGCCCCTCAGACTGGTTTGATGGTATCTATTGACATATTATCTTCTACGATAAAAATCAAAGATCAAATTCTATCATATAAACTGGTTTGAAATTTTTATTTAGTTCCAATTTTGATTCAACATAGGAGCTTATTTGACAACGGAACATTGTCGAGAAATGGTCGGTACTCGGTAGTCTTTAGTACAATCCAAAATAATAAAATTATCAATTTAATTTTATCCGAGGGTCAAACGGTCAACATGAGAGAAGTGTACAACAGTACAAGATGTTTACGCCACTTTGTCAAACGTTTTGCACTACTGTTGACCCAAATCTAACGCTGTAATCTTTTCTAGTGCATGCATTAGGCCATGCATGATCTGTCTGAATCTGAATTTGATTCTCTGGATCTTGTCTGTGATCTGTCTGGATCTGAATTTGATTCTCTGGCTGGATCTTGTTCCCGCGTTACTGAATTTGACTCTCTGTTTGCACCTGCTGCTTAAGTGCTGGTTTCTTTCTTCGTGTAGCTTCATTTGAATGCCTACAAGTTTGTTCAATCGTCATCAAGCGAGTGTACATGAAAACCTAAGCTCTATTTTATTTGATTTCATGATCTGACTGTTACTGATTGTTATAAATTAGAGTAGGGTTAAAATGCACCATTAATTTTGTGCTCCAACCATATTTCATATTTTTATCTCTGTTCTCAAAATTCAAACAATCGATCTGAACTGCTCAACATGATCTTCATATTA
This sequence comes from Carex kokanica, assembly GCA_025461125.1. Lineage (NCBI taxonomy): Eukaryota > Viridiplantae > Streptophyta > Magnoliopsida > Poales > Cyperaceae > Carex > Carex kokanica. The sequence goes on from JAJGRX010000376.1 coordinate 555,702, forward strand.
AAATGTGCTTAGAGATCAAAGCTTATATTTTTTGAAATTTTTTTAGATAGGTACAAAATCACTGCTTCTGGACCATTCAAAAACAGTGATTTTGTACCTTTCTAAAAAATAGTAAAAATTCTCAAAAAATATAAAATTTGGTCTCTAAGCACATTTTAATATGGATATTATGTTGAGTGGTTCGGATTGTCTGTTTGAATTCTAAAAAACAGAGATAGAGATATGGGATATGGTTGGAGCACAAAACCGATATTGCATTTTAACCCCACTCTATAAATTAATACATATATGTTCGATATCACAAATTTTATTAAACTATACTTTTTTTTTTTTTGAAAAACTTGATAGGGACTATTAATAAATGAATGTGCTTACAACCACAATCCTAAAACATCAAAAGAAAAGGTACAATTCACGGAAGAATTTTATATTAAGACACTTCTAAAATGAATTATTGAAATGGAACACACAATTAGATTGATGTGGTAAACAATTTTCTTAGAATAAAGTACTTCTCAGAGATCTTATATATATCGTTAATTTTGGGTTTCGAGATGATTTTGCAAGAGGGAAGATTTGAACAATTCAGCGTTTTTTGCTTTCCTAGAGTAAGTAACAATATTTTAAAATGCAGTTTTCATTACACGTGTAATTAATTAGTGTATAATGCATATGTGGTAGGATATGTGGATAATATATACGGATGTATATTCTGATTATTTTTGTAAAACTTACGAACTATTTGAACAAAAAAAATAATGTTATAATCTTAGATTTATTAATAGACGTCACATTACTAATTTTCCATGTCTAACAAAATAAAATTCTATAAAATTAAAGTGTTATTATATATGCAATGGATTCTTATATGCATGCGGTCATGTAAAGCATAAGCATATACGACCGCATATGCGATCCATGCAGCTGCATTTTAAAATAGTTTTCTACATATATAAATTAAAAATTAATCTCTCCCTGGGACATTACTAATGCTACTACTTGATGCCAATGTATGGCATTTATACAATTATGATAATTTTTCATTTTTGAAAATTTACTTTTACCAAATTTCAAGTTTAAAAATGTGATTTTGAGAAATTCATGTCAGCGACTCGATACAATGGACATGAGGCGTAAAGACCGTTCTATTTTTGTTGTTTCCCTAAAAAGCAGTCCAACTTTGGAAAAAATAATACTCATGATAAGACATCGTATTCAACGTTCATCCATGTTTTTGTCATGGAAACTAAACAGTGTAATTTGTCTTAATCTCAATAGTTGAATAATATCGAATGCAGTGACGAAACTAAAAAGGTTAGATCAGAGATTGACACGTATAAAATGTATAATACGCGGCAGCTTGAATTTAAACTCAAGTCTTCAAAATCACAAATAGAATCTAACCAGTGAACTACAAACATACATTTAATTATGAGAGGGTGAACTATATAATATTTTTTTTAAATAATAATATTCAACTAAATATTATTTAAATCTGTGTTTTTCTGAATTTTTTATTATTATTTTTATTTAATGAAAAGTTGTGATTTTGAAAAATTCTAAAAAAAATAGTAAACAATTTCTAAAAAAAATGTAAAATTTGGTTTCCAAACACATATCAATATGAAGATCACGTTGATATGTTCGGATTGACGGTTTGAAATTTGAAAATGGAGATATGAACAGAAAGTAAAACAACGTCTTTACTTCCTAAATTATGATAGCCTATATATATATAATTATAATTAAAGAAATAAGAGTAACTATATATGTATCAAGTAAAGTAATAGATAAAAATAATTAACAACAATTATCAATTGATAACTGTTTTAATTGAGCACATATATATGACTATAAATAGTTAATACATGTATGTAATCAAGACGACAATAAATAAAACAAATATGTATACTTTTCTGAGATATTCTCTCTGTCAGGTTTCATCTCGCTAGCGCTTGTTTGGATTGAATTTGTCGTAAAATTAGTTGTGATGCCCTCTCTTAACGAATTATAAATATTTTTTCCCCTCTTGTAATCAAATAACACTGTTTTTTTCATTTAACATAACAAAAGTAACGACAACGTAAGAGACGAATATTAGTAAACTAATTCATTGATGTAGCTAGCTCGGCACGTAGGTTCCAACTTACGATACTTGCGCACACTGATTTAAAGGAGTCAACAGGTACCTATAAGTTGAATGAAGGTACCTATTAAAAATTAACCTTGTATTATTCGTTAACTACGTACTGATCTTATTTATCATATATACCATCACTTATTAAGGTTAACGAGTAACGAAATTATAGTAGATGATTATCAAATAAAATGACAATATCTATAGTCCTTATAAATATAAAACAAATAAATGTAGTAATTTAAATGCAACATACACATATGTGTAATGCTATATAAATACAACAATTAATAAATTATATATTTTTTGGTATCATTATTAAAAGAATAATTAATTGAATATAACTAAAATTATATGTAATGTTATATAAATCAACCTTGTCATAATTATAAATATATAAATTAAATTAATAATTTTATAATCAGAACTTATTTTTTTTTATCAATTATCTTATAATAAAGATATGAGTATATTCTTAAAGCATATTCAAATTCAAACGGTGAAGTACCTTAGGCGATATGAGCCCCCTATCGTTCGATGCTTAACATATTGCAGATTAGGCAAAAATTTCCAAAAGCATTTTCCACTTCCTAGTGGCACTATGCATATAATGTATCGAATCATAATATAATACAGGTTGGTATTTCATAAAAGTGGTTGGTGAGTTTTAAGACTTTTAAGGTATATCATTTCATCGAGCATTTTTTGTTCGTTTGATCAATTATTAATTATTGTCAAATTTAATTGTATGTCTGAAAAGTATGTATTTTTTAACTAATAAATGTTCATCAAAATGTGGATTAATTCATTGTATGAAACTTATTTATTACTATATTATGTGTTCATTTATTAAAAAAAAATATATATTCTTTAATGTCGCATTCTATTTTATATTATTTGTCTAAATTTAACCAGTAAATTTTTCCTCCAATAGGAAAAACACATTTTTGTCAGTATACTCTTGCGGTAAATTTATCTCCTCGCAGATACTCCCGTCGTTAATAGAAAAAACACATTATGTTGATATACCCTCGTGGATAGTCATTTTTTACCCTCGCGAATACTGTCTCATTCTTGTAATGGAAATCGTTCTAATTCTAGTTATAGCAATGAACCTATATATTCGCGTAGCTGTAACTTCAGTGGTATGGTCATGTAAAGAACCTCATGGAGCAATTAAAATGCTAATCTAACTATGCACGGTTACATCTCATGAGCGAATACACACACATCAAAATACTTAGCATAATCTGCATAAAATTCATCATTTAATTAATAAGGGATATCAAAGAAAAGCAATAGATCATTGAATTTTGTACCATTGAATTTATTAAGTATACTCTTATTATTTATTAAGTATTTTTTTAAAAACTAGTCAAATTCAAACCATTGAATTTTGTACCCATCTTAATAAGTAATTTTTTTTTAAAAAAATGTAAAATTTGATCTGGAAGCACATTTTATTGTGAAAATCATGTTAAATGGTATGGATCGATCGACGATTTGGACTTTGAAAATATAGAAAATGGTTGTGGTAACTTCGTTGTAACTCAAAATTGTGGTAACTAGATCCCTCCTCACATATATATATATATATATATATATATATATATATATATATATATATATATATATATATATATATAGTGCTGGGCTTAGCTACTTCATGGAGTAAAACGACTTGGTGCTCCACGCCTCATTATTTTCATTTTGAAAATCCAAACGACCGATCCGAACCGCTCAAGTTGTTCTCCATATTGATATGTGCTTGGAGACCAAATTTTACATTTTTTGGAATTTTTTTACTATTTATTAAGTCACTTTGAAAATCACTGATCCGGCGGTCCAGAAATTTTTACTGTTTTTTACTGTTCATAAGGATTTTCAGATTTTCAAAGTGGCTTAATAAATAGTAAAAAAATTCCAAAAAATGTAAAATTTGGTCTCCAAGTACATTTCAATATGAAGAACATGTTGGAAGGTTCGAATCGACTATTTGAACTTTGAAAATGAAGATATGGCGTGGAGTACAAAGTCGTTTTACTCCATGAAGTAGCTAAGTCCATCTCTCTCTCTCTCTCTATATATATATATATATAATTTTGCTATTGTACTTCGTGAAGTAAAACCAACGTTTTACTTCACGCTCATACTCCCATTTTCAAAATCCAAAACGTCAATCCGAACAGTTCAAATTGTTCTCCATATTGAAATGTGCTTGGAGACCAAATTTTACATTTTTTGAAATTTTTTTACTATTTATTAAGCCACTTTGAAAATCGCTAATCCATTGGTCCAGAATTTTTTACTGTTTTTTTACTGTTCACAATGAATCAGCGATTTTCAAAGTGGTTTAATAAATAGTCACAAAATTCCAAAAAATGTAAAATTTGGTCTAAGCACATTTCAATATGGAGAACAACTTGAACGGTTCAGATCGACGTTTTGGATTTTGAAAATGGGAGTATGAGTGTGAAGTAAAACTTCGTTTTACTTCGCGAAGTACAATAGCCCTACTCTCTCTCTCTCTCTCTCTCTTTTTGAAATTACTTGGTAGTGGCTACCAAGTTAACTCTCTCTCTCTCTCTCTCTCTCTCTATATATATAGGGATTTGTTTTGGATGTTTGGTAATATTAATGCCATTGCATTTCTTGGATTTGTTTTAACTTTCTTATATAGTTTTGTTACTCTTGATTATGGACTTATGATAACAATGAGTAGCCAGCTTAGTATTCTCTATTTGTTACTCTTGATTATGAATTATAACACAAAACTTTCAGGAGTCAGTTAATTTGATATTATTGAGTTGGTATTATGTATGTTATTAAATAGTTATCTCATTATAATTGCACAATATATCTCTAAACTTAATTTCACAATACATCACCATCACCATCAGTTGAATACATGGAGAAGTGTTGGTTTATACTAAAATCTAGATTCCAAGTATTTACAGCGTTGCTCCTGAGAACGTCATCATTGGTTCAATAAAGAACATAGTTAGTATTGATCAATCCAATACTGACAGCCCAATTGACATCACGGATGGTAAAGATTACCACCTCTACGTCATCGGTCCAGTAACCCAACCGATATCGCAGAAACACTCAAAACCAACGGTAGGATATAAAAAATGGATGGCAAAGGAGAGGTCCATCAACGCCATCAATCGGTAAAAAGTTCAAAGTAATTACAACGTTGCTTCTAGTTACATACACCATCGGTATCGAAGGATATCCGATAGTAAGAGGCGATAGTAAATATGTTTTTTGTAGTAGTGTATAGTGCTATATATGATACTATGCATAGTCCACATTAATTGGTCGTACTTTGGATCAATATTTTTGACAAATTTCAAACATTTGATATCAACCTTTTAATACAATCTCCATATGAAAAATATCTTGCAAAATTTTACATTTTTTTTAACTTTTTTTACTATTTTTTTAGATAGTTAGAAAATCACTACTTTAAATGATCTAAAATATTTGAATCAAGTGATATTTTTTACAATACATGTAGCTAGACACCTTCACAAGTGATATACATTTATTAAGATTCACTGTTTATAACCCTGTATCATCTGTACTTCGTAAACAATAATTCATCCATTCAAAAAGGATATATACCAACGAAAAATCTATAAAGATCATTTATGGATGATCATTTTATACAAGTAGAGAGAAGTACTAAAATAAAATACTTAATTAGAAGCTCCACAATGTTGAAGAGGAACAATGATCCTCCTCATCGGTGTCATCGTGCACCTGGTGTACTGAACCCGGCAGTAGCATGAAGTCGTAGCCATAACAACCCAGCCCAGCTTGACTTGCCGAGACCGGTGACGCGAGTGCATCCATGAATGACCAATCAACGGAGTTCTCATTTTGCATCTCTCTTTCATTGGATGGTAATTCGTTTATGTCCTGAGCAGGATTACTAGCTCCATTTGCATGTCGTGTTGCTTCTGCCTGGATTTCAGCAGCTGAGAATGTGTGGCCATTTGCGTTGGGAATTTGTGGCGGTGAGTCAGGGAAGTTAAGGCGGCTGATTACTCCCGCATCCGACCCGCGAAGGCAGACAGCTGCTGCATCAAATGCGCGTGCGGCCTTCTCCGGGGAGTCGTAAGATCCAAGCCAGATCCGTTCACGGCTGTTTGGTAGTCGTATTTCAGAGCAAAATCGGCCCCACCGCCGTTGTCTCACCCCCCTATACTTCTTATCTGAATTTGTACTACTGCTGTTACTACTGTTACTGGGGCTGCTAGGCATCATTCTTCTGATTTGATAATTGATTTTCAGTTTATTTCTCTTAATTTGTTTCTTCGTTTTTACTTGCAGCAATCTCTCTCTCTCTCTGGACTCTGATCTGGTGCAGAAGTCAAGAATCTATGGCAGTTTTGGAAGATATATATAATATATATATGGTTATTCATGTGCACTTATTTATGGAAAGGAGAAGTGGATACATGTAGGGAATCGATCGAGTGAAGAGATCGATTTATAAAGGAAGTAGAATACGCGTCGTTAGGAGAGGTGAGTTAGGGAAGAGAGGATTTTAGAGTGGAGGTTTAGAGTCCTAGTTTTTAGTATAACGCACGTTTTTGAACTTTAATTTAGTTTTGTCTTGCAACTTGGGTTCTACTATATTAGTAATTGTATTTTATGGTAATGTTACGCGTCTTCGCTTCACTGTCTCCAAAACATTAGTCACAAAAGTCAGCACATCTTGCAATTGGCAATCAGCGGTTAGAATCAAAATTTGAGCTACGTAGCATATATATATATATATATAGAGTGAGCAGCCATATATGACGTGGGTTCAATCTAAGGCTTAGTTTTTTTTGATGAAAAATAACAGTGTTTTAAATAGTGCGCTGTAGATAGCGTTTTAATTTGGACCCTAAACGCTAAGCAATGACATAAAAATACGCTATTTGAGTTACGGCCGCTATAGTAGTAATAACGGTCCGCTATAGCGCATAGTGTGTAGCGCAAATAGTGCACACTATGCTATGAATTTTTTTATTTTTTTTGCAATTTATATGGGATTTAACTATGATGTTATTTTTTGCAATTTATGTACTATGCTATATATCCTATATATTAAACTTTTAATTATTAAATAAGAGATCTATCCACGTATTGGAAAAATTATTTTTTGTCACATCATCCTCATCGGGAGATGATGACATTGAATTGCTTGTTGACATTGACTCAAATAATGATGTGTCTGACTCTGACTCTGACGAATTTATAGAATGACTGATTTGAATATGGAGTAACAAAATAATACTTACTATATGATAGTTGAAATATTTTTAATAGAGAAAGATAGATAATGTATGTCATGATGCTTAGATTATTTTAAAATTTCAATAGAAAAAGATAGATTATGCAATGATGTTTAAGTTATTTTGAAATCACTGTTTTTTGATGGTCCAGAATTTTCAGATCAAGTGATTTTCTACCTATCTAAAAAAATAGTAAAAAAATTCGAAAAAATGTAAAATTTGATTTGCAAGTACATATTCATTTTATAATCATGTTGAACAGTTTGGATGGACCGTTAGGATTTTGAAAACTCAAATTTTGAGCCGTAGCACGGACCCAACCGTGCTATGCATAGTACCATAGCCTCACTCATATATATATATATATAGTGCTGGGCTTAGCTACTTCATGGAGTAAAACGACTTGGTGCTCCACGCCTCATTATTTTCATTTTGAAAATCCAAACGACCGATCCGAACCGCTCAAGTTGTTCTCCATATTGATATGTGCTTGGAGACCAAATTTTACATTTTTTGGAATTTTTTTACTATTTATTAAGCCACTTTGAAAATCACTGATCCGGCGGTCCAGAAATTTTTACTGTTTTTTACTGTTCATAAGGATTTTCAGATTTTCAAAGTGGCTTAATAAATAGTAAAAAAATTCCAAAAAATGTAAAATTTGGTCTCCAAGTACATTTCAATATGAAGAACATGTTGGAAGGTTTGAATCGACTATTTGAACTTTGAAAATGAAGATATGACGTGGAGTACAAAGTCGTTTTACTCCATGAAGTAGCTAAGTCCATCTCTATATATATATATATAATTTTGCTATTGTACTTCGCGAAGTAAAATCAATATTTTACTTCACGCTCATATTCTCATTTTCAAAATCTAAAACGTCAATCCGACCGTTCAAGTTGTTCTCCATATTGAAATGTGCTTGGAGACCAAATTTTACATTTTTTGGAATTTTTTTACTATTTATTAAGCCACTTTGAAAATCGCTGATCCATTGGTCCAGAATTTTTTACTGTTCACAATGGATCAGCGATTTTCAAAGTGGCTTAATAAATAGTAAAAAAATTCCAAAAAATGTAAAATTTGGTCTCCAAGCACATTTCAATATGGAGAACAACTTGAACGGTTCGGATCGACGATTTGGATTTTGGAAATGGGAGTATGAGCGTGAAGTAAAACTTCGTTTTACTTCGCAAGTACAATAGCCCTACTCTATATATATATATATATATATAGAGAGAGAGAGAGAGAGAGAGAGAGAAAGAGATATTGATAGATAGAGGTTAGTTAAGATCAAAATGGTAGTTTCTGAGCCTTAGTGCTACTAATTTGTTTTTGCGGTTTCAAAGTTCAAATAGTTGATCTGAAATGCTCAACGTGTTCTCCATTTTAAAATGTGCTTTAAGACCAAATTTTACATTTTTTGTATTTTTTTTACTAATTTGTAAGGATTTTTAAAAATCACTGCTTTGAATAATAAATAAAAAATAAAAAATCTGAAAAATAATGATTTTTGAAAATTCATAAAAATAGTAAAAAATTCAAAAAAATGTAAAATTTGTTCGTAAGCACATTTTAATATAGAGATCACATCTAACGGTTTGAATAGTCCGTTTGGACTTTGAATCGGAAAATCAATTGGTTGCACTATAGCTCCGGAACAAACGTTTTAATATTAGCCAACTTTTCTAAAACAGAGGATGATTGCTAATATTCCTTTTTAATATAGACTTCTTAGTTGGATGATCAAATTTAAATGAACATAATGGAACAAAATTTTCCTTTTTTTCTTGTTGGATGATCAAATTTAAAGAAGGTAAAAATGCTTTTGAGCTGTGCACATTTGACCCGGACCCATGATTCTTAGTGGATCCTTTGGGCCATAATGATAGCGGGCTGTCGACCCATGATCCTGACGGCCTCTCTTTACATTGAAGAAAACAAAGGGTACCAAAGAATTCAGCGCCATGTCAGCATCGCTGATTTAATAAAGTGCAAAGTCATATGTTCAAATATCAACGTCGGATTGCCTTGTTAAAAAACACCATTAGCAATTTAGCACCTATTTTTTTTTTTAAGGAAATATAAGGGTCAAACCCCCTATCTCCATTCCATTATTAAGCACGTTGGGTGTCCGATCCGCCAACGGCTACGATTGCAAGATTAATTTTTGAATTTAATCTCAGCTCTTCAATCACATAATCTATCTTATTTTGATTAAATGCATCTGTTTTATGTGTAGAAATTTAAATTTAGCTACAAACATACTCGCCACACATACCGCCATACGATGCGTTACAATTAAAATTAAACATACTCTAAAATTTAGCGATATAATTCTCTATTTTCTTATTTATTTGTTTCCTTATTTCTCTCTCTCCAATTGAAATTTTCTATGCGGCAGATCACAATGCAAATCATTTTTTTATTCATTTCCTTATTTATCTACTTATTTCTATACATATTACTGTAATAAATCTAGAATATATTTTTAATTTTATTTTTTTATGAAAATTTGTCATTTTGTATGAGAATTTATTTTTGTTATCTTACCATATATTCCGTTGCAACGCACGGGCACGATACTAATTTGATCTTTATTGATGTTGGTCGTTAGCACCTAAATTACAAATGAACATAATTATGAAATTCGTGGTTCTTCGATATATGAACAGAAAACAATTAGATCTAGACGGTATTAGGTGCCCTGACCAGGAAATTGGAAAACAAAATATGATGATAATTGTGGTAATTTTAATATAGTTCTACAGTTAATAGAAAACTAGTTTTAACCAATGATGGCCACTTGACTCGCTAAGAAACGAATTCAGGGTCCCCATCCACCAAAAGCATTGATAATCAATGCTACTTGTAGGGTCTCTTGGACAATAAATTTCAGTGAAATTTCACATCCGAAAGCTTGGTAGCTGATCAAATTTCAAAAGACGCCATCACTTTCCCCAAAAAGTAAAGGATGATTCTGTGTAGAACTGCGAACAAGGCAGTTGGAACCTTATTTTTTTGTGGTCTATTTGCTGCTCCGAGTTCATAGAGTATGTCCTTGTTTAATGCTCCTAAAGGATTTTCTTCTGCTGCCCTGAAAAGAATAAAAAACAAAAGGATAGTGTGGACCAATTTTTTTTATAGAAAATACCTCTTCTTTTTTCCGAACACCAGTCTTCAGATTCATTCATACTTCTATTGGAAATTATTTCCATACACTTTCATAACGAGAGCTTAATATAAAAACATAATTTTGTAATTTAAATTATAAATAATTAAATTAAAATAAGTCGAGTTCGATACAGCCTGGATTTTCTCAACCATTCCATCCTTTTCTTCTTGATAAAATATTAAAATCTCATTATTTATTTATTATTTTCAGTGAAGATTTATAGATTTTCTATTTAATAATGAAGAGATGCAGGCAGTGAATGGATTGCTAAACAAAAACTAATTCCAAAAAAAAGTAGTTCAAAACTTGCGAAAGTAATCAACATGTACCATTGCTAAAAAATAAAAATTGATTTTGCAAAACCTAGACAATTTGTTTTTTTAGAACAAAATAAGAATCTAATCCTTATTTGTATTTTATTGAACAAATGGCAAATAATTCAAATTTTGAACTAAAACTTGGATTTCAAGTTTTGAAAAGGACTCAAAATTGACCGAGTATTCGAGTCAAAAAGTAAATAAAAATAAAGTAAAATTATAAGTGAAGAACTACCAAAAACACATTAAGAAAGGATAAAATGAAACTGTAAAAGCTCTACATACTAAGCTAGTGTAAGTAGCTCCATGAGTGAGATCAGATTTTTTTTTTTCCCTAAATATTCTTACACATATTTTCCTCCATATCACAAACTTTGTGGATAGGATCAACTCCCTTAATTAAAGTGTGTAGAGGAAAAGATCAAGGAGGTCTAGGTTTTATTTATGAGTGAGGCTACGGTACTATGCATAGCACGGTTAGGTCTGTGCTACGGCTCAATATTTGAGTTTTCAAAATCCTAACGGTCGATCCGAACCATTCAACATGATTAGAAAATGAATATGTACTTGCAAACTAAATTTTACATTTTTTCGAATTTGTTTACTATTTTTTTAGATAAGTAGAAAATCAGTTGATCTGAAAATTCTGGACCATCCAAAAACAGTGATTTTCTACCTATCTAAAAAAATAGTACAAAAATTTGAAAAAATGTAGAATTTGGTTTGCAAGTACATATTCATTTTATAATCATATTGAACGGTTCAGATCGACCTTTAGGATGTTGAAAACTCAAATATTGAGCCGTAGCACGGACCAATCCGTGCTATGCATAGTACCGTAGCCTCACTCTTTATTTATTTGAAGAATATCAATAGAGCATTCTTAGCTAAATGGTTAATGAGATTTTATGATGATGATATTACAGGTGTTTGGAATAACATTTTAACTGTTAAGTAGAGTGTAACAGGTGATTTTAGTAATCTTTCTCCTTTTTGGAAAGATATTATGAAAGAACAAAACTTGGTTGAGATAGGAACAAGTTTGTAAGTAGGAAATGGTCATTCAGTTAGATTTTGGAAAGACAGATGGACATGTCAATGCTCATTGAGGAGTATATCCTAATCTGTATAGTATAATTTATAATAAAAATATTCTAGTTTCAGAAGTCTTTCAAAATAATAGCATTAACATAGAGCTTTCTAAACAATTGGTTGGTGTATATATATCAGACAGATAGTCTGATTTGATAAAACAGTTTCAATTTTTTCAATTAGAGGAGTGTAATGATAAAATTTTATGGAGATGAGCTACAAATGATAGATATTCAGTTCATTCATTATACAATTGGTTTAGATTTTGGAGGTGTGCCTAATATTGATTTTAAAAGTATATGGTCATCCAAAATGTCTCTGAAAATTAAAATTTTTATGTGGTTGCTTAAACAGAATAAAATTTTGATTTTAGGTAAAAAGGATGGCTTGGAGATCAATCTTGTGTTTTCTGTTAGGAACATGAGTCAGTGGATCATTTGTTTATTCATTGTTCTTATGCACATCAAATATGGAATTGGATAGCAAATTATAATGGGTTTAATTTTGAGTGTGACACTATTTATAATCTATGGGATCTTGATTATTACATTCCCATGAAGGATGCAAATGTGGTAGAGATGATTAGAGGGGTTGTTTTATGGAGCATATGGTTGGAAAGAAACAGATTAATTTCCAGAGACGAAAATGCTAAAAGCAAGTGCTAGGTTCACATATCATTTCTTTAGTTCAATTCTGGTGTAAAAACCAGAAATATGATACATGCAATATATTAACATATATATTAGCTTGTGATGCAAAGGGTTTGGCAGGACATTTACTTACCAGTTCCATAGTGGGACAGCAGGATATAATCCCTATGTATGAGCAAGAGATGATTTTTATGTTAGAAATGTACTAATAGGTCAGAATATTATGGGTCATTTCTTATTGGGCTAGGTCTGAATTTTCTGTTCTCATCTGATCTGATCAGATTAGATAAGTCTTCTGAAAGGGCTCAACGAATTGGTGCCATGAATAGGCTCGAACGAACTGGTGCATATGTTTTATAAATATGCAATGATCTGTTCATAATTCGGTTAGCCATTCTATTCCATTTTTCAGAAAACGAAATAGAGAGAGAACGAAAGAAAGGGGCTGTCAATTCGGTACTAGCATACCGAATTACAGTAGTTGTTCAACCTGTTCGTGTGGATACTAATAGAGACGTGACTGCTGGGCTGTTGCGCGAATCTGACACGAGAACAAAAGGAGAAAAATGAAAGAAGAAAAAGACTACTGCTAGACTAGACTAGAAGTTTCCGCTGCGCGTCTAGTGGTAAACTCTGTTTTAATCTTGGAATTAGTTTTATACATGAATTCTGTTTTTCGGGTAGTGATCAAATTGATGAACTGAATCGAATTGTTACACTTTAACATACCCGAAATTCCCTACACTTTATTGGTGAACAAGTTGCAACAAATGAATATCCTTGAAGGCAGAAGATAAAATAGAAGAAAAGGAGATGAAGATGTCACAGTTGCTGTGTATTTTGTGAATCTTATGTTTTTTAGGGTTTTTTGTCAGGGGCGGATCCAGAATTTTCGTCAGGGTAGGCAAAAAATATCGAATCGGGTTTAAATCCATTAACCAATTTGGTACTCGATAAAAAACAATACTTTAACTTATACTTTCTAATACTTTGACTTGTAATTTCTGATGCTTTAACTTGTAATTCTAATTGCCAATCAAAATTTAACAAATTTAATTCAATTTTAATCTTAAATTTAACCCAAATTACAAATCAAACGTCCATAGGGGGGCAAAAAAAATTCCATGAGTGGCAAAGTCGGTCGGAACCGTAATCTTGTCAACTTAAGACTTGTTTCAGTGTTTTGTTGTGTTGTCAGGGTGTTGTAGGTATGTTCTTCATACTTATTGTTTATTTAGGTAGTTTTTTCTTTCAGGTTAAATGGTACCAGAAAAATAGTACCATAAACATAATGTAATGGTTTTCATTTTGCAATAGAAAGCGGTGAGAATCTCCCCTTCTTTCAAAAAAGAAAAAAGTCCCTAATTTTAATTATTTTCTTTACCAATTATTAGGTGAATAGCGTCATCTAGTTCATGTTGTATAGTGTCCTGTTGAATTGACAATCTCTTCTGGCAAAATTGAACCTAGACAAAATCTATATAACGAACAAACCCATTTCCCAACAAATTTTGGCCTTACATAATATACAGATTGGATTCGATCGACGAAGAGGGTTGACGGTTTATATACGTACACCTTAATTTTATCGTATTCGTTACTAGTTGAGTACAGGAATGCACAATTAATCCTGTAAAATTTTACATCCTTTTGTCTTGGTTTAATTTCATCGAACCCATAAAATTGAAAAGGATCTTTCCCTTTGCCTGTCTCTTTCTCTTTCCCGTTCAGACGGTTACATGTGAAAAAATAGTCGAGAAGCTTAAAATTTCGCGAATGAGTTTCATAATTATTATCTATTGAAAAATTGGCTGAATAAAAAGTTTAATTGACTAGTTTTTGTCAAAATATTGAAAAGACTCACAAGTGTGGTGGTCAAATTGACATTCCAACTATTCAAAAAAAAAAAAAAAATTACATTCCAGCTGTTTTAATAGAGACAAATTTTGAGTTGATTTCGACTAAAAGTTGAGAGATGAAGACCTTTTGGGGAAAGCTAAAGATGGCACTCATATTCAGTTTGTTAACTGGGGAAGCATCGACATCTCGTTTCTTTAAAATATGAGATAGTAGGTCCGATGGGCATCGGACCTACATTTAGGTTCAATTAGCTCTAGGACCGTACGAGTAGCATCAAGATCTTTGTACACGGAAATTGATGCATACTTGTACGGCTTTTGATGCAGAGCACACGAATTCTGATGCAGATTGAACGGTCATCACACCCATCGAACCAAGGTAGGTCCGATGGGCATCGCACCTACTCTGATTCCTTAAAATATACGCAATCATTTATTTTGAAGAAATATAATTATTTTAGTTAAATGCACAGTTTCAGACAGATTGACTGTACAAACCAAGAGCAGTGACGGAAGGAGAGAATTTTTATTCTTTTTAAAGGCTTTGGAAAACACTAGTCAATTAAAAAAATTATTCAGGGGAGTCGCTTAAACTATAGGGGTGATTTAGGTGAAGCCCAGTAAAGTAGACAGGATTTTGACAAAAAAAAATATATATATTAGTTAATGTATTTTTGAATTATTGTCTAATGAACAAGTTTGTTTATTTCTGAAATAAATTCATTTTTTTCCTATTCATTTTCTTCCATGCCCAATTTATTTTCTTCTCACTTCGATTCCTGAATTGCCACTGTGGAGCCATATATAATCAGTAGTAGGTAATTGTTTCTAAATTTTGAGGAGCAAGTGTTGAAATAAAAAAATTGCATTAAGTTAAATGTATCAAAGTATTATTTTTGTATTATCATCATATCTTATATATACAATTTATATTAATATTTTTTTTCATTTTTTTAAAAGCTGCTGGACTAATAGACACCATACTGTCTAGATGATTAACTCAATAACTGTTAGCTATACCTAAGCTACTAATTTAAAGTAACTAACAAATACATATATGAAAATTTGTTTCAAGTGGAGTGACCGGAATTAATTTAACGGAACTCCTCTTCACATAGATATGTACAAATGGGATCAATTGATTCTCATTTTTAATTTTTTTTATTTATATATATATTTTTTATATAATTTAGAGTAAAATATCATTAATATTATAAAATTAACTTTTATTCTTTGCTCCTTCATTAGCTTTATTTTCTTCTTTTTTTTGAAACCTTGATACGGTCAAATATCCTTGAAAGTTTTGTCACTGTCCAAAAATTTCATCTTTTAAACTATTTGGTGAAATAAATAGACAGCATATTAGCTTATACTTTGTATATATGTTTTGACTACCTGACATTACAAGTCTGAAATCTTGTACAATTATGAAAATGAATATTTTATATTGATTTTGACGATCTTTAGGGAAACGTTAATTTTATTGTCTGATAAAAGACTCGTTTAATTTCACTTGGACCTCACCTTGTTGTTTGATATAAAAAAGTGAGGTCCAAGTTAAAACTTTGCTGTGTACGTATGAAGAGTAAAACTAAGGTGCTCTTAATCTCACCAAGTTCTTTGTGAGCTTAACTCAAAAACCTATCGAATTGATTTCAAACGACATTTCCAAACTGTTAGATTTTCAATTTATATTAAAATGTGCTTGGAGACCAAATTTTACATTTTTTGGAATTTTTTTACTATTTATTAAGATGGTTTGAAAATCGATGTTTTTTAATGGTGCAGAATTTTAATAAAAACAGCGGTTTTCAAACCAGCTTAATAAATAGTAAAAAAATTCCAAAAAATGTAAAATTTGGTCTCCAAGCACATTTTAATATAGATTGAACATCTAATGGTTTAGAAATGTCGTTTGAAGTCAAACCGATAGGTTTTTGAGTTAAGCTCACAAAGGGCTTGGTGAGCTTAGGAACACCCTAGTTCTACTCACGTATGAATACCTTATATTTTAGAGACGAATACCTTATATTTTTTAGTTAAGCTCACAAAGGGCTTGCTGCCAGTAACCGTACTTAACGCGTCAATTAGCCAGGGAGACGTTTAGGAGATGGAATGTGATACGTCCTATCTTGGGGAGTAGGACTTATGAAGAGAGTTATGGGTCTAGGCTCGTCCCGCCTCGAGGAGACGGGCCGAGATTAAGAAAGGTAGTTATCGGTTCCCGAAGTGAGAAGTTGTGAAGGTATTCGGACTCTATCATATATGATACCTCGCCTAATAGGAAAAGTCAGTCCCTATTCAATGAAGCTTCTTGTCTTAAATAGCTCATCTCCTAACCTTCATTCCATGTTGTTAGAGCGGTTAGGAGAGTTCTCATAGGAGCGGTGATGCTTGCATAAAGAGTGGTCATCAGATCGCACCTGTGTCATACGGATACAGAAGCGGTGATCGTAATTTGAATCCGGGCTGGACTCTCGTTGGGCAAGACCCGGTCGGGCCTTGTTGGGCAAGGCCTACTTGGGCCTTGTTGGACTGAATTGTTTCCGGACCCTGGGCTCTTTTCATTTGATCCTGGGTTGTCCTCAAATAGAGGTCCGAGACCCAGGTTGTTGTTGGCCCAAGATCGGTGTAAAGTCAGTTTTACTTTTTTGGATTCTGGGCTCCTTTATTTGATCCCGAGTTGGTCCCAACTAGGGGTCTGAATCCCGATTTATTCTTGATCCAAAACCGGTTCTATTATGGCGTTCGGCGCATGAGAATAGTGGGGATTGTTAGTCGCTACCAAACATTTTAACTATATTATATAGTTAAATTAAATCGAAAATAAAAGGTATCGTATCTGTTGGAGGAATAAGATGAAGAGATAAAGTCATAAAATTTATCATCATGATAAAATTCATCTTCTCATCCCTCATCTTCTTATCCCTCTGTCCTTCTATACATTATTATAGAATAAGGGAATATATAACTAACAAGTGATAATTTTATTCTTAATTTTTATCCTCCTACCAAACATGTTAATTATCTTTTTATGTTCACAATTTTATTTTTGTATCAAACATAATTTTATAGCCAATATTCTATTTTTTTACTAGGAGTTTGACTATTTTTTTGAAGAAATATATTTGAATGAGGCTATGGTACTATGACTAGTGTACTACGGTTCAATATGGTACTTTTTAAAATTCTAACGGTCGATCCGAACCGTTCAATGTGATATCCATATGAATATGTACTTGCAAACTAAATTTTATATTTTTTTTCGAATTTTTTTACTATTTTTTTAGATAGGTAGAATTTTCAGTGTTTTATACAAATTCTGGACCATCAAAATTCTATCTATCTAAAAAATAGTAAAAAAATTTGAAAAAATATAAAATTTAGTTTGCAAGTACATATTCATATGGATATCACATTGAACGGTTTGGATCGACCGTTAGGATTTTAAAAAGTACCATATTGAGCCGTAGTACACTAGCCATAGTACACTAGCCGAAGTACCATAGCCTCACTCAATATATTTTTCCCTTTTTCCTTTTAGTAACATTTATAGTTTTGAAGGTTGTATATATTTTTTTTTTCATTTTGACCAATTAAGTTAAACTCGTGCATTATTTCGTACTATGATTAAAATAATTTACTCATACCAAGAAATAAAATCGGAATGCCACTTCCTGTTACACCAGATGACACACACAAAAAAAAAAAATTATCAATAACAATTGAAAGATTGCGTTTTCTAGTTATAAAATGAGGAGAAATATAATGATTATTAGGTGGAAAATACGAAGGAATTTAGTTAATGTTAACATAATAAAATTATTAATTTACAAAAGATCATTCATTATAGGTATAATTCAGATTAAATTTCACACAAGCAATCTCTTCTTAATCTTAATTTACCGTTCCGCATTTGAATAAAGTGCGCATGATTAACATTGTGAATTCAACTTCATAAAATTAATGTCTCATTATATTTTAATTTTCACAAAAAAATATTTGAATAAAATAGATGCCGAAATTTACAAAAAGTTCTTATTTAAAAAAAAATTCTCACTATATGCATTTATTATATTTAATTTTCTTCATATTACACAAAGAACGAAGGGTCCAAAATTCATTCTTTTTATGAATTTCATCTGTCAAAGTTACCTGATATAAATAGCAAAATATCATCTACCAATAAATCTGGTTTACGGTAAACATAACGGACCGAGAGCAGGTAGATATTGGCGCCCCTAATCCTCGTGTATTTCTCTGTTAATATTCTAATCCAATAATCCCTATCCTTTTCATTTCCCACACTCAAAACTAATTTACAACTGCAATTAACCTGCCAGCCATATCTCCAGTCTCAACCACTCTCCCCTTCGTCTTTTTCTTTTCCTTTTTACATTGTTATCTGCTTATCTATTTATCTTCTCTCTATTATAAATCGAGCTCTCATTTCGTTGCGCTCCATTGTTTCTCTCCAGGCTGTTGATTTCACATCATACGGATGTTGATCGCTGCGCTCCAGAGAGGTGTCGGAGGAGAGAAGGCCGGTGTGGAGAGCAGGATCGGATGCAACGCGGCTGTTGTGGCTCGTGGTGTGGTAGCTGGCGACGATGACGACGGTACCTCCTCGTCTATTGGGAAGGAGAGCGAGAGCACCTCGGCCGTGGGATCGGGATCTCAGTGTCAGGAGGAATCCGATGAGGTTCAGAGCTCGTATAAGGAACCGCTTTGTGCTTTGAATGCGTTGGAGGAGTCTCTCCCTATCAGGTATTCTTTTTCTGTAGCTAGTTGTTTCAATTTATTTTGTTCTGGTGTAGAGTGCTTTTACTGTCAGGGCATAAACTGGAGAAATGCAACTTAATTTTCTTAATTTTACTTTTGGCAACTTTTCTCAGCTTATTAAAAAAAAATTGTTTTAGCATAGACAGTATCTAATTTTGACCTAAAATGGAAAAAGAAAACCCAAAGATTAATGCTTTTACGAATCAATATAATTGGATTTGCTAAAAGGTCCTATAGAGAAGAGGATTAATTAATTAATGAAATATGGAGAATCATTGTACAGTTTATGCAAAAGATGTTACAGAGGTTCTATATTCCTTATTAAAATAGGGACCCCAACATAGCCATCCACGGTCAAAGCATTGGATAGTTATGTTTAAGTTAATACAATTATAGGAAACTTTTCTCAAATTTTCAACTGACACAACATAGCCATCCAGAAATGTGTGTGTTAAGTTATTATGATTCAATAAATATAGAAGTCCGTTTTCGTTTCCAACCAAATGTACGTTGTTCCATCAGTATATTTATAAAAAATGCTATCCCAGCATTCCTTATTCAATTAGATATAGCATTAGCGATGAAATAGAAATTTTATCATTGCAGGGCACCAGCATAAATATTGCACGGATAAATAACTCAACTAATTCTACAAAACTATAGGGTATTTCCTTGGAGATAATTTATGGCAGATAAAATCCAAATTAAAATTGTTTGTTAAACCTAATTATAATTGATACCAACTGATAATAATAAAGACATTGTTAAATTAATAACAATTTTTTATACGTAATTATAACTTTTACCCTATTATTCTAATTTGTAAAGGAAAAAAAAATACTAATAGTTAAAAAAATTACAAACTTCAAACCTCATAGTTTTTGTAATTTCCTTATATGCAATCGAGTGAAAAAAAATAAATAAATAGTGTCTCAAACAAAAATGACGATAAAGACTTGCTTTTCCTATCACTTACAGAGAGGACAGGCAATTCAAATACAATTTCTAGGATTACAATGTTCTAAAGCAGAATGAAATCTTTACATTTTAGCTTTGTTGTTGCTTTCTTCCCTTCGGCCTTGCAAATGCATGTGGGTTATAATATTTTGGGCTTTTCATAGTATTTGGAGGACTGCTGTGATATTCATAATAAGCTAGGTCTCAGTTACCTAGTTAGGGGGGCTGAAATTAACATGCATATAGGAATTGTTGACCCACTGGGATGTTATGCATGTATTCCAATCATCATTCCACATAGGAAAGCAACGCTTGCTCCTAGCAACTTAGGTTATACTTGGGCTTCAAACACACAAGTTTATCAAGAAAGTTTATTATAACTAATACTTTTCTTGTTGGAACCAAAACAGTGGGAATACATCACCATTAAAGGTACCAACTATGACCCTAAAAATAAATAAAAATAAAGGTACCAACTATACTTCTAAGCATTGAGTAATGGTTGAATTTTGGTGATTTACAAGTTTCATGATTATGTTTAACATGAGGTTATAGTCCGTAAGGTTGTGGTTAACATAATATATACTGGAGACTCATTCAAGCAAAGAAGAAAGTAGTGAAAAATACAATTAACTGGTCCTCTTTGTTGAAAAGATGCTGAAACTGCAAAACTGCAGTTGAAGAGGGTCAATTTTAGGAATAAGGAACAATGTTCTCATCCATTCCCGTTTTATATCAAGTAATTGTGATATCTATCCTTTGTGAGGTCATAACTTTAACATTTTAGCTTTTTATCCCACACAGGATCTTTTCTTGCATCTGACATCCTCCTTTTTTTATTTATTTTTTTCTTTCAGACATGGCATCTCGAGATTTTACAAAGGCAAATCAAAATCTTTCTCCAACCTTCGAGCTTCTTTGTCTCCATCTGGCTCTTGTAAGGACCTTGCAAAAACAGACAATTCCTACGCCAAAAAACGAAAGAATGCGCTCGCCTTCAGTTTAATGTACCAACAGACATCCTACCAAAAACCAACAAGCTTTGCACAGAGCATGCTGAGTAGTTTTGATTCAGAAAGCAATGGTGATGTTGGGGAATCAAAGCGGCAGAAGCAGTCAGATGAGCATACAATGAATAAATAAAATGGTGAGAAATGGGAAAATTGCTTGGTTCGGTCAACAGATGGTTGATAAATTTGTCAACAAATACATACTTTGCCCTTCTGTATTATTTCAATCAGGAGATGGTGGTCAGAGAAGTGATTGGACCAGGATTTTTTTAAATGGTCTTGTGCACATTAGATTTCTGCACCTGTTTTGCACGTCTGGCTCAGAGAAATACACTCATTGATCTGAGCAGACAGCTGAAAGCGGAGGAAGGTTAAGATAAGACCTTCAATTGTGTAGGAACAGCATCTTCCTTCATCAGGCAGCAACTGTGGCAGTATTGTTACAGGTTAAGGTGGTTAGCACATTTGATCCTTGTGCATAAATTTAATACTCAATTCAGAGGAGAGACGCATTCTTCCCTTGAATTCCTGATTTAGACAACTGGATAGGAGCTATTATTAGGAGGTCAGCACTTATATATAACCGTGGTGGCTAGGGTTTACTAGCTTTGAATAGAGCTGGTGATGGTGTTTGCTAGGTTAGAGGACCAACAAACTTGGTTTATTTAGTCAAGAAGAAGACAAAACATAATTTTTTTCTTTTCCATTTTTTAGGCTTCAGATGTAACAGATGTAAAGGATTAGGGCTGAATAGAAATTATGGATGTCTTGTCATGGGCAAAGACAAGCCTATAGAAAATTAAAACAGAATTGTATTATATTAGTAAAATAAATCGGAGATTTCAGGGTCGTGTTCGAAAGTTGCAGTATTGTAAGGATAAAATTTTATGGATATGAAATTCTAAAATTAAATTTGTGAAATTTCACGGGCACGAAAATGGCAGGGAAATCTGGAAGAAGCTATAGAGGTGGAGATTGTAATGGGGAAAATACTCAAATTAAAAAAAAGAACTTATCATTTTCAATTACAAAATGATATTTGCTGAATTGCATAAAAGATTAATATATTATTCTAAACGTTGAATAATTAAAAAGTTAAAATTAACATTGAATTTATTTGAATCAAAATTAAATAAATTTAATGAAATTTATAAAAAAAAATGTTTATAGTAGAGATCAGAAAATATCAGAAAAATGAAAAATACATATTAAATATCAAGAAAAGTTTTGACTATAAAAATTGACGAACTGGTATAACAGATATCTGCCAATTTAGTATGGTAACCGTCAATCATACATTTTAAATTCCAATTAATGGTTTTACTAGCGTCCTATGATAACTTGAAGGAACGGAATAAATCTCAGATTCCAGTTTTAAATTATTCACAAAGTAAGGTCATGTTTGGTTGTGGAGTAAAGTTAATGAGGATTAAATGACTTACTCCATCTTACTCCACATATTTTACATCTTGTTTGGTAGTATAACTCGTGACTTAAATTAATCCGCCTAGAGGAGTAAAGTGTTGGAAACTGAGCCTCTTCCTATGATAGTGGGCCCTACAGGTGGAGAAAGTGTGGAGTAAGTTAATCCACCTGAAGTGGTGGAGTAACTTACTCCGGATTAACTCACCTCTTACTCCACCTTACTCCTCTTCTTTTACTTCTGGTTTGGCTACCTAAGTGTGGAGTAAGAGGTTTACTCCACCTCTTACTCCACAACCAAACATGACCTAAAAGAGTTCCCTTCAGATTATAAGAGAATAATTCACCACAAATTGTGGGCTTGGTCTCAACTGTACAAGAAAAAATATTTTTGAATTCCACATCTCCTTTTTCCTTCTCATATCTCTTCTCTCCTTAATCATTCAACCAGTGTGCACAACAAATAGAAACAGCTACAAATACCAGTAATATCTCCTCTCTTTCATGTTTCATTTTCCATATTTTTAGATATAGTTATTGATCATCAGTATAAAGCTGACCCAATACAGATGGAGGTTTTTAGTTGACTTACCGAGTGCCACAATAGTAGCACAAATATATGCGAGGATAGTTATAAATAAAGGATTAATTGGATTAATTATTTAAAGTGATATCGTAGCGGAATTACTCTCATTAAGTATGCATTAAGACATACTTAATTTGAGTAATTTTGATATCGTGACGACTAGTACCTCAAGGTCCTTCGAGAGACCAAACTTGTTTTGTCACAAATCCAAGTTGTAGTATTTTCAACACTTGATGAGCGCATGAAGAATACTTGTATTCATGTCTGGAATGAAGGATGTCATCACAAGTCTAAACATCACCGACAACCTTGCACTACAAATCTTGCGGGAGATGGCAAAGAAAGAAGGAAGATGGAGCTAAATCAAGCCGAAATTTTTTTTATTACACCTGGTTAATTTCTAATTAAACAAAGAGAGCACCTAGTTATCTCCCGTAATCTTCTCCCATTTCTTTCCTCAGTCTAACTACTAACTACTTGGGGGGACCACTTACTATTTGAGGACCGCCTAATATTTGACAGATTTTACAACTGACGTGTGCAAGTATTCATATATAATACATTAAGTATTCATATAAATGCATCAAGTATTCATACCTAAGCTATCAAGTATTTAAAAAAAAATTGGACACATCACTCACCCATCTTTTACACATTTTTAGAGGTGATTTTTTTCTCTCCGTTCAATCTAACCAATATTTCTGACGATCTGTGAGGAATTTTGCAAATCTAAAACCACGAACGTCTTCTACACAATTTTCTCTTTCAAATGAGATCCATGATGACATACTTTCGAGTTGTCCGTTGTACAAGTATTCATACCTCGTCATGCAAGTATTCATACCTTATCGAGCAAATATTCATACCTCGTCGTATAAGTGTAAATAGATCATGTATCAAG
Source organism: Carex kokanica (assembly GCA_025461125.1). Lineage (NCBI taxonomy): Eukaryota > Viridiplantae > Streptophyta > Magnoliopsida > Poales > Cyperaceae > Carex > Carex kokanica. The sequence continues at coordinate 579,887 of JAJGRX010000376.1, forward strand.
AGTATTACAAGCATATGTGCATACCTCGATTAATTTTACAAGAGCAGCCGAATAGTATTGAACATTGTTTTATTGCTTTCTAATTCAATTTTAATTTTTAGAAAGAAAAAAAATAGTTGTCACATGTTTCTAGTTCAATTTTTTTTTTTTTTTTTACGTTGAAATATTCATACCTAAGATATTAAGTATTCATTCATACACGTTGAAGTATTCATACCTAAGACATCAAGTATTCATTCATACACCTCTATTTTTTTTCAAAATTTGTTTTCTGTCATTTCTTAGTACTTAGTACGCACAGGCCTAATTCACTATTAATGAAGTTTTGTTTTTTGCAAATAACTCGCTACTTCATGAGCATGAGGAAGAAGAACATAGACACGAAAGGGATTAATTGCATCCACAAAGGCAAAATTAGTTGAACTCGATCCATTTAGCACTCATTTTGAGACGGTTGACGATGATGGATCTGACCCGGCGGAGGCGTGCTTGATTGGGATGAAGTGATGGAGGATCTCAAGCAGAACGTCCGCTGGAGTGGGAGTAGCAAGCAGAGATGGAAAAGCAGAGGCGGAGGCGGAGGTGGGAGAGAGAGGCGGAGGCGGAGGTGGAAGAGGCAGAGGTTGGAGAGATGGAGGTGGGAGAAGGAGGTGGAGGTGGGAGGCGGAGGTGGGAGAGGGAGGAAGAAATGGGGGATGTTAGAATTGGTAATTATAGCTAAAAAGAAAAGTTAGTTAGTTGGAAGAAGAAATGAGAGAAGGTTAGATGGGGAAATATATAATTACCCTTAAACAAATACCATCCAAATCAATTTTTTTTCCATAAGTACTACTCACGTTTATCCAGTCCGTACATCAAACTAGATTGGTGCGCACTCTAAAAAATAATACCATTTAATACTCTAACTGAAAACGCGCACCAAATGATACCCTCCCTCGAAGGCGCACCAACTCATTTCAGCCCATTTTTTTTTGCTATTCTAATGTAGTGACCCGTACAATTAGCCTTTTCAACTATTATAATGTAGTGACACGTGTTACATAGGAAAGTTATAAACCAGCCACGTACTATTCTAATTTCTGAAGCAATTAAAGGAATATTTAATTAATTAACATGATCCAAAAATCATCTCTTATGATCCAAAATGAATGATTGTACTATTGTTATAAACCAGTTGGTGCGCACTCTGGTTAGGGTATTCTTGGTGCGCGTTTTCAGTAAGCACACCAAGTAGTACTTTAGCTCATGGTGCGCACCAAATGAATTTGGTGCGCTTCTTCAATTCGTATGGGTGGTAAATATTGAGAAAAATTAATTTGAATGATATTAATTTTAATTTTGATTTAATTGGGTGGCAACTAAATTTTTTTCGGTAAATCAAGCAGCTTAAGTGAATATTTAAGAAAATGAATCATGTGTCTTTACAACTAGTCAATTAAAAAGACTAAATATTTTTCTAAAACATGTTACATATATATATATTTTTTAATGAATAATCAAATATGTTTTTTTTATTAATTTAAAATGAGTTTTTAATAAAAAAGACAATTAATTGGATAAATTTTTGAGTTTTTTTTTTTAAATTTAGAATAATAAATATGATATGAATGAGTCTATGGCACTATACATTGCGCATATTGATCTGTGCCATAATTAATATCTTTACTTCAAAAGTTTAAACAATCGACTTGAACCGTTCAACATAATCTAAAATATACCTGTATATCAAATTTTACATTTTGTAGAATTTTTTTACTATTTTTGGATGGTAGAAAATCACTTTAGACCATTCAAAAGTAGATTTTTTGCTAACTAAAGAAATAGTAAAAAAAATTCTAAAAAATGTAAAATTTAGTTGGCAAGCAAATTTTTTCATGAAAATCATGTTTAACGATTCAAATAGACTATTTGAACTTTGAAAATGAAAATATTAATCTGTAGTACGGATCAATCCGCGCTATGCCTTGTACCATAGCCTCACTCATATGATATTTATGAATAAAAAAAAACAATACGTAATTTTGTAATTTTTGAATAATATACCTGAAATTTTTCTTGTTCAAAATAGTAACTTTTAACTCGATTTACCAACATATTTATTCTTCCTTGAACGATTCCATATTCTTTACAGTTTCACGCTCGGTCTAATATTCTGAAATTAACTTTCATAGAGCGATTGAAATTAGGTATTTGTTTTCGAGACTCAGGCCACGATTAAAAAACCCGACATTTTTATTTTTACCCAAAAAAATATATATTTTAATATAATTAACCAAGTTTTAAAAAAAAAAAAATTTATACCCAAACCGTAAATTTTATTTACGATTTGAAATTTTTTTTTTTTTTTTTTTAGAGAAAAATAGCTAAAATGCTGAAATGAAATATAACACAAAAAAATCGAATTATTTTTTAAAATATTTGTTAGAAAATAGGCTACGAATATCGCCGATTTTGTGCTAAAATACGGTAAATTAAAATAATTATGCTAAAATACGGTAAATTTACTAAAATGCTGAAATTACAATAATTATGTAGAATTATGCTAAAATACGGTAAATTACGCTAAATTACGTATGAATTGGGATGATTTTGTGGCATCTTTCATAAATCATAAAAAATAGTAAAAAAATTCCAAAAAATAATAAAAATTGGTATTCTACAAGTTCATTAGATAACTAATTTACTGAGCTACGTAGATTTAAGAATAGAAATGAAAATCTTAATCGGAAACTTCAACTGAAGTTTTGAGGCCCTTCTCTTTGTTTTTTGGCGATTCTGAATTTGGCAATCCGGCATTGCTAGCACGGATGATGCGCATTTTCACAAGCTTTCCGAAAAGTGGTCATTTGCTGAAATCGGACACTCGAGCGCCGTTTTATAGCCGTTTAAAGTTTCGTCGTCGTTTTTCGCCTTTTCAGTGAAAATATCATCCCAATTCATACGTAATTTAGCGTAATTTACCGTATTTTAGCATAATTCTACATAATTATTGTAATTTCAGCATTTTAGTAAATTTACCGTATTTTAGCATAATTATTTTAATTTACCGTATTTTAGCACAAAATCGGCGATATTCGTAGCGTATTTTCTAACAAATATTTTAAAAAATAATTCGATTTTTTTGTGTTATATTTCATTTCAGCATTTTAGCTATTTTTCTCTAAAAAAAAAAAAAAAAAAAAAAATTCAAACCGTAAATAAAATTTACGGTTTGAAAAAGAATTAAAAAAAAAAAAAAATTTCAAACCGTAAATAAAATTTACGGTTTGGGTATAAATTTAATTTTTTTAAAAACTTGGTTAATTATATTAAAAAATATTTTTTTTTGGGTAAAAATAAAAATGTCGGTTAAAAAACGGTCTTGGAAAAAATTAGTAATTGGAAGTGCGGGCCTGCGGGGTGATCCGAACTCGGACCAAGGGCTCTGCGAATTTCAACAAAATAGGTGGCAGAGGTTGATGTCCAGCGGCCAGGCAAATAGCGGGGGTGGATTTCACGAGAGAGAGGAGACCCACCGCTCTCCGTTGGAGTCTCCACCTCCGGCTATACCTCTTAGTCTCTTACATCCCGCCTCCTCGCCTCCTCGCCTCCTCGCCTTCGACCAGTCTCTCCGCCTCTCTTCGTCGCTCCACCTCTTCCCTCACAGCATCATCGCTTCACCTCCTCCTGCCTTGTCTCCCTCCTGGCCCGCTTATCGCTTCCTGCACCCTTTCCACTGCCTACTAAAGCCAACACACAGTGAGTAGTGACTGGGTGGAGATTGAAGGTTACGGAACAACCTAGGCGGGGGAAGGCTACTAGCTGGCCTCCCTCCTGCTGAACGCTGTAAGTCGTCGATTATTTATTAATTATTCTGGTTCTCTTTGGTTATATTAGTTTCTTTTCTTTATTTCCTTAATCTCCTGTCATTGTAAAATTTGAATCATGTTAAACTGAGTAATTCTATAGAATGTTTACCTAAGTGAATAGCAGTCCGTACTTTGGGGGGTTGGTGGGTCGGGCAGAGTTGGGATATTTTGGGGTTACAAAATAGCAGTTGCTGTGGTGGGAGGCCACAGCCCACAGCCCACTGCATATTCAATGGTCTTATGGTCTATCAATTTCTCTGCTTTTGTTCCTAATATTGACATTTGCAGTTTCACTTTTGGGTGGACTACTATTAGAAGTCCAAGTCAGATTGTCATGTTGAGAATATGTATTTCCCCATTATTACTTGGCTTTGCTGAAATTATAAGAGAAGTCACAGTCGAGTGATCCATCTCGAGGTTATGGTCATTTGGACACTATAACCCACTTTCTACATTTTTTAATAACACAAAATTGTGTACTCTTTTTATTGAAGCTGAGCAGATGATGGCGATTTAATTTTTGTTAATGGTTCGGACAGTAGTGACTGCTATTTAGACACTGATTTTGTTGAAGCAAAGAAGTAAAGTGATATTATTTTAGAGTAGAACTAGGGGGTTCTTAAGCTCACCAAGTTCGCTTAACTCCAAAACCTACCAGAATGACTTCAAATGACGAATCCAACCGTTGAAACAAATCTACTCCACGAGTGATGTGTTAACATGTCAAATTAATAATTTTTCAAATTAATGTAGTATAAAGTCAAGTGAAAAAATGCGTATAAGTTAATTTTAATACGTTCATTTCTCATTTTTTTTTACCGCTTGACTTTATACTAAACTAATTCAAAAATTATAAATTTGATATGTAAATGAGTAGATCGGTTTCACCGGTTTGAATTTGTTGCTTGAGGTTATTTCAATAGGTTTTGGAGTTAAGCTCACCAAAGAGCTTGGTGAGCTTAAGAACACCCTAGTTCTACTCATTATTTTGTATGTTGATGAGATATTTACTTCAGGTCAAAACTTATCATTATTGCTATATTACTAGTTATAACAAAAAAACTCTTTAACTCTTGGAGAAAGCTTAACATAAGTTTATGGCCACAAACATATGAATAGAATTGGTAATACCTGCGGTTTGGTACTCCAAGGATGCAGAATTGTGTTATTGAACCTGAGACAGGAATAGCATTAAGTGGGCAGCTACCGCCTTTTGCTTCCAAGAGATGAATACATTTAGTTGCAATATGACCTTCTAATTTACTGTAAAGCATATAATGTAGAAGTTCTTTGACACTTGGAACTCAAGCTGCTACCCCTCAACACTGTCTATCATTTATCCTATTTTCATGTCTGGTTTATCATACATTTTTTACAATTAACTTAGCTGGAGTAAGCTTTAAGCAATGTAAGTACAACTTCAATTTCACTACTTTTAATAGATTTCTTATCACAACAAAGAACTCTTTTGCTCTATTAGGGACAATGCATCTCCCTCACTATGAAGGGAATTACTCCAGAAACATACAGCTGTCATCTGGCGATTATGAAAGGAAGAGGAGGGAGGGAGCCCATTTGGTTCTTCTATATATGGTTAAGTGATTTAATTCTTCTTCTTTGAATTTACGAGATTTATGATAATTATTTTCATTTGCTTGGAAGCTTCTGTTAACTTTTATGGGGAGTTGGTTGGCAATAGTTTTCTTTTCTTTTTTTAATTTCCCTTTACCAGCATTGTATCCTTTTACCTACCTATCAGGTGTCCTATTATCTTTAGCCTGTTGTGCTAAGTATTTGTTAGTTATGGTTAATGTCAAACTGTATTTTATTTTATTTTTGTTGGGCCCATCATTTCCATTAATAATTTGTAGTATATAGGTGCTTATTGACGCAAAAATCCTTTGCGATAATCATTGTCTAGAAATTATGAATTCTAAAGAGGAGCAATTTAGGTAGCATGACTTGTCTGTTTTAAACTCTTCTCCTCTTTTAAACGAGATAAACAGGGCTTGTTGCATTCATGTAGCACTAACCTCACAATATCCATCCTTTCTAGCCTAAAATATGGTAATACTGGCATAATTATGTAGATGACTCACCTAAGAATAAGAAGTGGTCAGTCCTAGTGCCTCACCTGTTAGTAACAAGCCACTTGCAGTCTAAGCCTCAGCCTAAGCTTACAAATTCAGAAATATGTATTATGTATCCAAGTTTCCTTATCCTTGACCGCCTATTCTTCACATGGTTGCTACTTGATCTGTCTACTACAAAAATAATATTTTTCTAAATTAATCCTAAATCAACTGTAAAAGAAGGGGCCATAAAACAAAAGGAGGCATTACTCTTGCATCTCCATGTCCTTAATTTCACAGAGAAATTGAGAATAGATACATTTGAAACATTAATATCTTTGTTGGTTCTGGTTTTTAAGCATCAATTAAATTATTATTTTTTTGGTGTTGCCTCAGAAATCAATCTCGGATCCTTTTTTCTTAATTAGACTTGGCTATTTCTCAGTAATATCTTTCATCTTATAATCATTAAAGTAACCACCTTAAAGAAAGGAGCTTATCCAATTGAGGTGTAGTCGTACTCATTTGGGGTTCTCCAATTGCAGTATTGTCATCAACTTGTCATGCATAGCATTACATACTAAGTTTCAGAAGATCTATTGGAAGTTTTATTTTTTGATGATTTTAAAAAGTGTTTAGTATTTGAAAAAAGAACCCTGTCTAAGCAGACATAATAATGAACTATTTTTAATTCATAAAATGCTGATCGGCTCCTGTTCCTGGGGGTCATCTCATAGTGATTGGATATATACATGGGACAATAGTTGCTGGATACTCCCTGAAAGTTACTAGATATAGGGAACAACACTTATGAAAAGAAACTCTCTCCTGCAGTATTGAGGAATACTCTTGTGCAAAAAGGATCTGTATTACTCAATTAGACTGACTTGCACATTTGTATTTTCAGTAAACTTACTGAAACTTTGAACCATGCTTCTCCTACAGAGGAGGTGCTTTTATTCAAGATGTCGTGCTTGTATTTGTAAATTTATACTTTTTTTTTTGTAGAAATTTATAATTCAAGTTGCTTTTTATAATATATAGGGTCTCCGTATCATTAAAGTAAGACAGAACAGAATACCACTTGTTTCTAAATAGGATGTCTGTTAGCAAGTTTTTTGCTTGGAGTATTTAATATTAATCAAAACATCCTGTATTGTTCTCTTCAGGAATATAAAGCACCTAATGGAGTTGCTTGACCTGATACAAATACAGAAGCCAGTGAGTTTGATAAAAGAGAAGTGAGTAACAGTCTTCTTTTTTTGGTTATTTTATCTTCCTTGAAAATTCCTTTATGAATAACTGTTGCTATTCAATCTTTCCTTCTGTATTACACAGATTTATGGCTGCTTAGAGAAGGGAGAAGCCACTCATACCAAGATTCAGAATTGTAGAAAACAAAAGTCTACATATAGATTCTTCTGGAAATAATTGCTGAATTAGAGGATGCCAAAAGGTTTGACATCATTAACTTCATTGTTTTATTCAGTCTTCTAATACGTCATTGTTGATATTTCATTATTTTTGTAAAGTTGAAATAACCTTTTAGGAAAATCCTAGTAGATTGTTTCTACTTCAATTCAATTGGACGCAGTTTGTTAGTTCATTACCCTTTCATTTTTCAATAGGCTATTCTTGACAACAGTAGGAATCCCACAAGTATTAGCAAGTGTTTGATCGTGTGCGTTGGGAATAAAGAAAGCAGTTGCCATGTTTTATATCTTACATCTCTAAGGGACAATTACATGCAAGTTTGATTTTTCTCATATATCAGTAATTAGGATTTCATGCCTAAATTTTCTTAACATATTATTAGGGTCATGATAATAAAGTAAATGAAGCACGACTAGAGTAATCAAGAATATAGAAGATGAGTGATAATCTTGTGAAAACATAGTTTGAGGATGTCCTGAGTTAAATTCATAATAGGTTAATATTTTTCTAAACATTTACAGTTTAAAGAGACAAAAATATTTTTCCCCAGTGGTTTGGGCAAATTCATACGGAGGCGAGGTCATAGTTTTAAGACTTTGTGAGGCCAAAATTTAACTAAGTGGCATTACAGTCTGTTGGGCTTCTGGGTTTTTTTTTGATGGAAATGTAAACAAAAAGGAAAATGGACTTAGCATCTAGAGCATTAGGATCCGTTGACAATTTTTAAAAAAATAGTTCATGTGATCCATATTGTGCCAATAAAAATAATGAGATTCAGTTCATGTTGTCCCCTTCAACACTACTCCTATAAACTTATCTTTTATAAACTTGTACTTTGGTTTTGAACTTATTATTGATTGATAAGTGACTTGTCATGATGCCAAATGATTCCATTATCATGGAATACAATCCCTAAAAAGTATCTAATGATGAAGCAAATACACGCATTGAACATTCACCATCCAAAAACTTATCGACCAAAGTTAGGAGTTCTTTCCTTTTACTACTGCACACACATACAACATGTTATATGCATCACCATTCAGAAGGTTTCGATCCTTTTATTGAACGTACATTTTTGTGTGTATCTGGATGCTTTTGTTTTCCATTTTTAATTCTAGAGGTACTAAGATTTTCCATTTTAACATAGTATGTCCAAATAGATAATAATTTCTTTTTGCTTTCCATTTAGCAAACTTAATCCTTAGTCCATAGTTTTGGCACTGTCTCATGTCCACACATAATTTCTCTTTAATCATCATTCTTCATTTTGTTTCTTTCCTATAAAATATGGCTGTTTTTTGTCACCATTTGTGTCTGCATGTACATACCCATGCATTCACATTGCAAGATAATATCAGTTGAGCAATATCCTTGTACATAAAAATTAATGAATAGGATACACTGACGATGGGTTTATTAGACCACTGTGACAAGTTGACAACCGACAACAAAACTCATCAGAATCAAGCAAAATTCAGATATGTTCTCCATCAGGTACGTTGTGTATCAAAATTTTGTGCACTTTCAAAACTAATCAATCAAATGATTGAAAAAATAACAGTTCGGTTTTGTTGGGTTTTGGTTGGTGACCAAAGATTTTATTTGCATTTCAGCAAATTTGATACACAGCTTATCTAAGTGATAAAGATATTTATAATTTTAATTTTTCAATTATGGCGAGTTTCGATTTCAGTTAATAAGGTTTCCTAATAAATTTGTTGTCAATATATCCCATCTCATTAGTAAAATGGACCAACTTTACTTATTACGGGCTAATTCAAAATGTATAGTCAGTTAAAAGAATAACATTGATAATTAACACTGGATATATTCCATGAAAAAAATCACTGTAAAGATATATGTAAACTTCATGATCAACTATGGATCCAAAATGAATGTTGAAAATAGTTAGCAAAAGGCTCAAGGAAGATACACTTAATGAATAAACTTTATATATTAGGAGTTACTCTATGCCGACGTCAGAGTTTGGAGAACCAAGTGATAGGTACTGGTTGGAGTAAGGAAACATTTCCTCTGTAAATTGAAACGGCTCTTGTATTCTTATTACCACTGGTGGCAGATTCAAAGAAGAGGGATCGTCTCAAGGAGGTGTAGGCCCAAAATGTTATTGGATTACTCCTCCATCCATAGAAAGCATTGAACCATTGGATTTAGAACAATAATGCTTCTTACAAAATCCAACGGTGGGCGTGTTATTTGGATGAGGGGGCGTTGTAGAACCCCTCAGACTTCCTATGTTCCCCTCGCCAAATGACCTTATGCATTTACGGAAATAATACATTCCCTCTGCACCTACCTTGCGCTACCTTTCCTTAGATATGTCTACCAATTAATTTTACAGGCCACCAAAATTGGAAACAAAGAAGCATAAGTTGCTTATTTGGTGCTAATTTTTTGTAGTCTTGTCTTTTTCGTTTGGTTTGAGAGAGGAGAGAGCGAGTGGATTTCCTTTTCCCTTTCGTGAGCGAGAGAAATTATGGCATCACCGTATCAGACTCAAAGTTCAACACAAAACAAAAGAAAGTATACCACGTTGGATGATTATAGAAATGCAATTCAGTGGGGGAACTTGTAAGTGATGTTGTTGTTTCTCTGATGAAGTTTTTTTTGTTTATTAGATCTATTTCAAATTCTGTGAATTGTTCCAATCATTTTCTCTGCACAGTATTTCTGCAGAAATTGACAGATTTACCTATAACAAATCTATTTGTGTTGTAGCACTGGTGTTTCCACAGCTCGTCACTTGGAGACGGCTCCTCCGATTTCTCATCAAGAAAGGGGGAACTTCTCCGGAGAAAGGTAAAACAAAAAAATATGAATACTTAATAAAATATAAAAATTCTATATGCATCCATTTTTTTGTCAGAAGTAAATACCTCGTAAATCTACCCTAACCTTTTCTTCCAAATGTGATTTTGGACACATGAGTGTAATTTTGTTTGGGAGGCTTGTAAATGTTTTAGAGATCCGCTCCGTTCTGTTTTCTATAATGGTAATTTTTAGGTGGAAAAATCAACAAACATTAGAAAAATAAATTAATGCAAGTTTATTTGGTATAATGAATATTTTGTAGATCTACTTTAACTTTTCCCTCCAAATGTATATTTTGAGGTGAAAAAAATTAGTCAAAATAATAATACAAGAAAATGCAATGTTTTTTATATATTATATGTGGATCTGCTCTAATATTTTTATTCTCCAAATAATTTGTCTTTACTAGTTCCTTTTGAATTATGAAAGGGGAATTTGGGATAATGCTAATATTGTTTATTAATTCAACATGCAGATCTCAGTTTTCATCCTTCTCCCCGTTAACAATGCCGCGCGAGCACCGTGTTTCTCTCTTCTCACTGTTGGGACTCAATTCACCAGAAAGGTACAAAAAGGCTTTGTTTTGGATTGGTAGATAATAGAATTGTTGACAAATTAACTGCTAGTGTTTTCAATATTTCAATACTTGTATCCAGTTAAAGACTTTCTAATCATGTGGTAGGTTTTGCTTGCCAAGTGTTTTAAACCACTCTAATAGTCTTTGATTATCAGTTGCAGTGCTCCAATGTTCCATTCCTCAGGAACAAGGGTTGCCCACAATGATCCAGTGTTCCCGTCGTCAGGAATAAATGATCCTTTCAGTGCTCCAATGCTCCCTTTGTCAGGAATGAGGGTTCCTCATAGTGATGCAATGGCCTCTTCGTCAGAAACAAGGGTTCCCTGCAGTGATCCAGTGTTCTCTTCATCAGGATTAAGGGTACCTTTCAGTGCTCCAATGTACCATCCATCAGAAACAAGTGTTCCTTATAGTGCTTCAATGCTACCTTCATCGAGAACAAGGTTTCCCAACAATGATCCAATGTTCCTTTCACCAGGAATGAGTTTTCCTTACAGTAGTCCAATGTTCTCTTCATCAGAGATAAGTGCTCCAATGTTCCCTTCATCAGGAATAAGTGTACCTTACAGTGCTCCAATGTTCTCTTTGTCAGGAATAAGTGTTCCTTACAATAGTCCGATGTTCCCTTCATCAGAGATAAGCACTCCAATGTTCCCTTCATCAGGAGTAAGTGTACCTTACAGTGCTCCAATGTTCTCTTCATCAGGAATAAGGGTTCCCCACAGTGCTCAAGTTTTCCCTTCCTCAGGAATAAGGAATCTTCCACCTTATCAGTCAAGTCGACAGAGCAGTCTGCTCCATGTAAGGTAAGGAAATAGTCTTAATTTAATTACTTGATAATGTATTAAATGTTTGTTTATTTTGTTCAATTGTTCTAGAAAATTGAATCTCATTGAATTTTTTCTAACAAAATAAATTGTAGCCCAGAAAACCCTTATGCTGCACCAAGGATGATGTCTTTACTACCCCAGCATGAAAGGTAGATGAATTGAAGCTTGAATTTTAGGAAGATTCGAAGTTTTCTAAGGATTTGATATATTTTTCTTGAATTTCTTTTTGTCTAAATTGTAGCCCAGAAGTGTCTTATCCTTTATCAAGAATGGTGTCTTTACTGCCCCAACTTGGAAGGTAAGTTGAAGTATAAAATTTAGGAGGCCTAGACATTTTACTAATGATTGATATATTCCTCAAAAAATGTTTCCTTTTTGTCTAAATTGTAGCCCAGAAGTGCCTTACCCTGCACCAAGTATGTCTTTAGCACCCCAGCATGGAAGGTATATAAGTTGAAGTTTGATATTAAGGAGGCGTACACATTTGTCCTGAGGATTCGATATATTCCTTGAAATTTTGTATTTTTTATGTAAACATAGAAAATAGTAATGATTACTGAATACTTCTCTAATAAATTTAGGTCCTACTCACTGTGGCCCTACTTTTCTTTAAAGGGATGATAGGGAAATTCAATGGAATATATCAACCCTGAAAAAAATTAATTTTTTCTTGAGAAGTTGTGTTTAGCATTGCTAATTTGTATGAAACACTCCCAAGGAATAAGCAATTTTATGGGGGAGAAGTCCTTTTCAAACCTTAATTATAATTGTCATTTGGTTGATGCATCTCTATTCCGGCCTATCCATGTAAGAAAGAAGAGAGCACAACAAGTAACTTTCCATCTCAGGTCATTGTCCTTGTAGTACAACTTTTCAAATGCCAATATCCTTTACAGATATTTTATAGCCTCCTTTACAGTTAAAACCGACTCCTTTAGTGATGCTTGAGGCAACTGATAATTCAATTATGCAGGGTTCAGAACATTCCTGGATCTAGCTTCACCCCTGCTGTGATAAACATTGAGAACCCTCAGAAGAAGGTGAGATAAAATGTTCTCTACATTTTGCATGTTCACTCTGTCTTTTATTGTGCTATGTTTTGTAACAACTTTGTGGATACCAAGTTAGCCGAGTAAAACAACAATTAGAAATAGGGAGGGATCACTTGACCACAAGGTAATATGCAGCTTATTAGTGATGCGAATATACCATTCAGGATTTTGTTATGCATTCATCCTAACATAACCTATTCATGTCGAAACGTAGCCCAATTTATCAGGTTAAGTCAATCCAACTCAACTCCAGCAGGAATTATATATCACGAAATCAAGCAAACATAAGATGTTTTCATGTCATAATTTCAGAAATGCCTTTTATGTTCCATATGAGTTTCCCAATAAACTAATTAGTGAAAATAAGTACAGCCAGTTAATAAAAGTACATCTCTGGAATATGTTAATGTTTAAAGTAAGTTCCCTTTCAAAAAAGTTTAACAATTGTTGCCTAGTGACAATATCTTCTTGTAACACTGAATTAGCAAATTAAAATATATAATCAATTGGTACTTCTATAATATATGAGATGAGGCTATTTGATGCTGGGGATTCCACTGAGAGCCAACTTTCCTTTTCCATCAATTTTCTAATTGTAGAAGTTTTTATTAAGATTGTCTGATTATGAATCATGTCAATTGCTTATTGAACTATGTAGTATTCCCATGAAAATTACATTCAGACATAGGCTTGAACTGGATCCAATTCAATTCTATGCAACAGTAAATATTGTAACTTCTCAAGCACAAGCTTGCTCATGTTATGATTTTGAGAAAACATTTCATCTATATGATATTTGTTCTTGATTTTAAAAAACTAACTAATAACTGTAATTAACACCAGAAAGATTAAAAAATATTTCTCCACCTGGAAAATGTTAATGGTAAAAGTAATTCTCTTTTAGAACTGTTCAAATAAATTAGTTAACTCATTTTTTAGAGAATGGTAATGGTGAAGTAAATAGTCACTACTTAAAGGTGAAATCGAGTGTATAGTTAACTCATATTTTTATATGGCAGGTAAGGGTTTTTGAGATTGGATCATCGAGCAACACAGGGGCAAGTTATCTTTTTCCACTATTTTCTTAATTGTAGAAATTAATTTGTTTGGATTATCAGGGTAGGAAGCTTCTAGATTGCATATAAACTTTGTTAAACCTTTTGGTGTTCTCTTGACAATTAGATTCAGGCATAGGGTTCAACTGGATCAAACTCAACTCCATGCAAGAGTAAAAATTATATTTTAAGCAAGCATAAGCTGTGCTTATTAATGAGTAAACCAAATTTTTAAAATATGCTTCTTCTGGAAAATGTTGACGTTTACAGTACATGCAAATCTTATCAAACAATTATTGACTGAATGGCAATGATTTCTTGTACTAAATGATCAAATAAACTCTATAATCAACTGGTCCTTTTTATATTATAGGCTAGTCTTTTTGAGGATAGAGGTTTTCTTAATTTTGAAAATTCTTCATTAGGACATCAAAATTGAGAAGCATCTAAGTTGCATACTAATTTTTGGTGGGACTGTGTTGATCTCTTGAAAATTACATCATTCCAGGCATCAATTTCTCCCATTGCTGAACAACTGAAGACTGTTACCGAGTTCTCTCAACTTCTCAATGAGTATGTACCAAGATAATGTTTACTTATTTTATACCAATTTTTTTTTCAAGAAATAAGAAGAAATAGAAACGATACATATGTATAAAAGATAATTTCTAAAGAGAGAGTTCTATACACTCACCATGTATCGGAAGAGAAGTAACAAAAGAAGTATTGCCTCAATATAATTTCGTTCTGCTGGTATTGGTAAAGGAAAAACATACTCCATATTCCTTTTAGACAGGGTGCAAACTGAAATCAACTACTGAATTCAAAGTATAAAGTAACTGAAAATGGCAATTCAAATTTCGCAACAAGGGCTGAACATTAGAAAACCTTGGGATTGATCCTTTATGTACAACTGCGGTTTAGACATGGGTTGTTTATGACTCTTTGCCTGGTTATATAACTTGATATAATTGAAACCATCTGCATTTCTTCCATATAATGTAGGACCTCTGTTCCAACTAGCATGGCAGATGATCTGAGTGAGGATAGGCTTTTAGTGAACTCTTACACACCGATTGACCCCATAACAGAGGTGTACTCTCTATCTTAAAAAAATAAAAGCGAGAAGTTTCTTCGTAGTTGTTTTTCATAATCTTTATCAAACATTGTTCACATTAAACAGGTTTGGAACACTGTCAACCGTAACATCATCAATGATAACTCTGGGGTTGATGAAATGAACAATTGGTGGGACAAGGTTTATGGCGAAGATCCCAAAGAGTAGTCTGTGTGTAAACTTTCGACAATTTTCGGGTATTTTAAATAAATCAGATGCTGAATGTTAGAAAACAACATTGAACTGGCAGAGTTTAAATGGTTGCTGTCTTAAATTGGCAGAGTTTAAATTGGTTGCTGCATTGAATTGTATTTGGTCATTGTAACAATTTCTGATCTCTCATTTCACTCTATATGCCGTTGCTTTTGGGAGTACTCTCTCTGCAAATGCTTTTGAAATTTTAGTTCTAGTATTTCCAAAGATTTGAGAATTCAAGTTGGTCTTTTAATTTGGACTCGTTCAAAACTTCAAATCGTTGCTAGATTAACGGCTAAGGTCACAGTATTTTTATATTTTTATTTAATTCTAGCTTGCAACTTTGGCAGAACTCATCTTCTACATGTTTGTTTTTAGAATAATCATATTACTCCCCATGCATCTATCCCCGCATCCTCCCTGCGTAATCCTATTAAGAGATTAACTTCCATAACTAACTTTCGGTCCTCACTAAATAACTACCTTAACTAACTTAATCTGGTCCCCGTGATATTACATGTCGCTCTTTTCAAATTCAAAATTCAAACTTTCTTCTCCCTGCAATTTCCTTTTTCGAAGCTGAGACCATCGGAGGCGATTTTCAGGGGATTCATACAGCCCTTATTGTCACAGTTCCAGTCTGTGCCCCTCACAAAGATGGATCAGTCGAGTCCTTGCACCATATGCCTGTGTATCCCATTGGCAGGGAGGTATACACACCCCCTCAGGACTTGTCTAGAGCACATTGGGAAATTGCGCTCCATATTTGGCGATGTATGAGTAATGCTGTTGGTTTGGTGGTGTGATGCTCTGTTAGAAAGAGGTTGCAGTGTTGTGTTGGAGAGAAAGTGTATTTCTGTGCGAAGCAGTAAGAATAATGGACATACAACAAACAAACAAAACAATCAGACAAAATCACCGAAATTTTTATTAATAGAAAATAAAATAAATAAATATCGACATTGAACAAGAGTTTCGTGAAAATTCGAGATATAACAATTCCTTCATAGTCCCTATCGCGGCCCAGTTAGCGAAATCAAATTAACCAACTAATTACATTAGTTCTGAACGTTATAGAGAACAACGGCCAGTGTCCAGCAGAAATAAAAAAATTAAAAGTCTGGCCGTTCTCCTCTATCACGGCCAGATAAAATCTCGAATTTGAGTTGATTTTTGACCATTCGCTTTTTTGCTCATTCTACTCAATCTCTGGCCGATGTCTTTTTTCCATTGACCAATCTCTGGCCTGCTCATTCGCTTTTTTTCCATTGACCATTCGTGTTCATTCAATTGCTGCTTTGCCTTAGCCTTAGCTTTTTTGCTCAATCTCTGGCCGTGATAGACACCCACGTCCAGAAAATCGCCGTGATAGACAACAACAGCCTGTTTTTTCAACTAATTAGTGCGAACTTTATTTCGTTATTCTGCCCGCGATGGTCCATAACGTCCCCTGGACGTTATGAACAATGAAGGAATTGCTATATCTCGAATTTTTATGAAACTCTTCTTCAATGTCGATACTTATTTATTTTATTTTCTATTAATAAAAAATTCAGGACAAAATCAGCCAGGTTGAGTGTAACCAAAGAAAGTTGAAGAGGGATTTTGGTATAAATTCAACTGAGAGGGAAAATCGCAAGTATAAAAGAAAATTCCATATCTGGAAACTATTGGTTTAATGTGCCATTAGTGGTACGAGGTAGGTATAGTTTGTAGGTGTGGTGGGGTAATAGCAGCTGGCTTAAAATGAGAGTTTTGTCACTGAGGCATTTAATCGAGCACCTTGTGTGCAGCTTACGAGATTGTTGAGGCAGTAGTGAGAGTGGAGAAGAGTATCTGAATTTCAGTAGGTAGCAGGAGTTATGCTTAGATTGCGTGTGGGTAAGTAGAGAGGCATTTACTGTAGAAGTTTTGGTGGAGAGGCATTTACTGTGGAGGAATCAATAATCAAGTCATTTCGAAGCTTGCCTTCGCCATTTTTTCTCACTGTCTTCTTAAGAGTTACTTCTATTGCAACTATCTTGGCGACATATTCCTAATTAAAAACTCAGCTGTTTCTTCCAACTGTCCAGACGTCCAGTCCTGAACAATGAACGTTAGGATTTGGCATAGTGTCCTGAACAATGAGCGAGAGGACACCACGTGTCCCTTCATCAGTGTGGCTGGGATGCCTCAGAGAGTCAGAGGACCCATCACGTTCACGCAGCAAAAAATTTCAACGATCATCTACGGATGCATGGGAATTGAGCCGAAATTTTTATTAATCGAAAAAAAATAAAAAATAAAAATATCGTGAAACGGTAAATTCTATGTATAGGTAGAACATACCGTCTTATGAGACGGGACGAGCCATCTCGTCCAGCTTAACGATTTCGCTAACTATCTCGTACTAACGATAATCAAAATCAGAACGGTACTGTTCATCCCGTCCGAACTCAAAAAAAAAAAAAAATCTCCGAACAGACCGTCCAAGCAGCGCGCAAAAAAAAAAAAAAACTAAGGACCGTCCCACTATTTCTTCGCTTTCTTCACAGCAATTAGAAAGGAGACCAATATTTTATTCCTTCTTTCCTTCATAACCCCTATTACATACCTTTGACTCTCCACTAATTGCTTCCTGCCTTTGACTCTCCACTGCTTTGGCAAATCAACTTCTGAAATCAGCAATTAATAAAATTGGTTATTCCTTCTGCCCACCTGGTTATTCCTTCCTTGCCAAATCAACTTTTGAAATCCATCCGAAGATTTTTTTATTCCGCTGCTTGGATGGGACGCTTGGACGGAACGGTCCATACCGTCCAAAGACTTTTTTTTTTTTTTTTTGGAGGTCGGACGGGATGAACGGTACCGTTCTAATTTTGATTATCGTTAGCGCTGGGTGGTTAGCGAAATCGTTAAGCTGGATGGGATGGTTCGTCCCGTCTCATGAGATGGTATGAAAATTCTCATTCTATCTATATATAGAATTTCTGCAAAAGTTCTACCGTTTCGCGATATTTTTTTTATTTTTTTTCGATTAATAAAAATTTCAGGGAATTGAGGGGTGCTGGAGCCTTATTTTTTTAACCTATTTATATTTTATAGTTTATACATCTATTATGACCCGCATCACAATATTCTTTTCTAATCGTGCTGCTGAAAAGATGAGAGAAAAGTGCGTAAGAATTTTTTTTTTTTAAATCCTGATAGAGGCTATCAGGTTGCGTAAGAAGTTAACAGTCAGATTAAAAGCTTGTGCGAAACAATGAGCAGATCCTGTGTTCACTGTCACGGTGACAGGTAGGTAGGGTGTCAACGAAATCTTTTAATCTCAATATATTATCGAATAAGATTAGCGGCGGAGTTAGACTTTCGAATTATGAGAATCAAATACGTATGGAGTCAATCATATAAAAATTTTCTGCATAAAATGGAGTGACAATACCATAACATTTTACTATAATTTATATGAAAATTTAGAAAAAAAATGAGAGTCAATTGACCCCCCCTACTTTGTTCCTACATCCGCCTCTGAATAAGGTGGATATGAATAATTTTATTTTTCATTTAACTAACGGATACGAATATGTGTAAATTTTAATTAACCAAACAATAAATAAAACAGAAAAGAAAATTAAATTTATTTTCTCTTGTTAATCATTCAAACACAAAAAAGTTAAATATATTGATCTTCTATTCTATTCTATTCCATCCTATTCTTTATCTCTCCTCCCTTCCTCTACTCTCCATCCAAAGGTGTTAGGAGAGCAGTAGGAGCTCTGCATCCTCATCCCCATGATCTCTCGAGGATATATAAACCTCTAAACAACGGTTTAAATGTTGATTTTATTAATTAGAAAATAGAAAGACAAAAAAGAAGTTAAAACCATGCTCAAAATCTTGTTAAGACTTAATAATTTTCCCCTAGTCAAATCAATTTAAAATATCCTAAATCAATTAGTGTTCTCACAGCTAAATTTATAGAAACAAAGCTTGAGGCTAGGAGTGCAAATGGGTCGGATTGGGTTGGTATTATTTTATTATTTCGCCCTACCCATGTAAATTGATTAGTTATTAATTAATTAATTATTTTTAATTATTTATGAAACTTAAATCTACATGGATTTTTTTTATAAAGATTGAAGATCAAGTCATCCTACTATTTAGGATTGTCCATTCTGAATTTCAAACCTACAACCTTCCACACGGAGAGCATTACTTTTGTCACTAGACCAAAGACTGGTTCTCAATTAAATCTATATAAATAATCTTAATAAATATGTAATAAATTTCAAACTAAATCCATCAAAACACAATAAATGTCCAACTCAACCCGAGTCAGGTCAAAAACTCATACCCGATCCGTTTAACTATCGGATCGGGTCAATCCGTTTGGGTTGGGAAGGAAATTGACATCCCTGCTTTTGAGGCCCATGATATAGTCTTAAACTCGAGTATATCAATAACTGATAAATACTTGAGACAAATAAAATAACACAGAATCAGCCTCTAGAACAAAGCAGCTGAGCCTCACAAGAAACTTACCAACAGATCTAAGAAAATTGGCCCATTTGAGGATCTACAAAAAATCCCTCCTGTTCTTTCTAAAAGAACCGTTTAATGAACTTGTGGAAGGGCCGAAGAGGTCAAATACACACATCTATTTTTGTTTTTATGCCGTTACAGATCAGGTGTCTCGAGTTCAACAGATAGCAATGCAGTATAAACCTTCTTGACCCAAGCATCGAGTCGCACCAGAGATTTGATCTGACGGATTCCCAATACCCTAGGTTGTACCCATGACGCATGCACTGTAACCTCCATTTGATCAATTATTCCTTCTATTAGATGCACAACAACAACAACAACCAAGCCTTTAGATGCACCTGGGCATGAATTTATTAATGTCCCTTTAGCACATATCATGGTTTTTTTTTTCTTTATTAGTTTTTTTTGAAAAACTAAATATCATATTTATGGGGAAGGATTTGAAAATCTGTCATTAAAGTCTATTTACCGAAAGACCGTGAGAAGGTACTCGACATCACTGATGGAAAGCTTGGTTCACTCAAGAATCATACTCAATGGAATTGCTCTCTTCTGATGCTGGCTATAAAAAAAAAAATATAACAAAAAAGAAACATATTCATCAAAATGTTCTAGTTGGTACATATTGATAGAAGACCCAAGGAACAAGACACCAAATTTAATTAGGTGATTTGTTTTTAAGCAGCACAGAGCAGAAAAAAAAAAATATGACAGAGAAAAAGATAACAAAAAGGAATCTGACAGGTACCAAAAAAATTGAAGTTAATCCTATAGATGATTTCCATACGGCGGAGTATGTTTGATATTTCCAAGCAACTTACCCTCCTGCACCAGTGTAGGTTGAGAACTCAAAGCCGCACTGTGCACGTGGCACATTTCCTGGTACCGTACCAGGCTGCTATTAGACTGTTTATCTGCATTATACACACATAATTACAAAAGTGGAGAAGAACAAAAAATATAGACATCCTAAGTAGAGAAAAGGAGAGATGCTTGTTCTTGTGCTTACAATGGATGAGCTAACAGCTCGCGGAAGTTGTAGGCGTTGTCCCCAAGCAGCGCCACAATAGATAAGTAAAATGCCAAGTCCAGCTGTGATAATGATATCATGTTGTAAAACATCTTTAAAGAAAACAGTCATAACTAGATAAATTGTCAAGCAGAACTTATCTGTACAACAAAAAATAATTCAGAACTACAATACATTCATATTCTATTTATTAATTGCCTTCCCAGCATGGAAGTCACAGGTGATAAATTAACCAATATGTAATAGGATATAAAATCTATGGTGAACTTAAGTGCCAGACTAGCAAAAGTTGTCCTCCCTCATTTGGCAGGTCTTTCACCTTCCCTTGATTAGATTCTTTGGTTTATTGAACCCCAAGGTAAGAAAAGGAGGGAAGATGGAAGGAGAAAAGATGAAGTACGGAGTGTGCTTAAATTCTATTTGTTAGTTTAATTTGTTTCTTTGTCCCGTC
Organism: Carex kokanica; assembly: GCA_025461125.1. Classification (NCBI taxonomy): domain Eukaryota; kingdom Viridiplantae; phylum Streptophyta; class Magnoliopsida; order Poales; family Cyperaceae; genus Carex; species Carex kokanica. Next base: position 600,910 of record JAJGRX010000376.1, read on the forward strand.
GATAGGTTTTGATGCTTGTTGAAGAAGTTTTTAATTAATATGCTGACCTATTGAGAAGAAGTTTCCTTATTCTTTTTTCACCAACTTTTGAACTCAGGTGTTCTAGACATTGAAAGATATGTAAAACAGTACAATGGTACATTAAGACCATATATACATTGTTAATTATAATTCTTTGAGACTAACTACCAAAATTAGATAGAATATGTTTTTTTATGTTTATGGAATAATTTATTTTTATCGTTCTACTCAAATTAAAATTAAAATCAAAGTCAAATCTTATCAACAATGAATCTTACCACACTAATCAATTGTTCCATCAAAAGTCTTCCAGCATGAGCCCAAGATGTCCATCTGAAGTGAACAATCGACCAATCAAATAATTAAAAAAGATATCACATGACAATGATGATTACTAAAGAGAAAAAAATCAAGGAATTGTCATACAAGATATTGATACCATAAAAGTCAAGTCAACTACCATCACGCAACAAGCAAACCTACGATACTGGCAATGGTACCACACTAGTCAGACTTAGCTGAAACCAGATGGCCAAAACTACTGGTAGTATGTACTGGTACCAGACACTTCAGAAATCATAAAAGATTGTATGAGAGAGATATTGAAGAAAAATAGTGGTGAAAAAAATACAAAACACAAGTATATAAAGAAGTGTTACCTTATCTTCAAATTTTACGGCCTGGGAATTTAACACCAAAATCCATTCAAAGCCTAAGTACTTGAGCACGTGAGAATATCATCGGAAGAATCAGAGCCACTTACATCAGAGCAATTCATATCCTCCTGATCACACATGCTTATTCCAAAATTGACCATTTCTTTACCAAATTCATGACCCAAGTACTGGGATACCAACAAACAAGTAACCTTATTGGGATATACACCAGTTTCAAGCATTCTTCTTAACAGAACCAAAGCTGACCCAGTACGGTTTGATTTGAACAGAAAAGCAATTAGAGTATTAAATGAGACAGAATCCATCTCAATTCCCCTATATTTCATTTCCTGCAGCATTTTCTGCAATGAATCCAAATCGTTTGCCTTACAAAATCCTTGAAGTATGACATTATAGGTACGCAAGTTCGGTGAAACACCATGCCACTTCATCCAGTTGAACAAGTCACAGGCTTCTGTTTTCCTACCAGCCCGAAAGAGCCCATTTATACCAATGGTATAGCATGCTGCATCTAGCTTGTGCCTTTCCAAAATCGCTCTTCTTAAAAGCTTTGTGGCCATATAGTGCTTGCCTCTTTTGAACAGACCGCCCAAGATAGCAGCATGTACATAAGAGTCTAAATTACGATTTTTGGTGGTTACTATACAGTACATGTCAACAACAAAATCAATTCTTCCTAGCTCCAACAAGCTATTGAACAAAGCGGAATAGGTATAACTATCAGGATTGAAACCATTTTCAACCATATGCTTAAAGAACTCGACAGCTCGGTAAGGATAACCAGCCTTGCAAAGCGCATTCATCATGGAATTACAAGCTTTGAGGTCAAAAGTGACATCAAATTGGGAAATTAAGGAGTCCAATAGTTTTTCCTTACCAGATAAACACAAAACAGACAGTAGTGTGGATAATGTGCATTTATCTGGCTTAAAATTATTTTCGAGTAAATCGAAGAAAATACTAATAGCATCACTATGCCTCCCAGCTTTCGCATAGCAGTCCATAAGCACATTGTAGAGCACCAAGTCCGGTTTGCAATTTAAATATTTCATTAAATCCAATAAGTCAATAACTGAATCATATCTCTCAGCTTTAAACAGTCCCTTTATAAGAGAAGTGTATGTTACGACTGAAGGAGAGAGTCCCAACTGTACCATCTTATGTACATATCTACAAGCCATGTCAATTTCTCCTCCATGGCATAAGGCTTCAATCAAAATTGACCAAATTGGCACAGTTGGTTGTATACCAGATACAATCATAAAAGCAAACAACTGAAATAACTCGGAGATTGTTCCCCACTTTCTACAACAAGAAAAAATGGCCCAAAAAGATCCAGGGGTGGGGTAGAAAGATTTATCAACCATAATCTTTAACACATCTCGTACTGCCAACCAATCACCAATCTTGCATAGATTGGTCAAGGAAGTGCTGTAAGTGAGAAAATTAGGGAATTGAGTCTCTCTCATAAACCTCATTGCAGTATCAACTTGACCAATTTTAAACAGTACATCTATAATTATATTCCGGGCAAATGTATTGGGCACAAAATGATGCCTAGCCATTTCCTCAAACACCTCAAGTGCAAACTTGTACAAACAGCCGCGCCAGTAAATCCTCAGCAAAACCAAAAAAGTTGACGCCTTTATGGGACAACCTAGACTCCTGAGTTCTTCTATAATGTTTCTGACAGACCCATATCTGTCAGTAAGCCGGTTCATGACAGGTACCATATGATCGAATGAACCGGGAGCATGGAAGTAATCAGGTTGTCGGGCACACCACAAGAAGAAGCTTAGGGAAACCGAATCAGATGGGCAATCAGATATGGTCGTGTGGACGATTTGTGGAGAGAGAGAAAAGAAGTTTTCTTTTAGATTTATCGATTTAGAAATTGGGTTTATCAAGGTATTGAGACCACGCCGGCACGGGAGAAAGAAGTGTTTTCTAGGGATCATGGATTCCCTCAGATTACTATTCGACGTCGCGGGGCATTGCAAGAGGGGATCTCAGCCAATAAAACACTCCCAAATTTTGTTGAGATTTTATCGAAGAAATTTCAAAAGAATCTCGCGTGGTGGCGCGCGGTCGGGTTTGAACTCAGGGCGGCTGCCCTTGTAAGAGAGTGCTTTTTTAATTTAATTTAGGTCTTTAATCAGCTATTTTGTTGAGTGCAGTTTGGGTCCCACATTTTTATTAATATTCAAAAATAATTACAAATTAATAAATATAACCACGTTAAGCTGATTATTTTTAAAATGTCCAAACCAGCTATTTAATGGACAGTTCTCTTTTTTTCAACTAGCCATTAAATAACCGATTTGGACATTTATATATATATTTGTTAAGAGTGAGACATTTCTCAAAATTCATTCTATCAAATTTCACACTGTCTCTCCTCACTTTATTTTTTTTCTTCCAGATTTCTCCTCATTTTCTCAGAGTTGCAAGTAAATAACTATAATTTGTTGAAAATTCATTTTTAGTGTCAAATAGTTGTAAAATGTTAGGATTTGTTAGTAATGTATCAAAATTAGTATAATTTAGTTGTAATTAGTGTTAATTCTTTGCAGTTAGTTTGAATTATTTAATTTAGTATAATTTAGAGTAATTAGCTAAATTTAGATTAATGTAGCGTAATTTAGTATAATTAGCATATTTTAGCATATTTTAGCGTAATTTAGCATTTTTACCCTAATTAGCATAATTAAGCGTAATTTAGTGTAAATTTAGCATAATTTTACCGTAATAGCATATTTTAGCATATTTTAGCCTATTTTAGCAAATTTTAGCATATTTTCACCTTTTTTAAGCATATTTTAGCCTATTTTATCCTATTTTAGCATATTTTAGCGCAATTAGTCTATTTTAGCAAAGTTGGTCATATTTTAGCACAATTAACATATTTTAGCATATTTTAGCCTATTTTAGCAATTTTCACTTTTGAGCATATTTTAGCACAATTAGCATATTTTAGCATATTTTAGCCTATTTTAGCATATCTTAGCATATTTAGGGTTTAGGATTACTTAGCGTAAGTTAACATAATTTTATTTTTTAAATTAGGATAGCTAAAGGAGGGCCTAGGACTTGACCAGTACTAGTTGCTATTGATGAGCCGATTGCCCTTGATATCACGGAGCATTTCAGTCCTCTCCTATAGATGCCCCACAGCGATCACCGAGTCTCACTGGCTTCTCGTGAGGTACGTTACTTTTTTTTAGTTTTTTTATTTTGTTGTGTTACTATGTGGATTACTTTTTTCAATGCAGGACAAGTTTCTTTTAGATGTCAAGATGCGGTGCGTTCGGTTGTGGTATTACGAGGCGATGGATCCGTATCTCATCAATCTGGGGCTGTACAGTATTGTCTCCATAGTACAGAGTGGGAGTGGCATCATCAATGCATCTCTCATTGCATGACTAGTGGAGCAATTGCGTCCCGAGACGCACATGTTCCACTTACCATTTGGAGAGATGATGGTGACACTTCAGGATGTGAATGCCCTATGGGTTTTGCCTATCTGTGGCACACCCGTTGGTGACGTATCTGACAGCAGTCATTTTGCTAAGCACATCGATCAGTTGTTGGGAGCTGATTTGGAGGAGTTACGCGTTAGTCATGGGACGTCTAAGTTCCATATGCAGATGACCAAGATGCGATAGCACTTCAGCGTCGATCTGACAGCAGAGTCCACAGTTGAGGATATTCAGAGGTAATACCTATAAACTCTTTATATTACATTTATTATTCACTTTATATTATTTCGAAAAGTGTTTTATTATCTACTTTGTATTGCAGATATACACGGGGCTACGTGATGGACCTCTTTGGTTCTGTCATGTTTGCTGATTCCAGCGGTGATGTCGTCCCGATGATGTATCTCCCGCTGCTGGAAGACCTTGACACCCCGTCGAGCTACAACTGGAGTGGAGTTGTCCTAGCCCATCTGTACTATAGCATGTGCCATGGTTGTAAGGTAAGTTCCTATCTCTTTTTTTGTTTAATTATTTTCTCAACATGCAGAAGGAGGCAAAGCGAATGAGCCTCCGGCGTGGAGAGAGCCCGATCAGTTCAGATGCCCGGTATACGCCAAGAAATGGCACGGTACTCACCACTACAAGGATCAAGGCCACGGTGGTACCTTAGGTATTAGGTCGGTCCGAGGACAGCTGCGAACAGGTTGTCTGGACTCCGTATGATGAGCTCTACGAGAGTGAGAGGTTGCCGGGAATTTATCTGGAGCAGCAAGAGAGATGGCGGTACAGGTCCGCTAGTCTACTTCTAGATAGTGGAGCACCAATATCCAGATCAAGTACTCCAGCAGTTTGGTCATGTGCTATTGATTCCAGCCGATCCAAATTTGTCGAGGTCTGAGATTAAAAGGCTGCACAAGTAAGTCATATTCTATTATCAATTATCCCCATATTACTTAATAGCTTTGTACTGCAACTAATGTGTTCCTTACAGTACTAGCCACGGTTTATATCCCGACAGAGACTGGAGTGAGCATTATGGGGCGTATTATGCTCGAGCAGCGGCTCCCAGAGACGTCGATATATGGCATATGTTAGATGATTTTACGCCGACCCCGGGACATACCCTATTGAGATATGAGTCTTGGTACTTGCGGATCTGCATGGCATCGGTGTATTTGCAAGGCGATTACGGTACCTTCCTATGCCAGAAGATCCAGAAAGACCCAAATGGTTACACCCCCAATGGTCGCAAATGGGCTAGCGCGGTAATGCACATGAAGCAACACATTTTTTTACTAACTTATTAGTTTATAAATTTTTTATCTAACAAATTATTTTTTTTGCAGCTTTTAGTAGGGCTTAAAGGTTGCGCGCATGGGATCAAGATGTTGGGAGAAGGGGGCTATAGAGCAGCACAATAGTACTTTCAAACCTTAAAGCATTACACAAAATATTAGTGTTCTAAATAATGACGTCATAGTGTTTTCAAATCTTAAAGATATATCACTATTGTATGTTTTCAGCATAGCAGTGTTATAGCATTTTTTAGCCTTTTCACGATGACACGATAATCACTATTTAAAACCTTGCATAATAGTAATGAGCAATTTAAATTTGAATTACAGTTACATAAACATAAAGTAATTATTAATTTTGTACTATTAGGATAAAAGGAAGTTTTGTAATATTATTAAGTTAGTAAATTATTTAGAAGGAACCCATCGTTATCTACCATTACTTTTTTAAGTTTTTTTATAAAATAAAAATTAAAGATGAAAATATAAAATAATATTTTAAAATAATTAATGTCTCAAATTAAAATTAGAATAAAGTGATTAAAAAATAATTATTGAAATTATTTATCTGATAGAAAAACTATCTTTTTTTTAATGTGTAAGAATGATTTTTTTTTTTTAGATGAGAGTTCAAATATCTCTATTTTTTGTGTCTATCATGCTTCTATAAATTATAAAAAATAAGTATCTCATTAACTAATTTCGTCGTTACTACATTACTTTTATTTTACATCTCGTGCGACAATTTAAGTGTGAAGTTCAAAAATTTCTCTCTTTGTTACTCACAAACATGACATAAATAAATATATGAGTGAGGCTACGGTACTATGCATAGCACGGATTGGTTCGTGCTACGGCTCAATATTTGAGTTTTTAAAATCCTAACGGTCGATCTGAACTGTTCAATATGATTATAAAATGAATATGTACTTGCAAACCAAAATTTACATTTTTTCGAATTTTTTTACTATTTTTTTTAGATAGGTAGAAAATCACTTGATCAGAAAATTCTGGACCATCCAAAAACAGTGATTTTCTACCTATCTAAAAAAATAGTAAAAAAATTCAAAAAAATGTAAAATTTGGTTTGCAAGTACATATTCATTTTATAATCATGTTGAACAGTTCAGATTGACCGTTAGGAATTTTGAAAACTCAAATATTGAGCCGTAGCACGGACCAATCCGTGCTATGCATAGTACCGTAGCCTCACTCTAAATATATTATCGGAGAGAGTTTACAAAAATGCTTAATTTTTTTTTACAGATTTAATATACGAGAATATTATTCCTATGGGACTCTCTTGTACAAGTTTAATATTTAATAAAATGAAAAGGCTTGTTAAGCTATTTGTAAAAATAAATTCAATCCAATAAGATTATTAATGTAAATTTTTTGGTGGGCCCGATCATAAATAATCCCGATAAATTTCTTCGGGGAATTTCAGGTATCCCCCTCAAAAACTTTAAAATTACGTATTCCCCCTTCAAAGTTTGAAATTACGTATTTCTACCTCTAAACTTCAAAAACTCACAAATTTACCCATTTTATTGTCTTTTATATTAAAACTCATTCTTAATTTATAAAATACCTATTTTATCCTTTATTAAAAGCATAAAATGCCCATCATACTCAAATTTGAATTTGAAGGGTTCCTCTACTGTCTGAACTGCTTTAAGATCTGTGCATGCTAGATTAACACAAATCTTGAAGCAAACACACACATATTGAAGTGACGTGCACATATCTTAATGCGATGTGCGTAGATTGAAATTGTTTTAAAATCTGTGCGCGCTAAATCAGCACGAATCTTTAAAGTCAACACGCACATATATTGAAGCTTCACGCACAGATCTTAATGCGATACGCGTGGATCAGACGGTAGATGAACTCTTCATATTCAAATTTGAGTCTGATGAATTTTTTATGCTTTTAATAAAGAGTAAAATGGTTATTTTATAAATTTAGAATGAGTTTTAATATAAAAAACAATAAAATGGGTAAATTTGTAAGGTTTTGAAGTTTAGAGGGGAAATACGTAACTTCAAAGTTTAGAGGGGGAAATACGTAATTTTGAAGTTTTTGAGGAGTATACGTGAAATTCCTTTCTTCTGAATTGCATAATTTGTGCATTGGAGAGGATCCCCGTCTTCAGCTACAGCTGCCCACTTCGACCCTCGCTTGCTCCCGTGCAGTCCATTATGTCATCGGCATCGCTCACTTTGGCTGACCACCGGGTCCCATTATCGGCGTTGCGAGTAAGATATCCCTCCTCGTTCCAATGCTTCCCTTTTCTCCTCTGTAACTTAAATTAAAACTCTTGTCGCTCTAACCCTTGGAAAGATATGTATTTGTTCTTAGCCCCGTAATGGTGTTTCCAGAGGAACACTCTCTCTATCTCCGTATATTTACGGAATCCGACGGAACAACCTAGTGCTATTCATTAGTCGTTGCTCTCATAAATATCAACCTGAGGTGAATTGCAAAAGCTTTTGTCCTTTCTTTTTGATTTTTTTGCAGTATATTTTTTGCTTAACTACTGTTCCAGGGATCATGTTTTGTTTATAATCAGTGAAGAGAATTTTTAAAAATGGTTGGTTATTCCAATGCACAAGTTTGGAGGAATTTATCAAGTTATAGAAAGTAAGCTACGTAGGAGATTGGATTAATTGCGAGAATGGCTGTAGGAATTGAACTTATTTAAGCTTCTATTTCCAAAATTGAAGGCATTAGACATGTTATGATTAAATGTAAAACAATATGACATCTCAATTGTGATGAATTTTCACTCAATTTCCTTTTTCAGGTTGATAGTATTCCTGTTGGTGATGTTAAAGACATACCATTAACCTCTGTAGGTAATAATGTTAAAGGGATACACTTTTCATATATCATTGCTTCATATCCTGCACTAATAGCTTCACCTTCTGTTCTATTTTTCTGCTAGGTCCAGAAAACAGTGGGGTCAATGAAAGGGGAAAATTCTCCTCTAACGAGTACGAACTGCTCTTTTGTAGATAAATAGTACACCTCTGTTATCAACTTAGTCTTGATGCAATCAAGCCTGGTACTGGTTAGTAACTTGGTTCCAACTGCTTGATACTCCAGTTTGGACTCATAGATACATTTCTTTTAGTTATGCTCCTTATTTAAAAATAAGGTGAATGGGGAAGAAGGGAAGGAAGAGGAGAGAAAGGGGTTAACCTTTCTACCAAGTTTAAATTTCAGGAGGTATGAAGGAAAATGGAGATAAACCGTATTCATTTCTTTAAGATTTGTTCCCTCTTAATTTGGAGGGTAAGAAACTTAACTCTCTCCTTATTTTCTTCCCCTTCCATTCACTTTCCTTTTCTCCCGAGCTTGGGAGCAGACCCAGGTTGGATCATTCTTTTTTAATTTTTAATTTTTTGGTTATTTCGGTAAGTGATGGCTGTAACACGAAAATCCATTTTAAAATTTCATAAGATATAAACTTCTATTTTTTTCACCGCTTTTTTTGTAGATGTCCTTCAAATTCTCAAAGGTTAATTTTGCCAATAGCTGCTAAATAGAATGAAATTGTATCATTTACCAGTTACCATGAGTTCTCTTACAGTGAATTTTAGTTTATATCCTGGATATATGATTAGATGGCACTACTAATATATCATGAACTGTCACTTTGTCAGGCTGCTTCACAAGCTGAAGAGATATGGTGTTGCTGGCATCTTGTCATATGGGCTACTTAATACTGTCTATTATTTAACTACCTTTCTTCTAGTTTGGTGAGTTAATTATTGAATGAAATAAAATACAATTACACTCATCTTCTCCTTGTTAAATTTTCTGTTTCACACCTTCAGCTAAACCTTCTTTCCAGGTTTTATTTTGCTCCTGCTCCCAGCAAATTGGGCTATGCTGCAGCCGTGAAGCGGTTAAGACTTTTTAACTAGAGATAAATTTACAATGAGGGATAATTTATGTTTTTGCACTATTAATTAATGTTTTCCATTGCAGATTTGTTAAAGTAATGGCAATGGTGTGGGCTGGAAGCCAGGTCACTAAGATCATTCGAGCAGGAGGGTTGGTATACTTAAAACTTGGCTTGAAATTAAATTCTTCAAGTGGAACTCAATTTCCTGCATTTGCATAGCTGTAGATATGTATCAGAAATTATTAAAATCAACTCTCTTCAATTCAACTCCCATGCAAAAAAAAAAAAAAATCTGTTCTTTTATGCAATATAGGGCGCTGGCATTGGCTCCTTTTGTAGACAAAGGACTATCATGGTTCACTGTCAGATTCAAGTTCGAGTCTGAAGGAAAGGTAAACTCTAATTTTGAGCATCAAATTTGATGAAATGAAATATAATCCACAGATTCTGAAAGAGTGAATGTCACCTTTGATTTCTTTCAGGCATCTGTAGTGATAGCAGGTTTTTGTTTTGCACTGGCTCTTCTCTTGTTCTTTGGACTAACATTACTTTGGGCCTAGGAACAATAATTTTAAGGAATTTTCTTGAAATATATTTTTAGGCATGCTTTCCTCAATTTTTTCTTCATTTGTTACTTTTTCTCATTTTTTGCGTGTACAGTTCAGCCTAATTGACTGGAATTCCAAATTTTTATGAGAAGTATTGAATGCTAATTAGGTTGACAAGATATATCTTAAAATCTAATGAAATATGGCAGAGATTATTTGTATAGCCTTGAACTTTTAAGTTTATTTACTGTTTATTTATATTGTTTATTTTTGCCAATTCAGCATTTTGGCCAGGTAGGTCAATTATTTGTTCTGAACTAATAAATGGTTATTTATTTATTTGTTTTGTTACACAAAAAATAGTGTCATATGTATTTTTATTTTTGGAGAAGAGTCCTAAAAATTGACTAGCTCGTTAAGTTTTACAAACTCTTGATGCCCATTGAAATAAAGTAGAAATATGGAACTTGTGATATGCACGGTTTGATGTTCTAATTAGAAGTTGGCATGTTTTTTAGTACCAACAGTTTTCAGTATTCTGAGGTGATTATAGGTCTCATTTATTTCATGTTTGATGTTCTAATTAAATGATGGCATGTTTTAATACCAACAGCTTTCAGTATTGTGAGGTCATTATAGGTCTTATTTCATGATTTAAAATTCTGATTAAAAGTTGTCATGTTTCAGTACCAACAGTTTCAGTATTGGATCTATTTACATAAAAGCTCTATATGATTGATAACAAGTACAGATAGTATATAATAGCTATAACTGATATATATATAGACCCTGTCAACCGTTCAAAACAGTAGAGTGCCCATCCCCCTCCCTTCTGGTGGCTTCCCTACTACCACCATCCCAATTACAGTAAAACTGAGAAATCAATGTTCTCTAAACCTATGCACCTGCTTAGTCAGCATCCGATACTTCTGTACACCTTCTGTTGTTCTTCTATCCACCTCCGATGCAGTTGAAATGAGGGTTGCTGGGTTGAAGGGGCAGTCAATGTCTGAGCTGGAGCTGTAGATTTCTTCTCAGTTTCAGCATAAACATGTGTCCTCTCACCATGACTTATCTCTGTGCTCAAGGTCTTGTTAAAAGAATATTGTGTTGGCTTCTCAGAAATGTTTATTTCTGTGCTCAAGCTCCCCTTGTCAAAAGAGTAATGGAAGAAAAGACCTTTTGGGTTGTCTTGAATGTTTCTTCCTGTGCTTAAGTTTGTCCTGTCAATAGTATCTTGCAAAGAAAGGTCATTTGCCTTTACAGCAATGCTTCTCTCTATGTTGGAGTTCTGGTTAAAACAATCTTGTAAAAAAGGGTTCTTGTAGTTCTCTGGAAATGGTCTATTAGAACTTTCTGGCAACAACTGTTGCCCGTTACCATTGTTCTCAGAATCAGACAGTTTACTCGCAGTCTCTACCAAAAGAAGTTCCCAAACTTCTGAATCTGATTGTTTTGTTTTCTCTCTAAGTGTATCAAAAGGTGTTATAGATGAACAGATCTGTTCATATGCTTTCTTTTTCTGAGTACTTGTTGGTTCAGAGGCAACAGAGTAAGTATCAGACACAACCTCATCAGGCCTTTCTCTAGGTATAGCTTGGAGGGAGAACCTTGGTTGGCTCCTTGTATCTGACGCAGGTGATGATTCAACTGATGCAAGACTGTTATGTGAGTAGGATTTCAATGTAGTCACCAAGTTCTGGGATATCATCTGTACATGTGGGTACTCCATCATCCTTCCTACACCAATCTTAATACAAAGCTTGTAGAGGGAATCCAGCTCCTCAAATTGTTTTGCTGCCAAGTCACACGCCTCAACTGTCTTGATGCGGCACTTCATATCTAGCTGGAAGAATTTGTCAAGCAATAGAGTGAGCCCAGCAGTGATGTCATGATAGAAGTCAAAGCTCTCACGAGTAACCATGAAAAGCGTAATATGTATGAGGTGGTTGTTACGGGCTGGTCCAGTGGGTTTCATAGATATCACGCGGTCGAGCAAGCGTCGCCAATGCTCGATATGATCAAGTATTACTGCGGGCTTCATACTGACCAAATCAGTAGATCTATGACCTTGGTGGTTAAGTTTCCGGAGCTTTCCAAAGAGCACTGATTCAAGTCGAGCATCAAGGTAGCGTGCATAGGTCCGAACAAAGGCTGTGTAGTCCCATGGGTTTGAGTAGCTAGATTGAGATGTTGAGAAGTTTGATAGGTCCAATAGGCGGCGACCACCTGAATAAATGGGCCGTAGAGATGCCGCTTCATGGGAAAAGTACGTTCCACCATCACGAAGGAGATGGTGTGCAAGTTGGAGGGATTTGAGGGCAACAATCCAGTCGTGGGTCCTGGCAATGCGGCGTGCTAGAGCGTGAACACAAGCAGCAGCAGAAATGGTTGATGTGACAACCAGGAGGATAACTTCGGTAATGTGTTTTTCGTTGGCCATTTGTTCTTCATGCGAGGTAGCTTTGAGGATAGCCACATCTAGGTTGCAAGAAGATCCTGGGACATAGTTCTTGGAAAATCTTACTAGGCTGATGCTCGTCTGATCCTTCACTGCATTAACTGCTCTCGTAAACACACTCGGCATTTTGGGTTAGTTGTTCGGAAAGCTTGAGAGAAGTTTGGAAAGAAAGGTGTTGGAATTTCTCCCCTCCTTCCTTTCCTTTCTCCTCTGCTATGAGAGAGAGAGAGAGAGAGAGGGAATGGCAGGGTTGGCACTGTCCTGTGATATCTAGCGTTTCTGTGGATGGCATAGCGGTTAAGTCGCTGCTTATCAGGATGTGAGCTTTTATGAACCTTTTTGTCTATTAAGTTAACTAAATTTGGAAGATTAAGACCAAGAGGTGAGTTGTAACTACATTTTGACGGTCAACACGGGTTGTGTTTACATATATGCAAGGTAGACGATCGACTGACTACATTCATAGCAAGAACATGTTTAAGCAAATAAACGGGAAACTGGATATTAGTTCCTTCTGTTATAGTAACGGTGAGAACATGGAATTGTTTAATTTTTCTTATAGTTGCTCTGAGGGAGAACAGCATTGACTAGTTTCCCAATGCGAACGATGTGCCTAACCTTGACATTTATACCCGAGTATAATGTGGCTGGTGCGGCCGTGCGGGACATTCTTTGCTTAAACCGAAAAGTTGATCAAAGCGTTGTTAATAGAAATAACCTGAAATAGTATTAAAAAATGGTCTGAAATCAATTCCGTACTCATGACTATCACTTCGTAATTACTTCCAAATAGTCGTTTCTCTATGTTCTATACGCCACTTTGTTATCATAATTATATTTATGTACTCGAGCAGAACAACACTACAACAGAAAATGCTACCATACGGTTGAAAAATAGGTTTATACACAATTTTGCAACCGTGTCCGCGGAAGTTGTGTATAACAGGGTCGGTAAATTATACAAGGTTCTAGGACTGTGTAAGTTTTTTTTTTAAAAATGATGATTTTTTTTGCCAAAACACATCATACATGGTTTTGAAGTAAAATTTTGTATAAAACTCCTTATCCTACATGTTTTTTTACTATTAAAAACCATGTATAATTCATATTTTTTTCTGATTTTTTCGCCAAAACACATCATAAACGGTTTTAAAAGTAAAACCGTGTATGAAAATCCTTATCCTATACGGTTTAAATAAAACCGTGTATAATTTATATATATTTTTTAATCCATTGAAATCCTAGATCTGAATTCAAATTAAATCCTAGATCTGAATTCAAATTAAACCCTATATCTGAATACCAAAAACACTAAACTAAATTTAAAACTATGAATTTAAACACAAGATATACCAAAAATACTACATTTATCAATATAAACAACATTTACAATTACATCACATATTATTAGTTACATGAATAGTTGTTGTAAGCAATCTTCTGTGTTTTTTTGACTAATTTGCAAAACATATAAACATTGAATTTTACAGTTTCTTTGTTTGAGATGTATGCAGGTTTAGCTGCAGATTTAGTTGTTACGTCCGAAGGTCAAAGCAAGTCAACGATACATATCATGACAAGTTGATGTAATAAGTTGCATCCGAAGGTCAAAGCAAGTCAACGTGCATATCATGAAAAGTCGATATGATAAGTTGTACAAGATGATCAAATACATGATCTCCTTGAGCTACAACGAATTATTTGATATAGATGATCTGATGAAAGATTCATACGAGCCATTTGAAATGTCGGATATTGATGAGATGCTGAATCATGAAGATTACAGAAGATCATAGAGATTGAGATCATGAAGATTATGAAGATCACATTTTACTATTTTATTTTATTATTTTTAATTTATATCTAAAAGTATGATAAAGTAGATCTGAGGTTGAGACCACCCGAGTCTAGCCGTTGCATGGCTGGAAGTCCAATTCAAAATTCAAATAATCGGGTTTGGTCAATACTGAAAACTAGACACAAGCAAAATATGCTAAACCATTATGTTGTAGATCTTGTGATCTGAGTAATTAATAAACTCTAAACAACCAAAAAATCTCACATTAGGTTAATGTTTAGCATACTTCACTTGTCAACGGTAAATATAAAATCTCAACTTGTGACACCTGCATAATCATATAATTTTATAAGTAAAAATAATAATATTTAAAACAAATGCAATGAGGAATGTACATTATCTCTAGTTTTGTGAAACTGCAGACTTTTTATCTGATGTTAGACTTGATATAGGTTTTCAGACTTTTGTCTCTTTTGTGATAGTACGTTGAAGGGTTTGCTTTCGACCTCCACAATTTAGACTAATTGCTATCGTTATTCCCATCGTTTTTTGTTTGATTGGAAAATCCTTCAAAACCACAGAATTCTCAGGCTAGATTATCATGTACGTACGTCCCATGCATATTTTCTGCAGTACAAAACATATGCATATATAAGGGAGAATTATACATCACATATTCAATAATAAACTAATTTTTTAAAATCTTCATCTTATTGAATATAGAATTGATGATAATTTGGAATGAACATTTTTTTAAAAACAAATTTTCATCTTTGTTATACAAGTCTTCAATTCAAAATCATTCAACAACAGTACATATTATCACAAAAGAGATAAAAGTATGAAAACCTATATCAAGTCTAACATCAGGTAACTGAAAATAACAATTTTAACCATGTACAATCACTAAAAGTACGACTTGAAATTGCAACTTATAAATTAATTAAATTAGCAAACTGTTAAGAGTAATTAACATGGAGAGAGGAGGGGAGAGAGTAACGTGGAGAGAGAGAGAGAGAGAGAGGAAAGTCTAGTATACAACTTGGCAGCCGCTGCCAACATTTTCAAAAAAGAGAGGAAAGTCTAGTAAAAACTAAAAAGTCTAACATCAGATAAAAAAGGAAAGATTAACAAGTAGTTTAAAATTAGATAAAAAGGAAGTTGTATTGTATTTGTTTGAAAACCTATTGATAAAAAAGGAAGGATTAACATCAGATTTTTTTTTTTTTGGCAAGATTTTCAAAAAAAAAAAAAACAGAGAGAGGGAGAGGAAAGGAAGGGAAGTTTGGGGTTCACAAGGAGGAGGTATTTTTTTTTTTGATTGATTGGCAGTAGCTGCCAAAATATATTAAATGGTAAATAACGTCTGAATACAACGCAAATAAACCACACAGCTACCTCACAGACTTTACTCCCTACCAGTAACAGTCATAATTGAAAAAAACACAACCCTTACCAGTAAGAGGTCTCTCCTATCCAAAAATACAACCCTTACCCCGTACCGGTATCCGGTGCCCAGTCCCCACCACCCTTAATCCGGATCCGGTAAGAGATTGGTACCCATCAAGCGTCTCGCACCCGAGTTGCAGTATCTAAGCCACATATTCCCTTCATTGAGTATCCTACCCGCCAGCAGGCGCGTCGGAATGTCTCTTGATGCAAAAATCTTTTCATTTCTTCTCTTCCAAATGAACCAGCAGGCGCACCACAAAAGGAGGAGGTATTTTGTTTGATCTTTTTCAGAAAATGGGCAGTTTGTAAAATTCCCCGAAACAAAGACCAACAGACAGACTTTGTCTCTGTCTCCCTCTTTGATCTCAAAATTCGAAGTTCCAAGTTCCCTATAGGAAGGATTAGCAAGTAGTTTAAAATTAGATGGAAAAGCCTAGTAAAATAGGAGCTGTATTGTAATTGAAGTGTTGATTTTACATCTGTTCTACGATTGGAGCTGGTGTATTATTCTTGATTTTTAATTTTAAAATCCAAGCATGTGAATTTTCGAACATCCGAAAGTCCAAAAAAGCCCAAATCATATGCTCATTTCCGGCTCATTTCTCATTTTGAAAATCTGAAAATTAGGCCAATTGCCAAACGATATATTTATCAAACATCATCACCTTCCTCTTTGTAGACAGTGTGCTTTTGACAGGCAGTGATTAATACGAGGGTCATTGCCAGTCGTGAATTAAAAAGTTTTGGCTGGCGATGCCAATTAAAAGAGCTTCATAAAAAAATTAGATATTCGTACAATTTAAGGACTTTTTTTAATATGTAGTTGGGTCAACCCCACTAGAGCTCACGTGGCTGGGCCACTTATCATTACAAGGTTCCGCAATTTTGGTTGGTATAAATAAATTATAATAATTATTATTATCAATAAACACGAGTCTTGACAGCCAAACTTGAAAGCCACGAGCATTACATTACTCGAGAAAAATAAATGAAGAATATGAAAGAAGCTAAGAGTAACCAGGAAAGACAATAAAAGCCCTACCATTACATCTACAATTTTACATTAAAACACCCAACTTACAAAACCAAACCAAAAAGAGCCGCGGCTGCAAAGGCCACAATCATCAATCGGGTAATGCCATGGAACTTAACATCGGCAGCACCACTGCAATCATCATCACTTCCGCTGTAACACCCCGGTCGGACAGACTTAGCCACTCCCCCATCCAACAAGAAGCTACTATTTGTTTTGCCATTGCTGAAGAGAACACACCAAAAGTACGGTGATCCACCATCCGTTCCGCTAACTGCAGCTCCCATCTGTCACGATGTAAAAGCTTTATAATGCATTGGCCTTGTTTGATGTTTAATTGTAAACACATTTTTCATTTTTTTTCTCTCTTTCTACAGAAGTTTGTGTTGAATTGGGTGAATATAATCAGCTTCAGTTGCATAAGTAAGAATTCTAAGGCAAGATAAGTATGAAGCTTGATTGCCAAATTGAGCCATATTTGTCTATTAGGCATCTAGAAAATGGACGAAATAAAATCAACAAGTCACAGATAGGCAACAAGTCAAGTGCACAAGATAGGTAAAAGAGAAAAGCAAGTATACAATACAAAGCACTTATCAGATTGCTTTTTTTCCAAATAATGCGAAAGGCCTACCTTTTTCAATCGAGACAAATAATAACTTGGGTTTAAAGCACTTACCAGATAGCTAGCAACAGTAAATGGTACCAAAACAAACTATTGGTGAACAGTTATAAAATTATCAGAGTACCATGAACAGTATTGACAATAGATAGGCTAAAATACACATTAAAAGGCCCTAAACATGATAAAGGAAATTGAATCCACTATAACATGAAAGATATCAATCTTTGACAAGCCAATAAAATGTATTGGACAGCATGTGTTGATCAAGTTAGTTTCTCAGTAATGTGTACCAATATTTATGAACACTAATGATAATATTATCGGTCCGACTGTGTCCATGTAATACCATCAGTTTATGACATTACCAACCACCAATGTATGAAAAATGCATGCCTATTAGGCACAATTCAAATCAGATGAAGCTAACAAACTATACTGGTACAAATCAAAGGAGCCATCACAAGTAGCAGAATACCTCGGTATGGTTTTTGCTGTAGAGAATTTCGAGGCTCTTGTCATTTACAATAAGCATATCGAATGCCTGATCGGGAGTTGCATACTTAGTCTGGCACCCGATCAGGCGACCAGTGATAGATGTGAGGCTAGTTGCCACAACGCCACAACTGGGGGCAAATGTATCAGAAAAGCTGGATTCCGGGGGCTTTTTCATGTCTCCAACTGCTCCGCACTGGCCCTCATATGCCTTAATGTACTGTAGCGCTAGGCATCCCAGACCCTGGTTGTCATACAGAGATGATGACTTGTGGGCTGTCCTGTTACTGTTAATCAGCAACACTAGTTGATCTGCTGGGTTGCCTACAGAAGAGAAAAGTTGGAAACAAAAAAAATAATGAATGTCTAAGAAGACAATAATAGGATTTGAAATTTGAAACAAGATTATTGGAGTTTATCAGGTTGGTTATTGTAGCTTCTTTTTTTTTACTTGGAAAATACAGGTCTTGTTCAATTGGAAGGACTTGTTATTTATTGAACAATTTGAGCTTTTTCTGTTCCTAGTATATTTTAACTAGAGTGTAAAATTAATGTCAAATATTGAAAAGGGATAGCCATGAAAAAATCAATAGCCATATTACATAGTTCCAGATCTAGACAATTTAGGAAATGTGTTAATAGAAATAAGTAGCAGCAAATGCAGCTACCCTATAGAAATCTCTAACATACCACATATAACCCACTACATCAAATCACCATGATCTATCACAATGTGCCAATTTGATTTAAAAAGAAAAAACTCAAATGTAGCAACGAAAAATCTACGTTATAGCCAGCTCAACTAGTAACAAACAATACTTGTTAACAGCACTTAAAACAAGATTACAATTTTCAATCTGACATAATCCGAAGTTGAGAACTGAATACTTATCAATCCACATTTGGTACAAATAGGTTATTGCACAAATAGAGAACAAGAGTATACTTTTACTGTCGGTAGCTGAAGCAGACGAGAAAAGGAAGAGAGCAGTGAAGAGAAACCAGCCGGAGATCTCCATTGGAGGTGGGAGTCGGGTTTTATATGGTTTGGATCCAATCAAGCTTGTTGGGTGCATCGGAGAGATGCAATGTAGGTGATGTGATGGGGAAAAGAAACGAGAATGCTGTTGGATGGAGTGTGCTGTGAAGGAAGGGAGATGAAAGCTCACTTTCTTAAAGGATTTTCTAATTGGTATTTTGAAGAATTTGGTGTGATTGTGATTTGACGTAAATGACCCCGCCGACTGTTTCTCGTCAGCCATCACTGTTCTGGTCGTGATTCGTGAGAACACGAGAGCCCGCAAAGCCAATGGATCAAAATCTGCTGCGATCCTAAAAGAAAAACAGGACCTGCGATCCTCCATCTCCACCGTCAATTAAAATTAACTAAAATAGATAGTTGAAGTTAAAATGAGAAAATAGACTCCCAAATTTCACGCTGCTGCCCTTCTCTGCCCGCATTTTCTATACTTCAACTCTCCGTGTTTTCCAAACTTCTTAATAAGGATGATAGCTGAGCAAAACTAGGGTGTGATGTGCTCATCAAGAGAGATTGGTGAGCACACTTTTAAAAAACTATCAGATTGACTTCGAACTACGAATTCAAACCGTTGAAATTCATATACTTCGTGAGTGATATATGTACATACAAAAATTTTAAAGTTTCAAATTCATTTAGTACATGATCAAGTGGTCAAAAAAAATGATGAAAAATAAATACATAAACAAATTTAAAATATAACTTATAAAATGTTCAATGTTTTGACCGCTTGACCATGTGCTAAATAAATTCAAAACTTTAAAAAATTTGCATGTATATGCATCACTCACGAAGTATATGGATTTTAACGATTTGAATTCATAGTTCAAAATCAATCCGATAGCATTTTGGAGGTGTGCTCACCAACCCCTCTTGGTGAGCACATCACACTCTAGTTTTGCTCATGATAGCTTACCTCTAGAAGATCAACCAGGTTTAGAATTAATAGAGGATGAAGTGGAGAACTCAACTCAAAAACCAACTACGACCTTCAAGGAAAAAACAGGTAGAAAAGGTGGAAGATGCCTAACAAGTTGGATCGATAAACAAGCAAAGAGAAAGAAAGAAGAGGTGACTAAGAAAAGAAAATAAATCTGCTGTGATTCTCGGGAATCACAGGACCTGCGATCCTGAATCTCAGCTGTTGGTTTTTTTCGTGATGTGTGCATGAAAATTTACTTTTCCAAGTGTTTTCGAGATCCGCGCACAGAAAAATTTGAACCGTTGATTCGGAATTTTAGGATCCTGCGATTCCACCCAGGATCGCAGCAGATTCGGACTCCTAAGAAAAAGGAGCCGAGTAAAAATAATGACATTCCAATATTGCCCATGTCAATACTGCCACCTGGAGGTAATGAACATGTAAATAGTTTTACAGACTTGTTAAAGGTAATAGATTATGCATCTAAAATTCAGCCATCAAATAAATTCTAGATGTTCTTTAGTTTTTGTAATATTTTTTTCATATATGTAGGCTGTATCAAGTACAACTTTATTGCCTTACTCGTATTCACCGGAAAGTGCATCTGTGATTAAGGTAGAATATTGATGTACTTTCCTTTGAACATTAGTCTTTGTGATAGCAAGAATAGCAAATGAATGAATTATAATTATAAATTTTTGTGAATGCAGGAGATAGATCTAAAGCTGAACCATGATTCAACTTGTATTTTGGATGAATTCATGATTAGTGACTTCACAAATTATCAAGACCACTGATGCATTTGCTTAAGGCCTCATTTTGTATAGTTTCTTTTAATAGGTTTCCCACGAGAGGCCTGATTTTGTGTAGCCATGATAGAAATTTATAGGCATATTTTGTGGAAGAATTATCTCATTTTGTATAGTTTATGTTTAGTTGCTTTCTACAAAGAATCTCTTTTGTGTAGCCTTACATGAACTTATAAATTTATAATTTTCTGTTAACCTGGTACAAGTCTCATATTTGAGAAGTAATTCTATATGCATTATGTGATTTTCAGAAACAATAGGGTTCATTGTGTAAATTTCACAATACCCTTGTCAGACCTTGGTAAAAAGGAAATTAATAGTCAGCACAGCCATGTCAAGCAATGAAATTCTAATAGACTTAAGTAGATTGTACTTGTTTAATATGCTAAATGAGTTATTTTCTTGATGGGAATAGAAGCTTATGCATCTATAAGCATTTGAGGTTTTTTTTCAATTAAAATCCTATTTTTAAGGTTCAGTCAACTCTATAGTTGACTTTTCCATTTATTTTTCAGATCTGATTTATTTTGTTAATCTCTCCAAATTTGTTACCTCAAAAGTTCCACAAAAAATATTAAAAGTGCATCTAAATATTCTTTATATACTGTCAAAATTTTAGAAAGAAATTCAAAAGGGATAAAAAAATATGATTTTTTGAAGAAAATAGACAACAATGCCCCTGATGAACAAATGGATTGTGCTATTAGCTTAAGTACAAAAGATTTCACAAACACGGTGCAAATATTTCAAAAGAAGCAAAGTATTTCATTTTATTGAATCAAGAAGTAATTTACAACCTAAAACTATTATCCCTCTAATTACAATATAAAAAACGCAAGCTTCTTTTTTTCACCCATGTGCACTATCCCTTTCTACATCCAAGTATCCAAACAACACTCGATTTCATACATATGTAATTCATGCTTTTGATATGCTCTATTAAACCCCGTGCCTCAATCAGTTGCAGCATCGTTCACCGAGATTTTTATTAATACCCTAAAAAAAAAAAAAATATTAAAAATGCCCTAACCGCCCCATAATGAGGCGGTCCACTGATGGTAGAAAACTGCCCTATTTCTGGGCGGTCCACCTCCTCCAGAAAACCGCCCAGAGGTGGGGCGGTTCAGTGTTTTTTTTTTTTTTTTTTTTTTTTCAGATTTTATATATTTTTATAAGGAAATGTATATTGATGTATATATATTTTAAGATGTATATATTGTTAAGATGCGAGCGCGACCCTGTGCTGAATGTGTGGAATCCACAGAAGAGGGCTGAATGTATCAGCTGCATGTGTAGCGTGGTCTGCACCGAGAGGCTCTGCACCGGATGCACTGGGAGCCTCTGTACTGGACGAACTACCGCCCCTCTCCATAGTATCTGCAGTGCACAATTTGCAAATAACTTAAATTTCACAATTTTAGATATAAAAATGTATAATGTAGGGATTTTAAATCGAAACACTAATTTTGTACCCTAAATTCTAATTTAATTTTGTACCCTAATTTATAAACCCTAATTTAATTTATAAATCCTAATTTAATTTATAAACCCTAATTTATAAACCCTAATTTAATTTATAAAACCTAAACCCTAATTTAATTTATAAACCCTAATTTAATTTATAAATCCTAATTTAATTTATAAACCCTAATTTAATTTATAAAACCTAAACCCTAATTTAATTTATAAACCCTAATTTATAAACCCTAATTTAATTTATAAATCCTAATTTAATTTATAAACCCTAATTTAATTTATAAAACCTAAACCCTAATTTAATTTATAAACCCTAATTTATAAACCCTAATTTAATTTATAAATCCTAACTCTAATTTATAAACCATAATTTAATTTATAAAACCTAAACCCTAATTTAATTTATAAACCCTAATTTATAAACCCTAATTTAATTTATAAATCCTAATTTAATTTATAAACCCTAATTTAATTTATAAAACCTAAACCCTAATTTAACTTACTCGCGTCGAGAAAATCAACAACCCGCACACGGCAATTCAATTTCCAAACTGAACCATAAACTCTAATTTTTATCAACTTCATCGCGTCGGGAAAATCAACAACCCGCACACGGCAATTCAATTTCCAAACTAAATTCTCTTAATTCTACAAAAAAATAAATTAATAATTTACGTAAACGTACCAGAAAAAATCCGATCGAGAGAAAGTTGGCCGAGAGAGAGAGAGAGGGTGGCCGAGAGAGGGAGAGAGGGGCTGAGGTGGGGGGGGCTGGTTCGGGTGGGGGGTGGTGGTGGCGGGGGTGGGGGAGGGGAGGGGCGGCCGGGTAGGAGGAGGAGAGACCGGGTAGGGGGCGGGGAATAGGAGGCCGGGGGTGGACGGGGGTGGGCGGGGGGGGGGGGGGGGGCGGGGGGGTGGCTGTCGGGTCGGGTAGGAGGAAGGGTGGGGGGGGGGGGCGGGTGGGTTAGAGGGGAGGGAAGGGACCAGAGGGGGCTTAAGCAAAAAAAAAAAAAACGGGCTTGAACCGCCCCATCATTGGGCGGTTGGGTATAGGGGGTGAACCGCCCAGTGATGGGGCGGTTTGATGGAGGGAGTGAACCGCCCCATCATGAGGCGGTTAGGGCAGTTTTAAATTTGTTTTCAAAATGAGGGTAGATTTGATATATATATTTTTTTTAGGGTATTAATAAAAATGTCGGCATCATTCATATACATGCTCTATTCATATTTTTATTTGCTTAGAATTTATGAATTCCTTTTCCTTGATATTGTAATAGGCTTGATTCAATTCCTCCTGTGTGGAAGAGAGTAATCTATTCTTGATGGGAATTATTAACGATGAAAATTTCTCTACAAATCATTTCGCTTTAAATATTCTTCATTTTCTCTCAAGATTGGAAAAATATGATTGTTTCCATCAGCACAAAATATGCTCTTCATCTATTCGCAAAAATACAGTAGCCCTAATAAATATTATTTATCCTCTTCACACAATGAATATAGCATATCGGAAAAATTCTCTACAGATTCAGAAAGATTGAATAATTTTCATTTTCATTGTCGAAAATATAGAGAAAGAGGAGAAATGAAACAGAGAGAATAGAGAAATAAGGAAATAGTTTAATTAAAAGAACCAGAGATAGCTGTAAGAAGAAATAAGAAAATAGATTGTTAGAAATTCATTTAACTTTAATTGTGACAAACATGTAGCAATCTGTGTGACGAATATATTTTAAATTAAATTTAGACTTTTACATGTAAAATAAATATATTTAATTAAAAGAAACATATTATGTAATTGGAGGCTAATATTCAATAGGAAAATTTATTTTTCAATCGGCGGACGAGGACAAGTACGTGCATAAGAATGGAGATGATTTGCACCGACCGACGACATAAATACGGCAACAGACATACCATAATTTTATGCTGTCGTCCTTCCTGGCTATTTGCCTGTTTCCATATAATTCCATATCCTCACTGTACACTACCCACATCCATCCCTCTGATCTCTTTGCCTTCCCTCCCAATTTCTTCCTTGCGAGTTGCGAAAATCTCCCACAGCGCTAAACAATCCTCCGTTAACAATGTCACTTCCTTCCCATCTCCCCACCTCCCCGCCAAACCACCCTCAATTCCTCTAATACAAACCCACGTTGGGTTACCAATCTCTCCCCCAAATAGCCTAGTAAATTCTTCCCGTTTGCAAACCCACAATGGGCTACCAAGCTCTCCCACAAGGATCCGGCACCGGCACCACCGGTAACACTGGTACCGGCGCCGCCTCAAGCCCCAGCTTCTCCGGCCACCAAATGACGCGTCGCACTAACTCGTTCAAGCGCAGCCCTAAGGCCGACGTTGAGCTTCAGATCGGCTCACCAAGGTCTCCATTAGCCGACGCTACAGTTAATCTAAATAATGAATCAAGTGTGGACGCGCCATCGGCGCACCATGGGAAGTCTCGATTTGGTGTTTTCAGAAAGCACGGCGGCGCTGACAAGAAAAAGATTGGGAACTTTGCTCTCCTGGTTTTTTGCGGGTTTTGTTTCCTTCTCGGTCTGGTCAAGTTCTTCGCTGGGAGGTATTTTGGAGTTGGATTAGTGCCTCTGATTTCAAAAAGTTCGACCTTTGAGTTTAAGGTGAGTTAAATTTCTTTCTAGTCTTCTTTTTTTCTTATAAATCTCCGTGATATCTTGTTTCTGCTTCTAACATTTCGAGCAAAATGTAGTAATTATGGGATATTACGGGTGACTATACTGTGAAAATTGTATCGATGGAATGAATGAGTGACAGCTAGTTAGAATTACAAATTATTATTCATTTATTTTGGAAATGAATTCTGTTTGAACATTACAACTTGGTTATTTTTTTTAGGCTTTTAGCTGTTCTGTTCAATCTTTTTGAAACATGCTTCAATCACAATTTGCTGATTTAAAGGATTACTTCAATAACCTACAAATAAAGCAATGCTAATACAGTATAAATTAGCTCCAATTTGAAAAATGTTGATTGCTTCAAAATCTGAATTATTCTAGTCATATCTAGTTGGAGATACTGTACTTTTTAATGTTGCCTAAAGGTACTGCACTTTGAAAGTTTGGTGAGATTGCTTGGGACCTTTTGCTGGTATCCGTAATTAATTATAAGGAGATATTGTGAGGTGTAAGCATGTTAGCGAATTCTTCAACACTTGGGAGAACTTAATTGTTGACTTAGGCATCCCATGTGTTCTCTCCACTAAATGACTGTCCTCTAATCTAATATTTTAATTACAACATAAATTATCTTTAAGATACCTAATTCTTAATTTGGTTCATAAAGTTTCAACTTCTCATTCTGGTTCCTAAATATATCAATCTGTACCATTTCTTACCTTAACATTTCATTAAAAGAAGGCTGGAATATCGCATGAAACATCTATATTTTTTCTTATTAAATTTGAGGTATATTGCAATGTATTGTTATTTTGAAATTAGCCTTCACAATTTTCGTCAATTTGTTCAACATGAAATGTTAGTAAGAACCAAAAGAGTACAAGTTGAAATCTTTTAGGGAATTAAATGGAAATTTTGTACCTTTGCTGACCAAAATGGGAATTGCATGATACTTAGGGTCACCTTACAGTTAAAAGCTTATTTTAATGAAAATTCTGCGAACTAAGAGGGAGATTTCTTTGGTTTGCAGGATATAGGTACAACAGACTCTAATAATCTAGAAATCAAGGTACCTCAAAACAATGGAGGAAGTGGTACCGGAGAGAGTGAAAGGATGCTAACGGCCCTTGAGTCAGGGATGCAGGTCCACAATAATGAGGCAGGAACCCGCTTCTTCCTACCCTCCTACTTATCTTCTGATTGATTTATTTATTTTTTTGCTAAGGTTTCTTTAGTAATAATGTTATTTTGTTGCGCAGTTTTCTTCAGGCATATGGGCTCAGCCTCTTGCCCAAAATTTTGTCCAGTGCATAGATACAAGCTCTCACAAAAGTATGTTTGATCCTGAGCAAAATGCCTAGTTACATTATGAGTTTGTTATACACATTTTACATACCTGTTTGTTCATGATCCAGTACTGGTATCAGAAAGTTTCTTAATTGTGTAGTTGCTGAGCCTATACCAGCTAATTATGGCTTTTGTCATGGTTATTTGGTGGTGAATTACTTTAGAGCTAGTTCATGCGCTAGTTGTAAAGATAAATTTCTTTTGAAAACTTGAGAGATTCTGAAAATGTTTTTTACAACTGTATTGTTGAACCTGTTTTTCCATTAAACAATTGGGCCAGATGATGGTATACTTTTGTATCCACTGGATCCTTGATTAATGTTAGCTATTGAAAATTTAATATATATTTCTTCATGGTTCTGTAGACCTGGATCCAAAGACGAATGGCTACATTCTCATGAATGCTAATGGAGGTTTGAACCAGATGAGATTCGGGGTCTGAAATAGTTGCACCAATATATTCATTTTCTTAAAATTAGGCAATAAGACTGGAACCACCCAAGTTTTGTTCCTTTGACTTCTATTTTACAATAAAGCACTATGCCAAAATCCATCACTACCAGAGCTATTACCTTGCATTCAAAGTTTTGAAGTGTTAACAACCCGAATAACCTGACCGAACATGAGAGTTCTGAATTGTTAATGACTTGACTGACTTCAAAATCTCCTTTGACGTGACCCAACCAAAACCTGGTCAACTTGAAATCTGAATAAGAACTTAAAATTGCCCCAATTGAGTTGAGGGAAACAAATTAACCCTCATCCTGTATCAAAATTTGTTTAGATTATGATTCAAGTAGACTATGATACAGGATGGATGACTCCTTAACTTAAATCATCTGGCTCTATTCATTCTGTACTGCATGATCTGTGACCTGGAGCAGGCTGAAACTTGACTGAGCCAGTTAAACATAAGCTGAAACTGGAGACAAATTTAATGATTGAACTTAAAACCAGAAATTACCAGGCCTAAAAGTTGAACCTAATATAACCACATGTTTGCAGCTCTTAGTAGTTAAAAAACATGAATTAGGACTAGGGGCGGACACAAGATTTCTATCAGGGAGGGGCAGGAATTGGGTTAAAATAGCTTATCGGGTTCAAATCCATTTACTAATCGGGTACTAGATAAAATAAACAATTAACATAATAAGAAACAATAAAAATAGTATAGTCTTACATAATAAAAAATAACAAAATAATATCATTTTACATATTAAAAAACAACAAAGTTGGTCCGAATCCGTAAATTTCTATAAATTTTTTATAAAAACAACAAGGTTTCTCATTAACAGTGTTTTTGGACTGGTCTGGCGGGCTTTCTAGTTTCAGAGAGTGGCAAAACAATTTCCAGGGAGAGACAAAGTGGTACCTGTATTTTTCCACTGAATTTTAAAATTCAGGGAGGGGTAGCTGCCCTCCTCTAGCTGTGTGTGGGTCTGCCCCTAATCAGGACTTGTGTTGTGCAAAATGCAGAGGGAAACAAAGTCACTAAGTATGAGTTTTGTAAAGTTCTTCTTACTATATTAATAATTTCTCAAGGCTGTTAGTGATGGGTTTTTGGCAAAGATTGAGATGATTTAAGAAAGTGGAGGCCTAGGAGCAGCTTATGGTGAACAACAGAAGCTTATGTTGTTCTAGTTTCAAAGTCATTATTAATTTTTTTGGAGTAGTGATATCAATCATCTGTTTCCTTTTTTTTGTGTGGAAATAGTCAACAATTTAAGAAAGTGATGGGTTTTTGGCAAAGATTGATATCAATCATCTGTTTCCTTTTTTTTGTGTGGAAATAGTCAACAATTTAACAAAATAAAACTAAAAGAAAATGATACAAAGGTAGTTGTGACGATGCCAATTTTGATAAAACTCAATTTTAGTATGCAGATATGTGATATGGTTGCTGTGGCTAAAATAATGAAGGCTACATTGGTTCTTCCTTTGCTTGATCATACCTCATACTGGGCAGATGACAGGTATTCCATTTGTCCTTATAATAATAATTATTATCTCTTCAAAAACAGATAGAAGTTTATTCTAAGTTACATAACCGGTATGTGTATTGGTGCAACATGGTAGTGTTACTCCAGAAGTTTTCAACTGAACTCAAACTATGTCTGATTAAGGCTTGACCCTGTTAGTTGGCTGCAAGTGCCATTGGCTCCTCAATAAGCCTTGATTTTTTCTAAATTTTTGCAGACTGAAAATAACACCAGAAATTTGAGTTTAGAAGGCAAACCATACTGATTGCTTACTCAGCCAACAAATAACATTTGTAACAATGCCTGCTTTATGACATCTCATGACTGTTCCTTTCTCTATATTTCTAAATTATTGGTTTTCTTTTCACCAGCGAATTTAAGGATCTTTTCAACTGGAAGCACTTCATAGACACACTGAAGAATGAGGTTCATATTGTGGAAAGCTTGCCAGCTGCTTATGCAGACATTGAACCTTTTTCAAAAACTCCCATTTCTTGGTCTAAGGTCAATTCAATTTCCCCGTGCGCATAATTCTTTGTACTCCTTTGAAGTGTTTAGTATGAAATCTTCATCATTCTGTTTGTGATTTGGTTGTTTAATATAGGCATTTACTGTATGGCTTTTGCATCATTATGCATTTGTTTCTCTAGCCATTTAAAGCTTCTTCCTTTGTATTTTCAATTTTGTAGAATGATTTTTGCCTGAATAATAGCACTTGGCAGTTCAAGAGTAACTCAAGAATATTGAAAACTTTGATAGAAGGGAAATGTTTGTAAAATTTGGGGAAAATATAAAGAAGAAAGTTGGTCATTAAAATTATGAAACTAAGTAGCGACAACATAGCCTGTTAGTATCCTGTCGCTCAGATCTCAGTTGATGCCATGGTATTTAAATTGCTTATATGCATTGTAGTATTGAAGTAAAACCGATCACTTAACACATGTTAGTGTATTAACTTCAACTGAATGCCTGATGGTGCTCATGAATGCAGAGTGCGTCTTACTGCACTTTGCTTTTTGTTTGGTTAAAATTTATCTAAGCAAGTCTAGTCCAGTAATTACAGATTCTGAAGTAAGACCCTATTGTAGCATAAGATCAGCAGTTTATTTGTTTGGGGCTGAGCTCTCCATTAGATGCTGAATTTTCATGAATCATTTTACAGCTCTTCCCATTTAATCCTTGCAGAGTTCTGTACTTGTTAACTCTGAATTTATGGGTTATAGAACTGTTTTGATTTACCTTTTTCAGGTTAGCTACTACAAGACAGAAGTGCTGCCTCTATTGAAAAAGCACAAGGTGATGTACTTCACCCATACGGATTTTAGACTGGCGAACAATGGGATCCCAAGTTCTTTACAAAAGTTAAGATGTCTAGTCAACTACAGGGCATTGAAATACTCTTCCACCATTGAAGAACTAGGCGCTACCCTTATTTCTAGGATGAGGCGTAACGGAAGCCTTTTTCTTGCTCTTCATCTAAGGCAAGTCATCTTCCTATATTATTTATTTCATTTTTTATTTAATAAAGCAATGATATTTAAATGTGTGTCCATGCACACAGTTCTCAGAATAGAATGTCTTGGTCTGTTATGAAATAAGTAGTATATCCAAAAGAAAGTATCAGCCACAAATACTTACAAAATTTGAAGTAGAATTGCAGTTTGTGTTGAAGTTAAGGAATCGAGAAACAGATCTTTCTTTCCTTGGGAGGGGGCGGGGGTTGCGGGCCTTAAAATCATGTTGTGAACGTGGGCTACACTAATTGGACTTTTCTGTAAAGTGAAAGTG
Organism: Carex kokanica; assembly: GCA_025461125.1. NCBI lineage: Eukaryota > Viridiplantae > Streptophyta > Magnoliopsida > Poales > Cyperaceae > Carex > Carex kokanica. Next base: position 630,718 of record JAJGRX010000376.1, read on the forward strand.
GATATTTAGCGTGTGCTGATGCACATGAGTGTAGTGACAATTATTGACCTGACCTGACCCTGATCTGGATAGGAATGACCAGTCAGCTTGATGGTTCTGGTTTGACCCAACCTGCCAGAGGGTCTGATCCAGTCTGTTTATCTTGTATCTCGTTCATTTTTTTTTTGCATAAAGAAGTAACGAGATTAGACTACAAATTAACCATTAACAAAATGTAGAAGAATATCTAAGCCTAATGAATAACTAGGACCAACAAAATTCTGCAATGTTGAGTGGGTTGGTTACAAGTCAATGTCTCAACTTACCAGTGGATTGGATCCGACCCAAGCTGCATGTGATTTTTTAGTTTGGGAAATCATTGATCAATATAGTCAGAATAAATTATATCTGTCCATAAAAGGGTTACGAATTGTCCCGTTGCAACCCCTATGCAAAACAGTATCTCACAGTATGAGATCTTTGATTTCTGATTTATATGATATGCTTGTTTGGACTTTGGTTTTCTAGAATTTTGAAGATATGATTTTTAGTAAAAAAAATGAACTCAATCTGGTAAGACCTATTTTTTTGCAGTTGCATATATTTCTTTTTTTTTTTTGAAAATCTTCGCAGAAGCTGTGAAGTCGTGAGGGGGAATTGAACTCTCGACCTTTGGATAACCAACTGTCTTAGGACCTTTTTTCCTAACAAACTGTGCTACCTCCCCTTTCTCGTCGCATAAATTTCTTGCTAAGTAAAAATTATGAACTCAGCAAGCTTAACAATTCAATAATTATCAAACCATGGTACAATCTTTGAAACCTAATGTGCACATTCCCAGTTACTAGTCCTTTCCATACAGTTAACCAATATCTAACTATATGTTCAGATATGAAAAGGACATGCTAGCATTCACCGGGTGTAGCCACAACCTTACAGTAGAGGAAGATGAGTCTCTTCGCAAGATGCGCTATGAAGTAGCCCACTGGAAAGAAAAGGAGATCAACTCAACAGAGAGAAGGCTCCTAGGGGGTTGTCCCTTGACCCCTAGAGAAACGTCCCTTCTACTAAAAGCGCTAGGGTTCTCCTCTGAAACACGAATATACTTGGTGGCAGGTGAAGCTTTTGGAAATGACAGTATGAAATATCTGACAGATGATTTTCCAAATATTTGTTCTCACTTGAGCTTGGCCACGGAGGAGGAGCTCAGGCCGTTCCAGAATCATCAAAACATGCTTGCTGGGCTGGACTATGTGGTGGCTTTGGAAAGTGATGTTTTCATCTATACATATGATGGGAACATGGGGAAGGCAGTGCTGGGTCATCGAAGGTTCGAGAATTTCAGAAAAACCATCAGCCCAGACAGGTAATGGACTATATTTTTTTTGTTTTTATTTATTTATTTGATTACTTTTTTTGTGTGAATGTATGTTATTTCATGCATAAGATGACCACATATGATTATCAATTCATACCAGCCTTCATCGTCAATCAGTTGTTGACTTGTACCTGCTGTACAATTGAGTTTTTTTGGTATGATAAAATCTCTGGTATGATAAAGTTCATTAGATGTGATAACAATTATGCTAGCAAGGCATAACAGAAAGGAATGAAAATTATATTGCTGACCATTACTTTAAGGGCCAATTACTTTAAGGACCTGTTCGGACCATTACTAGTAAGGCACAATTATACTATATTCGGACCATTACTTTAAGGGCCTGTTCGGATGGTTATGAACCTGCAGTTTAGTGGAATTTTAGACTCAATGAGAATTCTCTCATGGGGGCTGTTTGGATGCTTTTTCTTTTTCTTTTCTTCTAACATGTCATTTGGATTTTTTTCCATCTTTATTCACTTCCCTTTGGAAAATCTGCGGGAAGAAAAATAAGATCAAACCAAATTAATACTCCACAAGCTTTTCAAATAAAAAAATGTGAATGCATTAGTGCTCCGTATTGGATAAATTATAGTTGTTTATACTGTCCTTGCACCTGAATCTCATAGAAATTAACATGATATCAAATTACTCAATTTAATTTTCTAATTATAAAAAGAATGCTTTCAGTTATCGAATATCATAATTAGTTTTTCCTTTATTTTAATATCATTAATGTAATTAACATGGCTAACTAAAAAGAAACTTTTTCATTTATTATACTTGTACAATTTTATTTTTTATTTTCCTAATACTAGAATTGATTAAAAAACTATTAATAACTATTAATCAGAAAAGTAGTATTCATAACAAGTATTTCAAAAAGCAAAAAACAGTTTCTCATGAATATCTTTCTCAAATTAAAAAGGTATTATCAAACATTTATTTTAGGGTAAATTTCGTTGGAGGTCACTAAACTTGGTCATTTGTCACGAATTGGTCACTTAAGTTTGATTTGTCCCTTTTTAGTCACTCAACTTTGTCATTTGTTCCAATCAAGTCACTATACTTTTCCGTCCAAAATCTTAACGGAACATTCCCATTCTGTCCAAAATACTAACGGAATGAGCTATAAAATACTAATGGAATGAGCATATTCCGTTACATATTCCGTTAATATTTTAGACGTAAAAATATAGAGTGACTTGATTGGGACAAATGACAAAGTTGAGTGACTAAAAAGAGACAAATCAAACTTGAGTGACCAATTCGTGACAAGTGACAAAGTTTGGTGACCTCCGGTGAAATTTACCCTTTATTTTAGCACATTCTCATGATCATTCCCGCGCATATTCGAGGATGTGGGTTTCCATGTTCAAAAAATCTCATCTCGCTCGACAACCGAACAGGCGGTAAAAGTGTTTGGTTTCAAATTTTGATCCGTATACATTTTATTTTGAAACTGGGTCGGTTTGATTGAATATTAAGTTTAATAATGGATTCTTCGAGTCTAGTAATTTAGATCTGGGTAGATAGATGTAAGCATTGATGAACCAGCACTGTACTGTTCTGGTACGGTGGTACCATGTGTTAAAGTAACATTATAATCCTTAAAAATCACTTGCCAAACCTTTTACCTATGATCTATCTAAAATAAAAGCTCCACTCTAAAACAAAATTAAAATGTTGGTCATAATAATATAACGCAGCGCCATATGTAAGATTGAATCGGTATTAGATTGGGTATTTGTATGGTTATTTAGTCAGGTTTATATATGGATCGGGTATGTAGGTTAATACCATACCGTACCCATTATAATGGGTCTGGATGGTACTCTGATCGGACATAGATTAATTCTAAACCTTACCCATAATTTAATCAAGTATATTCTTGAAACCATGCCTTCGCTATTTTAATTGGGTCCCAGTTGGCTCAAGTTTGGATCCGGGTGGAGACCAGATCCGGACAAGATAATCGGGTAAATGTAGCACCTCTACTGGTGTACTGATATCATATTACTCTCTCTTAAAGATGACCAGTATCTTGTGGGATTTAGGCAGTAAAATTTATCATTCATGCTGGCCCTGATACATATTCAATGTCCATTATGTTAGTTGATGTAAAAATGCCAGATTCAGGTTTTCCTTTTTTTTTCTGTGAATAATGAATGTTATTATATTTTTTGCACTTCTCGCGGATGGAAAAATTGGATAAGGTGCTAACACTAGTGTTATACAGGATGAGCTTTGTGAAACTAGTAGATCGGTATGACACGGGAGAAATAACATGGAAAAAATTCAGCTCCAAAGTGAAAAAGTTACACAAGGACCGATCCGGAGCTCCTTATCTTAGGGAACCTGGCGAGTTTCCGAAATTGGAGGAGTCTTTTTATGCAAATCCTTTGCCTGGCTGCATATGCGGGAAATAAATTATATGCGGTTCTATGGTACAATAACTGCAGATAAAAATCACACTTATGATCATGTGACAGACTGACAGGGGTTCTAGAGGCACGAATTGTGGCCTCCAACGGTGGCAATTCTTTTTGTCAACTTTATTAACTGAGAAGGGGCATTAAGCTTAATTGGTCTGACTGAGTATTGCAAAGCACACAAAATTAGAAAGATTACTGGGTTGTAGAACTAGGAAATAAATCTGCTGTTATTCCAAAGGGATAACAAGACCCTGTTATTCCGATCCTAGCTGTTGACTTTTGTCGAGATTGGGGTACGAAAAACTTTTTTCCTTGAAATTTGTGCATGAAAAAGTTTGAATGGTTGGAATAGGAATAACAGCAGATTTATATCCGTAGAACTAGGTACCTTGTAGGAAAGTTGTAAGGTGGGGTTTCTTGTTGTTGTATCATCATTCATATTATTTGTATAAATTAATTATATAATTATAGACGAAGCTGGTACTATATTTCATTTTTGTGCTTTATAGAAATGAACTTGTTTTTGTTGTTTTTGCAAAATGAAGTCACTATGCTAATTGACATCTCTATTGTGCTGTTTGACTTCCATCTGAACTTAATGCAACATCCTTGGCTACCTTTCTAAAAAAAGAGTTGGAAAAGTTAGCTTATTCGTTGAATTAAGTTCAAATTATTTTTGTACGCTAATAGCTTATGAAGATCTCTACATTCTATATTATGCCAGCTGCGGCACGACAAGTTGATTGCATTTTTTTTTTTGTGGGAGCAAAGTTGGATTCAACCCACCCAGTTGACCGCATAATTGAATCCTACTGGCTAGGTTTTGTGAATTGGAAAGGTGAGCTGTTATGAACTATATTAAGAGGATCGTAAATGCAATTTGGTTTATTGAAGTCTATTTTTAGAGTTGGAAGTTTGAGAAACGTAAGATGAAAATTGATAAAATTGGTTTTAGTTCATATTAGGGGTAAAAACTAAAAAGGATCGGATACGGATTATATAGTGGTAAAATCATATTCATATCTGTTTTATTATAGATTATATATTAGACGGATATATATATAGAGAGAGAGAGAGTGACTAAGGTCAAAGTGGTAGTTTCTAGCCTCCGGTGCTGTCAAGTCGTTTTTGGATTTTCAAAGTCCAAATGGTCGATCCGAACCGTTCAAGATTGATCTCCATATTGAAATGTGCTTGGAGACCAAATTTTACATTTTTTGGAATTTTTTTACTATTTATTAAGCCACTTTGAAAATTGCTGATCCGGATGAACAGTAAAAACAGTGCAACCAAATTCTGGACCACCGGATCAGAAATTTTCAAAGTGGCTTAATAAATAGTAAAAAAATTTCAAAAAAAGTAAAATTTGGTCTCCAAGCACATTTCAATACGGAGATCAACTTGAACGGTTCTGATCGACCGTTTGGACTCTAAAAATCCGAAAACGACTTGGTAGCACCGGGGGCTAGGAAACTACCACTTTGACCTTAGTCACTCTTTTTTTTTTTAAATTACTTGGTAGTGGCTAACCTTAGTCTCTCTCTCTCTCTCTCTCTCTATATATATATATATCGATTGGATTAGATTAGATATTTATTAAAAATATATAAAAATTTAAAATTATATATGTATCCGTATTTGCACATGAATTGAATTGGATTGGATCAAATATTTATAAAAAATATATAAAATTTAAAACTATATCTGTACCTGTACTACAAGTACAGATATTCAGAATATATAAAATTTAAAACTTTATTACTCACTTTAATAGTTAACGTGTTGAATGACTTACCAAATTAGTATGACAACTTGCGCGAAAAATAATGACCGAAATTTTTTTAATTACCACGGTAAAAAAAAACTAAAAATTCAAAATTAATTAGTTACCATTCTAAATTTTAAAATCCAACCACCACTCAGACTACCCAGCCTGCGTATGAATTTTGATGTGTGCGTCAGCCCAGGTTGTGCGCTATTTTTTTTAGTTATGTTATGTTGTGCATATACTTTGTAGTATAAAATGTTGATCAGATTGTGCGTATAATTTGTAGTAATTTGCACACTAACATACTTAGTACAAAATGCTGCTCATATTGTGTGTATAATTTGTTATAGTAATTTTTAGTTCAAACTTAGTACAAAATTTTATTTGTTAAACAAGTGTGTTTTATTTTCTACAATTTCTCCATCTAATTTGATGCGAACATATAACTTTAAACACCATAGAACAAAATAAGAAAAAAACTTAGTTCAAAAATTTCAAACACAACAGAATATAACAAAAAAAAAAAGTTGGTGCGCAAGCTAGGCTGGCGCACCAACAACAAAAAATAAAAATAATATATATATATATATATATATATATAGAGATGGACTTAGCTACTTCATGGAGTAAAACGACTTTGTACTTCACGCCATATCTTCATTTTCAAAGTTCAAATAGTCGATTCGAACCTTCCAACATGTTCTTCATATTGAAATGTACTTGGAGACCAAATTTTACATTTTTTGGAATTTTTTTACTATTTATTAAGCCACTTTGAAAATCTGAAAATCCTTATGAACAGTAAAAAACAGTAAAAATTTCTGGACCGCCGGATCAGCGAAAAGTGGCTTAATAAATAGTAAAAAAATTCCAAAAAAATGTAAAATTTGGTCTCCAAGCACATATCAATATGGAGAACAACTTGAGCGGTTTGGATCGGTCGGTTGGATTTTCAAAATGGAAATAATGAGGCGTGGAGCACCAAGTCGTTTTACACCATGGCTTAGCTAAGCCCAGCACTATATATATATATGTGTGTGTGTGTGTGTGTGCTGGGCTTAGCTACTTCATGGAGTAAAACGACTTGGTGCTTCATGAAAATCACTGATCCGGCGGTCCAGAAATTTTTACTGTTTTTTACTGTTCATAAGGATTTTCAGATTTTCAAAGTGGCTTAATAAATAGTAAAAAAATTCCAAAAAATGTAAAATTTGGTCTCCAAGCACATTTCAATATGGAGAACATGTTGGAAGGTTCGAATCGACTATTTGAACTTTGAAAATGAAGATATGGCGTGAAGTACAAAGTCGTTTTACTTCATGAAGTAGCTAAGTCAGACTCTATATATATATATATATATTTGGTGCGCAAGCCCAGCTGACGCACACGCCAATTTTTGCACGCGAACTGAACTTGCGTGGCTGGTATCTTTTCAAATTCAAAGTTTAGGGTGGTAAGTAATTAATTTTGAATTTTTACCATGGTAACTAAAAAAATCTGGTCTGGCGCACACGCCAATTTTTGCGCTCGAATTGAACTTCCGTGGCTGGTATCTTTTCAAATTCAAAGTTTAGGGTGGTAACTAATTAATTTTGAATTTTTACCATGGTAACTAAAAAAATCTGGTTTGGCGCACACGCCAATTTTTGTGCGCGAATTGAACTTGCGTGGTTGGTATCTTTTCAAATTTAAAGTTTAGGGTGGTAACTAATTAATTTTGAATTTTTACCATGGTAACTAAAAAAATTTCGGCAATAATGATTTAGGTGTTGATAAATTATTTTGTATTGTTACTCTTTATGACATCTCATCAATATACTTCACATTGGATTGAAAATTAAGAAAGACATAATCCATTGTAAATATATATATTATGATCTCAAAATTAGTATAATTTATGCAATTTTATTACTTAAGGCATTGGAGTGAACCAAATGATGATATGATTGGAAAAGATTATTATGAAAAGGAAACAACTATTCATAATAGATACTTTGATGTTATGTACAACTTACATGATAGGTAACCATTTTCTTACTCTTCAGACAACAAACTATTAAAAATAGAAGAACCTCTCGGGGAAATCAAAACCACAGTGTATATTAATAAATGAAACAATGGTGGATATTCACAACTAGGCAAATTTTGCTTAGAATGAGGGATAGAATTGGATAGGAGATCACACAAGAGATTATTGTATTTTACTTGTGATTTTATTTCACAAATAACTTGATATAATTGAGATATCATGTAAATAATTTTTCTTATTAATACTAACTGTTGTTCGATACTTGCCGACAACCTTAAAAAAATATATATATATTAAAAGAGGAGGGATCCAATTACACCTCTTTTGATGACACATCATGACACCGTTTTTTATAGGTCAATTTTGCGATTTCAAAATCCAAACAGTCGATCCGAACCGTTCAACATGATCGCCATATTAAAATGTACTTGGAGATCAAATTTTACATTTTTTTGAATTTTTTTACTATTTATTAAGATGGTTACAAAATTGCTGTTTTTCAATAGTTTGAAAACAACAATTTTTGTAACCATCTTAATAAATAGCAAAAAAATTCAAAAAAAATGTAAAATTTGATCTCCAAGTATATTTTAATATATCCATCATGTTGAACGGTTTGAATTGACTATTTGAACTTTGAAAATGGTAGGTGTCAAAGTGTGTCACCAAAAAAGGTGTAATCGGATCCCTCCTCGTATTAAAATAAGGCTCACCTCTTTCTCAAATTTGTTCCGACCACCTTCTCCTTCGAGTTTGCTCCAATCACCTACTCCTTTGTTCGGAAACAGATTAGACAGTTTACATATGTGCTAGGATGAACATGAAATTCATTACACATTTCAAATTTTGTCGAAATTTTGTTGGAATGGTGGAAGAGAGAGAGCAGTCAGAATTTTGTCGTTTGGAGACATATATAAAGATTTGACAGCTGGCCAGCTTGAAATTAATATTGTTTAAATTGTATGGAATGAATGAGTGACAACTAGTTAGAATTACAAATTATTATTAATTTTATTTAGAAATGAATTTTGTTTGGACATTACAACTTTGGATAATTTCTTTTTAATTTTTAGCTATTCTGTTCAATCTTTTTGAAACATGCTTCAGTCACAATTTGCAGATATAAAGGATTATTTTATCAATAACCTACTAATAAAGCAACACTAATACAGTAAAAATTAGCTTCAATCACAATTTGCAGAGAGGGAAAAGTTAGCTTGTTCGTTGAATTAAGTTCAAATTATTTTTGTATGCTAATAGCTTATGACGAAGATCTATACATTATATTTTATGTCAATTGTGGCACGACATGTTGACGCATAATTGAATCCTACTAGCTAGGTTTTGGGAGGTGGAAAGGGAAGCTGTTATGAACTCTATTGAAGTCTAATTTTGAGAAGGGACCGACTAACAATACCCGGGTTGCTCTCCCCCATTCATCCCCCGGATAAGGTTGTTAATTATTCTTTAACGGTAATTAAGAGGGGACCACGATTTCCGCACTAAAAGACAACCAAAAACGCTTGATTAACGGGGACCACTAATTAAAAACGCGTTTTCAACTGGGGGGACCGCTAATTATCTGTTATTTAGCATTTAACTGCCGGTGGGGACCGATAACCAACTTGGAATATTCGGCAACAGAAAAGGAAAAGAAAAACATACTACTTTTTCATATTCATTACTATTAAAAGAAGTATTCATAGTTGCATTCTAAAGTATTCATATATAATGCATGAAGTATTCATATCTAAGATATCAAGTATTTCAAAAAAAACTGGACACATTACTTATCCATCTTTTATACGTTTTTAGAGGTGGTTTTTTTTTTCTCCATTCACTCTAACCAATATTTTTGACAATCTGTGAGGAATTTTGCAAATCTAAAACCAGGAACGTCTTCTACGCAATTTTCTCTTTCAAATGAGATCCATGATGACATACTTTCGAGTTGTCCGTTGCACAAGTATTCATACCTTGTCATTCAAGTATTCATACCTCATCAAGCAAATATTCATACCTCATCAGTATTTCACAAATAAAAAACTGGACACATCATTCACTCATTTTTACCGATTGAAATTTCATTACCACTCAATCATTTTTTACTTGATATCTTAGGTATGAATACTTGTTCGACAAGGTATGAATACTTGCTCGACGTGGTATGAATACTTGCACGACGAGATATAAATAATTTTACGAGGTATGAATACTTGCGTGACGGATAACTCAAAAGTACTTCATCATGGATCTCATTTGAAAGAGAAAATTGCATAGAAGACGTTTGTGATTTTAGATTCGCAAAATTCTTCATAGATTGTTAGAAATATTGGTTAGAATGAACGGAGAAAAAAAAACCACCTCTAAAAACGTGTAAAAAATGTGTGAGTGATATGTCCAGTTTTTTTTAAAATGCTTGATATCTTAGATATGAATACTTAATGTATTATATATGAATACTTGATGTATTATATATGAATACTTGTGCGCGTCAGTTGTAAATTTTTCAAATATAAGCGGTCCCCAATGTAATTAATGATTGATACACGTTTTCTTTTGTCTTTTTGTACTTAAAGTTGTGGTCCTCTAGATAATTAATGATTGGGGGATGAATGGGGAACAGGAGATGGGGAAAAAAAATCTTTATCCTTTTGAGAATTGTAAATTTGAGAAAAGGTAAAAATTGGTATAATTGGTTTCAAAAGGCCTTGTTCCCTTGATGCTCTTCTTCTCCAGTATAGTCAAAAACTCCTCTCTGTTTAATACGTTTTCTCCCTTCTCCAGTACTCCTTCAGCGGTGAGAATACACCGATAACACATGTGGTCCCCAGTTCCCAGTGGAATGACGAACAGCTTCATTAACGCGTGAAGGGGTGAGTCTGTGTGGACCCCCACCTGCCAGCGTATCAACCTTTCACTCATTAATTCTGCTCTTTAGGCCTACCCGTCAGTGAGTCGGAGACTTTTGAGATTTAGGCCTGCGTGAGGCCCAACAGGCCCAGAGGCTAGGCCGCACTCTTCCTCCGCGCGATTGACCAACGGTCACTCCTAAATCACGGAATTCGCATATCTCAGAGTGTTTTTATATGAATTTTTTTTTTTTTTCTAGTTTTTGGATTTTACATAAATATTTCTTGCAGAATTGACGGCTCAAAATGTTCTTTAATTACTTCATTAAAGATCTATATATGCAAGACAATATCGCTTCTTTTGTTTATCAAGAGATTAATTGTTCCATTTGTCCATCAGAGTCTTGATGATTTGACCAATTAAAATGGTTAAGATGTCAAGTAAACAATTCACATATGGGAGTAATTTTAGTTATCATATGAACTATATATTCATGACACTTGAATTCTCCCTTTTGTTATATTAATTGATGTTGATATCACTTTCAGTTCCCATAAATTTATTAAAGCATCTACAATGGTGATTGCTTTTAAATTGCTAATTTGATGTGTTAATTGCTAATATAATTGCTGGGATGTACCATAGTTTCTAAATTAGCAAATTTGCTTTTAAAAAAAATGTTTTCTTAATGACACGCTGGTTAATTGATCGGTTAAAATTCAGGTTCAATTAGTTAAAAAGCAATTGCTGGGATGGAGGGGTTAAGAAATTAAAATTAACTTTAATTTCTAATGTCTAGTTGGCAGCAACAATTTATTTCTAATGAATTTCTGAGTTGGAGATGCTCTTACACCAGAGAAAATTGCATCTGCATGCTGCAATATTGTCATAGAAAGACACTCTTATTGCTAGATCTTAATGGTCCGGTTCGACTTAATAATTACATCACTATCCGACTAATAAATAGAATTGTTCAATCAATATGATTTGTCCAATATTAAAAGGATGGACCACAATAATAATATTAATTGCAGATTTCTGCCATAGTCGCCATAAATTTGAAAAAGAACTAAAAACCTTATTTCTCTATTTCATACTTTATTTATTCACTTTAATAGTTCACCATTTGTTTTGAATGACTTATCTAATTTGTATGACAAATTGTGTGAACAATAATGATTCATGTGTATGATAAATTCTTTTGTATTGTTACTTTGAAGTACCTATTCGTGGCACTCTTTATGATATCTCATTAGTATACTTCTTTTTTAATAAAGGTTGGAGATTAAGCTACTCAACTATTTAATGTCTTATTATTATAACAAAGAAATTTTTTTATTCAAATTTTAAACTCATGACCTTCCACATAAAAAATTTCATCAGTGTACTTTGCACTGGTTTGAAATTAAGAAAAACAGAATCTATTGTTAATATCTATTATGATACAAAAAATAGTATCATTTATGCAGTTTCATTACTTAATAAGATATTGGAGTGAACCCAATAATGATATGATTGGTGGTGCCTCAATAGTGAAGGTCAGTAGTAGTCAGGGTTATGATATTAAGAGTTTGCTCCGATCACCTCCTCTGGTGAGGGTATTTCGGTCAAAATCAATTTGGATCTGATGGATATCATACTCAATTTGAGTCTGATAGGTTCCACGTTCGTCCGATCCACTTTAAGATCCGTACACATTGCTTTAATAAGTGTGCGTACAGATCTTAAAGTGAATCGGACGGATGTAGAACTCATTAGACTCAAATTTGAATCTGATGTCCATCGGACCCATATTGGTCCCATTTCAATCACCTCAACCTCCTCCTTTGAGTATTTTGTTCTGAGATAGATTGGACTGAGACAGATTGAACAGTTTTCATATCCGTCAGAATGAAGATTAAATTAATTCCACATTTCAAATTTTGTTGGAATGGTGAATAGAGAAAGCAGTCGGAATTTTATCGATCGTTTGGAGGTATATATAATGTTTGACAGCCGCCCAGCTCGAAATGAGTATTGTTTGGACTTTGGAATGAATGAGTGAGTGACTAAAGTGTTGGGAAAAATTTTCAGAATATTCAGATTGTTATAAATTAATTAAAATAAATTAAATTGAAATAGAGTTATTCGAATTGTGTGAAGCACTGTTTTTAAGCGTATTCCGTCTCATCGTATAAGATAGAACCACAACCAAAATTATCCGGAATTGTTGCTCCTTAGACATGCCATGAAAGCAACTGACGATAACTCTGCAATATCCAACATAGATCATAATTTGATAATTGAGATAAAATAGAAGAGTTACGTGGGAGAGTAAAGAAAATATATATTTTCTTTTTTCTTTTCTCAGATCCAAAACAGAGACGGAGAGTCTTACAATCATATATGAGATTTTATTCTAATACAAAACGGAGAGAGTATTAAGAGAGTTGAATACAAAACGGTTATAACATAAATATTGAAATTGAAACGTATAACAAATAAAGGATAAGAAAGAGGTCTGCCAATTGAAATTTATATACTTTACTGAACCGTGTAATTCCATATTAGTTTTATTTTCTGCTTTGGCTATTAAGTCAATTTTTTTTTTTAATTCAGTCATCTAGTGAATATCTTTGTTTAATTTCCTTTTTTAATTTAGGATGCAGCAAGGAAATTTTAGAAATTAATGCTCATGTATATTTGAATCCTCGTTACAATTATTCTCTATTTATTTTTCTCCGAATCATTAAGAGAATAGTCAAGATAGTTATAAATGATTTATAATTACTAAGGCAATTACAAGAGCATTTAATTTTCAGTTTTCTTGGTTGTAATAAATGATTATATCAATCGGTTATAATATATTAGGAGTAATGATCAAGTATGGGTCAAAATTAACGTTATTTTATTTAATGGTAATTTTTTCACCGATGACCCTAGATATTTGTTTGCCGATAGCCTTAAATTTATTTTTATTTCAAATAAGTCCAATTACTAAATGTATTAAAGTGACAATACTTTGATATGTACTCAATATGTATATTTCATTCTCTTTTTTTTTTCTCAAAAAATCAGATTCTGAATTTTATTGGTGAAATTCAGAATATTAACTTAATTAACAAATTAATACTTCATATAAACCGATCATAAACAAATCAAATTTAATTTTCAACGGATTTTGTTTAATATGTTTTTTTTATTTTACTCCTAAGCAAGATTTAATAGAGATTTAAACATAAAGATCTGGATCAATTAAAATCCAAAATTTAATTTCCCATTTATTTATTAGAATCCGATGTTATTGTAGATGAATGAAACTGAGAATATAACATATGATTCTATTTATTGATTTATTCTCTGGTGGATAAAAATTGAATGAAACAAGAGGGAGCATTACTAACTTCGGTTAGGGATGAATTGAATAATCACAAGTAATAATCAGATATGGATGCTTTTTATTAAACAGATGATAGCCCTTTGGATTTAATCTCTTGTTTTATTATTTCTATTTGCATCCCAAAACAGAGAGAGATCTCATGCTTCTCATTATAAATTTTTGCAGTCTCATTAGATAAAAATTCAATTTTTTTTTCAGTTAGAAATTGAATAATAACTTAATTATAGTAATGATCAAATTTCTCAATTTTTCCAATTACAATTTAATCAAATTAATGACTAAATATATCACAAAATCAAATTGTTAAAAATCCTATCAGACTAATTGGGATCATATAATAAATTCGGTGCACATATAAAACTTAACTAATCTAAATGCTACTTAATTAAAATTGACCGAATTTAATTTCAGATTTTTGAATCTATTAAGAAATTTCATATTACAACATGAATTGTTGTAATTTCATTAAAGGTATTGTAGCCTGTTATTTATTTCATTATTTCATGGTTAAATTTCGTTGGTGCTTCATATATTCCCATCACTACCAAATTAATGGAGTAAACAGATACTTAATCTATATAATCAAAATTAGACTCAGTTCATTGGAACTACAAATAATATAATTAATCTATACTATTTAACTATCCGAATCACAGAATTACACCTAAGATTGTTGGGATAAAATTTCAGAATATTTGGATAGTTATAAATTAATTAAAATAAATCAAATTGAAATAGAGTTACCCGGATTGTGCGAAGCACTGTTCTTAAGCATATTTTGTCTCATCGTGCAAGATGAAACCGTAACCAAGATAATCCAGAGTTGTTGCTCCTTAGGCATGCTATAAAGCAACTGACGATAACTCCGCAATATCCAATATATATCAGAATTTGATAATTGAGATAAAATAGAAGAGTTATGTGGGAGAGTAAAGAAAATATATATATATTTTTTCTTTTCTCAGATCCAAAACAGAGAGACGGAGAGTCTTACAATCATATCAGGGTTCTCTTAATAAATGAGATTTTATTCTAATACAAAACGGAGAGAGTATTAAGAGAGTTGAATACAAAACGGTTATAATATAAATATTGGAATTGAAACGTATAACAAATAAAGGATAAGAAAGAGGTCTGCCAATTGGCACCTCTTTAATGGACTTTTCAGTTTAGTACCTTAAATATACAAATATTATAAATGTTAATGAAATTTTGAGTTTTCAAACTAAAGTTTCAACAACAAGGGGAGGTAGCTCAGTTGGTCAAGAAAAAAGTCTTAGGACTGTTAGTTACTCAAAAGTCGAGAGTTCGATTTTCCTTCACAACTCTGCAGCTTCTGTGAAGATTTTCAAAAGAAAGAATGAGTGAGTGACAGCTAGTTAGAATTACAAATTATTATTAATTTTATTTTAGAAATAAATTGTGTTTGAACATTACAATCTGGTAATTTTTTTTAGGCTTTTAGTTGTTCTATTCAATCTTTTTGAAACATGCTTCAATCACAATTTGCAAATATAAATGATTATTTTATCAATAACCAACAAATAAAGCAATGCCATACAATATAAATTAGCTTAAATAAAATAAACATAATTTAATACCTCAAAACTTCAATTAAAGTTTTTGACTCTCAGCAGTTATACATTTTTCTTTTATTTAAAAAAAAATGGCCAGTCAACATTTCTATGGAGTTTGGTGTACTGAAGCCGATGATTTGCTTCATGAATTAATTTCTAATGAACCCTTTCAATCACAGTATTTTACTTATTAATAAATTTATTTCAGTGGCCTTAAAATTTTACGTATAATTAATACTTTGATGTTCAAATATACTCGTTTTCTCTTCTCTACACGCATATCTATGAAATGGGACTAATTAGGCCCAATTTATGTTTGTGTTTGGGCTTGCTATGCTTTAGCAACAAGGCATTCCATGTAAGTGGCCAGAAGTCCAATAAATGTTTCTTAGACAGAGCGTTTGGACCTAACCAGAAATATACGTATAAAACCAAATCGTTTACATTTAGCCTGACACTTTTGAATAAAGGGTGGAGGTCAAGTTATCTAACTATTTAATATTCATAAAGAATTGTTTATTTCAGATTTCGAATTTACGACCTCTTACACAGAAATTATTGTCTTTTTCACTAAACTAAAAACTGGTTCTCACATTTTTTTTTTTGAAAGTTGGCGGTGAAATGCCGCCCGCAGATGTATTGATATATATAAAAAAAAGGTATATTTACAAGGGCCTCAAGTGCCTGCTATCAAAGAATTTAGTATTTTTATGTCATATGGAAGTATGGTTCTAATATTATTAATTGTTCTCCAATTTTTTACTTGGAAAAGGTTTTGATACGCATATTATGTCCCAGCTGCATATATATAGATGGGCTATGGTGAGTTGCGAAGTAAGAATCTTGTTTTACTTTATGCTCATATCATATCTTTGTTTTCAAAGACCAAATAGTCGATCCGAACCGCTCAATAAGATATCAATATTGAAATGTGCTTGGAGACCAAATTTTACATTTTTTGAAAATTTTTTACTATTTTTTTAGATAGATAGAAAACCACTCTTTTTGAATGGTTCCGGATCATAAAAAACAGTGATTTTGAAATATTTTAAAAAAATAGTAAAAAATGTCCAAAAAATTTAAAATTTGGACTCCAAGCACATTTCAATATGGATATCTTGTTGAGCAGTTCAGATTGACTGTTTGATTTTTTAAAACAAAGATATGAGCGTGAAATAAAACAAGATTCTTACTTCGCAAGTGCATTGACGTTGCTTGGTGCAAGTGCTTTCTGCTACGAAGTTGGTCACTTTTTCGTACGCAACACTTAAATTATCTGGTAAATAGAAGATATGTTCTATTAAAGGAAGGAAATATTATAAGTCATTGCAAATTGAATATGAAAAAAAGGACTGATTAGTTCTTATAATTCACGGGATCTTATCACAACAAGAAACTTCAACAAAACTTGACAATAAATTAATGACATGCACAATGACGAACCACAAAAATGAAAAGAGAGATTTAATCCATTAATAAAATACAACTCAAGAAATGATTAATTTGTTCCTCCAAGCACACCCTTGAGCTTCTTCACCTCATAATCGTCAAGGAAGGTAACCTTCTCAACAAGGGCTGATGGAAGACTGTTTGCAAACAGTGCAAAAGAAGTAATCTGGAGACCGGGGTTCGGGCTGCTGAAGCTAACAAAAGCAACCGCATTTGACCCTCCTGCATTTATCTGCACATAATGTACAATGTTTAATTATTGTTGAAGCTATAATAGGTGAAAATAATTATCATTTATCAGTTGGAAAGTTGCACTCATCTCGTGTGTTCACGTGTCCTGCTTTTCAATAAATAAATTAATTGAACCATTTTTCAGTAGGATTCTGTGGCACCGTATATTGTGGAAAAATAATGAAACTTATTTCAAACAACTAAATAAATATTCTAGGTTTCTAGGTTTTGAGTTTTTGACTCCATGAAACAATTAAAGTTCAGCACTGCCATACATATATCTCTCTCTCTCTCTCTCTCTCTATATATATATATATATATTCCACCCGGTAGATATCAAAAATCATATACATTTTACCTGAAAATGGAGGAGTCCTTGAGGAAAAAGCATGGTGTCTCCCTTCTTAAGTGTCTTTGTGTATACTGCATTAGCCCCACTGGAGATAAACCCGGCACAGATACTTCCTTGTAAAACAATGAGAAGCTCTGAACCGCCAGGGTGTGTGTGAAGTGGTACAACACCACTTGGTGCAAGGTCTAGCCTGGCAGCAGATATCCCTAGCCCATTGGTACCGGGAAATTGTCCGACAAAGGCCGGTGTAACGGCAGCCTTGATAATGTTCGTTGTGTTTCCAGCAACGCCAAGGCCACTATACACAAAGTCATCTGCTGTTACTTCAGCAACCTTCTTGCATACATAACCAGACGGTGTGTCAGCACCCGTCAGGTCTGCGACACAGAAGTCATCCTGCAGAGCTGAGGCACTGTAGGAGAGCACAAGGAGGGATAGGAGGAAGATAGAATGCATGTTGTATGTTATATTTTGGTCTCCAAAAGATGGTATAATTAATTAGAATGATAACACCTTATATAGAGAATGTAGGACTAAATGTGATATTTTGTTTAGGGATTGTGTGGTGGTGTGTGGCCATGCAAGATATCACGAGAATAGTTGTTGAGATTTGGACATTAAGGAAGTGGCCAGAATATTGAGCTGTAATGGTCCTTGCATGTGTGGCAAATTAAGGTCTTTGTATAATTGTATTACCAGAGAGAAAGGAGAGAGAGAGAGGACAAATGGAGGCTTTAAATTTTCTGGATGATGGTCCTGTCAAGATTACAAATGTAAACATTTTATGAAGTGGCAGATGTTATTGCTACTTGTTCCATGCAGGATACTCATATCTAATGTGTCATGGTCGAATTTTTTCTGTCCATATAATGCTAATTTTATATATATCTCATCTTGAACTAGTGATCTAGCTAGATGCATAATTCTATTACATTTACTGTTTGATTAATGAAATGGATAAGAACGTGAAAGATACCTCCGAGCTGTATGTTTAAATTGCAACAGAGTCCTTGCGTTATTTTCTGTTTATGTTGTCATATCCATGTGTGGAAAATTAATTACCCAATGCTCCTTGAAATGTTTATATTCTTTTTGCCACTCGTGACCTAGCTATAGATGTGGATTATTTTGTGCAGATTTTGTGATTAGCAGAGTTTTTCCCATCAACAATTTTATAAATTTCCACTTTACTGGTACTCCGAGAAAATAAAAAGGGACATTCTCATATCTAGCTAGCTGATAATTCATTTTTTTTTTTTTTTGAGAATTCGGGGCAATTGTAAGATTGGAATTTTTGTCTGGATAGAGATAATATGAGAAAACAATTTTGGATGTATAGGGTTTTGATCTATATCAAAAGGACTAGATTAAATTGAACTAAGAACAAGTTTTATTAGACATTTTAGATGAAGTGCATCAGGGGTGGAGCCAGGAATTCATGGGATGGGGGTCAAATTTTTTTTTTTTTTTAATAAGAAAGGTGAGTGAGAGAGATAATATAAAATAAGAAGTGTTACATGTGAGCTTTTGATTTCTTTTTATTAAAAAAGTTCTAAAATGCTAGAAATTCTCCAAATTATATACAATTTTTTTTTTTTAAAATGGAGATCAATAGTATAAAATTTCACAAAAAATATGGAGATTAATTTCTTGTACCCCTACCATTTTACTATAATTTATATAAGAGAAGTATATTTTTAGTATTAGTTTTTTTAAAAAAATAGAGGTCAATTGACCTCATTCTTGTACCCCTAGTATTATTGTATAGTATAATGTACCCCTAGCCTTTGAAGTGCATTACACAACATAGTATTATGCACCTCTGGAAGTCAAATAACATGAGACATTGAAGAGAGTTCGCATTGCAATATACTTGTAGGATTCAAGGGGGCGGAAGTAGATAGAGGAGAAATGGTGCTAACCATCTTCTATAAACTGAAAATTTTCAGTTTTATTCACTAAAAATATTAATTTAAACAAAAAAAATACTATTAGCTCCCCATCTTGTTGAGCAGTTCAGATCGATTGTTTGGTCTTTTAAAATGGAGATATGAGCGTAAAGTAAAACAAGATCCTTACTTCGCAACTCACCATAGCCCATCTCAGATATAATTGCAACCAATTGGTTTTCTAATTTTCAAAGTCCAAATGATCGATCCAAACTATTAGATGTGATCTTTATATTAAAATGTGCTTGAACACCAAATTTTACATTTTTGGGAATTTTTTTTATTATTTGTTAAGTCAGTTTTAAAATCACTGTTTTTAATAAACAGTGAAATTTTTTGGGATAATTGAAAATAACGATTTTAAAATTGGCTTAATAAATAGTAAAAAATATTTTAAAAATGTAAAATTTAGTCTCCAAGTACATTTTATTATAGATTGAATGTTGAACGTTTGGATCGACCGTTTAGACTTTGAAAATGTAAAAACCGAAACATTTGTTCCACGACCTAGGAACAAATTTTTTGATATTATCCAATCTCTATATATATATACTGTTATTTATTTTTAGCCAACGAAAATTTTAAGTTTTCAGAAGAATATTTGCTGTGTTAAGACTTGAAACGCGTCAAACATAAACGAAAAGGCCAATCAGTCTTAATTAACTCTTAAGACGTGCTAGGTTTAGAGGTTTGAGATTTGAGGTTCTAGATTTGGAGCCTAATTAGGATTAGGGGTTTTGGCTTATAGAATGCTCGTATATTTTACGTATTACTAAAAAAAAAAGTTATATATCGAACAATTTGATAAATTTTAATTAATTAGCTGAAAAGGCCTTATTTTTTGTCAATAATTGTAAAGAAGTCCCTACATGTTGAATTTTTTTTAAAAACCATAATTAGAAAAATCAAAGTTAGGAAACCAACATGATTACTTCCGTTTTTACAAAAATCATAAGAACCGAGATGCCAATTCGGTTCCAAGGTTTTTTTTTCCTGGAACCGAATTGGCATTTCGGTTCCAACCCCCATTTCACAAATTTTCGTAAAAGCTGCCACGGATAATCCAAAATAGACCTGGACCCGAAATCCCGTTTCGGGTTTTTTATTTTTTGCACTTGGAACCGAAATTAGCACTCGGTTCCAACAAAAAAATTCTTGATTTAACCCCACCAAGGAAAATCACGTGACTCAACTGCTCAAAAGATGTGGCTATAATTATATGGCCCATATCACATAATCGGATCCTCTCCAACTAGAAATTAGCACTCGGTTCCAACAAAAAAAATTAGCTATCAAGTTGGTTTTGAACCGAAATTAGCATTCGGTTCCAACAAAAAAATTGAAAAAAATCCCTAAAGTCAAACAATATGGCCCAGCCAATTATATTAGTCAAACAATATGGCCTAGCCAATTATATTTGTAGCTAACTCGAATCTAGGATTCGGTTTCAACAAAAAAAATGAAAAAATAAAGCTAACCCGAATCTAGGATTCGGTTCCATCAAAAAAAAAAAAGAAAACCGAATTGGGATCTCGGGTTTTGCTCTGTACACCGAATGCCACACCAATTTTCGGAAAAATTGTGAAATGGGGGTTGGAACCGAAACTGCAATTCGGTTCCAGGAAAAAAAAATCTTGGAACCAAATTCCAATCTCGGTTCTTATGATTTTTGTAAAAAACTGAGTAATCATGTTGGTTCCCTAACAATCATTTTTCTAATTATGGTTTTTAAAAAAAATTCCTACATGTTAGACAAAAGGCTAGCTGCCCTACGTGCTAGCGCCAACTGAAATCTCGCCAGCACCATATTTTTTAGTTAGTTGAAGTGCATATATTACTAATATTTTCGCTTCATCTTAAGGAGCAATTTGAGTCTAATTAATATTCTATATATACGACTGCTTTATAGATAAATGTTTGTTGCCTTTATAGCTTTGAGCCCCGAAGATAATTCTATAAATATATAGTTTGATTAATTTCACTGGCTTTTTTTTTTTATGTAATTCTGAGGATTCTAAAAGTAAAGAAAAAAACCTATGTGTTACAGGATATTGATTGTGCGGTATGAAAAAACTAGATCATGTCTATATACAAATTTGTTTGCCAATCTAATATGGATTGGGCCAAGAAAAGAATAAGGTAGGTGGACATTTTGAACTCTTTTTGGTCTCATATTCTGAATTATATACAAGGAACCTTTTCCAGGTTTTAATTATGAATTCAATAGCGCAGATCGAACAGATATGTTTCAGTTTAGCTTTTTATTGTTGAAGTTTGCATGCCGTTTGGAGAAAAACAAAGGGAGATCCAGCCACCTAGCCGCTCTCTTCCTCTACCCTTTCATTCTATTCCTCTCATTTCTTTTAGGCCTTAATCCGACATAATAGTATTCTCCCCTTTCTCTCGTCTCTACCTCCTCAAGTGGAGAAGAAAATGAGAAAGAGGGGAGGGAGCCAAGCCGGAGTGTCGCGGTGAGTAGATCAAACCGTCGGAGTGCGGCGGTGAGTATATCCTGCCGTCGGAGCATGGCAGCTATCGGACGAAAACGAATCCAATCATGAAGAGAGTTATAGAATGATGTATTAGAGTGTTTAAGACTGTAAATAAGTAAGATTAGATGGTGATAATAGTTTAGATGAATTAATGAGAATAAAGAAGTTTAGATTTAGAAATTAGAGTCATTTAACTCGTTGTAAATACGTTTTTTATTAATAAAATTGTTAGTTGGTATTTAAAGTCACCAATTTTCAAAAAAAGAGCAAAAATAATTTTATATACATTTAATTTTATGTTAGTTATACGACCAGAGGAAAGATACTTATACAACTTGTATTAATTTTATATTCTTTATGATTGTTGTATGCGGATTACTAGAAATATGGAGTTATTTGTATATGTTTTTAAATTTTTCTAGATTTTATATTGTAACACGTGACAACAAAAAAAAAAGTTGTTCTCTGTCAATATCGCACTAACAGAAACAATATAGCTGATAGGACCGAGATTTTTATTAATATCCAAAATTAATTATAAAATATTAATTATACCCAGCTTAGCTGGGTTTTTAAAAAAAATACTTAAATCGGCCGAAAAATGACCGGTTGGATTAAAAATTAGGACCGACTATTTTTTCGCCAATCAAGAGGATTTTTTTTTGAAATATTTGTTAGATTACTTCTTTTAATGTATAATTAGCATAATTATACTAAAATATGCTAAATTACGCTAAGAGAGACGATATCTTCACTGAGAAGGCAAAAAACGACGACGAAACTTCAAACAACCATAAAACGACGCTCGAGTGTCCTATTTCAGCAAATAACCACTTTTCAGAAAGCTTGCGAAAATATACATGCGTTGGTGACCGCTTTGCCATTTTTTGAAATTCAGAATTGCCAAAATACAAAAGGAAGAGCCTCAAAACTTGAGTTGAAGTTTCCGATTAAGATTTTCATTTCTATTTTTCACTCTAAGTAGCTCAATAAATTGGTTATATAATGAAATTGTAGAATACCAATTTTTATTATTTTTTGAATTTTTTTTACTGTTTTTTATGATTTATGAAAGATGGCACAAAATCGGCCTAATTTAGCGTAATTTATCGTAATTTAGCATATTTCAGTATAATTAGCATAATTAGCGTAATTTAGCGTAATTTAACGTAATTTAGTGTAATTTAGCGTAATTTAGTGTAATTTTTTTTGCGTAATTTAGCTTAATTTAGTTGTATTTAGTATAATTAGCGTAATTTACCATAATTTAGCGTAATTTAACGTAATTTAGTGTAATTTAGCGTAATTTAACATAATTTCAAGTAATTTAGCGTATTTTAGTATAATTATGCTAATTATACATCAAAAGAAATAATCTAACAAATATTTCAAAAAAAAAAAAACCCTCCTGACCGGCCAAAAATGATTGGTCCTAATTTTTAATCCAACCGGCCATTTTTTGGCTAGTTTGGGCATTTAAAAAAAAAACCAGCTAAGCTGGGTATAATTAATTTTGGATATTAATAAAAATGTCGATAGGATGATGTCGATCGCAAGATAAAGAAAAATGTATATGCTGGCATGCTTCTTTTTGAATGTAATTTGAATTTCATTAAAGATTATTAATTACGAATGTCGTTATAATTAAAATTGTTTGATGAACAATAAAATTTACAGTATGTTTCCCTTTTTTGTTATATATAGAATATAAATTGAATTCGGACGGTGAATTTAAAAATTAAAATTATTTTGGATTATTGTTGATTAATTTATTATTAATTAATTTAAGTTCATCTTTTGTAAATTGACCTCTTAACTTTTTTTTACAGTAAAAAGACGAAAACAACAAACTAGATAATTGTCAGGCAGGCATCCCATGGAATTCATATCCTCTGCATTAACTCAAAAGAGAATCTTTTGAGTTAATGAATCTCGACTGTCCGATATGTTTGAAGATTCGTGCGAAATAGATCTGCACTAATATTAAAGGGATCCTATGTTATAGACACGAACCGGATTAGCTCCGTTTAAAATCAGACGGTTGAAATTCATTAACTCAAAAGATTCCCTTTTGAGTTAATGCAGAGGATGCGGATCCGCATCCCATGATCCCAATACCGATCTGTAGATGGACAAGAAAAGACAAATCAATGCTGTACATGTACACCACAACATCTGGGTCCATTTATATTATTTCTAGTATCACATGTAACCGATGCGAATTGAGAGGTATATGAAGGCAGCATATATATATATATTGTACCTTTTTGCGTCTCTGCTTTGTTTCATGCAATTCTGCCATCTACGGCCTGTATGGATGTACCTGGACCATTGCAACTATATTGCCTCTGATCTACGGCATGTAGGGGTGTTCAAATGGATTGGTTTATTCGGTTTTAAACCGAACCGGTAAATTTCAGTTTAATTGGATCGGTTGTTCGGTTTAAATGATTCGGTTCGGTTTAATTTTTGAAGAAGTTCGGTTTAAATGGTTTGGTTTGGTTTTGGGATATTTAAATCGGTTTGAACCGAACTAACCGGTTTAATAAAAAATGGATCGGTTTATTTTGTGTGGTTTATAATGGATCGGTTTATCAAAAACCGGCTTGTGTGGTTATAAAAAATGTTATCCAAATTGGTTTGAACCGAACCAACTGGTTTTGAAATGTTTATTTGTAACTTGAAATGTTTGTATTCGGTTCAACCAAACAAACCAAAGTTTAAATCGGTTTAATCGGTTCGGTTTAGATTGGTTTGGAATTTTAATTCGGTGGGTTCTGTTGGTTTTCAAAATTCGGTTCAAACCGTGGTTCGGCAAAAAAAATTCGGTTTGACCCGAACCGACCGGTTGAACACCCCTAACGGCATGTATTAGCGACTCAATAAAATTAAAATAAGGATGACTGATAATGGAGTTATTTCAGCCCTATAATTATTTTATTGCACATACAGTACATATCAATGAGCTCAGAAGAATAAAGAAAAATATATATTTCTTCCTCTCAAACTCCAAACACTTTAGATTACTATAATTATATAAAGTCATGCATGAATTGTACAACTTTTAACACACTAAATGATACTTAAAATTATACATATGTCTATATATATATACTTTTTTTATCCTTTAAAAATCTTTCTAGAAATTCTTAATACCCTGCTAAATTAGTGATTCTTAATATTTTAATTTATGTTGAAAATTCTATTTAATATTTACAATTAAATTCTTCAAATTTTAGAATATTAAATTCTTTCCCACTTGAAAAAAATATTTTCAAAATTTATTAAATAAAAAAAGATATCAAATGAATTTAACGTAGCTCAAACTGTTTTTTATGAAATTTTGAGAGGAAGAGAACAGTAACCTAAAAGTAATTTTGGATACTAAAAATTAAATTTTATGCAATTTTTATTAACTGAAAAAAAAAATAACCATGTAAACCCATACCGCACTTGTTATTAGCATGCGTACTGCGATCAAACTCCTAAGATTAATTCCATTTGAAAACTCAATATTTATGTAAATGAACCGTCACATCATCTATATACTATAGACTTTTTTTTTTAGTAAAGATTGAAACTTAAAAATCAAACCTACTCATAATGAATATTTCATACAAAATTTGAATCTACGATTTCTTATACGAAGGATATTACTTTGTCGTTAGATAAAAGTCTGCTTCACTCTTATATTTCTTTTTCTTTTTCCAAAGTTGAGTCATTAATTTGCAAAGTCAATAAGAAATGAAACTGTTATCCGATCTACAGATTACAAACCACTATCTTGGCCCCCATCACTCTCTCCTTTGTGGCAGCTTCAAGTTGCTCTCATATAAAATTTAGAATACAAGCTCAAGCTGCAAACATTGTATGGTTCGTATAGATATACATTTCTTAATACACATAAATACGAGCGCAAATCACAGTACCACATTTTGTATAGATTTGTGTGTAGCAAGTTATTCCTACAAGAATAATTGATAATTTTTTTTTTTGATACAAGAATCATTGATAAATTAACGACTGAGTTGCATCATTCTTGAGCAATGTACACTCCGCAGGAAATCAATAAATTTTCAAGAATTTATTTGCGGTGGCACCTACTGAGGTACTTTGGAACTGAGCCGTTAGATAGTCTGATCAAACGGATCAAATTAGTTTCTTTCTGAAGGAAAAAAACTCGAATTCTTAGACTACGTTGCCATGTGTGAAGCATTCAATTTTTAGAAGAGCATCTTTAAGAAAATAGGTACTACTACACAGTGCTAATTGATAAAAGCTTGTTGCATGGATACGGGTATGGGTATCGGATTGGATACGATACGGATACGGTGACCCAACAATTGTCAAAAATCAAGGATACGATACGTCTATTATATATATATTTTATTATTCATTTGTATTATATAAATTAAATATTAAAATACAAAACTATAGCTAATTATACATTATATACAATAGATATGGTCTTTTAACAACAAACGTGAATTGGCGTAGTGGTAATGCAGTATAGGTTCGATGCCGCAGTTCCTGGGTAGTCTCCTCAGCGTCAAAATAATTTGGTTTTGGCGCGGTCATGGTGGACCATGCGCTGTATGGGTTGTATGCGCGGTGCACAGTGGACCATCCGTATCCCAGACGTATCTAGACGTGTCAGAGGCGTATCCCAGTGAGTCAATCTGTATCGGAGACCATATCAAGGAATTAAGAATACACCACGTAAGCCAATACATATCGGAGCTATATCGGACGTATATCCGTATCCAATACGTGTTAGATATGAGTACGAGCCTATATTAAAATATGCGAGTAACACGGGATAAAAGCAATCACTAAAAAGCCCGATATTATTTTCTAAAAAAATAAATTTCTCAAAAATAAAAAGGCCGATATATGCGGGCCTCAAAGATTTTTTGTTGGGCTTAGATTGCTTGGTTATCGGTTTTGTGTATTTAAATCCCTAGATAATGCTCTCTTTCTCTAAGATACAGCTTTCTAGTTCCGGCTATTTATCATACTTCAAACATTGAAAAATAACATCCCATATAATTTGAATAGAAAAAGATATATTAGCTACACTCAACAATTGATCGTATGCAGAATTCGTATCCTCTGAGAACCATAGAAAATACAGTGAGGATCCGGATCGTTCTTTTTAATTTTGCACGAATGTTACGTCAAAAGGGTATATGTAAAAAGCTTTATCCTCAAATACACTTTCGGTTTAGATCGCAAGTATACAATCCTACCGTGTAGTATATTATCGGGTATCGAACCACAAGGAGTAAGATAAATACTAAATTTTCGACTTTAGATAATAAATTTCAGAAAAGAAAGAAAAGTGCAATAAAGTAAATTGGGGGGGTTTGTAGTAAAAATCCTAATTGTTGGGTTCAATACCCTAAAAGGAGACAATTAAACTAAAACTGAAAATTAAAAGAGAGTTTTTGGTTGCTTTTCAAGGTTTGGAAGTCTAGGGGCATTCGGTCTACAATCCCTTGTTAATTCTATCTACTCGGTTTGTTTAAATTCATGTATGATTTGACGAGGTTTCTAACTTATGTTAGCCTTTGGAACAAATATTAATACAAATACCTTGGGTGGATGGATTAATGTTCCAACAATTCTAGGGCTGTCACTACCTAGAGGGATATTTAAGTCACATGCTTCAAAATATATGATAATATTTGTTCTAAGGTGTCCTAATTAGGTTTTGACTTCAATTTAATACTTCACCAAACCCTAACCTTAATTTCTGGAAATCCGGTTTAGATATCGAATTGGTCCTAAGATAAACTAAATCCTAAAATATATATTTATGATTTCAATTAGTACTCTCCTTACCTTGACCCATGCTAGAAATTAAAGCGGAAAGACACGATCAACGTGATTTCAAGCTACTTCAATTCGTCTAACCAGGTGAACTTATAATTCAAGTACTAATGAAACTCATAAAGAATAATTCACAGAAATTAACAATCAAATCAAACAATCATAATAAAAACTAAAATCCGAGTAAAATATAATTAAACAAGTTCATGCATAAGACCTAAACCCCTAGAGAGAAAACTAGCCTCTCATGGAGATGCAAGAATTCATCAAAAGATTAAAACAAAACATGGCTAAAACAAAGAGAAATTAAATAGAGAAATAGTTTACACCCTTCTCTAAATGAAGAACCTTGATCTTGCCTTTGTTTGCTCTGAACTTCCCTTCTCCTTCCTTGATTCGCCTCCAAAAGATGAGAAATTTGACTAAGTATGGATAGTAAGGTGGATTGGTAGTGGATGATTTGGAAGGGAAAGTTGTAGCCCTTTTATAGGAGATGTAATGCTTATTCTGGAGCCAATGGACGTGGGGAGTCATTAGATACTTGCCCCACAAGTTCCCCCACGTCCCCACTTTCCATATTTCACTCCCGGGTCGTTTTTAGAAGCGCCGAAAATAGAAAACTTGATTTTTAGGCTGAATGCGACCTTAGTGCGACCGCAGTGCGTCCGCACTGCGCTCAGATGCTTCAATTTCTGCTTCTGCGTCATGAGTGCGTCCGCACTAGTGGTTCCTGCGGCCGCATTCTGGGTTTGGTTGACATCTGTGTTTTTCGCTAAGTCCTGGATGCGTCCGCATTTTTCCATAGTGCGCCCGCACTAGGCTCGGACTTTTGTTCATTTTCTTCGGGAGTGTGCTGAATATTGACTAAGTGTGGAATGCGGCCGCATTACGGGTCTGTGCGTCCGCATTCAGGAAGCATTTATTCTCCAAATTTTGGCTAAGTGCGGAGTGCGTCCGCACTGGGATCTTCTGCGTCCGCACTGCGCTCGGACTTTTTCTCCTGTTGAATTCTGAGGCTCTGGATTTGACCAAGTGTTGAGTGCGGCCGCATGACTGTCCAGTGCGTCCGCATTTATGGTCACTTTTTCTCTTTTTGCCTTCTTTTCTGTAGATTGAAAACAAACAAACGCAGTAACTTGATTCTAGATAAATTCTATCCTTTTTGTATGAAAATACAAGATATTTGGTAATGTTTTGTGATAAAAATCGGATCGAATATGAATGTATTTTAGACTTATCAAATTCCCCCAAGCTTGAACTTTGCTTGTCTCTAAGCAACATCTAAACTTGGACTACTATTCGATCTCTAATTCAACCACATATCAAGTATATTTCTCAAATGAAAAATTTGTATGATCTTGTCAAAATTTAAAAATCCCCATGTAAATTTTCACAAATCTAAAGTTCAACCCTTGGTTAATCGTGATTCACCCCAAAATTCGATTACTCTAACTTTCATTTCCTTAAAGGTTTAGAATTTGTGAACTTTATTCATCCAAATTTATTAAAAGACATGCATTTTTATTTGTGAAAAAAAATTCCCCAAAGCTTGGATAAAGCTTAGGTTAAAAAATCGCGAACTTCGTGTGTTGGTATATTGCAAAATTCATTTCTTTTTGTTGATTTTTCTATTTTTCTTTTATTTCATGGCACTATCTTCCCAATCCTCATTTAAGCACCGGTTAGTTACAAGTAGTTAACTGTACCCAACCGTTCTAATTCAAGGGTGCTTTGCATGCTCATAGTCTAACCCTTCCACCAACACGAATGCCAATTTTATCGGGAGACTAGTGGAGCAGGAGTGCCCAAGACTCATAACCATAAGTACGTCATGTCGCCGTATCATAGGTAAGAGGAGTCTAATTTCAATTTCAAACTTTTTCAAAAATTCTTTCAACAATTTTTGCGAAAATACCATGAATACACACATCCAAAGGTATTAACTCACACCTTTGAATATTCCAATTTTTCTAAATTCATTTTCTACATATAAAATTGCTTCCTTAATAAATTTAAATTCGTAATGTCGCAAATTCTTAAGCCTTTATTTCCACAAAGTTTTTCGCCAAATTGTGTGGTTATTTCAAATTATTCCAAGGGTATTCCTAAAAACTCATTCAAATTTGCATAAAAATTTCTAATTTTTGGCAATCACTCAAATTTATCAAAAGTTTTAGCCATGTTAAACACAAAAATTAAAATATGATTTTATACTTTATGCATTCTCAAACAATTAAGTCCAATCATGCAAGACTCTATTTTTCATAACCCCGTAAAACATCTTGACAAATTCGCAATTTTAAGCAATTAAGTTCAAAATCACAAATCCTATTCATGGTCAAGTAAAAAACGAGGCTATAAATCCTAAAATGCATGAAAAATAAAAAATTTAAAGTTTAAAGTTCCTAGATACAATTCTTCCCACCCCCAAGCTTAATTTAAGCATTGTCCCCAATGCATTAAAATAAACTAAAATAAATAAGAAGAAAAATAAAACATCCCGTGCTCCATCATGGAGTGTCATCTAGCTCATCTTGCTCCATGTCTTGTGCTCCATCTTCCTCGTTCAGCGGTGGTTGTGCTTGAGCTTCCGCCTTGGCTTGCGCTCGCGCTGCTGCTTGTCGTGCCGCTTCTGCTGCTCGGCCTCTGCGTCTAATATGTGGTGGTGTTGGTGGTACTTCATCAAAGCTTAAATTTTGAAGTCTTACCCCATTTTCGGCAAAGAACTTGGCGTATGATACTTCAGCCTCAATTTCATCCAAACGGGAATCGACATGGTTGCGCAAAGCACCTATTGCTGTAGTGAAGTTTTGTTGCATACTACTCATGGTGGTATTAAAATTGTCTTGCATGCTTACCATGTACGCCATGAGTTGTTGATTTGTGGGCCCATCTTGTGGTTGTGCGTCGGCAGGTGGTGGTTGAGGTTGTGGAGCTTGAGGCTCCATGGGCTCATCGACAATACGCCAAGTTGTCACATCATGTGGGTCAATGGCGGTTTGAAGAGGCAACAGGTGTTTGATTGTTCCCGGACCAAAATTGACCCAAGATTCTATGTGCTCGAGCCAATCTATCAATTTTGCTCTTTGGAGACCTTCTAAGTCGACACGGGATTCACCGCGCACTTGGTCATACCCCACCGGAATGTGCAATCCATTCGCAATTTTTGTTATGATCCCACCGATTGTGATTATCCCACCCCGCTGCCGGTTGGTTGCAACATTGTAGAGATGACTGGCCAAATTGTAACCAAGGTGAGGCATGAAGCGCATCTCATTATCATTCCTTCGCAACATGTAGCAAAGGTAGAAGAGTTCTTTTTGGTTGATCACAGAAGCGGTCTCACCTCGAGCCCATATAGTATAGGCCATCACGCGCTGGATGTAACGCAAAGTCGGATGGAGGATAGTCTTCGCCCTTTGTTGATTGAGAGGGCCAACTTCGCATATCAAGTTGCGGAATTGTACCTCGGTCATGTCATGGTGGAAGTTGGTGGTCATGTATGCGTTGTTCCCATGGGTGGTATCGAGCCCGAGAAGGTTCATCAATTCGGTAGCGCTCATGGAATGGTGGTATCCTCCTAGGTTGAAATCAAGGATCCACGTGCCCTTGTCGAATTCGAGCGAAGAGAGGAACTCGATTGTGATTGCTTGGTAGGTGTGCACATGGTCGGTGAGGAAATCCCACAGACCCAACCGCCCGGTGAGGAGTTGAACAGAGGCCTCGATGCCTAATGTCTCGAGGGTTGGGGTGTCTATCCATCGAGACGGTTCAAGGGATCGGTTTGTTTCGATGATTTGGAGCCTATTTGCTTGCTCATTGGTCAATGGAGTAGCCGCCGGATAAGGTAGTGAAGTCTGGCTACTCTGGCCTTTGTCCTTCCTCTGCCTCTTGCCTGCTAGTCTGGTAGCCATTTGCCTACAAATCAGTACTCAAAAAGAGGTACAATATGTTAATTCCTGAAAAATGTGGCTGAATGCGGACGCAGGAACCACCAGTGCGGCCGCACTTAGGTCAAAACAATGGAAATCAGCTTTAAAAGTAAGCTGTATGCGGCCGCAGTCAGGCCTGATGCGGACGCATTTAAGACTTGGCCAAAATTTTGGTCTAAAAAAACTGTATGCGGACGCACTGGAATCCAGTGCGGACGCACTTAGGCAGAGGGGTTTGTTCTGGTCAGACCGAGAGCAGTGCGGACGCACCATGGTCGCAGCCTGGTCGCACGCAATGGTGAAGAACCGGATTTTGGTGATTTTTGCCAATTTGGTCGATTTTGGTACCAATTTCTAGATCTATAAAAGCAATAAATGAAAGCAAGAGTTAGAAATTGCAAACCAAATTGGAGGAGATGCGAGATTTGGACTTGGTGAGGCGAGAAGACTCCTTGGTGAAGCAAAGAGGGAGATCGGCCTTGAGGGAGAAGAGAGAAGAAGAGGGCTAGCGGCAAGAGTGAAGGAGAAGAGAGGGAAAAGAGAAAAAGGAGAAGGGGTAGAGGGAGAGAGAGAGATTTGCTTGAGAGAAGGAGAGAAAGAGAGGAAGAAGTAAGGAGAGAGAGAGAGAAATAAAGGGAGAGAAACAGAGTAATAAAGAGGAGAGAGAAAAACGGCAGTTTTTGAAAAAAACGAAAGGGCGCGACTGAAAACCGCTGCGGCTAGGGCAACGATTTTTTTCAAATTCACGCGTGCGGACGCACTGAGGGATTGTGCGGACGCACGGAGGCTAAAAATTTTGATTTTAAAAGTTATTCGATTAATTTTCAAAATAATTAACCTTATCCCGAGTGCGGACGCACTGACAGTCTGTGCGGGCGCACTGCGCTTAAGTTTGAGTTTCCAGTCTTTGCAAAAAATCTCTTCCTCAGGCAGTGCGGACGCACTGGAGAGTAGTGCGGACGCAGTCAGCTCGGACAGGGTGAATGCGGACGCACTTCTGGTCCGTGCGGACGCACTTCTGGTCCGTGCGGACGCACTCTGGTCCCTTTTTCCCTGTTTCTTATCCTGAAAATCTCGCAAAGTTAATAAATTGAAAATTTTGTAAAAGTAAAATTAAAACTAAGAAAATAAGTGCATAAAAATAAAGAAAAAGCTTGGGTTGCCTCCCAAGAAGCGCTCAATTTTACGTCATGAGCTCGACATGATTTGTACTCATTGTGAAGGGTGTGGATCGGCTAGGCGGATGCGGTCCTTGTCACATATTGGATCATCATGGTTAAAATGTTTAAGTCGTTGTCCATTTACCTTAAATGCACCTGTCCGATCGCTCCAAATTTCAATAGCCCCATGGTTGAACACCTTCTGAATTTGATATGGACCATTCCATCTTGATTTCAATTTTCCGGGAAAGAGTCGGAGTCGTGAGTTAAACAATAGAACCATATCCCCTTCCTTAAATTCTCGCTTTATTATGTGTTTGTCATGCCACCTCTTCGTCTTTTCTTTGTATAACTTGGCATTTTCATATGCATTGAGGCGCAACTCTTCTAACTCATGTAGATCAAGAACTCGTTTTTCACCGGCAGTTTTCATGTCGAAATTTAGTGCTCGAATTGCCCAATAAGCTTTGTGTTCGAGTTCAACCGGCAAATGACAAGGTTTTCCATATACCAACTTAAAAGGACTCATACCGATCGGCGTTTTGTAAGCGGTGCGATATGCCCAAAGTGCTTCGTCAAGTTTTAGGGACCAATCCTTTCTCGATGTGTTG
Source organism: Carex kokanica (assembly GCA_025461125.1). Classification (NCBI taxonomy): domain Eukaryota; kingdom Viridiplantae; phylum Streptophyta; class Magnoliopsida; order Poales; family Cyperaceae; genus Carex; species Carex kokanica. The sequence continues at coordinate 664,124 of JAJGRX010000376.1, forward strand.
ACCACTTTTTGTAGGATGCTCTTAATCTCCCGGTTTGAAACCTCGACTTGCCCGCTTGTTTGAGGGTGATAAGGTGTGGCTACCTTATGTTTGACTCCGTATTTGAGTAGAAGGCTGTCGAATTGGCGGTTGATGAAATGAGACCCACCATCGCTAATCACCACGCGAGGTACGCCAAACCTAGGAAAAATAGTTTTCTGAAAAAGTTTTCTTACCACAGCGGAGTCGGCGGTTGGGCTTGCCACGGCTTCAACCCATTTTGAGACATAATCTACTGCTACAAGGATGTACTTGTTGTTGCATGAACTTGGGAAAGGACCCATGAAATCAACTCCCCATACATCAAACAATTCTACCTCTAAAATCCCGTTGAGAGGCATCTCGTGTCTTCTTGATATGTTACCGGTTCGTTGACATTTTTCACACCGAAGCACATACTCACTTGCATCTTTAAAAAGCGTGGGCCAATAAAACCCGGCTTGGAGGACTTTTGCGGCAGTTTTGTGGGTTGAAGCATGCCCTCCATAGGCGGATGAGTGACAACAATGGAGAATTTGCTTGACCTCCTCTTGTGGGACACAACGCCTATGCACCCCATCTACCCCTAATTTGAACAACAATGGTTCATCCCAAAAATATTGTTTCGCATCTGAAAAGAATTTCTTCCTTTGTTGATGAGATAAATCCGGGGGCACCAATCCACATGCAAGGTAATTAACGAAATCGGCATACCATGGTACGTCATTGTTGTGTACCGCATTAAGAACCGCATAGAGTTGTTCGTCAATGAAGGAGTCATCAATGGGTAGGTCGTCTTCTTTCGGTTTGTTGGTAATGCGTGATAGGTGGTCGGCCACGGAATTCTCGGTTCCTTTTTTATCTTTGATCTCTAAATCGAATTCTTGAAGAAGGAGAATCCATCGAATTAGGCGGGGCTTCGCATCCTTTTTGTTGAGGAGGTATCGGATTGCGGCATGATCGGTGTACACCACCACTTTGGATCCCACCAAATATGATCGAAATTTGTTGATAGCAAAAACCACTGCTAAGAACTCCTTTTCGGTTGTGGTGTAGTTTAATTGTGCTTCGTCCAACACCTTACTTGCATAATAGATCACGTGTGGTTTGTTCTCGACCCGTTGCCCCAATACGGCTCCTACGGCATAGTCGCTTGCATCACACATAATTTCAAAAGGGATATCCCAATCCGGAGGTCGGAGGATCGGAGCTGAAATTAATGCCTCCTTAATCCTGCAAAAAGCATTAATGCAAGGTTCATCAAATTTAAAATCTGCATCTTTCATTGTCAAGTTAGTGAGTGGTTTGCAGATTTTCGAAAAATCCTTGATGAAACGTCGGTAGAACCCCGCATGACCTAGAAAACTTCGCACATCTTTTACGCATGTTGGGTATGGCAATTTCTCTATCACCTCCACCTTGGCTTTATCGACTTCCAACCCTTTTGAGGACACTACATGGCCTAGAACGACTCCTTGTTGCACCATAAAATGACATTTCTCCCAATTGAGGACTAAATTGACCTGCTCACAACGTTCTAAAACTTTGATCAAATTAGATAAGCAATTGTCAAATGAAGTGCCAAAAACTGAAAAATCGTCCATGAAAACTTCCACGGAATTTTCTAGTAAATCGGAAAAAATAGCCATCATAGCTCTTTGAAATGTGGCTGGAGCGTTGCACAAACCAAATGGCATCCGACGGTATGCAAATGTACCGTAGGGACAAGTGAATGTTGTCTTTTCTTGATCATCGGGATGAATTGGAATTTGGAAGAAACCGCTGTACCCATCTAGCAAAAATGAGAATGGCTTGCAAGTCGTTCGAGCATTTGGTCAACAAAAGGTAGGGGAAAGTGATCCTTCCTTGTTGCGTTGTTTAGCTTCCGGTAATCAATGCACATTCTCCAACCTGTGACTACCCTTGTTGATATCATCTTGTCGCCTTCACCTTTCACCACCGTGGTGCCTCCTTTCTTGGGCACAACATGAACCGGACTTACCCATTTTGAATCAGAGATCGGGTAAATGATGCCAGCATCTAGGAGTTTGATTATTTCCTTCTTGACAACTTCTTTGAGGTTTGGATTGAGTCTTCTTTGAGATTCGATAGAAGGTTTGTGATCATCCTCCATTAAAATCCTGTGCATACAAAAAGATGGACTAATTCCGGTTAGATCATTAATTGTATAACCGATAGCTTTTCTATGTAACCTTAGTTCGTGTAGAAGTTTTTCGGTTTGATCTTTGTCGAGCTCGGAATTGACTATCACCGGATATGTTTCGTTTGTGCCCAGGTACTCATAGCGGAGAGATGGTGGTAATGGCTTGAGTTCGACCTTTGGTGGTGAGGAATCAGCTAGGGAATCGCCAAATTGGGCTGAAAAGGCCTGCGTGCGGACGCACTGAGAGTTTGTGCGGACGCACTCAGATTGGAATTCAGCATTTTCATGTTGAGTGCGGACGCACTGTCGGGCTGTGCGGTCGCAGTCAGCTTGCAATTGTGGAAATTGGCTATCTCCAGGAAGAGTGCGGACGCACTGTAGGGTAGTGCGAACGCAGTCAGCTCGGACTTCTGGGTGACCATCCTCGTCAGGGTGAATGCGGACGCACTTCTGGTCCGTGCGGACGCACTCAGGGTCAATTTCATCGATTTGATCGTTTTCGGGGTTGGTTCCTTCCAGGATTTGGTCAAGTTTTTCATTAGCTTTGTCTTTCTCTAGATGAGCTGCTATGATTGAGTCTAAAACATCAACTCTGCATATAGAATCATTATCATTAGAGGGGAATTTAATGGCATCAAACATATGAAAATCTACTTTTTCACCACCTATGTCAAATGATATCTTTCCCTCTTTAACATTGATGTTTGCTCCTGCTGTAATAAGGAAATCACGCCCCAACAAGAGGGGGGTATGAGTGTCTTCTTCCATTTCCACAACCACAAAATCCACAGGAACAAAGAACTCACCTATTTGTACTATTACATCTTCCACAATTCCCTCCGGAAACCTTACCGATTTATCGGCCAATTGTAAGGACATTCTTGTGGTTGTCAATTCTACAAGATTTAACCTTTGGTACACAGATTTTGGCATTAGACTAACACTTGCCCCTAAATCACATAGACACCTACCGAATTTGGTATCACCTATCTTACATGGGATAACAAAGCTCCCGGGGTCTTTAAGTTTGGGAGGTAGCTTGTTTGAGAAGAGAGCGCTACACCCCTCATTTAGAGACACCGTGCCCACTTCCTCAAGTGTTCTTTTGTTGGATAAAATTTCTTTTAAAAACTTTGCGTATGTGGGCATTTGAGTAATTGCTTCCGTAAAAGGGATGGTGATGTTTAGTTTCTTAAGGTGATCTACAAATTTGGCAAATTGTTGGTCAAGTTTGTTCTTTGCTAACCTTTGAGGAAACGGTATAAACCTGTGTGGAGGAATGTACTTAGGAGTTTCAGCATGTTTTACCTTTTCCGGGATAGAATTACCCGTTTTTTGTTGCTTGTCCGATGTCGGTGAGTCCGCATTTGTGGGGGGTGCGTCCGTACTTGGAGGAGCTAGCTCGTTTTGTGCCTCCTTTTGAGGTTGTTGCTGCTCTTCCTCGTCCGGCATCGTGGGTCCTTCATATTCCTTACCATTCCTTAGGGTTACGGCATTTGCTTGCTCCCTAGGGTTGATGCCCGGCTTGCCCGGAAGTGTGCCTTGTTGTCGAGAGGATGAAGAAGCTTGTTGTGCTATTTGTGTCTCTAGCATCTTTGTCTTCGTTTCTAGGAACTCAAACTTTTTGTTGACCTCATTGTTTGTGTTCCTTTGATATTCGATGTACTCCTCCATCATCTTTTCCAACTTGGAGAGTGGTGAGGGACCTTGGTAAGAGTTTTGGTTGGACCGGTATTGGTTGGAATTACCTTGGTATTGGTTGGAGTTATCATTCTCAGTTTTCCATTTGAAATTCGGATGGTTCCACCTTGTGTTAGGGTTGTAAGAATTGGGATTGAAATTATCATTTTGCCTAACCTTATTGTAGATCGGGTCATTCCTCTTATCACCTTGATTATAGAACATGACATTCACTTGCTCCACATTTTCTCCGTCCATAAGGGCTTGGCAATCGGCGGTGATATGAGTCGCCTCTCCACATATGCCACATGGAGCCTTCTTTGTCACGGTTTTGACGTTTTGCATTTGTGTCATTTGATATTGCAAGGCCTCCACTTGTGCTCTTAAGGCGGTAACTTCATCGACTTTCATGATCCCCGGTGTGTTAGAGACTCGTCCACCCCTTTCGGCTGTCCACTCCCTTTGGTTGATCGCCATATCCTCAATCATTAGCATGGCTTGCTCGGGATCCATCCTTGACATGTTTCCACCTGCAGCAGAGTTTAAGTGAGTTTTAGTGGCTATTGTACAACCTCCATAGAAGAATTGAAAGAGCAACCACATGTCAAGGCCATGGTTAGGGCACAAGCGTTGGAGCTCAGCCCATCGGTCCCATGCCTCGGTTAGAGACTCTCCCTCGGCTTGCTTGAACGTTGTGATCTTTGACCGGAAGTGTTGGGTCTTGGATGGAGGGAAGTATTTTCCTAAAAACAATTTCTCCATGTCGTCCCATGTGTCGATGTTGTCCCGGTTGACGGTCCTCAGCCACGTCCTTGCATTGTCTCGGAGGGACAAGTGGAAGCATTTGAGTTTGAGGTTGCCTAGCTCGTCTCCTTCTCGGGCGAAAGTGCCGCAGTGTTCTTCGAAAACCGCCAAATGGGCGTGTGGATCTTCGTTGAGGGCTCCCCCGAACTGATTTTGGCCAAGCAAATGGATGAGAGAGGGCTTAATATCTCGTGGCTCTTGGCCATGAGGAATGAAGCCGAAGCGGTGGCCGTGTTGATGGTTTCGGCCATTGTTGTTGTGGTTCCCGTTACGAGGTGGGGTTAGTCCTCGTACGGGTGGGCTTCGATTACTTCCTTGATCGTCATGGACAGATTGGTCGTCTCCGTTGATGGCTGGATTTATGATTGGTGGATCCATTCTTAGATGCTCTTCTTCGTCGTCGAAAATCGTCGGAAAAGGGGTTTTTCCTACGCTCATAGACTGCTGAAAAAGAACTTAGATTAGTTTCCAAAAAGTAAAAGAAAATCTGAAATAAATCGCTAAAGTAAAAACTTAGTATTTAAACTATACTCCCCGGCAACGGCGCCAAAAACTTGTTACGTCAAAAGGGTATATGTAAAAAGCTTTATCCTCAAATACACTTTCGGTTTAGATCGCAAGTATACAATCCTACCGTGTAGTATATTATCGGGTATCGAACCACAAGGAGTAAGATAAATACTAAATTTTCGACTTTAGATAATAAATTTCAGAAAAGAAAGAAAAGTGCAATAAAGTAAATTGGGGGGGTTTGTAGTAAAAATCCTAATTGTTGGGTTCAATACCCTAAAAGGAGACAATTAAACTAAAACTGAAAATTAAAAGAGAGTTTTTGGTTGCTTTTCAAGGTTTGGAAGTCTAGGGGCATTCGGTCTACAATCCCTTGTTAATTCTATCTACTCAGTTTGTTTAAATTCATGTATGATTTGACGAGGTTTCTAACTTATGTTAGCCTTTGGAACAAATATTAATACAAATACCTTGGGTGGATGGATTAATGTTCCAACAATTCTAGGGCTGTCACTACCTAGAGGGATATTTAAGTCACATGCTTCAAAATATATGATAATATTTGTTCTAAGGTGTCCTAATTAGGTTTTGACTTCAATTTAATACTTCACCAAACCCTAACCTTAATTTCTGGAAATCCGGTTTAGATATCGAATTGGTCCTAAGATAAACTAAATCTTAAAATATATATTTATGATTTCAATTAGTACTCTCCTTACCTTGACCCATGCTAGAAATTAAAGCGGAAAGACACGATCAACGTGATTTCAAGCTACTTCAATTCGTCTAACCAGGTGAACTTATAATTCAAGTACTAATGAAACTCATAAAGAATAATTCACAGAAATTAACAATCAAATCAAACAATCATAATAAAAACTAAAATCCGAGTAAAATATAATTAAACAAGTTCATGCATAAGACCTAAACCCCTAGAGAGAAAACTAGCCTCTCATGGAGATGCAAGAATTCATCAAAAGATTAAAACAAAACATGGCTAAAACAAAGAGAAATTAAATGGAGAAACAGTTTACACCCTTCTCTAAATGAAGAACCTTGATCTTGCCTTTGTTTGCTCTGAACTTCCCTTCTCCTTCCTTGATTCGCCTCCAAAAGATGAGAAATTTGACTAAGTATGGATAGTAAGGTGGATTGGTAGTGGATGATTTGGAAGGGAAAGTTGTAGCCCTTTTATAGGAGATGTACTGCTTAATCTGGAGCCAATGGACGTGGGGAGTCATTAGATACTTGCCCCACAAGTTCCCCCACGTCTCCACTTTCCATATTTCACTCTTGGGTCGTTTTTAGAAGCGCCGAAAATAGAAAAATTGATTTTTAGGCTGAATGCGACCTTAGTGCGACCGCAGTGCGTCCGCACTGCGCTCAGATGCTTCAATTTCTGCTTCTGCGTCATGAGTGCGTCCGCACTAGTGGTTCCTGCGGCCGCATTCTGGGTTTGGTTGACATCTGTGTTTTTCGCTAAGTCCTGGATGCGTCCGCATTTTTCCATAGTGCGCCCGCACTAGGCTCGGACTTTTGTTCATTTTCTTCGGGAGTGTGCTGAATATTGACTAAGTGTGGAATGCGGCCGCATTACGGGTCTGTGCGTCCGCATTCAGGAAGCATTTATTCTCCAAATTTTGGCTAAGTGCGGAGTGCGTCCGCACTGGGATCTTCTGCGTCCGCACTGCGCTCGGACTTTTTCTCCTGTTGAATTCTGAGGCTCTGGATTTGACCAAGTGTTGAGTGCGGCCGCATGACTGTCCAGTGCGTCCGCATTTATGGTCACTTTTTCTCTTTTTGCCTTCTTTTCTGTAGATTGAAAACAAACAAACGCAGTAACTTGATTCTAGATAAATTCTATCCTTTTTGTATGAAAATACAAGATATTTGGTAATGTTTTGTGATAAAAATCGGATCGAATATGAATGTATTTTAGACTTATCAACGAATCTCAAAGCACAAATAATACTGCCCCCTCCAATCTCCGAATAGGCATCGGCTGAGAGTAAATCTGGGCCGTAAAGTGATTTACTGTTCTGTACAGTACTACAGAGGATACTGGTCCTCGTATGCAAGGGAAAGTACTCCTTCGCTTATTTATCTTTTTCTCAATCATAAAATATAAAATGAGTTCGCTACTGTAATATCAGTGATATTTCAGCATAAATATCACAAAATTAGAACTTACTAAATTGGATTCAAATGATAAATCCAAACAGTTCAAACTGATGTATTTTATGAGTAGTGTGTTTACATGTAAAATTCGTAATTTTTCGAACTTATTTAGTATCAAATCAAGCGGTCAAATGTGAGAATTTTTTAAGTTAATTTTAATACTTTTATTTATAATTTGACCGCTTGACTTACTACTAAAAATAATTTGAAGAATTATAAATTTTATGTATAAACATATTACTCATAAAATAGATTGATTTGAATTCGTAATTTGAAGTATATATGATAAATTTTGAAGTTGATAACCATTATTACTATGTCATGGTAGCCGGATTATGCAAAATAGTTCGTATAACAAAAGTTTGTCGAATTTTTTTGAAAATACCCTTGCTCAAAAATTGATAAACCAAAAGACCACTAAATTCTGGAAATTCGATATTTAACACATCCGCAACATCAAATGGAGGACAACCAAATTCATCAGATCACAGGAATTCAACGCATATCAACGGAGATTTTAATATGTTTGTTTATTTACTTTAAAAAATAGAAAGAACAACTTATAATTGGAATATGCTAGAAGGAACATCAAATAAAATAGATAAGGTATCTTATAATTTAAATATACTAGAAGCACTACAAAATATTTTTTAGGAAGGATTTTTTCCAGCTGTAAACAAAATTAAACTATTACTTGGTGTGTTACTGGAAAAAAAAATGCATTGGATCTAAGTTATTGATCCAGCTCAAAAGTCACTTCTAGGTAAATAAAGAAATTATCGTGATTGTTCTAGTACATTCAAATTCTAAGGTACTCCATCTATTTTAAGATATTTTTAAAATCACTTCTAAAGAAATAAATAGAGTATCTTAAAATTTGAATGTACTAGAAGGATCATGATAATTTCTTTATTTACCCAGAAGTGACTTTTGAACTGAGATCAATAACTCAGATCCGAAGTATTTTTTTTTCCAGTAGCACACCAAGAAATAGTTTAATTTTTTTTACAGCCGGAAAAAATCCTGCTTGAAAAATATTTCGTAGTGATTCTAGTATTTCTAAATTATAAGATACTTTATCTATTTTATTTACTATTTCTTCTAACATATTCAAATTATAAGTTGTTCTTTCTATTTTTGAAAATTGTTAAACAAACATATTAAAATCTCTGTTAATATGCCGAACTTATAGGAATTTGTCTGTCCGCCAAAATGCATCCGCTTTTTTATGTTGCGGATGTGCTAAATATCAAATTCTCTTAGTGGTCTTTTCGTTTATCAATTTTTAGACAGGAGTATTTTTAAAAATTTCATAAAATTTTGACTGTTTTGTGTTTAAGACGTGCTAATGAATTAAAATCTTAATTTGCACACGTATCTTTCCATTTTCAAATATCTCGTAACTTAAAAGTCGGAACATATTTTGTTTTGGACTTTATATTGACGGATGAGTACATGCTTGATGTTGATTAGCAAGTTGAGCAGAACATGATTTTTATAAAACACTACATTATTTTAAATACATTCTTTGATCACTATAGACAACAAAGAATTTAATGTTCATAAATATAGTGCAGCAAAAAAAAAAATTTGTTTGGTTTGCTTTATATAGTCCTATTATATATAATTTACATTAGCCATATATACCTAAAATAATAATATATGTAGTGCTCCTTGTATTACTCAAGGACCAAAACTAGAGATAAAAACAGAGCGTGTTCGGTGGAAATCAGCCATCAGATTGAAAATCGGTCAGATATTCGTTTGGAACAGTCTAATATGCTCTAAGATTTGCAAAAAATTGATCTGCACAAATCTTGAAGTGGCACACGAATATTCAAGCGGTGCGGTCAAATTTTAAAGCAAATTGGACAGTTCCAAGTGGGCATCAGACCGATTTTGGTCCAATACCCATCGGATGCGCTCCGCTTCCATAAGAGATACCTAGTGTATATATATTTATTAAAAAAAACAAGTTTTTAATTTTATGCAGATGATAAATCATAATTAAATGAAATATAGTCTAAGATTTTCTAACTTGTGGAAAATTAAATAAAAGTTTCTACTAAATATGCAAGGACAACAAAAGAAGGCCCACTAAAAGGAGCTGCAAGTTGGGAAGAACCGTCCATAGGATCCAGAGCGCAACGAGATAAATGAGGTCATAATTTATTGGACAAAGATGTGCCAGTAATATTCGCAAATCAATTATCTTTGTCGGCGCGCAGTCCCTATTATGGTACCACTTTGCATTTAACATTTTCAGCTGCTATCAGGGATTCGTGGGTATATATATGATCTGGATAGCATCTAAATTTGTAATAAGGTGAATGTACCAGTGTTGTAAATAACGGTATGCGGTCGTCGGACGGACGGGGTACCGTCAAGCGATTAATCGGTATGCGGCCGATTAATCGGAATTATGCGGACAATTTAACGTTTTTATTAAATTTATGTATATATATATCATAATTTATTGGAGGAATTTCATGTATCCCCCTCAAAAACTTCAATATATCCTATTTCCCCCTCAAAAGTTTGTAATATCATATTTGTCCTTCAAAATTACAAAAACTCACATATTTACCCATTTCATCAATAAAATATATTAAATATACCTAAAAACAATTAAATATCAATTTTCAGACTCTACAATTTATTTCAGACCATTATACCCTTCTTCTCTCTTTCTCTCAGTCTGGGTGCCGGCAATTTTTCTCTCAGTCTGAAGTTCGGAGCAAGAAGAAATTTTGGTTCCCACTTAATTTGGTCCCCGTTAGTTCAAAATTGAAGTCCTGATCGAAAATGGACTATCTTGTACAGGGCTTCCCTCTTTTTCTTTTGTTTTAAGCTTGAGGTTGCCATATCGAAATCAAACCTCTTGAAATCAATCTCCCTCACCTGCTAGCATTTCTCAATTGAAAAAGGTGGTACAATTCACCTATAGGCAAAACCCTTCAGACTCTGATAAATGAAAAAGAGAAGCATTAGGAATTAAAAAGAGACCTATAGGCAAAACGCTTCTCTGATTCATGCTCGCCAAAGGAAGAGCAAGGTGTCTTCTTGGTTGACTAGTTGTTCAATGAGTTGTAGAGAAAAACTTTTGGTGGAAGTATTTGACAGCCTCAAAGGAAGAGAGAAAGAAAGATAGAGGAAGGGTATAATGGTCAAAACAGCATTTTAGAGTCTGAAAATAGTTATTTAATTGTTTTTAGATATATTTAATATATTTTATTGATGAAATGGGTAAATATGTGAGTTTTTGTAATTTTGAAGGACAAATATGATATTACAAACTTTTGAGGGGGAAATACGTAATATTGAAGTTTTTGAGGGGGATACATGAAATTCCCCCTAATTTATTAAAAATAATTTATTTAACTCATTAATATTATCAAATAAACTTAGTTTAACTTAGTTTTATTATTATAACATGACACTACGCTTATTTCTTCTTAACACATAAGCATTTTACATGTGTAAGTAACACATTTATTGAAAAAATAAATTTGAGAATTAAGCTTTTCAAAATACTAATAACATATTATTTGAAAGAAATGAAAATTTCAACATAACATCACTAAATTTAGTTTATGATAACAACTTAATTTTATAAATGAACACGTCGTACTAATTGAAAAAATTACATTAATAAGTAAGAAAAATATATGTTATATAAATAATAAAAGAATTAATCAATTTTAAAGTAAGTAAGAAGAACAAATATATATAAAAAATATTATATGTATATCCAAGCACAAATAAAACTACAATACATAATTTATAAATCTTATTATCACACGCTATCACTGAAAAAAAAAACAATTTAAAAATAAATATTTACTGAAATAAACGGGAATAAACAGGAATAAATGAGAATAAACGGGAATAAACGGGCGATTAAACGGTAAAACGGCCGATTAATCGGAAAAAAACGGCCGATTAATCGTTTCCATCCACAAACATGCATCTGTTAAGTATATTCGTAACGGTTTGGCCGCCGTTAACGATTAAACGGCCGATTAATCAGCCGTTAAGACCGTTTTTTACAACACTGGAATGTACATATATCATCAGAGTATAATCCACTTAGATTCCATTACTTTTTGAATCACATGAGATTTTTTTTTTTGGATATTATACACTACATACAAGTATGATGTGTCCCAATTAAAAATATTATTTTTTTCCTAAATACATGATAACATGTTTTTTCCATCAAATTTTATCAAAATTAAGTAGTAAAACAATATGTGAATTGGGAATGCACCATTTCCTTGGCTAGTGTATATAAGAATCCTGATATGCTAATATTTTAGTGCAGGATCGCATTATCTTACTATTTTGCGATGTATGATCTTTTTTAGGAGTTATTTTTTGTTGACATCATTAGATCGGGATAATATATTTTTTTTGTAAATCAAATAGTTCAAATTGAGAACAAAAATTGAAATCCAGATGGTATATCTCTTTGTGAATATTAAATAATTGGGTGGCATGACTGCCAACCTTTAGGACCTGTTCGGCTATTTACTGTTCACGTGGGAAAAAAATAATTCACTCAGGACCTGTTCGGCCGTTTACTGTTCACGTGAGAAAAAAAAATTCACTCACAGTAAATTTTTTTCCCACATAAACAGTAAAAATCAGTTCAAATCCTGTGCCCATTCCTATACCCGAGTGTTCGCCGAACAGACCCTCATAGTGAATTTTTTTTTTCCACGTTGATAAGGCCATGAATAAAGGCATCATAAAGCCCTTCCTAGAAGCCCACTTAAGTAAAAAGCCCAAAAAACGGTACATCCGGCCTACCAACTTGATTCATAAAAAGCTGGAAATAGGAAACCCAGCCTGCTGTCCGGGACTCAGAAGTATCCCGGAACCAGGTAACGGACAGAGGGGCCCTATAAATACACAAGGAAGTCCCTAATGAAAGGAGGCCGCGAGAAAGAGAACACTGGTACGAAAAGTTAGAAAAAACGTATCTAGAAAATCCAGACCTGACCCTAGGAAGAAAGGGGAGAATTAAAGAACTAATAAGCAGGGACAAAGGGCTTTCGCTTAAGCAATAACGATTGACCGTTGCGTTCTGATAAGCTAATATAGGACGTATCATCCACTGTGGGGCTCACTTCCTTCCCACAAACCAAAAAAATTAATAAACACAATGACAACCCACCCCAGACCGACCGAATCTAGCGCTAGCATACCACATAATGATAGGCTGATAATCCCTCCGAATGGGATGAATGAGAGACCCCAAAGGATATGAGATGAGAGGGCGGATCCAAGTTTGGGAATGCCCTACACTCTGATGGCCAACATAAACTACGACCAAATCAATGCGCGCACCCCCGACTTCGCCACAACTAAGGTTGTCGCCCCGGGACCCGCTACCCCGGTAGTAGTTAACCAAAGGCGCGCACACCCGTTCCCTGCTTAAACTCTCCCAGGCCCATCCTACCGCTATAACCTGCAACACGTATACATCACACCCTCAGGACATGTCTACCCACGAACAAACATAAGACAGGTGCCCGTATGTTCCGCGCCCAACCAGGAAAGGCAGACCCATGAAAAGGCAATTCCCAACTTCACAGGCCCAAGAGCGACGAACCAAGATCTACCACTAACTCGCCGGAACCTCGACGTCGAGTTCGAAATAACCAGAAGAAACCCACGACCAAACACAGGCCGAGGACTCGAACCAAGTGTCCACCAGGGAAATCCTCGGATTCCTCTTTTAGGACGAGGAGGCCCCGGGAACCAGGGAGGACCGTCAAGACAGGAGGAAAGGCAAGGGGCTCCTTCCCAGGACAACGCGAATCCATGGAGCGTGGAAATGATCCAAGAAATGATCCGGCAGACCCCAGGTCACATGTGAAATCCTCCTCGACCTAAGGCAAGAACAAAAAAGAAAGTACCCGCGCGTTCATTAAGAGATTTGTGCAGAAGTCACGGCAGGTCCAAAATCTAAATGAAGAGGTAGCTCTGGCTGCCATCCGAAGAGGGCTCAGATCTGATGGCCCCGCTACTCTACGATTCGATGCTCACCAGAAAGAATTCGAGAATTTAAGGGAATTCCTGGCGTTTGCGGAAAGGTATTGTTACGTTAAGAAATTTTCAACAATAAAATAATTAAAATGTTTAAAAACATAATCGAAAATTCTATTGATAAACTAGGAATCTAAAATCTAAAACAATGTTCCCAGACAAGTATATCTAGTTTTTACCTTTAAAACGCGTCCCTAGTTCGCTAAAAAAAATAGAAACTGCGTTGGAAACACGAAATTCTGACAATCTGCAAGTTCAGTGCGTCCACACTGGTGGTGAGTGCGGGTGGTCCATCTGCACTGACACCTGTGTTCCTTAAACTTAGTTTTCTGAATTTCTGTGAGTGCGGGTCAACCACCCACACTGGATATCAGTGCGTCCGCACTCATGAATCTCCTGTGCTATGATTTTTCTTCAAAACGACTTTTAAGTAGTGAGTGCGGGTGATTGACCCGCACTGGAGGAGAATGCGGGCGCATTAGGCTCGGACTTTTCTTGACAAGTGAGACTTTGACGAAAAATTTGACTAAGTACTGAGTGCGTCCGCACTCAGATCCAGTGCGGGTGAAGGATCCAAACTGGATGTATTGAGGATTGACGAAAATTTGACTAAGTACTGAGTGCGTCCGTACTCAGATCCAGTGCGGGTGAAGGATCCACACTGGATGTATTGAGGGTTGACGAAAGTTTGACTAAGTGCCGAGTGCGTCCGCACTCAGATCCAGTGTGGATGTATTGAGGGTTTATTTTATGAAATTTTTGTGTCTTTCTCTCTCTCTCTAACTTCGCCCCTTCCCTGCCCCCTTGTGTGGTCCTCCAAAAGAAAGAAAAAAAGAGAGAAAAAGAGCTCCAAATCCCTCCAAGTCGCTCAAAAGTCTGAGAAATCGAAATTGGAACCGAGAAAGTGGCCGTAGATCTCTTCTAACTCTCCTATTCGGTATTACCTTCTCTTCCCTTTCTCTCCAAAATCTCAGATTTCTCGATTGTTTGGATTTTTGTTTTTAACCCGAGATTTGTGTTTAAGTTGCTAGTAGTCTATCTCCTTCGACCTTCTTGCTGTTTTTTGTCTATTCTTTTCTCGAATTTCTCTCGATTTTGGATTTCCTTTTTTTTAGGGTTTTTGGTACCAAATCAGAAATTTGGAAAATGTCGTTGATTGATTAGGCTAGTCCGACCGAATAGACTCGTAATCGGTAAACCTCTACCTCAACCTTGACATTTAGCGATTAATTTGAATTTCAACCAAATTAGGTTTAAGTAATCGGCAAATTGAAATGTTGAGAGAACCAAAATAGTGAGATGGTAAATGGGTATACCTACAGATTGACTAAATTAGAATTGTATGTGGTTAGAGGACCTAGAAGTAACTGTATGAAGTTTTAGAGATTTTTTTTAGTAAGAAAGAAGGAATCCAAAGAATCGATACGAAAACATAAGAATTGGTTAAGGAAGGTATAAGCCCATACTAAACCTGAGTAAGCATTTCGACCATTGAATCGGGATTTAACCAAGTATATATGTGATATAGGTGTAGGCTCAGTCGAGCAGGAATTCGCGGGACGTTTCGAGACGTCTGGTCCATAGTTAAACAATACGCTCGTCGTAAACAGGTGCGGGGTTCTTGGACTTGTTTGATGTTTTATTTTCAGGAATTAAATTATTTTTGATTGTCATGTTGTATGTTGATTGCTGCATAATTGGAATTGTGTGATTCATGTGCATAACCAAATTAAATTAGAACTGAATTGTTGTGAGATGGTTGATTTGCATATTCGTATGGTTGTCAATTGATGTGTTCTATTCATTGTTCTATGTGTGAATGAATCTGCCAGGCTGACCGTAGAGGTAGCTGGATAAGGTGATGGTGACCTATCCGTTGACCTGTTTCTGAATTTGCCAGGCTGACCTGTAGAGGTAGCTGGATAAGGTGACTGTGACCTATCCGTTGACCTGTTTCTGAATTTGCCAGGCTGACCTGTAGAGGTGGCTGGATAAGGTGACGGTGACCTATCTGTTGACCTGTTTCTGAATTTTCCAGGCTGACCTGTAGAGGTGGCTGGATAAGGTGACGGTGACCTATCCGTTGACCTGTTTAATGAATTTGCCAGGCTGACCTGTATAGCCGACTTTGACCCTATTTGAATGAAATTGCAAAGTTGAGCTTTATGGCTAACTTTGACTCCGTGGAAATTCATTTGTGAGGCCGAGCTGTATAGCTGACTTGGAACCAGACTTTAGTAAATGGTTAAGCCAAAGCACTGCAGATGGGTGTCAGATAAAGGGTCCAGCTCGGTGGAACATCTGTAGGTGCCAGTAACCCTACAGATGAGGGTTTGATAAAGGGTTCAGCTCGATTGAACGTCTGTTGGTGCTACTAGTCATAATAAAATGAGTTAGGCCAAATACGTGTTTGTTTAAATTTTATTTAGGATATTCCGTAAGTTGTATTTTATTCGATTATTGTTGTCAAGCATGTGCATTAATTTTTATATATTGTGTTAGAACTGTTAATGTAATGTTGTATGAATATCATTTGTGGATGTGAATTCTGATTGCAAGTTCAATAACCTGATTGTGGCAAATGCGCACTGAGAATTTATTCTCACTCCCACCCTTTGGGTTATTTTTACAGGTTCAGGTGCGACTGATTCTGGGGAGGCACGCGAGTAGTAGGCCTTTGGTAGAATGCCCTGATATGACCATAGACATAGATATATTTTGTTGTATAGTTCTAGGTTAGGCCTGATGGTTGGTATCCGAATGAGATACTTTTGTTGTATTATACTCTGACCAGACTGTGTACTCTGATTCGTATCTAGGAACTTGTTTTATATCATTTGTTGTGTATTTTCTGAATTAAATATTAATTGCCTGGAAAGCATACACGGTGTTGTATGTTTACGGCGGGGGACTGTCGCGACCCTTGGCCGTGGGGGTGTGACAGGTATATTCAAGCCGAGGAAGACACAGGCAGTCCCAGCCGTGCAAGATCACCATCCCCACCAAGGGCGAGGGGTTATAAGTGCCAACGAGATAACCACCTCCGAACAGATGACCCACCACAAAGAAGGGACCACCCGTTAAATAATAACTCGCCCGGAAAGGGGAAAGGCCGGCCTGAGCGGAGAAATGAGCAGTATCGACCGCATTTCACCAGCTACGTCCCATTCACGAAGTCACTATACGAAATTTTCGAAATCGCCCGGGAACAAAAGAAATTCCCAAGACCCCTGGATATGGGTATATCGAGGAAAAAGACCCAGAGAAGCATTGTTATTTCCACAAATCCAACGGTCATCCAATCGTAGACTGCCTCCAACTGCAGGATATCATCGAAAAATTCGCAAGGCAGGGAAAGTTAACCCCATACATACGCAAAGATTTCTACAAAGCCCACACTTCCACCTACAACGGGACTACCCGGGATTTCAACTACCCTACCCTCCCGAGAAGAGAATACCCCAACAACCGAAATCGCCAACCACCCGAGCAAGCTTACAACAGACAAGGTCGACGACCTAACCCGGAGAAAACCCCCTTGATTAATGTTGTCAGTGGGAGAATAGCGTCAGGAGGAGATTCACGCAAACAAAGGAGAAGCTATTTGAGGGGCCCCACAGAGAAAGCAGTCATGAACGTGGAATCCTCTCCGGGGAATAAAAGACCCAGAACGAAAGAAGTCATCTCGTTCTCCGAAAAAGACATGGGAAGCGTGAAAGGGCCCCATGACGACGCCATAGTGTTGCAGTTAAAGATCAACAACTATCGCCTTGAGCGCGTCCTAGTCGATACTGGGAGCTCCGCGGACATATTGTACCTGCCTGCCTTCAGACAAATAGGGTACGAGTTATCCGACCTAAGACCTGTACGCACCCCGCTGAGAGGATTCATGGGAGATACCTTGCAGCCCGAAGGATACATACGAATGAAAGTAAATTTTGGAAGTTACCCTAGGACAACATCCGTCATGACCGAATTTCTGGTCGTCAACATTCCCTCAGCGTACAACGTGATCTTGGGAAGGACCACGCTTAATAAAATTAGGGCAATAATCTCCTCGGCTCACTTAAAAATAAAATTCCTTACGGACAGGGGAGTGGGAGAGGAATGTGGATACCAGGGAAAAGCCCGGGAATGTTATGCATTATCTCTCAAAAGAAGTTGTGCGGTACATTAGGTCGAAACACACCCCAGGAAGCAACAGACCGCAAGAATAAAAGGAACTAACCAAACCAAAAAGCAATACAGGGGTCACCAAGAACCGAGCTCATCGCATTTCTCCAAGCAAACCAATCCGTATTTGCCTGGTCAGTTCTTGACATGACAGGCATCCCTAGAAGCATAGCTGAACATAAATTGCACGTAAAATCGGCGCCAAACCAGTACGACAGAAAAAAGAGCCATCAGACTCGAAAGACAGAGGGCTGTGCAAACTGAGGTTGAAAAATTACTCAATGAAGGATCCATCAGGGAAATAACCTGCGGAATGGAACTTAAATACGGTTTTGGTCAAAAAATCAAACGGTGACTGGCGAATGTGCATAGATTTCTCAGACTTAAACAAAGCCTGTCTAATAGACCCGTTCCCATTACCAAAAATTGATCAACTAGTGGATTCCACTCTGGACATGCATACCTCAGTTTTATGGACGCATTCTCGGGATACCATCAAATCAAAATGAGTCCAGAAGATGAAGGAAAAACTGCTTTTATTACCGACCGCGGACTGTACTGCTATCGATTCATGCCTTTCGGGCTCCGAAACGCGGGAGCCTCATATCAAAGAATGATAAATGAAGTGTTCGACCATCAAATCGGCCGAAATATGGAAATCTATGTCGATGATATGCTAGTCAAAAGCATGTCGGAGACAGATCACATCCGAGACCTTCGGGAAACCTTCGAAACATTGAATCACGCGAATATAAAGCTCAAACCGACAAAGAGCTTTTTCGGACTAACATGGGGAAAGTTCTTGGGGTTCATGGTCTCAAAGAGAGGGATCGAAATACACCCGTCAAAGTCACAAGCCATAATTGACCTTGCGCCCACAAAAATATAAAAGAACTACAAGCATTGACAGGGCGCCTTGCTGCGCTTAATCGTTTCATAGCAAAGTCGGGGGAAATATTCCTCCCATTTTTCAAAGCCATGCGAGAATCTAGCCGATTCGAGTGGACGAAAGAGTGTGCCAAGGCTTTTGACCAAATCAAAGCATACTTTCTAAAACCCCCGTGTCTAAGCAGACCACTTCCCAAGGACGAGCTCATCTTATACTTGGCAGCCACAGGGCACGCCGTTAGTGCTGTCCTGGTTCGAGAAGGAAATGGCAAACAATCGTCGGTATATATGTACAAATTTACTTATTATCTCCCACAGTCCGGGAGCAAAAAATCCTTATAAATCTAACAATTACCCCCCCCACATACCGGGAGCCAAAAATCAAAAATCTGTAAAAAAAAAAAAAAAACCCCACCTCTACGCTTGGCGGCTCATCACGGGGTAAGCAGAACATTCCTGCAAAAATATACGTACACCGGGAGGTTTACAACATATCCAAATGATATAATACTAACGCACGAAATAAAATACGAATGATGAAAAAAAAGAAAAGAGAAGTTTACTTCAGCTATCATCTTCGAAAGAATCATTCTCGGGAAGAGGTATGTCAGCCGGCCACTTCTCTCTATCCCAACGATAAGGAAGGGGATGGACCGGTAAGGTCTGAAGTTTTTCCGACTCAGTAACCTCCAAACCATTCGAATCAAATAACCGATCGCTCTCCGCGTCCCAAACAAATCCCTCGGGAGCACTCGCTGCTGATGTTCCCCTCGCTCATTGTTAATACGCCCAAAACCCACGCCTTCGGGACGAAAGGGAAAAGCTTTGCTCAGGTCACGTAACATATCGTAAAATTACAGACCTAAGAATCACGATGCAACTAGTCACAGTAGCCGTTTTGAAGGCACGACTTTCCAAAAATTTCAAAACTGCGTGTGACGGAGCACCCTTCAGCTCCCTTTCTAACCTTTTTGATTTTTCCTCAAAAAAGGTACCTCGGGCATTTGCGTTATCAAGCGTCGACTCCTATTCGCTCACCCTCTGCAACAATGCCACATTGCGCGCTGCGGAGTCCAATAAAGCCCGGGTGGTGATAGCCTCTCGGGCCACGAGATCTTCCTTTTCCTCTTCAAATTTTACCAGGTTAGCACGAGAAGTGCCTAGCTCGGTCCGTAGTTGTCTCGCTTCATCCATTGCGGTTCTAGCTTCCCTAGGAGATTATTTTTCTGACCCTCCACCTTCTTCAACTCACCCTGCAGCATTTTTATTTTTTCCTCGGCAGCACTCTTCTCTAGGTCGAATGTATCTTCTACGGGAGGAATTTCTTTCCCTTTGTGCCTCCTCATATAATCCCCACATGAACCATGGTCGCACACGCTTGAAGGAGATAGGCCGCCAATTCTTCGCCACCCTTCTCGGCGCGCTTCTTCACCTTCTTTTTAAAAAAAGAGGGGGTTATGGCTCGAAGCGCTTCAAATGCGAAATGCCCGAAGCCAGGGGGTTTCTCCTCAGCACCTAAAACTTCCGAACTTCTGGGCAATAACAACACACAACTGTCCGGATGACTTGCAGGATAACCTTGTTTCCAAAGCATCCCACGGGCACCAGCCTTTGATTTCTTTTCACCTTCACCCCTCCTCGGCCGGGCATTTCTTCTTACGGTCAACCTGGCCAGACGGAATATCCGCTGACTCACCCATCTCAAGCGACCTCACATTGATAGCCGCGTCGTGTGCCGGACCCGGCACGTCATGTTCAGAGGGGGGTAGAAATATCTCCAACAAGGACATCCTCAACCGTAAGCTCAACGTCAGCAGGAGCCTCGGGCTCGGCCGTGTCCGTAGGAAATATGATTGGTTCTAAAGGCGCGGTGGAGGCAGCGACTGTCTCTGATAAAGGCGCAATAACGGTGGCGGACGTCGGAGCAAGCGCGGTAATACCACCGTCACTACATGCCGCTTGCGAACCTGACATTATTCCAGCATCCTCGGCAGAGGAGACCGGGGTAAATTCGTGGCTCAATTTCTTTTTCTTCTTCGGACCTTCTGCTAAGGGGGCTGATATCTCGCTTTCTTATCTATATTCTGACCAAACTTTGTACCAAAACCTGTGCCTAAAACTGTCAAATCCTGTTTATTTCATTGGATATCTAGAATGTGGTACTGCTGTGCATTTGTTCTTACTTTGCAGAAAACAGGCGAAAACGAGAAAGAATCTGGAATTCAAAGGTTTATATACGGTCCGTGTACCTTCTTATGCGGACCGAACAACTCTCTGCCCGACCATAGACACGACCAGGACACCAATCTCAGCACCTGAAATTAAAACGGTCATAGATTTTGACTCGTAACTCCGTTTTGAGTGTATAACCACTTTTTGGAAAGCTTGCGAGAAGATCTACAATCTGAGCTAGAGACACAGGTACACAGTCCGTGTAGAATTTCACACGGGCCGTGTCAAGCATTTCCGAAAATAGATCCAGAATTTGGAAACAAGGCAATTGCTAGGGTTTGGACTTGGCGGCTAAGCTTGAAGACGAATTTGAGAAGCGAAAGACACGAGTTTTTGACGGATCTGCATTGTTCTTCAAGTTTTTCTATGAACTCCTTTATCTTTGTTTGTTTTATTTGCTTTTTAATCATGTTAGAGTAGATTTTTAGTTTCTAGGGTTGTGATGTAATCAAATGTTTTGTTTTGCATGTTAGTTATTGAATTCTTTTGTTGAAATTTGTGTTTGCTTGATTGTGTTTGATTTTAATTGCTTAGTCTAAGTTGTTTGATTTTTATTAGTTTACCACTAGATGAATGCGCACATCTAGAAGGTACTTTGGCCCTTATAATCTCTCAACCAAACTAAGTACATGAGTTAGGATTAGTGATCCCGAAGGTGAAACCAAGTAGTAGCCGACAGGTGAACATTTCCTCATATCGACGGAATGAGGTTACCTTTAGTATACCAAACAAGCAACTAGGTAATTCAGACCAACATACGACAGTTGAGGTCTAGAACCCAACGAGGGCACATATTGCAATTCCATACCAAGTTAATGAACCAACAAACGACAGTTGAGGTTTATAAACATTAGGTCTGGTCAGTAGAACCCTACACAAAGGAACAACACAAAGAAACAATAACTGCTGCATTTACTCGAGGGCCACACGGACCGTGTACGACAGTACCCGGCCCGTGTACACTGGACACGGCCCGTGTAGGACACTACACGGACCGGGTACCTCGAGGCAGAACTGAGATGAAGTCATAACCCTGGAAACGCCTTTTATTATTGATTTAAACCAAGTTTATTTACTTTCTTGCATTTAATTATTGTCATTGAACTGTTAGGAATCTTAAAAACCCAAAACCAACATTTTCCAACTTCTAGTCTTTATTTAATTTAGGTATAAATCTAGTTAAGACTTGAATCGTCCCTGTGATCGATACCCGAATTTATACTACTCAATAGGATTGTATACTTGCAGTCTGAACCGAAAAGTGTATTGATGGTTAAAAAGTACAGTTTACTGTACTGAAACTTTGTACTATACCTTTTGGTGTAACAGGGGCCTTACCACCCGCGGTAACAACGGCTTTTCTCTTCGGATGAGAAGGATCCCCGGTCCCAGTAACCTTCCGAATAACGCGTCGCTCCCTCGCAGACAGACCAGAGCCACCGCCACCAGCAGACTTACCTTTTTTGGAGGGGAACACCTTCGGAGGACCGGTAGTGGAATCAGTCGCGGTCTCATCCAAGGGATCAAGTTCTCCCGTCTTCAACGATCGAGCTTGGACTCTGGTAGAATTATACGCGAGAGGCATGATCCCGATACCTGGAGACAAAATAAAGGGGGGGTAACTTACCAATAAGAAATCCCCATTCCGAAATAAAATGCAGCATGATAAAAAATAAACAAAAAACTAACGCGAGATAAGACTCTCAATCTTCTCGATGGCTTCAAGGTCCGAAGAAGTCTTCGCCTCGGAGAAAATGAGGATTCCTTCATCTACCAAGGACCTCCAGGTAGCAGGAATCGTGCACAGCGAAGGAATATTTTCAGAGTTTGGTAAATATACCCAACCCTCATCCAGTACTCCACCTTGCTGAGAGGTTGGTTCTTCCCACTCTTCGAGATAAAAATCTCCAAACTCTTCGCCATTTTCTTCTTGAGAGAATAGAAGTCGGACGTCACGGCAAGGGAGAAATAATGAAATAGAAGCGGCACGCTCGGCCCATGACCCCTCAGTTCCTCGAACTCAATAAATAAGCATTCGAAACTCGTAATATAACACCACGCCGCGGGAGATAACTGCGCCGGAGGGGCCTTAAGATATTCGAGCAGTTTTATTTGAAAATTAGTAAGGGGCAGTCGGAAGCCGCACGAAGGCATCCGGCGGTATATACACATACCCTTCTCGGAGTCATGCGCCCGACAATCACGGGTCGGAGGAACTAGACCAAAAACATCCGGAGTAAAAAAAGGCAAAGACGACTTCCGGATCAGCTCTCTCGGAAAAGTTACCTTAAGCCACATTGGATCGGTACACAAATTTAATCTTGGGACAATACTGGCCACTTTGGGAAAGGCGTTAATAGAATCGTCATTCATACGGTAATGCGTCTTTTTGCACTGGCGATTACCCTTCTTGGGACCCTGAGAAACAAGGTTCGAGGCCCCTTTTGAGGAGATCGGGTCCTCATTGTCAGAAATCTCGTGACTACTAGAAGAACCTACGTCCCCGCTACCACGATCACCCGAGTCATGTCTATAGTCAACAGAGCACCTGACAAGTGGTTTATATAAATCCATAAGAACAACTGGCCAAACACAACTACGGTCAAGGACAATGTACCGGAAGGCTATCAGGGCCAATCTACACTAAACAACTAAACTAACCCGATAAGATTGGTCAGACCAAATAACGAAAATAACACCGGACCTTATTAAATATAATAGCCAGGATAAAATTACCTTCCGGGGAAGCGGAGATACCAAATGGAAAATAAAAACACACTAGGACAGCACAAACCAAGCCGGACAATGAAATCACCGACAACAGTAGGAGAAAATGACAGGTTTTACAGCGCGCGGTGAAAAAACGGAAGAAGACTATATATAGGCACCCGTAAAAAGAGGTAGAAGCGTGGTGCGAAGAACCGACCCACATACGAGGTACATGTGGCACAACCTGAAGCAACAAAACCCAAAACTTGTAAAACGACGTACAAAACTGAATGGCCAAAACACAAGAGGGATTTCAAAATGATGCACCGACTCAGGACATAAAAAAACAAAAATAAAAAATGAATGCACTCCTGAACCTCGCCCGGCCTGCGCTTATTGAGAAAACCCGGTCAGAACGAAACCCAGTCAGAACTTGCCTATAAGAAGCATGGCAACTTCACCTAATGATGATCAGGGCGCCGGAGCTTCCGAGCCATGGACTAGGACCTCCATAGAAAAATTGAAACACCAAGCACAACACCTTTTGGCATATTATCCACCTGAAGATGTTGATGACTTCCTGAGAGGTCGCAACCCGGAACTCCATACGCTCCTCGACCATATGGTAAATGGTTTTCCGAAAGAAGAATACGAGGAAGAAGAAAACAAGACCTGACAAAACGAACATGAACCTCGTATGCCACAAGAGGCGCGTCTATTCTGCTCCCGATGCAGATTGCAAGATAATCGAACGACGATGTTCCTTTGTGACGATTGCAAGGATGCGTTCCACCCAACATGTATCAGTTATTGTTCGCCAGTGGCACACAAAGACCCGAGATACAGATATTACATATGTCCAACCTGCGCAAAAGACAGGGCACGAAATCAAAGGGCATGTTCGACTTGCGCAAGGAATAGAACAAGAAATAGAGAAGTATGCTCAACTTGCGCAGAGGCAAAGCTAGAAACAAAGCAAAACCGTCGGTGCGCCATGTCTGCCGCCAATGGAAGCAAGAAGTCGAATCCAACCCTTTTCACTCGCTCAGAAAGGCGTCTGGCATGGCCCAGACTGTAGTCATCGGGGCCCAGTCGGAGTCGTCTCTGATTCCCGCCTCCGAGCAGAACGACCCCAAATCCTACACTGCCTCAAGTACCATCTCCTATCACCTGTCGCTCTTCCACCCCGAAACAGGGAAGTGGGCCCGGCTTCCCCTGATCCCCGGCCTGCCTATCGGCAGAAGAAGAAGAGGAGGTAGGAGAAGAAGAAGGGAGGGCATTTTAGTCATTAATTATTTGGAGTGGCAAATTTACAAATTAATGAAGTTTAGAGTGGCATTTTTACAATTTCAAAGTTCGGGATGACATTTTCACAATTTGAAGGTTTTGGAGTGGCATTTTCACAATTTTTCCTTTATTAAATTAGTCCTTCAAGAAATTAAACAAGAAACCCGATTGAATGTTTCTGTCAGTAATTATTGTTCAAAATAAAATGAAAAAAAGACATTACTGTTGATATATTGGTTCGAAGTCAAGGTTCTAAATAGTGTTTATAGCGTCGTAGCGGGAAGGCTAAAAAAAAAGCTATAGCGAATAGCGTCGCTATAGCGAATAACGTCGCTATAGCGGAAGCTATTCCAAATAGCGTTTTTTTTTTTACATTTCGTATATTCAATATTTGTACTAAATATCAACATTATCTAACGTCTCATAGAACAATAAATAACACCAAAGTAATTAAGAAATTATAATATTCATATTTAACCCGTACAAAGTCCAAATTGCGGTTCAAAATATCCATAGTAATATCATAAACTATCGATTTTTCCTATTAAAAATATCTTAAGCATCATGATTCATGACATAATCTATTTTTTTATTCAAATTTTAATTTCGGTTTGGATATTTTTTCTATTCAAATTTCTATTTCTATGCCCAATTTCAAATTGATTTATCTGTAGCAAGTAGCAGCAAATTCAATTTCGGTCTGAGATTTTTTTTATCTTTATTTAAAACCCATATAAATTGTTTAAAAAAAAACCCATATTGTATAGTGCAAATAGCGGCCGCTATAGCGGTCGTAGCACAAATAGCACATTTGGATGTCATAGCGTAGCGTTTAGGGTCCAAAAACGCTACAGCGCGCTATTTAGAACACTGGTTTGAAGTTAGATTTGCATGATAAATAAGATGAGCTAGTTAAAGGTAAAAAAAAAAAAGATTTACAATTTTACTGTTTTGCAAACTAGGTACGAATGGAGAAGAGAAACCCTATGACTATGTAATGAAGGCGGATGATGACATATTCATCCGACTGCAAAAGTTGATCGACTCGTTAATATTCATGCCTAGGGAAGACATGTACTACGGGTTCGTGATACCCTGCGACAGTATGGACCCGTTTCGTAAGTACATGGCTGGCATGGGTTACGTACTGTCGTGGGATTTGGTCGAGTGGATTGCCTCTTCATACATAGCCAAAAATAACACACGAGGACCAGAGGATATGATGACTGGGCGGTGGTTTGATTATGGGAACAAGGCAAAGAATAGGTTTAATACAAAACCAGCAATGTATGACTTTCCTATACCGAAACCAATTGATTCATGCTCGCATAAGTTCGTACCAGACACAATAGCAGTGCATCGATTAAATAATCCTAAATGGGCAACGACACTGAAGTACTTCAATTTTACAGATGGGCTCAAGCCTTCTAAGTTTTACCATATAGATTGAATATTTGATTGGTTTATTTTTGGTTTATTTTGCTATTTTTAAAAGCAATTGTAGAATAGACAACACTAGAAACTAACAAGAATGCATTGTTTTGAACTTTCCATGAATTATTACCGCTTATATCATGGATTCTATCTATTATACATACACAGATCAGTAGTTTTGGCATTAACAAAACCTTTTTTTCTATAAAATGGTAGCTCCCTTATCTGTTACCTTACTGAAACAAATAAAGTTAAAAAAAAGTCATAATTGAAACATAAAAATCACAGTACATTCACAGCTGAACCTTTTAGACTACTCCAGTCAATTTTGAGCTTTACACTCGGCTTCACGAACCAATCTCAATAGAGTGATTGTCCCACCTGTGTATCCGCACTGTCAAAAAGCTAGGGAAGGAGCGCAGGGGAGGGGGGGTTGCGGGGGCACAGTTGCCGTCGACTAGATTTTAAACATATACATAGTGGTTGCTATATAGTCTTACTCTCTTACATTTGAACCTTATTATAATTTAGTCCTCCTTTATATCAAAAATTAGGGAAAGAAATAAATTCATTGACAAATACAAAAATTGTTTTTTTTTCTAAGAAAGAAAATCCTATAGCCCAATGATCCAATTGTTATTGCTTAGAGGCTCCAATTGGATCATTGGGCTGTAGAGATCAGGCTCACATGTTGAGAAAAATCGAAGTATCCTGGTTCAAGCAGTGTAAACCAACTGAAGTATCATTGCAGTTTGTGTTTGTACCCAATTCAATAAGCTCTCCAGAACATAGCACTTCCAGTCAACAGAGGTCTCTTGACAAAGCAACCTAAACGAAAATTTAACATGCACTAAATTTTATTTGTTTTCAATGTCTTTTGAGTGTTTACTCTTCCATTTGCACACCCAATGTCATTTAATGGCATCTTTTGTAGATTTAATGAAAATTATATATGATTCTTTTCTTCTTATTAATAAAATAATAACGATTAATAGTTTTTTAAATTATAATAATCTCTATTCATCTCTTTTCCAATGAAGTGAACTCATTTTTATCCTTCTAATTTTAAAAACTCACAAATTTACATAATTTATTGTTTTTTTTTATTACAAATACATTTTAAATTTAAAAAGTTCTCATTTTTAATAGAAAAAATTAAAAAAATATATAAAATTTGATTTCCTAGTATATTTTCATATGATAATAATGTTGATCGATTCGAATTTTTTTTTGAAGTTTAGTACGTGAGAAAATCTCACTAAAAATATATATTGATAAAAAAATTCTTTACAAAGTGTCCGACTACCCGAGGTAGTCGTTTTCATAGAAAATATTACAAGGCCCGAATTTGTTTTTAAATATGCCATATCAATCTGACGAAGCTTTTTCCGACTCGTCAAGCTGTTCACTTTTTATTTTTTTATTATAGTCAAACAGCTTCAATTTTGTAATCCCTACTTTGCTGTTTCGTACATTTCAATTGGTATTGCAAGAAAAGTTATATATACCTCATGATTTGTTCGAGATTGATTTGAATATAGTTCAAATTTAATTTACTGGATTAGACTTTAAGTTAGCTCGAAATCTTATGTGAATTCAAAATTATTCTCATTGACTTGCTTGAACTCGACTCAAAATAGCTCAAAGGCAAAAATATAACATTAATATTCTACAATTTTTATAAAATAAAAAATGTTAAGTAAATAAATATAACCTAGAAAAAATAAATATTAATTATCTTATACTTTAATTTTTAAAATAATACGAAAATAAAATAAATCCCAACAATTGAGCTCGACAGGAGAGAACCCTCGCGAGAAACCCTAGCCGCCAGAGAGGGAGAGCGCGCCAAGCTGTCAGCCCCTCCTCCTTCCCCTGCACTTGGCGGCGGATCAGGGCAGAGGGGTTGGCTGTAGCGGATCTAGAGTTTCGTGGGGCTTTGATTTTTTAAAGAGATCAACGGAAGGGAGGTCGTCCGATCTGCCTAGAGAACTGAAAGGAGGAGTGCTTCTTCGGTTCTGGTCCGACCAAGGAAGGTCTGATTAATGGCTGGATCGGCTGTGGGGACTACCAAGTGCGGCGGCGCACCTCCCCGTCACCTGGTCCGATTCGGAGCAGGTCCCAACTGGCGGAGCCAATGAGGAAGGCGAGCTGGTGGAGCGTTGGGTTTTGGTGGCAGGGAGAGGCTGCTCGGGAGAAGAGAGAA
The DNA here is from genome assembly GCA_025461125.1 of Carex kokanica. Taxonomy (NCBI): domain Eukaryota; kingdom Viridiplantae; phylum Streptophyta; class Magnoliopsida; order Poales; family Cyperaceae; genus Carex; species Carex kokanica. The sequence continues at coordinate 692,461 of JAJGRX010000376.1, forward strand.
GCTGTGCGTGTGAAGAGAGCGGTGGAAAGTGGGGGAGAGCCTGACTTCAAAGTCCGAACTCCAATCCTATGCGTGCAGCGAGTTCCTATGCATGTGGTGAGAGGGTTGTTGGCCTCGAGGTCATATGCTTGCGAGAGGGTCTGATGAGTAAGAAGTGCAATTAGGCGGTGAGTTCTCGATTCAGATCAGGCGGGTCTGACAAATAAGTGCAATTAGGGGTAGATCCGGTCGCCGTCAGAGCGCGACGGCGGTTAAAGAAGCGGATCCGATCGTAGAACGAGATGGCGATTAAAGTACTAGGGTGATCAACATTTCGATTGGAGCGCGACGGTGAGTAGATACGGTCGTTGTCAGGGCATGGTAGCGGTCGAAGAAGCGGATCCGATCGTGAAGCGAGATGATGATTAATAAGGTATTAGAGTTATTACGAGAGGATTAGAATATTACATTAGTTTAGAGAATTTTATGAGAATAAAAGAATAGATTTAGAAATTACGGTCATTTAACATGTTGTAAATATATTTTTTATCAATAAAATTGTTAGTAGGCATTTAAAGTCACTAACCTTAAAAAAAAAAAATTGAGCTCCTGTAATCGATTGGAAATAGTTTGACTTCAATTAATATATTTTTTTCATTTGATGCTAAAAACATAAAAACAAAATATTCGTTCTTGTACCCGAAATTTTTATTAATAACCCCAAACAAAAGAAAAATAACAAATGTAACTCCAACCCCAAAAAATTTTCAAATCTAACCCAACCGCCCCATTATTGGGCGGTTCACCCTACCCACCAAACCGCCCAACCACTGGGCGGTTCACACGGCCAAGCAAACCGCCCCATGGTGGGGCGGTTCACTATGCAGCCTATAAATGCCCATTCTGCCTCTCATTCTCACACTCTCTCGCCCCGAATTCATCGGTCTTCTCCACAGGTAAATTTCTTTTTTTTTTATTAGTTTTTTTTTATTATTTTATTATTTATTTTACTATGCATTACTGTTTATTACTATAGATTACTGTAGATTACTGTTTATACAGTAGATACTGTGCATTACTGTAGATACTGTGCATTACTGTAGATTACTGTAGATTACTGTTTATTACTGTAGATTACTGTAGGTTACTGTAGGTTACTGTTTATTACTGTAGGTTACTGTAGGTTACTGTAGATTACTGTAGATTACTGTAGGTTACTGTAGGTTACTGTAGATTACTGTAGATTACTGTAGATTATTATTATTTTATTTTTGTAATTAATTTTATTAAATATTTTTTTTATTGTTGTTGTTTTCTAATAATTTAACTGTGTACTATTATTTTGTAACTGATAAAAGTTTGTTTATTAATGTAGATAAAATGTTGGTTACACTATATGTGGGCGGGAAGTTCGAGGTGGGTGTGGAGGGAGTACGTTACTCGAAAGATCCGACCCACGGCTTTGAGGTAAATGAAAACACCTCATTTCTGGAACTTAAGCAAATGGTATTCGAAAGGATTGGTGTAACCCCCAACCGGTATGACATAGATTTGGTTACTCGGGTTGACGCAGGGCGGGATAGACCTTACTATGTAAAGTATCCAATAACAAATGAAGATGGTTGGAGATGTGTTTACAATACTTTTCAATCTACGGGTACCCCGATAATGGAGTTGTATTCCAGAAAGTTTCTGCATCGGACCAGGGTTGGACCTTCTACAGACCATACAGGTTATTATAGCCCAGTGCAGCAGCACTCGGGTTTTGACCACTCGAACAGATTTCGGGTGGTCGACAGCGCAGGGCGACTGTGTGCACAGGCTGTGTATGCAACACGTTGCAGACAACCTCTACAAGCATGTCGGATTCGACCAATGGGTTGCAGATACATTTAAAATTGGATGCAGAAGGAAGAAGCCGAGGAGGCTGGAAGAGATGTTCAAAGAGTTTGCCAAGGTATGTATATTTTAGATGAAATTTTAATAAACTATTTACTTATATTTTTCTAATCTGAAAAATTATTTCTGTGTAGTATTGTCCGAAGGCAAATTCGTACTTACTCAAGGTGGGGAAAAATAATCCGAGAGATCTGCAAGAAGCACTCGCATATGAGAAAATATTTCAAGCAAAAGATGGAGGTTGGAGATGGGGAATAATGACAACAAATGGGTCCGAGTCCTTGAATGTTGTTTTCAAGCAGAGCCGAATGTTGCCCGTGGCAGCCATTGTGGAGGACACTTTCTACAAGCTTAATGCATGGTTCGTTGACCGCCGTGATAAAGCAACAGAATTACTTGCCAGGAACCAAACGTTTTCAACAAGGGTGGAGGGCAAATTACGCAAACATAGGGAGAAAGGTTTAGTTATGACCGTTGTCCCGTATGGGGGTCGCTTGGAATTCGAAGTTCACTCTCCGAATGAGTACGCTCCAACCAGCCGTAGAGCAGATGGGACTATGGAGTTCATTAAAAGGCCTTTCAAGTATGTTGTCAAAATCGGAGATGACAATACTGTAACATGCACATGCCAAGGAATCCAACTAGCTCATCTACCTTGTTCTCATGTTATGGCGGTGTGCCGAGTGAGAAACTTCCGTGAGGATGATTTTGTCGCCGACATGTACCGTACCACTTACCTTGCGAGTACTTGGGGTGCATCATTCCATTCTTATCCCAACCAGCATCAATGGCCGGCCTATGTTGGAGATAAAATCGTCCCCCGCAGAAAGTGGATCAGGTTAGGGAGAATACTTTGTGTATGCACTGAACTTCTTTTTAATATGGTTATTTAACTTCTTTTTATATCAGAAAAGGGAGAAGGCCCCACAAGCGTGCTGTAATGACAATGGATCAGATGCAGGGTAGGCGAATGGGACATCAAGCTCGCCGTTCAACTTGTGACAGGCAGCGAGCAGGTACATTTTATTTTATATTTTATAATTCATTTTACGTTTCAAGATTTCAATAACATACCATTTTTGGTGAACTGGAATGCAGATGCCATCAACGAAGCCAACGAAAGAGAAAATGCTAGAGTTGTTGCGGAGGCAACCGGTAGCGGTAGTAGTCATGCAGAGGCATCCGGTAGCGGTAGTAGTGTCGCACAACAGACTGGAAGCAGATCGAGAACTCGTCGACTTCTAAATTTGTTCGGTCGTCGTCGCTAAATTTGTGAACTGATTTAATTAGTAGTTTTGTAACTATTTTTGTATGCTTCATTTTTGTTATTTTCATAGCGCAATTAAATATACACATTAGCCAAATATTTACCACGTTAGCCAAATCGACAATCAATACAACAGCCGTATAATCGACAATCAATACAACAGCCGTATAATCGACAATTATTATAAAAGAATCGACGGTTTTAACGTCAGACGACGCATCCAAACTCAACCAAATTTTATTTAAAATTACAATAAAAAAAATATATCTTACAAAAATAATACAAACTTATCATAAATATATATCTTAATATATGTTGTAAATATATCTTAATAAAAAAGATTTCTACACAAAAAAAAATATCTTAAAAAAATATATATATCTTATAAATATATCCTACTAAAAAAAAATATCCTAACATATCTGTAAAAAAAAAAAAAAAAAAAAAAAAAAAATTATGGCTAACCGCCCGATTGGGGGACGGTTTTCTTGGCCGTGTGGACCGCCCAACCACTGGGCGGTTTGGTGGGTAGGGTGAACCGCCCAATAATGGGGCGGTTGGGTTAGATTTGAAAATTTTTGGGAGTTGGGGTTATATTTGATATTTTTCTTTTGTTTGGGGTTATTAATAAAAATTTCGGTTCTTGTACTGTTTCTTGATCAATAAATGATTTTAAAAAAGGGTTAATGGTTGAGAGCACTAGTACCATTAAAAGCTGCCATGCTGTTAAGTTTCCTTCGTACCGTGTGTGGAAACCAACTCCGCTGTTCTCCAAATTGGAGAACAAGACTCTGTTATTCCGATCTGAACCGTTCAAAGTTTTTCATACCCGAATCTCGATAAAGGTGAATGGCTGGGATCAGAATAACAGAGTCCTGTTCTCCCTTTGGAGAACAGCGGAGTCGGACTCCCGTGTGTGTGTGTGTGTGTGTGTGTGTGTATATATAGAGTAGAACTAGGGTGCTCCTAAGCTCACCAAGCTCTTCCGTGAGCGCGACTCTAAAATCTATCAAATTGACTTCAAACGACATTTCCAAACCGTTAGATGTTTAATCTATATTAAAATGTGCTTGGAGACCAAATTTTATATTTTTTGAAATTTTTTTACTATTTATTAAAATGGTTTGAAAATCGCTGTTTTCCAATGGTGTAGAATTTTAATAAAAACAGCGATTTTCAAACCATCTTAATAAATAGTAAAAAAATTCAAAAAAATGTAAAATTTGGTCTCCAAGCACATTTTAATATAGATTGAACATCTAACGGTTTGAAAATATCGTTTGAAGTCAATTCGATAGGTTTTAGAGTCGCGCTCACGAAGGACTTGGTGAGCTTAGGAGCACCCTAGTTCTACTCTATATATATATATATATATATATATATATATATGGGCTATGGTGCATTGCAATGCATAGGCACCCTTGTGCATTGGACCATAAATCACCCATTCAAAGTCCAAATGACCGATCCAAACCGTTCATCTTGTTATCCATATTAATATGTGCTTGGAGACCAAATTTTACATTTTTTGGATTTTTTTTACTATTTATTAAGCCACTTTGAAAATCGCTGATCCATTGGTCCAGAATTTTTCACTGTTTCGGAGCTGTGACCATTGGATCAGCGATTTTCAAAGTGGCTTAATAAATAGTAAAAAAAATCCAAAAAATGTAAAATTTGGTCTCCAAGCACATATTAATATGGAGAACAAGATGAACGGTTTGGATCGGCCATTTGAACTTTGAATCGGTGATTTATGGTCCAATGCACAAGGGTGTCTATGCATTGCAATGCACCATAGCCCATCTCTCTCTCTCTCTCTCTCTCTCTCTCTATATATATATATATAGAGTAGGGTTCCAATGCCTCATCTCCTCATACCTCATCCATACCTCATGTTATATATCTCCATTTTCAAAGTCCAAACTATTGATCCGACCGTTCAACATGATATTCATACTAAAATATGCTTGGGGATGAAATTTTATAATTTTTGCAATTTTTTTACTATTTTTTAAGATAGGTACAAAATCACTGTATCTGGACCATTCAAAAAACAATGATTTTGTACCTATCTTAAAAAATAGTAAAAAAATTGCAAAAATTATAAAATTTCATCCCCAAGCATATTTTAGTATGAATATCATGTTGAACGGTCGGATCAATAGTTTGGACTTTAAAAATGGAGATATATAACATGAGGTATGGATGAGGTATGAGGAGATGAGGCATTGGAACCCTACTCATATATATATATATATATATATATATAGAGTAGGGCTATTGTGCTTCATGAAGTAAACGAAGTTTTACTTCACGCTCATTCTCTCATTTCTAAAATCCAAACGGTCGATCCAAACCGTTCAAGTTGTTCTCCATATTAAAATGTGCTTGGAGACCAAATTTTACATTTTTTGGAATTTTTTTACTATTTATTAAGCCACTTTGAAAATCGCTGATCCATTGTGAACAGTAAAAAACAGTAAAAATTTCTGGACCAATGGATCAGCGATTTTCAAAGTGGCTTAATAAATAGTAAAAAAATTCCAAAAAATGTAAAATTTGGTCTCCAAGCACATTTCAATATGGAGAACAACTTGAACGGTCGGATTGACGATTTGGATTTTGGAAATGGGTGTATGAGCGTGAAGTACAATATGGGTTTTACTTCATGAAGCACAATAGCAAAATTCTATATATATATATATATATATGAGATTGACTATGGTGAGTTGTGAAGTAAAACGTCGTTTTACTTCACGCTCATACTCCATTTTGAAAATCTAAACAACCGATCCGAACCGCTCAACATGTTCTCCATATTGAAATGTGCTTGGAGACCAAATTTTATATTTTTTGGAATTTTTTTACTATTTATTAAGCCACTTTGAAAATCCCAGATCCGGATGAACAGTAAAAAACAGTAAAAAATTCTGGACCTTTCGATTAGCGATTTTCAAAGTGGCTTAATAAATAGTAAAAAAATTCTAAAAAATATAAAATTTGGTCTCCAAGCACATTTCAATATGGAGAACATGTTGAGCGGTTCGGATCGGTCGTTTAGATTTTCAAAATAAAAATATGAGCGTGAAGTAAAAATGACATCTTACTTCGCAACTCACCATAGCCCAGCTATATATATATATATATATATATATGCTACCAATACCAGTCTACCAGCTTCTTCAATCGTCCTATTTAATAATTAATTTTTCATCACAGTACAGTACTCTATTCTCTGAAATACAGGGCCAGTATATATAGAGTAGAACTAGGGTGCTCCTATTCTCTGAAATACAGCTTCTTGTTTGCCGGTCTTTTCTTCCACCAACTTATAAATATTTTTTGGTAGTCCAACTTATCATTTTTGTAAATTAAAAAAAAAACGAAAATTTAAAAACTTAATTGGCTGTCCGATAAGGTATTTAAACACTCAATTGAAGTTCCTTTTATCTCACTTACCTGATGCAAAATTGAAATCACTAAGCAATTTATATTTGATTCCACAAAGGTGACCCGAACTGCCGAACAGTCAATATTTATTTTGATTCGGCTGCATTGGTTATTACTTGTCTCCTCCTCTGTTTAGAAAAAAAATATAAGATTCCTCTTCATGTGACCTCACTATTGAATATTTATTTGACCTCATTGGGTGCCAGCCGTTCTACAATTTTTCGTAGAATACTTCTCTAACTGAGTTAATGTTGAATTTCGGATGGGTCGATATTCGTGTGGTTTAAATTGTAGCTTTGTAAGACGTGGGGAAAAACAATAGGAAGAAAAATATATCTTTCAATGGAATTTTTATATAAAACATGTTGGAAAAAGCATGTGAATAGAAAATAAACATTAAAAAATTGAGCATAACTGCAACGGTCTTTGCTAAGAAAAATAACAGCAATCTCAACTATTAAAGAACAAATTAGAATACTAACCGAAAGATAGTTTATGTTCATATACAATAGTTCTCATTTACTCTAATGCATTTTGTCTTTGACTGTACAGAGGACACACCCTGTTCTGGTTTGGTTCTAGCAAGGGAGAGAAATGTTGATCATTGATAGTCCTTCATGTTAGGAAGGTAAATTGAGTTCTAAAGTTTAATTTTTAGATAATTTTAGTGGGGTTTCAAGGTTCTTCGAGGTGGATTGTTTTCATGATGGATAGAATACCTGAAAAGTAAGCCGTCAAGAAGATATATTTCTCTTAGAAAACAACTACTATTACCAATTTTATTAAAAAGAATGTGACAAAGAGTTATTGCAGAGTTCATCTAACTTCCATATAGTCCCAATTTCAACTTTATATCCTTCAATTCTTTGTTACACTGATTTGGATATTAATGAAAGTGATTGTTTAACCTTTGGTATAAACATGTAGAAGAGCACTGAGCAGTGAAATATCGGAAGACAATCAGAAAAGAAATGAATATTGAGAAAGCGAGAGGGGAAGAAGTAAGAGAGAATTACGACCTTACTTGAACAGGATCTGTTCTATAGGATCGTACTACTGTCTCCTTGAGAGTAAAGTAGACAGGCACCAAAGTCTGGTTGATGAACCACGACCACTGGATCAGAGCGTGATTAACGGCCCTAATCCCCTCTGACAGAGAGATCCGGTGGCTGTAGAGGATCGTTCCCAGCCGGCCTTCGCCTGCTGGGATGGTCCAGTGGTTGTCTGACAGACTCCAAACCCTTTTTTGCCCCTTTATTTCTTATCAGCTTTTAAACTTCCTAAGTTTGTCCTCAAAAGAATTGACCAAATCAGATGCCGTTTTCTGTGGCAAGGAACAACAGTAAGGAAAAAATATTCCCTAATTAATTGGCAATCTGCCTGTTTAGCTAAGGAATTTGGGGGTTTAGGAATTCTTGATCTTAAACAAATGAATATTTCTCTGTTATTGAAATGGTGGTGGAAATTGAAAGATCCCGATTATGTTAGTGCATGGAAACACATGATCCTTACTAAATACAATGCCTCTCATAATACTCATATGTCAGATTTTTGGACAGCCATTGTCTCCTTACATCCTTTAGGTACAGCTAGTGTAGAAATAGAACCCGGAAAGTCTACTAATGTTCTATTCTGGCATGACATATGGTACCAACACTGTTCTTTGGCAACCAAATTTCCTTACCTTTATGAAATCTGTTCCAACCCTCATATTACATTGCAACAAGTTATTAACTCCCAAGGACAGGCCCTTAAATTTCGTAGGTCCTTGTTTGGGATTCTCTATTCAGAATGGCTCGAACTTTTAAACATTGTCAGTCTCTCTTCTTTCACTCATGCAGAGGATAGGCTTAGTTGGCGATGGGATTCTCAAGGCAGATTTACCGTTAGGTCCCTTTACAAATTTCTCAATTTTTTTTTTTAGAGGTATCAAACCTAGAAATCCTATGTTATGGTGGACAGTCCCTGTGCCTCTCAAAATTCGAATTTTTATGTGGCTAGCTTCTAAAAATAGGACCCTCACTACTGATAACCTTCTTAAACGGGGCTGGCAAGGTGGAAATCTTTGTCAATTTTGCTCCCAACCAGAATCTATTAATCATCTATTTGTTACATGCCCTTGTGCCCGCCAAATCTGGTTTTTCATGGGTGCCTGCCAATCTGTTAGTCCTACCTGGAATACTTTATCAGATATTGTGCGTTTTGCTAACCAACTACCTCCTACGCAGAAAACAGCTTTGCTCCTGGTGCTCAGTGCTGGACCATTTGGAAACATCGAAATGATCTATGTTTCAACACAGGTAAACACAAAGCTACACCCCGACAACTTATTTTACTAATCCTTTCTTTGGTTCATTATTGGGCAGGACAAGTGCGACAGGAAGTACGGTGCTCCACGGCTCTCTGGCTACCGGTCGACCTGGAGGCGATCCCTTTGGCCACTTGGCACCCAGATGATGCGCTGGCAGCAACCATTCACCTTTCTGAGGCTGACAATGGGCAACAAATTGTGATTTATGATCCAGCTAGATGATCAGGCTGTTTGGCCAAAATTTGCTGCTATTGTGACTATTCTTAGCCCCTGTGTGTGGCTTAGTTTTTGGATGTCTACAGTTACATATTTCCTTTTTGTTAGTTGCATACTATGTTATCTGCCATGCACTAATGATATTAGGGCTTTTCTAGTTTTTCTTTTGAGATAAACAATCACACCTTTGCTGTAAGTTAAATTTTCTTTCAATGAAAGTGGGCACTCGCCTTTTTATCAAAAAAAAAGAGAGAATTAGAAGACGGGAAAATGGGAAGAACTAAACTAGGTCCTCTTGGACTTGGATTGAACAGCGGCACATGGACAAAGGAGGAAGATCATTTCCTTATATCATATATCGCAGTGCATGGCCCGGGCAAATTGACACAACTACGGATGAAAGCTGGTTCGTTTTGATTGTATTAATTTAGCGAGAACACATTTGGTTTCATTTGACAAGAGTGACCGGCCCTTCTAAGATTCACCAGCATTATTTTAATTTGATCATATTAATACCATGTCTTTTCTTCTTAGGAAAATGTTACAAATGTAAAATGAAGGGCAGTAGGAAAATATAGTTAATTTGAATACAAAATTTCACTGAATATTATAACTTTATAATTTAAAAGATTTGTGGTATTTAGGACTTAATATATGTGGAAAGAGTTGTCGGCTCCGGTGGCTGAACTACCTCCGACCAAATATTAAGCGAGGGAACATTACCCAAGAGGAGGAGGATCTTATTGTAAGACTACATAATCTGCTTGGGAACAGGTTAATCTCGATTGATAATGCAGTGAATTTTAGTTTATTTTTACTCTTAGTTCGAGATACAGAAAAATTGCCTTCAGAAAAATTAGTTCACTATATTTCTTAATGTTGCCCACTAAGGTGGTCCTTGATAGCTGGCCGGCTCCCGGGAGGAACAGATAATGAAATCAAGAACTACTGGAATACATTCCTCAAGAAGAAGTTGCACCGAGGTGGGTTGTCGGGTCAAGCCCGTGTGTCCTTACCAGAAAACCCAATCCAGTATAAGGTCACACGAAACAAAGCTTTTCCTTTGAGCATGGAACCGGTAATGGAAGAAAGAGTTGAAATGCTGGTAAGTTCTAGCACCGGAAGTGAGGCCTTGCAACTTCTCTGCTTTGGCAACAACTCTGTGTTTCATGAGAAATTAGAAGAGTGGATGATTCGAGGAACTGCCTGTTTTCCTGTGGATGATTTCTTAATGTAAATTTAACAGTAGGAGATCCATGCAAGTCCAATAGGTCAAGAAAGATTTACATATATTTTGAAAGTTGATCCAAAATTAGCTTTCTATATTTAGAGTTATGTTGAAAGTTGTTCAAAAATTTGCTCTAGGAGTGTGTAGGTGTTAGTGGGTTCTATAATTAGTTATGAAGGTACTATTTGTAATAGCAGGATAGATGCGGGTATAGTTCTATTTTGGGGACTGCTTGTAATAGGAAGATAGGTAGTGGGTATTAAGTTTAGAATAAGGTAGTGGGGTACTAAACTTAGATGATCCAAATTTTTGTACATTGTTGCTGTTGGTATACCTTGGTTTTTTTTATCTTTTCTATTCAGAGAAAACACAATGTTTTAAACGTTAGCACTACAGCCTCCTACTGTGAAATGCACACAAGTTGCAGAACATATCACAATTAATTGTCGGATCTATCACACAACGGAGATTCACAGGAAGCCAGAACAAGGATCAGACTTTCTGACGGCCAAAGTCTGTTAGATGTAACTTCCGCAAGTTGCAATATATCAAACATAAATGCAGCACCAAGTAACATAAGGAGACTTCACATCCACAAGGCCTGCTCCAAGATAGAGGAAGGGAGGAGATGAATATATGTGAATAACTGACCTTGTTCAATTGGAAGTGTTTAAATGGTCAAAAGAGATGACGTGCAGTTTCAAGGTTAATTTCATAGTGAAATTGCAAGTGAATTAAGATAAATATGATGATGAGCTAGAGAAAAAAATAAGAATTATGCTCTTATTAATTATTAGGCGGTTTTGACAAAGAATTCGCTTGAATTGGTCCATTTCCAAACTGCATCATCGGATCGTTCTGATATCAGTAATTAATGACAGCTGTGCAATATCATGCTCTGGTAATTGCAGTTCCTGATTGCTAGGTCAGAAATGCAATGCCTAACAAAGAAAAAAATTAAATGGGCTTGTTTTGTTTGCACTGCTGATGTTAGTGTGATTCTGAGTTCAATTGCAAAGGATAATACTAATAGATTTGAGAATTTGTAACTTAAGATCTCCATACCCCGAATAATCAGTTAAGCCCTAACATCAACACCCCCCCCCCCCCCCCCCCCCCCCCCACCAACAATACACCCCCACCCCACACACACACAAAAACCTTAAATTGAAGTGTAAATAATAGATCGAGAGATTTATTTTTGTGTTTTGTTTCAGGATGAGATTTTAAATCAAGAAGAGGATTGTTGTGTATGTCTTCATCTCATCATATATTTATATCATACTTAATTTAGTAGGATGTCATAAATAGTAGGCTATGTTTGACAGACTATATTAAGAAGGAAGATTTTAGTATTTAGTATAGGGTATTTTAGGAGGTGTTATTTATAGATTTTTCTTTTTAGAAATTTATGTTGTTATAAATATATCTCATTTGTACTCTTGTAATCATAAAGTCAAGAAATATAATTAAACTTCCTCATAAAATTCTTTCTCTTGTTTCTCTTTTGTTTTGGCCTTTCCTTTGAACCCTATCACTCTTACTAGTATCGTGCCTGTGCGTTGCAACAGAATATATAATAAGAGAACAAAAATAAATTATCATACAAAATGACAAATTTTCATAAAAAAAAAAAATTAGAAATATATTCTAGATTTATCACAGTAATATGTATAGAAATAAGGAAGTAGATAAATAAGGAAGTGAACAAAAAATTAATTTGCATTGTGATCCGCCGTATAGAAAATATCAATTGGAGATGGAGAAATAAGGAAACGAATAAATAAGAAAACGAATAATTATATCGCTAAATTTTAGAGTCTGTTTAATTTTAATTGTAGCGCATCATGTGGCGGTATGTGTGGCGAGTATGTTTGTAATTAAATTTAAACTTCTACACATAAAACATATGCATTTAATCAAAAGAAGATAGATTATGTGATTGGAGAGCTGAGATTAAATCCAAAAATTAATCTTTCAATCGTAGCCGTTAGCAGATCGGACACCCAACGTGCTTAATAATGAAATGAGATTGTACCGAGCGTTGAAGGGTTGATGGAGAATACGTACATATGGTGTATGTCAATTTTGAGAGTAACCTGATAGAAACATTTAGCTTGACGAAGAGTTCCATGCTCTACCAAGCATTAAAAAAAAAAAAAAAAAATAGACAACAGTTCCATGACTGGCATGAATTAGAGGCACAAGTTTCGCTTGATTTTCGCTACCACAGGAAATGACATCCCATAATTAAGGTTACAGAACAGTCCAATAGAGATAACGTGTATGATCTTAGCCTGAAAAGGATACATCAATGTATATAGTATTTTCTAATTAACTTTAATTCTTTATTCATGGAATAATTTAAAAGAAAAAAAAAAGAGTTTATATGACCCGAAATTTTTTTAGTTACCACAGTAATAATTCAAAATTAATTAGTTACCACCTTAATTTCATAATTTAGTTTTTACCACCTAAGCAAGTCTAGTTCGGGCACAAAACTGGGCCGTAATTTCATAATTTAGTTTTTACCACCTAAGCAAGTCTAGTTCGGGCACAAAACTGGGCCGGTGCACTAGCTTTGCTTGTGCACCAATTATTTTTCTTTCAGTTCTGTTTTGTTGTGCATATAATTTGTAGTATAAAATGTTGATCAGATTATGCGTATAATTTGTAGTTTATTTCCTACCAACTTAGTACAAAACACGGCTCAGATATATTGTACGTATAATTTGTTGTAGTAATTTTTAGTTCAAACTTAGTACAAATTTGATTTGTTAAACAAGTATTTTTTATTTTCTACAATTTCTTCGCTAATTTGATTCCAACATATAATTCTAAACACCACAGAACAAAACAGAATAGGACAGGAAAAAAACTTAGTCCAAAAATTTCAAACAAAACATAACAGAACTAAAAGAAAAGAAAAAATTTGGGCTTGATGCATGTGCCAATTTTCGTGTGCGAAATGAGCTTGCATGTGTGGTATTTTTTTAATTTTGAAGTTTAGAGTGGTAACTGTTATAAAATAAAGACAAAGAATAATAAACAAGATAGAGAATACATAAAAGATGACAATCTATTTATTCATACATTTCTCATGTGTACAATACAAGATTACAAAGCCTCTATTTATAGGCTACAATTGTGAATGAAAAGCCATTACAATAATAAATAAGACATTGAATTCTAAATAGTAGTGGGATATGAATTCCAATGGTAGTGGGAGTAGTGGAGAAATATATATTTGGAGTCATGGACATCCACATTAATATTTTATTCATAACACTCCCTCTTGGATGTTCATTATATAAGAAATTGCCTCATTAAAACCTTACTAGGAAAAACCCTATGGGATAAAAACCTAGTGAAGGAAAAATAGTACAATATATTCCTTTTAATATACAACTACAACCTTACCAGGAAAACTCAGTGGGAAAAACCATAGTTAAGGAAAATATAGTGCATATTAACTCCCCTCATGACAACATCAATCAAGATCTTTAAGTCGACGAACTCCAATATTACAAACTAGCTTTTCAAATATTGCAATAGGGATCGCCTTAGTGAATTAATCTGCTAGATTTTCACTTGAACGAATTTGCTGAACAATAATAACATTATCATCTTGGAGATCATGTGTGAAAAAGAACTTTAATGAAATATATTTTGTTCTATCTCCTTTAATGTATCATTCATTTAATTGAGTAATACATACAATATTATCTTAATATATGATCGTCAGGATCATTTCTCTAGAAGACAAACCACATGTCTATTGAATGTGTTGAATCACAGATCTTAACCAAACACATTCTCACTTGCTTCATGTATTGCTAAAATTTTTCAGAGTTAGCGAAGTATATGTTTAATTTCATTACAATGTCTTCGCGTGGGAGAAGAACTATATCTTGCTAGTAAATTTACAACAAATGATATATCAGATCTTGTATGTCCATCCAGATACATAAATGCTACTATTGCACTAAGACATGGTACTTCAGGACCAATTAGTTTTTCATCACTTTCTCAAGGTGTAAAAGATATATATTCACATCTAATGATCTTACAATTATTGGAGTGCTCAATGGATGTGATTTTATCCATATAAAATTATTTTAGCACTCTTGTAATATAATTTTCTTGATGCATAAAAATGTCATTTTTAAAATGTTCAATTTGCAATCCATGGTAAAATTTTGTTCTCTCAAGATCTTTCATCTCAAATCCTTTAAATAATTATTCGCTTTTGGAAGTTCTTCAGGAGTTCCAATGATACTTAGATTGTTAACATAAACTGTAATTATAACAAAATCATTTCCATATCTTTTCATCAAAATACGTAGACAAATTGTATCATTTTTATATCCATGTTTCAATAAATATTCACTGAGACGGTTATATCACATGCGTCCAAATTACTTTAATTCATATAAAGACTTATGCAATTTAATTGAATATTGTTCTCGAGAACCTAAATTACATGCTTCAGGCATCTTAAATCCTTCAGGGATTTTTATATATATATCATTATCAAGCAAGCCATATAAATAGGCTGTGACAACATCCATTAGACGCAAATCAAGTCCTTCATGTATTGCCAGATTAATTAATTACAGAAAAAAATATTGCATCCACCACAGGTGAGTATATCTCAAAATTTCACCTTTCTCATTTTTTTTTTCACATAAATATCAATTTCTATTATTCGGACTTTATGCTTTCATGTATTGGGGCTACAGGCCCAAAAACTTTTATTATAATTTTTAAAAGATTTTAATTATATCTCAATTGCGTCTTTCTATTTTGGCCAATCATTTCTTTGTTGACATTCTTTTTATAGACTTCAGGTCATGATCCTCATTATTCATTATATTTAGCGCTATATTATATGCAAAAATATCATTGACATCAATTTCGTCTCGGTTCTATTTTATTTCATTCATGATATAATTTATCGAGATCTCTTCATTTTCATGAATTTCAGATACCTGAGTTTCTGCTGGAACTCCAATATTACTTATAATTTGATTCTCTTCTAGAGTTTAATCTGAAATTATTATATCCTCGACTTGACCATTTTCATTCTTTGCTCCTTTTCTTTTTTTTTGAGAATTTTATCCTTGGAACCGATTGATCTTCCACGCTTCATGCGTGTTATAATTTCATTAGTCTGTCCAACATGGACATCAACTTTAATTGGAGCATTAGCAGCTGGTACATGTGATTTGATCACTTTATTTGACTCTGTAAATGCGTCTGGCAATTGATTAGCTAATCTTTGCAAATGAATTATCTTTTGAACATTTAGTTCACATTCTTTAGTATGAGGATCAAAATTAGACAATGATAATTCATTCCAACTAATATATTTTTCCAGCTGATTGTGTTCCCCCCTAAGGTTGGGAATATTAATTAATCAAAATGACAATCGGCAAAATTAGCCATAAATAAATCTCTCGCCAATTGTTCTAGATAATCTATGGAAATTCAAATCCAACATAAATTCCCAACTTCCTTTGAAGTCCCATTTTGATTGCGTTGTGGTGGAGCAATTATAACATATATCGCACATTCAAAAATTCTTATATGGGAAATATTAGGTATGTGACCAAATATAAAGGGGAAGTTTTATAATAGCTTGTTGGCATAATGCGAATTAGTGTTGTTGCATGCAAAAAAATCAAGTTCTCATTTTGTGCATGAACATAAGCTGCATGATGTACAATATCAATTTTAATAGACATGTATTGTCTGAGAAATAAATTCACCAACATTGTCTAGACGTATTTTCTTAATTGAATAATCATAACATTATGCTCTTAATCAAATCAATTGAGCCAATAATCTCGCAAACGCCAGGTTGCGAGTTGATAATAAACATACATGTAACCATATTATTGATGCATCAATTATATAAAATATCTAAATAGTTCACATGATAGATGTATTAGTCCATAAATATCATCTTATATACGTTCTATAAATCAAATCAACACATAAAAATTCATTAGATTAAAAAATCTTCTGGTTCTTTAATGAAAGTTCACATTAATTGTCTATTTTTTTCGCATCATTATTGATCCGGAATGGCCCAACCGGTCATGTCAAACTATAATATGTGCTTCAATTGTACTAATACATATGTAGTACAAACTGGAGGAAAACATAGGTAATTTTTTTAGTATGCATTTTTTTTAATATGATAATATGCTAGTAATATAAAGATATGCAATATTTTATTCATTAGTTGTCTCAACATGATATCCATTTCGGCATATATTCTTAAATCTTAACAAATTACTTTGAGACTTAAAAGAATATAATGCATCATCAATATAAATTTGTGTTCCTCCATATAACAACAATATTGCTCTTTCGGAGCCTTCAATCATTTTTTTATTAACAACAATTGCAATTAACAAAAATAAAAAATACCACTAAAATATTAAAAACAATTGCAAAAGAGAAAAAAATACCATAAATATTACTTCAACAGTAACAAAAGTATTTTTTTTTATTAACTACTTTTTATTACTATCATCATTAATCAAGTGATTCGTTTTTCATTTTCTTCATCAAAGAAATTATCATCCAAATGAGTAATATCAATTTGGCTAAGATCGAGATCACATCCACAAATAAAAATTTGCCTTGGTCTATTTCTCCTTATTATTTTTTTTATGATGCTTGACATAGGTCAACAATATATTTTTGGCGTACTACAGGTACGTGACAAATTAGTTTTACTATCACAATGATAGCATGAATTTTCTTTTTGATTTTCTATTACTCCAGCTAGAGCGAAAAAGGGGTCCTAGATCATAGGGTAGGGTTCCTTATTAGGTTTTTCTCATTCATTTTCTTAATTATTTTTCCACTTCTGGTTGAAAAATGTGTATTTTCATCGTTACCACGTCCAGACGAGTATGTCCATAAATTATTATGATTATTATGTGTTGCTACATTCACTTCAGGGAATGAAACATAACTCATTGGACGAAATTCATGATTTTTTTTTAACAACTCATTATTTTGTTCAACTATAAAGAGACAAAATATCAACTCAAAATATGTATATATTTTTAAATCTTATTCTTCAGAAACATTAAATTTTTGAGAGAAAAAAAATTGCTGATAAAAGAAAATAAATTCCGTGACTGACTGTGTGAAGATATAATTTAGAAAATCAACCATGACCTATTTTTTTTTCTTCATTCACGGATCTAAATGTGGTAATATGAAGAGCAGCTCCAATATACAGTAAATATGTATGTTACATGAGGCCTTTTCATAGAAATCAAAATATAAATGTGCAATTTCCATTCACCACTATATATAAATAGACTATAGTTAGCCAACATCGATTAATAAAATATTTAATCAAGAAATCAAAGATACAGACTGGTAACCATACGTTGTATTCGATAATCTAATTCTTGAATTGTATTTCATTTATTACCATTACTGTTCAGATTAATAAGGCAGTGTCTAATTATAACAAAACGCATCTCCACATTCACATCTCATAAGTTGTGAGATATTATTTTATTTATACATGTTACATGAATTAAAACTATATAATAATACATATCTTTATAATCCCATTGAAATTGTATATTTATAAAAAAAATACGAGTATGATCTAAAATTAATATTGAATAGATATAAATTTAAGAAATTTAGTCAGATCTAAAATTGCACAATATGGAGAAAAAAAAAATTATGCTTAATAGATAGCTTCAGGCTATTTGATATTAATATAAAATAAAGATAGCATTAACTTCGATACACACTATTCATATGGCTTCAGGCCATTTCATTAACATAATGTAATGTAAAAGGTAACATATAATTTTATTTTATTTTGTTTTGCATCATATAAATTTTCTTGAAATTTCCTTCAGGAAAATTTCAAGAAATCTTTTTCTTGAAATAACTTCGGGTTATATTTTCATCCAATGACTTACAATAAATTCTGGTTATTATATTGATTTTCTAATAAAACTTCAGATTATTAATTGGGAATAACTTCAGGTTATTATTTATCCAGTAGCCTATAATAACTGCTGGTTATTCTATACTTCAGGTTCTAAACAATTCTAATAATAACTCCATGTTATTATTCTTATTAATTAATATATTCAAGTAATACGAACTCCAGGTTCTTGATAAACATTTAGTTTTCATAATAACTTCAGGTTATTATCCCATCATTCACTTCAAGAAAATGATTCTTATAAATTAAAACAAATATAATAAAAAATTCAAATGAAATTTAAATTAATGAAAGATAAATTAATCAATCATATAAATTACTTACATAATTACTTTCCAACTTCTTCCGAGCAAGTCGTGCTGATAACGTGTTATAAAATAAAGACAAAGAATAATAAACAAGATAGAGAATACATAAAAGATGACAATCTCTTTATTCTACATTTCTCATGTGTACAATACAAGATTACAAAGCCTCTATTTATAGGCTACAATTGTGAATGAAAAGCCATTACAATAATAAATAAGACATTGAATTCTAAATAGTAGTGGGATATGAATTCCAATGGTAGTGGGAGTAGTGGAGAAATGAATATTGAAAGTCATGGACATCCACATTAATATTTTATTCATAACAGTAACTAATTAATTTTTAATTATTACTTAACTAAAAAAATTTCGGTTTGACTCTTGTGATCGCTTAACACAATTAAATGTTTCATGTTAAATATCAAGTACAATTAAAATGCGCATGTCTTAAAAAAATATTCATAGAGTAATTTTTTTTCTATTGAAATTCGTGTTGGTACAAGTTTTGTGTTTACTTTTAATAAGTGACGATATTCGTTCGCTGAATAATATCGATGGCCACATGGCTAGGGGTGTTCAAACGGTTCGGTTTGTTTGGTTTTCAATTGAACCAGATAATTTCAGTTTAAATGGATCAATTTTCCAGTTTAAATAGATTGGTTCGGTTGAAATTTTAAATTATTTTGGTTTAAATGGATTAGTTCAGTTTAGACTTTTCAAAACCGACTAAACTGAATCGACCAGTTTTATATTGATTTGACTCTAATTTTATTGGTATTATAATGATTTCATTAAACTAAACCGAACCCAACCGAACCGAACTTCAATTATTGTGTATGACAATGTGTTCTTTTCATTAATAATGGTACCAATATATTTACTTCATTTAAACTGAACAAACCGAAATTTACTTCGGTTTGTTCGGTTCGGATCTTAATTGGTTGATAGGTTTAATCGGTTTGATTCGGTTCTATATTTAAAAACCAAAGAAAAATTTGATTTGGTCATTTTACTTCGGTTTCAACCGAACCGACCGTTTGTACACCCCTACACATGGCCCACATCCAACCTTCTCTCTCTGTTTAATTAATGAAAAGTTTGTGATGTCAGTGATTGCATTTTAGAAAATGAGTGAGGCTATCACGGATTGGTCCGTGCTACGGCTCAATATTTGAGTTTTCAAAATTCTAACGATCAATCCGAACCGTTCAACATGATTATAAAATGAATATGTACTTGCAAACCAAATTTTACATTTTTTTGAATTGTTTTACTATTTTTTTAGATAGGTAGAAAATCACTGTTTTTGGATGGTCCAGAATTTTCAGATCAAGTGATTTTCTACCTATCTAAAAAAATAGTAAAAAAATTTGAAAAAATGTAAAATTTGATTTGCAAGTACACATTCATTTTATAATCATGTTGAACGGTTCGGATTTTGAAAACTCAAATATTAAGCCGTACCACAGATCCAACCGTGCTATGCATAGTACCATAGCCTCACTCTTAGAAAATTTTATTCCCTTATATTAATACCTAAACAATATATCATGTTTACGTAAAAACTTTACAGCATGACTACGGTGACATCGAGCTAGGATCAATGGTTAACATATGGATGAGAGGGAAACATTTTTTATAACCATATCTATTTAAAATTAATCTTATGTGTACTCTACCGTAACCCGTTAATTATTAACTTACTTATACCATATTTTTATCCGTTAAGATAATGGTTTAAAAGCGAATAAAAGTAATTATCGAATAAATCTATAGCATAAATTATTTAATCAAAAAATATTACAAATAAATATATATTAAATACATATGTACCTAATATCACAAAATCTAAAAAGAATTATAATTCTGTATCCCATTTAAATTTTTGACCCACTATTTTAAAAGATATAAATTATTATAAAATAAAATGTCGTAAAAATCTTCTTTTTTTTAAAAAAAATTTACACATACTACAAAGTCGTGAGTGGGGCTCGAACTCTCGACTTTTGAATAACAACAATTCTAAAACTTTTTCTCCTAGCCAACTGTGCTACCGCCCCATCTCAAAATGTTGTATAAATCAATTTAATCATAGTAATATAATTATATAGTTATATGTATAAATAAATAAAATTATCATATATAATTTTATATTCATCAATAATCCTATATATAGGATAATGGAGAAGAAACAACTTTTATATATTCATACCCTTATCCAATAAGCTAAATAAGAAAATTTTATATTCACCTCATACTCAATAAATTGAATAAAAAAAAATCTTATCCATACCGCATGAATCGGTAATCATTGACACTCCAAAATGAGTCTCTTAAAACCTAGTAAACTAACTGATCAGGTCTAGGTCTCAGGTATATGACGGAGGTATTGCCAGTACCGTGAATTCCATCCTAACAACCTTTCAGTACATATCGTACAAGCAAAAAGATTCCCATCCAATAGGATACTGATAAAAAAAGTTTGTACTTGAAACAATTATTGCAGTAACTAATACTACTACAAAAACATATTTACTATCGCATCTTTATCATTTGGTGTCATTCCGCACGGATAGTGTATGTAACCAGTGATAGTACTGTAATTAATTCAAACTTTTTATCGACTGTTCAGTCTAACCAAGCGATAGCGTTGATGGCCCCCCTCATTTGCCATCAAGTATATTTTAAGTACAGTTAGTATTGAGTGACTTTTTGACATTACTCTGGCTCAACGGACAATGGCATTGAGGGGATGACTTTTACCATCTGTTTGTTACATGAGCCGTTGGTGTTAGTACAAAGCAATAACAACTCGTTACCATATTAAACCAATGGCATATATTCTCAGGAGCAATGCTGAAAATAATTGGAACCTCAGTTTTAGTATACACTATCTGCTCCATATATTTAACCGATGGTGGTGATGTTACACACACACACATACATATTCTAGTAAACCCTAGGTCGATTATCTCTAACCCTTTGATATTCCTAAACACTAGCTCACTGCGAAAATCAACTTCCCAAAATCGACGGACTAAGAAGCTAGCATTTCCTTTCCCAATGTCATTTGTATGCTAGATCACTCTTCTTTCCTCTATTTTCTGTTTATTTTAATCATTATTTTGAATGGTTTCTTAAATTAGGGAATAAATTTAAAGTAGGGTCTAGTTATTTAATGTTATTTTTTTTATAGGAGAAATGAGTAGCCAAAATAGTCGTTACTCATTAGATCCTTATTTCAATAGATGTCTTAAGCCGACTGTTGTGAT
Organism: Carex kokanica; assembly: GCA_025461125.1. Classification (NCBI taxonomy): domain Eukaryota; kingdom Viridiplantae; phylum Streptophyta; class Magnoliopsida; order Poales; family Cyperaceae; genus Carex; species Carex kokanica. Next base: position 714,393 of record JAJGRX010000376.1, read on the forward strand.
GCTTTCGATGACCAGAAAGAATCCGGGGTTTTATACATGTCCAGACTGCAATTAATGGATGGGCTGGTGCGACAACACTGCCAAATTAAGTAACGTAAGTTTAAATTCTCATATGTAACCTTGCAGACAAGTTGCAAGATATTGAAATGAGATAGAACAATCTTTGATTCTCAAGAAACAGCTAGTAGTATTAATTGTACTTTGTGTGTTCATGTTTGTGATCTATTTTTAATTGTTGTGTTGTTGCTTCATGTGAAGTAGTAGATTACTTTGTATCATAGTGATATGAATCACAAGCTGTCCAACAACATGTAAAACATGTTCTGAAAATTAAATCATATTTCAAACCCTAGATTTCAGTAGTGTTTGAAAGACAAATGACAGTGCATTGTTATTTAATCTCTTACACAAACTCCTTTGAAATAAATTTATGGTTTGCAGAAGAGTTTAAACAACAATGTAAGTCCAGTGTTATGTGTCCATTTTTATATTGCCTTAAGCTTGAGTTTAAAACATGATTTAATTTTCAAAATATACATGTTTTGCAAATTGTTGAATAGCTTGTGATAAATTTCATTTTCTTTTGATTTTTACTATATTTTATTTGATACTTTACAAGAACATGTTTTTTCTTAGTTATGTTCCAAAGAAATGGGTCAAACAAATTTTCAACTAATAAAACATGTTCATAAAATTAAATCATGTTTTGAGCTCAAGTTTTTGGTGATGTATGAATGGCATGTGACAGTGCATTGTTGTTTTATTTCTTACACAAACCCCCTTTGAATAAGATGTGATTTAAGAAAAAATTTAAACAACAATGTAAGTCCACTTTCACATTTTCATTTCTACACAGCCAAAAACTTGGGACTAAAATATGATTTAATTTTCAGAAAATATTTTATTAGTTGAAAGTTAATTAGTTTGACCTATTTCTTTGGAACCTAACCAAGATAAACCATGTTCTTGTAAGATGTCAAATAAAATATAGTGAATTTAGTAAAATCAAAAGAAATGGTTGAATATAGTGTGTTGTAATTAGAGTGGAAAAAACGTGCCGTGCCGTGATTAACACGCTGTGACTTTGGTCACATGCCGTGCCGTGAGCAAGTAAATTTTTCACGTGCCGTGCCGTGACAAAAATTACGAGGGGTGGTCACGGCACGCGAGTTACGCCGTGACTTACGTGCCGTGACTAAGTCGTGCCGTGACTAATTCGTGCCGTGACTAAACATGCCGTGACCAAACGTGTGTTAGTCATGTTTGATCGCATTTAACGTTTTAAAAAAATATATGAAATGATTCTTTAAAATTCAAATGTTTTAATCGAAATTTAAATATAAATATTTTAATTAAAATAAAATTATACCTAATAGGAAGGTATGTTAGTGTATTGCCTCGTGACTAGCGTGTCTTCCGTTATGTGACTCGCGTGTCCCGTGCCGTGCCGTGCCGTGACCAAGGAAATTTTCGTGCCGTGCCGTGTCTTCTTTGCCAACAATTGGTCACGACACGCGAATGGTCACGGCATGGGACACGTGAGTCATGGCACATAACTGACACGCATGCCGTGCCGTTCAGTGCTGTTACCGTGCCGTTCTGTGACGGAGCCGGCTCCGGCGTGCCATTTTTCCCACTCTAGTTGTAATTGTAAATAAGGAAATGAATTTTATAGATGTTTATTTGAGTAGATAACTTAGTTTATGTTGTTTGCACAACTCGGTAACATTTATGTAGATTAATTGTAGAATTAGATAAATTAGGGAATGTTGCTTGCATGTACAATTCGATCGGTGTTGTCAAACTCCACGTATTGAATTAGTAAAGGTAAACTTTAATAAAATTTGCAATACAAATTAAGCAATTTCTAAGAAATATCAACGTAGGGCAAAGTTCGTTGAATTCGTATCCTCTGCATTAACTCAAAAAGGGAATCTTTTGAGTTAATGCATCTTGGTCATTCGATCTATTTTAAGATTCGTTCGGACTACATCCGCACTAATATTAATGCAGAGGATACGTATTCAAGTTTGTTATACTATTGGCATTTATCCGCATAACGCCATTGGTGGAACTACTGAGTAGATGGGATAATCACTACGAAGCCAATGACATTCTAGTTAAGGGTTTCAATATATATATATCCAACAATAGACAAGTGTTCTAGCACTCTCAAAATGGTCATCTCTAGCTAGCTTTCTCCGCTGCGACTCTGTCTCTAATCACTTATCGGCCGCCACCTTAATACAACATCGAGCACTCGATCTCCGTCATTGAAGGTTTACTCATCTGACTCTCTATCTATATATTTCTAGGGTTTTCTAGTTAGGGTTTAGGGTTAGGGGGTTTCTAGGGATAATATGGTTCTAGGGTTTATGATTTAGTTTTATATCTTTAGTTTTTCTAAGTGTTTTTTTCAGCATTTGTAGTTTTCGAGCTTCCATACTCTTTGATTTGTAATTTAATTTTAGCAATGTCATTCCAATCATGCCCGCACTCCTCAGAACCCACAGTGAAGAGGGAAAGGGACCCAGGAGCTGCGGGGATTGTACGAGAAAACTGAGAAGGATCACTCCACAACAAATTCATATTACCACCGACAGTGCTGCTAGTTTGGATGTAAGAGTAAAATTCCCTAATTTGGCATTTTATTGATTTTTAAATCTTTAATAACATGAAATATGCAAGAACGACCTTGCCTTTACATCAATCACATGGATTTCATTTTTTCGAAGATTTGCATCCAGTCAAGACCTGTTAGGTGGAATTCAAGAAGAGCAAGGGATTGGATATTAGCTAGAGAAAAAGTCAAATGCAGCTACAAAGAGGATTACAACAGCAACAAATGTTCTTTCAGATGTCAAGCACTGCGAGATGCCTACCCAAGAAGCTAGCACCTTGAACTGCAGTCAGGTAAGGCACCTGACTGAATAACTTGGTGTTTTTTAATAAGCTATTATTTGTACATGATAGTGATACATTCATATGTACATGATAGGGGCCTGCTGATGTGATTAATGAGATAACCAATAAGATAACTAATGAATTGGTGCTACCGAGATGGCCCACTTGTAGATCAGGAGGCATTAGACGAACTAGGCCTCGAATTCCAACTACTGTATGACAGATATCTTGCGACTCCACTATCTGAAAGAGGAGGCTTCCACTGCTATATCGAGCCGGGAGTGTTTCGGGATGAGGGCTTTTATGTAATAATGGGTTTCACAGGTAATCTTATTACTTATAATGAGATTTCCGTCTCTATAATCCAAGTTTGAATAATGTGAGTATTTATTATAATAAACGGAGATATTATTTTTACAATTAACTCCTTTATTTTATTCTGACACTGACTATTTCCAGGTATTGTATTAAAGCTAGTTCCTAAAGGTGCCCAAAATAATGTTGACATTGGTTTCATAAAACCAGTCCGCTTAGTGCCACATCAACTAAATATGCTAGTGAACAATCTCTTTCATACTTGGCCGATACCTTGTTAAAATTTCAGGATAAGAGTCTTGTATTCTTACCATGCCACAAAGCTGTGTAAGCTGCTAATTCTACTCATGTTTATTGTCTATTTTTATCAAATTTGTATTGATTTATTATTTTATTACTTATATTGTCAAGCACATTGGAGGCTTCTCGTTATTATCTCAAGACATAATGTTGCCTACTTGCTGGACTTGATGCCAAATAATGATTGGTAGTTATATATTGTTCATCTATTACAGCCATAAGCAAAATACATATAATTTAAAATGCAAAATACTACTTGGCCAACTTCTAGGTATCGAATACTAACATTTAATAATTATAGGGCTCATAAGTCAAACATACACCAGGGAGGTCAGCACATGCTGGGGAGAAGTGCACTAGAGGTCAGAATGTTTCAAGTAAGAAATATTTAAATTGAGTATTTCATTGCAACTTATTTCAAGTTCTAATTGCACTACTAATTAGATTTTGTTTTAAATAATACACATTTGATCAGAGCCCCATGCATTCATGGTAGTCCGAGTTTTATAAGAACATGAAGATGCTCATAAAAAATTATGCATGTTCTTTTCCAAAGGTTTGTCAATCGCTTGTTTCTATCATGCTTTCAGATTGAGTTCTTATATATGTTATTCATATGTTTTGATTTATTTATGTAGTGTCGTCTGTCCAGAATGCCAAACAAAGAAAACACATTACATGACATCCGTATCTAATGGTGTAAGTTCTTCTTGGAATCAGTTTAATTACTGTGCAAGTACTTGGCAGGGGAGGATTTGGTGCTGATGTATTATTGTCTGTGGTGTAAAACAGTTCTTGTTTTCTGTTTTTTGCGGTTAGACACTTTGGTGTTGGTTTTAATAATGTGGTTTAAAACAGTTGTTAGTTTATGGTACAATGAAATATTGCTTTATATATTATTATATGTGTGATATTGCTAGCTTGTTAGTTTATAATTGTTGTCTACTTTATATATTGCTTGTTGCATGGATTAATTTATATGTTGGATAACTTGTGCATGTATACGTTGTTGATGCCTATATTAATTGTTGGTTAAAATATGGATATATAATTCATGCATGTTTATTGTTGCTTTGCTGGGTTTTAAAAATGGCTAGCAAATATATGATGGAGGCTAGCCCTAATACAAGAATTAATAATAAAACATAATAATTATATATACATCAAATTGGCTCAAAAATTAATGACCGATGGCAAACTAGGACCTGCCAACGCCAACTCAAACAAAACAGATGATGTAATAACTTTTGTAATTGGCTATTAAAATCCAACATATAGCGTTAATTACATTTGCCGTCGGTTGCAAGAAGAAACAGATGGCGTTGGGTACTAACACCGTCTGTTTGATTGTGCGCTGTCAATGGCATATTGATTAACGCCATCTATTTTGAGCCGATGGCATATGTGTATACATTTCCTATCAGGGCGATAGTTATCGGTGCAGAATCCGATTGTGGATTGCGATTTCATCCTACCACGAAAAATTGTTAGCATATAGCAAGGATCAGTGAATGCATGGGCGCCATTTCCTGTTGATATTACTATTCTCCAACAATCCAAGCAATTAATCATCCAGCTTGCACAGAAAGGGACAACCTAGATTTTCTTCCCTAAACAGTATGTGTTTCTAGGAAAGTTGTCAATTCGAATTGACGAATTCATTAATCTAATTCCTTCTGTCTTTACAATTTTTCCTTGTTTCATTGAAAAAAAAATAGAATATGTACCTTTTTTTGAAATATATTTCAGCTCATGATCCGGTAATTGTCTAGACAAAGGAAATAATCTATATATTTAGTTACTTTTCAAAAATATTTGTCTAGCTATATTATGACCGTACAGAAAAGTAAAACATATATAAGAGTTTTGCTATGGTATTCTCCTTTTCATTATCATATATAGAAACTAATGAGCATTAAATATAATATTTTCTATTGTAGATTTTCACGATTAAGTTAGACATTTTCTTTCATTTTATAGATTTGACAATAAAGTTTTTTTTTTAACTTTTGCAGAAACTGTGAAGTTGTGACGGAAAATCAAAATTTGACAATAAAATTAATAGTAGAAATTTAAAGAAAATTCTGTAGATATTTTGTCCTTTATCAAATCAAGTATATATTATGTTGGTGGGAATCCCATAAAAAAAATTTACAAACGGAAACCCAAAACTCCAAAATCTTGTAATGTTTTTTCTTATGCAAATCTTCATTTTTTAAATGTTTGTTAATAAAATGTTTATAAGAACACACGGAGAATGAATTAGGAGAATGAATTAGTAAAATATAGCTCTAAACCATAGATAGAAATATCAGAATCGGAATCAGGATCGGTCTTGATTGTGGAATCAGAATAAGGTGAATCGGTCCGAATCGGCCGAATCGGATTGGAAAATCGGATTTTTTTTTTGCCAGAAACTTGTTTTATACTAAAAAAATAGAAAAAAAATTGATAAAAAAATAATTTGTCAACAATTTCTTTTTTGACAAATGATTACAATCAATTAATCCACTAATATAATATAATACAAGCATTACAACTAAAAACACACTCTTTGATATAATACAAATTACACTTGTTATATGTAAATGAGTTATGTTTTCTAACAAAGGTCGTGTAATGTAGTGGTAGTTGGCATTAGTTGCTTAGTTAGAGGTCATAGGTTCGATTCACGCAGAGCTCAAATTTTTTTGGAGTTTGTTTAATTCATGTTTCGGTGGAATCGGTCTATTTCGGCAGATTTTGACTGGAATCTGTCCAGTATGGCCGAAATTTGAATGGAATTGGACCGGAATGTCTGAAATTGGATGAAATCTACACTAACTGTGAAACTCGACCTAAAATCAGATCGGTACCATCCGATCTCGCTCTGGAACGGCCGATTTCACTCCAGAACGGCCGATTTTGCCTTGTATGCTCTAAACCATAAAAATACCATTCCATCGAACAAATCTAAACGACCAGCGAAGTGGAATGCAAAATGTTCCTCGCCAATCCGGCAAGCTAGCTTACCATTTACCAATCAGAAATTTTTGTCTGTTTGTACGACGCACATGGGAAAATGCATATTATTACAATATATAAAGGCTGCTGCCTGCTACTCTCTGTAATAGCACTTTACTCAGCAAATTAAAGCATGACTCCTATTTTTGTATTTGCTACCAAGTACCAATTACACGGGACCTAGATCTAGGCCTGGTCTTCTCCAAACATAAAATAAATACGCTCTATTATAATTAAGGTGGAAGCATCGATAGTGAGTTGTAAAACCTTGGCAGCTGTTGTCAAGAATTTCAGAAAGAAAAACCAGAGAGAGAGAGGGATCGAGTTGAGATGGGGAGGAGGCCTTGCTGCACGAAAGAAGGGCTCAATCGTGGTGCATGGTCGGCCAAAGAGGATGCGATACTGGCGGAGTATATTAAGATCCACGGCGAGGGGAAATGGAGAGATCTACCTAAAAGAGCCGGTATGGAAAGTACATGATTAATCTTATTTTGATATATCTCTGGTAATGACACTGGAATTCTAGAACTATATAAATATAATTAACTGACAACTAATGCTATTTTTAGGTTTGAAGAGATGTGGTAAGAGTTGCCGTCTTCGATGGTTGAACTACTTGCGGCCCGATATCAAGAGAGGCAACATTTCAGATGATGAAGAGGCCCTTATAATTAGGCTACACAAGCTCCTTGGAAACCGGTTTGTATGAACTTATTACCAAAAAATTTCAAACTATAATGCCACTGATTAAGAAAAGAAAACCAACATTTTTCAGTTGTTAACCAAAAAAAGATAACCAATACATTTTCAAATTTTTCTGTACATGCCTCTAGTTGTTTTTTCAGTTTTGCTATCTATGGTTCATAGTGATAGTCGCCACGTTGCAATCACATTGTTTACTTACCAGAACAAATTAAATTATCAAAATTTATCAGGAAATTTGTTAAGCAGATCATTATTTCAACTTTTGTGTCTATAGATGGTCACTCATAGCTGGTAGATTACCAGGGCGAACAGACAATGAAATCAAGAATTACTGGAACACAAATCTCAGCAAGAAAATTAGTCCCCAATGGCCCTCAGAGAAAAATGTTAATGGCGAAAACGACAAGTCAGCATCATCAAACTCGGAACCCCATAAGGTCATAAAAACCAAAGCATTAAGATGCACCAAGGTCTACATTCCGCCACCACAAGCGGATATGAAAGCAAATAGTGCGGACAACATCGACGGCCTGCAATGCATTGATAGTATTTCCTCGCCTCTCTCTCTCCCTTTGGATTTGAATATTGAAGAACTGATGAGTAGTTTGCATGACAACAATCTGTTTAACGTTGTTGATACAAATGTTGATAATTGTGACCAAGTGGGGTCAGCTTCGACCCGCTGGTTAGAGGAAGCCATGCAAGATGAGTGGAGAGAAGGGGACCCACTTGAAAGTGATCTAGTTTCGGAAATGTGGGATTGGGCTTCTTTGTTGGATTGTGAAGAGGAACGGCAACAATGTTGAACCAATTAATTGATGCAAGCTGCAAATTAATGTGGAAGCTAAGTCATTGAAGATGTAATTGTTGGAATTTCATTATTAATAAATGATATAAATAAAAAAAATGCGTTTCATCTCATCTACTAGTCTAGTTACATGGGTCACGATTAAAAAAGGAAAAACGTGACGTGACATGATGTGACTAACACATCGTGACTTAGTCACGTCAAGTCACATCACATCTTGGCACATGACGTGACTAAAATGGTAGATGACAGTCACGTTACGTGTGGTTCGCGTGATCTGACTGATTGTGTTTAATTATTGTTTTCAAGTTTAACTTAATTCAAAGAAAATAATAACATAATATACTTAACTGTTACAAAATAAATTATAATTAAAAAAGAATGTTAAAAAAATTGACATTTAACCATCCTACTATTTTTCAAAGTTTTGAAATTCTCTTTGAGGAATTTAACTATATATTTATTTTAGTATTGTTAAGTTTCAAAATTTTATATATAAAATGGACATCCCCATTTTGTTCAGTTCCATCACTTGGTCATCTTTCTCATCCTTTCTAGCTAGTCTGGGTCAGACACATCACTACCACAGAAATGGTCATTGTACACGGACATAAACAGGGGAGCTACACGGATTTCCTGCCGTGTGGAGTGCGACGGTGTATAATTCCCTGAATAAATTATACACGGATATTTACCCGTGTGCAATTCCTGAGAGCTACACGATCATTATATAAACAACCGTGTTCAATTCCTTGCCAAGTGGCGTTCTCCAAACCCGAGTTACACAGATCATTACATAAACAACCGTGTCCAATTCCTTGCCAAGTGGCACTCTCCAAAGCCGAGCTACACGGATCACTACATAAACAACCGTGTTCAATTCCTTGCCAAGTGGCGCTCTCCAAAGCCGAGCTACACGGATTGTAACATAAACAGTCGTGTAGGATTACTCTCTCTACACGGCCTTTTTAGGTTAATATCCGTGTAGAAATAGTTATTCTGCACGGCTTATTACTTGAACAACCGTGTCCAATTCCTTGCCAAGTGGCGCTCTCCAAAGCCGAGCTACACGGATTGGAACATAAACAGCCGTGTAGGATTACTCTGTCTACACGGACTTTCTAGGATAATATCCGTGTAGAAATAGTTATTCTGCATGGTGTATTACATAAACAACCGTGTCCAATTCCTGGAGATCTACACGGATATTTAACTAAACGGCCGTGTACAATCATTTTTCTGCACGGACGTCTATCTAAATATCCGTGTAGAATAACTATTCTACACGGATCATTACATAAGCAGCCGTGTAGCTATCATATATTTTTATTTTAGTTTTTGTCTGGCTTTCTACACGGACTTTTGTGAAATATCCGTGTAGAATGGTAATATTTTTTTTTAATTTTTATTTTATGTTTTGGCTAGCCTCCCGTTTGCTAGCCATTAAAAATCAATTCCAAAACAAAGAATTTCCAATATATCAGAATACAACCCCTAAACAAAATTCATGTTACACTAAATTATACAAAAATTCATGTACACTAAATTATATCAAAAATTCTTGCACACTAAATTATACAAATCCATACTCTGGTTTACAAAATTCCTGTTGAAACCACCTTGCCCACATACATCTAAAATAATCTATCTGTTCCTTGTCGTAATGCCCTGCCTGTTTCTTCGATTTATACTACCAAAAATTCAAAATATGTAGGTTATTAGAAAAATACAATCTAACAACTACATCTCTGTTTTGCTTTATAAAAAATAAATATTGTAATTATAACAATGCAACTAATAAAACAAATTTAGTACAATAAAAATATTAGAGGAAAATCAATATTGATTATATGGACAAGTCAAGGCAAACATATGAATTACATACCGGATATTGTGGCCAATCGAATTGCATGTGTTCGACAGAGTGAAACATATAAATCATCGTGTAATAATCGCATTCCCAACCCTCCAACTGTTGCGGGCACTGAAATTTTCATTTAGCGGCCTATGTTAGAATGACAATAAATTTTTGAACAAAAAATATGAAATTATAAAAATTATAGTGTGCTCACCGGCTGCCACCTGAAACACAACTTATTTTTATGCTTCGGATTCGTGTTTTGCATTCCTCCATCTTTAAGATATTGCAGAAAAACCCTTACAAAATTGAGTGAATGTAATTAGCAATTCCACAATTTGTTCTATATACTTGGGAAAAAATCAAACCAAGTGAATTACTATTGCTTACTCTCTTATTGAAGTGCAGATCATTTTGGACTGCTGAGGAGTGATGCCCGGTGTGGGCTGTGAAGAATCCATGATGAAAACCAAATTTTCAAGTGGCACAATCACAAACAAACACCAGTGGCCCCTCTGGTGGTATGGCAGGAGCATAAATCTCTTCTTCCCCGAACGAGTCTTATGCATTGCTGAACACAAGTACTTGACAGTATCTTTTAGATGAAATTCCACCATCGTAGCATTAGCTTTGCCGGGGTCCAGGAATGCACAGTTGTTCACCTTATCTTTCCCACAATCCACAGAATGTTTTCGTTGTAACATCATGAAAAATCATCATTTCACATTAGAATATATATTTGAGTGCTATACAAATGATATATATGATTTTTGGTCACTAACATGATGAAAACGGTGAGGACTCCCACATCGAGCCATTTATCGCTTGACGAGGCATGCAGAAAGTCCTTGAATTCTTTGAAAGCCAGCAGGACCGTCCTGCCTTCGTGTAGGAGAATCTCAGGGGGGACAGCGAATACTACGTTATCAATTATATCGGATCCGGCCTCCAATTATAACATCTTTACCCTCGAAAAACACTTTAGCGCAGAAATCAGATTAATTAATTGGGAAAATGAAGCACTTCGCATGGGAATTCGAGATGTAGGTTATCAATTATATCGGATCGCTCATCTGTGAGCTCCCAAAACAATAGCTCATATCGATCTAATTTTGCAATCCAAAACAATTGATAAACCTACATCTCAACCCAATTGTTAACTGTGAGAGGGGAGAGTATAAATTGATCAAAACGGCGCTGGGGAGAAAGCCTTTTATATAACCAAAAACCTAAAATATCATTTCTACACAGCTCTTTATTAAACGTCCGTGTAGCTCTCTCAAGGCTTTCTACTCTGTCATTTAAACAAAAAACCGTGTACAATTTCGACCTTTCTACACGGCTCTTTATTAAACATCCGTGTAGCTCCTACAGGTTCTCTACACGGTCATTTAAACATTTATCCGTGTACAATTCTTGCCTTTCTTCACGGTTCTTTAATTAAGAATCCGTGTAGCTCTCTTAAGGCTTTCTCCACTGTTATTTAAACAATAAGCCGTGTACAGTTCCTGGTAAACGTCCGTGTAGCTCTCTCACGTCTTTCTACACTGCTTCTTTAGTAAATATCCGTGTAGAGACAATACAGATATTTCAGGCATCCAAAAAATTACAACTTCTATACGGTTTTTATATAAAATTGCCAAATCCGTGTACAATGTGCCGTGTACAATGACCATTTCTGTAGTAGTGCATGACTGTTAATCTTAATAGTGTTAATTAATTGAGTTAGTGATTCTTTAAAGCTCGAATGGGTTACAGGTCCTACAAATATTCTCACCTCTGTAGGTGATATAGACTGAAAGATGAATGCAAAAAAAATTAAAAATTAAATAATAATATAGACACGTACAGAAAGCGAGTGAAAAAGGAAAAGAAGAGTATATATATTGGTGATTGGTCTTTCATTTTCTACTATATATGAAGAAGTTCAACAAGTTTTTTTTTTTTTTGTTTGAATGAAAGAGAGGTCAAGCCTCTAGTTTATTGATAACTGTTTCGATACATAAAGAGATGTTACAAAACAGGATGCCAAAAGGAAAGAAACAAAAGATGTCCCATTTGAAGCTCATGATGAGCATTCATATGGCGCCCACGGAAACAAGTTTTCTTTATTTTTACATATTTTAATATAATATATATCATTGGATACGTACGGTACTAGCTAGTTTTTCTGAATTAGTTACCATATCCGGCCGAGGAGATAGGAGTAGGTCCGATGGGCATCGGACCTACAGTTAGGTTCAATTAGCTCTATCACCATACGATTAGCATCAAGATCTATGCGCATGGAAACTGATAAGACTTGCACGGATTTTGATGCAGAGCACACGGATTTTGATGCAAATCGGATGATCATCACACCCATCGAACCAAGGTAGGTCCGATGGGCATCAGACCTACTCTCATTCCCCGGCCGAGATCCATGACAGCCTTGCTGAAGAGGAGAATCGATGTATTTGCTCGAGGTTGAATATTGACAGCGTTGCTCAAGATGTGAAAATGTTAGGTTTAATCAATCTCTTATTGACAGCGTTGATCATGTTTAATTATCTCCTCTTGAGCAATGCTGTCAATATTCCACAACTATGTTGCATGGATACGGGTACGGGTATCGTATCAGATACGATACAGATACGGCGATACGGCAATTTTCAAATATCCCGGATACGATACGCCAATTATATATATATATATATATATATATATATATATATATATATATATATATATATATATATATATATATAGGGATGGGCTATGCTACTCCATGGAGTAAAACGCGTTGGTACTCCACGCCGTATTTTTATTTTGAAAGTCCAAACGACCGATCCGAACCGTTCAACTTTTAATCCATATTGAAATGTACTTGGAGACCAAATTTTACATTTTTTGGAATTTTTGTACTATTTATTAAGCATTTTTGAAATTTGCTGTTTTGCTGTGAACAGTGAAAAACAGTAAAATTTTCTGGACCATCAGATCAGCAATTTTCAAAAGTGCTTAATAAATAGTAAAAAAATTCCAAAAAATGTAAAATTTGGTCTCCAAGCACATTTCAATATGGAGAACAACTTGAACGGTCGGATCGACATTTTGAATTTTGAAAATCCGAAAATGAGCGCAAAGCACAAGAGGTGCTTTAATTTGCAAAGCATGGTAGCCTATCTCTATATATATATATATATATATATATATATATATAGTGCTGGGCTTAGCTACTTCATGGAGTAAAACGACTTGGTGCTCCACGCCTCATTATTTTCATTTTGAAAATCCAAACGACCGATCCGAACCGCTCAAGTTGTTTTCCATATTGATATGTGCTTGGAGACCAAATTTTACATTTTTTGGAATTTTTTTACTATTTATTAAGCCACTTTGAAAATCACTGATCTGGCGGTCCAGAAATTTTTACTGTTTTTTACTGTTCATAAGGATTTTCAGATTTTCAAAGTGGCTTAATAAATAGTAAAAAAATTCCAAAAAATGTAAAATTTGGTCTCCAAGTACATTTCAATATGAAGAACATGTTGGAAGGTTCGAATCGACTATTTGAACTTTGAAAATGAAGATATGGCGTGAAGTACAAAGTCGTTTTACTTCATGAAGTAGCTAAGTCCATCTCTATATATATATATATATTATTTTTATTATTTTTATATTGTATTTACATAATCATAAAAAATTTAATTAAAGGCTCAAACTATAAAAAATTAAAGGTTTAATCTAAGTATATATTAAATACTATAACTATTGGAATAATACACAAGCTAAACCGTGGCGCAGTGGTAAAGATTTTGGGCGGAATAGGAGAAGCCCGGGTTCGAATCTCGCTGGGCACCAAAAATATTTCATTTGAGCGCCGGTGTACGCGCGGCTCACGGGCGCGGTTCACCTACGCGGCTCACGGGCGCGGTTCACGCGTGTCCTGCCGTATCCCGCCGTATCCAACACATAATTGCCGTATCCTGGAGTGTCAACGGAGTATCGGCAACCGTATCAGCCGAGTAAGGATACGCCACGTAGGCGGATACGCCAGCTGGCGTATCAGATACTTATCGGGCGCGTATCGGGCGCGTATCGGTATCGGATACGTATCCGACACGGGTACGAAGCCTATATTGGAGTATCCGAGTAACATAGAGAAAATATTAGGTTTAATTAAGAAATGTGGATTCTATGTGATGAAGTTAATGCTGTCCCTAGTTACTACATTTTTCGATGGTTTTCCAATACAGGTATAAATCTATTTCATGACATAGTTACTACACTTTTAATATCTTTGGTTGTCACTTTTAATATATGTGCTTGGTTCCAATAGCCTTTCTCCAGTAATATGCAAAGCCAGTCAAGCTCTTTCTCAAACTTTCCAAATATGGAGTCACTGCATTGCTCTATTTCTTGTTTACATTAACAGTTCAATATGATTTCATGCAGTGCTTAAGTTCATCATCGTATTCGATGGAAGATCTTAAACAATTTCAAACAATGTGGGCTAAATTCTTTTTGGAAAAATGTTTGGCATATATGAAATTTAAGGCAATGTGAGAGATATTGTAAAGTTAGCTTGTTTTTGTTGAAATTATCAAATTTAGTAAAGATGATACTTTTAAATTATGTGTAGCTTCATTTGTATAATGTTGTCCATTTTATATTTTGTGTATGTGAATATTTAATTTATGGCTAGCAGATTTGGAGGCTAGCCTAATAGAAACTGAATTCCAAACAATAAAAAAAAATCAGCACCGGTTATTTAACCAAACTGGTGCTAAATGTAACAAATCAGCACCGTTTGAGTAAAAAAAACCGGTGTTGAATGTAACTTTTAGCACCGATTTTTATGAAACAACCGGTGTTGTATACTACTTTTAGCACCGGTTTTTATAAACAAACCGGTGTTGAATGTAACTTTTAGCACCGGTTTTTATTAAACGACCGGTGTTGTATACTACTTTTAGCACCGGTTTTTATGAAAAAACCGGTGTTGTTTATCTACTTTTAGCACCGGTTTAAAACCGGTGCTAATCTAACATGGAATCAGCACCGGCCCGATCAACACCGGTAGGAAAACCGGTTTTGAATTTAAAAAAAAACCGGTGCTAATTTGCAATTCTGTAGTAGTGTCTCTTAGCATGCACGCTTAAATATAATCCATACTTATCTCAAACTTAATTATTTATTTAAATTTTATTCAAGTTAGATCATACAAATTTAGTTTGATTAATTTATAGAAGTTTAATTTACAAATTTATATATTTATTTTCAAGCTCTCATTTAATAAATTATTGGAAAATATCTCAACAGTAAAAAAATTCGTTTCGTGCTGAGTAATCATAATTATAATCATAATCATCTCTGACTTGACTGATTTGGAGGGGTGTAAACGGAGCCGGATTATCCGATCCATATGCGAAGATAATCCGAATCCGGATTTAACGGAGTGGATAATATTCAGATTCGGATCCGGATATATTCAAGGTGAGGAGAAAATGTCCGGATACGGATTCGGATAATTTTTGTGGATCCTAAATGGAGTGGATATCCGTGTATATCCGGATAAGAATTTTCACGGATTCAATTAGAGCGGTATCCAGTTGCTTCCCACTCCACTGTTTGAAGCGCTTCAAACAGAAGTGCATTATATATTGCTTCCTCATCCCTTACTCTTTTTCTAATGTGGGATTAATATTGTCAATCAATCCGGACGCCGCTGCTTTTGAGTTTGAACTGAATTTTCGTTCTTTTATTTTTACTTTAAAGCTTAACCGACTACTGCTTTGAAGTTTGTTCCTATTGTATAAATTCTTCTCCATTTCTATATTCAAGAACACCTCTATTTTTTTACTTTAAAGCTTGACCGACTACTGCTTTGAAGTTTGTTCCTATTGTATAAATTCTTCTCCATTTCTATATTCAAGAACACCTCCATTTTTTTTCATTTTCTGATTTGGTTTTCTTAATTTAATTAATTTTTTTAGTTAATATTTGTATCTTAAAATTCGTATGACTCAATTATCCGATAATTATTCGTTTAGTATCCGTATTCGAATCCGTATTCGTGGATTATCCGTTCTGTATCCGTATCCGTTTAAGGTGGATTTGATTTTACATTTTGACATCCGTTTACTATCTGTATCTGTATTCGTATCCGCTCACTGAAACGTAGATATGGATATGATATCAGCATTATCCGCTCCAAATCCGCTCCGTTTTCACACCTACTGATTTGATATGAATGGTAGTTAAAGAAAGCATATGTTTGGATCCACCGGCCCAGCTTATATTGGGGTGCTGCAGATCGAGCTCATGCTACGGCTCGCCTCGGATAGATCTTACCGTGTGCACAACGCTCTCGCTAACAAATATATTGTATTGGCGGCCGACATTTTTATTAATACCCTAAGTCCATTAAAAATTATTAAAATTACCCACGGTCCCAAATCTTTATTAAAAATACCCATCTCGGCCAATTATTGGCCGGTACCGATTAAATAGCCCAACCGGCCAATAATTGGCCGGTTCCGTGATTTTTTTTTTTTTTTTCCGAACCGGCCAATTATTGGCCGGTTCCGTAATTTTTTTTTTTCTTTTTTTTTTTTAGAGAAAAATCCGATATTTTTATTAATAACCTAAAAAAAAACAAATATCAAATATAACCCCCATCTCAAATTATTTTTAAATCTAACCTAACCGCCCAGGAATGGGGCGGTCAGGTTATCCAACGAACCGCCCGCCCGTCGGGCGGTCCACTGCCCAAAAAAAAAAAAAAATCATCAAACCGCCCCACTGTGGGGCGGTCCACTAAATTTTTTTTTTTTTTTTAAGATTTTGATAGGGAGCAGTCCTATAATTTTGACCATATTCAAAATTCAATTTCAAGAAAATGGCTACATGGATTTTTGTGTTCTTTATATCAAAATAAAGGTATGAAAGTCTAGTTTCCAGATAATATAATTTCTCTATACAAAAATATTACAGATTGGTACAGTTTTAGCGATTAATTGACAGAGGTCAGAATTCAGAAAAGCTGAAATTCCAGGGAGCAGTCCTATAATTTTGACCATATTCAAAATTCAATTTCGAGAAAATGGCTACATGGATTTTTATGTTCTTTATATCAAAATAAAGGTATGAAAGTCTAGTTTCCAGATAATATAATTTATCTATACAAAAATATTACAGATTGGTACAATTTTAGCGATTAATTGACAGAGGAATTCAGAAAAGCTGAAATTCCAGGGAGCAGTCCTATAATTTTGACCATATTCAAAATTAAATTTCGAGAAAATGGCTACATGGATTTTTATGTTCTTTATATTAAAATAAAGGTATGAAAGTCTAGTTTCCAGATAATATAATTTCTCTATACAAAAATATTACAGATTGGTAAGGTTTTAGCGATTAATTGACAGAGGTCAGAATTCAAAAAAGCTGAAATTCCAGGGAACAGTCCTATAATTTTGACCATATTCAAAATTCAATTTCGAGAAAATGGCTACATGGATTTTTGTGTTCTTTATATCAAAATAAAGGTATGAAAGTCTAGTTTCCAGATAATATAATTTCTCTATACAAAAATATTACAGATTGGTACAGTTTTTGCAATTAATTGACAGAGGTCAGAATTCAGAAAAGCTGAAATTTCAGTGAGTAGTCAAATAATTCTGACCTCTGTCAATTAATCGCTAAAACTGTACCAATCTGTAATATTTTTGTATAGAGAAATTATATTATCTGGAAACTAGACTTTCATACCTTTATTTTGATATAAAGAACACAAAAATCCATGTAGCCATTTTCTCGAAATTGAATTTTGAATATGGTCAAAATTATAGGACTGCTCCCTATCAAAATCTAAAAAAAAAATATATATATATATATATTTAGTGGACCGCCCCACAGTGGGGCGGTTTGGTGATTTTTTTTTTGTTTTTTTTTTGTTTTGGGCAGTGGACCGCCCGACGGGCGGGCGGTTCGTTGGTTGGATAACCTGACCGCCCCATTTTCGGGCGGTTGGGTTAGATTTGAAATTTTTTTGAGATGGGGGTTATATTTGATATTTTTCTTTTGTTTGGGGTTATTAATAAAAATATCTGGAGAAAAATTGCTAAAATGCTGAAATGAAATCTAACACAAAAAAATTGAATTGTTTTTTTAAATATTTGTTATGAATAATTTTTGTTGTAAGTTTATTTGAATTAGGGAAATGCTGTTGTGCATTCCATTTGGGTAATTCTAGTACATCTTATAACATTTACGATATGTATATATTTAAAAAAAATATTATTCAAAATTTAGATATGTTCTGAATTATTTAAATAGTACTTGTATCAAATTTTATTGAGTCAATTTTAAATTTGATTGGTCATTCATCATACTGCCATGAAAACTGTACTGTTAAATTTTTTTTTATATTTTTTTTATGGAAGGCTATACGCTTTTCAAATCGACCCAAATGTGATACACTTGCTATTTAAGAATTAAAAAAAATACATCTACAATTTTAATCTTTTAATTTAAATAATAATTTTCAAATATATGTACTATAAAAGTTAATTAGATGTAACATAAAAGTCAGGGGTATGCCATCATTATTCTTTTCAATCTATATATATATACTTATGAACATTGTACTGGTGCTTGGCTAGGCATTCAATATTCCAGTGCTAAGGCACATTTGGGCATGGCTGGGTTGTGTCCCTGTAACTAGAAAGAGTTTCATTAAGCAACTTGCGGCTGGAACCAGTTGCATTACTGTACCGGGTGGTGTACAAGAGACGATTTATTTGGAGCGCAATTCTGAGGTTAAATTTATAGAAACATCAATGGTGTTGCTTGATATATAGATAAATTTATAGCAATTTTTCTCTAAAAAAAAAAAAAAAAAAAAAAAAAAAATCACGGAACCGGCCAATTATTGGCCGGTTGGGCTATTTAATCGGTACCGGCCAATAATTGGCCGGTATGGGTATTTTTAATAAAGATTTGGGACCGTGGGTAATTTTAATAATTTTTAATGGACTTAGGGTATTAATAAAAATGTCGGTATTGGCGGTACTATAAATTGGATGTTGATCTAATAATTAGAACAAATAAAATATGTTTTATACACAAACGCTCTATTTGTAAAACTAATTAATTCTTAGACAAAAATACATACTACAATAAAAAAAATCAACATAGTTTTTTAGCCCCATAATTTTTTTTACTACGAAGTTCCAAATTTGATAAATTTGTGATATTTACATACAGAAAATATCAATTTTCATTCTAATATATTGTTTATGATATTATATTGTTCGGAACTTTTTAACCATTTTCATTCTACAACTGCTAATATTGAAATAAAATAATTTATGAGGAGGAATTCAATTACAACATTCTATAGTTACAACGTTTTACAAAATTTTCAAAGTCTAAACAATCGACCCAAACTGTTTAACATGATATTTATATTAAAATGTGTTTGCAGATCAAATTTTATATTGAAATATTGCGTTGTAGGATGTTGTAACTATATAATGTTGTAAGTAAATTCTTTCTCATAATTTATTCAATGCATGAGAACGATTCGAAATAAATATAAGCTTGATAAATTTGTGATATTTATATACAAAAAATACCAATTTTTGTATCGAAACACGTGTAATAATCTATAAAAAAAAAGTCCAATATAAAGCACGGGGTCCAACCCTGTTATAGTTTTGAATGGTTGTGGTTAAATAGGTGTTTTAATTAAGATAAACAGATACTTAAAAGATCTACAACATTATTCATCATTACTGCACACGGACTCGATCTATCCAATATGTTCATAAAGGAACACTATATATATTACTGCAATCCATTACTGCGCACCGACTCTACGTACGTAAAATTCAACATTATTCAACATTATTCATAAGCTAAAGTTGGATCCGTATCCACTGCAATAACTTAAAAGGGAATCTTTTGAGTTAATAAATTTCAACCGTCTGATTTTAAACGGAGCCAATCCGGCTCGTGTCTATAACCTAGGAGCTCTTTAATATTAGTGCAGATTTAATTCGCACGAATCTTAAAACAGATCGGACAGTCAAGATTCATTAACTCAAAAGATTCTCTTTTGAGTTAATGCAGAGGATATGAATTCGCTAAAGTTGGCCGTCATTTTAATTAATATCCAAAGTTAATTAAAAATTAATAAATATGTCCAGATTCGCTGGCTTTTATTAAAAATATCCGTACCGGCCAGAAAATAGCCAGTTCTTATTTAAATAGAGTACCGGCCAGAAAATGGCCGGTACCATATATATATATATATATATATATTTCTGTTTTAGACCCTATAAATATCTATTTTTCTCTCTCTCCCCCTCACAACTTCTTCCTTCCAGCCGAATCTCTCTTGGTATTTTTTTAATTTAATTTAAATTTATTTTTTATTATTTAATTATTTTTAATTATTTTTCAGTAACTGTGTAAATTAGTAACCTGACAATTGTTTACCATTTTTAAAATGTAATTTGATTACAATGACCTTGATTTCATTACACTTTGGAGGTAAAGTTTTTAGTAATGTATACGGGGCTTATTGCAACAAAGACCCAATTAATTCATTTATGATTCTCGATGATATCCCTTTTGGTACTTGAAAGCCATGATTTACACATGCACTGGTTTTAACCCAGAAAGGTGCAACCTAGAATTAGCCACCCGAATTTGCAATGGAAACACCGGGAAATTTACACTTGCGAAAATACTAGATGAAAATACATGGAGAGGGTTGTACGGCCATTTAAAAGCCACTGGAATTTTTGTAATAGAAGTCTATGTCAGAAGAGTTCCGATAGAAGCAGGGATTGGAAGTTCTAGCCAACACTCAGTTGCGCCAACTCATATAACACAATGAGAACCATACACTCCCGCCGTTCCTCCAACACAACGAAAACCATATACTGACTCAGAAACAGACAGTCCTTACACTCCACTAGCCCCCCAACCACGACCTCAACCAATACTCCAAATTTCATCCCCACCTAGACCCGTGCATGAGGCGCCTTTACCATTCCCACCACCAGAACCTTACCCCAGACCGAAACCAGTATATGATAAATATGATGATGAATATGATGGAGAAAACTAAGACTCTAATCACCTGGAGGGTTGTGGTGAAGATGGTCCAGTTGAAACAGCTCAAGGGCCCATTTGAACCAGATCTGAGAATATGCTGCTTAGTGGGCGGACTGATACGCACCCGTTCCCAGGCTTCAATGATGTATTTAAGTTTAGAGAAGCAGATATTGGTTACCAAGGGCAACAGATTGAGTACAAAGGTGAGCTGGCGTCGGACCAATATTTTAGAAGCAAAGATGATTTAATTAAGAAGATTAGATAGCACCATGTTATTAATAATTATGAGATTAGAATGAAGAAAAGTGACAGGGATCAGATTCATGTGGTGTGCAAGGATATAGAGATGCATGGGTTATAACGAGACAAGACAAGCCTCACACATGTAGGACTGAGTATACCAGATCCGACAATGAGTGTTTGACGGCATCAATCATTGCTATGTCATTGAGAGAAGCATTAATAATGACCCCTGTATGAGCATCCAGTCAGTGGCCAACTGTGTTTTATCTGTGTATGACAATATAACTCCGGAATACAACCGACTGTGGAGGGGTCATGAGCTTGCAATAGCCTGATAATTTGAGAGTTGGGAGACTTCGTACAGCTTGCTGAGACCACTCATGATGGCAATTTACGACAGGAATCCCGGCTCAAAAACCAATTCCTGACCAGTCCAATACAAGATAAAGAAACAGGAGAAATTATAAGAGATGTCGTTTAGTTCAGGGCCGTCGCTTGGGTTTTTGGTCCATGCATTACAGCATTTCAGTTTTTGAGACCAGTGATCAGCATAGATGCATGCTTCTTGTCTGGGCGGTACGAGAGGAGACTTTTGATAGCTTGTGGTTATGATGCTGAGAACCAATTGTTGTCTCTTGTATTTGCAATCGTGCATAAGGAGGATACCGAGAATTGGGATTTTTTCTTGCAGTGATTTAGGAATGAAGTGCTTGGATATAATAAATTCCTCTGTGTTATATCGGACCAACACAAGGAGATTAAAGCTGGACTGACAGCAGAATACGGATGGTCTCCAGAACTTTTTGTGCATAGGTTTTGTATTCAGCATGTTGCTGACAACCTGGTCCAGAACTGTGGAAATGAAAAGTGGTACGGATGGAGGTTCAGACAAGGAGCCAAGAAGAAGAAGCCAAGAAAGTTGAAAGAGATGTTCGAAGAGTTTGCTAAGGTATTTCTAATGTATAACATTTTATTTAATTTTTTTTTTAAGTCTACTCTGAAAATGAAATAAAATATGTTTGTTTTGTGCAACTAAATCCAATGTGTAATGCATTTTTAAGGAAGGTGGGCAAAGTATGTCCTAATGATGCGATGAAGCCGTTTAATTATGAGAAAAAATTTCAAACCTGTGAAGGATGATACCGATTTGGTATCATGACAACAAACGGCTCCGAATCGCTCAACAATGTCTTCCAAGATAGCCGTAGACTGCCCGTTGCTGCCATAGTGGAGGATACGTTCTACAAGTGCAACCAATGGTTTGTTCAGCAACGAAAGCGAGCAATGAAATTAAAAGACAAGGAGCAGATGTTTTCCGACTGGGTTTTGGAGAAGTCAAGAAAAAAATGGGAGAAAGCTGCAGCAATGCGTTTGGTGCGTTATACGTACGGCCAGGTCAGTATCAAGTTTCATCCCCAAATGAGTACGTTCCTTGCACCCGCAGTGACATCGGAAATATGGAGTTTATTTGCAGGGCGTTCATGCACATTGTGACACGCGGTCCCGACAACCAAATGGAATGTACTTTCAGAGGTATCCAGTTAACTTCTATTCTGTGCGCTCATGTGTTAGCAGTTTGCCGTGACCGAAACTGGTGCGAGAACCAATTTGTTGCACACTGGTATACTATGAACTATCTTGAGAGTACTTGGAGTGGGTTATTTGTTCTCGTTGGCAACATGCCATATCGGCCTCCTAATACTGAACCAAGAATTCTTCCGAGCAAAAGCTGGATTAGGGTTGGGTGGCGAAAACACATCCGTCATGTAATGACCATGGATGAAATGGAAGGTAGGCGAAGGGGGCATCAAGCTCGACATTCCACTACCGATAAGCAACGAAGAGGTACGTAACATTCATTAAAAAATATTTTTTTTTTCAATTTGCACCAACTTACTAAGTAACAAATGTAAATGCAGAGGCAAGAAACACAGCAAATGATTACGAGAATGAGCAAGTTAGGACAAGGGCAAGTGTGTCCGGAGGGTCACAACGTTCTTTTGCTACAAGTCGTTTAGATGCATTTGTTATGTTTGCATAAGCAATGAGAGATGCAATTGCCATAAGAGGAGAAGCGGTTGGAGTGCAAGGGAGCCATCTGGAAGCCAACCGAGGAGGTCAACTAGTAGGCATACAACAAAGGCATCTGGAAGCCAAGCAGGCCACTGGCTGAAAGCCAAGCAGAGCCGTATAGAAGCCAAGCAGAGCCGTATGGAAGTCAAACAGAGCCATCTAGTAGGCAATCAGGTAGGCCATCTACCGAAACCAGTTTGTTTCGTGAATTTAGTTTTAGACGTAAAAGTAATATTATCTCTATTATGTGAACCTGTTTATTTATATGTTGTGAATTTTTTTATTTCCAAATAATTTAACCAAATACTCGACAAAAAATCACGCTTAGTGTGGAACAAAATTTGTGATACTTGATTGTTACTAGTACATTATTGATTTGTAGAGAAGTACAGTATTGTCAACCACCATTCCATTGAAGGTTAGCTGCGATCAATTAGAATTCTGAATTATTGAACTTGTACACGCCTCTAACTTAGTAAAGTTTGTTATATATAATATTTTGCAGGGGAATCTCGTTACAACGACAGTATCTAGTTGGAGGCGGACCTTAATTTGTCATTTTGCCGAAACATTGGCTGTACAAATCAAATATATTAGAAAAAGACGAATATTATTTATAAATCATACTTCTGTAATTCGTTTTTCAAAAAGAGAAAGCTTCACAATCTTTTGTCTCTTTATTATGCCTCTATATTTTAAACTACAGTACCTTACAATATAAAATTTAAATTAATGTCAAAATAAAATCATTAAATATTAGATATCACCTATATCACTTTTTGATGCACATGTAAATTATCTTGGCATTTTAATTTATTTTAGTTAGCATCAAGAGCTTGCAAATATACACTAATGTAGATAAATTATATACGTTAATTTTTCAACTTTCTTTATATAAAATTGAAATTGATAAGTGATAATTTTCTATGTATATGTAGAGAAAATAATATAAAATAACATATAATGATTTAGTTTTGACATATAAAGTTAAAAAAAATATTATTAAAAAATTATAAAAACAGACATAATGGAGGTATAAAAAATAAAGACATTTAAATCTTCTCTTTTCAAAATTATAATAAAAATATTTATGCTTCAATTTTTTTTTAAAATGTAATTCCACACACTGATGGCAATAAATGTCGCGGTGCTCCCATGCCTATTTAGCCTTGCCTTTAAACGATTGATCTGTTCGGCCCACTTTGATCGATGGGGCAGATCGAACTGTAGGCACGGTGCGTGGGTAAGACCCACCGCGCAGACCGAAACTGATCACTAGAAATAAGGAGTTATTTATATGTTTTTAAATTTTTCTAGATTTTATATTGTGAGATGTGACAACAGAAAAAAAAAAAAAGAAGTTGTTCTCTGTCATATCGCACTAACAGAAACAATATAGCTGATAGGACCGAGATTTTTATTAATATCCAAATTAATTATAAAATATTAATTAGGGTAATTATATGTTACCCCTTGATTCCTTCCTCCATTTTTCCCCCAACTAACTAACTTCCTTTTCTAACTATAATAATCAATTTTAACTAACTAGTGGTCCCTACAAATTAATTAGTAGATTTTCTCCTTCTATTTCTTTCCTCTCTCCCTCCCTCTCCCTCTTCCACCTCCGCCTCCCCCTTCCACCTCTGCCTCCGCCCGCCTCTCCCACCTTCGCCTCTCTCCCTCTCCGCCTCCGCCTCTCCTTCTCCGCCTCTGCCTCCGCCTCACACAACGAGGATGAATACTTGTTCAATGATAGATGAATACTTGCATGACGAGGGTGAATACTTGTACAACGAATAACTCGAAAGTATGTCATCATGGATCTCATTTTAAAGAGAAAATTATGTAGAAAACGTTCGTGGTTTTAGATTTGCAAAATTCCTCACATATCGTTAGAAATATTAGTTAGATTGAACGAAGAAAAAAAAACCACCTCTAAAAACGTGTAAAAGATGGGTGTGATATGTCCAGTTTTTTTTTTAAATACTTGATATATCAGGGTAAATACTTGATGTATTACATGTGAATACTTGTTCAATGATAGATGAATACTTGATATATCAGGGTGAATACTTGATGTATTACATGTGAATACTTGTTCAATGATAGATGAATACTTGCATGACGAGGGTGAATACTTGTAAAAGATGGGTGTGATATGTCCAGTTTTTTTTAAAAATACTTAATATATCAGGGTGAATACTTGATGTATTACAAGTGAATACTTCATGTATTATAGATGAATACTTGATGTTGTTTCCACTTGCGGTGACGGTTATGCGGTCCCCACGGTAGTTAGTGATGGCGGTTGTGCGGTCCCCCCACTTAATTACGCGTTTTCTTTTATTTTTAGCGGACGGCAGTTGTGGTACCCTACTATCTCCGCGTAATTAATGCTCTTAATGTCGTAATATTTCCATATATAATTCTTTCTCAAAGATGAGTACTTTTATTTATATGGATGAATACAACTCGTGTTAAGTGTCAATACTTTTTCGCAAATCGTCCCCTACTAATTCCACCACTTATCTCCGCATATTACTGTGGTCCCCTACTTATCTGAAGTCGCGGTTGTGCGGTCCCACCATACCTTCATGTACTCTTTACACTTACACGACGAGAATGAATACTTGTTCAATGAGAGATGAATACTTGCGTACGAGGTGTGAATACTTGCGTAACGGACAACTCGAAAGTATGTCATCATGGATCTTATTTGAAAGATAAAATTGTGTAGAAGACTTTCGTGGTTTTAGATTTGAAAAATTCCTCACAGATCGTCGGAAAAATTAGTTAGAGTGAACGTACAAAAAAAAAACCACCTCTAAAAACGTGTCAAAGATGGGTGGTAATGTTTCCTTATATAGTTATTTCTCAAAGATGAGTACTTTTCTTTACATGGATGAATACTTGAGTTTACAAGGGTGAATACTTCTACGCCTGTAATGCTGTGGAGGCATTTTTGGTCCCCTTCTATTTCCCAATAATTAACGGTTTACTGTGGTCCCCTACTTATTTCAACGGTTATTAACAGTTTACTGTGGTCCCCTACTTATTTTTAGTTGGGGGAAAAGTGGGGGATGGATGGCGGGGGAAGGTTAGGCCCTCCCTATTAATTATTCCCAGCTTAGCTGGGTTTTTTTTTAAAATACCTAAATTGGCCAAAAAATGACCGGCTTTTTTTGAAATATTTGTTAGATTACTTATTTTAATGTATAATTAGTATAATTATACTAAAATACGCTAAAAGAGACGATATCTTCACTGAAAAGACAAAAAACAACGACGAAACTTCAAACAACCATAAAACGGTGCTCGAGTGTCCGATTTCAGCAAATGACCACTTTTCGGAATGCTTGCGAAAATATATATGCGTCCGTGACAGCTTTTCCATTTTTCGAAATTCAAAATTGCCAAAAAATAAAGAGAAGAACCTCAAAACTTGAGTTGAAGTTTCCGATTAAGATTTTCACTTCTATTTTTTTATCTAAGTAGCTCAGTAAATTGGTTATATAATTAACTTGTAGAATATCAATTTTTATTATTTTTAAATTTATTTTACTGTTTTTTATGATTTATGAAAGATGGCACAAAATCGGCCTAATTTAGCATATTTTAGTGTAATTTAGCGTATTTCAGTACAATTAGCATAATAAGCGTAATTTAGCATAATTTAGTGTAATTTAGTGTAATTTAGCGTAAATTAGCTTAATTTAGTGTAATTTAGCGTAATTTAACTTAATTTAGTGTATTTAGTATAATTAGCATAATTAGTGTAATTTAACGTAATTTATTGTAATTTAGAATAAATTAGCGTAAATTAGCTTAATTTAGCATAATTTAACATAATTTAAAGTAATTTAGCATATTTTAGTATAATTACGCTAATTATACATCAAAAGAAGTAATCTAACAAATTTTTTTTTTTTTTAAATTCTCCTGACCGGCTAAAAAATAGTTGGTCCTAATTTTTAATCCAACCGGCCATTTTTTGGCACGTTTGGACTTTTTTTTTTTTAAACCAGCTAAGCTGGGAATAATTAATATTTTATAATTAATTTTGGATATTATTAAAAATGTCGATAGGATGATGTTGATCGCAAGATAAAGAAAACTGTATATGCTGGCATACTGCTTTTTGAATGTAATTTGAATTTCATTAAAGATTATTAATTACGAATGTCGTTATAATTAAAATTGTTTGATGAACAATAAAATTTACAGTATGTTTCCCTTTTTTGTTTATATAGAATATAAATTGAATTCGGACGGTCAATTTAAAAATTAAAATTATTTTGGATTATTGTTGAATAATTTATTATTAATTAATTTAAGTTCATCTTTTGTAACTTGACCTCTAACATTTTTTTACAGTAAAAAGACGAAAACAACAAACTAGATAATTGTCAGGCAGGCATCCCATGATCCCAATACCGATCCGTAGATGGACAAGAAAAGACAAATCAATGTTGTACATGTACACCACAACATCTGGGTCCATTTATATTATTTCTAGTATCACATGTAACCGATGCGAATTGAGAGGTATATGAAGGCAGCATATATATATATATTGTACCTTTTTGCGTCTCTGCTTTGTTTCATGCAATTCTGCCATCTACGGCCTGTATGGATGTACCTGGACCATTGCAACTATATTGCCTCTGCTCTACGGCATGTAGGGGTGTTCAAATGGATCAGTTTATTCGGTTTTAAACTGAACCAGTAAATTTCAGTTTAATTGGATCGGGTGTTCGGTTTAAATGATTCGGCTCGGTTTTGGAATATTTAAATCGGTTTGAACCGAACTAACCGGTTTAATAAAAAATGAATCGGTTTATCAAAAACCGGCTTATCAAAAATATTATCCAAATCGGTTTGAACTGAACCAACTGGTTTTGAAATATTTATTTGTAACTTGAAATGTTTGTATTCGGTTCAACTGAACAAACCGAAGTTTAAATCGGTTTAATCGGTTCGGTTTAGATCGGTTTGGAATTTTAATTTGATCAGTTCGGTTGGATTTTCAAAATTCGGTTCAAACCGCTGTTCGGCCAGAAAGATTCGCTTTGACCCGAACCGACTGGTTGAACACCCCTAACGGCATGTATTAGCGACTCAATAAAATTAAAATAAGGATGACTGATAATGGAGTTATTTCAGCCCTATAATTATTTTATTGCACATACAGTACATATCAATGAGCTCAGAAGAATAAAGAAAAATATATATTTCTTCCTCTCAAACTCCAAACACTTTAGATGACTATAATTATATAAAGTCATGCATGAATTGTACAACTTTTAACCAGGGGTGTAAACGGATATGGATATCCGTCCGGATATCCGCTCCGAATCCGCTTATTATCCGTATCTGAATTTAAACGGATACGGATACGGATATTTTTTGCATAGGAAAATTTGATGCGGATACGGATACAGATAATTCTTTGAAAGTATAAACGGAGCGGATATCCGCACTATCCGGATCCGAAATTTTAACTTCTCCGCTTCATTGTAACTTGACTTTTAGCGGTTAATATTCTCTAACTCCTCTCCGTTCCTATATCTTCTCCATTTCTTTACCTTTTTTTTAATTTACTTTTGTTTTTCTTAATTGTTTTTAATTTTTTAATTTAGTATTTGTACTTAAGTTCATATGACTCAATTATCCGACAATTATTCGTTTCGTAATTGTATTCGAATCCGTATCCGTGGATTATCCGCTCCGTATCCGTAGTTTAAGACGGATTTGGTTTTGAATTTTTGATATCCGTTTACTATCCGTATCCGCTCATTGAAAAACGGATACGGATTTGGTATTAGCATTATCCGCTCCGAATCTGCTCCGTTTACACCCCTACTTTTAACACACTAAATGATACTAAAAATTATACTTTTTTATCCTTTAAAAATCTTTCTAGAAATTCTTAATACCCTGCCAAATTAGTGATTTTTAATATTTTAATTTATGTTGAAAATTCTATTTAATATTTACAATTAAATTCTTCAAATTTTAGAATATTAAATTCTTTCCCACTTGAACCAAAATATTTTCAAAATTTATTAAATAAAAAAGATATCAAATGAATTTAACGTAGCTCAAAGTGTTTTTTATGAAATTTTGAGAGGAAGAGAGCACTAACCTAAAAGTAATTTTGGATACTAAAAATTAAATTTTATGCAATTTTTATTAACTGAAAAAAATAACCATGTAAACCGATACCGCACTTGTTATTAGCATGCGTACTGCGATCAAACTCCTAAGATTAATTCCATTTGAAAACTCAATATTTATGTAAATGAACCGTCACATCTTCTATATACTATAGACTATTTTTTTAGTAAAGATTGAAACTTAAAAATCAAACCTACTCATAATGAATATTTCATTCAAAATTTGAATCTACGATTTCTTATACGAAGGATATTACTTTGTCGTTAGATAAAAGTCTCCTTCTCTCACATTTTTTAGAATTTTTTACTATTTTTGGGAAAGCGATGAAGAAAGGCGAGCTACAAGGCGATTTACAGGGGGGTGGTTCAAAAGGTGAGCTTATTCAGGCGCAGGCGACAAACTATGAACCGAACGACAACAAAGGAGGCCTGTGCCCACCTTATGGTACTGCGCCCCGTCAGCAGGCAGGGAGTAAGGGAGACTTCAATGAAGGCATTAATGGTGAGACTGGTTGGCACCAAGTAACGTATAGACGCAATGTGCGCATTAATGGAGGGCAACAAAATCAACCAGAATCTCACAGGCATGCTACGCATAGGCTGGTGACCAAGACTTTTTTCAAAAAAGAGACAGAAGAGGCATACAAAACAGCATTTAAGGAAGGGAAGTGTTTCAGATGTCTCTCAAAATATCACAAGAGAGCTAGCTGCCGGGAACCGGTCAGATGCTTTAAATGTAAGAAATTTGGTCATAAGTATGGGGAGTGCAGATTTCAACCATAGCAGCAGCTCAAAAGGGAGCCCAAACCTCAGCAATATAAGTATCCCCAGCGGCATGGGGTGTCTTATGCTGAAGTCTTAAACCACCCAAAAATCAAACAATTACCACCCTGAGAGAAATCAAACAAAGCAGAAAATACAGTGCAAACTGAGCTACCAGCAACAAAGCTTAAGAAGGCAACTCTCTCGGGGAGAGTGAACATGGACGATCTTTGGGGGGTGAGGCCTGAGGAGACACAAGTCTATATGCCAATAAGAGAGGAACTTAGGCCGCAGAACTGAAATCTGTGGCGCACGGGCATGGTGGTGATGACACAGGGTCCACCGACGGATGATATACCGGCCTTACTGCAGAGACGATTATCGAGGCAGTTTGGGGGGGATCCGAGTTTGGTTGAGGTATACGGGGGTAATCTAGAAGATGACGCTCCCTTTGTTATCATGGTCCAAGACAGGGATAGATTGCAGGAGATAGTATGGAATAGTCTGTATACTCTGAGAAGAGGGGTACAGGTGGGAGTCATACTTTGGGAAAGAGATTGGAACATGGTTTATGAGCCAGAACCTTACCAAGCATGGTTGAGACTCTGGGATCTGCCGTTCCAAGCATGGAACACGGAGGACCTTCGCACAGTAGCAACCGGAGTAGGAAGAATCACAGCGGTACTCCCTCATGGTAGACAGGAAAGGCACTACCGCCATGTTACCATCAGAGTGGCCTGTGAGGATCCACAAGGAATATCACGTTTCCTAAAATACCATGAGAATGGCCATGCCAGAAGAGTGAGGGTTCAAATCCTCCACTGAGAGTGGCAAGCAGGCCCTTACCCGCTATAGCAGGACCAGTGGCCACCTGAACAAAACCCAATGATGAACCCGGTCCCCAATCCACCCGTCAATCCAGTGCCACCGGTGTCCCCGCCGGCAGCATCATCTAGCACATTGGGTCATGGCAGCTCAAGTGATTACTCCAATGGGGGTTCAAACAATGTACAAGGATCAGTCAGGGAACGATACACGGCCAAGTGGAGGGGAAAAAAGATGAAACACCTTAGGGTGAAAAGTTCATCCATGAAAAGAAACAAACTGAAGGCCACACGCAAGATTACACAGATTTGGAGGAAGAAAATCAGCCAAGCCCCTGACAGTGCGCCTTCTCAAGAAACCCAAACAGAAACCAATACGATACAGCCTTTAGATCTCTATGTCAAACGGTCAGAATTCATATCAGATCTTTGTCAAAAAGGCTAGCCAAAAGTTGATCCAGGTAGCTCTGACATTCCTACCAGGCGTGCATTCTCACAACAGAGTGAGCATTAACTGTTCTGTACTTGTTGGGAAAGAATTTGGTGACAAAAAATATGGTGGGGATTTGATTGGATGGGGAGCAGAGAGTAACCGTTGGCTACAGCTCATAAGGGGAGTTATAGTGATGGATTGTCAAAAGAGAGTCATGGTAAAAAGGTTCTCTCTGAGGTGTTAGGTGTCACCATTACTGCAGCTAAAAAAGTAATGGGTGAAGAAACAAATGAATGCAATGGGCTCCAAATTTCGGGCCTTCATAAACAAAAAACTATTCAGCAGGCCGGAAAGGTAGAAGAAATTAAGAATACAACAATGGAGCTGCTGGGCCTTGATGGTTGGGCCGAAAAAATCAAAACCTTGGGAAGTAAGGCTGTAAGTCAGCATTTGAGTTATGATCAGCTGTTCCCAGAGGAGGATATGCTGCACCCGCCGGGTTTCCCTACACCAAAATATAAAAAGAATTTTCAGTTGCCAACAAGGAGGAGTCCAAGGCTCAAACATAGAAAGGATTATGGGAAACCAAAGCGAGCTAAGGGAGAAAGAATGATAATCGAATTGGAGAAAAGAACTGAGGAAATAACACCGGCATTGGCCATTGAACTATTGGAAGAGTCGGGCACCAGCCTAACTCAACAGGTCAAAGACATATTTTTTCAAGCGCAATCTGGGATTATTAAAGGAAACGAAGAACAATTCCAAGCACTGCTGGCTTCTCCTTCCAATGAATAACACACCATGCAAAAGGCTTTTAATAGGTTACTGTCTACAAGTACCTATATTAGTTAAGGGTAGAGTTAAAATCAGGTTGAAGGGGCTGTCATTTTTTGTAGAATGGTTGATGTGGAGGTTGGCAACTCTGGGTATTTCTTTTGGTCAAAGTAGAAAGATTGGGTTAGCTATTCGAAAATTCCATCAAATTTTATTGGTGTTGGCAATTTGTAACAGAAGGGAGATGTTTTTGAGTAAAAATGGGCTTTTGAGTCAGTTAAGCCCCTATGTTGTAATCCAATTATTTTAATGAATGAAGTCAGAAAATTAAATTTTTTCTGTTGGAACGTTAGGGGGCTAAACGAGAAAAAAAAGAGGATATTAGTTAGAAAGGAAATTGCAAATGCAAGCCCTCATTTGATTTGCCTTCAAGAGACAAAGTGGGAATTGGATAACAGGAGATATATAAAGGAGGCCATAGGTCACAAATATGGCAATTTTCACACTATAAAGGCGCAGGAACAGCTGGAGGGATGTTGGTGGCTTGGGATGAAACTATTTTTTCAGAAGTCGATCATGAGGCGGGTCATTACTGCCTCTCGGTAGACCTGGCGCTCAACATGGATAACACTATGCTCAGATTCACGGGGGTGTACGGACCCTCTGACCAAAGATCCAAGGAACCTTTTTATGCAGAAATTAAAGGCTCAAAACCGCAACTTCAGATGCCATGGTTGATGATGGGTGACTTTAATGTCACACTGAACCTAGCTGACAGGAGCAACAGCGCGTACCCACTCCACAGTATGATCAGATTCAGGAAAGCGATAAGCTCGGCACACTTACTGGATTTACCGTTACAAGGAAGAAGATTTACTTGGTCAAATGAAAGGGATGACCCGACGTTCGTTAGATTGGACATATTTTTGATATCTGATACATGGGCAGCTCAATATCCGAACACTATCCAAACGGCAGTTACCACGACTGTCTCTGATCACTGTCCGCTCCTCTGCACCAGCAAGATGAAATTTCAAACCTCCAATGTGTTCAGGATCGAGAATGTCTGGCTCAACAAACCGGGTTTTAAAGAGCTCGTGCATGAGGTATGGGCAACACAACCGGCGGCACAAAAAGCAGAGGAGTTGGCAGAAAAGCTAGGCATTTTTACTAAGAAAATTACACTATGGAAAAAGGAGTACAACAGGTGCTTCAATTTTCAACAAAAATTGTGTAAAGTAGTTCTCACATGGCTGCTCAAGCAAATAGAACAGCGGCAATTGACCATGGTGGAAAGGAGGTTGCAGGCAGCAATCACAGAGAGGCACAAACAACTGGTGTTGCAGGAAGAAGAAAAATGGCATCAGAGGGCAAAGGCGAATTGGGTAAAAAAAGGAGATAAGAACACAAAGTTTTTTCACCAAATGGCATCTGTTAGGAAAAGGAAGAATTGGATTGATGTAATTAAAGAGGGAGATCTTAGTGTCACAGAACACCAACAGAAAGCAAAATTGTTGTTCAAGCATTTTATCAGTCTCATCGGCACCGCTCACGTGCAATCATTACAATTTGAATATTCGGACTTGTTTGAGAATACCATACAGGATGCCCAAGGATTGATGGCACCCATAACTCCACAAGAAGTCAACTCAGTCTTGCAGCACATGCCTCTTAACAAAGCGCCGGGTGCGGACGGATTTACGGCAGAATTTTACAGAACATTTGCAGAATTACTCGTGCCTGATTTGGTAGAGGTGTACAATGCCCTACGGACAGAAAGGGAACAAACACTACATCCATTAAATGATTCATATGTGACACTTATACCAAAAAAGGAGGGAGCATTAACAGTTGGAGACTTTAGACCGATCAGTTTGGTTAACTCGGTGCAAAAAACCTTTTCAAAAATTATGGCAAATAGATTGAAGGATCAAATTTCAGCCATAGTATCACCCAACCAAACGGGTTTCATAAAAGGAAGAATGATAAACGAAGGGTTCCTGTATGTACAGGAATTAGCAACAATGGTTACAAGACAGAAGCAAAAGGTTGGCTTATTCAAAGCAGACGTGTTCAAAGCCTTTGACACTCTGTCGTGGGAATTTTTAAACCAAGTGTTGTAGGCTAAAGGGTTTCCACAGGATTGGATCGGTTGGGTCAACAGAGCAGTTCTTCAAGGCACTGCAAAGGTCTTACTCAACTCAATCACGGGAAAGAAAATAACTCTAAGAAGGGGGCTCAGGCAGGGTGATCCCTTATCGCCATTTCTTTTCATCATAGCCATGGACTTTCTGTCTGCCTGGACGGCAAAGCTCACGGCCATGAGATTCCTGCAAGTGCCATTCACGGATTGTAAAACTTGCTTACTTTTTGCAGATGATACCTTGTTTATCATCAAACCAACGGTACAACAGGCTCGATTTCTGAAAATAATCTTGCACATATTCCATGACCTTTCAGGACTGAGGGTGAATTTGCAAAAATCTGAATTCCTTCTCACAGCAGCAACTGCTCAGGAGACGAGTGAGCTGGCTCAGATCCTGCAGTGTAAAGCATCTCACTTCCTTCTGACATATCTGGGAATGCCCCTCTCCAACAAGAGATTGAATAGGAGTTTGTACCTACCATTGATCCATAAAATTACAAAGAAATTATCACACTGGAAAGCCTCAATGCTGTCCATTGGAGGAAGGCTCATGCTCATAAATGCAACGCTTACAGCCATGCCAATCTATATGATGCAAACCTTTTTGTTGCCTAAATGGGTAATAAAAAAAATAGATCAAGTAAGAAGACGCTTTTTATGGCATGGTCACAGGGATCAAACGACCAAAGGAATAAACCTAATAGCTTGGGAATTTGTTATAAGACCTAAAGCAATGGGAGGGCTAGGAGTTACAGATTTGACGATCTTTAACAAAGCCCTTTTGGCAAAAATCATGGTGCAATGGCTACAGCCAAATAGGCCGGCATGGATAACAATAGTGCAGCTATCCAATCCAACATCCAGGCCTTGGGAAATAGTTAACAAAACCGCGTTTTGGGCAAGCTTAGCAAAGATACTGCCTCTACTTCAAATATCGGTGTTGTTTGTTAAGGGAAAAGGAACTCATATCAGGTTTTGGGAGGATAATTGGGGGCAGCACAGGATTATGGAAAAATACCCGGTGCTCTATTCTTTTGCTGTGCAGCAAGGTTCATCCATTGCGCATAACATTCAGCACGGACGCTGGTGCATTTCGGTTCTAAGCACAGCGTCACAAATGGCAACCGATCAATTGCAGCAGCTGCTGACGGAATTGCCGACAAATCAACAGCTCATAACAGGGGCAGCAGATGATGACAAAATAATATGGAAATGGACGGCGAATGGCCTCTTTACGGTTAGATCATTCTATACTGCCATGATAGATGGACCACACGTTGATACAGGGTTGCAGAATATCTGGACAGTTAAGGCACCCACTAGAGTAATGGTGTTTACTTGGTTGATGCTGCAGAACCGAATTCTAACAATTGACAATTTGGCCAAGAGAGGATGGGAGTTGGTCAATAGATGTTGTATGTGCAAGAGAAATTCAGAGACGGTAAACCACCTATTTAGTCGGTGCCAATATGCAAGGATGATGAAAATGCAGCTAATCGCTCATATACCAGAGCTGGGACAGTGCCGGTTTTTTAGTACTGGTAATTACAAAGAAGCTATAAAAAGCTCAAAATTCAAGAGAAGCAACCGGGTGCAAATGGCCATGGTGTGTCTTATGGAGGGAGAGATGTAGAAGGACTTTTGCGGAGCAACAACAAACGGTTACGCAAACAGTGAGAGAGGTTCTGTCAGAGATAGCGATGTGGTTCCAAACTCAGCAACAGTAACACAGGGCATAGCAGTTGAGGCGTTTTTTGAACTTCATCCTTGGCCTGCAACGGCTGCATTGCTTTCTTTTGTTTTAGCTTATTTACACTGTTTTTCCTTTAGCATATTTTTGTATTTCGACTCTGACACCACTGGTGTCTTTTTAATGAAATCTAGGAGCTAGACTCCTAAATTTTAATCAAAAAAAAAGTCTCCTTCTCTCTTATATTTTTTTTTCTTTTTTCCAAAGTTGACTCATTTTCAAAGTCAATAAGAAATGAAACTGTTATCCGATCTACAGATTACAACCCACTATCTTGGCCCCATCTTTCGGATCCGTATCGATTAAACTTATTTGGGCCAAACTCAATCCAGTGCTTATGAAGACTATAGGAGGTCTGTTTTGAGATTCGTGCCATGTTAAAAGAACCGTCCGATCATAATTGTTTTCGGTCAGGCACAGTGACAAGACTCGCGTTTTATTCGCGTTTTATTCGCGTTTAATTCGCGAATAAAACGTTTTTAGGGTGTTTCCGAACCGATGGCGTATTATTCATTGACCGAACCTTTGACCGAATAAAACGCGAATTTTACGAATTTTACGAATAATATGCGTTTTTTTCAAAAAAATTCGGAAAGAAAATTTGAAATATCGCGGGCACAGTACCGGCGACATTTGAAATTTCAAAAAATCACGACATTTCCCCAGGCAGCAGTGCAGCACCACATTTCCCCAGGCAAGCAGCACCACGTGAACCTTTCATTTCTCCATTTTGTTAAATTTTGTACTATGTTAATCTTCTGTGGCAAATACAAGGAGTATATCGTATAGTAAATCATTGGTAATGAATTAAATATGCACTGAGATCTTGTATTGTAATTCCGAATCATTCCCGAATTATACCCGAATTATTCCCGAATCACGAATTTTTGACCCTGCTGAACCGAACCCGAATTATTCATTTGTTACTATGCGGTCAGGTAACCTAAGGTGATGTGAATTCCCATCTTTCTCTCCTTTGTGGCAGCTTCAAGTCGCTCTCATATAAAATAATAAAATTTAGAATACAAGCTCAAGCTGCAAACATTGTATGGTTCGTATAGATATACATTTCTTAATTACACATAAATACGAGCGCAAATCACAGTACCACATTTTGTATAGATTTGTGTGTAGCAAATTATTCCTACAAGAATAATTGATAATTTTTTTTTTATTGATACAAGAATCATTGATAAATTAACAACTGAGCTGCATCATTCTTGAGCAATGTACCCTCCGCAGGAATCAATAAATTTTCAAGGAAAAAAACTGAGCCGTTAGATAGTCTGATCAAACGGATCGAATTAGTTTCTTTCTGAAGGAAAAAAAAAAACTCTAATTCTTAGACTACGTGGCCATGTGTGAAGCATTCAATTTTTAGAAGAACATCTTAAAAAAAAAAATAGGTACTACTACACCGTGCTAATTGATAAAAGCAACCACTAAAAAGCCCGATATCATTTTCTAAAAAAAAAAAAATTCTCAAAAATAAAAGGCCGATATATGCGGGCCTCAAAGATTTTTTGTTGCGCTTAGTTTGCTTGGTTATCTGTTTTGTGTATTTAAATCCCTAGATAATGCTCTCTTTCTCTAAGATACAGCTTTCTAGTTCCGGCTATTTATCATACTTCAAACATTAATTGAAAAATAACATCCCATATAATTTGAATAGAAAAAGATATATTAGCTACACTCAACAATTGATCGTATGCAGAATTCATATCCTCTGAGAACCACAAAAAATACAGTGAGGATCCGGATCGTTCTTTTTAACTTTGCATGAATCTCAAAGCACAAATAATACTGCCCCCTCCAATCTTCCGAATAGGCACCGGCTGAGAGTAAATCTGGGCCGTAAAGTGATTTACTGTTCTGTACAGTACTACAGAGGATACTGGTCCTCGTATGCACTTCTAGGTAAATAAAGAAAAAAATGTTTTGTGTATTTAAATCCCTAGAAAAAAATGTATTGGATATAAGTTATTGATCTAGCTCAAAAGTCACTTCTAGGTAAATAAAGAAATTATCATGATTGTTCTAGTATATTCAAATTCTAAGGTACTCCATCTATTTTAAGATATTTTTAAAATCACTTCTAGAGACATAAATAGAGTATCTTAAAATTTGAATGTACTAGAAGGATCATGATAATTTTTTTATTTATCCAGAAGTGACTTTTGAA
Source organism: Carex kokanica (assembly GCA_025461125.1). Taxonomy (NCBI): domain Eukaryota; kingdom Viridiplantae; phylum Streptophyta; class Magnoliopsida; order Poales; family Cyperaceae; genus Carex; species Carex kokanica. Next base: position 752,761 of record JAJGRX010000376.1, read on the forward strand.
CTGAGATCAATAACTCAGATCCGAAGTATTTTTTTTTCCAGTAGCACACCAAGAAATAGTTTAATTTTTTTTACAGCCGGGAAAAATCCTGCTTGAAAAATATTTCGTAGTGATTCTAGTATTTCTAAATTATAAGATACTTAATCTATTTTTATTTAATATTTCTTCTAACATATTCAAATTATAAGTTGTTCTTTCTATTTTTGAAAATTGTTAAACAAACATATAAAAATCTCTGTTAATATGCCGAACTTATAGGAATTTGTCTGTCCGCCAAAATGCATCCGCTTTTTTATGTTGCGGATGTGCTAAATATCGAATTCTCTTAGTGGTCTTTTCGTTTATCAATTTTTAGACAGGAGTATTTTTAAAAATTTCATAAAATTTTGACTGTTTTGTGCTTAAGACGTGCTAATGAATTAAAATCTTAATTTGCACACGTATCTTTCCATTTTCAAATATCTCGTAACTTAAAAGTCGGAACATATTTTGTTTTGGACTTTATATTGACGGATGAGTACATGCTTGACGTTGATTAGCAAGTTGAGCAGAACAAGATTTTTATAAAACACTGCATTATTTTAAATACATTCTTTGATCACTATAGACAACAAAGGGAAATTAAATAAAAGTTTCTACTAAATATGCAAGGACAACAAAAGAAGGCCCACTAAAAGGAGCTGCAAGTTGGGAAGAACCGTCCATAGGATCCAGAGCGCAACGAGATAAATGAGATCATAATTTATTGGACAAAGATGTGCCAGTAATATTCGCTTATCAATTATCTTTGTCGGTGCACAGTCCCTATCATGGTACCACTTTGCATTTAACATTTTCAGCTGCTATCAGGGATTCGTGGGTATATATATGATCTGGATAGCATCTAAATTTGTAATAAGGTGAATGTACATATATCATCAGAGTATAATCCACTTAGATTCCATTACTTTTTGAATCACATGAGATTTTTTTTTTTGGATATTATACACTACATACAAGTATGATGTGTCCCAATTAAAAATATTATTTTTTCCTAAATACATGATAACATGTTTTTTCCATCAAATTTTATCAAAATTTAGTAAAACAATATGTGAATTGGAAATGCACCATTTCCTTGGCAAGTGTATATAAGAATCCTGATATGCCAATATTTTAGTGCAGGATCGCATGATCTTACTATTCTGCGATGTATGACCTTTTTTAGGAGTTATTTTTTGTTGACATCATTAGATCGGGATAATATTTTTTTTTGTAAATCAAATAGTTCAAATTGAGAACAAAAATTGAAATCCGGATGGTATATCTCTTTGTGAATATTAAATAATTGGGTGGCATGACTGCCAACTTTTAGGACCTGTTCGGCTATTTACTGTTCACGTGGGAAAAAAATAATTCACTCAGGACCTGTTCGGCCGTTTACTATTCACGTGGGAAAAAAATAATTCACTCACAGTGAATTTTTTTCCCACATAAACAGTAAAAATCAGTTCAAATTATGTGCCCATTCCTATGCCCGAGTGTTCGCCGAACAGACCCTCAGAGTTTATTTTTTTTTTCCACGTGAACAGTAAAAATCAGTTCAAATCATGTGCCCATTTCTATGTCCAATAGTCCGCCGAACAGGCCCTTACTCACAGAAAATATTTGACAAAAAAAAATTATACGATCTAGATATGAAATAAAATAGTTGTAGGCAGCCTCATATGCAACCACTACTACAAAAATGGTAATTCTACACTGTACATGGTACACGGTTTTTCCAATTTTATATAAAAACCGTGTACCAAATATGATTTTTTGAAAGGCCAAAAAATCTGTGGGAATTATACACGGACATTTAGTTAAGAATCAGTGTAGAATTGTTTGAGAGAGCTACACGGTTTATTAGAGATCAAAAATCCGTGTGGAAAGAAGACCGTGTGGAAAAAATTGAGAGAGCTACACAGATTTTTGTTAAATATCCGTGTAGGAATATATACACGGATTTTTGATAATTTATCCGTGTAAAAATGGTAGAAATGTACACGGATTTTATTATAAATAGCCGTGTATGATCATTTGGAGAGCTACACGGATTAATAAGTATAAATCCGTGTATAAAAAACTGTGTAGGGTTTTAATTAGTATAAAAGACCTTCTCCTTCCAGTGCTGTTTTGATCAAGTCTTTTATACTGTCTCTCTCTCGCTCTCTCTGTATTGAATGTTGATCTGATTTCTGCAAAAGCTAGCAGCTAGGATCAGAGATCTTTGAAGTTTTTGTTTTCTTCTCTCTATCTTTCTAAGGTTTTTCTTCCTCTAATTTTCTGTTACTTATTATTACTTATTTAGGTCATGTGTAATTCATGCATGCTTGATTTCTTAAGATAATGCAAAAACGACAGAAAGTTCGGCTGAGCGGGAGCCGAAGCATGGGGGCAGCCATGCAAAAGCGGGGGAAAATTGGCTGAGTGGGGAGCCCAAGCGTGGGGGCGGCCACGATTGAAAAAAAATTAAAATTTGAAATTTGAAAAAAAATTAAAATTTGAAAAAAATTTGAAATTCGAAAAATATTTGAATTTAAAGGAGAATTTTTATTCTCTGTTATGCATGCATGCACATATATATATGTGTTGATCAAATGTATTTTTTTATTGGAGATGCAATATGTTGGAGACCTTTAACCAAGATGCATCATGTCATGGATCACATGGGTACTCTCCTTTTTGATATGTTGGATCTAATACACCTTAGTTTGTATGAAATTCTTGTCCAAACTAAATCATAACCAAGCGTTTTGGCAACATGAGCCCAACTTTAGCGGAAATTGGGTCAAAGCTTCATCACATGGCTATTAAGTGGTAAGGACATAACTTGACCTACAAACATTGTATTGATCTTGAGGAGTATATGTTATATGTAGATCACATGGGATTGTATATGTACAAAAGGCAATATGTATATATATGTTGATGCTTTTATTTTATTTTGTTGTTATATGTGTTGATATTAGAATTTTATTCTTTTATGGTTTCGGTTAGAATTTTGTAATGATAAATATGGATTTATATAATTTTGTAATGCTAAATATGGATTTGTATAATTTTGTAATGTTAAATATGGATTTGTATAATTTTGTAATGCTAAATATGGATTTGTATAATTTTGTATAATTTCATGTACATAAATTTTAAATTGCTATCTGAAAAATTCAAATACTGGCTAGCAAAACAGGATGCTAGCCAAAAAAAAAAATTATAAGACAATCCTACACGGATATTTAACAAAATTCCGTGTAAGAATAGTAATTTATAAAATAATCCATGCACGAATACAAAAAAAAAAAATTAGTTAATTCTACACAGATATTTAACTAAAGTCCGTGTATGATAGTTCAGAGAGCTACACGGATATTTAACTAAAGTCCGTGTAGAAAGAGGAGAGCTACACGGATATTTAGTTAAATGTCCGTGTAGAAAAAGAATCGTACACGGTTGTTTACGTAATATCCGTGTAGCTTGGTAACATGGAGAGCGACACAGGCAGGTCTTTGTACACAGCTGTTTATAAAGTAATCCGTGTAGAAATCGTTATAATCGCACACCGGTAAATATCCGTGTGTAATTATTGACCTATTCGTACACCCTCGATTTAAACACGGTAGGAAATCCGTGTAGCTTCTCCATTTATGTCCGTGTGCAATCTCTTTTTTTGTAGTAGTGAACCACATATATATAATACGAAATGCACTATATTGAAGGCATGAAAGGCATGAATTTATTTAAGCTCATCAATGGAATTTAATGTCAGGAGGCCGACATTTTTATTAATATCCACAGTTAATTACAAATTAATAAATATACCCACTAATGTTGAAAATTTATAAAACTATCCATACCGGCCATAAATTTTAATTGTTTTCGGTACCGGCCAGAAAATGACAAGTACTAACTTTTTTTTTTTAAATACTATGAATAACAAAATAGCTGAAATCTAACACTAAATATTCAATTTTTTTTAAATATTTGTTAGATTACTTTTTTTTAATACATAATTAGTATATTTATACTAAAATACGCTAAATTACTTAAAATTATGTTAAATTACGCTGAATTACACTAAATTACGCTAAATTACGCTAAATTATGTTAAATTATGCTAAAATATGGTAAATTACGCTAAATTATATATGAATAGGGATGATATATTCACTGAGAAGGCGAAAAACGACGACGAAACTTCAAACGGCCATAAAACGGCGCTCGAGTGTCCGATTTCAACAAATGACCACTTTTAGGAAAGCTTGCGAAAATACACATGCATTAGTGCTCGCTTTGTTAGATTTTGAAATTCAGAATTGCCAAAAGACAAAGGGAAGAGCCTCAAAACTTGAGTTGAAGTTTTAATTAAGATTTTCATTTCTATTATTCAATCTACATAGCTAAGTAAATTAGTTATATAATGAACTTGTAGAATACCAATTTTTATTATTTTTGAATTTTTTTTACTATTTTTTATGATTTATGAAAAATCACACAAAATCAGCCTAATTTGGTGTAATTTAGCGTATTTTACCGTATTTTAGCATAATTTAACATAATTATTGTAATTTTGTGTAATTTTGTGTAATTGAGCGTAATTTAACATAATTTCAAGTAATTTAGTGTATTTTAGTGTAAATATGCTAATTATATATCAAAAAAAGTAATCTAACAAATATTTAAAAAAAAATTCGAATTTTTAGTGTTAGATTTCAGTATTTTTGCTATTCATAGTGTCTCTAAAAAAAAAAAAATTTAGAACCGGCTATTTTTTGGCCGGTACCGGAAACAATTAAAACAGCCAGAAAATAGCCGGTATGGATAGTTTTATAAATTCCCAACATTAGTGGGTATATTTATTAATTTGTAATTAACTTTGGATATTAATAAAAATCACGGGTAAGGAGGGGGTTCATAAAACACTTATTTTAATATTTTGTTGCACCATAACACTTATGCTTGTACTTTTTGCAGAACTATATGGACGATTTTCTTCAGAAACTAATATATATAAAAAATCCGACTACTGCTTTCTTGTTGTTGTTGTTTTTTTTTTATGATAAGCCCTTAGGCATACTTGTATTAAAATCTCAAAAAAAAAAAATTTGAGATGAATTAAAATCTCAAAATGAGTTTGAATAGTTTACACAGGCTACTACATACCAGTAGAGCAAATTGACATAGAAAATAAAAACCATAGATAAACACTAAACTATCCTATTACAAAGTAAATATTACTGAGCCTGTGTTGTACTTCTAAGTGAGCAATTTGGCACTGTATCGGTGTACCACTTCCTTCCTTTCCTGATCTGCGAGCCCAGTTTGCCATATTATGTGGAGTACAGTCTGTACTGCTTTTCTTTGTATGTGGTGCAGTGTGATCCTGTGCCTCATCTCGGGCACACCGGACTGATCCTTACCAGTCTACGAGCCAATTATTGGGTGGTTGTCAGACCCCCCCTGTATAGCTCGAGTTTGGATCCAGTGAAGTAACCCAACTTTTGGGTTTTAGATCAGGACCGTCTGATTTGAATTCGAGAAAATCCATCCGCGAAGTGAGCGCACACATCCCGACGACGAATTCAAATTCCGAGACAATCTCGAGCGACGAATTCGAATCGGATGGTCTCGATCCAAAACCCAAAGATTGGGTTACTTTAGGGGATCCGGACCCGTATAGCTCTCCACAAAAACATCAGCACCCTCAGAATGACTTTTTTCCACTTCCAAATTTCCTTCATGGCCTTCAAGATGAAAGAGAAAACCACTGCAAGATGGAAAAGTATCCTCTCAGGTACCGTAAAAGATTTCCCTCACTTTACGGTTTGAGATTAACTCCCAGCCGCTTTGAGATTCTGGCTAGCTTAGGGGACAGTATTAGTTGGCTTTGAGATTCGTGCCAAATTAAAAAAAACGGTCCAGATCCATTGATTCTAAAAGATTCCCTATTACGGTACCGGAGAAGATCTCAATTCCTGCAAGATGGATATTTTGCTCGGAGTAAATGAAGAGAAATGTTTTTTCTATCCTGAAAGCGTGTACCCAAATGAAGGTGTGAGAGTAATAAAATGAGAATAAAAGTGTCACATAAACTAATAAAGAATAAATAAAAGTGAGCATTTCTAATTCTTTTTCCAGTCCAATTCTCAATTCCACCTCTCCGCATTGAGAAAAGTGGAAGAGTGTTCTATTCTGACTCTTTTATTTCAGCTCATTTTATTTCTGTTCGACGAGAATAGATTTCAATTCCGTTCAATTTCGTTATTCTACCGTAGCCGAAGAGGCCCACTAAATAAAGCGCTTGCATGCTTTTTTCACTTTGTTATCCACAAATGAACGTGAGAAGTTCTGAACCAAACGGGCCTAACCAGGCCAGATCAAAATGGGCCTCAACCAGTATAGTTTTATTAGGCCATCCTAGCGACCACTTAACATTATCATATGCTCGTTTCTACTTATTGACCTAGATAATTAGTACGTAAAATCCATAAACATAATCAATAAGGAATACATTGCTACTTAATGGTAGAAATGCTCTAGATTGGTATCGACGCATCACAGGAAAAAAAAAAAAAGATTAATTATGTGGTAAATTTTTTAGCGTATCTATATATTAAATACTTGATAAAAGGAGAATCCATAGAAAGGAAACAGTCATAATATTGTTGCAACAAAACATAGAAAACTCACTAATTAATAAAGGTGCATGAATCATATCATGAATTAAATTAGATGGCCAATTTGTCATCAGTAAATCTATTCGAAATTACTTTAATATACAATAATAACATCAATCAGATGGTCGACTCTATAAAAGGCCAAGACTTTGTTCTACCACAACACAACTTGGATGAACAAAAATAACCATTAACATAACAACTTGTGGGCATAGCTTCAACTAAGGTAATTTATTTTGTAATATTGTTCTTAGTACAATTTCTTCTCATTGCTTACATAACTTTTAGCGTGCGGAAAGGTCTGATTGAAAAAGAAAAAAAACATTAGAACAGTTGGTCTTAGGTAGAGTTTTCCATATGAGAGACCCAGATTCAAAATTTGATTTTGGTTGGGGTTTAAAAAATAAGAAAGGTCTGAGTTCTTCCTTTGCTCAACAAACAATGATTCTGATGGATTTTGGTGTTTTGGAACGTCATGAATCGGTTTTAATTAATATATTGTTAAAGGGGCTATATTTAATTCTTGTTATATTTTTTTCTCTATGGATTTTGTGAAACATTTCTTAATGTAATGAGAACTGATGGCTGAGGCCATTTTGCCACTATTCTCAAACAACAATCACGGGGTAAATTATCACCAACTAATTATCACACATTTTCTAGGCTAGCCTAGCCCCGGATAATATAGATGGGATCGGTTTCGCGTTCTTTCATGCTCCTTTGTGCACTAGTGTTGATTCAACGGATTCAACAGACAGGTAAGAAATGATGCGCTGTTGCACAATGCTTTCTTTTCATTGTTCTTCTTTTACTAAATCATGATGACAGGGCAAAAAATTATTCACTAGATTTCACAAACGTGAATTTCAAACAGATATTTGTCCTGCATTTTCTAATAAGATATTTTTCCCAAAATTTCTCAAGGACAACTCTATATTTGATACCAAATTATTTGTCTTATTAATGCAGCAAGTATAGGTGTATGCTATGGGACGGAAGGAAGCAATCTTCCACCTCCCAGTGATGTCGTCGCACAATTCAAAAAGTGCAACTTTCAGAAGATGAGAATTTTCAACCCGAATGCACAAATCCAAGACGCCCTTAAAGGCCAAGGAATCAGCGTAGCAGTGAGCACCTTGAACAATGATCTGTCCAGTCTTGCTAACGACCAAGCAGCCGCAAATGCGTGGGTCAACACCAACATTGTCCCCTACATGGCTGACACGACTTACGAGTTTCTTGTAGTGGGTAATGAGGTCATTCCGGGAGACCTCGGCAAATATGTTGCGCCGGCCATGCTGAATCTCTATAAGGCAATTGAGCCGATTGGAGCACTTTCCCAACTAAAGATTACAACTGCAGTGCCTATGAGTGTTCTGGGTGTATCATTTCCCCCGTCTGCTTCCAACTTTGCCGATGAAGTCATGAGTGACATGACAGCAATCATAAATGCCCTGAACAGCATGCGGAGTGGTGATAGTATCCTTATGGTTAATGCCTATCCATACTTTGCCTATGCATCTGACTCAACCCATATCGACGTAGCATACGCTAATACCAATTCATCGGCACCAGGAGTAGTTGATGGTAACTTCGAGTATCATTCTCTTATTCATGCAATGTTGGATTCCTTTTATGCTGCTCTAGAGAAGAACGGAGGGAGCTCCTTGGGGATAGTAGTGGGAGAGACCGGGTGGCCGTCAGCTGGTAATGGAAATTGCACAACCACCTCTCTTTCAGAATCATATAACTTGTTCTTTCATGACTATATATTGGGTTATGGAACTCCAAGAAGACCAAACGTAAAGTTAGATGGATTCTTATTCGAGATGTTTAATGAGAATGAAAAGCCGGTTGGAGTCGAGCAGAACTTTGGGTTGTACCAGCCAAACATGGATCCTGTGTATCCATTCTGTTAGATTGATGAAATTATATGTATCAGGCCAGTGTTACTCTATTAGTGAAGAAAATGCAATTCCTTAATTTCACATTGTACTTGGGACTGTAATAGAAATTTTCTAAAAATTGATGTATGACCCAAATTGTACGTTTCATATGTCAGATATGTTTGTGATTCCGCCTCTACTGTGGTTCTTATACAATGCTATCTAATTTTTTTTTTCCAGAATCCATAAGAGAAGACAATGAATGCATATAGATATTTAACAGCAACATTACATATCATCATTTTTTTTTGTTTGATGTACGACTCAAAGGTACAGAAGTCTCACATGATATATTCTTCTATGCCTAGCCTGCCTAAGGAGCCGGCATGAAGCAAAACCTAGATGAATCTCCATTATACCTCATTACTTGAGCTAACCACTAATAAGAGAAACCCCTATGTTTATTAATCCAACCAAAGACAGAAAGTCATATGGGGTTGATTTGTTTTAATGCAATAAAAATTACAATACAAACAAATTATATCACTATACTACATCAATTTGTGCATTTTTTCTAGTTCTCTCAATATCATGGAACGTGGCAATAGATCTTATCCTCCCTCAGGCAACAATCTTTAAAGGCCATACATACTTCATATCTGAAAAGCAGATCCCACCTATGTAGGCTATAAAAACCATCAAAGCCTTGACCGGTTCCGGTCCAAGAAGGGATAATCCGTGTACCCAACAACAGGATCATAGGTATAAAATGTCGCTCGCAAATATCGGTTTAAGTCAGCATTAACCCTAAAACGCTCAACCAAGTCAGGGTTTGATATAAAAAGTCTACCATATGACACCAGATCGGCATCACCACTCTCAATTGCCTCAATTCCAAGTTCCCTCGTAAACCCACCACTACCCATAAATGTCCCCTGGTATGCATCCCTCCAAGCCCGCATGACCTGCTTCTCCTCCTCTGGACTGCCGAGTGGGCCCCACTCTGTTTGGCCATGAGCCGTGTATCGTGGCTGGGTGATATGCAGGTACGCCAGCCGCTGACCAGCATTTCGCTGTAACTCATTGACCTTGCTGATTACAGCAAGCCCAAGGTTGAGTGGATCTGAGTCGAATGCATCTAAATGATCGATAGCAGGGGAAATTCGTAACCCGACCCGATCTGGCCCAACTGCTCCACAGACTGCACGGGTAATCTCATCAATTAAGCGGCAACGGTTTGCGAGGGAGCCGCCATAGGAATCAGACCGGTCATTGATTCCATCCTTGAGGAACTGATCAAGGAGATAGCCATGAGCCCCATGGATCTCAACTCCATCGAAGCCTAGTTCAAAGTATTGTTATGGAGTTAGTTGTGCTAATAACCTACATTTTGCATTATGTAACAATGGCCTTTGTATGGATAATATAACTAGCTACCCCACTGGTTGACTAAATAATAGTTGTGGATAGGAATAAACATACTCAAATTTACCTTTAGTAGACTAAATTTACCCTTCTTAGCTAAATGTCTATTAATGTTTATCCATATTAAACCAGTAGACTGATGCTAGTTGTAATTGACAATTTTAATAATTTTCCTCATAAAAGGAACTTGATGAGTTCAGTTACTATATGAATCAGGTTGGCACCCTATTTAAATTTATACAAAGATTTTAGTACAATCCAATATAGATTCAGAGCTAGTTTTTCATTTAACTTTGATAATTTTCTCTTTGATGATCTACGATAAAGTAAGGACCCTAGAGTAAGCTTTAAACAGCATGTTCCCACAAGAACAATATATGAAAAAAAAAAAGCCAATATAACCAAGATATTACCTGGATATTCGAGATGATATGGTATATATTGCAAGAAAGTTCAGCATTATTGGCCCAAATTGGAATATCAAAAAAATATATCAAGGATCAGAAATTAGGTACCTGCACTAATAGCATTGACTGCCGCTTGATGGTATAATTGAATGATTTCAGGTATTTCTGTGGTGGAGAGGCGATGGGGTTTTGGGTATTTGGCATAGGAACCATCTGGCATTAGTATCCGACCCCTCCCAGATATAGGTTTATCTGTGGATGATATCGGAGCTGCACCACCTGGCTGGTACACTGTAGCAAATGGAGATTGAAGTTAGAAACCTAACAAGTTATGATTTAGTAGCCGTGGCGACTTGGGAAAAGGCAAATAGCTGAAAATAGGGGAAGAGGTGTTTGAGAGTATAACTTGGTGGATATTGGATAGTGATACCAGGCTCTTATAATATACTAGTTTGTGTAGCAAACTGGTATGGTAATAATACCATTTCATTTATTCATTTATAAATATTTTTGCCCTTTCTTCTAACTTGAGATTTTAAATATGTTTCATCCATCTTTGGCAATCAATTGCAAAATAGAGAGTTGTTCGGGCAAAGCTGAGTCAATCTTGGTAATCTAGCAAGTGATTGTTAGCTGGGGCAAAATATAGGCTCAATTTCACAGGAAGGAAGCATGGGACTTATTATAGGTCAATTGTTCAGTTGGAGTACTAGGTACCATCCCATCTTTGGCCATGTACCATTAATTATGCTTACAGGATGTACCAATCAGCCCTGGTATGTAAAGTCCAAAATTATAGTCTTTGGAATGAACAAAACCAGTACTTCAAACAAAACATTTAGAAAATTAAAACTGATAAATACAGACCTTTTTGCCTCTCAAATTAACGCTGCCAAAAAAAGGCAGCAACAAAATAATTTAAAAAAATGTAAAGAAGTAAACCTGGATGAGAGGCGCGACCAACATGCCACAGTTGGCAAAAAATGATGCTTCCCTTTGCATGAACTGCGTCCACCACCTTCTTCCATGCCTCTATCTGCTCTCTCGTGTATATCCCGGGTACATGAGGGAACCTTCATCACATTGAGCTAATCATATTAGTACTTTCTCAGGAGTCTAACAATTGCATGGCACCATAAATTATTATAGAGATTTTATCAGCAGTCATTCTCTGAGCTGATGCTAGTGAAAGTGAAACAAGAAAATTTTCCAATCAATAATATCCCACAGTAAATATGGGATACATACTTGGGATGATGCAATCTAACGAATCAGGATTGTTGATGATGACATGTGGTTCATCAATTTGAGTACAGCAAATTAAAGAAGTTTTACAGAAGCATACTATTTTAAACTATATTATATTGCTTCAAGCAACTATGATGTTAGTAACATATGGATCTGACTTTGACTTTATTTTTTTATTACTAAATTACTTCCAACTATGAGCATTCATCAAGTGACTCAACTACAAAGGTACAAACTTCGGACTTGAAATACTTTGCCTCAAAATAAATAATCAAGAATCATGACTATGTCTGGGTATGGATATTTTAAATTGACTCAACTACAAAGGTACAAAAATTAACAACTCAGTAAAATATAGAGAAAGACAAAAATACCCTGCTGCCGTAGGAGAAATTGATGTCCCCTCGGTGATGAGAAATCCGCCTTGGGTCGATCTCTGTGAGTAGTAAACTACGTTCCCCTGCTGAGGCACTCCGTTGATTGCTCTACACCTAGTCATCGGCGCCAGTACCACTCTGAACAGGGAAAAAAGAGAGTAAATAACAAGGTACTTAAGGGGTAAAATTGGTAAAACAAAGTTCTCAGATAAAGCTGTACAGTAGCTAACCTGTGAGAGAGGCGGAAGCGCCCCATTTGGTATGGCGAAAAGAGAGAAGGTTTCTCCTCCTTTGCTTCAACCATTTTTTGCTACTATGTATGAATTATGATAATATGTAATAGAGAAAGAGAGGGAGAGAGAGCGAGGTTTGATGAGAAAGTTGGGATGCAAACTAAAGTGACAGAAAGAGAGGTTTGATTGGAAAGGAGAGGTGAATTAATAATTGGAGTAGGGGCGAGAGTGACAGGGGACTCAAGTTGGATCCGGCCAACTTTAATAGAGGTTACATGTTCTGAGATAGGAGCAGGTCCGATGGGCATCGGACCTACATTTAGATTCAATTAGCTCTAGGACCGTACGATTAGCATCAAGATCTATGTATACGGAAATTGATAAATTACATCGATTTTGATACAGATCACACGAATCATGATGCAGATCGAATGGTCATCACACCCATCGAACCAAGGTAGGTCCGATGGGCATCGGACCTACTCTGATACATGTTCTTCTTTCTTTCTTTCTTTCTTTTTTCATTTTTTCTTGGATCCATCGTCACCGGCAAGCGCCGAACCGAACCGTTAGATCAGAACATAATTTACAAGTACAAAATGTAATTTTTTTTTTTTTCAATTTTGTCAAGTAAGGCTGCTAGCTTTTGTCAAATTTATTGCTGAATAAAAAAAAAATTCTTTTTTTGAAAAAATAAGTACGGAGCTTGAATTTTAATTTCGCGTTATGGTACGGACACTTGTTTCGTCTTTTTCGGCATAATTGGGGATATATCAAATTGTAACAATTAAAAAATCATATCTTTGCAAAGTTTGCATCTATCAAAATTATAACACGTGGTTATGGCTTTATAGTTTATGCATATTCAACAACCATGCCAGATAAGATGTCTACACTCACCGGTGGTAGTCCTATTCAATTCAACTAATCCAAGATTTATAAGCTGGACGCGATGTACTGACTAACGTATAGACCATCTTTTATTGGGATGTTTTGGTTGTGGCATTTTGCGTTTCGGACTCTTTTGATGGCTTGAGAGAATGTAAGATTCTTTCACTGTATTAATATATATAAGGGCATAGTGGGTATCCAAATTTAAAGAAAATTAATTTTTATTTTATTTAATTTTTTATATTTTATATTTCGTTTGATAGTTTAGTTGGAGATGGATTGAAAAATAAATTTATTTGTAATAGTGAATGAAAAAACAAGTTAATCCATTTAAAGAAGTCGTTTAACTTATTTCGCCATAACATTATCTTACTCATGTTTTATAACTCGGTTGATGTGAATAAAAAATTTACTATCTTTTACTCTACAATCAAACTTGACCTAAAAGTTGTCATTTATAGTTTAAAGTTTTAACATGATAAAGACGTCAATAAACTATGATAGTGATAAGTGATAAACAGCAATAAAGTATACAAATTATATGATAATATTATTAAACTGATATTACTAAAAATAATTGGGAGAGATAATAATGATAATACTCATAATAGTAATAATAATAATAATAATAATAATAATAATAAAGGAATTATCTTGGAGAATTTTTTGTTCATAGAAATTAACAAAAAATAAGAGAGAAAAATAAAAAGAGTATCTTCATTGTTATACTCGTAAAAAAATCGGAACCATTGTCTCCAATCCAAAGTTTGAATCAGAAACAATACCTCCGATTCAAACTAATTTGTTTATTTTATTTCTGATGGCTGGATTCTCTGTATCCAGTTATGTTGACCGGAAACAATGCCAAATGGATTGTTGTTCATAACACTAAAATTAAGTATTAAACATTTGAGAGATTTAATTGCATCAATATCATGTCATTGGAATTGAGACCACCGCAGTTTCTGATATTTACTTGTCATTAAATGTTTTGTATTTTACTATTTTGTTTTTATTGTGTAGATTTATGTTTTACAATAAAATGTAAAGAAAAACCAAATAAGTTTAGCTTACTCAGTTTTGGACACAGAGAATTTAGAAGAATTTAGCTTACTCAGTTTTGGACACAGAGAATCCGTTGAACGGGAATTAGAAAAACCAAATAAGTTTGGATCGGAGGCATTCGGAGACAATAGTTCCGACCTTTCTATGAGTATAAGTAACAATAAAGATTCTCTTTCTATTTCTCTCTTTATTTTTTATTAATTTCTATGAACAAAAAATTCTCATGATCTTGATATCGGTTGGTAGAGTGGAAAAATGGCATGGCGAAGCCATCTCCGTCACGGAACGGCACGGCATGCATGTCAGTTATGTGCCGTGATTCGCGTGTCCCGTGTCGTGTTCATCTTTTAAAACTTTGGCACGGTACGACACGGCACGTGAAAGATTTAGTCACGTGCCGTAGCATGTAGTCACACGAGTCACGTGTAATTAGAACCTTAGATATTGATTTAATGGTGAATCTTGAATAAACTAATCTAAATTATAATTAAATGGTCACGCGAGTCACGTATGGTCACGACACATTTAGGTACGGCGTGATTCACGTGGCGTGACTATTTGCGTGCCGTGACCACCCCTTGACATTTTAGTCATGGCACGGCACGTGAAAAATTAATTTGGTCATAGTACGACACGGTACAAGATCAAAGTCACAACGTGTTAGTAACGAACGGCACGTTTTTTTCCACTTTATCGGTTGGTACGTACACTGCTCCTGACAAAACACGTGTTTATCGTTTTATCTGTGGTGAACCAATGGCCCAATGCACATGGAGCAATGGTGGGGACAAGCGGGCACACCTGAGTCTTGAAAACTACAAATGATTCTCTGCGATTACAGTTTAATTTATTAAATCCGCCTATTAATTATTCTTCAAACTTATCCTAGATTCGTATTTTTGAAAAAAAAAATTCTAAATTTAAATATTCATAAAGTATTTTCAAGTCAAATTTTGTACCTACAATCTCGCATACTTAAAAAATTACTACTAAACCTATTTTTTACGCCCTTATTATTTCCGTTATGCCTCGTAGTTATAATTATAGTAAAATTATAGGAAAAATTCGATATGAATTACATAAATTTTAAGAGATCCTTTTTAAAAAAAATTATCACTACTTAATCTAACACGTTAAATTCGAAATGGATGATTATGAGACCAAAATTGTGCAATAGTAGCAATTTTAACAGAAAGATGTGGACTTGTACACATGGGCAGATCTACACTATGTCCAGGGGTGCTAAGTCACTCCATAATTTTGAAATTTTTAATCACGTATGTTAAAATTTAATTAATTTTTTATTTCTTTAAAGTTTTATTATAGTTCAACTCCCTTCATAAAATGTTAGATATGTGTTTATAGTTCAACTCTAACTAAATTTTCTAGTTCCGTCCCTGCTCGTATGTCATGACAACTCGAACCTAGTAGTTCATGAGGTACATGAGAAGAGTCGATATCCTATGAGGTAACATAATGTTTCTGTTTAGATCCGAACCGTCAAATACACTCTGACTTAATTTGGTTTGAGGTGAAATGCATAGAACCCATTAATATTCATGTTAATTTTAACTGGGCAGTTCGGATTTAAACAGAAATATTATGTTACCTCAGGTGATATAAATTCACAGGGGAAGACTCCAGTCCAGCAACATGCACATTCTCTTTAGCACAACCCTAATCCTAACTAATTTCCTTAGATGCTGTCATTGCTCAACTGTTATGAAATATTTTTCTTATTATTAATTTTTTATTTTGTAGTATCTATAAATATTTCTTTGTCTGTGAGAGTATAAAGAATAAAGAAATCAATTGAATTAAAATTATCATTTTTTATTTCTTTTCTCAATTAATTCCCAAATTCCATAAATTCCTACAAGTTTCACCCATGTCATCGCAAAATCCACAAATTTCATAATTTTAGGGCGTGACCTAAGTCAGGTCACAGAAATATCGATAACTAATCTCAATGTCAATCTTATGGCTGCTATTTGTTGTGGACAAAATGTTGGGAGAGCCTTGCTCAATCACTTTTGTGTATTATAAATTTAAGCTCATGAAAACATTTTTTAGTCATTTCCTAATGACATATGTTACTCCAACCTTTCTTTTCAAAATCTAAAATTCATATTTCAAATCCGAATAGGTAATCTCGGTCTTCTTGAAAATCTATTTGTACGCGTCAAAAGATAAAATCAAAAACCTTTCTTTTTAGTCATTTTGTTGTATTACATTAATTTATAGTGTTTCCGTTTGTTTCTTCATTTTAGAACTGAAATCGAAAATTTATAATGTTTAAGCATGTATTGTGTTTTGAGAACAAGATGATTTTTCTTATTCACTGTCTGAAATTCAAATATCGAATTAATAATCCTTTTAAAAAGGAATGAAAAGCCCCTTAAAAATAATACATAATTTGACTTATCACTGTTAGTTATTTTAATTGAAAACAAGATAAAAGAATTATTAAAATGCAAACAACGTAAAAGGAATATTCAGTACACTCTGGTACACACTGAGCGTGTTTGAAATGTTATTACATAATCTTAAATTTGCGTCCAAATGTAGTAAAAATTGATAGATTTACACAACCTACGGGAGTGAAATATACCTCCCTTAATGTTATTAGAGTTCCTTCCCCCGCGTAAAAGTGTGCAACAGGTAGATGAGAACAAGTACAAACAGATCATGTCAAAATAAAACAATTGATTATTTTCTTTTCTTTTTGACACCAAGTTATGTTATAAGACGTGTCTATTTTAGATAAGAGTGCAATTTTAGCAAAGCTACCAGCATTTTGAGCCAAACAAGATTGATACCAGACATGGACGGCCAGTGTTAGTACCACCAAAAATAAGAACAAGTCCAACAAAGCAAACCATCAAACAGCTACACAAGTATCCTTCAATTTGATTTGTTTGGTCTCAAGCAACCAGCTAGGCATACAGTATTCGATTTGAGTCAGTCACACCAATAACTCAAAAAACCCCTAAACACAGGAGGGTCCAACACAGCCAACCAAGAGTCAGGTAAGCAACTATCTGTCAATTTGACTTGATTCGCTCTGAAATAACCAGCTTAGGATACAGTACTCAATTTGACTCGAGGTCTGCAATAATCTCATTTGTTCTCCTCACCCATGCCAGAATCCCAACCTCAAACACAGACATACACAAAAACAGGCACCCCAAACAGGATGGTGCTGTAAAAGTGAGTTCATAACATTTGATACCAGCTAAACCTGATTTATACAGCATCAATTTTTGGTAAACTAATCATCCTTTGTCAGGCGTCAAAGTGAAATCATGGCATTGAGCACCAGAAAAGAAGGAATTGACATCACTAAAAGTTGCTGAATTGCACTAGAGCATAAAACGTGATGACAACAGATATACAGAGAAAATACACAAGAAACCTACTGATTTCTATTAGAAGAAGCTATGACCTGATAAACACAGGTCCCATAAAGTACAGCCGTGTGCTGAGGGGTGTAACTGTCCCCAAGCCCGTACTCTGCAAAATTGGATTCGGCATTCATAAAATGGCCGGCCAATAACTTGCTGGCAACTGCCTCTTGCCATATCTCATAGAATTCTTCCATTACTCTGTGGGATTTATCTATTGATGACAAGGGTAAGTACTCCACCTGCAGTTAGGAGAAGTAAAAGGAAAATGGAGAAATGTGGAGGTTAAAGATGCATATTGTACGAATTGATATGAATATACTTTTTTATTGGTTATCGGTTTGTTTTTTATCATTTAATGTGCCATCTACAGAACATGAACAATACACCAAAACAAGCATGCTCAATTTAACTGAAAACATAATAATAGGATAACTGAGACTGCACTTAACTACAATTATGAAGCTTAATTTCACCTAAATTAAGTTTAGTTACTGAACTGAAATCAATTTTGGAATAGTTGTTGAAAATTAAAAAAAGTGTCGGGTAACAACCTCCATAACAATTCCCCGAAGAGATTCATTAGGTATGTTAATACACTTCCCAATCCTCAATCTAAAGTCACCCCATTTGTACTGTAATCCCTGTATACACAAAGCAACAAACAAAAATGAAGAATAAAGATACTCAACACTAAACTATTTAGTCACCATTTGATGTTCACAGCCAATTAAGCCATATTTCTCATCTGCAAAACCATGAAATTAAGCCACTATTTAACCCATGAACTATGTCACTCGGATATTCAGATGCAGATGTTGTACCAGTATCAGGTATGAATATGTCTTATAACTTATAAGTGTACAGCACATAAAAGATAAGCCAGCTGGCATGTCAAAATGATTTATTTGCTGTGCTCGGATGCACAATCAGTCACAAAGCACTCAGTTCATGGAGGTTTATCTATAAAAAAGGCAAGCAGTCTCCACCCTCCACTACACAAAAGCTACTACTCTGGAACAAATCATGCGCATGTGTCTGCTTTGTCATCAAAGTGACAGTCTACCTTCTCCACTTATAAACTTTACTAATTTAGCATTTTCTTGTAAAGAAAAAGAGAATATATCACTGATATACTTAAATGAGTTGGTTATTCTATTTAATCCACCAGCAATTTACATGAACAAGTGTACATAGACATCAAGAATATAATAATTGTTATATTATTTAAATTTCAAAAGTTGCTGTACAGCCATATCAGTGTTGCATTAGATACCACACCTGTATATCCACGTCACAAAGGAAGTGAATTACTCAATCCACCTCAGTGTACTCACAATTATGAACTAATTTTTCTTTTTACTATTGCCGTCAAATATGTAAAATAATACCAAAGAAATCTGGATAATTGACCATCTCATCATACCTCGAAATTGATAAAGAAGCGGCCTTTGTAAGACTGGAGCTTGTCCATGACAGTCTGGACTGACGAGTGGGCCCGCATGATTAGCCTCTGAGAGCGCATGACGAAGAGGTACTCGTTGGGTAGGTCGTGGAGGGAGATGCCGAGGAGGTCGCGGGGCAAATCGTTTGGGGGAGGGTTGGACTGCTCTCGTGGGACCGCGCGGTAGAAGGTCATCGCCGATCGCCACCGGCCGTCGCGCGACACTCCAGGGAACGACTCAGCGACGGCGCACGCCTCCGCCATTACTTGGCTCGTCAGCGTCGTGCCTGGGTTGGGTTGCCAGTGCATCAACCTGTTTAGAATGAGCGTTAAGTTTTAGTCAGAAAGGAGGCGGGTTGGTTCTGGATCGAGTGTTGAGGGACGACGGGGAGGAAGGGAGAGAGAGAGATAAAGAGAGAGGTACCATTTGACGGGCATGGTGGGCGACGGCGGTGAGCAGGAGGCTGTCTGAGCAGTGAGGTTTTGGGTTTTCAGACGGAGGGAGGCCCAGATGCCAACATCTGCACGCTGGTGCCTGAACGCGAATTCATGTCTCATGAGGTAACAGAAATTTCGAGTTTAGCTCCTGACCGTCCGATCTGTTTCGGCACGAATATTAAAGGGCCCCGTGCATACCCGGATTCTGATCGGACGGTGTAGATCTAAAATGGATGCGTGATCTGAGCTGTTGCGATCTCAGAAGGATCAGTTTTTTTTTCCTTTCAATATAAACTGTTGGATTTTAATCTAACAATGGAAATTATCACTTGTCAAATTATATATAAGAGTTTAGTTTACTTTAGGGGATCCGGACCCAATTGGAATCGAGATCCAGTGAAGTAACACAAAAGTTGGGTTTTGAATCGAGATCCGAATTGAATCTGTCGCGCGAGATCTGAAGTGGAGCGCACACATCCTGAGCAATGAATTCGAATCCCGAGACGATCTCGAGCAACGAATTCAAATTAGACGGTCTCAATCAAAAATCCAAAAATTGGGTCAATTTAGGGGATCCGGACCCAGTATAATTGTAGGTAGGAATGAGAATAAGATGAATCGACTTAGATCGGATCGGACTTAAATACGATAAGTATTATTTTGTCATTTTTTTTTTTTCTAATTTTTATTAGAAATCATATGATATGGTTCAAGGTTATTATTTATTCTTATTCTGCCAGATTCACAGTAATACATAATATGTAAATATGTTAATTTTAATCGAAACATATTTCCTCCTTTTGTTATTTTCGTCTTGTTTTTTTTTATGTATGTAATATTTCTTGCAGCTCTCATAAATTCGAGCTCAGGGTCACCATGCTCACCAGAGAAATTATAAACAAACGAAGGTTGGTGGTAAAAAGACCTTATTTTGTTGAATTAACATCACAAAATAATTAGAAGCTAATTTAAGCTAATTACGTAAGTTACGCTAAATTAAGCTAATTTACGCCAATTTATGCTAAATTACGCTAAATTACACTAAATTACGTTAAATTATGCTAATTATACTGAAATACGCTAAATTACGCTAAATTAGGCCGCTTTTGTGCCATCTTTCATAAATCATAAAAAATAGTAAAAAAATTTCAAAAATAGTAAAAGTTGGTATTCTACAAGTTTATTATATAACAAATTTACTGAGTTACTTAGATTGAAAAATAGAAATAGAAATCTTAATCGGAAACTTCAACTCAAGTTTGAGACACTTCCCTTTATTTTTTGGCAATTCTGAATTACAAAAAATGACATAGCCATCACTGATGCATGCATATTTTCACAAGCTTTCCGAAAAGTAGTCATTTGCTGAAATCGGACACTCGAGCGCTATTTTATGGCCGTTTGAAGTTTCGTCGTCGTTTTTCGCCTTCTCAGTGAAGATATCGTTTCTTAGCGTAATTTGGCATAATTTAGAGTAGTTTAACATAATTTCAAGTAATTTAGCGTATTTTAGTATAATTATGCTAATTATACATCAAAAGAAGTAATTTAACAAATATTTCAAAAAAAAAACCCTTCTGACCGGCAAAAAAATGGCCGGTCCTAATTTAAATCCCAACCAGCCATTTTTTGGCTGGTTTGGGCGTTTTTAAAAAAACCCAGCTAAGCTGGGTATAATTAATATTTTATAATTAATTTTGGATATTAATAAAAATGTCGGCAGGGCCAGATAACCCTGACTTCAATTTTTTTTCAGAAATATATTTATAGTTTTATTTGTTTTTTATTATAAAAATATATTTAAATTTTAAAAATCATGAAGTTCCTACCGCTGAAAAATTGCTGTTCTATGTTTTTTCAGAAAAAATATATAAAAATATACTTAATATTCAAAACAATTGAAGTTATGTTTTTTCTTTTGTTTACAATATATATTTTTATCACTAGATAAATTTTTTTTGTTAAAAAATAAGATAATTAATATCATAAAACTAATTTTTTTTTTTGGTTAAGTCATACATGAATATGCAAGACGAGTCAATTATAGCTCGAAAATATCGATTGCTCTTATATATTTTATGTGTAAAGCAAATACTAAGACGTTCATTCCATGTTTATTTGTAAATCAAATTCTCCCTTGCTCTTACTTTATAAAATTGAAAGATCATCTCCAAGTTTAAAACTACAGTCATAATTTTTTTAGATTAAATTATTCGAGAAATTTCAACGGCAAAAGTTTGAAATTCAAAGAGTAATTTGAAGCTATATTGTCGAGTTTTAAAAATCAGGCATTCATTTATTTTCAAAATTCTTCAATATGAATTAGGGTCAGCATAGGTATGAGCAAATGTTAATAGATACTTTTGTCAGCGTAATATGTAAAAGCGTTTTTTGTAAACAAAATCTTTTAAGTTTAAAAACACTTTGCATGTAAGAGCGAAAATAAAAACACCAATATATATTTATCAGTTAATAACAAAGGTTTAAATAGCGTTTATCGCGTCATAGCGGAACGGTTAAAAAAACAACGTTATGCCCATATAGCGCCGTTATAGCGCTAAATAGCGCGCTATAGCGCCGATAACGCCATAGCTTTTATGGTCCGAAAACGCTATAACGCGCTATTTATAACCCTGATTAATAATGAAAGCCCATGAAAATACTCTAATTAGTTTGATATTTTCCTGTTTCTCCAAAAAAAATTCTTTCTAGTAAGCAGAGCAATTACTTTTTTACAACAATAAAATATAGTTCCCAAGCCCATGTTCTCCATGTTCTGTGTACTGGTCTTACACGCAAAGGTACTACCAAAGCTTGCTTCACCATCAAAGTGTCAAATCCTTCAAAATTATGCAAGAGTCAATTAAAACTCCATGCTTTACAAATTGACAAATTAGCACCCTTCAAATGCTCAAACAATACTTCATAATTCCTAGCACAACCTTCCTGTAATGGGCTTTCTAAAATCATGTGCTCTACCTCTCCAAGACAAACCAGTGAAAAAGCGACATTCCCTTTCGCCAAAGCTCTCTAAATCCACCAAAATTCTAATCTTTTTCCCTCTTTTAATCCTTGGTTTTATTTATCTATTTCTATACCCAAAGGAGTTCTACCTGCAGTCGCTCGTCAAGTCATGTACCGGCTCAACATACACTAGTGTAGAAAAGTTCACCGATCCAGTCGTCCGGAAGCCCGATTTCAGATTGCTGATCGGGGTTTTGACACGTGCCGATTGGTATGAGAGGAGGCACCTACTAAGGATGGTCTACTCGTTGCAAATGGGAAATCTGACAGCACATGTAGATGTGAAATATGTATTCTGTAGGTTGTATAAGGACGATCAACGCATCCTCGTGCCGCTCGAGATACTCAAGCATGATGATATTATCATAATGGATTGCGAGGAGAATTTGAACGATGGAAAGACATACAGCTTCTTCTCCAGCATTGCACAAATGTATAATGGTATGCGTTATATATGTATCCTCATCTGTTAATTAATCATGCATGTTTGTACTTTCAAGAGAAACAATTTGGATTGATACCATGCTATATATATCGTGGTGCATTCCATTAAATATATTGTGAGACGAAAGGCTTGAAATTATTTATTAAATTAGTCCTTCAAGAAATTAAACAAGAAACCCGATTGAATGTTTCTGTCAGTATTTATTGTTCAAAATAAAATGAAAAAAGACATTACTGTTGATATATTGGTTCGAAGTTAGATTTGCATGATAAATAAGATGAGCTAGTTAAATGATTTTACTTGCAAAAAGGTTTAAAAAAAAAAAGGATTTACAATTTTACTGTTTTGCAAACTAGGTACGAATGGAGAAGAAAAACCCTATGACTATGTAATGAAGGCGGATGATGACATATTCATCCGACTGCAAAAGTTGATCGACTCGTTAAATTTCATGCCTAGGGAAGACATGTACTACGGGTTCGTGATACCCTGCGACAGTATGGACCCGTTTCGTAAGTACATGGCTGGCATGGGTTACGTACTGTCGTGGGATTTGGTCGAGTGGATTGCCTCTTCAGACATAGCCAAAAACAACACACGAGGAGCAGAGGATATGATGACTGGGCGGTGGTTTGATTATGGGAACAAGGCAAAGAATAGGTTTAATACAAAACCGGCAATGTATGACTTTCCTATACCGAAACCAATCGATTCATGCTCGCATAAGTTCGTACCAGACACCATAGCAGTGCATCGATTAAAGGATAATCCTAAATGGGCAACGACACTGAAGTACTTCAATTTTACAGATGGGCTCAAGCCTTCTAAGTTTTACCGCATAGATTGAATATACACAGTGGTTGCTATATAGTCTTACTCTCTTACATTTGAACCTTATTATAATTTAGTCCTCCTTTATATCAAATAAAAAGAAACAAATTCATTGACAAATACAAAAATTGTTTTTTTTTAAAAGAAAAAAAATCCTATAGCCCAATGATCCAATTGTTATTGCTTTAGAGGCTCCAATTGGATCATTGGGCTGTAGAGATCAGGCTCACCTGTTGAGAAAAATCGAAGTGTCCAGGTTCAAGCAGTGTAAACCAACTGAAGTATCATTGCGGTTTGTGTTTGTACCCAATTCAATAAGCTCTCCAGAACATAGCACTTCCAGTCGACAGAGGTCTCTTGACAAAGCAACCTAAAGGAAAAATGGCAAGAAAAAGAAGAATTTGGATTCAAGCTCTTCAAACTTGATATTTCTAATGAAAATTAATTGCATATATACATTTAGCACGGATACCTTGCTTATGGACGAGTTCTTCAGTTGATATTAATAGTTAGTACCCAAGCAATTAGGAAGAAGGATGCTATGGATGTTCTGAAATGAAAAGATGGAGGAAAGTACCAAGTGTTTTAATATTCGGTCCAAACTATTTGAACTCTTTTAAGCTATAGAACCAATAATCACAAATGTGAGGCAGACCAGTGGCATTGCATTTATCCTATAAACTTACAAAATAATAAATTCACATCAACATTCCTCTAACATATAATTAGAGAAAGAAAAAATAACACAGTGCTAACATTCTTGCCGCATTTTTCTGTAAACAAAAATACTAAATTAACAAATGAGATTGTGCACAAAGAAGACCTGGTACTGATCGAAAAAAACAGTTCTGGTATTCACCCTCAAGAATTCCACATACAAAAAAGGAAAATGATAAATTGATTCGGTCCAGCAGAGACAAATGGAGGGATTCCTACCTGGAAAGGCACGGGCTTGTCGAATTGAAGCTGAAAAGGGATCAGTACAGAACCATCCGCCTCATCTCCGACGCTCTCCATCTCCACCTCTACTATATGTTCCTCCATTTTCGCGCGGTAGAGAGTATCTAGAGGGGAAGTGAGGTTTTGTCTGTGCGAGGGGGAGAGATGGAACAAAAAGCCGAATCTAGAAACCCTCTCCTCGCCACTCCGCGTGGTTTGGGTTTCGTGGCGGGAAGCGAGGTTCGCGACCCGCTTCAGCTTGCTCTTTAGTTGGGTTTTGTTATACTGTTTGATTAAAGGCCGGATTTGCCGAGGAAATGCTGACTAAATTCAGGCCCAAACGGAAAATGATTTCATTTGAGGGGATTTGAAAGGATAATTTGGACCATATGAAATTCTGTGACTTGCGATTGGATTTGACGAAAATTTAACATGCACTATTAAAATTTATTTGTTTTCAATGTCTTTTGAGTGTTTACTCTTCCATTTGCACACCCAATCTCATTTAATGGCATCTTTTGTAGATTTAATGAAAATTATATATGATTCTTTTCTTCTTATTAATAAAATAATAATGATTAAAAGTTTTTTAAATTATAATAATCTCTATTCATCTCTTTTCCAATGAAATGAACTCATTTTTATCCTTCTAAATTTTAAAAACTCACAAATATAAGTAATTTATTTATCTTTTTTTTATTACAAATACATTTTTAATAGAAAAAATTAAAAAAAAAAATAAAATTTGATTTTCTAGTATATTTTCATATGATAATAATGTTGATCGGTTCGAATTTTTTTTGAAGTTTAGTACGTGGGAAAGTCTCACTAAAAAATATATTGATAAAAAAGTTATTTACAAAGTGTCCGACTACCCGAGGTAGTCGTTTTCATAGAAAATATTACAGCTCATTTGTTAAAAAGGACCGAATTTGTTTTAAATATGCCATATCAATCTGACGAAGCTTTTTCCGCCGAGATTTTTATTAATAACCCCAAACAAAAGAAAAATATCAAATCTAACCCCAGCTCCAAAAATTTTCAAAAATAACCCAACCGCCCCATGATTGGGCGGTCCGCACCCCCCCCCTAACCGCCCCATGATTGGGCGGTTTACCCCCCCCACCTAACCGCCCCACCATGGGGCGGTTTAGTTGAAATTTTTTTTTTTTTTTAATAAAACCCGCCAGCCCCCCCCCCCCACCCTACCCTAACCGCCCAGCCAGCCCAGCCAGCCCCCCTGCCTCCCCCACACGCCCGGCCAGCGCCCAGCCCCGCCCTCCCCGACCCTCCCCGCCCCTCCCCGCCCCTCCCCCCGGCCCTCCCCTCCCCTCCCCTCCCCTCCTCTCCCTCTCCCTCTCCCTCTCCCTCTCCCCTCCCCTCCCCTCCCCTCCCCCTCCCTCTCCCTTCCCCCTCCCCTCCCCTCCCCTCCCCTCCCCTTGGCCGGCCACCACCACCACCACCCCCCTCCTTTCTCTCTCGGCCACCCTCTCTCTCTCCCTCTCTCTCTCTCTCGGCCATCTCTTTCTCTCGATCGATCGTCTTCGGGTAAGTTATCGTAACTCATAATTTTATTTTTGGTAGGAATTGAGGTGTTAATCGTGTGCGGGTTGTTGATTTTCCCGACGCGATTAAATTGTGCGGTTTATGTTAGAAATTAAATTAGGGTTTAATTAGGGTTTAGACTTTAGTTTAAAATTTTAATTGTTAAATTGTGCGGGTTGTTGATTTTCCCGACGAGATAGAATTGAACAAAATTAGGAGTTAGGGTTTATAAATTAGAGTACAAAATTAAATTAGGGTTTAGCGAAATAAATTAGGATTTTGGGTACCAAATTAAATTAGGGTTTATGTTTTAGCGAATTAAATTATGATTTAGGGTACAAAATTAAATTAGGGTTTATGTTTTATAAATTAAATTAGGGTTTATAAATTAAATTAGAGTTTATGTTTTATAAATTAAATTAGAGTTTATAAAGTAGGGTTTATAAATTAAATTAGGGTTTAGGTTTTATAAATTAAATTGGGATTTATAAATTAAATTGGAATTTATAAATTAAATTGGGGTTTATAAATTAGTGTTAGGGTTTATAAATTAGGGTACAAAATTAAATTAGGGTTTAGGTTTTAGCGAATTAAATTAGAATTTATGGTACAAAATTAGTGTTTCGATTTAAAATCCCTACATTATACATTTTTATATCTAAAATTGTGAAATTTAAGTTATTTGCAAATTATGCACTGCAGATACTATGGAGAGGGGCGGTAGTTCGTCCAGTACAGAGGCTCCCAGTGCATCCGGTGCAGAGCCTCTCGGTGCAGACCACGCTACACATGCAGCTGATACATTCAGCCCTCTTCTGTGGATTCCACACGTTCAGCACAGGGTGGCGCTCGCATCTACGGAGGTAAGTTGTTTTTTAAGCAATTCAGTTCAAATTACAGATTTTTAATATGGCATATAGTAAGTCACTCAGAATGAAATTATTGTTAAATACAGGACGAGACGATGTTGACCGTGAGACATCGCACCTCCGGGATACCGTACGTCGGTCATCCTCTGATGGAGCAGTGCATTATGCATCTCGGATTGTACCAGCTTGCTACCATGCCACAGGGTCAGATCGACCAGGCTCTGATGAGCGGGCTCGCGGAGAGATGGCGACCGGAGACTCATTCGTTCCACTTACCCTTTGGGGAGATGACCGTGACCTTAGCAGATGTGAGCGCTCTATGGGGTCTACGGATCGATGGGGATCCTATCAGCGGTGTCTCCGACAGTCCACTTCATGTGGGGATGATACGGCGGCTTCTTGGGGTAGAGGATCCAAAGACGATACAGAAGAAGAAGAAGAAGAAGGATGATGAGGAGTTCCGGTATTCGGGGTACTGCATTAGCCTAGCGGCGCTCCGTGATCACTTTTTCCTGCATCGGATCACAGCCGAGACCACTGATCTGGAGGCCGTCAGGAGGTAATAATTGAGAATCTTGAAATTTAAATATGTTACGAACTCATCCGTGAAAATCATTAAATTTATCTTTACTATTTTATATTTTTAGGTATGTGAGGGCTTTTGTGCTGGATCTCTGTGGCAGCGTCATGTTCGTGGACTCCAGCGGTGACGCGGTTCCGATTATGTTCCTCTCTCTGCTGACAGAAATTGAGAAGCCATCGAACTGGAACTGGGGCGGAGCTGTGATCGCCTACTTATACCGTAGCCTTTGCCATGCTTGCTTGGTAAGTTTTCACAAATTTTTCGGAATTTAAATTATAATAAGTAGGGTTCAATAATCACCAACACATTCACCTCATGTCCAAAATATAGGTGAAGAACAAGCAGATCCACGGACCGCTTCTTCTACTCTAGCAATGGTCGTGGTCTCATTTGCCGGTATGTCGGCCAGTTCGTCCGTCTCTTGTCCCTTACTTGAGGAGGCAGGATGCCGAGAGGTGTCCCGCGTACGGTGCCATATGGGGCGACCGATTTAGGTACGAGAACACGGGCAGGGGGAGAACTGTGGGGATTTCATATGTCCGGAGTCAGCTCCAGATGCTTCACGAGAGCAGCGTCGACTGGTTCCCCTACCGAGAGTTCTACGAAAGGAACGCATTTTGTCGACTGACATTGGAGCAGAGGCATCTCTGGTTTTATCGGGGGCCGTGTGTATGTTACTGGATTGTTGAGTACACGTATCCAGATCGCGTGACCCGACAGTTTGGTTTGGACGCATTTGTCCCGCAGTTCCCAGAGCTTGGAGAGGCTGAGACCACCAAGTTGCACAAGTAAGTTACTTAATTGCTCTCCTACCGTTACTTGTTCAGTTCTGAACTTGATTAACATTCTTTTTTTAATTTAAATGTACTGCAGGACTAAACACAATAAGCCCAACGTCGACTGGAGCACGCGCCACGCAGAGCATATCATCCGAGCACAGTCTCCACAGTTCCACATGTGGCAGCCTCCTACGGCCGATGATGTCACACTGGGCGCAGGGCCTGGAGGATTGAGGTACTTAGTCTGGTACCAGAGGTGGGGCATGCCCTCGGTATACCTCACGGGCCATTGGGGTGAGACCCTTCGACGGAGGCTTTCTCGTGCAGGGTCGAGTGGTTATATGTCATTCGGACCGATGCAGGCTCGCCAGGTAATTACCTACGAAACTAACATATTTAAAGCATTAAATGTTTATTTAGTTTTTCCTAAAAAATTAATAAATACACTTTGTGCAGATTCTTACCGGTATCAGAGGAGTGGCACACAGCTTGGTGTGCATGGCACGAGATGGTTGGCGAGCAGTGGGATGTACAATGCTCCAGCACACTGCTCCTATGGTGGAGGACTCCGGCTTTGACGGCCGCCTCGTTGGCATGTTGCATGACAGTGGGGAGAACATCAACTGGCGCGAGATACAGCCCACACCACTAGATCCGGATCAGCCCAGAGTCGCTATATACGGTGATGAGATGCCGCCACCTCCTCCAGGTAATTTGATTTTGTCGTACACAGTCATTTCTCGGTACAAAAACTATTCTAATTAATTTGTCTTCAATTATGCAGTGGATGAATCAGGTTGGGGCTTCCACGAATGGGTGTTGAATAACAATGCGTGGAGCGCTTACTACAATGAGTATGGAGTTCCGGTGCAGGTTGGACAGGTAGCAAAAATTTATTATTTATTCAACTTACTACTTATTTGTATGTAGCAAACTAACATTGTTTCCATTAAGGGTGGAGCTCCCCCACGACATTCCACTCCGGAGTTCACTATGGATGACTTTATCGGAGATTATGCCGGGGATGAGAGACGGAGCCTCCACATGCCACGATATCCGGAGGCCAGACAGCACGATGACGAGGCCAGTGGGAGTGGAGCACAGCATGCAGATGCATATGCATCTGCTATATTTGGCACACCGCCTCCTCCGCCTACGTATCCATCGACCTGGGAGCCATGGGAGGTGCCTACTATGCCGCCTATCCCCCCACTGGTGGAGGATCCGTGGGCCGAGGCGGATACAGCCGCACAGGAGGAGGAGGTTCACGTGAGGCGTGTACAGCCGCATAGGGACCGCCATCCACCCCGTAGGTTGGATCTCTCCGGTCGTCGCCCTCGTCCTCGTCGTTAGGTTTTTTGTTCTTGTAGTCTGATAGCTTTTCTACTATTGTATATTCAGTTTGGAGTGTTTTATCTTATGTTGCGGACATTTAGATTACGTAGTTTGGATTTTTTTTTTGGTGGACTTACCATTTATATTACATATTTTTCACTGTTTATCACGTTATCCAAATCGACAATTATTATAAAAGAATCGATAGTTCTAACGTCAAACGACTCATCCACTTTCAACCAATTCTTATTTAAAATTACAATAATAAAAATAAAGCATTTTCATATAAAAATTACAATAGAAAAAATATATCTTCATATATGTTGTAAATATATCTTAATAAAAATATATCTACAAAACAAATATATATTTAATATATCTATAAAAAATATATATATCTTATAAATATATCTTATAAATATATCTTAATGAAAATATATTTACAAAAACAAACATGTCTTAATATATCTTAAAAAAATATATATATCTTATAAATATATTTTACTAAAATAAATATCCTAACATATCTGTAAAAAAAAAAAAAAAAAAAAAAAAAAAAAAATGCCTAACCGCCCCCCAATAGGGCGGTTTTCTTGGCCGTGTGAACCGCCCAATGATTGGGCGGTTTTGTGGGTAGGGTGAACCGCCCAATCATGGGGCGGTTAGGTCATTTTTGAAAAAATTTTCAAGGTGGGGTTAGATTTGATATTTTTCTTTTGTTTGGGGTTATTAATAAAAATTTCGGCTTTTTCCGACTCGTCAAGCTGTTCACTTTTTATTTTTTATTTTTTTATTATAGTCAAACAGCTTCAATTTTGTAATGCCTACTTTGCTGTTTCGCACATTTCAAGTGGTATTGCAAGGAAAGTTTATACCTCATGATTTGTTCGAGATTGATTTGAATATAGTTCCAATTTAAAATTACTTGATTAGACTTTTAAGTTAGCTCGAAATCAAATTTGAATTCAAAATTATTCTCATTGACTTGCTTGAACTCGACTCAAAATAGCTCAAAGGCAAAAATATAACATTAATATTTTACAATTTTTATAAAATAAAAAATGTTAAGTAAATAAATATAACCTAGAAAAAATAAATATTAATTATCTTATACTTTCATTTTTAAAATAATACGAAAATAAAATAAATCCTAACAATTGAGCTCGACAGGAGAGAACCCTCGCGAGAAACCCTAGCCGCCAGAGAGGGAGAGCGCGCCAAGCCGTCGGCCCCTCCTCCTTCCCTTGCACTTGGCGGCGGATCAGGGCGGAGGGGTTGGCTGTAGCGGATCTAGAGTTTTGTGGGGCTTTGATTTTTTAGAGAGATCAACGGAAGGGAGGTCGTCCAATCTGTCTAGAGAACTGAAAGGAGTAGTGCTTCTTCGGTTCTGGTCCGACCAAGGAAGGTCTGATTAATGGCTGGATCGGCTGTGGGGACTACCAAGTGCAGCGGCGCACCTCCCCGTCACCTGGTCCGATCCGGAGCAGGTCCCAACTGGCATAGCCAATGAGGAAGGCGAGCTGGTGGAGCGTTGGGTTCCGGTGGCAGGGAGAGGCTGCACTCGGGAGAAGAGAGAAGTTGTGCGTGTGAAGAGAGCGATGAAAAGTGGGGGAGAGCCTGACTTCAAAGTCCGAACTCCAATCCTATGCGTGCAGCGAGTTCCTATGCATGCGGTGAGAGGGTTGTTGGCCTCGAGGTCATATGCTTGCGAGAGGGTCTGATGCGTAAGAAGTGCAATTAGGCGGTGAGTTCTCGATTCAGATCAGGCGGGTCTGACGAATAAGTGCAATTAGGGGTAGATCCGGTCGCCGTCGGAGCGCGACGGCGGTTGAAGAAGCGGATCCGATCGTAGAACGAGATAACGATTAAAGTATTAGGGTGATCAACATTTCGATTGGAGCGCGACGGTGAGTAGATACGGTCGTCGTCGGGGCGCGGCGGCGGTCGAAGAAGCGGATCCGGTCGTGAAGCGAGATGATGATTAATAAGGTATTAGAGTTATTACGAGAAGATTAGAATATTACATTAGTTTAGAGGATTTTATGAGAATAAAAAAATATATTTAGGAATTACGGTCATTTGACCTATTGTAAATACGTTTTTTATCAATGAAATTGTTAGTAGGCATTTAAAGCCACTAACTTTCAAAAAAAAAAACAATTGAGCTCGTGTAGTCTATTGGAAATAGTTTGACTTCAATTAATTATTTTTTTTTTCATTTGATGCTAAAAACATAAAAACAAAATATTCGTTCTTGTACTGTTTCTTGATCAATAAATGATTTTAAAAAAGGGTTAATGGTAGAGAGCACTAGACCACTAGTACCATTAAAAGCTGCCATGCTGTTAAGTTTCCTTCGTACCGTGTATATATATATATATATATATATATATATGCTGCCAGTACCAGCCGAGATTTTTATTTTTACCCAAAAAAAAATATTTTTTAATATAATTATCCAAGTTTTTGAAAAATTTAAATTTATACCCAAACCGTAAGAAAAATTTACGGTTTGAATTCGGAATTCAAATCGTAAGAAAAATTTACGGTTTGAATTATTCAAACCGTAAATTTTTCTTACGGTTTGAAACTCTTTTTTTTTTTTTTTTTTTAAGAGAAAAATAGCTAAAATGCTGAAATGAAATATTAAACAAAAATATCGAATTGTTTTTTAAAATATTTGTTAGAAAATACGCTACGAACAGAGCCGATTTTGTGCTAAAATACGGTAAATTACAATAATTATGCTAAAATACGGTAAATTTACTAAAATACTGAAATTACAATAATTATGTAGAATTATGCTAAAATACGGTAAATTACGCTAAATTATGTATGAATTGGGCCGATTTTCTGGCATCTTTCATAAATTTACTAAAAGGAACGTAACTTTTGATCCATCCGTCGGATCGGGCTGAAATTTTGACAGAAACTCCACAACCCAAAACCCGATCCGAAACCCATCTATGATTCGTTTCGCCCATTTGCGGGCTCAGATTCGCGATCCGAGTCTTCCTTCATGGACTTTTGAACATTTCTTTATAATTTTAGAGTTTTTAGGGTCTTTGATGTATCTTTTATATATATTTTCTGTTTTAGGGTTTGTATTTAAACAGACGTCATGTCTTTTGGCATAATTATTGTAATTTACCGTATTTTAGCACAAAATCGGCTCTGTTCGTAGCGTATTTTCTAACAAATATTTTAAAAAACAATTCGATATTTTTGTTTAATATTTCATTTCAGCATTTTAGCTATTTTTCTCTAAAAAAAAAAAAAAAAAAAGAGTTTCAAACCGTAAGAAAAATTTACGGTTTGAATTCCGAATTCAAACCGTAAATTTTTCTTACGGTTTGGGTATAAATTTAAATTTTTCAAAAACTTGGATAATTATATTAAAAAATATTTTTTTTTGGGTAAAAATAAAAATCTCGGCAGTACCAGTCTACCAGCTTCTTCAATCGTCCTATTTAATAATTAACTTTTCATCACAGTACAGTACTCTATTCTCTGAAATACAGGGCCAGTATATATATATATATATTAATATCTTGCACTTGTGCTGTGCAGCCCAATCACCAAGAAGGCAAGAACTATAAGTTCTTTCACTTCTTTCACCCAGTATATTAATACCTTGCATTTATCCTTCGCACCGTATTGTCATGTTGTTTTTCAATTTGTGTACCATCCGCCAGCTATTTCTTATGTTAAGAGATATGACACTTTTCGGTGGTTAGGAGAAATAATGGCGACATTGGGCTATTATGTTCATTTTTCTCTTTCTCATTATTTCTTCATTTTTGATGAAAAAATGTGTCTTTCCTTCATTATCACATTCACATCTACGAGTTTGTCAAAAAATTATTATTATTATTATTATTGTTATTATTATTATGTGTTGATGCATTCACTCTAGAGAATGAAGCATAAGTAATTAGACGGAATTCATGATTTTCCATCAACAACTCGATATTTTTATTCAACCATAAGGAGACAAGAAATTTACTCAAAATATTTCTTAAAATCTTCTTCAGGAGAATTAAATTATAGATAAAAATTATATAAATATCATGTAAAATTTGCGCATCATATAAATTTCTTGATATCTTTTTCAAGAAGACCTCCTTAATATCGTTTGAAATCTTCTTTGAAAATACTTTCTTAATATCTTTTGAAATCTTATTCGAGAAAATTAAATTATTGAAAAAAAATTATATTCAATACAAAAAATATACAGTACACAAAAAAATATTAATATGAGTCTAATTAATATTGAATGGTTAAGAAATGACTTTAGGCCATACGATAAAATTGAGAATTTATCTAACTAATAGACAGATTAATATGATGCCATATTTGGTCAGATTGATACCTTACATTTTCTGTTATTTGGGGAACAATCGAGAAATTACTAACAAATATCTTTGGGCTATATGATAAAATTGAGAATTTAAACAAATGACTTCAGGTCATTAGATAAAGTTAAGAATTTATAATTAACACATGGCTTCGGAACATTTCTGGAACATTTTTTGAAATCTTCTTATATCAATTTTTTACATCATATAAATCTTCTTAAGGAAGATTTATTCAAATATTCTTCTAGAAATTATAAAAAAATTGCACTTCATATAAAATTATATGAACCATATTAAACATCTTAAAATAATACATATAAACTGATAACTTATTCCATTTTGCAATTCCTTATTAGAAGTATTATTTATTTAAATAGAATTGAAATAAAAGATATCAAAGTTACCTCGAATCTTCAACTAGTAGAGCTCTCGTACTGATAACGTGTTATAAAATAAATATGAACAAACAATAAACAAGATAGAGATAACACATAAAAAATGACAATCTCTTTATTTATATATTTCTCATGTGTGTACAAAACAAAATTACAATGTCTCTATTCGGAGGCTACAAATTGTAAATGAAAATCCATCTAAATAAATGGAGAAATGAATTCCAATAGTAGTGGGCATCAATTCCAATAATAGTATAATAGTGGAGAAATAAATTGAGAATTAATATTATAGGTTACAAAATAAATGGCATCTACACATTTATAATATATATTCATAACACCGTCATCTCTGTTCCTTCTTGTTTGGCGGTTTTTTCTTCAGGGGCAGAACTAGGGATTTTAGATAGGGGGAGCTAAAATTAAAATTCGCAATGTGGTGAATGAGATTTGAACCCATGTCCTCCCAACCACAAAATAAAGCTTTAATCACTAAACTACAAGCAAACATTTCATATTTATTGAGAGGGACTGAACTATATAAAACGTTTAAAAAAAATTCAATTAAATTTTCATTATACATAATTAAAATTTTGAAATCATAAGGGTGGCTTAGCACCCCTAGGATGTACTAAGATCTGCCCCTGCTTTTCTTCTACCAACTTATAAATATTTTTTGGTAGTCCAACTTATCATTTTTGTAAATAAAAAAAACGAAAATTTAAAAACTTAATTGGCTGTCCGATAAGGTATTTAAACACTCAATTGAAGTTCCTTTTATCTCACTTACCTGACGCAAAAATTGAAATCACTAAGCAATTTATATTTGATTCCACAAAGGTGACCCGAACAGTCAATATTTCTTTTGATTCGGCTGCATTGGTTATTGCTTGTCCTCCTCCTCTGTTTAGAAAAAAAATATAAGATTCCTCTTCATGTGACCTCACTATTGAATATTTATTTGATCTCATTGGGTGCCAGCCTTTCTACAATTTTTCGTAGAATACTTCTCTAATTGAGTTAATGTTGAATTTCGGATGGGTCGATATTCGTTTGGTTTAAATTGTAGCTTTGTAAGACGTGGGGAAAAAACAATAGGAAGAAAAATATATATTTCAATGGAATTTTTATATAAAACATGTTGGAAATAGCATGTGAATAGAAAATAAACATTAGAAAATTGAGCATAACTGCAACGGTCTTTGCTAAGAAAAATAACAGCAATCTCAACTATAAAAGAACAAATTAGAATACTAACCGAAAGATAGTTTATATTCATATACAATACTTCTCAATTACTCTAATGCATTTTGTCTTTGACTGTACAGAGGACACACCCTGTTCTGGTTTGGTTCTAGCAAGGGAGAGAAATGTTGATCATTGATAGTCCTTCGTGTTAGGAAGTTAATTGAGTTCTAAAAGTTTAATATTGAGATAATTTTAGTGGGGTTTTGAGTTGAGTTTTTGTAGAGGAGAAACATGTTCATCTCTGTTTTTTCTCTCTTACATCATGCAGGATAGTCTATATACATATATCTATATATATAAGTATATGATGACTAATTACATTTTGGAGTAAATAAATGAATGTTAAAACTCACTGTGTTTTCCTTTACTAGCTAACTACTAATTAAAAATTCAGCTTTTTTTTTTTTTTTCCAAAATTATTCTACAAGGACCACAAAACGTAATGCTTCACCTTCCTAACAATTAACTCTTTCATTGACCAACACAATAATAATTAAATTTATATTTTCAACAATTCAAGTCATGTCCAAAATGCGGAGAAAAAATAGGACCAGCATCGGGATAACTTATCATTAAATCTAACTGGTGATATAAGGGCTATATATCGCTGAAGTTGATCCAAGCTTTGCTCACCAATTCCTATGCTTTATGCATCAACACTATGAATCTTTATTTGCCTTTTGGGCTATAGATAATTATATGTTTCAATATTTGACTTTCTGTTCTAAACATTATTTATAAAATGTAGTTTTTGTCATAATGGAGATATTTTTTTTTTTTTTGTTTGCTTCAAGGTTCTTCAAGGTGGATTGTTTTCATGATGGATAGAATACCTGAAAAGTAAGCCGTCAAGAAGATATATTTCTCTTAGAAAACAACAACTATTACCAATTTTATCAAAAAGAATGTGACAAAGAGTTATTGCAGAGTTCATCTAACTTCCATATAGTCCCAATTTCAACTTTATATCCTTCAATTCTTTGTTACACTAATTTGGATACTAATGAAAGTGATTGTTTAACCTTTGGTATAAACATGCAGAAGAGCACTGAGCAGTGAAATATCGGAAGACAATCAGAAAAGAAATGAATACTGAGAAAGCGAGAGGGGAAGAAGTAAGAGAGAATTAGGAGACGGGAAAATGGGAAGAACTAAACTAGGTTCTCTTGGACTTGGATTGAACAGAGGCACATGGACAAAGGAGGAAGATCATATCCTTACATCATATATCGCAGTGCATGGCCCGGGCAAATGGACACAACTACCGATGAAAGCTGGTTCGTTTTGATTGTATTAATTCAGCGAGAACACATTTGATTTCATTTGACAAGAGTGAACGGCCCTTCTAAGATTCACTAGCATTATTTTAATTTGATCATATTAATACCATGCCTTTTCTTCTTAGGAAAATGTTACAAATGTAAAATGAAGGGCAGTAGGAAAATATAGTTAATTTGAATACAAAATTTCACTGAATATTGTAACTTTATAATTTAAAAGATTTGTGGTATTTAGGACTTAATAGATGTGGAAAGAGTTGTCGGCTCCGGTGGCTGAACTACCTCCGACCAAATATTAAGCGAGGGAACATTACCCAAGAGGAGGAGGATCTTATTGTAAGACTACATAATCTGCTTGGGAACAGGTTAATCTCGATTGATAATGCAATGAATTTTAGTTTATTTTTACTCTTAGTTGGAGATACAGAAAAATTGCCTTCATAAAAATTAGTTCACCATAACTTACATAATTCTTAATGTTTCCCCCTAAGGTGGTCCTTGATTGCTGGCCGGCTCCCGGGACGAACAGATAATGAAATCAAGAACTACTGGAATACATTCCTCAAGAAGAAGTTGCACCGAGGTGGGTTGTCGGGTCAAGCCCGTGTGTCCTTACCAGACAACCCAATCCAGTATAAGGTCACACGAAACAAAGCTTTTCCTTTGAGCATGGAACCGGTAATGGAAGAAAGAGTTGAAATGCTGGTAAGTTCTAGCACCGGAAGTGAGGCCTTGCAACTTCTCTGCTTTGGCAACAACTCTGTGTTTCATGAGAAATTAGAAGAGTGGATGATTCGAGGAACTGCCTGTTTTCCTGTGGATGATTTCTTAATGTAAATTTAACAGTAGGAGATCCATGCAAGTCCAATAGGTCAAGAAAGATTTACATATATGTTGAAAGTTGATCCAAAATTAGCTTTCCATATTTAGAGTTCTGTTGAAAGTTGTTGCTCTAGGAGCGTGTAGGTGTTAGTGGGTTCTATAATTAGTCATGTAGGTACTGTTTGTAATAGCAGGATAGATGCGGGTATAGTTCTATTTTGGGAACTGCTTGTAATAGGAAGATAGGTAGTGGGTATTAAGTTTAGAATAAGGTAGTGGGGTACTAAACTTAGATGATCCAAATTTTTTGTACAGTGTTGCTGTTGGTATACCTTGGTTTTTTTTATCTTTTCTATTCAGAGAAAACACAATGTTTTAAACGTTAGCACTACAGCCACCTACTGTGAAATGCACACAAGTTGCAGAACATATCACAATTAATTGTCGGATCTATCACACAACGGAGATTCACAGGAAGCCAGAACAAGGATCAGACTTTCCGACGGCCAAAGTCTGTTAGATGTAACTTCCGCAAGTAAATGCAGCACCAAGTAACATAAGGAGACTTCACATCCACAAGGTCTGCTCCAAGATTGAGGAAGGGAGGAGATGAAATATATGTGAATAACTGACCTTGTTCAATTGGAAGTGTTTAAATGGTCAAAAGAGATGACGTGCAGTTTCAAGGTTAATTTCATAGTGAAATTGCAAGTGAATTAAGATAAATATGATGATGAGCTAGTTTTTTTTTAGAAAAAAAATAAGAATTATGCTCTTATTTAATTATATTATAAACGAGTTACAGGAGATCTGTAACTACATATGAAAGTAAAAGAAAAAAAAAGCTTCAAACAGTTGAGTAAGCTTATAAGACAAAAACAAACAAAGAATAACAAAAAAAATGAAATTAAACTAAACTAAGACATTAAAATGTAGTTCCACAGAGCTTTTTAATATTTGAGCAGGAGTACAATTAGCGTAGCTTAGTTTATTTAATGGGTCTTTCATATTTACCTTACCGTTTTGCTATTTCTTTTGGAATAGGAAAGGACTTTGTAAATATCTTTTTTCATCAATATATTTCTTAGTAGAAAATTTCCACTAACCCTCAAAAAAAAAATGTAGTTCCACTTTGAACTTGTTCAGCTAGTTCATGTGTTTACTTAGTCAATCGTCTTATTAAAGATTTTGGAACACATCTCCATTCACAAAATGGCATTCTTTTTGTTGTGATGAGAAGTTCTTGGCAATCTCACCTGTAAAGAGGAGCTATCATTCTGGATAACGAAATTGTGACATGCATGGTATTGGTAGTCATATTCATTGTGACATGCATATGTTGACAAAACACACCGGCTTCTTTTAATCAAAATTGTTGATTGTGTAATATTTTTTGAGGATCATCAACCATCCAAAGACTTTGATCCTTCGAGGTACCACAAGTGCCCACATACTGTTGATGTGATTAATTTATCTAGGACCATCTATCATGTTGTAATAGGCGGTTTTGACAGAGAATTCGCCTGAATTGGTCCATTTCCAAACTGCATCATCGGATCGTTCTGATATCAGTAATTAATGACAACTGTGCAATATCATGCTCCGGCAATTGCAGTTCCTGATTGCTAGGTCAGAAATGCAATGCCTAACAGAGAACAAAATTAAATGGGCTTGTTTTGTTTGCACTGCTGATGTTAGTGTGATTCTGAGTTCAATTGCAAAGGATAATACTAATAGATTTGAGAATTTGTAACTTAAGACTCCATACCCCGAATAATCAGTTAAAGCCCTAACAACCCCCCCCCCCCCCCCCCCCCCCCACACACACACACACACACAAACCTTAAATTGAAGAGTAAAATAGTAGATCTTGGGATTTATTTTTGTATTTTGTTTCAGGATGAGATTTTAAGTCCAAGAAAGGATTATTGTGTATGTCTGTCATCTCATCATATATTTATATCATACTTAATTTAGTAGGATGTCATAAATAATAGGCTATGTTTGATAGACTACATTAAGGAAGAAGATTTTAGTATTTAGTATAGGGTATTTAGGAGGTGTTATTTATAGATTTTTCTTTTTGTAAATTTATATTGTTATAAATATATCTCATTTGTACTCTTGTAATCATAAAATCAAAAAATATAATTAAACTTCCTCATAAAATTCTTTCTCTTTTTTCTCTTTTGTTTTGGCCTTTCCTTTGAACCCTATCACTCTTATTTCTGCATAAGATGGAGAAATAGACCTGGTGATTTTCCGATGCTTTTTTCTGCAGTCACACGTGCTTTCTTTTCTGAAATATAATACCTGATAGTGATTGCATGTCCCACTTTAATTATAGCCAAGGGGGTTAGCTGAGATTGTACCGAGCGTTTGAAGGGTTGATGGAGAGTACGTACATATGGTGTATGTCAATTTTGAGAGTAACCAGATGATAGAAACATTTAGCTTGACGAAGACAACAGTTCCATGCTCTACCATGACTGGCATGAATTAGAGGCACAAGTTTCGCTTGATTTTCGCTACCACTGGTAAAAAAACCTTTAATCCGCAATTATATTCACGATGATAAAACAGATTCTATTATCAGACAAACTCCAACTAGTATGGCAGGGGTTGGTCGTGTTTTCTTAAAGATATGTATATATATATATATATATATATATGTATATATATTAAAATTGGATATAATATTTTAAATTTATGACTATCGAATTAAATTAAAAAAAGGAAGCACGCATGCATAAAGCAGTAAAGCACACTATAAAATGCCATTGTTCTCTTGTGGACTCGCCTCACAGATTGGCAG
Source organism: Carex kokanica (assembly GCA_025461125.1). NCBI lineage: Eukaryota > Viridiplantae > Streptophyta > Magnoliopsida > Poales > Cyperaceae > Carex > Carex kokanica. The sequence goes on from JAJGRX010000376.1 coordinate 793,542, forward strand.
ACGATTGTTTTGTTTTATATTGACGAACAAACAGTCATCATTTCCGTTTGTCCCTTTCATAAGAAAAAAAATACCGATTTTATGTGGGCCACAATGTGCGAATGCTTGATAGCAGAAAATTTTTTAGTTACCACAGTAAAAAAAAAAAAAATTAAATGATTACCAGCCTCTCCAGCATAATTTCAATTCTACCACCCATGCAGACCGGATTCGCGCACCAAGATAGCGCAGTGCGCAGATTGGGTTGGCGGATTGTAGTTCTGTTTTGAATTAACTAATCAAAAATTTGGTGCGCCAAAAAAAAAAAAAAAAAAAAAATTTGGTGCTCTAACTCAGTTTACGCACAAAAAAAAAAAAAATTAATTTGATGCGCCAGCTCAGAACCAACTTGGTGCGCGAACTCAGTCCTCACACCAATTCTTTTGGTACGCGAATTGGTTCTGCATTAATGGTAGGATTGAAAAAAAGAGAAAGAGAGTGGTATTCATTTAATTTAATTTTTTGGCTGTGGTAACTAACAAAATTTCGGCGCTTCATAGCGATAGGGATATTATTTTGTTGTTTTTTTAGTCTGGGGCAGGAAATGACATCCCATAATTAAGGTTATAGAGCAAGGTTTAATTCGATTCAGATTCATTTGGTATCGCTTGAAAAACAGAACAGTCCAATAGAGATACCGTGTATCTTCTTAGCCTGAAAAGGATATCATCAATGTATATAACATTTTCTAATCAACTTTAATTCTTTATTCATGGAATATTTTAAAAGAAATAAAAAAGAGTTTATATGACCCGAATTAGTTACCACATTAATTATTCAAAATTAATTAGTTACCACCTTAAATTTTAAAATTAAGTTTTTACCATCCACGCAAGTCTAGTTCGGGCACCAAATTGGGCCGGTGCACCAGCTTGGCTTGCGCACCAATTTTTTTCTTTTAGTTCTGTTATGTTGTGCGTATAATTTGTAGTATAAAACGTTGATCAGATTATGCGTATAATTTGTAGTTTATTTCCTACCAACTTAGTACAAAACACGGCTCAGATATATTGTACGTATAATTTGTTGTAATAATTTTTAGTTCAAACTTAGTACAAAATTTGATTTGTTAAACAAGTGTTTTTTATTTTCTACAATTTCTCCGCTAATTTGATTCGAACATATAATTGTAAACACCACAGAACAAAATAGAATAGTACATGAAAAAAACTTAGTCCAAAAATTTCAAACAAAACATAACAGAACTAAAAGAAAAAAAAAATTTGGGCTTGACGCACGTGCCAATTTTCGTGCGCGAAATGAGCTTGCCTGTGTGGTATTTTTTCAATTTTAAAGTTTAGAGTGGTAACTAATTAATTTTTAATTATTACTTTGGTAACTAAAAAAATTTCGGTTTGACTTCTATGATCGCTTAACACAATTAAATGTTTCATGTTAAATATCATATTAAAATGTGCATGTCTTAAAAAAATGTTCATAAAGTAATTTTTTTTCTATTGTTTTTTTTAGGGTAAGGAGGCAAAATGCCAACTTACGGATTTTTATTGATAAAATGTTATTTACACGACTTAAGTAGGTCCATTAATTAATATTTACAGAAACACGAAATAAACAGAAAACTAAAGCCAATCTGCTCCCAAATTAGCTTTCTCAGCACCCGTTTTGCCACTGCTGTATTTCCTGCAGGGTAGATCCTGCTAGAGAGCCGATCATTCTGGACTTATCAGCAAAGATCCTATTGTTCCTTTCGCGCCAAATAGCCCACAGCGTTGCCCCCCAGGTAGTGTCCCAGTGTTTCCGTTGAGTTACGTCTAGCGCTTGCCCTCGCATTATCCAGCAGTGGATGTGCGTGTCTTTTTTTCTATTGACATTCGTATTGGTACAAGTTTTGCGTTTACTTTTAATAAGTGACGACATTCGTTCGCTGAGTAATATCGATGTCCACATGGCTAGGGGTGTTCAAACGGTTCGGTTTGTTTGGTTTTTAATCGAACCGGATAATTTCGGTTTAAATGGATCAGTTTTTCGGTTTAAATAGATCGGTTCAGTTGAAATTTTAAATTATTTTGGTTTAAATGGATCGGTTCAGTTTAGACTTTTCAAAACTAACTAAACCGAACCGACCGGTTTATATTGGTTTGACTCTAATTTTATTGGTATTATAATGATTTCATTAAACTAAACCGAATCCAACCGAACCGAACTTCAATTATTGTGTATGACAATGTGCTTTTTTCATTAATAATGGTACCAATATATTTACTTCATTTAAACCGAACAAACCGAAATTTACTTCGGTTTGTTCGGTTCGGATCTTAATTGGTTGATAGGTTTAATTGGTTCGGTTCGGTTCTATATTAGAAAACCAAAGAAAAATTTGATTTGGTCATTTTACTTCGGTTTCAACCGAACCGACCGTTTTGGCCCACATCCAACCTTCTCTCTCTGTTTAATTAATGAAAAGTTTGTGATGTCAGTGATTGCATTTTAGAAAATTTTATTTCCTTATATTAATACCTAAACAATATATCATGTTTACGTGACATCGAGCTAGGATCAATGGTTAACATATGGATGAGATGGAAACATTTTCTATAACCATATCCATATAAAATTAATCTTATGTATACTCTACCGTAACCCGTTAATTATTAACTTACTTATACCATATTTTTATCCGTTAAGATAATGGCTAAAAAGCGAATAAAAGTAATTATCGAATAAATCTATAGCATAAATTATTTAATCAAAAAATATTACAAATAAATATATATATTAAATACATATGTACCTAATATCACAAAATCTAAAAAGAATTATAATTCATTATCCCATTTAAATTTTTGACCCTATTATTTTAAAAGATATAAATTATTATTAAATAAAATGTCATAATTTTTTTTTTTTTAAATCTTCACATACTACAAAGTCGTGAGCGGGGCTCGAACTCTCGACCTTTGAATAACAACAATTCTAGAACTTTTTCTCCTAGCCAATTGTACTACAGCCCCATCTCAAAATGTTGTATAAATCAATTTAATCATAATAATATAATTATATAGTTATACGTATAAATAAATAAAATTATCATATATAATTTTATATTCATCAATAATCCTATAGGATAATGGAGAAGAAACAACTTTTATATATTCATACCCTTATCCGATAAGCTAAACAAGAAAATTTAATATTCACCTCATACTCAATAAATTGAATAAAAAAAAAAATCTTTATCCATACTGCATGGATCAGTAAACAAATTATATAGTATCATTGACACTCCAAAATGAGTATCTTAAAACCTAGTAAACTAACTAATCAGGTCTTAGGTATATGACAGAGGTATTGCTAGTACAGTGCATTCCATCCTAGCAACCTTTCAGTACGTATCGGTACAAGCAAAAAGATTCCCATCCAATAGGATACTGATAAAAAAAGTTTGTACTTGAAACAATTATTGCAGTAACTAATACTACTACAAAAATATATTTACTATCGCCTCTTTATCATTTGATGTCATTCCGTACGGATGGTGTATGTAACCAGTGACAGTGCTCTAATTAATTGGAACTTTTTTATCGACTGTTCGGTCTAACCAACCGATGGTGTTGATGGCCCCCCTCCTTTACTATCAAGTATATTTTAAGTACAGTTAGTATTGAGTGACTTTTTGACATCGGTTTGGCCCAACGGACAATGGCATTGAGGGGGTGACTTTTACCATCTATTTGTTACATGAGCCGTTGGTGTTAGTACAAAGCAATAACAACTTGTTACCATATTGAACCGATGGCATATATTCTCAGGAGCAACGCTGTAAATAATTGGAACCTCAGCTTTAGTATACACTATATGCTCCATATATTTAACCGATGGTGGTGATTTTACACACACACACACACACAGATATATATATATATATATATATATATAGAGAGAGAGAGAGAGAGAGATAGACTATGGTGAGTTGTGAAGTAAAACTTTACTTCACGCTCATATTCCTATTTGAAAATCCAAACCATCGATCCGAACCGCTCAACATGATCTCCATGTTGAAATGTGCTTGGAGACCAAATTTTACATTTTTTTTTGAATTTTTTTACTATTTATTAAGCCACTTTGAAAATCGCTGATCTGGATGAACAGTAAAAATCAGTAAAAAATTCTGGACCAATGAATCAGCGATTTTCAAAGTGGCTTAATAAATAGTAAAAAAATTTCAAAAAATGTAAAATTTGGTCTCCAAGCACATTTCAATATGGAGATCATGTTGAGTGGTTCGGATCGGTTGTTTGAATTTTCAAATGAAAATATGAGCGTGAAGTAAAAATCACCTCTTACTTCACAGCTCACCGTAGCCCAGCTCTATATATATAGAGAGAGATAGAGAGAGAGAGAGAGAGAGAGAGTGATGCTACGATGCTTTGCGAAGCAAATAGGGTGTTTTACTTCCCGCTCATATCTCCATTTTCAAAGTTCAATCAGTCGATCTGAATTTCTCAACATGATCTTTATATTGATATGTGCTTGGAGACCAAATTTTATATTTTTTGGAAATTTTTTACTATATTTTTAGAATTTTGAAAATCAGTGTTTTTGTGAATTTTTTATTATTTTTTTATTTAAAGAAAAGCAGTGATTTTCAAAAATTCTAAAAAAATAGTAAAAAAAGTTCCAAAAAATGTAAAATTTGGTCTCCAAGCACATATCAATATGAAGATCATGTTGATAACTTCGGATCGACTATTTGAACTTTGAAAATGAAGATATGAGCGGGAAGTAAAACACCTTATTTACTTCCTAAAGCATCGTAGCATCTATATATATATATGTGTATATATATATAGAGAGAGAGAGAGCGAGAGAGAGAGATTGAGAGAGAGAGATGGGCTATTGTGCTTTACAAAGTAAAGCGACCGTTTTATTTCGGACTCGTTTCTGGATTTTCAAAGTCCAAACAGTCGATCCAAACAGTTCAAGTTGATATACATATTGAAATGTGCTTGGAGACCAAATTTTACATTTTTTGGAATTTTTTTACTATTTATTAAGTCACTTTGAAAATTGTTGATCCGGGTGAACAGTAAAAACACTGCAACAAAATTCTGAACCATGTGATCAGCAATTTTTAAAGTGGCTTAATAAATAGTAAAAAAATTCCAAAAAATGTAAAATTTGGTCTCCAAGCAGATTTAACATAGATTAAACCTCTAACGGTTTGGATCGACTGTTTGGACTTTGAAAATCCAAAAACGAGCTCGAAGTAAAACGTTCGCTTTACTTTGCAAAGTACAATAGCCCATATATATATATATATATAGAGAGAGAGATTGACTATGGTGAGTTGTCAAGTAAAACGTTGTTTTACTTCACGCTCATACTCCATTTTGAAAATCTAAACGCCCGATCCGAACCGCTCAACATGTTCTCCATATTGAAATGTGCTTGGAGACCAAATTTTATATTTTTTGGAATTTTGTACTATTTATTAAGCCACTTTGAAAATCCCAGATCCGGGTGAACAGTAAAAAACAGTAAAAAATTCTGGACCATTCGATCAGCGATTTTCAAAGTAGCTTAATAAATAGTAAAAAAATTCCAAAAATTATAAAATTTGGTCTCCAAGCACATTTCAATATGGAGAACATGTTGAGCGGTTCGGATCGGGCGTTTAGATTTTCAAAATAAAAATATGAGCGTGAAGTAAAAATGACATCTTACTTCGCAACTCACCATAGCCCAGCTCTATATATATATATATATATATATATATATATATATATATATATATATATATATATAGTAGAACTAGGGTGCTCCTAAGCTCACCAAGCCCTTCCGTGAGCGCGACTCTAAAACCTATCGAATTGACTTCAAACGACATTTCCAAAACGTTAGATGTTCAATCTATATTAAAATGTGCTTGGAGACCAAATTTTACATTTTTTGGAATTTTTTTACTATTTATTAAGATGCTTTGAAAATCGCTGTTTTTATTAAAATTCTGCACCATTGGAAAACAACGATTTTCAAAGCATCTTAATAAATAGTAAAAAAATTCCAAAAAATGTAAAATTTGGTCTCCAAGCACATTTTAATATAGATTGAACATCTAACGGTTTGGAAATGTCGTTTGAAGTTAATTGATAGGTTTTAGAGTCGCGCTCACGGAAGGGCTTGGTGAGCTTAGGAGCACCCTAGTTCTACTCTATATATATATTCTAGTAAACCCTAGGTCGATTATCCCTAACCCTTTGATATTCCTAAACACTAGCTCACTGCGAAAATCAACTTCCCAAAATCGACAGACTAAGAAGCTAGCATTTCCTTTCCCAATGTCATTTGTATGCTAGATCACTCTTCTTTCCTCTATTTTCTGTTTATTTTAATCATTATTTTGAATGGTTTCTTAAATTAGGGAATAATTTAAAGTAGGGTATAGTTATTTAATGTTGTTTTTTTTGTTTTGTATAGGAGAAATGAGTAGCCAAAATAGTCGTTACTCATCAGATCCTTATTGCAATAGATGTCTTAAGCTGACTGTTGTGATGCTTTCGATGACCAGAAAGAATTCGGGGTTTTATACATGTCCAGAATGCAATTAATGGATGGGCTGGTGCGACAACACTGCCAATTTTAAATAACATAAGTTTAAATTCTCATATGTAACCTTGCAGACAAGTTGCAAGATATCGAAATGAGGCAGAAGTATCTTCGATTCTCAAGAAACAGCTAGTAGTATATTAGATTTAGTTTTAAATAATACACATTTGATCAAAGCCCCACGCAAAGCAATTCATGGTAGTTCGAGTTTTATGTAATAAAGAACATGGAGATGCTCATATAAAATTATGCATGTTCTTTTCCAAAGGTTTGTCAATCGCTTGTTTCTATCATGCTTTCAGATTAAGTTCTTATATATGTTGTTCATATGTTTTGATTTATTCATGTAGTGTCGTCTGTTCAGAATGCCATAAAAAGAAAACGCATTACATGACATCCGTATCTAATGGTGTAAGTTCTTCTTGGAATCAGTTTAATTACTGTGCAAGTACTTAGCGGGGGAGGATTTGGTGCTGATGTATTGTTGTCTGTGGTGTAAAACAGTTCTTGTTTTCTGGTTTTTGCGGTCAAACACTTTGGTGTTGGTTTTAATAATGTGGTTTAAAACAGTTGTTAGTTTATGGTACAATGAAATATTGCTTTATATTATTATATGTGTGATATTGCTAGCTTGTTAGTTTATAATTGTTGTCTACTTTATATATTGCTTGTTGCATGGATTAATATATATGTTGGATAACTTGTGTATGTATATCTTGTTGACGCCTATATTAATTGTTGGTTAAAATATGGATATATAATGCATGCATGTTTATTGTTGCTTTGCTAGGTTTTAAAAATGGCTAGCAAATATATGATGGAGGCTGGCTCTAAAACAATAATTAATAATAAAACATAATAATTATAGAGGGATGCTTCGGTGGACATAAGGACCTATTTGTAAAATGAACATATTTTCATTTTCAAAGTTCAAACAGTCGATCCGACCGTTCAACATTATCTCCATATTAAAATGTACTTGGAGGTCAAATTTTACATTTTTTTGAATTTTTTTACTATTTATTAAGATGGTTACAAAATCGTTGTTTTCAAACCATTGAAAAACAACGATTTTGTAACCATCTTAATAAATAGTAAAAAAATTCAAAAAAATGTAAAATTTGACCTCCAAGTACATTTTAATATGGAGATAATGTTGAACGGTCGGATCGACTGTTTGAACTTTGAAAATGAAAATATGTTCATTTTACAAATAGGTCCTTATGTCCACTGAAGCAAATGCCATAATTATATATACATCAAATCGGCTAAAAAATTAATGATCGATGGCAAACTAGGACCTGCCAATGCCAACTCAAATAAAACAGATGGTGTAAGACACTTTTGCAATTGGCTATTAAAATCCAACATATAGTGTTAATTACATTTGCCGTCGGTTGCAAGAAGAAACAAATGGCGTTGGGTACTAACACCGTCTGTTTGATTGTGCGCTGTCGATGGCATATCGATTAACGCCATCTATTTTGAGCCAATGGCATATGTGTATACATTTTCTATCGGAGCGATAGTTATCGGTGCGGAATCCGATTGTGGATTGCGATTTCATCCTATCACGAAATGTTTTTTTATAGTAGTGTAAGCAATTGTATCATTGATCTCATATCTTAATCTCGCCATCAATGCAGATCCTAATTATCCTTTCAAGCTTAGTGAGCTATCTTCCATTCAAAGTTAACATAATTCGAAATTGGACCACCAATAACCTCAAAGGTACGTAGATAAAACTGATCTACAACAAAAAATTGTTAGCATATAGCAAGGATCAGTGAATGCATGGGCGCCATTTCCTATTGATATTACTATTCTCCAACAATCCAAGCAATTAATCATCCAGCCTGCACAGAAAGGGACAACCTAGATTTTCTTCCCTAAGTACAGTATATGTTTCTAGGAAAGTTGTCAATTCGAATTGACGAATTCATTAATCTAATTCCTTCTGTCTTTGCAATTTTTCCTTGTTTCATTGAAAAAAAAAGTAGAATATGTACTTCTTTTTTGAAATATAAAATTTCAGCTCATGATCCTGTAATTGTCTAGACAAAGGAAATACTATATATTTAGTTAATTGTTCCAAATATTTGTCTAGCTATATTATGACCGTATGACCGTACAGAAAAGTAAAACATATATAAGAGTTTTGCTATGGTATTAATATATAGAAACTAATGAGCATTAAATATAATATTTTCTATTGTAGATTTTGACGATTAAATTAGACACTTTCTTTCATTTTATAGATTTGACAATAAAGTTTTTTTTTTTAACTTTTGCAGAAGCGGTGAAGTTGTGATGGAGAATCGAAATTTGACAATAAAGTTAATAGTAGAAATTTAAAGAAAATTCTGTAGATATTTTGTCCTTTATCAAATCAAGTATATATTATGTTGGTGGGAATCCCAAAAAAAAAATTTACAAACGGAAACCCAAGACTCCAAAATCTTGTAATGTTTTTTCTTATGCAAATCTTCATTTTTTAAATGTTTGTTAATAAAATGTTTATAAGAACACACGCAGAATGAATTAGTAAAATATAGCTCTAAACCATAGAAGGAAAAATCAGAATCTGTAATCAGGATCGGTCTTTTGACTGTGGAATCAGAATCGGGTGAATCAGTCGGAATCGGACCGAATCGGATCAGAAAAATCGAACTTTTTTACCAGAAGCTTGTTTTATACTAAAAAATAGAAAAAAATTGATAAAAAAAATAATTTGTCAACAATTTCTGTTTTGACAACTACAATCAAATAATCCACTAATATAATATAATACAAGCATTACAACTAAAAACACGCTTTTTGATATAATACAAATTACAATTGTTATATATAAATGAGTTATGTTTTTTAACAGCAAAGGTCGTGTAGTGTGGTGGTAGTTGGTTTTTGTTGCTTAGCTTAGAGGTCATATATAGGTTCAATTCACGGAGCTCAAAATTTTTTGAAGTTTGTTTATTTCACGTTTCAGTGGAATCGATCTATTTTGACCGAAATTTGATTGGAATATGTCCAGTATGGCCGAAATTTGGATGGAATTGGACCGGAACATTTGAAATTGGACGAAATCTACACTAACCGTGTAACTCAGCCTGAAATCGGATTGGTAACATCTGATTTTGCTCTGAAACGGTCGATTTTGTCTTCTACGCTCTAAACCATAAAAATACCATTCCACCAAACAAATCGAAACGACCAGCGAAGTGGAATGCAAAATGTTCCTGGCCAATCCGGCAAGCTAACTTACCATTTACCAATCATAAATTTTTGTCTGTTTGTACGACGCACATGGGAAAATGCATGACCAACATGCATATTATTACATTATATAAAGGCTGCTGCCTGCTACTCTCTGTAATAGCACTTTACTCGCAAATTAAAGCATGGCTCCTATTTTTGTATTTGCTACCAAGTACCAATTACACGGGACCTAGATCTAGGCCTGGCCTTCTCCAAACATAAAATAAATACGCTCTATTATGATTAAGGTGGAAGCATCGATAGTGATCGAGTTGTAAAACCTTGGCAGCTGTTGTCAAGAATTTCAGAAAGAAAAACCAGAGAGAGAGAGGGATCGAGTTGAGATGGGGAGGAGGCCTTGCTGCACGAAAGAAGGGCTCAATCGTGGTGCATGGTCGGCCAAAGAGGATGCGATACTGGCGGAGTATATTAAGATCCATGGCGAGGGGAAATGGAGAGATCTACCTAAAAGAGCCGGTATGGAAAGTACATGATTAATCTTATTTTGATATATCTCTGGTAATGACACTGGAATTCTAGAACTATATAAGTATAATTAACTGACAACTAATGCTATTTTTAGGTTTGAAGAGATGTGGTAAGAGTTGCCGTCTTCGATGGTTGAACTACTTGCGGCCCGATATCAAGAGAGGCAACATTTCAGATGATGAAGAGGCCCTTATCATTAGGCTACACAAGCTCCTTGGAAACCGGTTTATATGAACTTATTACCAAAAAATTTCAAACTATAATGCCACTGATTAAGAAAACCAACATTTTTCAGTTGTTAACCAAAAAAAGATAACCAACACATTTTCAAATTTTTCTGTACATGCCTCTAGTTGTTTTTTCAGTTTGCTATCTATGGTTCATAGTGATAGTCGCCACGTTGCAATCACATTGTTTACTTACCAGAACAAATTAAATTATCAAAATTTATCAGGAAATTTGTTAAGCAGATCATTATTTCAACTTTTGTGTCTATAGATGGTCACTCATAGCTGGTAGATTACCAGGGCGAACAGACAATGAAATCAAGAATTACTGGAACACAAATCTCAGCAAGAAAATTAGTCCCCAACGGCCCTCAGAGAAAAATGTTAATGGCGAAAACGACAAGTCAGCATCATCAAACTCGGAACCCCATAAGGTCATAAAAACCAAAGCATTAAGATGCACCAAGGTCTACATTCCGCCACCACAAGCGGATATGATAAGCAAATAGTGCGGACAACATCGGCGGCCTGCAATGCATTGATAGTATTTCCTCGCCTCTCTCTCTCCCTTTGGATTTGAATATTGAAGAACTGATGAGTAGTTTGCATGACAACAATCTGTTTAACGTTGTTGATACAAATGTTGATGATTGTGACCAAGTGGGGTCAGCTTCGACCCGCTGGTTAGAGGAAGCCATGCAAGATGAGTGGAGAGAAGGGGACCCACTTGAAAGTGATCTAGTTTCGGAAATGTGGGATTTGGCCTCTTTGTTGGATTGTGAAGAGGAACGGCAACAATGTTGAACCAATTAATTGATGCAAGCTGCAAATTAATGTGGAAGCTAAGTCATTGAAGATGTACGTAATTGTTGGAATTTCATTATTAAATAAATGATATAAATAAAAAAAATGGGTTTCATCTCATCTACTAGTCTAGTTACATGGGTCACGATTAAAAAAGGAAAAACGTGACGTGACATGATGTGACTAACACATCGTGACTTAGTCACGTCACGTCACATCACATCTTGGCACGTGACGTGACTAAAATGGTAGATGACAGTTACGTTACGTGTGGTTCGCGTGATCTGACTGATTGTGTTTAATTATTGTTTTCAAGTTTAACTTAATTCAAAGAAAATAATAACATAATATACTTAACTGTTACAAAATAAATTATAATTAAAAAAGAACGTTAAAAAAATTGACATTTAACCATCCTACTATTTTTCAAAGTTTTGAAATTCTCTTTGAGGAATTTAACTATATATTTATTTTAGTATTGTTAAGTTTCAAAATTTTATATATAAAATGGACATCCCCATTTTGTTCAGTTCGATCACTTGGTCATCTTTCTCATCCTTTCTAGCTAGTTTGGGTCAGACACATGACTGTTAATCTTAATATATAGTGTTAATTAATTGAGTTAGTGATTCTTTAAAGCTCGAATGGGTTATATATAAAAGTCACTTTTTATCCTCACAAAACGTTACAGGCCTACAAATATTATCACCTCTGTAGGTGATATAGACACAGAAAGATCATGAATTAATGCAAAAAAATTAAAAAATTAAATAATAATATAGACACAGAAAGCGAGTGAAAAAGGAAAAGAAGAGTATATATATTGGTGATTGGTCTTTCATTTTCTACTATATATGAAGAAGTTCAACAAGTTTTTTTTTTTTTTTTTTTTTTTCGTTTGAATGAAAGAGAGGTCAAGCCTCTAGTTTATTGCCGAAATTTTTAAATATAGCACAGCCCAAAAAAAAATAAACCAAAACGGCACCGTTGCGTGACAATTTTAAATTTAGCACGGCCGCAGATCAGCTGAGCGGCCCCCTTTCCTGGGGACCGCATATCAGCTGAGCGGCCCCTGGAGAGGGGCCGCATATCCGCTGAGCGGCCCCAGGGGCCGCATATCCGCTGAGCGGCCCCAGGGGACCGCATATCCGCTGAGCGGCCCCAGGGGCCGCATATCCGCTGAGCGGCCCCCTGGAGGCCTATATAAGGGGGCCGCTGGTTTCAGTTTTTTTATCAATTCAAGCATTCCAAATCCCTTCGTACTCGGGTAAGTTTTCTCTTCTTCTATTCTTGTTTAATTTTTTAGTTTAGGGTAGTAATTAGGTGTAGGGTTTAGGTTTAGGAGTAGGGTTTAGGAGTAGGGTTTAGGATTAGGGTTTAGGATTAGGGTGTAGAATTAGAATTGATAATTAGGATTTAATTTAGAGTTAATAATTAGAATTGTTCCAAATTTTAATTGTCCACCAATAAAATTAAAATAGACTTGTACCAAAAATGAAGTAGGTATATTTAACCAAAATTAATTGTTTTAGCACCAATATTGAAATAGATTTGTATCAAAAATTAAATAGGTATATTTTACCAAAATCAATTGTGTTAGCACCAATACTAATTAGATTTGTACCAAAAATTAAATAGGTATATTAAATAGCCAAAATCAATTGTTTTAGCACCAATACTTAACTAGATTTGTACCAAAAATTAAATAGCCAAAATCAATTGTTTTAGCACCAATACTTAACTAGATTTGTATCAAAAATTAAATACAGCATGGCATCTGGTAGAGATATACCGTCTTCCAGTATGGGTGTGCCATCTTCCAGTAGAGGTACACACCATGCCCATCCACACACTCCGTATCAGATGTCCCAGCACATCGAGAGTGCTCTATCACAGACAGATATTCCGGGTATCCGGAGTCGCATTGACAGGGTCAGCGACTTCCTGTGGTACCCGAATTCAGAGCACCGGATTCTAGAGGCTGCCACCGGGGTAAGTTATAAATTAGTCATATTTATAAAAATACAATAAAACATAATCTTTTTTTTATGAATGAACTTGATCTGATTTCTTACATAAATGCAGGGGTTGGATGCGGTTACGGTTCGTCACAACCGCATGTGGCTACCGTATCAGCCGGCGTACGGGGGGACATTACGCTCGATGGGATTATTCCAGCTATCACAGATGCGGGAGGAGAACCATGACGAGGGGTTATCTTCCGGCCTCATCGAGCGATGGCGTCCCGAGACGCACACCTTTCATCTCCCCCATGCTGAGATGACTGTCACCCTACAGGACGTCAGCTGTCTGTGGGGTATGACTATTACCGGGGAGCCGGTGACGGGTGTCGAGTACGGGGACTTCCGTCCGTTGTGCGAGGAGTTGCTGGGTATCCCGCACGACCAGCTACAGAAAGAGAAGAAGAAAGGTGAGAGGTTTGCGATCTCGCCCAGTACCATCAGCTTGATGAAGTTGAGGACCAGATTCAAGGACTATCCGGATCATCCAGATCAGGTATGTAAATTGTACCTTATTTAATTCAAATAATATCAGATTTACTTGTAAACAATGTTCTAATTTATATAAATAATAGGTGGTTGTTGACCGACACATCCGCGCGTATATTCTTGAGATGATCACCTGTCGGTTGTTTCCGGATTCACACGGAGATCAGGTTCGGCTGTGCTATCTTCCGTTTCTGTGCGACCTGCCCACTACAGAGAATATGTGAGTCTACTTTTATCATAATTTTGAATTTGAAAAAACTTATATCAATTCATATTTTACTTGAATTGGTATATGGTATGAAATATGTGCTTTCAGGTCGAGGTCGATGGGGGACATCGGGCTTACATCGAGATATTGCCTGCGCGATGTCGGCAGCAGGAGAGATACTGGCGTGCAGAGGTGCCGCTCATATGCTTTCAGGTACCGTTATTTAATTTAATTTTTATATTTCTGTACATTAAAAACTTAATTAAATATCTGACATACTGAACATTTTGAAATATGTAGATCGTCGAGCATCACTACCCTGGTCGGGTCCTGAGGCAGTTCGGCATGCGTCAGCTAGCTCCACCCCCGGCACCGATCAGCGAGGAGGTGTGGCGACAGCTCCATCGGGCCAGGGACACCACAGCTGGCAAGAACTGGGGGACATGTCTTTCTGATTACGTGTTCGAGGCAGCATCTACTGACCCCCCATTGGCCCAGCCGGACCGTCACATGGATGTCGCGCCAGTGTAAGCAATTTTTTCTCAAATTCGAAACCTTCACTGTAATTTGAAATATGTACATATCTAACGTTTTTTTTGTAATTTGTACAGACCTTATAGAGATTGGTACCAGGATCACGGCGCGTACACTATATATCTGGAGGGGTGTATCGCCGACAACCCCTTAGAGCGAGTACCGAAGCCGAGGGATCGGAGAGGACGGGTCCACGGTCTTATCCCTGCTGGCGCACCGTTCGCAGCCACGGTATGTTTAATTTTAAATTTAAAGTTAAAAACTAACAATATTTAAATTTGTACAACTTTTTCATATATTTTTTTCTTTGCAGGCACTATATCTGGTCAAGAGTTGCGTGATAGGGGCTACGATGGCCGTGACCACGGGTTGGAAGAGGCTCGGGAAGGTCCTCCTCAAGCACAGCGTACCGACAGTGTGCCAGTGTGGGTACAGGGCGCGTCTCGACTCTCTACTGAGATGCGCTGGCTTGGGCGGAGTTGATGCGGTAGACGACATATCCGACGAGCCCGAGCCTGATGTTTACGTCCCGTACACTGGCGATGAGCCCATGTTTAGACCTGTACATGAGGCTGAGACTGTTGGTCAGGTGTTTGACCGAGCTGCCGAGTTGATGCGCGACTTCGGGCGTATGGGCATGGGATCTCAGGCTGATACGGCTGCCCAGGTATAATTTGTAATTAAAATATAAAACAATTGTTTTTTTTTCCAAATTTCTCGATTAACTAACTTGTAAATTACTGCAGCAGGGTGAGGAGGGGGAGCGCATTCCGGATTACCAGATCTCAGCAGATGGACTGTATTCTCCGGGTTACAGTCCGACACAGACGGATCCTCCTGCCTATCAGCCAGGGTATGTTCAGACAGAGCCCTTCCCGGAGTTTCCGGGACAGTCCTCACATCATGCCACCCTTGATGACCCCATTGCCAGACAGGCGTATTTATTCACGCATCCTGAGTCTGCACAGACTACTGTTTTTGGTCCTGGAGTACAGCAGACATCCGAGATTGAGGAGGTTCGTGATGAGCCGGTCCAGTCTGCAGATGTCCAGGCGGCGGACTCCACAGACACTACAGACTCAGGAGATACAGACGAGACGCCACTCTCCAGGCGGGGTCGAGGGTTCAGAAAGAAGAAGCAGAGACAGATGTATGATTTGTAGACTATGTCAGGCACTGGACTTATTTGTTATATTATGCCTCTTATTTTTTTTGTTATTTTGTTATTTATTTTGGTTATTTATTTATTTTGTTCATTACATCACTATCTCCTCGTAAAAAAAAAAAATTAGAACCACACGACATATATAAAATATTTCAAACGAACCACGTTTCTAAAATAACTTGCGACAAAAAAGATAAATTAAAACAACATTGCAATAATTAAAACACAAATACATTTATTTTTATAACACAATAACTAAAACACAAATACATATTTCGTAATTAAAAAGATAAATTAAAACAACATTACAATAATTAAAACACAAATACATTTATTTTTATAACACAATAACTAAAACACAAATACATATTTCGTAATTAAAAAAAAAAAAAACCCCTGGGGCCGCTCAGCTGATATGCGGTCCCCAGTAAATGGGGCCGCTCAGCTGATCTGCGGCCGTGCTAAATTTAAAATTGTCACGAAACGGTGCCGTTTTGGTTTATTTTTTTTTTGGCTGTGCTATATTTAAAAATTTCGGAGTTTATTGATAACTGTTTCGATACATAAAAGAGATGTTACAAAACAGGATACCAAAAGGAAAGAAACAAAAGATGTCCCATTTGAAGCTCATGATGAGCATTCATATGGCGCTCAGGGAAACAAGTTTTATTTATTTTTACATATTTTAATATAATATATATCATTGGAGACGGTACTAGCTAGTTTTTCTGAATTAGTTACCATATCCGGCCGAGGAGATAGGAGTAGGTCCGATGGGCATCAGACCTACAGTTAGGTTCAATTAGCTCTATCACCGTACGTACGATTAGCATCAAGATCTATGTGCACGGAAACTGATAAGATTTGCACGGATTTTGATGCAGAGCACACGAATCTTGATGCAAATCGGATGATCATACACCCATCGAACCAAGGTAGGTCCGATGGGCATCGGACCTACTCTCATTCCCCAGCCGAGATCCATGACAGCCTTGCTGAAGAGGAGAATCGATGTATTTGCTTTAGGTTGAATATTGACAGCGTTGCTCAAGATGTGAAAATGTTAGGTTTAATCAATCTCTTATTGACAGCGTTGATCATGTTTAATTATCTCCTCTTGATCAACGCTGTCAATATTCTACATGAGAAAATGTTAGGTTTAATTAATCTCTTAGCATGCACGCTTAAATATATATAATCCATACTTATCTCAAACTTAATTATTTATTTAAATTTTATTCAAGTTAGATCATACAAATTTAGTTGATTAATTTATAGAAGTTTAATTTACAAATTTCTATATTTATTTTCAAGCTCTCATTTAATAAATTATTGGAAAATATCTCAACAGTAAAAAAATTCGTTTCGTGCTGAGTAATCATAATTATAATCATAATCATCTCTGACTTGACTGATTTGGAGGGGTGTAAACGGAGCCGGATTATCCGATCCGTATTCGAAGATAATCCGAATCCGGATTAAACGGAGTGGATAATATTCGGATTCGGATCCGGACATATTCAAGGTGAGGAGAAAACGTCCGGATACGGATTCGGATAATTTTTGCGGATCCTAAACAGAGCAGATATCCATGTATATCCAGATAAGAATTTTCACGGAATCAATTAGAGCGGTATCCAGTAGCTTCCCACTCCACTGTTTGAAGCACTTCAAACAGAAGTGCATTATATATTGCTTCCTCATCCCTTACTATTTTTCTAATGTGGGATTAATATTGTCAATTAATCAATCCGGACTCCGCTGCTTTTGAGTTTGAATTGAATTTTGGTTCTTTTTTTTTTACTTTAAAGCTTGACTGACTACTGCTTTGAAGTTTGTTCCTATTGTATAAATTCTTCTCCATTTCTATATTCAAGAACACCTCTATTTTTTTACTTTAAAGCTTGACCGACTACTGCTTTGAAGTTTGTTCCTATTGTATAAATTCTTCTCTATTTCTATATTCAAGAACACCTCCATTTTTTTTCATTTTCTGATTTGGTTTTCTTAATTTAATTAATTTTTTTAGTTAATATTTGTATCTTAAAATTCGTATATGACTCAATTATCCGATAATTATTCGTTTAGTATCCGTATTCGAATCCGTATTCGTGGATTATCCGTTCTGTATCCGTATCCGTTTAAGGTGGATTTGATTTTACATTTTGACATCCGTTTACTATCCGTATCTGTATTCGTATCCGCTCACTGAAACGTAGATATGGATATAGTATCAGCATTATCTGCTCCAAATCCGCTCCGTTTTCACACCTACTGATTTGATATGAATGGTAGTTAATGAAAGCATATGTTTGGATCCACTGGCCCAGCTTATATTGGGGCGCTGCAGATCGAGCTCATGCTACGGCTCGCCTCGGATGGTCCAAAATGAACCCATCTGGTGCTGTAACCTACAGCCACAGCCCACAGGGCAGCACTATGTGGCATTTATAATGCATTTCTATGCACCAGGATGTATTCAGTGATTCAGTCCTTTTTTGTTTGGGAATTTACATAGAATTTTTATTTTGATAGATCTTACGGTGTGCACAACGCTCTCGCTAACAAATATATTGTATTGGCGGTACTATAATCTAATAATTAGAACAAAAAAAATATGTTTTATACACAAACGCTCTATTTGTAAAATTAATTAATTCTTAGACAAAAATACATACTACAATAAAAAAATCAACATATATAGTTTTTTAGCCCCATAATTTTTTGACTACGAAGTTCCAAATTTGATAAATTTGTGATATTTACATACAGAAAATATCAATTTTCATTCTAATATATTGTTTATGATATTATATTGTTCGGAACTTTTTAACCATTTTCATTCTACAACTGCTAATATTGAAATAAAATAATTTATGAGGAGGAAACATTCTATAGTTACAACGTTTTACAACACAATTTTTCAAAGTCCAAACAATCGATCCAAACTGTTTAACATGATATTTATATTAAAATGTGCTTGGAGATCAAATTTTACATTTTTCTAAATTTTGTTTTACTTTTTCTAAAGTATTTTACAAAACTTTTGTTTTCAAACCATTAAATTTTGTACCCATTTTAATAAATAGTAAAAAAATTCAAAAAAATATAAAATTTGATCTCGAAGTATATTTTTATATAAAGATCATGTTGAACCATTTGGATCGACTGATTGAACTTTGAAATATCGTGTTGTAAGATGTTGTAACTATATAATGTTGTAAGTAAATTCCTTCTCATAATTTATTCAATGCATGAGAACGATTCGAAATAAATATAAGCTTGATAAATTTGTGATATTTATATACAAAAAATACCAATTTTCGTATCGAAACACTTGTAATAATCTAAAAAACAAATCCAATATAAAGCACGGGGTCCAACCCTGTTATAGTTTTGAATGGTTGTGGTTAAATAGGTGTTTTCATTAAGATAAACAGATACTTAAAAGATCTACAACATTATTCATGACTCGATCTATCCAATATGTTCATAAAGGAACACTATATATATTACTGCAGACGGACTCGATCTATCCAATATGTTCATAAAGGAACACTATATATATTACTGCAATCCATTACTGCGCACCGACTCTACGTACGTAAAACATGCACAACATTTATTCAACATTATTCATAAGCTAAAGTTGGCCGTCATTTTTATTAATATCCAAAGTTAATTAGAAATTAATAAATATGTCCAGATTCGCTGGCTTTTATTAAAAATGTCCATATCAACCAGAAAATATCCGGTTCTTATTTAAATAGAGTACCGGTCAAAAAATGGCCGGTACCATATATATATATATAGAATTTTGCTATTGTGCTTCATGAAGTAAAACCAATATTTTACTTCACGCTCATACACCCATTTCCAAAATCCAAATCGCCGATCCGACCGTTCAAGTTGTTCTCCATATTGAAATGTGCTTGGAGACCAAATTTTACATTTTTTGGAATTTTTTTACTATTTATTAAGCCACTTTGAAAGTCGCTGATCCATTGGTCCAGAATTTTTTACTGTTTTTTACTATTCACAATGGATCAGCGATTTTCAAAGTGGCTTAATAAATAGTAAAAAAATTCCAAAAAATGTAAAATTTGGTCTCCATGCACATTTCAATATTGAGAACAACTTGAACGGTCGGATCGACGATTTGGATTTTGGAAATGGGTATATGAGCGTGAAGTAAAACGAAGTTTTACTTCGCGAAGTACAATAGCCCTACTCTATATATATATATATATATATATATATATATATATATATATATATATATATATATATAGTGAGTGGCTAAGCTACAAACGTTTGCACCAAGGATTTGGTGCAAACGATTTGTTTTCGGATTTTCGAAGTCCAAACGGTCGATCCGAACCGTTCAAGTTGTTCTCCATATTGAAATGTGCTTGGAGACCAAATTTTACATTTTTTGGAATTTTTTTACTATTTATTAAGCCACTTTGAAAGTTGCTGATCACACGGTCCAGAATTTTATTGCACTGTTTTTACTGTTCACCTGAATTAGCAACTTTCAAAGTGGCTTAATAAATAGCAAAAAAATTCCAAAAAATGTGAAATTTGGTCTCCAAGCACATTTTAATATGGATTAAATATCTAACGGTTTGGATCGACCGTTTGGACTTTGCAAATAGGAGAACCAAAACGTTTGCACCAAGGGCTTGGTGCAAACGTTTTGAGCTTAGCCACTCTCTCTATATATATATATAGGGAGCGGCTAAGTTGCTGCCGGCAGCATTTCGGCGAGGTGCTTACGGGGGCATATCTTGCAATTTGATGTTTAAACAACAAATTCAAACCGTTAGATGTTCAATCTATATTAAAATCTACTTGGAGACCAAGTTTTATATTTTTTGGAATTTTTTTACTATTTTTTAAGTTGGTTTGAAAACCGCTGTTTTTATTAAATTTCTGAAGCATTGAAAATAGCGATTTTCAAACCAGCTTAAAAAATAGTAAAAAAATTTCAAAAAATGTAAAATTTGGTCTCCAAGTAGATTTTAATATAGATTGAACATCTAACGGTTTGAATTTGTTGTTTGAACATTAAATTGCAAGATATGCTCCCGTAAGCACCTCGGCCGAAATGCTTCCGGAAGCAAATTAGCCATACTCTATATATATTTTTTTTTTCTGTTTTAGACCCTATAAATACCTATTTCTCTCTCTCCCCCCTCACAACTTCTTCCTTCCTGCCAAATCTCTCTTGGTATTTTTTTTATTTAATTTAAATTTATTTTTTATTATTTTTAATTATTTTTTAGTAACTGTGTAAATTAATAACTAGACAATTGTTTACCATTTTTAAAATGTAATTTGATTGCAATGGTCTTGATTTCATTACACTTCGGAGGTAAGGTTCTTAGTAATGCTTACGGGGCTTATTACAACAAAGACCCAATTAATTCATTTATAATTCTCGATGATATATCCCTTTAGTACTTGAAAGCCATGATTTACACATGCACCGGTTTTAACCTAGAAATGTGCAACCTAGAATTGGCCACCCGAGTTTGCAATAGAAACACCGGGAAATTTACACTTGCGAAAATACTAGATGAAAATACCTGGAGAGGGTTGTACGGCTATTTAAAGGCCACTGGAATTTTTGTAATAGAAATCTATGTCAGAAGAGTTCCGATAGAGGCAGAGGTTGGAAGTTTTGGCCAACACTCAGTTGCGCCAACTCATATAACACAACGAGAACCATACACTCCCGCCATTCCTCCAACACAACGAGAACCATATACTGACCCAGAAACAGACAGTTCTTACACTCCACCAGCCCCCCAACCACGACCTCAACCAATACTTCAAATTTCATCCCCACCTAGACCCGTGCATGAGGTGCCTTTACTATTCTCGCCACCAGAATTTTACCCTAGACCGGCACCAGTATACGATGAAATTGGGTCAGATTTTGAAAATATTAATGAAATTCTGGAGGACATTCTGCAAAGTGGGGATGAATATGATGGAGAAAACTGAGACTCTGATCACCTGGAGGGTTGTGGTGAAGATGGTCCAATTGAAACAGCTCGAGGGTCCATTTGAACCAGATCTGAGAATATGCTGCTTAGTGGGCGGACTGATACGCATCTGTTCCCAAGCTTCAATGATGTATCTGAGTTTAGAGAAGCAGATATTGGTTACTATGGGCAACGAATTAAGTACAAAGTTAAGCTGGCGTCAGACCAATATTTTAGAAGCAAAGATGATTTAATTAAGAAGATTAGAGAGCACCATGTTATTAAGAATAAGGAGATTAGAATGAAGAAAAGTGACAGGGATCAGATTCATGTGGTGTGCAAGGATATAGAGATGCATGGGTTATAACGAGGCAAGACAAGCCTCACACATGTAGGACTGAGTATGCAAGGTCCGACAATGAATGTTTGACAACATCAATCATTGCTGATGTCATTAAGAGAAGCATTAAGAATGACCCTTGTATGAGCATCCAGTCAGTGGCAAACTGTGTTTTATCTGTATATGACAATGTAACCCCGAAATACAACCGACTGTGGAGGGGTCATGAGCTTGCAATAGCCCGATAATTTGGGAGTTAGGAGACTTCGTACAGCTTGCTGAAACCACTCATGATGGCAATTTGCGACAAGAATCCCGGCTCGAAGTACCAATTTTTGAGCAGTCCAATACAGGATAAAGAAACAGGAGAAATTATAAGAGATGTCGTTTAGTTCAGGGCCGTCGCCTAGGCTTTTGGTCCATGCATTGCAGCATTTCAGTTCTTGAGACTAGTGATCAGCATAGATGCATGCTTCTTGTCTAGGGGTACGAGGGAGCTTGTGGCTATGATGTTGAGAACCAATTGTTGCTTCTTGCATTTGCAATCGTGCATAAGGAGGATACCGAGAATTGGGGTTTTTTCTTGCAGTGGTTTATGAATGAAGTGCTTGGATATAATAAATTCATCTGTGTTATATCGGACCAGCACAAGGAGATCAAAGCTGCATTGACAGCAGAATACGGATGGTCTACAGAGCTTTTTGTGCACAGGTTTTGTATTCAGCATGTTGCTGACAACCTGGTCCACAACTGTGGAAAGGAAAAGTGGTACGGATGGAGGTTCAGACAAGGAGCCAAGAAGAAGAAGCTAATAAAGTTGAAAGAGATGTTTAAAGAGTTTGCTAAGGTATTTCTAATGTATAACATTTTATTTAATTTTTTTGTAAGTATACTCTGAAAATGAAATAAAATATGTTTGTTTTGTGCAGCTAAATCCAAGGTGTAATGCATTTTTAAGGAAGGTGGGCAAAATACGTCCTAATGATGCGATGGAGCCGTCTAATTATGAAAATATTTTTCAAACCTGTGATGGAGGATACCGATTTGGTATCATGACAACAAACGGCTCCGAGTCGCTCAACAATATCTTCCGGGATAGCCGTAGACTTCCCGTTGCTGCCATAATGGAGGATACGTTCTACAAGTGCAACCAATGGTTTGTTTAGCAGCAAAAGCGAGCAATGAAATTAAAAGACAAGGAGCAGATGTTTTCCAACCGGGTTTTAGAGAAGTTGAGGAAAAAATAGGAGAAAGCTGCAGCAATGCATTTGGTGCATTATACGCACGGCTAAGGTCAGTACCAAGTTTCATCCCCAAATGAGTACGTTCCTTGCACCCGCAGTGACATGGGAAATATGGAGTTTATTCGTAGGGAGTTCATGTACATTGTGACACGCGGTCCCGATAACCAAATGGAATGTACTTGCAGAGGTATCCAGTTAACTTCTATTCCGTGCGCTCATGTGTTAGCAGTTTGCCGTGACCAAAAATGGTGCGAGAACCAATTTGTTGCACACTGGTATACTGTGAACTATCTTGAGAATATTTGGAGTGGGTTATTTGTTCTCGTTGGCAATATGCCAGATTAGCCTCTTAATACTGAACCAAGAATTCTTCCGAGCAAAACCTGGATTAAGGTTGGGAGGCGAAAACACATCCGTCATGTAATGACCATGGATGAAATGGAAGGTAGGCGAAGGGGGCATCAAGCTCGACGTTCCACTACCGATAGACAACGAAGAGGTACGTAACATTCATTAAAAATTATATTTATTTTCAATTTGCACCAACTTACTAAGTAACAAATGCAAATGCAGAGGCAAGAAATGTAGCAAATGAGTACGAGAATGAGTAAGTTAGGACAATGGCAAGTATGTCCGGAGTGTCACGGCGTTCCTCCGCTACAAGCCGTCTAGATACATTTGTTATGTTTGCAGAAGCAATAGGAGATGCAAGGGCATATGGAAGCCAACCAAGGAGGTCAACTAGTAGGCGTACAACAAGGGCATCTGGAAGCCAAGCAGGACCGTCTGAAAGCCAAATAGAGCCATCTAGTAGGCAATCCGGTAGGCCATTTACCGGAACCGGTTTATTTCGCAAATTTAGTTTTAGGCATAGAAGTAACAGGTGATTTATCTCTATTATGTGAACCTGTTTATTTATATGTTGTGAATTTTTTTATTTCCAAATAATTTAACCAAATACTCGAAAAAAAATCATGCTTAGTGTGGAACAAAATTTGTGATACTTGATTGTTACTAGTACATTATTGATTTGTAGAGAAGTACAGTATTGTCAACCACCATTCCATTGAAGGTTAGCTGCGATCAATTAGAATTCTGAATTATTGAACTTGTACACGCCTCTAACTTAGTAAAGTTTGTTATATATAATATTTTGCAGGGGAATCTCGTTACAACGACAGTATATAGTTGGAGTTGGACCTTAATTTGTCATTTTGCCGAAACATTGACTGTACAAATGAAATATATTAAAAAAAGACGAAATTATTTATAAATCATACTTCTGTAATTCGTTTTTCAAAAAGAGAAAGCTTCACAATCTTTTGTCCCTTTATTACGCCTCTATATTTTAAACTACAGTACCTTAAAATATAAAATTTTAATTAATGTCAAAATAAAATCATTAAATTTTTAGATATCACCTATATCACTTTTTTATGCACATGTAAATTATCTTGGCATTTTAATTTATTTTAGTTAGCATCAAAAGTTTGCAAATATACACCAATGTAGATAAATTATATACGTTAATTTTTCAACTTTTTTATATAAAATTGATATTAATAAGTGATAATTTTCTATGTATATGTAGAGAAAATAATATAAAATAACGTCTAATGATTTAGTTTTGACATATAAAGTTAAAAAAATTATTATTAAAAAATAATAAAAACAGACATAATGGAGGTATAAAAAATAAAAACATTTAAATCTTCTCTTTTCAAATTTATAATAAAAATATTTATGCTTCAATTTTTTTTAAATGTAATTCCACACACTGATGGCAATAAATGACGCGGTGCTCCCATGCCTATTGGGTCTTGCCTTTAAACAATTGATCTGTTCGGCCCACTTTGATCGATGGGGGCAGATCGAACTGTAGGCACGATGCGTAGGTAAGGCCCACCGTGCAGCCTTGAATAGTATATTTATATAAATCATATTTTAATATTTTAAAGAGAAATGTTGTGACACCCGAGCTATCATATGTGAGCGCGACCCCCTAACTAGTTTAACAGAAAAAAAAAAAAAAAACTTTCCAATTTTAACTAATTTTCATTTTCAGTGCTTATATTTGAACTTTTAAAGTTCTATTCATAACCTTTGAGAATTTAAATATCTATCTGCAAATATTTAAATCATAAATATGTGTAATTTTAACTCTTAACAACTTTTGTTTTCAAGCCAAAAAAGGAAAGATTAATTTCATCCACTTTTTTTTATTTTTTCTATAATCATTCTCGTCTATTTTTCTGACGATCCGTGATGAATTTTGCGAATCTTAAAATACGAATGTTTTCTACTCGATTTTCTCTTTCAAATGAGATCCATGAAGAATTACTTTTGAGTTATTTTCAAGTCGTTTATTTTTTTGTTTTTGAAAGTAAATCCTATGAGCATTTTAAATTTTCAAAATTTTAAACATCAGTCTACAACCATTTAAAGATTTGATGTCTACCATTTAAACTACTACGTTCAAGCATTTAAACCTCTGATGTCGATCATATAGTATCACGCTTTTAAAGCTCTGTCTAGAACAGTTTAAAGTATTTGTGTCAAGCATTTAAAGTAGTTGTGTCAAACATTTTTTAAATATTTTCCATATCAGATTTAAAAGGTTGTAGACTGAGGTTTAAAAGCTTGAGAATTTAAAGTGTTCATGTGCTTTACTTCCAAAATATTTAAAACAACGACTTGAAAAAAACTTAAAAATATTTTTCTTCATAGATATCATTTGAAAGAGAAAGTCGAATAGAAAACATTTGTATTTTAAGATTCGCAAAATTAATTACGGATCAGAGGAAAAATGAATGACAATGATCAAAGGAAAAAAAAAAGAATAAGTGAAAGGAATCTTTTTTGTTTTACTTGAATACAAAAGTTTTAAAACTACTCAGATTTATGATTTAAATGTTTTCCAATAGAGGTTCAAATGGTTGCGAGTGGCATTGTAAAATATTATAAACAGAGCTTTAAAAGATTGAATATGAGAGTTGGAAATAGAAGTTAGAGATTGCAAAAAAATAACTTCCATAAAGATTGCAAAATTAAATTATATTAACAACCCAATACTAAAAAATAAACTTTCCATTTATTAATGAAGGGGAGAAAAATCAGGGAATTGCTGAGAAGGTGTTTGATAACATGCTTCAGAGAAAAATCAGGCCGAAGTGTTGAATGCCATTATCAATGATGTTGCCCGATTAAAGATTGCTAGTTAACTTGTGCGCTGCTTTAAGAATTACTACAATACACGTACGTAATTGACATCTTATATGTCCTCACAACAACCATGAGATCAGCTTTGACCCGTTTCTTGGTCATCTCATCCAAAATTTTACCATCACCTTCCATGTTCAATTATATTGTTCAGTGGACCCAATGAACAACTCCAGACCAGCACCTTCCATGTTCATTTGTTCAGTGGATCCAATGAACAACTCCAGACCAGATGCGGTGTTTTGATTGGGGGCGATTTGATGAGAGGAACTGACAGATAGCAACAGTAGAAGAGAGAGAGATGTACCTGGAGTAAGGGTGAAAACAGTATGAATAATATCCGATTCTATTTGATCCATATTCGAAAAATTAGATGTGGTCCACCCAATCAAAATTCAAAGAATATGGATGGAAGTATGTGGTCCACATCTAATTTTTCAACCATATCTTTCAACCAGGGCCTTGAAAGAGTCTATTGGTCCCTCATACTTCCATCTATAACGCAGTTAATAAACTATTAACACACAAGATCAGGAAAAAGATACTACGCTTAAGGTTCACAAACTAATGCAAGACAGCAGATACCGATAAATTACAAGTAATCTAAAGCCATTCAAAATGAAGCAAACAACAGGAGCAAAGACAATGATGGTTTTCAGTCAGAATTCAGCTGGTAAAGTCTGGCGTCATGCACCAATCATCATGACTGAATGGTTTTACCTATACAGAACCTTGAGTATCATAATAATCCCATCATATTAGAAGTATCTCGTATACCTATATAACAGATATATCAATTATGCCCCTCGCTCAATTTCCAAAAATACCCAAACCAACCCGCCCCTGGCGGGCGGACCCACATAGGTCCAGCCCCCCCTGCCCCCCCCCCCCCCCCCCCCACCCCCCCAGAATCCTGATTTGTAATTTGAGTTAAATTTAGAATTAAAATTAGAATAAATTCTTTGAATAGTAGATATTCAATATCCGAATATCCGTGTGGATATGGATACTGATATGGTTTTATGTTTCAATTATCCGTATCTGAATAGTAGATATATATCATATATTTTAATATATATTATGAAAAATATTATTATTCACCATTAAAATTAGATAAATATTATGAATTTGATATTTTTTAATATTATTTTAATAAATATTCGATCCGATTCGTATTCATATATGTATCCGGCTGATATCCAATTTGTATCCGTATCCAAAAAATTAAAAAAAATATGGATATGGTTTTACCACTATCCGCTACCAATTCGCTCCGTTTTCACCTCTAAACTGGAGTTTGAAAGAAACTGAGTCAGATAGCAGAGAAGTGCGATTGAAAAAGTAGGCCCGTAAGAAACAGAGAACAAATATATTTTCGCATTACATCACGTGACAAATTAAATTATCTTGTACTAAATTAAATATAAAAGCTCGGCCCAATTTGGCCCAATTAAATTGTTTGACTAAACCCTAACATTATTTCATTCGCCTCTTAAAGCGCCGTTCTCTTCCGATTTCGTCCGAATTACGCGATTTGCTCCTCTATTGCTGAGTTTGAATTTTTTTTCTTTATTTTAATTTCCTTCCTTAGAAGGTTGTGCGAGTTCTATTTGTGGCTCAATTGCAGTACCTATATGTTGACATTGTATTATGGGATTGTTCAATTGATTTTCTCTACGATTTATATTACTTTCCGATTCTCTTGTTAGGATTTATACAAACAGTTCCATTGTACTTGCAGAGATATCTTTAATTTTATAACTTCAAGTAAAAATTGAGCATCAGATTTAGTCCCATCTGCGCCTTTGTATGCTTTTGGGAGTTGTAATGGTGCTAATAGCGACTCTGTTGGAGTTTGTCAGGCTTCAAGTATTCTCGTTTGTATGCTTGAAGTTTGGAATATTCTTCAAACATTTATCTAATTCTCAACATTTACTGCGAAATTACACATGCTTTGTCGATTTTAAGTTTTACTTGGGTGTTTGCGAAGGAGGTACTAATGATTTTACTGAGCAAATGAAGAAGTGATATTCTAAAATTGAGCTTTGCCAATGATTTAATCACAATCGAGCTTTTTAAAACTGATGCTCAGTTATACATTGGGTAAATTTTGGTCGGGTTTGGGTTTGGATTTGGATTTGGGTTGTTCGTACTTTTGATCTTTCACAGAGATGGTAATATCTGGCAGGTTAAAAGGTTGGTAAAAATGTTTTATTTTATTCTCAAACAGAGTTTGGACCATGTTGAAATCACCCAATCTAAGAGATATCCTTCATCAGTTAAATTTTGTTATTTTCACAAAACAATGAGCTCTGTATTTGTAGAAATGAATGTGTGTTGGGAGATTAGAAGTTCAAGTTGCCTCGCATTAATGCTCATATTTTCTATAACTAAGTTTCTTTTTAGTTTTAAAATTTCAATCAGATATTAATAATTTAGGTCCTCCTAACTTAAAATAATTAACTTAATTTTTTTTTTTAATTTGAGCCTTCCTCATGCATGTTGTTTTCTCTAACTTGCTCTTATGTATGAATTTGGGTTATTGTATGTCAGCACTGTAAAAGAGAGCAGTGCAGTGTCAGTTCATGATGTACCGATTGGTACCGAAAATTTAGCTGGTTGGAAAGGGAAATTTTTATCCGTAGAAATAAAAAAAAATGAAGAGAGAGAAATAGAAAGAGTACATCATATTTTTAATTGGTAGAAAGATGGGTAGGATTTATACCAATTTTAAAAATAAAAAGTTTGGATCGGTAGGAATTTTACTGATCCAAATCAGTTTGTTTTTTTTCTTTTAATTTTTTCTAGTAAAATAGAATTTGTTTTTAGAAAAAATAGAAAAAATATTTTAAAATTTAAATATAATAGAAACATTCCATCTATTTTTTGAAAAAAATTCATATTTTAATAGAAATCTAATATAAGAATTCTCTCTATCTATATATCAGATTAAAAAAAAAAGTTTGGATTAGTAGAAATTTTACCGATCTTTCTACCAATTAAAAATATAAGATACTCTTTCTGTTTCTCTCTCTTGCTTTTCTTAATTTCTACATATAAAAAATTTCCGTTGGTACTATGTTGCAATTGTCTACCATTTTACTTGGGTCATGTTTTATTCGTCGAGTTCTCCAAAAGGGGTTTATTTTTCCAGAGTTTAGTTTTTGAGAAGTAATTGTAAGGCCTACAGCGGCTGTGTAAACACCAAAAAAAAAAAAAAAAAATCTCCGAGAGTTACAAACACAACAGATTATATTCGATATGAATTATATAATTCATATCTTATTTTTTTTTCTCAACATACCGTATCAAACATGTTATTATAATATAAATTGAAAATATTATTCTAATCAAAATTATATTGTTGATCATAATAATATTATGCGTACAATAATAATAACTCTAAATTATATTGTAATTTGATGGTGCTTTGATCAAATCTAAAACATATCATTACATTGTATTCAATTTTAGAAAATTTATCTTTTTTTTTACATATATTATTCCTATATTTTGTACTATATCAAATCGGGTTCAGATTTGAGTTATATAGGTAAATTAAAATCGTAACTCTCTATTATAATGTCGGGTTCGGATATAATCAAGGTTCTAAATAGCGTTTATAGCGTCGTAGCGGGAAGGCTGAAAAAAAAGCTATAGCGAATAGCGTCGCTATAGCGGAAGCTATTCCAAATAGCGTTTTTTTTTTTACATTTCGTATATTCAATATTTGTACTAAATATCAACATTATCTAAGGTCTCATAGAACAATAAATAACTCCAAAGTAATTAAGAAATTATAATATTCATATTGAACCCG
The DNA here is from genome assembly GCA_025461125.1 of Carex kokanica. Taxonomy (NCBI): domain Eukaryota; kingdom Viridiplantae; phylum Streptophyta; class Magnoliopsida; order Poales; family Cyperaceae; genus Carex; species Carex kokanica. The sequence goes on from JAJGRX010000376.1 coordinate 823,956, forward strand.
TATAAAGTCCAAATTGCGGTTCAAAATATCCATAGTAATATCATAAACTATCGATTTTTTCTATTAAAAATATCTTAAGTATCATGATTCATGACATAATCTATTTTTTTTTTCTATTCAAATTTTAATTCCGGTTTGGACTTTTTTTCTATTCAAATTTCAATTTCTATTCCCAATTTCAAATTGATTTATTTGTAGCAAGTAGCAACAAATTCAATTTCGGTTTGAGATTTTTTTTATCTTAATTTAAAACCCATATAAATTGCTTAAAAAAAAAAAAAAAAAAAACTCATATTGTATAGCGCAAATAGCGCTGTAGCGGACCGCTATAGCGTTGTAGCGGCCGCTATAGCGGCCGTAGCGCAAATAGCGCATTTTGATGTCGTAGCGTAGCGTTTGGGGTCCAAAAACGCTATAGCGCGCTATTTAGAACACTGGATATAATTGTGATACAATATAAAACTATTAATAATATAACTGTATTCATAATACAATCAGTTATATTTAGATTGCTTTTAAATAATAAGTGTGAACGTTTAAACAAATATGTGCCAAACATGTATTCTATCTAAAATATATTATTTGAAAAGTTTACTTCATTACCATGTAATGCCAAGGAATATTATTTCAGAGTATGTGACATTATCATGTTTGGTTCGCGCATGGCTATTGCTTCAGCATTCCATGAAATGCCATTACTATGTTTGGTTCGCACATATATTGATATTGCAATGGCTATCAATACATGTCTTCACTACTTTTAAATTATTAACTAAATAATGTCCAAAAAATTAATTTAAAGTTCGCATAAATATAAGTCGAACCAATCAAATCATTGAATCAATCGAATTAGAAATTGAATCAAATAATACATTTAATTCGTTTCAATCATATGAATATAAAAATTTAATATTATAACCAATCTTAATAATTATTTACTCATTAGTATGTAGTAATATATGTAGTTTTACATTACTAACATTTAATATAACAATGAAAAAAAATTATTACATAACCAAAAAAAATATTATAACATAAACTTTTGATCCTTTTCGCATTGATTCATAACAAAAATGAAAAAAGAAGATAAAAAACGAAATAATAACAAGCTGGTCCAGAGCAGTTATTTTGCTCTAAAACTGGTCCAATAACGTACCAGTAACAAGATGTACAAATCAGAGATCTAGAAACATATTAGTGATGAAGCATCAGCCTTACTTGAATCTACATAGTAACGTTTTAGACTAAAACCATGTTAGTAACGCACCAGTAACGTACCAGTAACAAGATTAGTAGCCTTACTGATGAAAATTAGAAATTCAGATTAGTAACATACCTTAGATTGTACCAGTAACATACCAGTAACAAGATGTACAAATTAGTGATGCACAAATCAGAGATCTAGAAAAAATATAACTTGACTGTAACATTAATCTTGTCTTTATTTGCCTCTTCCAAGACTCATTCCGGCTGCTTACGGGCTTTTTACAAAAAAAAATAGTTTAAATAAATTCAAAAGAAAAAAAATATATATTATAAAAAGTCTTCAGTGATGCACAATTCATATAAAAAAATTATATAATTCTTGACTGTAACATTATTCTTTATTTGCCTCTTCCAAGACTCATTCCGGCAGTTCAGTCAAAGAATTGAATAATACGCCCAAAAAGGATGCATTAATAATCACCATCAGGATAATTGTTTTAATATTAGTAGAGGCATCCACTAGCAACTATTATATGATTAGCATCAGTTAACTGATGCTCTTAGACTAAAACCTGCAATAACATGACCTTGCTTCACCAATGAAGATAAGATTCGGCCTTTCTAATTTTCTTCGGACCTAAAAGGTTATTTTGCAATGACATGTTGCAATATGTCTGCATCAGCCTTACTCCCAATCTAACTGATAAGAAGCCCAAAACCTGCAATAACATACCATGTCCCTCTGTACCTCAACTAGTAGGAATTTTCAATTTCACAATGAAAAGAGAACATACCATGTCCCTCTATACCATAACAACAGTAACAGTTACAGAGTTCAACAGATATCAGATTAATCTTCAAGCATAAGAATTAATTGGTACCAGTGTAACTTTGGCTTAGTTGGTACCAGTGTCAGCACGTGCCTACTTAGTTGGTACCAGTATAATCACAGTGAAATAACTACATTAGGACCGGTTTTGCATGGTTTGACAGAAAGTACATTTCTTCAGGTCGATGCCATACCACTGGAAAAGGTACCAGAAATAATTCACCAGTACCACTTATGTGTTGTGAAAATGTGCCGTTTTGACTCCACTCTCATAGCCAAAGCATCTCAAATGAAGCTCCTTGTGCAATTTGGTGTCGGCCTAGAGGCGGACGGATAGATTAGTGATGAGGAGCTGGATAGATTAGCGATGGGTTGAGGCGGACGGAAGCGGCGAAGAGGAAAGGCGGAGATGACGCCGGACTGGTGGCGGCACGGCCGAAGTAGAGTGGAGAAAGGAGAGAAGGTGCCGGAGATCGACGTCATTGACGAGCTTGGGTTGGTCTCGGGGAGAAACTAAGAAGGAGAAGAGGAAAAGAGTTTCACCGAAAGAAAATAAAATAATCGCGCGCTGGATTGTATTTCCGTCGAGCAGGCATCGAAAAATTCTGCGTTTTTTTGCTATCGCGATAGCCACAAATCAGGTCATCGGCATAGCAAGGATTTTGCCAAACACGGACATCGCTTTCCAGGGAATTACAATGTCAAAGAATCACCTTCGAAAAGTATGAACCAAACGTCCCCTAGGAGAGACGGGCATCGGCACTTTGAACGGAAAGGTATCCTCTGTAGTACTGCATTATTGTACGAAATTCCAATTAAAAAATAGTTTTTTCGAACCAACCGTAGATGCACGGAGCATTTTAAAATTTGTGTCATGTTATGTAAGATCTATACGGATTGAAAGTTTGAAACAGACAGTGCAGATTCCTCATTCTACACGGTAAAAAACTCTGCTGGATCTAAAACTCTGAATCCACTAAGAACTACAACAACAAATTCATACCTTTCTATATTAAGGGCTGGATTGAAACAAATATTGCAATCCTGTTTGTTTGTGCTGAACTGCTCATAGCCGACGAATAAGAGGCCAGTCCCAGCCCAATCAACTGGAACTACCTTGTCCATGACTCATAGCAGTCCTTGTTTGTCTGTTTTTTTTTTTTGAAAAAAAGGCACGAAAGCCCATTTCATATAAGAAACGTTATGGTAACTTACAATCCAGTATGTTCAGTTTGTAAGTAGTGATGACCACCAAAACTAGCAAAGCACAAAGCACAAAAGACATAAGCCCTTCGTTTTAAAATCCACCAAAACACAAACCGAAAATAATAAGTGAGCTAAGCCTCATTTCCTTGTTTGTCTCTCAGGCCTAGCCCAAACAAATGGAACTACCTGGTCTGCTGGTGCCTATGATTAGATCATTAGTTATTCACTTACGAGGAGAGCTTTTTAGCCCACTGTAACAATTGGAAGCCGAACACGCTGCCTCCTAGAGTGGGAAAAACGTACCGTGACTAACCCGTGCCGTGATTTTGGTCTTGTGCCATGTTGTACCATGCTGTGCCATGTTCAAGTTAATTTTTCACGTGTTGTGCCGTGATCAAAATGTCAAGAGATAGTCACGGTACGTGAATGATCACACCACGTGAGTCACGCCGTACCCAAACGTGCCGTGACCAAACGTGACTCGCGTGACTCACGTGACTATTTGATCATAATATAGGGTAGTTTATTCAAGATTCACCATTTGTTCAAGATCTAACGGTCCTAATTACACATGACTCGTGTGATCACGTGCCGTGACTAGATATTTCGCGTGACGTGCCGTTCCGTGCCAAATTTTCAAAAAATAGCTAGGCACGCCAATGGTCACGGTACGGAACACGTGACTCATGGCACGTAACCGACACGCGTGCCGTGCTGTTCCGTGTAGTAACCGTGCCGTTCCATGATGAAACCAGCTCCCCCGTGCCATTTTTCCCACTCTACTGCCTCCCTTCATAAGCAAGAGGGGGCAAAAGTTGAAATCTACACCTTATAATTGTTTGCTTTTTTATATCAAGAAATAATAAGAAAGAAAACACAGAGTAAGTTTTTTAATTAATGAGATTTTGTTTTGTACACCTCAAATAATTATTCTTTGTACCACTATTGTAAGGTCCATCATTGCATATCCCACTTCAACGAAGCGCACAAGATCAACAAAATGGATTGATTTTTCTAATTTCTTTTGTTAATCATTGTGTAAGCCATCCCTCTTTTGTGCAGCAAGGGAAAATTCCTGTCCCAAATTACCTCCTAGGTTAGTCCTAGATTAGGTGAAGATTTGATCAAATCTCCAAATTAACCATGAAGCCAGTAAAAAGAAATATAATCGATTAATTTTGTGAAGCGGCAGATTACATGATGTTTCCCCTTCCACGTTGCAGGGTTGGTGGCCAACATGGCAACATACATAATCACAAGTGGAGGTAGGGATAATTAACTCTTTCTTAGTTACTACCACTATCCAAACTCCAATTCATCCACAATCTTCCAAACTAGTATTTTAGGATATCAATTTTGTTTTTTCATGACAATAATTTTGGGTGATGTTCTTGTCGGCAGACAATTTAGGAACCACCGTATAACCGGTAGTATAACCAACTCAATAAGTACTGTAGTCTTTCTTTCCATAAACATTATATTGAAGTGTATTTGCAGTTATATATTTTTTTTCTTCAGTGGTACTGTCTAATATTATATGACGATTGTTCTATAATTTTTTATGTAAAAAGTTGTGGTAGCTTTTTGCTTTTCTATTCATTAGTATTTTAAAATTCTAAAATAAAAATAAAATAAAATTGTTCAAGTTATTATTTAAGGGTAGCGGTGTAAACAGAGTGAATTCGGAGCGGATAATGCTAATACCAAATCCATATTCACATTTCAATTAATGGATATAGTAAAATTTAAAATCAATTCCATCTTAAACAGATACAAATATAGAGCGGATAATTCACGAATAAGGATTTGAATACAGATACGAAAAGAATAATTATCGGATAATTATGTTATATAAACTTTAAGATATAAATACTCATAAAGAAAACTAAAAAGAAAATAAGAAAAACAAATTTATGAATAAGAAACATTAGTCCCACATTGCTATTAAAGATCCATTAAAATAACGGCTTCCATTAAAATAGCAACTTGTCACAAACAATAGAATAGCACTTTTGTGCGTCTGCCAATAACTCTTGATCTTGTGCAAAGCAAATTTAGAAAGCTATGAAACTTTTTATGGTGCATCTCCAATAAGGCTATCCATTGACCGAATTATAGTATTACTCAAATGTGAATTCATTAAAATTTTACAGGATACACATGTGGATCCATATCTAATAAAAGTTTTAAGAATTCAAATACGTACGGATCCATATCTATTATCATAGCGAATTTTGGATCAAATTTGGATATGTTGGATTTCAATTAAAATATCTAAATATAATTATGAATGTTTTATTTTTCACATACATAACATAACACAAATAACTATACTTATTTTATATTATAAACGTATATATTAAGAATAATTACGTTAACTAAATTGATTTACAAGATTAATTATGATTAAATATTTTTAAATGTGCGTGATACATTTAACTGCGGAACAACTCAAATTATGTTTAGTATAACAAAATAACATTACTGGTCATATCTTAACAGATTTCGAATTTGTATCGTGCAAGATTCAAATTACAAAATCAACAAAGTGAATTATTTTTTGAGATTCACATGTCAATCTAATAAATTATCGAATATATTTTCAAGATTGATATGCAGATACATTCATGTGGATTCGATTCTTCAGTATAGATCAGTGGAGTGAGGCTATGGTGCTATGCATAGCACCAATGGCTAGTGTACTACGGCTCAATATGGTACTTTTTAAAATTCTAACGGTCGATCCGAACCATTCAATGTGATATCCATATGAATATGTACTTGCAAACTAAATTTTATATTTTTTCGAATTTTTTTACTATTTTTTTAGATAGGTAGAAAAATCAGTGTTTTTTGAAAATCCTGGACCATCAAAATTCTACCTATCTAAAAAAATAGTAAAACAATTTGAAAAAAATATAAAATTTAGTTTGAAAATACATATTCATATGGTTATCACATTGAACGGTTCGGATCGACCGTTAGGATTTTAAAAAGTATCATATTGAGCCGTAGTACACTAGTCATCCGTGCTATGCATAGCACCATAGCCTCACTCTAGATCAGTGTTATCAGAACTAAACTGAACCGGCGGTTTAACAAAAAAAAAAATCAGAACCAGTCACCTATCCGGTTTGGTTCGGTTGAAGGATTGTTTCTGTAATTGAACCGGAAAAACCTAATCAATTAACCGATTTTTATTGAAAAACCGGAAACCAATTTTTAGAAGAAAAAAAAAAAAACAGGTTTATGCATGTTCTATTTTTTTCACGTGCATCCAATGAGAAAGAGAGAGTAATAGCCTATAGGTCACGTGTTCCCAAACTAGATGTGAAAGTGTGTAATTTTTTAAAGTTAGTCAACAACATATTCTTTTTTTTATCTCATTTAATTTTTCATTAGGACCCTCATATTTTAAATATTATAGAGACTTAATCAAGTATAGCATACTATATAATTATTCATAATACATAAGAGACGAACGAAGATTTCAATTTACAACAATCTACTGACAATTGGACTTTGCATTAGAAATGGACTTTGCATTAGAAGCACAACACGTTTTGGATTTGTTTTAGGAGTTGGGATGAGTCATCAAACCCCTAACAACATCATATTGGCGCCCATTGAAAAGCAAGAGAGGAAAATTAAAGAAAATTGAAGGAAATGGAAAAATGCTTTGACCTCATTTGAGGATCATGCCCGCTATAATTAAAGTTTTTATCTTGGAAATTCTAACTAAAAAGCTAAGGTTTCTGTCAAAGTTTGGTTAAGTGGTTTCTCTAAATTTACCTTATTATCCTTTATATTAATTTAATTTATATTAATATTCTTAACATATTATCATGGGCGGATCTAGGTATAACAAAGGGACTGCTTAGCTACTTCTATGATTTCAATTTTTTTTAATTATGTATATTGAAATTTAATTTAATTTTTATTTTTCTTAAATTTTTTATTATTTAGCCCCTCTCATAAAATGCTAAATGTATCCTAGTAGCTTAGTGGTTAGAATTTCATTTAATTGTCATGGAGATTTAAATTCAAATTACAGTGATCATACATTATGTATTTATATTTCAGTCTCTTGTCTAAATTTTCTAGTTCCGCCACTGCTTATAGTCCTAGCCTTTATACACGTTCATTGTAGAATAAACCATTGAATCATCACTACAACTTGTATAACACGTGTGCATCGGGAGCAGGGTTTCCAATAAGCATCAGTATGAAATTCGTCTGATGTTCCACTTAAACCGTCTAACTGCATTGGAATTAATGAGAAAAACATTATATATTCACTAATCTCAATTGCTCTATGAATCTAAACTGTCTGTGTGAATTTCGACGCGAAATAGATGATTAAATCAAACATCGGATGGATTTTGGTCCAATGCTCGTTGAAAGCCCTCCTCTATGGGATTTCTTAATTACATGGCAAAATTGTAGAAATTACAGGGAGAGGATATATATAATTGAAGGAGGGGCAGAATGGTAAAATTAAAGTGGAGGGAGCCATGACCATGAACCGTTTTTGCGCGCCTGCTGAGAAAGATTAAGAACATAAGGTGGATTGTCCACAATTAAGTTCCCCGCTCTCTCAATGGATAGAAGTACATAGTGGATTGTTCCCACGCTCAGCTCCATAGTTACCAGTGGGACCCGCCGTTCTCTCTTCTGAACTTTGTATCTACCCAGGTTGTTCTCAACTCCCAAGTTCCTTGTGCAATTTTAGACTGAATTTTTTTATTTTGAGAGAGGAAAAAAAAAAAAATCCGGATTTCAAATCCATAATCTTTCACACAAAGGTGTTGATTTTTACAAGCTCTTGATCTTTTTTTTTCTACATATATAGAGAAAATGATAAATATTATATATAACAGTTATATTTTGATGTTTAAATTTTACATTTTAAAATTTAAGTTATTGTAGCTTTAAAAGTTGAGACATGAGACACAAAAAATTAAAGATATTTGAATCCTTCTCAAAAAAGAATATACAGAGATTCTGGAGTAGATCTAAGGTGCCATTAAGCTCACCAAACCCTCTGGTTAGCTTAACTTCAAAACCTATCAGAATAGATTCAATTAACAAACTCAAACCGTTAAAACCGATCTACTTCACGAGTGAAATGTGTTTACATGTCTAATATATAAAATTTTGACTTAATTTAGTTTAAAATCAAGTGGTAACAAAATGAAGATTTATAAGTTAATTTTAATGCGTTGATATATTAATTATTTTTTTATCATTTAACTTTAAATTTAATTAATTTGAAAATATTATATGTAAATACATCACTTGTAAAGTAAATCAGTTGTTTCAATATTTTAATAAAATTGTTAATTAAAGTTAATTTAATAAATTTTAAAATTAAATTCACAAAAAATTTAGATAAGTTTAAAAACACCTTAGTTCTATTCACTACTACAGAAATGGTAATCGTACACTGCATATCGTACACGATTTTGCCAATTTTATATAAAAACCATGTACCAAATTGATTTTTTGAAAGCCCAAAAAATCTGTGGGAAGCCTGCACGGATATTTATTAAAGAATCTGTGTAGAATTGCTTGGAAAAAATGAACCGTGTAGAATTTATTAGAGAGCTACACGGATATTCAACAAAAATCCGTATATGAATAGCTACACGGATATTTGATAATAAATCCGTGTAGAAAGATAAGAATTGTACACGGCTATTTATAAAACATATCCGTGTATGAATGGTTAGAGAGCTACACGGTTTTTTTTATCAAATATCCGTGTAGAAAGGGTAATGCTACACGGATTGTTTTTTAAATAACCGTGTATGAATATTTAGAGAGCTATATGGATTCTTAAGTATAAATCCGTGTAAAAAAGTCTTTGTAGGGTTTTGTCCAGTAAAATTAATTAGTATTTTTTTTATTGGTATAAAAGCCCTCTCCTTCCAGCACCGTTTTGATCAAGTAATTTATACTGTCTCTCTCTCGCTCTCTCTGTATTGAATGTTGATCTGATTTCTGCAAATGCTAGCAACTGGGATCAGAGATCTTTGAAGTTTTTATTTTCTCCTCTCTATCTTTATAAGGTTAGAATATATATATATATTTCCTTTTCTTCCTCTAATTTTCTGTTACTTATTATTGCTTATTTAGGTCATGTGTAATTCATGCATGCTTGATTTTTTAAGATAATGCAAAAATGGCGGAAAGTTCGGCTGAGCGGGGAGCCCAAGCGTGGGGGCGGCCACGTTTGAAAAAAAATTGAAAATTTGGAAAAAAATTGAAATTCGAAAAAAAAATTGAATTTAAAGGAGAATTTTTATTCTCTATTATGCATGCATGCACATATATGTTGATCAAATGTATTTTTTATTGGAGATGCAATATGTTGGAGACCTTTAACCAAGATGCATCATGTCATGGATCACATGGGCACTGTCTTTTGATATGTTGGATTAATACAACTAGTTTATATGAAATTTTGGTCCAAACTAGATCATAACCAAGAGTTTTGGTAACATGAGCCCAACTTAACGAAAAATGGGCCAAACCTTGATCACATGGTTACTAAGTGGTAATGACATAACTTTTATACAAACATTATATTAGATCTTGAGGAGTATATGTTATATGGATCACATGGGATTGTATATGTACAAAATGCAATATCTATATATGTTGATGCTTTTATGCTTTTATGTTTTTTTGTTATATATGTTGATATTAGAATTTTATGCTTTTATGGTTTCGGTTAGAATTTTGTAATGATAAATATGAATTTGTATAATTTTGTAATGCTAAATATGGATTTGTATAATTTTGTTTAATTTCGTGTACATGAATTTTAAATTGCTATCTGAAAAATTTTAATACTTGCTAGCAAAATAGGAGGCTAGCAAAAAAAAAAAAACTAAAAAAAAAATTATAAGACAATCCTACACGGATATTTAACAAAATTCCGTGTAAGAAGAGTAATTTATAAAATAATCCATGCACGAATACATTTCTACACGGATTATTGGATAAATGTCCGTGTAGGATTGTTTCCTACATGGACATTTATCCAATAATCCGTGTATGAATCTATTCGTACACGGATTATTAGATAAATATCCGTGTATAATTGTTAAGAGAGCTACACGGATATTTAGTTTAAAGTCCGTGTAGAAAGAGGAGAGCTACACGGATATTTATCTAATAATCCGTGTATAAAGATTAATCGTAAGAGAAATCTTACACGGATGTTTAGGTAATATCCGTTTAGCTCGGTTATATTGAGAGCGACACAGGTAGGTGTTCGTACACGGCTGTTTATAAAGTAATATGTGTAGAAATCGTTACAATCGCACACGGGTAAATATCCGTGTGTAGTTATTGACTTATTCTTACACTCTCGCTTTATACACGGCAAAAAATCCGTGTAACTCCTCTATTTATGTCCGTGTACAATCTCCTTTTCTGTAGTAGTGATTTAACACAACTCATTCCACCTTTATTGTGGATTCTTTTGGTTATTATTTAGGACCCCACATAAGAATAAATTTTAGGAACGTACAGGCTCCAGCGTGGCAATTTGGCATGTGGAACACCACCGTGTCGACTTGGCAGTCGGGTTCCTTCGTTAATTGGGTTGGGTATGACTGTATAAATTAACGATCCACATATCCCATTATTAATTTATTTGCAACAACCAAATAAATAAAAACTTAAAAATTAAATTATTCATTATATATGTCGACACGTCGTATTGGATATTCCTTTGACGTACTGCATATTCATTTCATGTACTCCACTACTTCATGTCGTACTTCCAAAAGAGAAAGTTTTTTTTTTATATAATGATACGCTTCTTCAGTAGAGAAGATGTTTTATGAATAACTATGAATAACACAATTCAAAGAAGATATCAGACAAGTAGTCTTGTAGTAATTACATAATTTGGATGTAAGTTATGATCATGTGCAATTGCATCAGGGGTATCGATCATAGCAGGGTATCAGCATTCTGATTAGGGGTGCAAAGGAGATCAGTCCTATAGTTGAAGTGAGTTCGCAGAAAGAATTAGGACCGTTAGATATGATCTACATTATTTTATTTTTGCACTTGTTAAAAATTATGATATTTCAACTTTGTTGTGTTTGTTTTCAAGAGTTTGTAAAAATATACTGATGTTGATAATTTCTAGATGTTTATTTTTCAACTTTTTAATTCACATAAGTATAATCAAAATGTGATAATTTTTTATGAGCACGTAGTGAAAATCATATAGATTACATCTAACAGTTTTATTTTGAATTTTATGTTTTAAATTTTGGGTTATTAATGTTTTCAAAAATGAAGGCACGGTGGAGGCACAAAAAATAGAGGTGTTTGAATTGTCCTCATTTACAAATCTAAATCTATTTTCTAGAGCTGTAGATAACCAGATTACAGTAGCCAAAGCACTAGAGGGGGCACATAAATCTAGAATTTAGGAGAGTTAACTGGTGTTCTTAGAGTAGACTGGCAACAGTTGGTGGATCAGTTAAACATGGTTGTGATGTGTAGAGATAAATTAGATGTCTTAAAGTGGCGATGGACTCCTAATTGTAAATTCTCTGTAAATTTCTTGTACAAATAGCTTGATTATGGGGTATAAAAAATGAAGAGTGTATATATTACAATATGGAAATCTAGAATTTCTTTTAAATTAAAATCTTTTTTATGGTTGATTAAGAAAAATAGGATTCTCACAACGGTGAATCTTAGTAAAAAAAAGGTTGGCAAGGGGATGTGAATTGTCTTTTTTTGTGGTTATCCGAATGAAATGATCATCTTTTTGTGACTTAGCTCTTTTATAATTAGCTGTATATAATCATGGATTGCCGAATTCAATAATTTTCAATTTGCTTATACAAAAGTAGATGAATTGTGGTTGATTGATTCCTCAATCCCCTTAAAAGATAAGCTCTTATTAGAATTAGTAAGAGGAGCTGTTATTTGAACAATGTAGTTAGCTAGAAATAAACTTGTTTTCAAGGGGTACAGACTAATTAATCCCATAAATATATATAGGAGCTCAAATATTATCTTTAGCTAATTTTTGGGTTAATCTGGGGGTGATGGTTCTAAATTGAAGTTATCATTAATTTTATCTAGTGATGTTTTCAATCTTCCAGTTTAATTTTTGGATTGGCAAGGGGAAGTGAATTTTTGGGTTAATTCTAGGGGTGATAGCTTCATGTTACATGAAGGAACAGATGAGGAAGAGCTAGAAGAAGGGGGCATTCCTCTTTTGTGTGGAATAGGCCAAGGTTAAGGTTGATAAGGGGAAGACACTCGAAGGAATGATGGTTAGGGTTTGTGTGCATTTTGTGTGTTTTGTGGTTTCTAGTTAATATAGCTTTCTAGTCTTATTTTGATGTGAAGGTTGTGTTCTTTTATTAGCTGTATGTGGTTTATTTACCTTATGATGTTTAAGATGGATTGCAGTTTGTGTTTTGCACAAGGTTTTAAATAGCGTTTATAGCGTCGTAGCGGGACGGCTAAAAAAAAAGCTATAGCGAATAGCGTCGCTATAGCGAAAGCTATTCTAAATAGCATTTTTTTTTTTTTTTACATTTCGTATATTCAATATGTGTACTAAATATCAACATTATCTAAAGTCTCATAGAACAATAAATAACACCAAAGTAATTAAGAAATTATAATATTCATATTGAACCTGTACAAAGTTCAAATTGCGGTTCAAAATATTCATAGTAATATTATAAATTATCGATTTTTCCTATTAAAAATATCTTAAGCATCATGATTCATGACATAATCTATTTTTTTTTTCTATTCAAATTTTAATTTGGTTTGGACTTTTTTTCTATTCAAATTTCTATTTCTATTCCCAATTTCAAATTGATTTATCTGTAGCAAGTAGTAACAAATTCAATTTCGATTTGAGATTTTTTTTATCTTTATTTAAAACCCATATAAATTGCTTAAAAAAAAAAAAATTCATATTGTATAGCGCAAATAGCGGACCGCTATAGCGCTGTAGCGGCCGCTATAGCGGCCGTAGCGCAAATAACGCATTTTGATGTCATAACGTAGCATTTGGGGTCCAAAAACGCTATAGCGCGCTATTTAGAACACTGGTTTTGCATGAGCTATTTTGCTTGTAATAGTTGATCTAGGGATATGTACTAAAGGATTTTCTGAATTTTGACAATATATATGATCGAATTTCACTCTTTTGTCAAAAACACACAAGAATTCAATTGTGAATTCTCAAGGGTCTATTATTATTTTTTATTTTTAGAGGAGATGAATAAATAAAATAAAGAATTTTATTTATTTTATTTAATTTGAGAAATACCAAGGTTCAATAAAGATCTTTGTTGCATATTATGATGTTTAGACTTGTTTTTTTATAGCATTGATCTAGAATTAAGACCAATAAGTATAGTACCAGAGAGTTGGTACCAATTTTCTGAACTTGTGATTTTAGTAATAAAAATCGGCGGAGTGTACCCACTCTTATCAAAAAAAAAAAAAAAAAAAAGTTAACAAGAGGTATAATTAAAATAATATAAGTCAATTAAGAGGAATTTATGTTGGGTAGAACATAGATTATTGTACTTTTGGCCTACTATTTATGAATTAATATGGTACTGAATTGGAGCGGTGTGACCTGTAGAGATAATAAATAGTACTTGATGGAAAAATTAATTTTGTTTTACAAGTTGAATTCGAGATGAGACAAACATATATTTTGCATCGTGATACATCATACATAAATTTTTATACGGAAACTCACTATATAATTTTTTTTTATCATTACTTTCTGTATTTCTCAAAATGAAACCTAGGAATATGGTTGTATTCATTACTTTAATTATAGATGAAAACCACGGAAGGGCGCTTTTTTATTTGCACGCGTGCACCTCTCCACTCAAATCCCATTCTCTCATTGCAATTATGATTTCGTATTTTTTTCCGCCGTACAATTAATTTTCTTACAGACAATTTTAGTTGAAGCCCCTGCACTTCCGGTATCTGCGAAACCAACCTTGTATTAGTTGTATGACAAGGGTTCTAGGTCCCTATGTTAAATCTTGGACAACAATGAAGGTACATTTTGCAAATATCACAATACAGTGCACATTATGAATTTATTTAATTACTACTTAGTACTTACTAAATTTCATTTATCACAGTCTACCAGTACAACCACCCTGCTTTCACTTAGCTATCACTATATATACACACCAGACCTTTGGGTTTTTTCAGAGCATATCCTCCCATTCTATAGTCCCATATCTGCCACCTGTCAGTCTCTTTTGCTAAAATGGGAGAAGCTGTGCTTGAGGTGTATGCCACAAATGGATGCAAAGGATGTGGTAACCATCCAAAGAATGGATTGGAGAAGTGTGACTGGTTTGAGGAAGAAGTTGACAAGGATGTCAAGTTATCTTATGCTTTGAATTGGTGAGAACTCAACATCTCATTCCCATCTCCCTTCAGTTTTTTTTTTTTTTTTTTTAATTTCATATGGCACTGCATGCGTTATATATTTTGTTCATGCAAGAATGTAATTGGAAGGATTTTTTTTTTTCCCGGTTGGCTTATTTATATATAAATTATCTTTAAGTGAATCTAAGACAATGATTTTCATTTATGATTTATGGATAGTTCTTTGAATTTTCCCAAATGAGTCAATAAGGGTACATTAAATATACGTACCATAAGAAGCACCTAACTTAAATCATTAATTTGCAATTTTATTCACTTCTTAAAAGGAAATTTCTATTGATCCTTTAACTGCATATGCATCATAAAAATATTTATAAACTAAACAGACACATTGTTTATATACGTATAGTTGATCTATGTGTTTTATATTAAAATGTGCTTGGAGACCAAATTTTACATTTTTTTTATTTTTTTCTATTTTTTATGGATTTTTGAAAATCACTGTTTTTCATAATAAAATAAAATAAAATAAAATAAAATATGAAAAACAGTTATTTTCAAAAATTCATAAAAAATAGTAAAAAAATTCTAAAAATTCTAAAATTAGATCTCCAAGTACATTTTAATATGGAGAATACGTTGAGCACTAGCCCCCGGTGCTATCAAGTAGTTTTCCGATTTCCAAAGTTCAAACAGTCGATCCAAACCGTTAGATGTTCAATCTATATTAAAATGTGCTTGGAGACCAAATTTTTTTTTTTTTTATTTTTTTTACTATTTATTAAGATGGTCTGAAAATCTCTGTTTTGAAGTTTTTTTCAGCACATTGAAAACAGTGATTTTCAAACCATCTTAATAAATAGTAAAAAAATTCCAAAAAATGTAAAATTTGGTCTCCAAGCACATTATAACATAGATTGAACATCTAACGGTTCGGATTGACTGTTTGAACTTTGGCAATCGGAAAACAACTTAGTAGCTCCGGGGGATAGAAACTAACATTTTGATATTAGCCATACTCTCTCTCTCTCTCTCTCTCTCTCTCTATATATATATATATATATATATGTAAAAGTCAATCTCTAATACAAAAATTATATTTTTTTGTGTGAATAATCATCATAAGCAAATTCATGTTAAAGTCTTTATTCAAGCGGATCCAGTCGTGAAGCGAGATAAAGATTAAATTCTAGGATTAAGTATTAATGTAAATATTTAGTTTTATGTTATATGAGGAATTAGAATCTAAGATTTTGTAAATAACTTTTTTTTATCAATATATTTGTTAGTGGTAATTTTAACCACTAACCAGAAAAAAAAAAGTCTTTGTTCAATATATACTTCTCAAAAGATATAAACAATTTCCTGTTTGAATGGTTTCATTAATGAGTTTCACCCACTACTTCTCAAAAAGAAAAAGAAAAATAAGATATAAACAATTTTACCATAAAGTATAATACTTTTCCAAAAAAATATATACACATCTAAAAAACAGGTAAGAGACACGAATAAGGGAAACGGACAAACTGTTATCACTCTCCTTTCTTATATTTCAAATTAAGCTTGTCAACTTAATTTAGAGACATATATTATAGACTAACAGCTAGTATACTAGGAAAAGCTTAATTCTATTTTACACCAAGAACAACAAAGCTTTTGATTTGATCATGCACTTTATAATAATTAATTTGCTATGCAGCGTGTTGCATGAAGGATCAAGCCACTATCAGGGCATTGTGCTTCTAGATACAAAGCATTTTGGAAAGGTTAGAACAATTAATTGTATGAATTGTCCTACCTAATTCACTGTACTAAGAATCATGTCTTTACAGTATAGAGATATGCATTTGCTAGTGACTCATGTTGATTAACTGGTTTCATTTAATTCCATTTCCTAGGCGTTGGTGATAGATGGAAAAATGCAAAGCACTGAGATGGATGAGTTCATTTACCATGAGTGCTTGGTTCACCCGGCACTTTTATTTCATCCGAAGTAAATATCATTTTCCTGTTTATAAACATGCATGGAATTAACTTCAATTCTTTCCTATATATGTTTGCAATTTATCAAGATACACTCAAGTAATACCAAATCCATCTTCTGTTTTATATTGCAACGAATTTTTAAAATTCCAATTTAATTATACGTAGCTTATTGCACTTATCAGGTACTTCTCATTTTAAGTGATTAAATGAGAATTTTCTCTAGCTTATTGCACTGTTTATAATCTTCTTTTCTTTTCTGTTTTCTTTTTTACTTATTTCAATGTCTGTCTCAAAAAATTAACATTCATTAATTGTGTTTTTACTTATTTATGGTACTTTTAAACACAAGGATATCTTCTACTCTAAATTTTAACCTTGTTTGTTTTAATTAATGCAGTCCAAAAACAGTGTTTATAATGGGAGGAGGAGAGGGATCCGCCGCAAGAGAGGTTCTCAAGCACAACACTATCCATGGTGCGGTCATGTGCGACATAGATCAGGTTCTATGACATAGGATACATGCATGCATGTATAATACATTCAATTTTTTTTCTTGACAGAGATTCCAGCTAGTCATGCATGCATAACGAAATACTATTAAAAAGGTAGATAAGTTGATATCTACTATGTTGTAGTGGTGGAAAAGGTGTCAACACCATATACGAGTTGGGGGTTACTGTCGTTACCTAGTGCATTCCTCATCCAAGTCACTAAAATATAAATATGATAAACATAGGATTCTTCATACTGCGCTATACCTATATATATCGTACCGATTGGTCATTTCAAATATAATATAACATTTTCTTATCCGAAACATAATAAAAAAAAAGAATTTAGATTTTGAACTGGCTCATGATCAGAACTCCAAAATTAATATTTGAATTGCACCACTGGCTCCTCGGTATTATGCATAGCATCATAAGTTCACCAAACATACAAATAATTTTATTTTATTTTTGGAATAAACATAAAAATGTAATATAGTAAAAACTTGATATTGAGCATTTCAGGCATTGTTGGAGAAATTTCGCTATCTGTAAAAACCATATTCATGTTGTAATTATCATTGAATATTAAAGCTGAAAAGTTTATAAGTTGCTACATATACAATTAATGCCAGATATCAAACTGACACATACTAAGGAAAGCCTTGCATACGGAGCTACTAATTAATAGCTAGAGGCAGCAGTGGCTTGCAGCTTCAACTACTATTGTCGATGCATTAAAAATTAAAATGAGGACTGCTGAGTCATAGAGAAAGAAATAAAAGAAACAACAGAAGCAAAAAAATTTAGTACAATGCAACCATCATCTAAACTTCTTTGATGGCAACATATTGACAAGTTTTGTATATATATTGCTTCAGGAGGTGGTATCTTTCTGCAGAAGATACTTGACCGTTAACGACAAGACATTTGTCAGCGATAAACTATGCCTTGTCATAAATGATGCCAAGTACGTATATAGCTATATATACTTTGTTTATTTATCATCTTTACTTTTTCAGTTTTCACTAATAGATTTTTCTTTGTAGAATTAGATGAAGACCAAAGTACTCAAAATCAAATATGATCCACTGTTATTACCAAATCGGTTTCGAACCTTTTTAAATAGAAGTTTGTTAATTAATTTGGTGTTCTTTAGGACACATACCTAGAATAAACTCATTATACAAATATTGAATTGGAAGTTGAATATGAATCTAAAAACAAAATATGCAAGCTATATTTACTTATAATGTTCAGGATATCACGCAGTGCAATTGCAGTACAGTCATTATACCTTAACAAGGATCTAATTAATTCCAAAAGCACTACATCAAAATGCCAAAGAGAACTATATATCATATGATGATGATAATGATAGTAGTAGTAGTAGTAGTAGTAGTGGTGGTGGTAGTGGTGGTAGTCGTAGTGGTAGTGGTAGTCGTAGTCGTAGTAGTGGTGGTGGTAGTGGTGGTGGTGGTGGTGGTGGTCGTAGTCGTAGTGGTAGCTGTCGTAGTCGTCGTAGTGGTAGTCGTCGTCGTAGTAGCCGTATCTGCAAAAAAAAAATGCTGTTCTAGTGAAATTTATTTCTGATAACTTTTTAAAATGAAACAAGGTTTATAGCAGCACCACATGTGGAACTAGTCGTTTTGTTAGGAGTTGCAATGGAGACCACTATTCATAAAACTTTATTAAAAAATATTGCAGGGCTGAATTGGAAAAACGGCAGGAAAAGTACGATGTAATAATAGGTGATTTATCTGATCCGGTGGAAGGAGGTCCCTGCTACCAGCTTTACACCAAATCCTTCTACGAAAATGTGGTCAAGCCCAAGCTTAACTTTAGGGGCATTTTCGTCACCCAAGTATATACAAATTGAACTTTTTTATTTAACAAAAAAAAAATTAACACATTTTTTTTCTTTTTAAGTGCTCTATATACAGATTACGCTTTCTACGTGCTTTTTATTCTTTTCTTTTTTTTATATTTCAGGCTGGGCCTGCTGGTGTATTTACGCACAAAGAGGTGTTTACTTCTATTTACAACACTCTCAAGCATGTCTTCAAATGTAAGATTTTATTGATTCTTTTAATTTGTCCCACCAGTGACCACTCAAAATTTAGTGGTTTTTATAGCCGTCAGAAGTTAGCTGCCGCAATTGATTTATCATATATGATAAAAAAAATGGAACTATCACGTTATATATAGATATATGAATTATTTAAATTTAACTATTGGTATTTTGATGTAATATTTCATACAGATGTCAAAGCCTATACTGCCCATGTTCCATCTTTCGTAGACACATGGGGCTGGGTCATGGTATGTTGTCTTTGTTTCATTTTTATCATGTTTTATCTGCTTGCTGATTAATTTTTTTTATAGTTAGTCATTAAAATTATCATTAACAAATATATTGCTAATAAAAAATTATTTATAAAATTCCTACCTAGATTCTAATTCGCCATATAACATAAAATTAAATATTTATATTGAGTGAGGCTATGGTACTTCGGCTAGTGTACTATGGCTAGTGTACTACTGCTCAATATGGTACTTTTTAAAATCCTAACGGTCAATCCGAACCGTTCAATGTGATATCCATATGAATATGTACTTACAAACTAAATTTTATATTTTTTCAAATTTTTTTAACTATTTTTTTAGATAGGTAGAATTTTCAGTGTTTTATACAAATTTTGGACCATCAAAATTCTACCTATCTAAAAAAATAGTAAAAAAATTTGAAAAAATGTAAAATTTAGTTTGCAAGTACATATTCATATGGATATCACATTGAACGATTCGGATCGACCGTTAGGATTTTAAAAAGTACCATATTAAGCCGTAGTACACTAGCCATAGTACACTAGCCGAAGTACCATAGCCTTACTCATTTATATTCATAAATAATTATAGAATTTAATCTCCATCTCACTCTACGATCGGGTCTGCTTATTCGACTGCCATTGCACTTCGACGATAATAGAATCTATTCATCGTCGTTTTTCGATATGGATGGAGACTCTACCCTCCGACAATACCGTACTCTCAGCTTCGATTGTCTCTGATCCCTCCCCTCTCGCTCCACGACCGGATCTACTTCTTCAACCGCCGCCGTGCTGCGACGATGACTGGATCTACTCACTGTCGCGCTTCGATCGAGATGAGTCTCTATGCTCCGAGCTCCGACGATACCGCACTCTCGGCTCCAGTCCCTCCCCTCTCTCTCATTCTCGTCTACGCTCAAAGAAATATTCCCGAGAGAGAGGGGAGGTGTTGTGTCGGGAATGAGGTCTACAAAGAATGGAAAAGACGGAGTTGGGTGGATGGGAGTGGAAAGGGGGGGGGTTAGGTTGCTAGGGTTGTCACTAGGGTTTGCTCTCTGAAAAGAGCAAAAATTTTGCTCTTTCGCACTGCTTGCTCATTAATTGCTACATAAGAAGTTCAAATATGTCCTTTTAAGGACAATGCTCGAGCTTTTTCTTTCTTCTTTTAAAGAGATTAATCGTATCAATCAAGGTTCTAAATAACAATTATTGCGATATCGTGGAAAAAAAAGCTATCATAAATAGCGTAGTTATAACGGAAGCTATTGTACATAGCGGTTTTTTCTTTTAAAAAATATATTATATATTTCTACTAATTATTAACATTATCAACATTGGAAAATTGAGTTAAAAACCAAATAACAACTAATCTAAGTCTATATTTTGTTTCAATCATGCAAATAAGAAAAAAAAAATTACAAGGTAATATTCTTTAATAGTTCATACCTCGTATTACAGTCTATAATCAAGGCAGACTTCCAAAGTATCTTCGGCTCCGTTTTGAATTATTACAAACGAAGAGAACTTAATTTTACAAGTAAAACGAAGTCAATACCTATTAAATAATTTTACAAATTACAATAATTAAAATGAGCTTTCAATTGAAAATTAAAAACGAAGGACAATAATTTTACAAGTGAATACTAGACGAACAGAAAGCAAAATGAAGAATTAATATTTGAATATTTTCCGATATAAAAGGAGAGACTAAATCACAAATAGGAACAAAAGTACAGAGTTTAGTTTAGCATACCTAGCATAGCGGACCATGTAGCACCACAAATAAGAACAGAAACACAAAAGCCATGCAAATTGCAAAAAATAAATAACAAAAAAGTCCATGTAACATAGCGGTCAACAATAGCGCATAGCACGTAGCAGTAGTAACGGTAAGCTATTACAGCTATAGCGGTCATATATAGCTAAATTAGCGAACTTTTATCCCATAGCGTAGTTCGAAAAAACTATAGCTAGCTATTTAGAACACTGGTATCCATTATAGTTCCCAAAATAATTAAAGAGCTTTTATTTACCTTTATCATCAGATTTTCATATATGACTGTGCAATAAGTTCCTGATTTTTTGGTACGTACTGCAGGTCGTTTGTGGTAGCGGGAATTTGCAAAGAAAAACAGTTGTGCAAAATTAAAGAAAAAGAAAATATAAATAAAATAGCAAACGATACATGATAATTGTTGAGGAATTACTCGTCTAAAGGAGACTCACTCAGCTATAATTAAGGGAACTCATTCACTCAACGAGACTCACTTATTACCCGAAACTTATTATAATATTCTATATTCGCTAACCTATGAACTTATTTATAATAAAAAAAAAACTAACTATTATATGTAGAAGCTTGCAAAATATGACAATACATCCAACATGATTCATTTTGGATTTTCTTATTATTAAACATGATATCCTTCTTTTTATTTTGTGCTTAGCCGCACCAGTTTGCCTGTATTTTGATAGTTATTAAATAACAAATGAATGAAAGAATTCACAAAACAATGAAGAGAGAGAAATATTTTCTTTGCTTGTCAGGCATCAGATCATCCATTTAGCCTTACTGCAGAGGAACTAGACCAAAGAATAATGGAGAGGATCGAAGGAGAACTCCTCTACTTAAATGGAGACTCCCTCATCTCTGCCACAACCATGAACAAAGCAGTTCATCAGTCGTAAGTTCCTCATTCTTAATATTTAATTAACTAATATATATATATCGAGTCCACTGTTTGTTTTAGATTATTTCGGTCTTAATTTATTCCACAAAAGAGGAGAACTAGTTTTTGGTCTAGTGGTAAGGCAATACTCTCTGTGTGAGAGGTCAAATATTCAAAATCCAGAAAGGACAATTTTTTGTAAATATTAAATAGTTTGGTTACCTCCAACGTATTACGGCCTTCTATTTAAAAGAAAAAATTGTGATCTTTCATCTGTTGTAAATTAAGAGGTGATTCCTAATGAGGGAATCGTGAAATACATATCTGAATTTTTCTAATTAAGTTTCCGAATAAAAAAGTTGCAGATTATTGAAGGAGACCCATATCTACTCAGAGGACAATGCACGGTTCATCTATGGACATGGAAGGGGCTGCCTGTGAAGAAATTGAAAAAAGAAAAGGGATAAATGAATTAGAAGTTTGTGTATTTGGATAATATTTTTATTTGCTTCTCTTTAATAGAAGAATAGACATAATGTAATGCTTATTTGGATTACGATAATAAAAATAAATTATCCATGTGTTACATTGGACTGCCTAATTATTAGTCCTGGCCCATATTTCTCTGCGGTTCTATAAAATGGGCCGGGCTTCTTGCTTCGATTTGTTGCCTATTGGGTGCGAGACCAAGTCCAAATGACAAACCTACACAGTCATGTTCCTTTTCACTTCGAAATTTTTGCAATTTTGGGTGATTTTTGTATTGGAAAAAAAAAATGTTGTCATACTATTTTTCTATTAAATAATTTTAGTCAACGATTTTCACTGGTCAAAACTTTTTTTCGTTTTAGCCGTCTGACAAGCACGACATGAGACGTCAGATGGAAATCAGATCGTACAGATTTTGTAGAGGCTTCCATAGTGTTATGCAAACCGTCCGGGTTGGTCTGGTCCGGTCAAAAACCTCCGGTCCACGGGTCTGAATGGTCCAAAGTTAGACGGTCCAAATTTGAAGGGGATAGTCCAAAACAGATACAGAGCAGCGGATAATGCTTAAAACCAAAATAATATCAGCATTTCATTTTTTAAAATCCAATCCGTTTTTTAAATGCTGGATAGGAAAATATTGACGCAGAATGTGCTTCTGTACAGGGGTTGTAACATTCAAACAGGCTGTCAGTTTTTTCAGTCAGATATTACTGAAACGAGAGACCACATCATGTGGGGCTGTGCCTACGCGCAAGGGTTTTGGCGGAGTTTAATGGCCCATTATAACATCTCACGACAGGAAGGAGACGGCATCCGCCGATTATGGATATCCACGGGTAGGCAAATGACATCTTCCGAGAGAGCGAGGTGGAGCGTAATCTTGGCAGCAGAAACATGGGATCTCTGGAGAAAGAGAAATAGGAGACTATTCTCCAATAAACAAAGAATAGTTCACCGCCTTATCAATGACACTGCATTAGAGATTGATAACTGGTGACGGAACGGCTGAAGGAATTGAGCCTACATTAGGGAGGCAGTGTTTTACATTATCTTCCGTATATAGTTACTAGAGTTTGAGTAGCATTTAGTTCATGTATTAAAACTTTTTTTAATCAATATATCTGTTGTTGGCAACTTGCCTTCAATCATAAAAAAAAATACATTTTTAAATCCAATCACTATAATTCGGTTCAAATTTTTAAATCCAATCCATTACTATCCTGTTTTATTTTTTAAAGTAATTTGGGTTAGATCTGGTCCACCACAGTTTTGTCCAGTTTGGTCTGGTTTTACCACGGTCCACGGGTCAAGACCCGTCCAGTCTAGTCTGGTAGAAAACACCGGCCGAAAACAGAATTAGATCCGGTCCACCAAGGGTTTAAAGCCCGGTCCAGTCCCATCCGGATGAGGTCTGCAGGTTGTGGGGTCCGGTCCAGAACCGGGCGGTCATTTTCAATACACTGGGCTTCAAGCGATTGCCTTCATCTGAACCCGACCCATTATAGAGGACGAAGACGCCGCACCCGCAATAAAAGATTGGAGGGTCCAGATCCTTTGTGGTAAATGCAACCACCGCACTGTCCAACAAATCCCGTAACTAAGATCCTACCGACTTGACCACTTCCCATTTAATCAGTTCATTTCTATCAATATCATGAATCAGTGATAAACAACACAACGTTACAAACCCTTGGACTCAGATGATCAGCAGTTATGGCAAGAACATGCCCCCTCACCAAACAGGGCAAATTATTTCTCTCCACTTCGTTGCACAACCCCGGCGTTACACTTGATAATAATCTCAATAACTAGCCTTCACCCACACGACCCCTCCATCTCTCTCTTTCTCTCCTCTTCAATTAATCATGGACTATTGCCTGGAGAGGCGGCCTCCGCCTCTTGTACCGCCACAACAGCGACAGACATCCGGCCACCCCTCCTTCTCTGCCACCCTGCTTGATGCCATCTACCGCTCGCTCGATGGCAGCACACCAGAGACTGAAAGAGCTGCTGCGAAGCATTCGAAACCGAGGTCTGAACTCGACCTGCTGCCCCAAAAGAAGAAATCACACTCTGACTTTTGGTGGGCCTCAACGAAGAGAAAACCGGCCCCACCTAGCTACACTTCATCAGACACCTCCAGTTATGGTTTCTCTTCTGACGCAGAGCTTTCCAAGACTAAACCCGCAAAGGTGAACCGGGTTCAGTTCCACCCACCAGCTGCATTGCCTCCAAAATCTCCACCGCAGGAGAACAAGAAGAAATCAAATCCATTCCGTAAGAGGTGGAGAGAACTCAGAAAGGGAAGTACGTGTGCAAATAGCAAGAGTATTGGTGCTTCTGGTACAAGGGGCGGTTCAGGTTCACCACTTTCCAATTTTCTCAAGGCAATTTTCTCTTCTCGTAGGACACAAAAGAAGAAAAAGAATATTATGAGCATGACAACGCCACAACGAGGAGTTCATGTACCAGTTCTAGAACTGGTACCACATCCAGAAGAGACGGAGGATGTAGATATGGAAGCAGAAGCTGTAAAAAGGAGAGTTGACGAGATATTAAGAGGCTTAGAAAAGGAAAAACAAGAAGAAGGAGAAGGAGAAGAGGAGGAAAATTATAGTGATGGTAGTTCAGATTTGTTCGAGTTGGAAAATTTGACGGAGATAGGTGCAGATGAGTTGCCGGTGTATTGTACCACAAGTCTGGTGGCTAACCACCCAGCTATTTGTTGCAAATAATTAAGTTGGCGGTATGAAAAATGGAACATCGCCTGAATATAATTAAGAATTGTACTATTAATTTCCTTTACATTTTTCTCCTACCTGAAGTGTACTTTCTGACTTTCTGTTACTTCTTTTTTTGGGTCATGAACTATATTAATGCATGTGTATGTAGCACTCCAAATCGGAAATAAATCTGAAGATATAACAGCAACCTGTTATTTCTATCCCAACCGTTGATTTTCAGTTGAGATTCATCTATGATTTTTATTAGTTGAGATTCGCACATTGAAAAATTTGAATGGTTAGAATCAGCATAACAGATTCTTGTTATTACTTTAGGGTATATTTGGTTGGAATGAAAATAGGTTATTTTTGAGATTAGGCTATTCGGAATAGCCTATTTGGTGTTCGGTTGAGTTAGAATAGCTAGAATAGTGAATTCAAATTTTTTATTTTATTAGAATAGACTAATAACACAAATAATAGTTATTCTTCACTTAACTATTCTAACTTATTCTTGTTTTACAACCAAATATACCCTTATAAAACAACCGATTTATTTCCCTCCAAATGTGTCGGAGGATTAGTTTTTCCACATTCATTTTGTTATTATAATTGGGACTAATTTTACTCTTCGTGCTTCCATATGAGATGTAATTAACCAGGTTTCAATATTTTCGTAAGTAATTCAACTGCTTCATAGCAATAGGCTGAGTAAATGTTTTTCTTTTTTTATATAAGAAAAATAAGACTGAGTAAGTGTTAGATTAAATTTGATATATTATGGTATAGGTAAATGTATTTGAGTTAAATGATATGTTATCTTATGCTAATTAGGCACTTGGGTCTATATGAATTAGGTGGCATCTGGTATGTTGAGGTCTATAAGAAATTAGGTAGCGGCCTATGTATATATATAATAAGGATGATAATATTATTTGTTTGGACTGAGACTATGCTACTATGCATGGCCTATTTTGGTCTGTATCATAGGTTAATATTTTTATTTTCAAAATTCATTCGATTAGAATCTTTGTACATAATTTCCGTATAAAAATATATTTGTAGATAGAATTTTATAGTTTTTATAACGTAGAAAACATCTGATTTAAATATTCTAGACCATTTGAAAGTAGTAATATTCGACTTATTTGAAAAAAAAAAAGAGGTTTAAATACTTCGTGTCTTTCATGTCTCATATATTGTACCTCATATAAAGTAAAAATAAATTAAATCAGTTTTTTTCTTTTTTAGGTCACTTAATTTCATAAAATTATTTTTCTTTATTGTTATTTCTTGCTTTCATGCATGCTCAGTTGTTTGAGCATTTTTTTTTCTCATTTACCTTATGCCGGTTATAAATTTTTTGTAACCTATGTCATTAGCAATAAAATCAAATGTGAGCTTGACTCACATTTTTTCTCAAAAAAAAATTAGAAAAAAAAATGTTACGTGTCTTTTTTTTTCAATCACGATATGGCCTCTATCTACTAGATTTTTTTTTTCTGTATTTGTTTTTAATTAGTAGGAAAAAAAAAAGGCTATTCTGAAAGACATGTAACATTTTCTATATATATTTTTGTATGACATGATTGAAATAACAGAGAGAAATTAAAAGAAAGAACAGTACTAAACTACTAATACTACGATTTCTTAGAAGATTTCTAAAGAAAGTGTAATAATTTTATGGTCCCTATCTGTACAACGGGAAAAAACAAATCATGCAATATAAACTTATTATACAATAATACAAATTTTGAATTATCAAAAATAAAAATAAAAAGCTGAAAATGAAGGTTCAGGCCTACTTTATGAGAAAAAGGGTTGCATAAATAATTGAATATCTATTTACTTCAAGAACAAACAAAATTAAACAACTCTATATGTCAAATATATTAATGTTGCTGTCTCAATTTTCATAAATTCAAAGTATGGGTCATGACATGGATCCCTATCATGTACAAATCTATGTCCCTATTCAGTTGTACATGTCATCAGCGTTTGTCTGCAAGGAAAATGACCTGAATGACAATGACGCTTGAGACTTCGACTGTTTATTACATGTACATTGTAGTAATTTAAAGATGTATATATAACTACAAAGATCATTATACAAATATGACGAAAACTACAATTCCAGCTTGGACTCAAACCCGAAATCGAACTCAGACTTGGACTCATTACGGGTTAATTGTTCTTCAATCTTATTGAATGTCTAGGTACAAGAGAGAAACAAGGCAGTACAAAGAGAGAAACAGAAACCAAGAGACCATTTCAGAAATCAAGAGAGAAACATAAAGAAAAGAGATGACTGCTAGCACTCTAACTCGCAATTGTATTTCAACTTATTCATATGAATACTGATAGAGGCGTGACTGCTCTTGCTGAGTAGATCTGAAACGAGATCGAGAAGTAAAGAAAGATTGCTACTCGGGCTCGAGAGCTCCGCTGCGCGTCTAGCAGTAAACTTTATTTAAGTTTACCTTTAATTTAATTTTACACTTAAATTTTGTTTTAAGTATGAACAATTGACTCAGCTGAATTAAATTGTTACACTTATAATCTACTCCTCAACAATTGACAGAAATGGAACTTTTATATCGGTAACATGTGATTTTCACTTCTTATCCGGACACCAATTTATGTGAATTCTCACTTTAGGTACTCCGTACCGCCTTAATTAAAGTACTATTTGTTTTTCCAATTATACTAATTCCGAATTTTCGAACATTTAAAGAAAATCCTTAATTTTCCTCTACAACTTAAAAAAGTAAAGAGCTAAATTGCTATTCATTTTTTGAAATATTTTGATTGACAAAGTTATCAAATATATAAAAGTTTTGAGGGGAAAAGTGAAACAAGGCAGTACAAAGTGTACGACAATCCTAAAGCATGAAAAAAAAAAATGCTGAGGGAATAGTATTTGTAAAAGTCACTTGGCAAGTTGGCATGAACGAACAAATATATTACATAACTAAGAAGTGAGAACCGAAGGATTCCATAATCAAGTAATAGTGCAAGATCTTTGTAAGGGGACCAGACCACGAAATTTTTATTAATATCCAAAAAAAAAGACCACATTTCAAAATCTACAGTCCATTTTAAAAAAGTTCAAAATCTACAGTCCATTTTAAAAAAGTTCGAAATCTGTCCAAATCTCAAATTTTTTTTTGAGAAAATTTAACCTAAAACTGCAAAATTTAGGTTTTGGAATTCCAAAACCGCTAAGGTTTTAGGTGTTTTTATTATTTTTTTAATTAAACAGAAATGTTATAATTTATTTATTTTTTATATTGAAATATTAGAAATATTTTATATATTTCTTTGAAAATAGATGGAATACCGAATACTATATAATTTGATTTATTAGAGAGTCTGCGACAAATAACCTGGATCAACATTTTTCAGGCCGAACTTTTTGCTGCTGTAAGAAAAATTAAAATATTTATTTGTGTGTTATTGAAAAAAAATAAAAATAGTTTGAATCTGAGTTATTGATGATAGTTCAAAAGTCACTTCTAAATAAATACAAAAAAATATTTGGATTCTTTTATTTTTGAAAAAAACAAAAAAAATTTCAGAGAAATTTTTTGTTTTTTTAAATAGAAGGATCACAATATTTTCTGTATTGACTTAGAAGTGACTTTTAAACCGGAATCAATAACACAAATTCAAAACATTTTTATTTTATTTCAATAACACACAAAGAAATATTTTAATTTTTCCTACACCCGCAAAAATCAAGCATGAAAAATGTTGATCCGGGTTTTTTGTCGCATTCTTTCTAATAAATTAAATTATATAGTATTCCATCTATTTTGAAAGAAATATATAAATATTTCTAATAATTCAATACAAAAAATAAATAACTTATAACATTTTCTGTTTAATTAAAAAAATAATCAGAAGAAAGATAAAACCGCAAATTAAATTCACGATTTTAGAGGAAAGTTGGAGTGAAACTTTTTCAATAACCTGGAAAGAATAGTACCAATTGTACGATTTTTTAGGAATTCATTAAGAAATCACATAAAAAATGCGGTTTTTAGTGCATCACAATGCTCTACGCATATTATGTGGCTGCCGAATGAGTGACACTGTGGCACGTTAATAAACCGCATCAAATATTCGGTTCCTTAACTAATTCTATTGAAAAAATAATATATTTGATGTGGTTTCTTTTATATTATTTAAAAAATAATTATCTTTCTAGTTCATTAAAATATCAATGTCTTTTCTAAAATTTATAAACAAATATCTATTTATTTTCTAAATATTTATAAAAACTGCATTGTACAACCTATCAACATAATGCAAAATAATATATATTTATTTTTGTATTAAAACAAATTAAATTATTAACTAACACGGAATATGAGAACCTGTGGACCCAAAGTCCCAAACCAACGGCATAACAGGGAATTGATGAAAGATCTTTTTCGCCTCAAAAATATCTGATCTCCAAGATATTTTCTCGCTGCCACGTATCTGGTCAGGATGGAGCCCCTGCCACGTGTAAAATCACAGCCACGACAGTAAAAAGCGTTTCTGCTCTCCCCTCCTCACCTCGCCTTGGAACGGACTCCGCTGCTTTTCTAGAAGAAAAGCAGGACCCTCCTCTTCCAAATCCAACGATTCAAAATTCGTTGAGATTTGTGCATGAAACAAGTTTTTTATCGAGATACGTGAATGAAAATTTTGAATCGTTGGATTTGAAGAGGAGGGTCCTCCTTTTCTGCTAGAAAAGCAGCAGAGTCGGACCCCCTCGCCTTCATCCCTAGTCAGGTATCTTTTTGTCCTCTTTCCATTTCACCACTGATCGGTCTCATCTAAACCAACTTTTGAGTCTTTTCTTCAAGAAATTCTTAAGAAAATGGAAGATAACAACCATGGATTTGATCTAACAGTCAAGGAAGAAAATGCAGAGATTAAGCACAAGGTAGTGACTACTGACTAGATTCTCACCGAATCAATTTAGTATTGAGCTATTTTATTTATTTGTCTGGATCTAAAAACTGTTTGTATTTATGTAAAGAAAATACTTACTTTCTGGTAATGAGGTAGACAATGATGGTATTGAACAATTAGCTATTGAACTACGAAATAGAGAATTCATGGAGATTGTATACTGATACCGCTCATGAGGTGTTGGTATTGTATATTCTTAAATCTTAAGTAATACCACATTGATTAATCTTTACCCTATTTGACCGGGAATTTTCTTAATACCGTATATTTTACATTTATTATGTTTTACAGGTGTTGCAAATTGTTCTAAATTGTATAATTTATTTTCCTTCCTGAACTAGTTGGTTTGAAACTTGAATTTCACTGAGAATGGCTTTGTTGTGTATTAATTGTGTGCTAGTTCAACAATTAATGCATATTTTGGGGGGTGCTTCTGCATAAACCCAAAATTTTCTCTTTCTAACAAGAATCATATTGTTTGGCAGGAAATGACTAAATTGCTTGAACCTACTGCTATTCAAATAATTGTTGTGTCGTTTGCATACATTTTATTTTCTGAACAATGAAATTTCCTGATAAGATGTCAACTGCGACAATAACAGCATTAACAACTAGCAAGATTTCAAATTTGGCTTGATTTATTTTAGTGTTGTCAGCCAAAAATTAAAGGTCTTAGTTGGTATTACTGAAATATTTGTTTGTGGGCAACTCAAACTGTTTAGCTTGTTCACGAATAACAACTTCTCTACAAGAACTTAAGCTGCATGCCTATGGCTTTGTAAGGTATTTTGATGTCTTCTAACTGACAACTGGAACCTACGGGAGCATTTATATATGAATATGAAACTTGCAAACCTTCTTCATTTAATATAATGAAAAACCTTAAGCTAGTAGAATAACAAGAACTAAACAATTTCCTCTTTATGTCAGCGTGGTGAATCAAGATGTCTCACATCGAGTGGATGGACAAATGAAAAGCACCTGGACTATCTTAGTTCAGTGGAGCAATCCTTTATTGATGAACTCAACAATAAATATTGTAAGGAGTTGCTCGATGGGTTGCACCGAAAAACCAAGTTGGCTCGTATTTCCACTGATAGTCAACTGTTCCATGGCCAGGTATAATTTGCTCTTCATAATTTTGTATTCCTTAAAAATGATACATGAGGACTTAGAGATGATTGATCTTGTCAACACAAATGGTAGAAATTGATCTCTCCTATTGCAATTAGTGGCAACTTCCCCTTTGAACTTCCAAAATGTAGATGTAACCACTGTCTACTATTAAGTTCTAAAAGGCTTTTGGATTTTATGTTGCACTTATTGCTTCATTTTCTCGAGAAAAAAATTATTATAAAGAAGGGATTTTAAAGAGTTCCAATTGGATTTAAAGAATAAAAATGAAATATTTTTGAAATCCAGGATGACTGATATGAAGGTTCAAGGTCTTGCAAGATTGGCACACTAGAAAGCGTGTTTCAATTATGAAACCTAGAAGTCATGTTTCAATTTATAGTTGAGTTATGTTATGGAAGGAGGTTGGATGCTGTAATTATAGACGATCATTTTATTTAAGGTCCTTCATTAATTTTAGTAATGCATGTCTAGTTCAAGATGTTTAATGAAGGCGGGTTAAAAGTTGTCAAATATGGGAGTCCTGGGGAACCAGGGGAAGTTAATAAGCCCGACGAAGGACGGACAAATGGAAACATGTTGCTAGCTAATCCGTGGATCCAACGGTGGAGATGCCCTAGAGATCACAATTTAGGAGGTCAGGAATCAGAATTGTTAGGTATGTACCTTTCTATCCGAAGTTTTTATGCTTTCTGTATGAAAACTAATTAGCTTCTATCCTAGTCTATAATGGTTTAGCTAAACCCGATGTTTAACCAAAATAAATGATGCTGAGAGTTTCACATGAATGAAGAAAAAAAATTAAAACAACTTTAAGATTCAACTAATGTTGTAAATTTATTGTCCCCAGAGATGTCCGGTCAGAATTTTTGGGATGAAGGAGCTGAAGGAGATGTGGGATCCAATAAAATATCCTCCAAGAAGAGATCCAGAAGCCCCAATGGCAGTGACTAATTGACTTCAATGTATTGTCTTATTTTAACCTCAATTTTTTGTTTTATTTATGAAGGGACGTGAGTACTACTATGTTAGATGTTTCTCCATCCTTGATTTAATACTAATTTTATGTATACTAGCTAATAGCTATCAGTTCATGTAAAAGCTGAGTGTCAGTTTATCATTGATGATTAGCTTCTTCTTCTTTTTCTTTCGAAAATTTCTCAATTTAATGGAAATATTTGTTTTTTTTTCAAATGTTTTATACTTTTTTATATAGGATTCCAAATAAGTTCATTTGTTTATTCGTGCTGTAGTATGTGTTGTCGTCAAGAGGTATGAATCTTTATCTCTATTATTGTTTATTTTTAATTTTGTTTAACAATTTAGATATATAATAAAATAAAATCCTTATGTGATTGTATGATGTGAAAATGTATGATATTCCAACTTTATTTTAATGAAATGTAAAAAATAAATAAAAAGCTTGTCTAGAATGATGTACACAATAATGATGTTATGTAAATCTCTGATGTGTATCAAAACAAAGGTGCAAAATGCCGTAATTATATCTCCAAGTCTCTAATTCTCTTTATCAGCATACATCATAAACGCCAAGTCATAAAATTTGTAAAGGATAATTAAGTTTTATATCAAACATTAATCTAAAAGGCATACCATTTCAAACATTAATATCTAATTTTCGAATTCTTCTAAGAATCACATTTTTGGTCGACTGACAAAAGATAACACTCTTCATGTAAGAGGTTATGGGTTTGAAATCTAAATGAAAATTATTTATTAACAGATAACTAGAAAAAAATAAAAGACAACTATAAGAAAATAAAATACAACTAGAATAAAATGAAATACAACTAGAAAAAAATGAAATACAACCGGTAGTGATGAAAGACCAGTAAAACATGAAAGACAATCAATAGAAAATGAAACAAAACTAGAAGAAGATGAAATACAACTTGTAATAGACAAAAACAACAAGTAGAACATGAAAAACAACTAGAAAAAAGATGAAAGACAACTATTAGAAGGTGAAAGACAACTAAAAGAAGATGAAAGACAACCAGTAGAACATGAAAGACAACCAGTACAAGTTGATAGACTACTAGAAAAAAGATGAAATACAACTAGAAGAATATGAAGTACAATTAGAAGATAATGAAATACAACCTATAGTACACAAAAGACAACCAATAGAAATGAAAGATAACCAGCAGAAAATGAAATACAACATGTAATAGATGTAGAATAATATGAAATACAACTAGAAGATGACGAAATACAACCGGTAGTAGACAAAAGACAATCAGAAGAACCTGAAATACAACCAGTAGAAAATTAAATACAACTAGAAGAATATGAAATACAACCTGTAGTAAATGAAAACAACAAGTAGAACATGAAAGACAACTAGAAGAAGGTGAAAGACAACTAAACGAAGATGAAAGACAACCAGTATAAGAAAAATGACAATCAGTAGAACATGAAAGACAACCTATACAAAAGATTTTTTTTTTAAATAGAATTACTCTAAATTATTTGAACCAAACAAGCCTTCGCTGTTTTGATTTTCGGAACATAGCCTCCACCGATCCCTAGGACCGGTGGAGCAAAAAAAACACAAACTACACCGGTCCTAGGGACCGGTGGAGTCTGTTTTGCGCCAGCCCCTGACCTCGCCGCAGAAAATCCCAATCCATAGCTCCACCGATCCCTAGGATCGGTGGAGACTTGGTTTCCTATTTTCACGCCCCGTGGCTGTCTCTCCCTTTCCTCTGCTGCCAATTTTTTTTGCGAACCTTTTCAACATGTCACATCTAGTCAACTAGAGTTTATAAAATTCGAATTTTTTAGAGACAATATGAATGAAATTGAACCATAAAAATTCGAATTTTTTTTTAATAATTTTTAGATTACTTCTTTTGATGTATCTGAAATTTTTTTAATTTATATTAAAATACTCTAAATTACTTAAAATTATGTTAATTTATGCTGAATTACACTAAATTACTTAAAATTACAATAACTATGTAGAATTATGCTAAAATACGCTAAATTACGCTAAATTACGTATGAATAGGGATGATATCTTCACTGAGAAAGCGAAAAACGACGACGAAATTTCAAACGGTCATAAAACGGCGCTCGAGTGTCCGACAATATCGCGCTCTCAGCTCTGGTTAGCTCCGGTACCTCCCCTCTCTCCTTCACTCTCCTCTCCGCTCAAGGAGGCAGAGTCGAGAGAGAGAAGAGGTGTTGTGTCAGGAGTGATGAGTAGAAGAGGTGCGAGATGCGAACTAGGAGGGCGAGAGGGGGTGTGGGAGAGAGTGGCGGTTGTGCTAGGGTTTGAATTTTTAGAATGACCTAAAAATTACATTCTTGCGACAGGAGTGAATGAGGTCCCTTCATCTCAACGTTCCATCTGAGATACAAAAGTAGTGATTTTGTAAATATCTAAAAAATTATTAAACAAAGTATAAAAATGTAAAATTTATTTTACAAGAATTTTAATAGGAGGATCATGTTAAACGGTCCATAATAATTATTTAAACTTAAAAAAATATTAATTTAAAATATGAATCAATAGAAGCTATGCATAACATAGTACCATAGCCTAACTATTTTCATATTAATATTGCAAAATTTTTTTTTTTTTTTTGCAATTAGAATAGAGATGCTAACTTTTACTGTGCAGCACTGGTTTGGGGCGAGTGACCCGCCTCAGTAATAAACTCACGAATCTTGATACACCCCAAACAGCCGAAATGACAGTAATTAATAAACTCACCAATGTTGATAACTTGATACCTCTCCAACAGCCGAAATGATTGTTAGGTGTTCTCTAGCGGGTTAAGGCCCCTCGAAGTTGTGCTCGTAACGTGGGTTGTTGGAACCAAGAGTAAGACGAATGTTTGATTTAAAACAAATCCACTAGCACATTATTTCTGCATAATGAATTTGATTATTGTTTTTGTCATTTTGCACAACAGAAATTAATGATTGATTTAGTAAGATCGACTAAGAATTGGGAGTACATGAACATAAAATTTTCCTTTCCTGAGCTTGACCTCCAACTATTTAAAGTGAAAATATTTCGATTGTCAAAATAAATATTATTTTTTAAAGTTTAATTGGCAATTGTTCAACTATGTACTTTTTATAAGAGCGTGACAAAAAATATTTCACTAATTGTAACAGGATTTCGTAATTTTTATTTGCAGTCTTCAAACATTCGTCTAGATAAAAATGGCTTATTCAAAGTTCAAACATTTGTCAGAGGCACTATAATTAATTTTTTGTTCCTAAATTAATCATAAATTTTTGTTGTGCAAAATGACATTACTAATAATAGAATTCAAACATTCTTGAATCCCATTTCGATAAAAGGGCTAAAATGCCCCTGAAAAAAATGCTTTGAATAGTAGCCTGAAAGTTTAGTTAAATTTTATCATCAAATTTGCAATTTGCAAATGTACATTTTGATAGAGAAATTGAGTCCCAAAGTCCAAATGAGGGAACCAAGAAGAGCAATGCCTCTGTTAGGTCAAGATCACTTTTAATTGACATTTCAGGTCCATGCTTTTCAAAAAAGACATTTCAGGTGCCGTTCAGTGTACGTTCGCTGAAATCTATAAATTTTACCCGACATAAATTTCTCTTAATTGACTTATATTACCTCTTGTTAACTATTAAAAACTCTTTATTCGCACCCTAATTATATAATTGATTGGGAATTTCAGAGTAATTTATTGGCCACAGCTTATAAGTCCTAACAACGGGTATTGTAATCCTCAATTTGATTGTAAAACAAAACAATGATTGATCTTCTCATTATTCACGAAAAGCCCACGGTTCCTGACATCAACGGAGGAAAGGCATGAGCTTTGCCGAAATTTTTATTAATACCCTCCAAAAAAATAAACAAAAAAACCATTAATTCTGGCGAATTCAATATTTATCTGGACCGTAACTATAAATAGCAGCTCTATTCTTGAGGGCCGCCATTTGTCACTGCGCCCCACGCTTTCTTTTTTAACAGAATTGCATTATTTGTTTTTTTTATATAATTTAATTATTATGTTTAATTGTTATTTTGTATTAAATGTTGTTTATTGGATATGTCATTTATTTTTAAAATATTGTTTGTTTGTCGAATCAAAATTCTGAGTTTGTCGTTTATTTGTAAAATATTGTTCGTTTGAAATATCGTTTGTATACGAAGAAATAATGATATAATCAACAAAAAATAAATAACAAAACAACCAAATAAATAAATAACTAACAAAATAAATGACTAAATAACCAGAGTCGGAT
Source organism: Carex kokanica (assembly GCA_025461125.1). Classification (NCBI taxonomy): domain Eukaryota; kingdom Viridiplantae; phylum Streptophyta; class Magnoliopsida; order Poales; family Cyperaceae; genus Carex; species Carex kokanica. Next base: position 860,679 of record JAJGRX010000376.1, read on the forward strand.
AAAACAAAAACATCAAATGTCCAATAAAAATAAATAAGTCACAGTATCTGACAAAACACCTAACAAACTATAAATCAAACGCCTACGAGTCTAGACTAAATAATTTTCTAGCCTTCTTGACCCTAAACCCCCTACCTCGCCTAGAGAGTGGCGTCTCGTTAGTATCTGAGTCATCGTCCTTCTCATTGACATCCTCCTCATGAACTGACTCGTCATGAACCTCCTCAATCTCGAATGTCTGCTGGACTCCAGGACCAAAAACCGTAGTCTGTCCAGACTCACCCTGAGTGAATAAATACGCATGCCTCGCCATCGGGTGATCAAGTGAAGGGTACGTGTCAGGATGATATGTGCTCTGCTGTATGGAGGCTCCAGGAATCTCCGGAATGGGCTCTGTTTGAACATAGACAGGAGGTACCGTCTGAGTCGAACTGTAACCCTGATAATACAATCCATCTTTCTCAGTGCCAAAATCTACCGAGATGTTGTAATATGGCACCTCCTCCTCACACTACAGTAACTTAGAAATTAGTTAATGTGACACCTCCCTTAGAAGATGGTACATTTCTACTGATATATCTCTACTAGATGATGCCATGCTGTATTTGGTAATTTTTAAAATTAATATTGGTACTAATTTCAGTCAAATATGATAAAAATTCTAATTAAATATGATACCATTTTAACAGTTTCGGTACATTCGGAATTTATTTGATCGAAATCTAATATAATTTTGGTAGTGGTCAAATTTTGGTTAAATTTTGGAAATCATGCATCCTTGCTCCGGCTCTTCTCTTGATGCCACAGTCTGATGTTAAATCGCTGGATCTCAACTTTCCGTTGTTTGGAATCAACAAGGTTTGAGTCAAATATTATCGGTGGTTAATACCGATGATTTATTGCCGTTTTATTCAATTAGACAAATTACCAGTGTTCTAAATAGTGCGCTATAGCGGCGCTATAGCGTTTTTGGACCTCAAACGTTACGCTATGACATCAAAATGTGTTATTTGCGCTACGGCTGCTACAGCGGTCCGCTATTTGCGCTATACAATATGAGTTTTTTTTTTTTAAGCAATTTATATGGGTTTTAAATAAAGATAAAAAAAATCTCAAACCGAAATTGAATTTGTTGCTACTTGCTACAGATAAATAAATTTGAAATTGGAAATAGAAGTTGAAATTTGAATAGAAAAAAAGTCCAAACCGAAATTAAAATTTAAATAGAAAAAAAAATAGATTATGTCATGAATCATGATGCTTAAGATATTTTTAATAGAAAAAATCGATAGTTTATGATATTACTATGGATATTTTGAACCGCAATTTGGACTTTGTACGGGTTCAATATGAATATTATAATTTCTTAATTACTTTGGTGTTATTTATTGTTCTATGAGACTTTATATAATGTTGATATTTAGTACAAATATTGAATATACGAAATGTAAAAAAAAAAAATGCTATTTGGAATAGCTTCCGCTATAGCGACGCTATTCGCTATAGCTTTTTTTTTAGCCTTCCCGCTACGACGCTATAAACGCTATTTAGAATCTTGCAAATTACCAATATATTTCCTGCTTAACTATCAAAATTAATTCCTGTTGTCTGTAGTATTATTCCCAATTGGTAACAGTTCAACGATCTTATTGCACAGATGGCATCTACAGAAGAAGAGAAGACAGGATTGCAAGAGGAGGCCATCACCATTAATGGTTCCCCGCTGTCAGTTCACTAGATGCACACGTTTGAGCATATTGGATCCCTTGCGGCAGTAGCTCAGACCTATGGCCCCAGAAGTGTGAAAAGTAGAATTTTGATAAGCATTTATGTTGTTTTAATAAGGCCAAAATTAACGTCCTTTTACCCTTTGGGCCACTGGCTGTTATTCTTCATTACACCACTGTCAAGTAGAGCTGGGTAAAATTGGTCGAACTCGTAACTCTCTCATTTACAACTCGCTTTAACTCGCTCATTTACAACTCGAGTTGGCTGACTCGTTTAATAAATGAGCTGAGTTTGAGCTGAGTTGGCTGACTCGTTTAATAAATCAGCACCCGTTAAACTGGTTAAATGAGTTATAAACGAGTTATGAGCCAACTCGAGTTGATAATGAGCTGAGTTCGAGTTGGCTCTACAGCTCGTTTTACCATCCCAACTCGAGTTGACTCGCTCGTTTAATTAATGAGCTGAGTTCGAGTTGGGGGTAACTCGCTCAAACTCGGCTCATTTACAGCCCTACATGTCAAGTATGTAAGGGTTAAATAATTTATTGGAATTTTAATTTGCACTTTTCATGTTCTTGCAGACAGGGGCGGACCTATGAAGGCCCAGGGGTAGGCAAGTGCCTACCCCTGGATTTAAATTTTTTTTTAGACCCAGTGTATTTTTATTCTTGTGTCTATCCCTGGTCCAATACTGTGCCTACTCCTGGCTCAGAATAATATATTTGTTGCTCTAATTTATTCATTGGCCAAGTCCGTTGCTTCGATTAATTCATTGTGCCTACTCCTGATCAAATTCCTGGGTCCGCCCCTGCTTGCAGAGAAGAGAACTAATTGTATTATTTCATGAACTTTGTTTGCTTCCCACAGGGATGGGTATTCTTTTTCAGCTTAATTGGCATTACACCTATGGCCGAGCGGTTGGGTTATGTTACTGAGTAAGTGTTTTTGAAAGTAAATTAAACTTAGTTTATTTGTATCTATGCTTTTCAACATGTACATAATCATCACTTTCTTTTTTTACGCAGACAATTGGCATCTTACACCGGCCCAACAGGTTTGTTTATCCAACTCTCCTTTCTCTCTTTACAATTGAATGAGAAGGCTAGTTGCCACTGTTGAAATGGGAACCGGTAGATGGGCAATTTGAGTCCAATTTATTGATGTACATGAATTTTGAACTTTTCTTGCCCTCTTTGTTTTTTTCACTTTCTGGTGGTGTAGACTGGACTTGATTAAAAAGAATTGCCAGCAGTATCAATTTGAGTTATATTCTTATTGATACTGCTGGGAGGTCTCTTTAATCAAACCCAGCCTATGTTCAGACAGAGTTCATTTCGGAGATTCCTGGAGCCTCCATACAGCAGAGCACATATCATTTCGACACATACCCTTGGCTCAATCACTCGATTGCGAGGCATGCGTATTTATTTACTCAGGGTTAGTCTGGACAGACTACGATTTTTGGTCCTAGAGTCCAATAGACATTCGAAATTAAGGAGGTTCATGACGAGCCAGTTCATGAGGAGGACAATGACTCAGATACTAACGAGACGCCACTGTCCAGACGAGGTAGGAGGTTCACGGTCAAGAAGGCGAGAAAATTATTTAGTCCAGACCCGTAGGCGTTTGATTTATAGTTTGTTAGGTGTTTTGTCAGATACTGTAACTTATTTATTTTTATCGGATATTTGATGTTTTTGTTTTATTCGACTATGGTTATTTAGTCATTTATTTTGTTGGTTATTTATTTATTTGGATGCTTTGTTATTTATTTTTTATTGATTATATCATTATTTCTTCGTATACAAACAACATTTCAAACGAACAATATTTTACAAATAAACGACAAACTCAGAATTTCGATTCGACAAACAAACAATATTTTAAAAATAAACGACATATCCAATATACAACATTTAATACAAAATAACAATTAAACATAATAACTAAACTATATAAAAAACAAATAATGCAATTCTGTTAAAAAAGAAAGAGGGGGGCGCAGTGACAAATAGCAACCCCCAAGAATAGAGCTGCTATTTATCGTTACAGCCCACGTAAATATTGAATTCTCCAGACTTAATGAATTTTTTTGTTTATTTTTCTTTTTTGGAGGATATTAATAAAAATTTCGGCATTCAAAGCTCATGCCTTTCCTCCGTTGATGTCAGGAACCGCGGGCTTCTCGTGAATAATGAGAAGATCAATCATTGTTTTGTTTTACAATCAAATTGAGGATTACAATACCCGTTGTTATGACTTATAAGCGGTGGCCAATAAATTACTCTGAAATTCCCAATCAATTATATAATTAGGGTGCGAATAAAGAGTTTTTAATAGTTAACAAGAGGTAATACAAGTTAATTAAGAGAAATTTATGTCAGATAAAATTCATAGATTTCAGCGAACGTACACTGAACGACACCTTAATTATGTTCCTGAAATGTCTTTTTTGAAAAGCATGGACCTGAAATGTCAATTAAAAGTGATCTTGACCTAACAGAGGCATTGCTCTTCTTTGTTCCCTCATTGGGAGTTTAGGACTCAATTTCTCTATCAAAATGTACATTTGCAAATTGCAAATTTGATGATAAAATTTAACTAAACTTTCAGACAACTATTCAAAGCATTTTTTCAGGGGCATTTTAGCCCTTTTATCGAAATGGAATTCAAGAATGTTTGAATTCGATTATTGGTATTGTCATTTTGCACAACAAAAATTCATGATTGATTTAGGAACAAAAAATTAATTATAGTGCCTCTGACAAATGTTTGAACTTTGAATAAACCATTTGTTGTCTAGACGAATGTTTGAAGACTGCAAATAAAAATTACTAAATCCTGTTACAATTAGTGAAATTTTTTTTGTCACGCTCTTATAAAAAGTTCATAGTTGAACAATTGCCAATTAAACTTTAAAAAATAATACTTATTTTGACAATCGAAATTTTTTCACTTTAAATAGTTGGAGGTCAAGCTCAGGAAAGGAAAATTTTGAGTTCATGTACTCCCAGGTCTTAGTCGATCTTACTAAATCAATCATTAATTTCTGTTGTGCAAAATGACAAAAACAATAATCAAGTTCATTGTGCGGAAATAATGTGCTTGTGGATTTGTTTTAAATCAAACATTCGTCTTACTCTTGGTTCCAACAACTCACGTTACGAGCACAACTTCGAGGGGCCTTGACCCGCTAGAGAACACCTAACAATCATTTCGGCTGTTGGAGGTATCAACATTGGTGAGTTCATTAATTACTGTCATTTCGGAGCTGACCAGAGGAGAGGAGAATGGAGAGAGGAGAGGGACCGGAGCTGACCAGAGCTGAGAGTGCGGTATTGTCGGAGCTCGAAGCATAGAGTATCTACCTTCATTTTGATCAGAGTGCGACTGTGAATAGATACGGTCATCAGAGCACAACGTCAGTCGAAGAAGAACGGATCTAGTCATGGAGAGATGAGATTAAGGAATTAAAGTAATTAAGAGTGTATATAAATAGGATTATGTGATTAGAGTAGTGGAGAGTAGTTTAGATAATTTCGTGAGAATAAAATAGTAGATTTAAGAATTAGGGTCATTTGACCGTTGTAAATACATTTTTTTATTAATGAAATTATTAATAGGCATTTAGAGCTACTAATTTAAAAAAAAAAATCTCAGATCTTCAAAAAAGTTGTTAGTTTCTAAGTTGGACTTTTAGTTTTTCTATGTTATTTAATATGTTATGGTTATATTATAAGAAGAGATGGCATGTCATCTTCTTCTCAACTTTTGGATATCAATATATTTTTTGAGAGAGATAATTTATTCTCGGTTTTGCTACTTAGCACTCTTTGTTTCTAATTCCACTAAACCGTTTTCGAGACCCGTCACTAGCGGAGTTGAGATTCAGGACCGGAATTACGTCAAAATACTTCGACTCTCTACTAGGAATGTAAACTTGTCAAGACTTAGATTTCGAATTTGTATTCTCTGCATTAACTCAAAAAAGAATCTTTTGAGTTAATGTATCTGGACATTCTGATTCGCTTTAAGGTTCGTGCAGACTCGATCTACACTAATATTAAAGGGTCCCTAAATTATAAGTTGTGGCTGGATTGGCTCTGTTTAAAATCAGATGGCCGAGATGCGTTAACTCAAAAGATGCTCTTTTGAGTTAATGCAGACAATGCGAACTCCTACACTACTACAGAATTTCAAATCAACACTGATCTTTTTTACATTCTAAACTGATTTTCCAACCGGTGTTGATCGGGCCGGTGCTGATTCCATGTTTGATTAGCACTGGTTTAAAATCGGTGCTAAATGTAATATATAAGACCGTTTTTTCATAAAAATCGGTGCTAAAAGTAGTATACAACACCAGTTGTTTCATAAACCGGTGCTAAAAGTTACATTCAACACCAGCTTTTTTTTACTCAAACGGTGTTGATTTGTTACATTTAGCACCTGTTTGGTTAAATAACTGGTGTTGTATATCAATATGTTTGCAATATTTTTTTATTGTTTGGAATTCGGTTTATATTAGGCTAGCCTCCAAATTTGCTAGCCATAAATTAAATATTCACATGCACAAAATATAGAACCGATGTTGAATGTAACTTTTAGCAATTACATTGTCTTAAATTTCATAGGCAATTACAAGCATTTTTCCACAAAGAAATTAGCCCACATTGTCTGAAATTGTTTAATTTCATTGAATACGATAATGAACTTAAGCACTGCATGAAATTATATTGAACTGTTAATTTAGATGTTGAATTTAAAGAACTTAAAAAGAACTGCATCAAATTAAATTTAACTAGTACCTTATTTTCATATCTCGGAATATTCACACATGCATAATTTTAATTAACAATAGAAACTTAACTTGGGACAGACTCAATTATATTTTAAAGGAGTTCTTTTTGTCAATTAGTGAGTTCAATCAGTGACAACCAAAGTTCAATTGATTCTGAGCAATTTGCAAAACAGAAAATTTTGTTCTTTTTATGGAAGTGTAGAGGGAAGCCTAATTCAAATGCATGCCAAGTTTCAAATATTTATAATTTTATAACGGTTCCTAATAGTGTTTGGAATACAGGGGCAAAATGGTAAAATGCTGGAGAAAAGCAACAGTTTTGTATTTCTGAGATGTGAACTTCAAAAATGCTCAGTAAATGCTCAGAAAATTGTAAAATAAAAAGTTTTGGTCTACATTGTGTGTTTTTGAGTCCTTTATTTACCAGTGTGGTTTGTTGCTTACGCTTTGAAATGCCTCGTGATATAGTAGAATGGTATATCCTTTTCCTTTTCATTATCTGTTCAACAAGTCCCTTTTCAATATCAATCATCAACACATTTCATAGAAAATACGTAAGAATAATAAGAATGAGTATAACTTATTCACACCTTCATATTTCCAAAGTTTCTCCTTCTCCTTCTTCGGGAACTTGGGCCATTTTTTATAGTGATGTCAACTTTAATTCTTCCGAACTCATCAAACTGAACATTAGGTAATGTCCCCTTCGCTCCCAACTTTAATAACATAGTCACACCTCTATATGGTTTCTTGCTGTTTGTAGCCCCCGAATCATCCCCCGAATTATTGGCATCCTCTAACTCATTAGCATGGTCTAAAGCCATGTCCCCCGAACTATTGGCATCTTCTGACTCATTAGCAGGGTCAAAATCTATGTCCTCCGAACTTGACGACATTTCTCTAAAGATATGCATGCAACGAAAAGATTAAAACTAAGAATTATTTGTGCTAATTTAGAAAATTATTTGTGCTAATATAAAAATTCAGAAAATAAAATTATTTGTGCTAATTCAGTAAATTATACCTCGATGAGTGCCTAGAAGACAGGGGGGGTTAAATCAGCCTTCTTCTTCTTGTTTCTCTTCCTCTTTTTCGAAATAGAGCTCCCGGAAGCACCGTTGACATCGTGTGATAGATTGAGAAAACTTAAACAAAGAGAAAACTTACGATAGCCTCCAACTATAGCCTCCGCGACGGCTCCTTCACGGCGGAGCGGCAGGTGCGGTGGCTCCTCCAAATCAAGGCTATCAATGGCGGGTGGTGTGGTGAAGAAGCGGTCATGCAGCCTCAACGGCGCTGGCTCGGATCGGGCCCCTCTACGGCTGGTGCGGCGGCTCCGTCTTGAGGGGTGGGGGGGAGTAGCAAGGGTTTAGCAAAGGTCTAGCGGAAAAATTTGAGGTGGTGTAGGAAATTTTTTTGTCTAAGGGTTTAGACGGACTTATAAGATATTTAAAATTTTGTAAGAATTCAAATCACCTAAGGTAACAGATTATTTCTACTCGTATCCGGTCCGTCTAAATAGAATCTGTATAAATATTAAAGGGACCCTTTGCGTTTCATGAAAACGCTGGATTGGCCCGAAATACAATCGGACGGTCCAAATTAAAGCATAAATATTCTGTTACCTCAGAAGATATGGATTCGAGTGAGAGAGCGCCAGTTGAAATTTGTACCCAATTTTTTGACATACAACACCGGTTTATTTTCCAAAACCGGTGCTAAATATACAACACCGGTTATTAATAATAAACCGATGTTAAATGTCAAACAATTAGCACCGATGATACTTTTAACCGATGCTAAAATACATACAACACCGGTTTCATCAAATCCGGTGTTGTTTGACCGGTGCTAATTTGAAATTTTGTAGTAGTGTTAGATTTCGTGTTGTAATCAATTTAAGTTTTCACGTGTCATTACTAAAATTATAGAGAATGTCAATGATATGTGAACGATATCGGCATGTTAGTTACGTCGTATCTAAACATGACGTGACTTGTCACATTTGGTCACATTAGCCATGCGTAACTATTGTTTTCTAACTTTAAGTTAGTTTAAGTAAAAAAAAAGGTCACGAAATAAAAGTTGGAAAATATTGTAAAATAAAGAAATATTGTTGTTAAAAATTATTATGTATAATACATTAAATTTATTGTTTAGATTTGAATTGTTATTTTGAGATAAATAATGACATAAAATTTTATGTTATTTTGTTCACATGTAATCACATTTGGTTACATTACGTGTTGTGCATGTCGTGTCTTGTGTCATACTGTGTCATTTTTTTTAAATAGTCACAGCATGCGATACGTCACGCCAAGTAATCGATACACGTCACATCGTATCTTATCATGCTAGAAATGTACCGTGTTGTGATGTATTCAATGACCATGAGTGTAAGTGTTTTACATTTCTTCTCTCTCTTTGCTTTTTTTTTTTTTCATTCAAACTTGGACTCTTATAAGATTTGATGTCATAACTTTCTCATGCTTGCATGTAGGGATTAATAAATTCTTGTAAGATAAAACTATCTTTTTATTTTATTTTTTGTAATAGGTTGCCGCAGGCTATTAGTCCCATTCAAAGCCGATATTTTTATTAATACCCTCTCCCAAAAAAATAATAAACAAAAAAACCACAAAATAGCTAGAATTTTATATTTATCAGGACTGCAATGACAAATGGCGGCTTCAAAAAATGGAGGCTGTCATTTGTCGTTACAGCCCCTGTGCTATATAAAGGGGCTGCTGGGTTGAGAAAATCATATTTTTCGGATAAGTTTTTTCTTCTTTTCTTGTTTCAATTTTTATTTTAGTAGTAATTTAGATAGCTTTAATAATTAGGTTTAGGGTTTAGGATTTAGGTTTAGGGTTTAGGATTAAGGTTTAAGATTTACGGTTTATTGTTTAGGACGAAAATTTAATTAGAATAGTATCAAAATTAACTGGATTAGTATCAAAATTAAATTAGACCAGTACCAAAATATAATTAGATTTATTGTACCAAAATTAAATTGTTTAGAACCAAAATTTAATTAGAATATATAGTACCAAAATTAAATTAGATTTACTGTATATTGTTTAGTATCAAAATTAAACTAGATTAGTACAAATTAATACTTAACAATTTCAACATTTTATTCCATATCTTGTGTTTATGTTGCAACAACCTAGTGAGATGCAGTTTTCTTGAGTTAAATTATCGAAAAAATAATAATTTTTAGGAAATTTTTCTAAATACTAGGTCTATATCTCTGACATTTTAAAAATACCCTAAGTTAATTACAAATTATTAAATCTGTCCACCATTGGCTGAAAATTTTAAATATGCCCAAACCGGCCAATTATTGGCCGGTCCCGTGATTTTTTTTATTTTTTTTTTAGAGAAAAATAGCTAAAATGCTGAAATCTAACACTAAAAAATCAAATTGTTTTTTTAAATATTTGTTAGAAAATACGCTATGAATTGAGCCGATTTTGTGCTAAAATACGGTAAATTACAATAATTATGCTAAAATACGGTAAATTTACTAAAATGCTAAAATTACAATAATTATGTAGAATTATGCTAAAATACGGTAAATTACGCTAAATTACGTATGAATAGGGCCGATTTTGTACTATCTTTCATAAATCATAAAAAATAGTAAAAAAAATTCCAAAAATAATAAAAATTGGTATTCTACAAGTTCATCATATTACTAATTTACTGAGCTACGTAGATTGAACAATAGAAATAAAAATCTTAATCGGAAACTTCAACTGAAGTTTTGAGGCTCTTCTCTTTGTTTTTTAGCGATTTTGAATTTCAAAATCTAGCAAAGCTAGTTCGGACGCATGCGCATTTTCACAAGCTTTCCGAAAAGTGATCATTTGCTGAAATCGGACACTCGAGCGCTGTTTTATGGCCGTTTGAAGTTTCATCGTCATTTTTCGCTTTCTCAGTGAAGAATCATCCCTATTCATACGTAATTTACCGTAATTTAGTGTATTCTAGCATAATTCTACATAATTATTGTAATTTCAAGTAATTTAGTGTAATTCAGCATAAATCAAGTAATTTAGTGTGTTTTAGTATAAATATGCTAATTATATATAAAAAAATGTAATCTAGCAAATATTTAAAAATAAATTCGATTTGTTAGTGTTATATTTCAGCATTTTAGCTATTTGTTTCTTAAAAAGAATTTAACATAATTTAAAGTAATCTAGTGTCAATCAGCATAAATTAACATAATTTCAAGTAATGTAGCGTATTTTAGTATAAATATGCTATCAAAAAAAGTAATCTAACAAATATTTTAAAAAACAATTCGATTTTTAGTGTTAGATTTCAGTATTTTAGTTATTTTTCTCTAAAAAAAAAAAAAAAAAAATCACGGGACTGGCCAATAATTGGCCGGTTTGGGCATATTTAAAATTTTCAGCAAATCGTGGGCAGATTTAATAATTTGTAATTAACTTAGGGTATTTTTAAAAATGTCGGCTATATCTTCATGTGCCAAAGCTACTGTTTAGCTAGGGTTGATGGAAAAAGAACTTGGTAGCTTTTCTTAGTTTCTTCCTGTGATATCAAGGATCTTTGTGCTTTTATTTTAAAATATTCTGGTAGTTTTCCTTTTCTTTCATTTTTGTTCCCCCTTGACAGATAATTCAAGTGAATATTTATTTTTTTTATTAGAAAAAAAAATTGAAACAAATATGTTGCTGGATCGTATTTGCCGAATTTTTTATTTATATCCAAAAAATAAATCAAATTACAAAACATAACCAAGTTGGAGGCGAAATTCGAAATATACCCAAATCGGAAAAAAAATTTCCGGATTCAACGTCTAACTCCGGAAATTTTTTTTCCGGAAATTGAAATCTAATTCCGGAAAAAAAATTTCCGGACTTAACAATTTTTTTTTTTAGAGATTCCGGATAAAATTTTTCCGAAATTAACAATATTTTTTTTTTTTTTTTTTTTTAGAGATTCCGGAAATTTTTTTCCGAACTTAACAAATTTTTTTTTTAAGAGAAAAATAGCTAAAATACTGAAATCTAACGCTAAAAAATCGAATTGTTTTTTTTAATATTTGTTAAATTAATTTAAAAAATTTCAAAATGGTGTAGAATAATTTAGAAATTATCAAAATAGCTAAAATACTGAAATCTAACACTAAAAAATCGAATTGTTTTTTTAAATATTTGTTAAATTAATTAAAAAAATTTCAAAATAGTGTAGAATAATTTAGAATTATCAAAATAGCTAAAATACTGAAATCTAATACTAAAAAATCGAATTGTTTTTTTAAATATTTGCTAGATTACATTTTTTTATATATAATTAGCATATTTATACTAAAACAAGCTAAATTACTTGATTTATGCTGAATTACACTAAATTACAATAATTATGTAGAATTATGCTAGAATACGGTAAAGTACGCTAAATTACGTACGAATAGGGATGATATCTTCACTGAGAAGGCGAAAAACGACGACGAAACTTCAAACGGCCATAAAACGGCGCTCGAGTGTCCGATTTCAGTAAATGACCACTTTTCGGAAAGCTTGCGAAAATGCGCATCGTCCGTGCCCGCGATGTCGGATTGCCAAATTCAGAATCGCCAAAAAATAAAGGGAAGAGTCTCAAAACTTCAGTTGAAGTTTCCGATTAAGATTTTCATTTATATTATTCAATCTACGTAGCTCAGTAAATTAGTTATGTAATGAACTTTTAGAATACCAATTTTTATTATTTTTGAAATTTTTTTTACAATTTTTTATGATTTATGAAAGATGCCAGAAAATAAGCCTCATTCATACGTAATTTAGTGTAATTTATCGTATTTTAGCATAATTCTACATAATTATTATAATTTCAGCATTTTAGTAAATTTACCGTATTTTAGCACAAAATCGGCCCTATTCGTAGTAAAAAAACAATTCGATTTTTTAGTGTTAGATTTCAGTATTTTAGCTATTTTTCTCTTAAAAAAAAAATTTGTTAAGTTCGGAAAAAAAATTCCGGAATCTCTAAAAAAAAAAAAAAAAATTTTGTTAATTTCGGAAAAATTTTATCCGGAATCTCTAAAAAAAAAAAAAAAAAAATTGTTAAGTCCAGAAATTTTTTTTCCGGAATTAGATTTCAATTTCCGGAAATTTTTTTTCCTAAGTTAGACGTTGAATCTGGAAAAAAAATTTCCGGTTTGGGTATATTTCGAATTTCGCCTCCAACTTGGTTATGTTTTGTAATTTGATTTATTTTTTGGATATAAATAAAAAATTCGGTTGTATTTGTATACAGCTAATAATCAATTTGCACCTAGTTTTGGTATCGCCCCATCAATATTTTTTGGTTAAGATAAGAAACATTGTGCTGCTTTGATTACGTATAGAATTGAACAAATTGACTATTTGATTTTGTAATTGTAAGTGCAATCCCTGATTGAGTACAATTTAGATCTGAGTTGTCAGTTTTAACTTGGCACGGATCTCAAAACGGACCTCCTACATCTAAATAGGCACCGAATTCCAATGCTCGGCTGATATTTAATGATGGGTAACTGTACTCCGTCAGGTACCTAGGAGGATACGGATTTGCAATCCAACGGGAACTATTACGAACCTCTTAGATAAAGACTTAGACCAATTCGGCTGCTGGGAATGAGCACAGTAATAGATAATTTTGAACTAAATTACCATTCATGTGGAAAAAAAAATTAGTTCTGAGTGAATTTTTTTTTCCCACGTGAACAGTGAAATCTCCGAACTGAGCCTTAGGGTCTGTTCGGCTGCTTTTACTATTCATGTGAGAAAAAAAATTTCACTCAGAGTGAATTTTTTTTTCTCCCACGTGAACAGTAAAAATCAGTTCAAACTTTGCCCATTTGTGTGCCCATTCCAGTCCACCGAACAGGCCCTTAGAGTCGGTTTGACTCGTAACTCGTTCGGGTCAGATATGGATCAAAAGATCCCGCCTCATGATATTTTAGCGACTGTATCTGACCCAATCCATGACATTCCTGACTATTTACTAATGTGACAACAACCTTTTTTTTATTCGTAGTTAATTCCAGCAAGTCCGAAAATGGTTATAAACATTATTACAAACCATCAAAACCATAAGAACAAATATTTTCAGAACACAGTGTAACAGATTAGGATGCGTTTGGATGTAGAGAGGATAGCACTGTTCTGAATTAGCGCACTATTTTTTTCACTATTTTCCGTTTGGATCACAAAAGAATAGCGATATTATCTGAATTAGTGCTATTCTCGCTAACTCATCCAAAACATGAGTTAGCACTATTCTCTGGATTAGTGCTGTTCTCGCTATTCTGCTGCAACATCCAAACGAACCTTTAGAGTTTCTATGTTGAAATTGCAATTTGAAAACTTGAATCCATAATTTTCTCTTGCATCTCTGTTTTTTTTTTCTCTGTTCCTCCTCTTTTCTTCTCTTAATCTTGCACCTGCATATTTGCTTTAATTTTGATAATACAAACAAACATAATATATATTATCAATTAATTAAATAAAATATAAGAACAAAATTAGGAAATTTCTCAGTAAATTGAGTTTAAACGTGTTTTCCTTCTTAAATTGTTTACTAGTATATTTTCTAAACACACTTGAGTTTTGACAATGTTTTTATAAATAACATTGATGCCTATGATTGTTACAAATACTACATCATACTTTGCATCCCCTATCATCTAAAGTTCAATTAGTTAATTTGTTGCATAAATTTAAAAAAATTAGAGTAAAATGGCCCAAAAAAAAAGAGTACAATGTACCATTCAAAATATCCCCTATAATCAGTTCCTGGCCCAAAATAGGAAATTGTAACTAAACACCATCAAACCGTGAAACCATTTCAAAAATTTCAAGAAGTTTCAAAAGCCCAAACGAGGGAGCAAAATTAAATCCTTGGTAAAAGTAGTTTGCTAAGATGGCGTATTATAATAGGCGCTAATTGTTTACGTTCCATATAATTCTTAATTATTTTTGTCAAATAAAAAAATTGAATAATCAAGTGTGCATTGGTGCAATAGCGTAGTCATGTGTGCATTGGTACAATTGTTAACATTATGTCTTAACCAAGTAGTTAGACTTTCAAACTATGGAGTCAAACGAGAATAAGGATTTATTGTATAAATTTTTATGCTACGAATGGGAATAAATTTTATACTACCTATAATATTTTATTCTAAATTATATAAAAAGTAAGATACAAGTACAAAAGTTTTGAAAATAAATGAGGTTCAATTAATCTCCATTTCTTGAAAGTGGCTATGCCATTACTTAAATGATATAGGGAAGTGTACATTAACATATTAGATAGATGTGCTTCGATACAATCGCAATTATGCCTTTTAAAATGTATAAAAAGTTCATAAATGATGTATGTGATAAGATATATAAAAAAAGACTAATGCAAATTATAATGAGGTTATTAGGAAAAAAATTACTAAATAATAGCTTAGATCTAAATAAATAATTTTATCAAAACGACATGCAAAATTGTTTGGATTAAACAAACTAAGCTATGAATACAGGTATTGAGTTTTAATGATTTTTTATGTATTGTAATTAATTTAAAAGATAAACATCACTGCTATCATTACTCACAACATATATTGAGTTCATAAAGATTTTTTTTTTTTTAAATTATTATATTGGATGCACAGTATAATTTATTTTTTGAGGTAAGGTGCGTCTCATAGTATTTTACATAAATATGCATGATTCCAATAATACAAAAATTAAAACATCTAATGATTTATAATAAGAGGAGGGATCTAATTACATCATTTTATGGTGACACATCTTGACACCATATGCTTATATATTATTTTTGCAGTTTTAAAGTTCAAACAGTTGATCCGAACCATTCAACATGATCTTCATATTAAAATGTGCTTGGAGATCAAATTTTACATTTTTTTAGAAAATATTTAGTATTTATTAAGATGTGTACAAAATTGTTGTTTTCACACAATTCTGAACTATTGAAAAACAATAATTTTCAAAAATTCTAAAAAAATAGTAAACAGTTTTAAAAAATATAAAATTTGGTCTCAAAGTACATTTTAATATGGAGATTATGTTGAATGATTCGGATCGACTGTTTGAATTTTGAAGTCGCAAAAATAACTTACAAAGATATCCCAGAAAAAAAGAAATTGAAAGAAAATTTGAAAGAATTTTCCGACCATGGGAGTAGCCGAGTAGGTAAAAGAGTAATAGACAAAATTGGATGTACCCATCAAGGTTTAGTGACGTGGGAAAATTATTTTGTCCAGAGACGTGGAAAATGACTCCCAATAAAAGCATTTTACTAACAGTGCGTAATTAGAGGTGCGGCCTGGTGCGGTGTTCATTCAGTCCGCATTTCTAAGGACCAGTATCCTCCCGGTATCTCACACAACAGTAAATCACTCTACAGCTCAGATTTACTCTCGGCCGGTGCCTATTCGAGAGATGGGAGGGGACAGTATTATTTGTGTTTTGAGATTCGTGCAAAGTTGAAAAGAACGGTCCGGATCCAATTACTCTATGGAACAGTCTCTCTGTAGTACTCAAAGGATACGAATTCCATTTCTAATAGGTGAGGACTTTGGAATCGCGGAATCATTTAAATATTTTGACTTTTAAATATATTTGCACGAATCTCAACACGGATGACGGTCTAAGTCTGACTTTGAATCAGATTTTTCCAAAGCCTTTGGACAAAGTCCAATTCCTGGTGTTCATTCGCATCTTCGAGCTGAATTTTGCAATGAGTTCCTAGTTTCAATTCACAAGTGATATTCCACTATTCCAGGCAAACACAAGGTATTTGAACCCGATTGCTTATATTTAAATTCACAAGTGTATATTCCTAATATGTAAAATATTCATCACTTTTATTTCTCTAAATAATCATAAGACAATTGAAGTTAGATATCTTTTCAAGTAAAATTATAACTGCTATTATCGAATATAAATATTTTTTTCATAAATTTATCAACACTTCTTAAGTGCAAATAATTGCACTTCTAAGATTTTTATTTATATCACACCATCAGCAATTCAGCATTCTCATTATCTGACTATATTTTCGTTTTATTAATTATAATCAGATGACTCATATTTTCTCATTCTCTCTTCTCTATAAAAAGAAAACATATGTTAGTCCTGCGGTTAATTGTACTTTTTTTTATATTACATAAGTTTCTAAAATTTTACAAAAATTATTTATTTATGTTCAAAATGTATTTGACCGTAAGATTTTTTATAAAAAAATATTATTATAAAAATTCAATTTATTCTGAAAAATATATATTCTTTTTTTCACTACAATATTAGAAAACAATCCTAATGCAGATAAAGGATGCAGTTATAACTCCTTGAAGAAAAACTGAAAGCCTCCCAAATTATGCAGAGAGGAAAAGAAGAAAAAACAAAGAGTTTTCACTCACTTTTCTAAATACACAAAACTTTGACTGCTTAGAATATCCAAGATTAGCATAGAAAAATAATATAATATAAACTATCCGGCGAGAGAAGAGCCTCCTATTCTATCAGACAAATATAACTTCAAATTTCGCACAGGGATGGCTTCGAACATGATTTGCAAAATCGGAATCTATGTTGAATTTATTGCCAAACAATGCTTGCCTTTGCGTAATCCCTACAGGATATATTTTGTATACTTTCAAATTATTATCACCTCTTATTCTTTCGGGCCTTTGATCTTTCCAAATAGGCGTGTAATTCAAAGACTTGAACTTGTGAAGCACTGCATTCTCCATAGCTGTTATCTTCAAGTCACTACATCAACAAAGAAGTTTTACAATTATAGTTTTGCTATACAAAACATTTTATCAAAAATTTAGCAAAATCTCGGCACTTGCTTTCCAGTTTCTACTAAACAAGTCCTCTGAAGCATAAATAAAATGGAATGCAAATTCTGGTATGACAACTGGACAAAGCATGCGACGAAACTTCCCAAGGGGGAAACAAACATTTAAGGGAATTAACAAAAACAGCTTCTTTTAGATAATAAAATTTCTGAATAAACTAATTTCAAACACACGCACACTCGCATGCAGATCAAGAAAAGTTGGCAATATAAATACGTAACAGTCTGGTATTGCGGTCGAGATTGAGCAGAACCAAAACAGAAGGAATAAAATAATAAAACATCTAAGTCCAAAGAATTACATAAGAGTGGGTGAGAAAAGGGGCTCAAGTTTTCAGCTTAAATATACCAAAAATTATCAGTTGAGGAGTCATAAAATAAAAAGAATGGCACCTGAGGAAAACAGACACCATTTCAAAATGCCCCCTTTCACGCACATAGAGATGATACATGATGCCTCTATTACTCCTACATTTGCAGGGCCGTTTCTGGAATTTAAGCATCTTTTCCTCTTTTTCACGTAGCTTTGTCGCAATATAAATGCAAAGGCGGCAAGAGGAGTGCACTACTGACATGTCAACCAGGGCCTTGAAAGAGTCTATTGGTCCCTCATACTTCCATCTATAACGCAGTTAATAAACTATTAACACACAAGATCAGGAAAAAGATACTATGCTTAAGGTTCACAAACTAATGCAAGACAGCAGATACCGATAAATTACAAGTAATCTAAAGCCATTCAAAATGAAGCAAACAACAGGAGCAAAGACAATGATGGTTTTCAGTCAGAATTCAGCTGGTAAAGTCTGGCGTCATGCACCAATCATCATGACTGAATGGTTTTACCTATACAGAACCTTGAGTATCATAATAATCCCATCATATTAGAAGTATCTCGTATACCTATATAACAGATATATCAATTATGCCCCTCGCTCAATTTCCAAAAATACCCAAACCAACCCTCCCGCCAGGGGCGGACCCACATAGGTCCAGCCCCCCCTGCCCCCCCCCCCCCCCAGAATCCTGATTTGTAATTTGAGTTAAATTTAGAATTAAAATTATAATAAATTCTTTGAATTATGATTGATAATTAGGACTAGAAGTCAGAGCAATGCAAATTATAAGTTGGAGCATTGTTTTTTTTATCTAGTATCCAATTAACTAATGGATTTGAACCCAATTCGCTATTTTTTTGTGCCACCGCCCCCCCCCCCCCCCCTGCGACGAAAATCCTGGATCCACCCCTGCCTCCCACCTCCTTATTTCTGTAGAGGGAACATTCCAAGGAGTGAGGGATTGGGGTACTGTAGTTTGAAAGGTATTAGTAGAAGCATAAATCTTCAACTGACATGCATAAATTACCTAAGCGTTTGATTGAAAGCTTCTGGGTTTTGGTCAAGAAATTTCATGACCTTAGCAACTGTAGGCACGTCATCTAATGATTTAATATGCATGACAGAACCATGACCTGGCTTAAAATCTTGTATGTTTGGTGCACCAACCACCACAGGAACCGATCCTGCATTGTTCAAAATTTGATGTCAACCAGCATATACCAGCACCGAGTATCTCTTGTAGGGAATAAAGATTTAGTAAAGGTAAATTCATTCTTTAGCTAGAATCTGTATGGTAGTTAGATTTATTATTTTTGTTTAAATTTACCTAGAGAGATCCTAAATTAATAATAAAACAACATACCATACAAGGCCCTGCAAATCAAGAATTCAATACTCCTATGAAAGATGGGAACTATTGCATGCAATGCTAAGGACCATGAAAATATAAAACTAACAACCCTACCAAGTTTATTTTTTAAGATGTCCAAGTTACCTTTCGTCAATGTTTAACTCTACATCTGCATGTAACCTTAAAGAGAGGGGTGATTCTGTTTCTTAAAATAAAAATAGAAGAAGAAGGTTCTATGTGACAGTGGTAAGAAATTACCAATAAGGGTTTGCACCAATGGTACTTTGATATTTCATAAAACTGATGAAATTGCTTCTTTTTATCTGGTGGACTTGTTGTTCAATAGCAAGGACCCTAAGATTTTGCTACAACAGCATGTTCAGTAAATTTTAATTTGGTTCAAACAATGCTTTGATTAGTTGATAATACCTGCAACAAGTGACTGGAAGAACTTTTCAGTGACATAATCCTCTTCATTTGAGTTCTCAAATGCCAGGCTGAACTTATAGCGCTTTAATATCTCCAATTTGTCCACTACATTGGTCGGAGAGAGAGAGAGAGAGAGAGAGAGTCAATTAAATCATAAGGGGTAACCGGGCAAAGCTGAGTTCTACTGTTATTTTGCTTTCCAGCCAATGGTTTAGCATCACAAGCAGTAAATGCTACATTTAAAACCGAAAGACCATGTCTCCAAAGCCCCATAAGCACAATCTATTAGACTCTTAGCCCTCATCATTTGAAAAAAGAAAGGCACTGGCATTTTCCCATCTTTGTTCCTAAAATTTCTCTTATTTCATGCTCTAACATTGCAAATATAACTTTCTGGTATTTAGTCATTAGCATCATCTTTCAGTGCCAATGGCTAGTTGTTAGTGATAAATGCAAGGAAAACAAGTTAAAAGATCATTGGTTCAAATCCTCATTGGAACAAAAAAGAATGCGGAACTTTGGACCTTCTCCAATTCATCAAGAAAAAACTACTGCCATCTTGCAGTACAAAAAAAGGATGGAACCCTAGTCATCACTGACATGTTTGTGCAATTTTTTTGCTTGATAATAATTGCGAAAACAACTTTCCATATGAGTGCTAGCCGGCAAATCTAGCCATCTCTTTGTGGTATGGACTAAAGTGATAGAAATTGGATTTATCTACCATCTAAGAAACCAACTAAACAAAGGAACTTTGGAAAGGAAAAAAAAAAAATTAAGATAAGTTAAAAAGAATTGAGATATAGGATATGAATAACCAGAAGGAAAAGAGCAGTTCAATATATAAATTTATAGAAGTTACCATGGCCATCACGATTATTGTGACAACTCCCATAAGAATCAATTTTAATTCCAGTTTTCTCTAGCATTTCAAGAGCCTTTAAACGGAAATTGTTGCCGTTACAGTTCGAAATAAATGCAGCTGCCAGTGCCTCTTCAGTTTTCCGTTGTACTGGTGCCATGATGTCATACTCGGTCCATGAGAAGTAACCAACCGGTATATCTGATGAGAGACTAGTGGTCATTATGATGTTAAATCCTCTCCTACCAAAAGATAAAAGGAAGTTAGAATCAGATTCAGATAAAAGGCACGTGATATCTTTTCTAAAGTAACAAACAATTACTTATCAGTCAAAAGCGAGTTTCCACCAGTGTCCCTTACAAAGCATGGAATGACCCCCCCCCCCCCACAAAATAAAAAATAAAATGTACCAGTACAGCATCGAGATGGTGAGACTAAGATAATGAATAATTACAATGTTATATTGTACTTTTTGATGATCTTTAAACTCCGAATACTACTAGCATCAATTTAAACCGAGCAACTTGATAGTGACAAAAAAATCAAAAGGCAATTGGATGAAATTGGGATAGAATTGGCAAAACAAAGTAAAGCACAGAATCATCACTTAGAAGGAACAGATGAAAAACAGTACAGAAATCTGGCATGTCAATCCTTTAGTTACTAAAAAATGAAATACTCTTACCTAATACCTACCCTCGTGCCACATCAATTTTGTTCTCTATGTAATACTCTGCAGACTCCATTGACCGCAAGATTCTATCAGTGTGCCTAGATAGAGGCTCACCAAATGTCGCATCTGCTATCTTATCTAATCCTATTCCAAATCTACACCCAACTGAGCATGATCTCTGCTCCTGAAAATGTTAAGGAATATTAGTCTCGTTTTTAACATCATTTTTAATTGTTTACTTTAATAATGAGGTATTCTTTACCTTTTAGAATAGTTTGATAAGCACCCCTAGAAAATCTAAACAAAAATACCTTGCTCAGAATGAGAAAATTCAAGATAAACTTGAGCATTTACAGAAATTAGGTGGATGGTATGTCTGGATCTTCCTACGACCATACAATTTTTTTTTTTATTTCTTTCTGTAGGGACATTTATGGAATTTGAAGTTTTAAAAGGGTTAAAGGAGATCCTCTTTTTCTTTTCTTATTACAATTCTAATAACATACTGATAAGTGTTATATATTACACTCCATTCATAAATACATCGATGCCATTATCTGAAAATGAATAAAAAAAACTTCACGGAAACAAGGCACCAAGTTAATCGGTATTTCAGACGAATAATCAAATAATAATTAGGCAAACCTCTTGCTCAGTACTGGAGACAATAACCGGATCGATATGAAAATCTCTTGAGTAAGCTACACTATCTTGCCTTCCAAGCCAGTTTTCACATGTATGGACGTCAGCGAAGCGGTATCCGTGAAAGGTATCCGATAGAGAGAAATAGTTGCTATATTCCAAATCGAGACCGCCTAGAAGGAATATCTCGGCCAGTACCACCAACGCAATCGCCATTGGAGCCAACACCGCCCATCTCCATTTCCGGCGCTGTCTCTGGTTGGTCGCTGAAGTCAGGCTTTTCATCTCCGTCGCGATCAAGATGGAAATGGGGAGATCGGGTTCGGTCAACGATCGCGCGTTTACTGTTTATTTTCGGACGAGGCGCGAAGGGAAGGAGGGGACGAGAAGGAAAACGAATACGATATTTTAATGTGTTTTCTTTTTCTTTTTTTCTAATATTTAAATGAGGATTTTTTCTAATATTTAAATGAGGATGGTTCATTGCCTCTATTTTTTTGTTTCCATCTTTACTGTATTTTTAATTTTTTAAAATTTTAATAACTCAAAATTTACAACTTAAAAGTCAAAATAAAAACTGTTGGATGTGATCTATGTTATTTTCTCTATGTGCTCATAAAAAATGGAGGCATTTGAACCCTCCTCTATTTAAATATATTAATTAGTCCTGCTAAAGCTCGCAGACTGCGTATTTTTTTTGACATGAGGTCCTTGATAACGAGATAAAAATTCTTTCTTTTTTCTTTAATTTATGTTGAACGGTTTGAATCGACTATTTAGACTTTAAAAATGAAAATATTATTTCATAATACAGATCAATATCTGTTATGCATAGTACCGTAACCTCACTCGTTTTACATTACTTACTAATTATTAAGACTTTTAGTACTAAAGAAAAAGCTGAGATGTACAAAAATTTAGATGTAAATCGATAGAAACATTATCCTCTACTATATCCACTTCCACAGTAGCATGGCGAAGCATTTGCGTAGAATCCTCTGCTTGACGGTCACTATTTGAAACATCGAACAACATAATTTAATATTTTGAAAATTCAAAAGTACATTTATGATACTTATTAAATTTTGAATTCACATCATTTTAATTTGGTAAGTTTGATTTATAAATTATAAGCAAAACATACCTTATGATACTAGAAAAGAAAAATATGATGAAAATTAAATTTATTAAATTGTGAAAAATGGAAAAAAAAAAAAATACCTTTTAAATTATGGAAGATAAGTAATCTAAATTTTAAATTGAAAAAGTTAATTTTTTATATTTTATGAAAATTGAATTATTTTGCATGTGAACAATTCTAAAATTGAGAATCTTGAGTGATAGATAAAAAACATTGGAAATTCGGTGAGTGTGAATAAAAAGTGGGGTTGGAAAAAAAAACATCCTGGACCCCACAAAGAACAATATTTTTTTTCTATTGAAAGCATGGCAATTTTTTTCAACGTTTAATATATATATATATATAGAGGAGGGATCCAATTACACCTTTTGTGGTGACACATCATGACACTGTTTTTTATATAGGTCAATTTTGCGATTTCAAAATCCAAATAGTCAATTCGAACCGTTCAACATGATCACCATATTAAAATGTACTTGGAGATTAAATTTTACATTTTTTTGAATTTTTTTACTATTTATTAAGATGGTTACAAAATCGCTGTTTTTCAATGGTCTGAAAACAACGATTTTTGTAACCATCTTAATAAATAGCAAAAAAATTCAAAAAAATGTAAAATTTGATCTCCAAGCAATATATCCATCATGTTGAACGGTTTGGATCGACTATTTAGACTTTGAAAATGGTAGGTGTCAAAGTGTGTCACCAAAAAAGGTGTAATCGGATCCCTCCTCATATATATATAATATTTATTCGTTAACTATACATGCCATCATTAAAACATATCTCAGAAAAATAAATCATTAATATGGTTTGTTTGGAGAAATATAAAATTAATTAAAAGAATTAATAAAAAAGAGATTGGCAGGTAATAATGAAGCCTGTTTCTTCTATTCTGAAATTGAAACGGTATATCATTTGTTTGTCAATTGCTCATTACTTTACTTCTACATGACTATTAAAAGAGGGGGAAAAAACTAGTTGAATTATCAAGGGTCGCAATTCTTTGGATAATTTGGAATGAACGACGAAATAGTTAATTTTTCAGGAGACAAAATGTAAATTATAAAATCCAAAGTAACTTACTTCATCTCTCTAGGTGGATTAATTTTCTTCACACTTACTTCACTTGTATGACCCACTGTCATAAACAGAGACATATTTTCTAAAATCTTACTCCACCAAGTAAATTAATTTAAGTTATAATATATAAGAAGTAACATAAAGTAAGCAATCTAAATCTCAAAGTACTGTCAAAGGTTTAGAGGTCGAACTTCCCTTGGATATAGGAGAGGATGCTAATTAGTGAGAACAAATAATTTTAGTGGAAAAATAATGAGTAGGATTAAATTTAGATATTCTGAAACTTGAAACTTTCATATTTTGATGATACTTGAATAAATGTCATGTTTTGAATCAGGCAATGCCTCCGGTACTCGGATGTGGTACCATATTTTCTCTAGTTGCTTTTGAACAAACTGAGTTAAGAAAGTAAAATCCATTTTCCGTGTAGACGGGGTTAAAATTATAGAAAGAGATTGCCAAGACTGAAATTCTATATAACATTTCTGTAATAAATGACCATTTCGACCCCAAAAAATTTGAAAAAAATATCATATGACCATATTTTATTTTTCTTATGGGATGCAAAAGAACAGTGACCGAACACCTTCACATGAAAAAAAAGGAACATAATAACAACATTAAGAAACAAAATGGGTTAAGGATTTGTTGGGCCTCGAGTGCTTTTTCTCTTTAGATACATACTGGGCTTTTCATGATCAAGATTTCAAAAATTAAATCGAGTTTTTAAACCGCGAGGCAAAACGGGCAGATGGAATTTGTCACGTTTCTACAAGAGTCACCGAGTCATGTGGCCTTATCCGAATGGAAACTCGACATGGACTTGGTCTACTGTAGTTGTCTCTGTAAAGGGTAGGTAGTCGGACAACATGTCACTCCATACTAGGGCTGCAAACGAACCGAACTGAATCGAACTTACCTCCAGTTTGAGTTTGGTTTGAATTAATTTCGAACGAACTCAATTTCGAACGAATCCAATTTCGAACCGAATTTTTTACGAACTCAATTTCGAATATTTACGAACTTTGTTACGACTTACGATTTATGACTTCTAACTGGACCATAGTGCGAAATTATAGCACAAGTCAGTACACTTCAGCAAAAGTCAGTACACGACTTACGATTGTTGAACAAGTGATATAACCCTAAAATCTTAAGTACACCTCCAATCTAGAGATAGAAAGAGCACAAGTCAGTACACTTCAGCAAAAGAGCATATAAGAAAACTGATAAAGAGTGTCTTGTAATATGCAATTTATTCTCTTGGTCTTCTTGTTTCCACTAGCTCCAAATCAATGTGATGGAATGATTTTAACAAATTATGAAACTGAATTTCAACAAATCAATGTGATAATGAAAACTGATTATGAAACGGATTATGAAACTTTTATGTTGGTTACGTTCAATATTGTATCTTGATCATTCTAGATCATATTTGGAATGATTTTGTTGTAGATCGACCGTTGAATTTTCGCGGTAAAACGAACGGTCCGAAAATAAATGCAAAAAATACCAAAAAAATGTATTGCTGTCAAAAATTTGATCAAGGTACAATATTTATTTTATTTACTTATTTTTTATTTTTTATTATTTAATAGTTTCTTAAAGCTGAAATTAATTGAACAAATTTATCAAATTAATAATAACAATATCAAAACAAAGAAAAAAACGAGAGAGTTGAGACTGGATTACCTGAAAAACTCAGAATTCTACCATAAAAACAAAATTTCTGGTATAAACATGTGAATTTTTTTATTTGAGCTTTGTTGTTGAATTTTTTTATTTGAGCTTGTAATTGGATCGGGCTTTCTGTTTCAGAAGTCAAAATTCAAAGCAATTATGGACTGGACGGCTTATATTTTCATCAGTGAACATAAGTTATCAGCAGAAATTAACGGTTCACGTTTGAGTTAATTTCGAACTAAATTTGGTTTGCGAACCTATTTCGAACGAACTAGGTCCAGTTTGAGTTTGGTTTGAATTAATTTCGAACTAAGTTTGGTTTGAAATAATTTCGAACGAACTCAATTTAGAATCAAATTTTTTCCGAACTTTTTCGAATCAAATTCGAATCGAATTACGAACTACGAATTTTTTGTGCAGCCCTACTCCGTACCCTGTCCATTAAAACAAAAATAGAATTCTCGCGCGATTAAATTGAACCTGAGTAACTCGTTGTATCTAAAACGAGAGGCCAATCATGAGTATTTGAACTTTGAAGAGAGATTTGTATACTTACCTACAGTCTAGACTCTAGACTCTAGAGACGCCGGATTTTATAATTCACTAATGACTCGCTACATGGTAACACTCTGTTACCGCCTCAGAAAATCGTAACTCGTATCCAGTTGGCTTTTCCCGTAACCCCGTTCGAATTGAGATTCATGTGCAATACCGGACTGAGTAGAATTAGATCACAGTCATCAGTTTTAATCTGACACGAATGTGAACGGATCCCATATTTAGTGGGGAGTATTATACTCAGTCCAGTACCTGAGGAGATACGAACTCCTCAGTTTCGCACCTTTCTACCTAAAATTTCCAAATCAAAAAGTGGTTACTGACACTCTCATCCGGCCTTACACCTGCGCACACACCCCTTGCCCTTGGTCCCCCCTCTCCTACATAAAACGCACCGCCATTCCATCAAAATTCTCTTTTCCGCGATACTACTACTGAAACCCCTGCGTTAGTCTCCGCCTTCAACCAGCATAGAGAAAAGAGGTGAGGGGCCTTATAGGCCCTATTGTTTTCTGTGCTCTCACTTGGTGCAATGGATCTAGAGGATAACTATGATCCGGACTGTGACGTATCTCGTTTCCTTGCTTTCCCTGATCCGCCACTTGAAGGGCTCATGTTATCTCCCTGTGCCGAGCAACTGTCCTTGCAAACCCCTGCGCCTTTTCCTGCACTGTCTCAGCACACGCTTGATGCCAATGCACAATCTTTGTCATTGGTTGCAAGTGGAATAAACACATGCTTCTCCGGTTCCAAGCATGCCACTGCCTCTTAGTGTTGAAGGAGTCATCATTTTGGCTATGGAAGGGGTTAATGCTGAGCCTACATGCGAACCAATATTTGAACAGTATTTACCGGGACAAAAGGACTGCACTGGTTGCGTTACCTTGAGAGAAGTGACTCACTGTAGTGGTGCGTCTGAGATGAAAAATTGAAAATTCTAAGTTTCGTAATTCTCTTTAAAAATCGATCACTAAGATAATGTTCTAAATTTTTTTTATTTCATTATTTTCATCGTTTGTAGCAAGTCGGAATCTGACCTTCACAGTCCATGGTGGATTGGGAACATTCAATCATGCAGTGTTTGATGTTGAGTACTTCCGAGAAGGTGGCCAGTTATTCAAACGCGAACTCTTCTATGTGAAGTAGGAAATTTCGCAATCTCCTTTGTGCCATTTACATACTTGTATTCGAGAAAGATTGTCCCTCTCTATCTACCTTTGCTTCTTATTATTTTTATTTTTTTTACAGTTTAAGCACAAGATCACATGACTGGGTAAAAACCTTCATGGTTGGTTGTGTAACTCGTCTACAAACAGATTTAACTGGAACCACAAAGGACTCTCTGTGCTCTTTTTATGATACCCTTTGTGCTGATATGAATACCCCCATTGAGGAGACATTGGACTTCGACTTTGGGCCGACATTTTACTTTGAGGATTCGGACGATTATTCCATTCAGCTACTTCCAAACTTTGAAGTCGGAGGTATGTACACAGCATTGGTAGACCTTTACAAAGCCTGTTAAGGGTGGTAGGGGGAAGGGGGGAATGTTGTAAAACATGAAAATAGGTTATTTCAGTAGACAACTCAGTCAATTCTTGATAAATATAGTATGAATTGTAAGTAACGTTTCTTTCATTTTTCTTCTTCTTATTTGTTTGACTATCATTCATGATATTCAGTGCTAGTGAAGCAGACCTGCTTGGCTGCTTCTAAACGTCCTTTCTTTTTCATTTTTTAAGGCATGCAAACAATTAATGTTTGAGTTAAAACTAGTAATTTTTACTACACAAACATTCTTACATATATATCCTGCATTGCCCTAACTAGCATTAAAATGTAAATAAAACTATGGTTAATGAAACTTTTGGTGAACTGTTCTATTACAACTCCTGATTGGATAATATTTCTATTGAAAAGCATCCATGTAGGATGATTATTTCAGCAGAGACAACTAAGTCAATTCTCGATATAATATATATATAGTATGAATTGTAAGCAATGTTTCTTTCATTTTTCTTCTTCTTATTTTTTTTAAAAACACTGACAGCGGCTGTCCGTGTTTTTTTATTCTTATTTGTTTAGCTATACCATTCATAATCTTCAGTACTAGTGAAGCAGTGACCTGCTTTCAAACATCCTTTCAATTTTTTTAGGCATGCAAACAATTTTTTAGTTTAAATTAGGAATTTCTATTACATAAACATTCTTACATAAATATATCATACATTGTCCTAGAATTAAAAAATTAAAAATGTAAATAAAGCTACTGATAATGAAATTTTTGTGGAACTGTTCTATTACAACTCCTGATTAAATTATATTTCTATTAAAAAAACATGAATGTAGGGTTATTTCAGCAGACAACTAAATCAATTCTCGATATAATATATAGTATGAATTGTAAGTAATGTTTCTTTCATTTTTCTTCTTGTTATATGTTTAGCTATCATCCATGGTCTTCAGTACTAATTAATGAAGCAGCAACCTGCTTGGCTGCTTAAACTTCCTTTCTTTTTCAAGGCATGCAAACAATTTTGAGTTAAACCTTTTATTACACAAACTTTCTTACATATATCCTGCATTGCCCTAGCATAAAAATGTAAATAAAGCTATGGATAATGAAACTTTTGGGGAAATCTTCTATTACAACTCCTGATTGGATAATATTTCTATTAAAAAACATGAATGAAGGGTTATTTTAGCAGACAACTAAGTCAATTCTCGATATAATATATAGTATGAATTGGTTAAGCAGTGTTTCATTCATTTTTCTTCTTCTTATTTGTTTAGCTATCATTCATAATCTTCAGTACTAGTGAAGCAGTGGCCTGCTTCTAAACTTCCTTTATTTTTTTAGGCATGCAAACAATTTTTGAGTTAAAACTAGTAATTTATACTACACAGACATTCTTACAGTTACACATATCCATCATTGTCCTAGCATTACAATGTGAACAAAGCTATTGATAATGATAACTTTGTGGAACTCTTCAATTACAATTCCTGATTGAATATATTTATATTACACCCAATAAGGCTGAATGTTGCTCAATGTATATAATCTCTTTAAAATATTGGCAATCGTATGTCGCTGTTTTTGTTGTTGTAGTTTCTGAGGTGCTCGGAAAGTTTTTTAAAGTACATGGATTTGAACCTTATATTTTAAGCAGTTTATTAGTTGATGTTTTAAACGCAAGAGTATGTTTAGATCTCTCGAAAGTATCTCACTTTGGCATGATACTTGGAGTTTGAAGTATTATCTATTTCATTAATAAGCAAATAATGTTTATATACACTTCAAATTAGTCAGTTCCAGTAAAATATGTAATGTATATCTGATTTTGTTTAGTGTATTTTCTGTAGAATTTATCAGAAATAGATTCAATATTTCAAACTTTATGTGTTTGAAGACTGACAAATGGTGGTGTATGAAGACAGCTCCAAGTAGAAGGAAGAAGATAGTGCAAAGTTCTTAGTGACTGTTATAATAGTAATATAAGCTTCCATTGTGTTTAGCAACTTACATGTGTTTTGTATGGGACATGTTTTTTAGGAGATATAAAACAATATTTAGGTAAGAAATAGGACTATGAACTGAAGTAGATTAGGAACATGCAAGCTAATAAGTTTGGTCAGTCCTCAGAACAAACAATTTTGAGGCTCTAGTGCAGGGTCATGGATCCGGGGTACTAGTAACAACTTAAGTTGTGTGTAACTTAACCTAACTTGCTAATGTAAATGGGCATTAAAATGCCTTTTTTTTTAAATAATAATAGTAATTTTTTTTCATCATGCATGTAAAACTGAAAAAACTAAAGCTATTGTCCTTTTACAGTATTATAAATTTCATACTAATAATCTTAATTATGTTAAAATGAAAAACTAATTATCTTCTTTAAATGATTTTTATAACTTCTCTATTTTGCATGTAGAATCATCAAGGACTAATGATGATGTGCTGGATGACAATGGTTCCAAAATTGATTTGCCCATTGGAAATGAACCAACTATTGTGATACCCAATCCCACAGCTCAAAGACCATCTGGTAGTACAAGTGCATCAACTGCAACACCAACTGGGGCAAGCACCAATTTCATAGAGGTCTCTGGCAGCTCAAGTGAAGGTCCTACTGTTGTTGAATATGCCCCACTACATGACTCAACAGTTGAACCTTCTGATGTTGTCCGACGAGCACCAACCAGAACACCCCTTGCTTTGCAGGTACCCTTGAAATAAATGATTTTAAGTAAGGGTTCAATTAGATCTGATCACAAATATATAACAAAGTGAATGCATTTCATTGCTGTATGTGTAACAGCGCCAGCGGACAGCCAATATGAGGCTGGTTGAACTAGTAAACTACTTGCACCTTCCAATGGCTGAAGCTGCAAGTCAACTGGGGGTTTGTTCTACTGCATTGAAGCATGTTTGCCGGAGAAATGGACTTGCACGTTGGCCGAGCCGCCAAGTAATACCTCCTACTTATTTAATTTACATATTGCATATATATTTTTTTATCTCCTTAGTGACTTTCTGTCCTACATAATATTATATCATGACATAAGCTTGACTTATGTACATTGATTTTACAGATTCAGGCTATTGATAGGCAGATTGCTAAGTTGGAACGTGACATGGCCCGTGGAAGTAGGCGGCATGGATTGTTTGGCATCAGGGAGGCAATTCAATCACTTCAGGTAAAGAAAGCAGCAATTTATGAGAAGATGCTTAATGATCGTTGAGGACATTATTATCGTCCCAAATCTATTTAAGACTGATTATATCTTGAGTATATAAAGCGTGTGAAGAACTGTTTAATATGGAGACATGACTGAATATACTTGTGAATAACTGTTTTATTTGATTATGTAGGGAAATATTTATATATTTATTTTCAGAACAAGATATATAAGCATGCTTGAATAATTATGATTATTATGATTATGATTATGATGATGATGATGATGATTATTATTAGTATTATTATAGCAAACCGCCACACTGTGGGGTGGTTGGCTATTTTTTTTTTTGAGATTGTTTAGTATGTATAGAACGATTGTCTCATTGCTTCTATGATTTCTATTCCTTTTTTCTCTCTTTTTGGATATTTTTATTGTTTAATTTTGGTCTATATTAGTCTCACAGTAAATCTGATACAATTCAAATCCATAATCCATTAAGAATAAGTAAATAAATAAATAAAGATGGCACAAAATGACTTATGAAAGATGACACAAAATGATTTAAAGAAAACAAGAGTATATTTTAAAACATTCATTCTATACACACTAAACATCTCTAAAAAAATAAAAAATATATAGCAAACCCCCCCACTGTGGGGCAGTCAAGTATGGAAGCAAACCGCCCCACAATGGGGCAGTCAGGGCTTTTTTCAAAATATTTGAAAACCCAGGGTATATTTGTTATTTTTTATTTTTTGAGAGTATTTAAAAGAAATCGGAAGTGAGCAGTTGACTCCCCTAGATTTTGAAATTTTGTAGAATATATACATGCCTACAAAATTTTGCACACCCTTGAAAATAATTTTGACCACCTCTAAAAAGGCCAAAGTCCTAATTTACTTAGTGTTGTCTTCTTGATTGTATGTACAAATTAAGTAAGTTAATCTCTTATTTTTTTCAAATTTGTCAATTAGAGCATTAATTAGAATTAACTAATGAGTTTGCACCCGATTAACTATTTATACTAGATTCACTATTTTTTTACCCCTTGACGAAAATTCTAAATTCGCCCCTGAGTTACCACAAAATTTGAATGGTGCGCAACTGATTATTTTTTTATTGGAATGCAAACTCTTAAAGATGTTTTTATTTGGTCAATTAAATGGAATATCAGAAATGGACGACGTGCTTTTTTGGTACTGACACAATTTACAAAGTCAAAAAGTCCTCTTTTGGCACTGATATTGAACCAACATATCCTGCTACAAATTTACAAAAGGCCTCTTCTATAAAACTGACTCAACAGAAAGACTCCATTGTCTGGAAATGGAAGTCGGTGGTGTTCATGGTGTCAAATCCGTCTACAAATCACTATCTCAAGGAGAGCACAATTGCACAAGTGGCCTTTTCGGCTAGCCATGGGCCCATGGATACTGGCTGTCACAATTTTCATTGTTTCTTTTATTAGACTTCAGAAACAGAACGTGATAGCTGTTCTTATTTGGTTTTATCGTCATATATTATGCGCTGCAATTGCTGCTCTGGAACGATGATGCACTTGTTCTTCCACAGCTCTTGTTGTTCACCTTAGGAGCCCGATAGTCTCCCACTTGCATTGCACACGAGTCATTTTGGGATAGTTCACTTCAAACAATTTTAGGTTAAACAGGTGTACCTGGTTTGAAAATCACTGTTTTTATTAAAATTCTGCACCATTGGAAAACAGCGATTTTCAAACCATCTTAATAAATAGTAAAAAAATTCCAAAAAATATAAAATTTGGTCTCCAAGCACATTTTAATATAGATTGAACATCTAACGGTTTGAAAATGTCGTTTGAAGTCAATTCGATAGGTTTTAGAGTCGAGCTCACGGAACGGCTTGGTGAGCTTAGGAACACCCTAGTTCTACTCGTTAGATCTCTTTAACTGTATGTTAGTTCGCCTCAATTTACACTCACGGGATACGTTGACTTGTTCTCCGGCACCATTTACACAGTAATATAAAACTCAAATATTGAGAAATTAAGAATAAATTAGATGCCCTCGGGAATTAGTATTCGAACATATTATTTCACTAGGTAAACCCCAATCTCCCAATAAACTTCACCTTGTATTTGTACAAATATAACCATTATTTGCCGTCCCAGATTAGTCACTCCACCCCATTAGAGTTTCAAATTTATCTTTTCTGACCATTTGAAAACCTCTGAAAAGACCTGATCGCCACCTATCTCCTCCCCAGTGGCCCCTGCTGCAACTCTGATAACATCCTCAATTAGAGCGAAATTTCCCATTATATCCACATGGGCCCCACTCTGCGAGCCCCTCCCCTCCAAGAAGTTACTTGGAGGTGAATGGCTATATTCTCGTACAAAGGTTTTGATACCAGCTGGGTTAAACCTGGTTATACCCCGCCATCCTCTGGCACACATGAACCCAGCGCTCAGGACTGGTACAGTCTCATCTCCATCTGACAAATAGACCCCACCTTTTAGGCAAGGGTTGTCGGGTCCGCCTTCTGCTGATGTGTTGATCTGGAAAGGTATGGAACACTCAGCTGATGAAGCCATCTTGTACACATATGCTCGTTCCGTTGGCACACCAACTCCATACATGGAGAATATTTCCATCTCAGGTGCATCAGGTAACCTAATAAAATATATTGCGATGAAATTAGCAAAGAAGAAATGTATTTTCTGCAAAAACACTCCCATTTTAATTTACTATAATTGCAAATGATAGCCAACATTTCCATCTCTAACAAACCCGACTACAGCATTTGGAATATGTATCCCAAATAATGCCAGACAATTACACTTGCGTGACAGAATGTGAGACCTTTAGATACAGGCAACTCTGTGCATGTCACAAGTGAGCCTTGATGCTTACTAAGCTCAAAACTGATATTGACTTTTAACTTTCTCAAGTTTCACTTTTGCAAATGTGACGAACAGCATTTGTAAATTGCAAATATGTAAATGTCGGATGTGAAATCAAAGCTGCAATAGAACCCATTAGAAAACACGCCCTCACATGTAGTCATGAATCAAACAATAATGCTTCCCTAGAGGGTTTCATATACAGATAAGACAAGAAAAGAACACAGCACTACAAGTATATATATAGGCACACTCACTTGGTCTCCAAGGGGTTGGACCAATACTTGTAGTGGCTGTACTTTGGGTCTTCCAGGTCATCAGCAATCCCATATGAGAAGTGGTCACTCCCACGACGCATCATTTTAGGAGCTATAAACTGGAGGAGGTCGAGAACTGAGCCGGCTGTGTACACCTTATAATCAGCCACGGCTTTCCTCCCAACTGACCCCAGCTCATGGTATTCTGTCCACACATCCTGGCACGACGCATTTGAATCCGCCATCGCATTTCCTTTCTTGGTATCCTGGAATTTTGTTTTTGTAACGAGGCTGTTACTAGTTTTCTATCAGAATGGTTTGGATTTGTATTATATTGAGATGCAATAATTTAGGTATTCATCACGGTTGGACAATTGAGAGGCAAACTTGAATGTCAAATGAATAATTTACACTTTTGAAAGGATCGAAGTTTATGATAGACGAAGAACCTTGTTGGACAATTGAGAGGCAAATATAACAGTCCCTGTCATTTGAAAGGGATGCCAGAAATTTTGCATTATCATTTTGCTTTGCCATGTTGGTTCTTGGTTGCAGAGGTAATTTTTAATTAAAAATAAATTGAGGCCTTACTGCACAGCAAGGGAAGATTATGGCAAAGTTGTGTTAGATTAAGGCTTAATTGGACGTCTATAGGGAATCAGTACTAGCATACCTTACAGAAAAGCTTGAACAAAAATATAATATAGCAGCTAATTTTGAACTACCATGTCAAAAAACTTTAGAAATGTAAAAGCATAGCTCAACTGTTGATAGATATAATGATATGTCAAAATTTACAGAACCACACTGCCACCTTTGCTCGTAAAATTAAGTTGTACTATACTATGCTAGCCATAGCATGCACAGTGCAACTACTAAACCATTCAAAAAGTAAGAACATACCCGAAAATCTAGTTGTTCTATGACTGATGAAGGTGCCTCTGCTACATCCTTCCCGAAAGAAACCATTCTCCCATAATTAACCCTCGGCCTCTCTACACCTGTCTTTTTCTTGTTTCCATTTCCGTTTGGAGAACCATTGTTACCGTTCTTCTGTTGCTTTTTCTGGCCGTTGCTACACTCACACCCGTCTTCTGGGGCCCAGTCGAGGCCTCCCCAGATGGTGTCTCCGCCTTTTGGGATCATTGACATGGTTGCATCCCACGTACGCGTCATGCGCATGACGTGCCGCAGTGTTTGTAGCCCAAGAAGGTCAAAGTCCAGTACATCAGGCGCAAGAGCTCTGTTAGTTAGAAAGGCACTCACCTGATATTAAAATACAATTTATAGTAGAACTCTAACAATACTACAGCCAGAAAATTCATCAATCCATTAAAATTTGAGATAGTTATTGCATTGCAACTGTTATCACATTTAAGTCCCTGAAGTCAAAGTGCATCAACAAAGTAAGTTAAATTTGGCCCACTATTGCTTAAAGAAATTTGAATTCCAATTGAGTATGGTAATTTAGTTGACACATATTGAATGCACCAATTTAATAATGTGTCGGCAGAGATTTTGGGCAAGAAGAGATCTCCCGTGGAAGTATTAAATGGTAGGAACAGTCACCAAGACAAAAGTATATATGCTTCAATTAGGAAAAAAAAATATATGAATTAACAATTCAGAAAACTATTTCTGCAGTAATAATTACGTAGCAGTGGGAGATTATTTGGAACAATTATCAATTGTAGGAGGCCCTTTTTCTTTCCAAAAGAAAAAAAACTCAGTACTCTATGATTTTGTTCTGCATTGAAGTATTCCCCAATATCACATAGTTGTCATTACCTAGCAACAGCAACATCTTTGGCTTCAGCAGAGAAAAGACCGGTAACGGCTTTTGGAACCCCTAGAAAAGGTCCCCCAATATTCATCACAGCTTTAATGTGTCTAGCGCACCAGTCAGGCCCACCACCACCACCCATAGGAACTGGCGCTTCAACCCACTTCATGAAATGCAAGAAATAAAGCACGCCCATGGAATGCGGGATCACCACCACTTTCTTCCCCCCATTTGTCGCAACCATTAGCTCTATGTTACTCTTTATTCTACTCAAGGATTGATCACGTACCTATCAAAATTAATTTTACAGTATTTTTCATAAACAACTTTGAGAAACTGATTTCAACAGAGTGAAGTTAAAATTGACTACCTCAGTGTTCTGAAAAGATATCCTCCAATCATAAGCAGCCATGTACATTGTCTTCTCTTCATACCCAATGCGTGCCAGGTTGGCAATCAGTACTGCCCAGACGAAATAGCCAGGTACGAAATAATCAGCTGCTACAAGCCCACTTACGGGCCTCACTCTTATTCCTGGAGGGTCCAGTCCCGTCTCATTGTCCAGCGACATATGCTCCACCCAGCATGACGGCCTTCAAAAAATGTAAATCAGCCAAATTTGCGCAATTTATATTTTATTAATCTACCAGTAAAATACCACATGCTGTATTTGCCTTTTGCTAGCTTTTATTATTTTTTAATTTTTTTATCTTTTTTCCTACTTGCCAAGTAGTGCCATTGAAACAAGTACTCGTAGTCAAAGGCCGTTTCAAAAAGCAAAACTTCTTATGAAATCATCGTGGCCAGAACCGATTGCATGTATTACGGTGATTTGATATAAAGTTAGAAGTTTTAGTTTTCTTTTTTCCTATGAATGTTATTATTTCGATTAAATCAGTATATAATATAAGTAAACTGTTAAGTCTATTGATGTTTGAATTTACATTCAAGTCAAACCATTACAGGAGTATTTAAAGGGATATTTAAGAATTAACATTTCCCTTAGTCCCTACTTCCTACTCTAGTGAGTGACCTAATTAATAAACTTTATTTTTCACGCACAAGAAAGAAACTTTTTGTTCACTCTGAAAGAGATGCTTCATTTAATTTGGAATTGGACCAGGTTGTAATAAATTAATCTCCCCTGCCTTTTAAGTTACTATGATGCTTCAGCCTAACATCGTATTTTTCTAATTTCAGATTTTATGAAAAAAAAAATGCAAGTATAAGAAAACCAATTCAACACACCTGAAGCACTAATTTTCAAATTCAGAAAAGAAAAATTTTAACTCTAAATTTCTCTCCCAAATCCCGACTCTCCTCGTAATTTCCTCCCAACGATAACAAACCGGCAAACTAAATTGCAAGGCATGCAAAACAATTAGAAAAAAAAAACACAATAATAATAACAGCACAAATTTACCCAAAACAAAACCCAACAAAATGACTCCAAATTAACAATCACGCTAAAGATAAATAAACCCAAATTTATACATACCTCTTGTACACGTCACCAAAGGTACCGCCCCATAATCTCTTCCTAAAGAGCCCCTCTGCGCACTGGTGCCCCTCCCAAAGCTCCAACCCACCTGTCACAATACCGGGCACGAATACTACCGGGTGCTTCGCCCGCAAACCTTCCTTCTTCAGCTTGACCCCTGGCGGGTCGGGCAGAGGACCCGTTATCGCCTCTGTCACGTATTGTGGGAACGAAGCAGGCATCGCATTGTACAAGAAGAGAAGAAACCACCAAGTCGAGCACACGAAGCCTATCCACCAACAACAACTATCGAGGCAAGACCACCTAGCCTTGCCACGCCGTATCAAATCCGGTACTGGTACCGGAGTTGCCTTGCTACCCTTGGTCGAGTCGGCATCCGACTCGTGTACCAGTACGGGTACAGGTGCCTGGTTCTTATCAGAGTCGGATGGCTTTCGCCGCCTGAGCAAAGACATGGTCGGAGGAGATGATCAGCCCACTGGAACCCTTAAACCCTAGTATAGGGATTTTTCTATTCAACTTCTTTGGTCATGGGAGGGGCACTGTGTTCATAGTTGTACAGAGTGGGGAAGCATCGAGCTTCGCTCGGGGGAGAGAGGAACAAACAAATGTAGCAGTGCTCAAATCGGACCGCCGTCGCGAGTCTTTATAACACGTGGAGGGAATCTAGGTGCGATGAGGTTTTCGGTAACGTGGGGCCCGGAAAGGTAAGCAAGGCTGCAAGGGGAGAGATGTAGCGTGTGCTTTTTGGAGCGAGGGATCGGCTGTTTCTTACCAAACACTGGGGAGTGTGTAAAGCTGTTTTGCTTTTCCGGTTCAATTTCATTAGTTTTTGGGTTGAATTGTGTAGAAGCAACCATTAATTATTTCATTCAACATGCATGATGGGAAACTACTAGATTTCCTGTTGCTCAAATCAGTATACTTGTGGGTTATAGAAGAATTTGCCATAAATATAAAGTTGAAATTGTACGATGCTTCAAATACATTTTTTTTCTTTTTAAATATCGTGTTAATTATTGTATTTAATATTAGTGAAGTAATGAATCATGCCTAAAAGAAAACAAGCTTCTCGTTGAAATATTGTAACGCTTTGTAACCCTTTGTTAACCAGTAATATAAAAAAAATATTGAACTCTGAGTTATACCTATGTGTTGAGCATTATTAATAATTTTTTTCTGGATAAAAAATACATGGCAACTAAATCAAAAATTAATTTAACTTTGTTATGTTATATCGGTAAATATATATATAATAGCAACATGTTCCTGCAACTCTACAAGTTATGTTAAAAAAGAATCATCAGATTTTTTTTAACTCAAATATGTTATTTTGTTCATTCATGTATACAAGAATACAATTGATGTCAGTCAATCTCTAAATTGTTTGTATTAATATTAATTTCTTTAGAAAATAATATGATAACATATATATATATAATCTACATAGTAAACCAGTTTTACACAAGCATTTATTTTTCAATAAAATTGAGTTTTAAATTTGATAAGGCCATAAGTAAAAGCCTCAAAAAGCCCTCCCAAAAGCCCACTTAAGTAAAAAGCCCAATAAAAGATGCGTTCAGCCTGCTAACTTCATTCAAAAAAGGCCAGCAATAAAAACCCAGTCGGTTGTCCGGGACCAAAGAGAAATCCCGAAACCGGCTAACCGACAGGAAGGCCTATAAATACGGAGGAAAATCTCTGGAATGGGGGACCGGAAAAAAAGAGAAAAAGGACCTGCGAAAAGATAGAGAGAAGGATACAGAAAATCCAGAGAATTAAGAGTCAAAGGCCTAATTAAGAAGAAAGGATTACCGCGTTCTGATCGGGCATAACTTAGGACGTATCATCCACCGTGGGGCTGACTACCTTCCCACAGCCCAGGCCGAGTAACAAACCCAATGACAACCCAGCACAGACCAACCGAATCCAGCGCCAGTACACCACTTCTTAATAGGCAGTTGATCCCCCCAAACGGGAATAATGGGAGATCTCGAATAAATCGAAATGAGCGGGCGGACCCCAGTTTGGGGATGCCCTACAATCTAATGACAAAC
The DNA here is from genome assembly GCA_025461125.1 of Carex kokanica. Lineage (NCBI taxonomy): Eukaryota > Viridiplantae > Streptophyta > Magnoliopsida > Poales > Cyperaceae > Carex > Carex kokanica. Next base: position 900,025 of record JAJGRX010000376.1, read on the forward strand.
TTGAACTACGAACAGTTCAATGCGTATACCCCCCAATTTGTCACGACCGAAATTGCCAATCCGGGGCCCTCAACCCCAGTAGTGGCTGACCACGGGTGCGCAAATCCGAGCCCTGCTCAAGCTCTTCCCGGGCCATCCTACCTCTATAACCCACAACATGTATACACCACGCCCTCGGGGCATGCCTACCCTCGGACAAACCCGGGACAAGGACCTATATACTCAGCACCCAACGAGGGAAGGCGGGTTCATGAGCGGCCGATTCCCGACCCCGTATGCCCACAAATGGCGAATCAGATCCCACCGCAGAGTCGTCGGAACCTAGAAGCCGAGTTCGAAACAACCCGCAGAAACCCGCGATCGAACGCAGGTGAGAGACCTGACCAAAGGACCCGTCAGGAAAATCCACAGCCTTCATTTCCAGGAAGACGGGGCCCAATGAGCCAAGGCGAACCATCTAGGCGAGAAGAAAGGCGGGAGGCCCCCCTCCGAGACAACCCGAACCTTTGCAACATGGAAACAATCCAAGAAATGATTCGGCTGGGAGTCGCCCAACAGATGGCCGAGCTCGAAGCCAAACGGGTGGGGAACCACACGAGCTCGGTCAATATCAATGAGGGGCCATTAGCCCCGGAAATATACGACGCGGTCATGACCGACTACAAGTCTCAACCCCTACCCAGTTTCAGAGGAAGTGGAGATGACAAAGACCCTCAGCATTTTGTGTTCGGGTTTCATGAACGGCTCCGTCTCCAAGGCGCAACCGATGCCGTAATGTGCCGTGTGTTTACCACATGTTTGGCGGGAGAGGCCTGGGAATGGTATATGAGGTTGCCGAAGGGATCAATTAGAACATTTAAGGAATTGACCGATAAATTCACGGCGCGGTATTCTACGGTAAAATCACCTCAAGTCACCTGCGAAACCCTCCTTGATCTAAGACAGGAACGAAGAGAAAGTACCCGCGCTTTCATCCAGAGATTCGTGCAGAAGTCGCGACAAGTCCAGAATCTAAACGAAGAGGTAGCATTGGCGGCCATCCGAAGAGGACTTAGGTCTGACGGCCCTGCTACCCTGCGATTCGACGCTCACCAGAAAGAATTCGAGAATTTAAGGGAATTCTTGGTGTTTGCGGAAAGATACATTCAAGCCGAGGAAGACACAGGTGGCCCTGGCCCCGCGAGAACGCCTTCTCCTCCGAAGACAAGGGGTTACAAGCGCCCCCGCAATAACCCACCCCGAACAGAAGGCCAGCCACAAAGGGGCGATTATCGGCGAAATGACAACTCGCCGGGGAAGGGGAAAGGCCGGTCTGAGCAAAGAATTGAGCGATATCAACCACATTATACCAGCTATGCCCCATTCACAAAGTCACTATATGAAGTTTTCGAGATTGCCCGGGAACAGAACAAATTCCCGAGACCCCTGAATAGGGGGATATTCGAAGAAAAAGATCCAGATAAGCATTGTTATTTCCACAAATTTAATGGTCACCCAACCGTCGACTGCCCTCAACTGCAGGATATCCTCGAAAGATTCGCGAGGCAGGGAAAATTAACCCCATACATACGCAGGGATTTCTACAAAGCCCACGCTTCTACCTATGGCGGAACTGACCACGGTGTTACTTATCCTAATTTCCCAAGAAAAGAATATCCTAATAACCGCAATCGCCAACCCCTGGAGCAAGCCTATCGCCGACAAGGACGGCAACCCAACCGGGAGAGAACCCCCTTGATTAATGTTATCAGTGGGGGTATAGCATCAGGAGGAGACTCACATAAGCAGCGGCGAAGCTATTTAAGGGGTCCCACAGAGAAGGCAGTCATGACCGTAGAATCTTCCCCGAGAAATAAGAGACCTAGAACGGAAGAAGTCATCTCGTTCTCCGAAGACGACATGGGCAACGTCCAAGGGCCCCATGACGATGCCATTGTATTGCGATTAAAAATCAACAACCATCGCTTGGAACGTGTCCTGGTCGATACGGGGAGCTCCGCGGACATATTATACCTACCTGCCTTTAGACAAATGGGGTACGAAGTGTCTGACCTGGGACCCGTTCGCACCCCGTTGAGAGGATTCACGGGAGATACTTTACAGCCCGAAGGATACATTCGAATGAGGGTAAATTTCGGAACTCACCCCAAGACAATCTCCGTCATGACCGAGTTCCTGGTCGTCGACATTCCCTCGGCATACAACGTGATCCTGGGAAGGACCACGCTTAACAAAATTGGGGCAATAATCTCCTCGGTCCACTTAAAAATAAAATTCCTCACGAGCGAGGGAGTAGGGGAGGAATGCGGATACCAGGGAAAAGCCCGGGAATGTTACGCGCTATCCCTCAAGGGGAGTTGCGCGGTACATCAGGTCGAGACTCGCCCCCGGGGGCACAGCACCGAGAGAATTGGAGGAATCAACCAATCCGCAACCAGGGAAGAAACAGTATGGGGGTTACCAGCCACAGACGAACAAACGTCGCCATTAGAACCAACCGACGAAATTGAGCAGATAAACGTCGGGGGAGGAAGAGTGGTCAATATCGGGAAAGCAATACTGGGGGCACCAAGAAGCGACCTCATTACCTTTCTCCAAGCAAACCAAGCCGTATTTGCCTGGTCGGCCGCCGATATGACTGGCATCCCCCGAAGCATAGCTGAGCATAAACTACACGTAAAGCCCGGCGCTAAACCAGTACGACAAAGAAAAAGAGCCATTGGACTCGAAAGAGAAAGGGCGGTACAAACAGAGGTTGAAAAATTACTCAAAGAAGGGTCCATCCGGGAGATAACCTGCCCGGAGTGGACCTCCAATACGGTGCTGGTCAAAAAATCGAACGGGGAGTGGCGAATGTGCATAGACTTCTCCGACTTAAACAAGGCTTGCCCAATAGATCCGTTCCCGTTGCCAAAAATCGATCAATTAGTAGATTCCACCTCCGGACATGCGTACCTCAGTTTTATGGATGCATTCTCGGGGTACCACCAAATCAAGATGAGTCCAGAGGATGAGGGCAAAACCGCTTTTATTACTGATCGCGGGTTGTATTGCTACCGGGTCATGCCCTTCGGGCTCCGAAACGCGGGAGCTTCATACCAAAGAATGGTAAATGGGGTGTTTGGCCACCAACTTGGCAGGAATATGGAAGTCTACGTCGATGATATGCTGGTCAAAAGCATGTCGGAAACAGAGCACATCCGAGACCTCCGGGAAACCTTTGAGACACTTAACCGTGCCAATATGAAGCTCAACCCAAAAAAGAGCTTTTTTGGGCTTACGGGAGGGAAATTTTTGGGATTTATGGTCTCAAAGAGGGGGATCGAAATACATCCTTCCAAGTCACAGGCCATTATTGATATGACCCCCCCGAAAAACATAAAAGAGTTACAGGCATTAACGGGGCGTTTGGCAGCGCTCAATCGTTTCATCGCAAAATCCGGAGAAATATGTCTCCCATTTTTTAAAGCCATGCGGAAATCCAGTCGATTTGAATGGACGGAAGAATGCACCGAAGCTTTCGACCGAATCAAGGCGTACTTCCTAAAGCCCCCATGCCTGAGCAGACCATTACCCGGGGACGAGCTTATCCTATATCTGGCCGCTACGGACCACGCCGTAAGCGCTGTCCTAGTTCGGGAGGGAGATGGTCAACAATCACCAATCTATTTTGTCTCACATGTGTTAAGAGATGCCGAAACCAGATACCCTCCCATCGAAAAAGTTGCATTCGCTCTCATCACGGCAGCGCGCAAGTTGAGACCGTACTTCCAAGCCCATGCTATCAAAGTAACAACAGAGGTCCCGCTTAAAAAAGCCCTGACCAATTTCAACTGCTCGGGACGATTACTGACATGGGCGTTGGAGTTGTCCGAATTCAACATCACCTATCATCCCCGCACGGCTCTCAAATCACAAATCTTCGCAGATTTCATCGCAGAATATACAACCTCCTGCGCACCCCCTTCGCACAAATGGACAGTACATGTTGACGGAGCATCCTCCCGAAACGGTGCCGGGGCGGGAGTATCCTTGACTGGACCCAACGGGGAAATCCTGAACTATGCATTACATTTCGCTTTTCGAAGCACCAATAATGTGGCGGAGTACGAAGCTATAATAGCAGGGCTACGAATAGCCAGCGAAGTGGGCGCACGAGAAATATGCTTGCATAGCGATTCTCAGTTGGCTGTGCGCCAGATAAACGGTGAAATAAAAGTAATTGACGAAAAGCTGGCCCAATACTATCAACTACTCAACGAAATGAAGCGCTCTTTCGATAGAGTGGACATCACCCACATCACTCGCAACCACAATTGCCAGGCCGACGCCTTGTCTAAACTCGGCGCAGCCGGGAATCTCGACAAGGAACAACCAGTTATCGTTTTGAATATACCGGAACCTAGCGTCGCGCACCAGCCCTTGGAAGCACTTCCTATCGAGGATGGAAGAAACACCTGGTATACCCCAATGTGGAAATTTCTTACAACCGGCACACTACCCGAGGATAAACTCGAAGCCAGACGACTCAGACGGATCGAACCCATGTATGCAATTTACGATAACCATCTGTATAAGAAAGGGTATTCTAGGCCCTGGCAAAAATGCATCCGAGAAGAGGAGGCCCTCGCATTGCTAAATGAGACACACGCGGGACTTTGTGGCAGCCATCAGGGTGCCAAAACCCTCGCCAAACGAATCCTCAGAGCCGGATTTTACTGGCCCACCATGAAAAAAGATACGACCAATCTCGTCAGAAAATGCAACAACTGCCAGTACCACAGCAAATTGTCAAAGATTCCCCCTTACGACAGAATATCGATTACGGGAGCTTGGCCATTTGATCTATGGGGGATAGATATTGTCGGACCTTTCCAACCTACGGGGCCGCAGTACAAATGGATCATCGTGGCTGTGGAATATTTTACGAAATGGGTAGAAGCGGAGCCACTATCAACAATTAACTCTCGAGCAACCGAGAAATTCATTTGGAAAAACATCATTTGCCGGTTCGGGATCCCACACGCCCTCGTTTCGGATAACGGGACAAACTTCAGCTCAGCCCATACCATTACATTCTTAAAGAAATTAGGGATACAGAACAACTTTACCTCGGTCAGCCACCCGGCAAGTAACGGTCTGGCCGAGGTTACGAATAGAACCATACTGGAAGGACTCAAACGAAAGATGGAAGATAAGAACAATTGGTCAGTGGTATTAGATGAAGTATTATGGGCATATCGGACGACACCGAGAGAAGCCACCCAACAGTCTCCATACTCGTTAGTATACGGAATGGAGGCGATGACCCCGCTGGAATCTATCAACCCCTCACTCCGCAGATCCTTATATAACCAGGAAACAAATGCGGACGCCAAAAATCTAGAGCTTGAGTTGGTGGATGAGGTTAGGGAGGAGGCACGACAAACCATGGCCCGATATCAAAGCCGAGTTAAGCGGGCTTTTGATAAACAAGTGCGTCCACGCGGATTCCTTGAAGGAGATTTAGTCCTTCGACGGATAGCGGAAGGAACTGGTCGGCACGTACCGAAGTTAGGACGAGCATGGGATGGACCGTTTCGCATCAAGCGGGTGTACGGCAACGGAGCTCACAAGTTGGAATATTTGGGAGGCGATGAGGTGAAAAGAACGTGGAATTCATGCCACCTACGCAAGTTTTATATCTAGAAGGAAAGGGGCGAGCCTCCATTACGTTTTTTCCTTTTTACCTTTGCCTTATTGTCACTTCGGGTGTCAACAAATACTTTTTGTAAATGACACTTAGGCCTAAGGCTTTTTATGAAATTTTATGAAGTTTCACATCACATTGATTCCTTCTCATCCATTCCACATAAAAATAAATTAAATATGTCTAGATAATGACGAAACAAAAGGATAGCGCAAAAACGGGTGTCGGTGTCACTAAAAAATTCAGGGGCATAACAAAGTCATGGGGGACCATATGGGGGACCACACCATAAAACAATAATAATAATAACCCACCTGTCCGCACCTACAAACATCACCTACTACGCATCAGACTATAAATACCCCCGCACTCAGAGTCAGAGGGGGAAGGTTGCCCTATCTTCCTCTTTAGCAAATCACACTCAGCAACCCTATCTTCCTCTTCAGCAAATCGCACTCAGCAATCTGAAGACGCCACCAATTAATTATTTCAAAACAAAACAATTCCAAACAACATACACCAAATAGCCCATAAAAATTGGGGGATCTTAAATATCGATGGAGGGCAACAAAAGAGGAATACAGCCCGCCGAGCAGCCGCTGGAATACACGAGAATATCCGGGAGGGCTTTACTTATCCGACCCCGACGATATCATGGAACGCGAAGTTCACAAGAAAATCGGAACTACGTAACTCGAAAATCGAAATAGGGGCTCACTATCCGGATTGACAAGTAAAGCAATAAATTGAAAGGGTCCCTTTGCAAAAAGACGTATGATCACTCCGGACTAGAAGCGGATCGATCTGTTTTCTCGTCTCAAAGTAAACACCAACCGTGTTACAAAAGCTAAGGTACATTTAATAATATTACGAAGACAGCAAAAATAAGAGCCAAAAACACGAAAGCACTAGCAAAAATTTAAAGCCAATAGTTCACTTACAAATTTATTCGTTACCTCCCATAGTTCGGGAGCCAAAACAAAAACAAACACTTACAACTATAATATTTGTCTCCCCACATTCCGGGAACCAAACACCAAAAAATTCATCCCTACAAATTTACAACAACTAAAACAAATACATTTCGACGGATCTACCAGTCATATTAAGGAAGACATATGCTTTAGTTATCCCCGTCGTCGGAGTCATCTTCGGGGTTATCTTCGTCGTCAGAATCATCCTGGGGAAGGGGTATGTCGGCCGGCCAGTTATTTCTATCCCAGACATAACGAAGACGGCGGGTCGGTAGAGTTTGAAGCTTTTTCGGCTCACTAACCTCCAGGCCGTCGGAATCGAATAACCGATCAGTATCCACATCCCAAACAAACCCCGGGAGCACTTGCTGTTGGTGTTCACCTCGTTCCATATCGACACGCCCGAAACCCAAGTCCTCGGGAAGGAAGGGAAAAGCCCTACTCAGGTCACGTAATACATCATAAACAACGGACCTAAGCATCCCGATACAGCTAGTCACAGCGGCCGTCTTGAAGGCATGACTCCCTAAAAATCTCGAGACCGCTTGAGAGGGGGCTTCCTTGAGCTCCTTTTCTAGCCTTTTCGATTTTTCCTCAAAAAAGGCGCCCCGGGCATTCGCGGTGTCCAGCTTCGACTCCAAGGCGCTCACCTTCTGTAACAGGTCCGCATTACGCGCCGCGGAATCCGAGAAGGCCCGAGCAGCAATAGCCTCTGAGGCCACGAGGTCTTCTTTCTCTTCCTCCAACTTTACCAGGTTGGCACGAGAGGTGCTCAACTCGGTCCTTAATTGCCTCGCCTCATCCCTTGCTTCTTCTCTCACGGTTCTCAACTTCCCCAGGAGACTATTTTTCTGACCCTCCATCTCCCGCAACTGACCCTTCAACGTTTCAATTTCCTCCGCAGCAGCGCTCTTCTCTAGCTCGAGACGCGTCAACTCGGATACGTCTTCCATAGGAGGGATTTCTTTCCCTTTATGCTTTCGCATATAATCACCACATTGAACAACAGTTGCGCACGCTTGAAGAAGATAGGCTGCTAATTCTTCCCCGCCTTTCTCGGCTCGTCTCTTTACCTTCTTCTTCAAAAAAGGGGGAGTTATGGCTCGCAGGGCCTCAAAAGCAAAACGCCCGAACCCGGGGGGTTTCTCCTCAGCACTCAAAACCTCTGAACTTCCGGGCAGTAACAACACACAACTGTCCGGATGATCGGCGGGATAGCCTTGTTTCCAAAGCCTCCCACGAGCTTTCGATACAGAGGATTTCTCGCTCTCACTTCTTTCTCGGGCCGGACCCTTCATCTTACGATCAACCCGATCAGGCGACTTGTCCACTGACTCAATCGTCCCGGGTGGTCTCACAATGGCAGCCGCGGCATGAGCCGAACCCATTACGCTAGGGCCGGAGGAACGAGGGGGAGTGTCCCCAACAAGAACATTCTCGACCGAGAGTTCAGTTTCAACAGTTGCCTCGGGCTCGGCGGCACCCGCGGAGAGCACAGGCATAGTACCAGCACCAACCTCTTCCGGTAAAGCCGTCATCACGACGGCTTGGGACGGGGCCAGCGCGGTAACACCCCCGTCATCACATCCAGCAGAAACCGACACGGCCTTATTGCCCGATTTCTTTCTCCTCTTCGGGCCTTCGGCCAAGGGGGCTTTACCGCTTACAACGGCATCGGCCTTTCTTTTCGGAAGAGCATCCCCGGTCACGGCCACCTTCCGGGAAGCACGTCGCTCCCTCGTAATCAAATCAGAGCCACCACCTACTGTAGACTTGCCCTTTCCCGGGGGAGGTACGTCCGCGGGACCAGCGGCGAAATCAGCCGCATCATCATCTAAGGGATCAAGTTCTCCCGTCCTCAGCGACCTAGCCCGAACATTGGTGGAATTGAACGCGAGATGCATGGTCCCGGCACCTGTAAAACAAAAAAACAAAAAAAACAAAAAAAAAGGACCAGACAAATTTAGCAACAAAGGAATCCCCAAACCCGAAAAGAAATGCAGTACGATAAAGATATAAAGAAACTAACGCGAAATTAGGCTCTCGATTTTTTCAATAGCCGCCACATCTACATCGGTCTTCATCTCGGTAAACGAAGGGATCCCTTCCTTCACCAGGGATCTCCAGGTTTCAGAAATCGAGGACAAAGAAGGAATAATTTTGAAGTTTGGCAAATATACCCAGCCTTCATTCCAATACTCTACTTTGCTGAGAGGCTGATTTTTCCCGTTCTCCGGAGTAAAAATCTCCAAATTTTTCGCCATCTTCTTCTTAAAGGAATAGAAGTCTGACGTCACGGCAAGGGAGAAGTAATGAAGCAAAAGAGGTACGCTCGGCCCGAAACCTCTTAATTCTTCGAACTCAGTAAACAAGCGTTCGAAACTTGTAATATAGCACCACGACGCAGGAGATAACTGCGCCGGGGGTGCCTTCAGATAGTCCAACAATTTTATTTGAAAATCCGTAAGGGGCAGCCGGAAGCCGCACGAAGGCATCCGGTGATATATACACATACCCTTGGCAGAGTCATGAGCACGGCAATCAATGGTCGGAGGAACGAGACGGAAGACGTCCGAAGTATAAAATTGTCTAGACACCGACCGAATCAGTTCTCTCGGAAACTTTGCCAAGAGCCATGTTGGGTCGGTACACAAATTTAATCTCGGGACTATACCGGCTACTTTGGGAAATGCAGTAATAGAGTCATCATGAGGACGGTACTGTGCCTTTTTGTTCGGTCGATTACCCTTTTTAGGACCCTGGGAAATGGGGTTCGAAGCCCCTTTTGAACAACCCGGGCCTTCACTATCAAAGACCTCATGACTACTCGAGGAACCTAAATCCCCGGTATCCTGTTCACCCGGATGGATCCCCTCACTGATATTCTGATCCATAGCCGTGTTCGGGCCCGAGGCCTGAGTACCCATGGTTTCCGGAGGATATTCCGAAATAAGGGAACTCCCGGGAATTATCATGGCAAGAGGATCGGCAAGGGTATCTCCGAAAATATCTTGTTGGCTAGTCATAACGTCGGTCAGCAGATTACCTAAGGATTCCTATAAATTCGTAAAAACGACGGATTAAACATACTCTTGGCCAAGGATACCATACCGGAAGATCACCAGGGCCTGGAAAACTAAACTAACCCGACAGGATTGATCGGACTTAATAACTAAAAACAACACTGGACTTTGCGAAATATAATAACCAGGATAAAAACTTACCTTCCGAGGAAATGGAAACACCGGAAAGAAGTTAAAACGCTAAAACGCCTCGACAAACTACGCCAGAAGCAGGAAATCACCGACAACAGTGCGCGAAAATGACGGGTTTTACAGGACGCGGTGAAAAAACAAAGACTATATATAGGCACCCGTAAAAGAAAGTAAAATCATAACGCACGGAACCGACTTATGCACAGGGTATACGTGGCACAGCCTGCAGCGCCGAAAACCGAAACCCGTAAGAGGGAGTACAAAGTCGGGTCATTATAAAATGCGACGGATTTCGAAACGACGCCATAAAAAAAAAAACAAATGCACCGACTCAAAACACAAAGATATATATATTTATACGTCATCCTGTGGAGACCTTCGGAGGAAACTTGGTCCGCATACCTCTATAAAAGGCATGGTGTAAAGCACCTTATAAAAAAAAAACCCTTCCAGAAACTAAGAGCCATAAAACCCATAGCAACCTCATCTAAGGGTGCTGAAACTCCCGAACCACGAACTAAGACCTCCATCGGAATACTGAAACACCAAGCACAGCACCTTTTCGCACACTTCCCGCCCGAAGATGTCGCTAACTTCTTGGAAGGCCGCAATCCGGAGCTCCATACACTCCTCGATCACATGATAAACGGTTTCCCAAAAGAGGAATACGAGCAAGAAAACAACGAGATCCAACAAGGTACACAGGGACCTCAGGGATCACCAGTGGCACGCACCTTCTGCTCTCAGTGTAGACAACCGGGTAACCAAGCAGCCATGTTCATCTGCAACGATTGCAAAGACGTGTTTCATCCAATATGCATCCGCGATTGTTCACCGGTGGCACACGAAGATCCGCGATACAAGTTTTACGTATGTCCTCCTTGCGCGAAAGATAGGGCCCGAAATAACAGGACATGCTCAACCTGCGCAAGGGATCGCACAAAACACAGGGAAGTGTGCCCAACATGCGGAAAAAGCAGGGCCAGAAACACCACCAAATAACGGATACAGAAAGCATCGCTATCTGGCTTCCGGAAGACCTCATAGCAATAATCCCTCCGCTTGTTTTCAAAAACTTGTACCAGGAAAACCTTTTTTTTCTATGTTCTGTAGTTCATTTGAAAAAGGAAAATAAGAATGTTTCTTTCTACCTTCCTATTTATTTTTGCGCATAAATATGTTTATTTCTACCTTCCTATTTATTTTTGCGAAAAATCCGAGAAGTACAACTCGTTAAAACAACACTTGAATCCGAGAAGTACAACTCGTTAAAACAACACTTGAATCCGAGAAGTACAACTCGTTAAAACAACACTTGAATCCGAGAAGTACAACTCGTTAAAACAACACTTGAATCCGAGAAGTACAACTCGTTAAAACAACACTTGAATCCGAGAAGTACAACTCGTTAAAACAACACTTGAATCCGAGAAGTACAACTCGTTAAAACAACACTCGAATCCGAGAAGTACAACTCGTTAAAACAACACTCGAATCCGAGAAGTACAACTCGTTAAAACAACACTCGAATCCGAGAAGTACAACTCGTTAAAACAACACTCGAATCCGAGAAGTACAACTCGTTAAAACAACACTCGAATCCGAGAAGTACAACTCGTTAAAACAACACTCGAATCCGAGAAGTACAACTCGTTAAAACAACACTCGAATCCGAGAAGTACAACTCGTTAAAACAACACTCGAATCCGAGAAGTACAACTCGTTAAAACAACACTTGAATCCGAGAAAGTACAGCTCACACCAAAGTCGGAGACATACCACCCGTCAGGGTAACACAAATGCCCAAGAAATATAATTTGTCCAAAGTAGCTCTGTGATCTGAAAAAAAAAAAAACCATCAAACCCGTAAATTAATGGTTAGCCCGAACCGTATACTTTAACCAAACATCCATACCCTTGTAATGATTCAGTACCACAACCCGAGACATCATAGCCCGGACGTCCGGATCGAACGTCCGGAATCATATGAGCACCTATGAAAAAGAGAGCATCCTACAAAATATATACTATATGGTCAAGTCAAAACTGACAAAAGCTGGAAAAACCTGCAACAAGCACTGCTGCGTCCTTCCGTTACATATATCCGGGGCCCACCAAATTGAATATAACACGATAAATACCCCCTCTATAAATACCTGGGTATGGCTTTCTCCTAACGACACATGTTTCATTTTTTTCGACCAAAATTCTCAACAATTCACGCCATGCCTTTTCCGCGAACCAAACGATTAGCTAACAAAAATAAACAACCCGTAGGTAATCCAGGGGGTTCCAGTGCACCACCACAAGATAACCATCCATATGCCCCCCCCGGAATACCGCGCCGCCTATCCCCGGAAGATAGGATTATATTGGAAAAAATCTTTCCTAATTCACTAGACTTTATGCTTCAAAATGAAAATACCTGCCTCGGAGAGCTCATCGATAATGCCCTGCGAATTAATCGATGGGCGGGCACGAATGACCAAACCATTCGCGATGACATCAATTGGGAGGAGCTCGAACGTAGCAGCTCTGATGAGGCCGAAATGGCAAAGGCGATCCCGAAACCCAGATTATCCGACTGTTACGGAGTCCCACTTGCTGTCTGTTTCGTCTGCCGCACAACAGACGCGAGTACTCGCTTAACTACATGCGAGACCTGTGGTAAAAAGGCACATACTGCATGCTTACCCTGGACCGCTCTGCAGGATCCTTGCGGATCAGGACATGCCCACTGGCAGTGTCCGGACCACGCCCTACCCCCCCGGATTGAGGGCTAAGGCAACGCCCCCCGTGCTACCCGCTTCAAGCCGCCCCAATATCACTCAGAAACGACACCACACCCGGTGTCGTTTTTCTCAACATAAGAGCCGCAATATGAGAACCTTTCTTTTTGACCAACGGCCACGATAGAGGCTGTTATTACTCTAGATTATTTGTATTAAGGGCCAAAAATCATCCTCGGGAGTTAGAAAATATGTACTCAAAAAAAAATGGGGAAGAAAGTTTCTTTTCGTTTTTTTTCTTCTTCTTCACTGCTTCCGGATGTTACCCTCCTATGAGTACTTAAAATATATGATAAACGTTACTATAGAATATATGCGTTCTTTGTTATTTTTCTTGAACAACAAATTCTTATTTCACGTTACGGAACATTCCCACGCCGGGACCTCCCAACACACTACCATCCGAAGCAAAACTCCAAGCTCAAATTTAATGAACACCACTCCCAATACCGCCAGAATAACTTCCCAACGACGCTTTGAAAACACAAATCATCAAAACAGACGTTAATTCGCGCGCCAGCCATAAATTCGATAAAACCGGCAATATTCAGAACCTGCTCCAAGAAATCTCCTATAAATAACCCAACCCCACGAAAACTAATCAAGTCGTCCTTTCTCCTCCATCAGTAATTTCCAAAAAACAAAAAAAAAACCCATCATTTCACCATGCCCCCCAGACGCAGTTCTGACAAAAGCGAACGAACTATCCCCTCGGAAGGACGTACCAGCCACCCAAGGCTCACAAATGGCCCCGGTCGAATCTTAACCCCTTCCGAGAAATCAACATTACAGAAACACTTTTCCGACGACAAGATAGAATGGATGCTTTCCAACGAAGATTCTTCTGTTCGACAGATGATTGACCAAACCTTAGCAAACCCAACCATCACATACCGTACATGCAGCGACTGCTACGAAGTAGACACCAAGGAAGGAATGGCTAAGTGTCGGGTGTGCTATGAATGGTTTCACCCGCAGTGTCAAGGAAAACAGCCCCGCCAAGGCAGAAATGACCCCAACTTCTTTTTCTGGACATGCCTTAGCCACCAACGCGAATATCGCCCCCCGAGAAAGACAAAAGCGGCCCTCACAGCAGACGCACATTTCGAAGATAGCGATCGCGAAGTCATCGCCTAAAAAAAAAAAAAAAAAAAAAAAAAAAAAAAAAAAAAAAAAAAAAAAAGAGAGAGAAAGAGAGAGTGAAGAAAAATAGGAAGACGGACGAAAACAAATACAAGAGCCTCCATTCATTGATAAATTTTGTTTATGAAAACTATTGCTTAAAATTATTATGAAGCTATCTAAATATATGAATGAATAAATTATTAACGTTTCCTTGTTTGCTTTTTGTCGAAAAAATCAATAAACAACGAGTTGCCAGTAGAACTCGGGGGCTAACTACACGAAGTCCACCCAAATCCGTCAAAAATTCCAAATCAGAATCCGCCGCATAAATTATTAAGGTCAGCACCGAGGCAAACGAATAAAAACTCGGGGGCTCACACGTCGCAACCAAACCTGGGTGTACTCAAAACTCAAGAACCAAAATCTCCCAGAAAGGAGGTCCTACAAATTAAATTAACAAAAGACAAAAATACTCCGAAAGTAAAGTATTAAAACAAAAACTGCCAGCTTTTCAGGAAATAAACAAATGTCGAAACCGAAAAAATCAATATGATATATTTCGGCTTCGGGGGCTAATGATAAGGCCATAAGTAAAAGCCTCAAAAAGCCCTCCCAAAAGCCCACTTAAGTAAAAAGCCCAATAAAAGATGCGTTCAGCCTGCTAACTTCATTCAAAAAAGGCCAGCAATAAAAACCCAGTCGGTTGTCCGGGACCAAAGAGAAATCCCGAAACCGGCTAACCGACAGGAAGGCCTATAAATACGGAGGAAAATCTCTGGAAGGGGGGACCGGAAAAAAAAGAGAAAAAGGACCTACGAAAAGATAGAGAGAAGGATACAGAAAATCCAGAGAATTAAGAGTCAAAGGCCTAATTAAGAAGAAAGGATTACCGCGTTCTGATCGGGCATAACTTAGGACGTATCAAAATTGTTGTATTCATGATATCTATATATGCATCATGTTGGACATTTATTTCCTATATAGCCTAAAGACACCACATGTCAGGGTGATCTATTTTCACAACACGTGTATGAAATAAAGACAAGTAAGAAATTTCACTCTTAGAAATTATCGAAATGGATCATACATATTTATAAGAAACTCCGCTCCTAAAAATTATCGAAATTGATTGTACATCGCATCCTTGGCGTAGCTACTTATCTTGTAGTGGTCGTAACCGGATGTGGTTAGTTATTTATAAAGACGGTGACAAAAGATGTTGCCAAATGTCAAATTTAAATAAATAAATAATTCGAAACAAATAGTGTAACAAGAGGTTTCATTTCATTACATAAATTGGTAATATTTTGAATTTCAATCTTAAAATTTTCAATTTGAATCATTAATCTCGGACTACATTAATTTTATCTTATTTTGTATAAGATTAAGAGTTGAACAAATAAACAACATATTGATTGTCATAATAAAATTAAAATTAAAAGTGTCGATTTAAAACTCTTTGAATTTATGCAAAATGCTAATTAAGTAAAGCCAAATTGAGCTTAAACTGACTGAACGTTGCACATACATCAATTATAATGTAAGATCAATAGTTCTAGTTAATTAGTAACGTGATACGACTTATGGCCTAAAAGAGCCCTTTTATGAATTTATACTAAATAAAGTATATCAAAATAATTACAGCATTTGAACGATAACTTGTATAGCACCAACAACATTTATCAGTTGTATTTAAGTATCAACGATGTGCAATCCGCAGAAGATCTCGCCGTATTTCTTTTAAATTAGTCTGGACTTTCATTTTCCCCTGATAAATTTAAACGGAAGTTGGAAGAAGCATCACCCGGACACCACAAATGGTTTTGTATCGTGCTATCGGTTACGACTCTGCTTCCAAATATGAACTACCCGATGATGATCGAACGGTCAAGAATAGTTACTCGATGTCACATGCAAAATGCGGCCGTCTATCTTGAACTAAATCTGAGCGTCAAAGTTTAAATCGGAGGGTTCTGTTAATATATCGCCATAATGATACGGATTGTAGCGGATTCCAAGAAGACAAGCGGGAGTGAGTTTTCGATGCAGCACATGAACTTTTCAAAAATTACATGAATACCCCGAGGACTGTTATCTAATGAAGACAGTAGAGACGTGTCTAAAGAAAAGAGAGACTGAACAGAACTCCCTGAAATTGACAGATGTAAATAGAAAACCCTGACCACCTGTGAAACATCCGTTAAAATAAAAGCTAGAGCGGGTCATCACTTGTGGATTTTAAGACCCGTTACATGAATTATTATTTTGAAAGAACTAATGATTTTTTTGTTGAAATAAATAAGGATTATAAATAAAGACTGGCCAGTCAAGCGGAAGAGCGTAGGAGACTGGAGAGTGTGGAGACCAAATTAGAACCCAAATCTGGCTTGCGGGAATCCCGCAGGAAATTTTTTATACATTTTTCGGTTTCGCCCTTTTCGAAACGACTGGGTGCTATCTCTGTGGGTTTCTGCACGAAAGTAACTCAAATTTTGAGTGTGGATAAGGACCGTCCGATTAGAATCGAGGACAATTCAGTCTGAGATGGAATGCACATATGCTTTTTTTATATTCGGATCAAACGTAGATCGGACGGTCCGAATTTATCTCAAAATTTGAGTTACTTTAGGAGATCCGAAGTCAAGAAAAACAACCATCGGAGTTTCCAGAGTTGGGATGCCTTAACCAAGGTCTAAAGATCTTTTTATTAGGCAGCTGCTTGAGATAAAAAGAAATAAAACAAAAAAATATTACAGATTAAATTAATTTAATATTTCTAGTTATCAAAACAATTAAAAATATATATACTTATTTTTTTTCAAACATGATGAGACAAAAGTAAAAATTCTTAAATTAA
This sequence comes from Carex kokanica, assembly GCA_025461125.1. Classification (NCBI taxonomy): domain Eukaryota; kingdom Viridiplantae; phylum Streptophyta; class Magnoliopsida; order Poales; family Cyperaceae; genus Carex; species Carex kokanica. The sequence continues at coordinate 916,674 of JAJGRX010000376.1, forward strand.
TTTAATAATGTGCACTAGATTTCAAAAGATATTATTTTACATTCTTTATTGTTATTATGTTAAATTTTTTTTTAGAGAGAGAGCATGTCCAAAGTTAGTCTAACTTAAAGGAAGGCTATTTTATGGCGAGTGATATGACCATCCTATTCCTAGCGAGTAGCATGTAAACACCGACTCCTATAAAAGATCCCGAAATTTTTATTAATATTTAAAAAAAATTCAAAATTTAACAATCTGCATCCGTTTTCGAATTATTACCGATTCTGTCTAATTCAGAGAATAGTTTTCCGGATCCAAACTTACTTTCCATAGAATAATTCTCCAGATCCAAAGGTTCACTTTCTCGAAAATTATTCTCTAGATTTTAGTTTTTTTAATTCAATAGAAAATGTTATGATTTGTTGATTTTTTGTATGGAAATATTAGAAATATTTTATATATTTCTTTAAAAATTGATGGAATACTATATAATTTGAATTATTAGAAAGACAGCGACAAATAATCCGGATTAACATTTTTGATGTCGTATTTTTTACAGTTGTAAGAAAAAATAAAATATTTCTTTTTGTGTTATTGGAAAAAAATAAAAATATTTTGATCTGAGTTATTGATCCCGGTTCAAAAGTCACTTCTGAGTAAATAAAAAAAATATTGTGGTCATTCTAATACATTTAAATTCTTAGATATTGTATCTATTTTGAAAAAAATTTGATGAGAAATCATTTCATCTGAGAAGTGACTTTTGAACCGGGATCAATAACTCAGATTCAAAATATTTTTATTTTTTTTAATAACACACAAATAAATATTTTAATTTTTCTTACAACCATAAAAAATACGGCCTGAAAAATGTTGATCCGAGTTATTTGTCATAGTCTTTCCAATAAATCAAATTATATAGTATTCCATCTATTTTTAAAAAATATAAAAAATATTTCTAATATTTGAATACAATATATAAATAAATCATAATATTTTCTGCTTAATTAAAAAAAAACACAAATTCTGAGAATTATTCTCCGGAAACACAAATCCAGAGAATAATTCTTCGAAAAGAGATTTTTGAATACGGAGAATAATTTTCCGGAAAGAAGACCTAGGTCCGAAGAATTATTCTCCGGATTGGATAGATTTTGAATTTTTCCGAATTTGGATGCAGAATGTTAAATTTTATATATTTTTTAATATTAATAAAAATTTGGTGAAAGATCGATACTGATGTATTTTCTTAAAGTTATTTTATTTTCACGTTAAATTCGCCAAAATCCTTAATTTTTATAACGTAAGAATAAAGAATAAGTAATGAAACCAATTTTATAGTCTTGCCTCATTGTATTTTGTGAAAACTAAAATGAGCAGTTTAATTTTAACTTCTACTATTCTTAATTTTTATTATATTAGCCATGGCAAATTTTTATGTAAGAAAAAAAATGTGAAATTAGTCATAAGAAATAGAATTCTAAAACAACCAGGTTTGACACTTGGAATACCAGCATTTTTTTTAACCAATGAGCTTAAAAATCACTTGTTTAATTCTACTAGGAGAAAATATTCCCTCATTGCTTGGGCTGAGGTTTCTAGAAGTAAGGATCAAGGGGGATTAGATGTACTGGATTTATGTATAATGAATAAAGCTCTTTTGTTCAAATGGTGAATTAGATTTAATGATAGGTCTGTTACTGGTAGATGAAAGGATATATTACTTAGCAAATATAGCAATAGGATATCTCCCGCTGTTTGCTCTCTTTTTTGGAAATCAATCTTTAAAGATCATAATCTTATTAACTTACGATTAAATAAAGAAATTGGTAATGGGGTTAGCACTGCCTTTTGGCTTGACGGTAAGCTAAAATTCTAAGAATTCACATCACTATCTTATTTATCTTATTTGTTTTTAATTTTCGTCAAATATAAAGATCAAAACTAACAACTCTTAATTTTCATATTTTGTCTAACTTTTGAAGATTGTGATTTAGTTGTTCAAGACTTCAAATTTTATTCCTTACAGATCGACACTCGATATACCACTCGATAAAATTATGCGCTTGTAATCTGACGCGATAGGAAACCAGACTATAAATTGTATTAGCCTGATCACACAAACACGCATCAGTGCTTCTCATAGTGATGATTCTCATTTAAATTTGAGTCCCGTTCTTCCATTTGATGTTAAGAAAATCCCAGACCAACTCCTGGCAGTGGAGGAGGGTACCACGGATCTGACCACGGCAGTGGAGGTCCTAGTGTCAATGTCAAGCAAGGAGGGGTCCCGGGACCAGTTTTTGGAGATAGTTCGAGGGGATTTTGGGCCTGGCAACCTATTAAGTCCAACATTTGAAGAAGATGATTCCGTGGATTGGAATTTGTTAGACTATTGATAGGGGTTTGTCATGCTTATGTTTAGCACTTATGTTTTGTGTTGTTTGTGTTGAAATTCATAACTGTCTCTGTTTTTTTGTATCTAGAACAGATGTATGTTTGACTAAGAGATTGGTACCTGTTTTAGGTACCAATACTTAGCCTTTTTTGTTTCTAATGAAAATCGATGGTACCACCACTACTTTTAAAATATATAGTGTGTGTGTGTGTGTGTGATAAAACAGGGCTAGTACTTGAATCACATTTAGATATCAATTTAACATGTTATCTTTCATAAATTTACTTCATTTAGGTTCAAATAACACCTTAAATATTAAAGAGAAAATGAAAGTTGAACGATACCACAACATCTATAATAGCTGTAATAAGGTGTTTATTGAGTAGAACTAAGGTGCTCTTAAGCTCACCAAGCCAAACCGTGAGCTTAACTCAAAAACTTATCGGATTGACTTCAAACGACATTTTCAAACCGTTAGATGTTCAATCTATATTAAAATGTGCTTGGAGACCAAATTTTTCATTTTTTGGAATTTTTTTACTATTTATTAAGCTGGTTTGAAAACTGCTGTTTTTATTAAATTTATGGAGCATTATAAAACAGCAGTTTTCAAACCAGCTTAATAAATAGTAAAAAAATGAAAAAAATGAAAAATTTGGTCTCCAAGCACATTTTAATATAGATTGAACATCTAACGGTTTGGAAATATCGTTTGAAGTCAATCCGATAGGTTTTTGAGTTAAGCTCACAAAGAGCTTGGTGAGCTCAAGAGCACCTTAGTTCTACTCGTGTTTATTTCCTAAAGAGAATCAAACAGTTGTGAGTAGTATTTTGATCATAACTTTTTTTGATATGAACTCGATGAGGTGATTCAAATTTTTATTTATAAAATAGTAAAAAACGATATGCAATTTTTTATACATTGGTTATTTTCATATTCACAATCTATCATGGTCAAAATATCATATCAAATGATGAAAATTTTATTCATAAAATTAATTTGCCACATGATATTTTGATCATATATATCTTCCTCATATCAAGACCAATTTAGCTGATTCAAAATATTGTAAAATTTAAGAAATGTTTCTCATGTCCCTTAATTTGTAAGTCAGATTTTTTTTAATATCCTCAAATAATTAAAAATTTCCAAATATGCCCTCGATTTTTTTAAAAAGTGCTCCAAATCCTAGCGGTTCTTATCCTTACAGAATTGTCAGGAATTCTGGCGATTCTTAAAGAATAGAACCGCCAGAAATCCTAGCGGTTCTAGTTTTTTTTTTTGTGAAAATCTCAAAATGAAAACATTAAACTAAACTTTTGATAAAACACTAAACTAAATCTCAGGCGATTATCTTTTTTTTTTAAATCATACCCTAGATTTGAATACCAAAACTGCTAAACTAAATTTCAAAATGAAAATATTTACATTAATAACATTTGAACTAAAAAAATAAAAATATAACAAAAAAATCTCTAGATATGATACTTCGTACATTTAAATGAACAATGTCTAAGAAAAAGTATCACATATTATAAGTTACATGAATAACATTCTAACTAAAAAAATGAAAATACAACAAAAAAAAAAACCCTATATCTTAGACTTTATACATTTTTATGAACAATATCTAAGAAAAGGTACTACAAAATAGATAACTTGATAAAGGAATACAAAATCAAAAATTAGAAAGAATTCATCATAAACTTGAACTCAAGTTTTGAGGCTCTTCACTTTGTTTTTTAAGCTAAAAAATGCGATTGAACCTATAGGGAATGATTGTTGTAGATCTCCTCGCAAACTTTCTGAATAGTGGTCATATGTTGAAATCAGACAATCGAGCGTCGAGATACGCCCGTTTGAAGTTTCTTCGTCAAAGATCGCCTTCTCGGTGAAGATATCATCTCTCTTGCCTTATCCCTCGTCCTAGTCTCGCCTGTTTACGAGAGATGTCTTAGAGAAATACATGTACAACCTACAAGTGCTTTAGAAATGAAAGAATTGACTTATAAAAAATAGATAGAGATGCATTATAACAGGAAGGCACAGATCGATGGCGTGAAAAAGTTTGTATTTATTTTATCACACGGGGATCATATAATAAAACCGTGTATAATTGTTGGAGCATTCATGTATGCCCGTCTGAAAGAATGATGCTCCTCATTTTTTTAATTGAACTAATACAATGTCTCTTTTTTGTCATGTCATTTAGTCAGGATTTTTTATTGTGAGATTGAAATTAATCATTACAAAAATTAATTTATGAACAATTTTACAACTCAATTACTCAATTTTACTACTCAATTACTCCTTAATTAAAAAAAATCCTAGTGGATCGCCACAATTTCTGGCTGTTGCAGTTCATTAGAGATAAGCACTGCCATAAATTATGACGGTTTGAGCACTTTTTAAAAAAAATCGAGGGCATATTTGAATTTTTTTAATTATTGGAGGATATTAAAAAAATCGGTTATAAGTAGAGGAATACATCATGTCCCTTTTATTTATAAGTTTCTATTAATGCTAAATTTTGAACTTGCAACATCTCATATCATATCGAATATATTTATTAGCCAGTCATGTTAGAGACTCGCACTGAAAATATTATCTTAGCAACTATATTAGTTAGTGATGATTCTCAACATGGTTTACTATTATAATTATGTCAATTTTTCTATAATCATACATATATTGCTGCACCGTGTATGTTACACACGGAATTTGACTTTATAACCCAGAAATGGTATCTACCTTGCCTCACACCAAGCATCTAAATCTGTTCATCCATTTGTTTTCCCAAAACAAGTTGCTCTATGCTAATCCTCTAGAACTGCCACTATGCAGTTGTTGATTGACATTTCACCATCTAATATCGCAGCATGCCTGCCAAGGAGATTAAACTCCAGTGGATAAGAATGTGAAGAAATTGATAGTGACAAAATTGATAGAAGATTTGTTGGGTAAGATTTAGGTACCCACCCCCATCTCTATTGCAAAAGAATACATAAAGAGTACATAAAGACTAATTACCAATGAACAAAGTCAACTAATACTCAACATTTTGAAATTACTACATTTCAATTCTGCTTCAATGCGCAATATTCTAATAATAATATCGATATTAGTTTACGGCAATTGAGAGTTGAAATGCACATGAGGGGCGTTGGGTTCAGCCTAGGGGTGGCAACGAGCTAGGTTCAACTCAAGATCGGGTTGTCACCGCTACCGAGCGAATCAAGTGAGCTGATCAGATTAAGGATCCGAGCTAAAATCTTAACTCATGATCGTCACGAACCACTTCAGAGTTGGACCGAGCTGACTTGTTAACTCGCTGGACTTTATTATATCACTATCATACAAATTCAAAAAAATAAATAATAAACCCTATCAAACAAAACATAACTTGTATTAGATATTTATTTCCATTGCTTGAGCAAATTTACTACTATAAATTAAGTTTACAACTAAATTCATACATACCAAAATATCATAAATTGTGATTACATACCATGATGTGACGCGACCTAATCACAGCATGTTAGTCATGCCATGTCACGCACGTTTTTTCTTCTCATTCTCAACTTATAATAAAGAAGCACTTAAATATTTATTAGCGGATGCGGTGTCGCTTAGGATAAAGCAAATCACCCATGGCGATTTAGCCTCCCGCACCTCCTCACCTCTTCCTCTTTGTTCTACTCTTTCAGTCCGAGCAGGTGCTTCTGTTTAGTAGATCTGATCACCGCTCTCAGTGTGGATCTGACTACCACTCTTCACTTCGGCACTGTCTTATCTCTCTTACCATTATGGGGATTTTTCTTCTCCAAGACAAGCAGTTCAATTTTTCTTATCTTCTACAATGCTCTTCTTCCTCGCTTTGGCAATGTAAGAGTAGGTGGTATGAGTGGTACATATAGTTACTTATATAATATGTCTGTTGTTGTTGTTTTGTGTTGATTGTTTGCGTGTGTCCCGCCTCTTCTTCTCTCCCTCTCTTGCTCTAATAAAATTTTCTGGCTCAAACCCTCGCGGCTCTCTCTCTGAGAAGTGACTGTCCTGGTCCGATTGATTCAGTTCCTGGTCTGATTTGATTCAATGCCTTCTCGACTGCACTCCTCTGAGCGATGACTGTCCTGGTCCGGTTGATTCAATTCCCAGTCCGGTTTGATTCGGTGTCTTCTTGACCATGCACAAGGAAGGGCTCAATACGGTGTAGTATGTTAGAAGAAACAAGACAACTATGCGCACAGTGGAAACAATCACTAGGCTTCTATTATTATAATCAAGCAAGGATGATCAAATTTGTGTCCATAGAATACACATACCATGTGTGTATTTATTTGTTTATAGTGAAGAGCAAAACTAGTAAATTGAGATAGAGAAAGCTAGATGAATAAGCGTTATGTAATTTTATTTTATGAGGGAGCTAATAATAATAATTTTTGTAAAATTTAAAATTTTGAAGGTAAAAAGTGTAAAGATTTCAAAGGATAGGGGAGGCTTAGCCCTTTTTTTTATCATGTAGTTACGTACCTGTTTACAGTTAAATGTTTTCAAAGTGTTATCTAATATTATATAATAGTTAACTTGTAATTTTTTTTGAATTAATGCAATCGCATATCGACTTTAAAAAAAAATAAGAAGAAGAAGATAAACAGTACAGGGTAGAATTTTATGTATTCATTACTGTTCAGTTGTGCGGGTAACGGCCTATTATCGACTTTAAAAAAAATAAGAAGAAGAAGATAAACGTACAAAAATTGTCTACTATCTCTAACGGGTAACGGCCAATTATGAGAATTTGTTATTAGATTTACTGAGGAATTTAGATAGAAAATTCTTATTAAACTGGTCATTATTAATGACATCATTAGCTGGTAGTGACGACATTGCTGATGTATCAAATATATGTAAAGGATTTGTGTTCGTCTAGCATAGAATAATACGGAATGGGATCATATGAGCATGGAATTATAGAATTTTAAATTTCAAAAATCCCACGGGTAGAAGACATGTGAGCATGGAATTATAGAATTTTAATTTTCAAAAATCCCACGGGTAGAAAACATATGAGAATATACGAGAATGAATTGTTCGGTTGCATTGTCCAGGAAATTCTAAACTTTAAATTGTATGTTACAGTTTTATTTTCGTCATTGTGTTGATATTGTTAAAAATACTAGATTTGACTTGAGATTAAATTTTATTTTGATTCACTACTTTCTATGTTGCTATTTAGAAATCGATATTTTTCCACCTTTATTATAATTTATTGAAATATTATTGTGCAATGCTTTATTCAATCTATTTTTAAGAAAATTTATAGGGTGCTATATAGTAATATGAGGAGGGATTCAATTACACTATTTCTTTTGACACATCTTAACATTGTTTTTTTTATAAGCTAATTTTGCGATTTCAAAATCCAAACAGTCGATCCAAACCGTTCAACATGATCACCATATTAAATGTGCTTGAAGATCAAATTTGACATTTTTTTGAATTTTGTTTCCTATTTATTAAGATGCTTACAAAATCGTTGTTTTTCAATGGTCTGAAAACAACGATTTTGTAACCATCTTAATAAATAGTAAAAAATTCAAAAAAAATGTAATTTGATCTTCAAGCACATTTTAATATATCCATCATGTTGAACGGTTTGGATCGACTATTTGGACTTTGAAAATGGTAGGTGTCAAAGTGTGTCAAAAGAAAGGGTGTAATCCGATCCATCCTCTAGTAATATATATAGTAAGGTGTCACATAAGATTCATGATTAATGTTTTCTTTTTGTCAATTTGAGAAAGATATAAACTGCCCTTGTGTGCATAGTGACATGATTCGCGAGAAATTTGCGAATTATTTGTGTTTTATTTGTTTTTTTGACGTTTCCGAACTAAATACCGAATAAAACGAAAAAAACATATAATATGTTTCATTCGTGAATAAAACCTGAATCAAGAATTATTCGCGAATAAAATGCGATTTTTTTTTTGCTTCCTTATGGTACCGAATCATTTCCAAATTATACCTGAATTATTCCCGAATCACGAATTTTTGACTCCGACAAACCGAATCCGAACTATTCGTTTGTCACTATGCTTGTGTGTAGAAAAAAAATGAGATCCGAGTGAATTTTGGATTTTCAGTAGGTTTGCTGATGTAGCGTAGGAAAACAATCCAATTTTGAATTTTCTTACTGTAATAATCAACCAAACAATCTTATCAATAAAATCCTATTTAGGTTGAATTTCCATTAAACTCTCATGGGAATGTAGGTGTCCAAACAGGCGGTAACGTTGTTTTATTGGAAATAAATCTGATGTTATTCGTTGGAATAACAAGAATTTGTTATTCCAATTTCAACTATTCAAATTTTTTTATGCATACGAAGATCAATGGATGGAATCAGAATAACAAGTTCATGTTATTCCTCAGATTTATTTCCTGTTTTATCAAGAAATTGCTTCCGTCGAAGCAAGTTCCAATCAACAAAAAGAAATTAATTAATTTTCATGTCAGTGACTTTGAACTAGCTTTTTTAATCTTCAAAATAATATGTAAAGATAGTGTTATTCGAATTAGTATGCGTGAATAATATAAAATAATGTTAAGTCAAATGGTACGAAAAGAGTGTTAATATTTATACTTGCAGAATTGTTGAAATAAAACTGATCCGTTACTTTTTAATTTTTTCACTATTACAATACTTGCTTATTTTTAAAAGAAATTCATTATTAAAATTGTCACAATAATTAGTGTATAGTAATCCCTGATTAAAATTACATTCATATATCGTACATCACAGCTAACTAACACGTGTAATTTAATTAATGTCTTAAACTCGTCTTTTAGTATGTGCCGCGTCGATCTGTTGCATCCAAATTATGAAATTATCTCTATTTACCATATATTTTAATATTTGAATTTTTCAGTTCACAATAAATTTCTAAAGGCCTTTTATTATATAATAGTAAATGAACAATTGGCATATTCCTCCAATTTACCATCGGCATTTGTACATATTTAAGTTTAATCATCTATACAATTTGAATTCTTTCAAAAAAAATTATTTGAACCATTTTTATAAAATTTATTTAATTTTGGGTTCCATTAAATTTAATGTTAGTATAAATAAGAAAATTGAATAAATATACATACTTTGAAAATAAATTAGAATTTCTTATAACTATTTTCACTGTACAATCAAATATTTATTTCAACGTATTCTCATAATTGTCACAATGCATACTCATATATACTAATGATTCTAGTAAATTAACGTCCGGACTTTTGTGTTTATAAAATTTGTAATTTCGCTTCTCAAAATAATTTTTTTGTTATTTATTCCAAAAAAAAATTTGTCTTATTGATGAAGTAATCATATGTACTCAAGAACAAAATTTGCCTTATTCGAGTCGAGAAATGACAACGATATACCGCTTCAATTTTTGCTGCTCTTTTCTCCTCAAAAGAATAAAATGGAAATTTGCAGGATAGGAATAGGATGAGTCCGAATCTGCTGCGATTCCGACTGAGATCGCAGGACTCTAAAATTCTGAATCAACGGTTCAAACTTTTCCGTGCACGGATCCCGAAAACGTTTTGGAAAAATAAATTTTTATACACACATCTCGAAAAAAACCAACAGCTGAGACCGGAATCGCATGGTCCTGTGATTCCCGAGAATCACAGCAGATTTATTTTCGAATAGGATATGGCCTTTCTTGATTTACGTGAGAATACAAACAAAAATCATGATAAATTGAATAGGAAAAAACCATATGTTCATCTCGGTCGAATAATGAACTCTATACCCGTTAAAAGAACGAGACAAAAAAAGCCAATCAAAAAATGAAAATGTACTAGTCAAAGTGCACTAGGCATATTTTACTAAATTTATCATTCTTTTCCATTTTTAAAAAAGTCGACATTTTGGTCACTCCATATTTATTAATGAGTGAGGTTATCTTACTGTACATAACACATATCGGTCCGTATTATAAATTAATATTTTTATTTTAAATTTTTTAATAATTAATTTAAATTATTTAATATGATCTTCATGTAATTGCATATTAAATTTTACTTTTTTAGATTATTTTATTATTATTTTTAGATAGATAAGAAATAACTTGATTTAAAAATTCTAAAACATTTCAAAAATAGTGATTTTCAATTAAAAATAATAAAAAATATAAAAAAATATAAAATTTAGTTGCAAGTACATTTCATATAGAAATCAATAAATCATGTTCAATGATTCAAATCGACTATTTGAATTTTGAAACGGAAATATTAAACTGTAATACAGACTAATCCCCGCTATGAATAATACCATAACCTTACTCTTTATTAATTATAAATAAAATTGAGTACACAAAGGAAGCAAAAGAGATAATAAGGACACAATTTTAACCCTAAAATAAGAAGAAGTCCTCGCCAAATGCTCCACACTATTCGGATATGTTAGTACAAAGGCTACATATTCTTTTACAACCACTATACACCAGCAAGATAGGGGTGTCAACAGGTACGGTAAGGATCGGGTGGAAGCATTTTCATATCCATACTCGTTACAAATTGTCCTTACTCGTACCCTATTCTTACCCGTTACGAATTATCTTATTCATATCCTACTCTTATCTATTATGGTTGTCGGATTACGAAACGTTAGCGGTTACTAACGGAAAATACTATTATAATAAAAAAATTATTATTTACTAAATAATAAATTAAAACACATTCATTTCACAAATATATATACGTGTTTAAAAGGTCTAAACTTTATTGAGATTTGCTGAAATTTATTTACGTGTATTAATAGTTAATTAAGCATAACACAACTATCAAGAATAGTTGAAGAATTAATATTCATTGCTCACTAATATATATTTTTTTTTATAATTATCCAATCTAGTAACGGGTATGGAATAGACTTTACCTGTACCCTTACCCGTTTAGATAACGAAAAAAATATTTACCCGTATCCATACCCGATAAGTTTACAAAAAAAAAATCTTACTCATACCCGTTTTATCAGATACGGTACAGGTCGGATAAACGGATAAAAGAGTGTCATTGACACCCCTACAGCAAGAAGTTAATAGAGATTTTTTTTTTTTTTTTTGAAGCGACCTGTCAACTATCATATGACCCGTCACATAATAAAGACTGGCCATTGGTTTAACTAGCTGTAGCTTTCATTTGAAAGACCGCGAGAATGTGCCATTCTTTTATGAGATGTTGAATTGTTTGATATGTTGAAATGTCTCTATTTCACATATCAACTGAAATTTCAAGTGATTTTAATTTTAGCAGAATGGAAGCTTGTATAATGCAAAATATTTTCTGGCCAACCCCTGGTGCCAATAGGTGTTGCAGGTCACTTGAAAATTAAACTATTTTTGAACAATTGGACTATATATTTTTTATATTATAAAAGCGAACATATCTCAAAATTACTAAAAATGTAAGTTTTAGATGTGTTGTTAGGTTTAATTTTTATACATTTATAAAAATATATATAATTTGAACATCATTAAATATCAACTAGATGTCAATAAAGAGGAGGGATCGGATTACACTGTTTTTTGGTGACATCGAATGACATCGTCCATTTTCAAAGTCCAAACAGTCGATCCAAACTGTTCAATATGATGGGTATATTAAAATGTGCTTGCAGATCAAATTTTACATTTTTTTGAATTTTTTTACTATTTATTAAGATGGATACAAAAATTCAATGGTTTGAAAACAACGATTTTGTAAAGTATAGTAAAAAAATTCAAAAAAATGTAAAATTTGATCTACAAGCACATTTTAATATATCTATTATATTGAACGGTTTGGATTGACTGTTTGGACTTTGAAAACTTTAAAAATGGACGATGTAATTCGATGTCACAAAAAACGGTGTAATCCGATCCCTCCTCGTCAATAAAACATATTATTGCAAATTTTAAATTGTTGTATGTCCAAAGTACTATAGTTTCAGTGTAGAATTTGTAATATGCTGATTGGTTGATTGTCAAGTTTCACAAACTAAACTATAAAACATTAACATTAACACTATGGTTAGTTCAAGCAAAAAAAAAAAATACTATGGTTAGGTTATTTAATTTGAGATCTCCGACTATCTAATTTTCCATTTGGGACGAAGCAAGCAATGGTGCAATTAAGATTGAAACAAAATTATCACAATCGTCCAATTTTCTTGAAGCATTCCTACTTTTGGCTGTATATCACATATGACAAATAAAAAGAAAACGACAATGTCGCTTATACAAAAAAATATGATCTTTATTTGTTAATTTAATTTAATTTTTTTTTGCATTGCAGTTCAAGCAGAAGTTGAAGACTCTCACCGAAGGCCAGTTACCATTCAAAACAATATTATTTTTAATATAGATAATTAATTGGTGAAGATAATCCAATTGCGCACAAGCAATAGAAAATATTGTGAAACAGAGATTATTGGAGCTACAACGAATGAATGCTGATGAATATTAAGAGTAGCTAGCATAGGCATAGCAGCAGCAAATAGATTCCCTTTTATTCAGGAAACTTAGGAAATAAATACCCTGGAAACGACGAGAAAGACCTGTTATAAACTTTGCAAAAATGAAATTCAGGTTACAGGCGTAGAAGGAAATAATATATTTTTATCTTTTTTTAACTAATGCTGTCACATTTCACAACTATCTCAAACGGCTTTATTATATAGATCCGAAGAGTATCACCATTTAGAGCATATAATACCCTCAAAATTTAAGGGCTAAGTTGTAAAATTTCCTTTAATTATATATCCGAGGAGGAGAAGTACAAAAGAACAAAGAAAAAAAAATAAAGATTACGTCATCAGTCCGCTTTAGCAGCTTTTTATGTCAATGTTATCATTGGTTTCTCTCGTGGGATGATCAGAGACAAAAGCAGGAAGAATGATAGTTAAAAAAAAAAAAAAAAAGGAAGAACGGAGATAATGCTTTGAGTAGAACTAGGGCGTGATGTGCTCCTTAAACTCTTTGGTGAGTACAACTCTACATAAATTATCGGATTCACTTCAAACGAGATTAATTCAACCGTTGAAACCGATGTACTTTACGAATGATGGGCGTACATGCAAAATTTTGAATTTTTTGAATTCATTTAGTCTCAAGTCAAGTGATCAAAATTGAGAATTTTTTGAATGCATTAAAACAACTTCATTTTGAATCATTCATTTTTCATCAATTTTGACCACTTGACTTGAGACTAAATGAATTCAAAAAATTCAAAATTTTGCATGTATGTGCATCACTCGTAAAGTATATCGGTTCAACGGTTGGATTCATCTCGTTTGTAGTGAATCCGATAGTTTATGTAGAGTTGTGCTCACCAAAGAGTTTGGTGAGCACATCACACCCTAGTTCTACTCGAATGCTTTTGTTTCAATTGGGAGCGGTGGACCCCGGTGGTAGTGAAGGTATTCAATTTCTACATTTCTCCACCCTTGGATTAAGATATTTTGCCTCCTTAACCTCTTTAATATAAATAAAATTTTAATTCTTACTTCTCTGCTGAAAGGGAGTATTGAATTTTTTTTTTCTTCCAGTTTTCCATCTTGTAAAATACGAACTCAAATTTATAATCCTTAATAAAAACAAATAAAACGTGATCATGAATTCATGATGAGTAAGGCAATGTCGGTGATATTGATTTTTTTATAGGTGGTGTTTGGTTGAGACCTAAAGATTTGGAGGCCTAAATTATTCAATTTTGAATGAGGTCTAAAATTAAATTATGGTTTAATCTATTTCTCATTTAGTTGGAGTATATGATTTAATTCATGGCTTAAATTGATATTGTTAACCGTATATATTATGGTAATTGAAATATTCTTCTAGATAGAGGTGTTGGAGTAGAACTAGGGTGTTCCTAAGCTCACCAAACCTCTTGTGAACTCAACTCTAAAACATATCGAATTGACTTCAAACGACATTTTCAAACCGTTAGATGTTCAATCTATATTAAAATTTGCTTGGAGACCAAATTTTTCATTTTTTTTCAATTTTTTACTATTTATTAAGCCACTTTGAAAACTGCTATTTTTCAATGCTCCAGAAATTTAATAAAAACAAAGGTTTTCAAAGTGGCTTAATAAATAGTAAAAAAAATTCAAAAAGTGAAAAATTTGGTCTCCAAGCACATTTTAATATAGATTGAATATTTAATGGTTTGGAAATGTCGTTTGAAGTCAATTCGATAGGTTTTAGAGTTGAGCTCACAAGAGGCTTGGTGAGCTTAGGAACACCCTAGTTCTACTCGAGGTGTTGACAAATTAGATATGGCAGAAAAAACTAAATCCTTATAGAGAGATTATGACTAAATTGAGATAGGAGTAGGTCCGATGCCCATCGGACCTACATTGTTCAATTAGCTCTAGGACCGTACGATTAGCATCAAGATCTATGCGCACGGAAATTAATATGGACTTGCACGGATTTTGATACAGAGCACACAAATCTTGATGCAGATCGAATGGTCATCACACCCATCGAACCAAGGTAGGTCCGATGGGCATCGGACCTACTCTGATTCCGACTAAATTACCTATATAAGTAGAGTAGAACTAGGGTGTTCCTAAGCTCACCAAGCCTCTCGTGAGCTCAACTCTAAAACCTATCGAATTGACTTCAAACGACATTTTCAAACCGTTAGATGTTCAATCTATATTAAAATGTGTTTGGAGACCAAATTTTACATTTTTTTGAATTTTTTACTATTTATTAAGCCGGTTTGAAAACCGCTGTTTTTATTAAAATTTTGCACCATTGGAAAACAGCGGTTTTCAAACAGGCTTAATAAATAGTAAAAAAATTTAAAAAAATGTAAAATTTGGTCTCCAAGCACATTTTAATATAGATTGAACATCTAACGGTTTAGAAATGTCGTTTGAAGTCAATTCGATAGGTTTTAGAGTTGAGCTCACGAGAGGGCTTGGTGAGCTTAGGAACACCCTAGTTCTACTCATATAAGTATATCAAATGGATATTGTCTATTTGGAATGAAAAATATAAAGGGGTATATATATTGTGTAATCTACGTTTAGATAATTGTGTCAGTATTAATCAAAACTAAAAATAGAATCAATAAAATCAGACAATAAAATATTGGCTAGGTCTGTCAACATATTCTTGCATTGATACCATGCAACACATCCAATTAGGTTAGTGTGGTTTGTGTTATGATTCATAATTTAATTAGGATTTTGCTTTTGCTTGTAGTACGGTGATCATTTAATTTAAGAGAGAACTAATTCCTGCTCTGTTTTTAGAAGTAAAAAATTATAAACAACTACAAAATAAAAAAAAAACAAGAAACAATTCAATATATATAAAGAAATAAAGTTAAAATTCGATTTACTACATGTTAGTTTCTTCCTGATTAATGTTACACAACAACGATAGAAATTGAAAAAAAAATTAAAACAAAACTTTTTATTAATTTCAGATAGAATATATATATATATATAATTTTACAATTAAATTGTACATTAAGAGTATTTTTATAATAATTTTATGTACAGAAGTATACTATAGAGGTATATTTAACGAGTTAAATTCTCTTAATTAGGTAATTTGAGATAATTTTGCAATTTTTTCATTAATTCACTTCAAATCAACCTTAGGTTAAGTCACAGGCATGGACTAAACGTTAAACTATTTTGATAGGTGACTTAACTTTTTACATTTTAGGTTGGCATAAGCCGATCAAGGGTTTAGGTTGGCTTAACTATTTTAGGTTGACTTAACTTTTTACATTTTAGGTTGGCTCAATTAAATCTCATTTGGCAGCTTAACAGAGGCCTAAACCCTTTATTCAGAACTAATAGAGAAAATACTAAATGTTAGGTGGAGTCAAATTCTAAATTAGTAGGAAAACTAACCATTTTTAATATTTTTCTTTTTTGGGTGATGGAAAAGAAAAAGAAATGGAAACTGCCCCCAAATTTAGGCGGGAAAAAATAAATTTGATTTATTTTATAAAGCGAAATATATTTTGACAGCTTGCAATTCTACTACAGAGTTCAGTTCATACAACTAGCGCTGCCAAAAAATCTCGTAGTTTGTGATTGGATTGACTTCGATTTGAAAAAAAATTCACAATTAACTCGTTCGATTGAAGTTTATTCTGAAACAAATCAAACCAGTTCGGTTCGAATCTTATTCAAACTCAAACTGGGTATAGTTCGTTCGAAATTGGTTCGCGAACTATTTAGGTTTGAATCTCAAATTAACATGTACCATTCAAATTAGAGCAACGCCAGGCTCAGTGCAAAATCAAGGTTTCATTTCAAATAGGTACAAATAGGTACGTGATATAATCAGATAAGATCTAATGCAATGTTTTTTTTTTTAATGGTTGGCGGCGAAATGCCGTCAACAGATATAATTATTTACAAAATCAAATATTCTGAAACTGACAAACATGAGGAAAAAAAAAAAAAACCCCCAATTCTTCCCATTGTGCCCCGTCTTCCTCTGGCCCAGTAACAACATCAGAATCCAGTATCCAGATTCAGTACAATGCGATATTCTCAATATCACTTTTATAACACCTATCCAGACTTCCAGTGATACCATAAAGAGAACATATAATTATAAATTACTTGTGAAGAAATAACCCCCTCCATTGAATTCCCGTTTATATCTTAAATTCCATATGACCCAAAATACTGCACATAATAGATGAGTTCAGGATTGTTTATCTTTCATGCTTGTGGAAAAAAATTGTGGAATTTTTTTTCACTTGCATTCAACTATAGTTATTAAATGTGTATATTCAAGAATTCAACGTAATATCGTCAAGCTATTTACATGTGGAATATAATTATTACTTTTTAAACCCCAAATTTATACATAAAGAATTCAATTTTAGATCCGTATTTGCAAGGGGAATTTTTGTAAAATAGTCTTCCTATCAATAGTTGATACAACATTCTCTCACTTCTAACATGTCTTCGATCTTTTAAAATTCATGTTTGTTCTTCGCTCCCATTCCTTTCTTTTACTCTCATTATTGCCAGATTTCATTTTTCAGAAATTCAAATTTTAGTTTTATTTTTACAATTTCATAATTTCAATTATTAGTTTATCTATTTAAGTAAATTGAGTACACATTTGACATTGTCGAAAGATAACTTTTGCCCAGGCATACGATTTAAGATACGTAACTATAAAAAGGGAAAGGGCAAAGGCAAACACATTAGTACCCACTTTTTAATTCTATTTTTGACATTCATTAGTCACATATGTTAAACCTAAGGAATTGATAGATACACATGGGCCTATTCTAGGCCTTCCTTTTTGCAACAACATAACCGGCCATTAGTAGCCGACTTCAAATGGTCAAATTATTAGTTGCTTTTTTTTCCTTTCCTTGTTTAGTACCACATCCTGCACTGCACATCTCTATTTTTTTTTTAATTTGACAGTGGCTGTCAGGGGACACATCCTGCACACATGATAAGGATATTAACGGTGTTGATTTGACTTGATGTCAGGCACAACCAATAAAATTGATATGTGCGCTTCATCAAGCCAAATCAGCATTATTAATATCATTATCTTGTGCAGTGCTATCAAATTAAATTTTGATTTGAGCCTCTTCAGTGGGAATCTATGATATTACTATTAGGCCGAAATCTCAATGACCACCGATAGTTTGCTTATAGGTTCTTCTCCTTCCTCTCCTAGTCTCCTATTTTGAAGAAGTACAGGTAATGCTCTAATAAATCATAAATTTGAAATACTACTCATAATTTGACTCTCCACCAAACATTACACAAGATCCTTGATTTAATGAATTTAGTCAGTCGACACTCGCTATCATGTATTGTATCTGATATGTGGAAACTTTGGAGAATTTTGAGTACCTAAACTACTGTGGTAGCAATTTGATTTATTTCAAAATCAAAAGCTTAAGATGTAGACAAAATTCTACAGTTTTTTTTACATCAGTGAGATTCCAGATCAGAGAAGTACATACAGCAAGAAATATAATTAAGAGGAAGATTTCTTGCTTGACAATTGACAAGGGAGGATGTAACCAAAGAGCAAATTACTACGAGCAAAAATAAAATAAAATTACATCATCCGTTACAACAATTCACACAACATATCACCCAAACAGAACAAGAGGAATACCATTGTTCTATTGAAGAGAGGAACTATAAATTCATTTTGGATTGTGTTTTGTATGGCATTTAACTGACGTCAAATAACACTACGATATAACCCCAATCATCTTGCGTTTGTTAAAATCTAACTACAATTGTACCTATTTATTACTCAATAGTCAATATATCAGACATACCCTATTCCAATCTCGTCCACTTCGTGTTTTATAATCAGAAAACAAGCATGTATAGTAAGCTACAGTTGAGCTCTATCCAATCCACATCTGCTCCGTATTTATCCCTCAAAGCACAACTTTAACTAAAAAAAATATAATCAAAATAAAACATAGTTCTATAAGTCAATCATAAGAGTCAGTTTGGTACCAGTACAGTACCAATATAGGGATAGCAGGAGTTGATTCTATCAATTGCATTCTGCTATGGCCTAAGTCGCATATTGGTCTGATGTCGATACAAAAGAAAAATCGATAAACTAGTGCAAATTGAAGCAAAAAGACTTGGTAGAGTAGGCATAATCCTAACAATTTACACATTTGATTCCTATACAAAAGCATCATTCCCTCACTGTAGAAGGTTAGCAAAATAAAGAACAAAAAAAAAAACTGAAACTTCTAATGTAACAAATTAAAATAGGAAGTGCTAACAGAAATTAAGAAAGATAAGCATCTATGTACATATCTCTTAACCTTCATCCCGTTTACAAGATAGCCTTTTCAAAAACTCATATGTCGTGATCATAGTAGTTGCTGAGACTGACATAGATGCCCATCTTGGCCCAAGCCCACGAAAACATGCTCCCCATCCACCTTCTCTGACAAGACTCCTCACCGTCCGATAAACAGTCACACGCCCACCATCCCTATCATCCATCACCTGCATTCTAGTTTTTATTGTGTCTAGAGGCATTGTTGCCAGTGCTGCAGCCCCACCAGCCATTGCTGCACTCGCTGCTTGTACCACCACAACAGTCCTTTGATCTGGTTTCAGAATCAAATCCTGTGGGTCTGATTCCTGGAGCCCATACCGGTATCGGCAGAGGTAGAACCCAATCCCTTCCCAAATGGCCTTTTGAGAGAGGGAATAACTTGCCCACCAGACAGCATTTGATGGCGCGTAAGTTAAAATTGACATGCCGAAGCCACGGTATAGACCATAAATTCCATCTGAACAGAGAATTTTCCTAAAAGCATCTAATCCACCTATGTACTTATAGTGTGTGCTGTTTCTACTATTACCTTGAACCATTAGTCTCTGGCTGACGACATCAATCGGGGTCCACACAAATTGGGCCGCAACAGCGGCTGACACCCCAGCCGCAGCACTTGCAACAGCTGAAGCGGTTGGGTCAGACATGCCGAGCTGGAGTGTGGCATGGCCAACAGTTGATTTGGTGAGCTCCAGTGCAGTCATGTACAGGGCCCGTGCCGGGACAGTACCGCCGAGAGAGGTAGCAAAGCCACGGTAGAAGGCAAGGGGTCCCTCTTGGCGGAAGATCAAGAAGGTGGCATAGGTGGCGGACGGGAACGGTGGTTTGGCGACCTGGAGGCGGGTCTTGAGCACCACGGCCGGGTAGAGTGCGGCGGAGACGGCAGAGAAGAGAGCGGCGCCAAGGAAGAAGAAGCGGGACTTGTCGAGTCTCTCCCAGTTGATCTCCGCCGGGAGTTGAAGAGACGGCGAGGGCTCGTCGGAGTCGTCTGTCTCCACCATTGAGTTGCGAGCGGAGCTTGTTTCTATGGTCGCTCTTTCATCTCCATTAGTACTGATTAAGAAATAAAAACTAGGGTTAGCGCCTTAGCGGTCCTTCATCTTTGTACAGCATTAGTAGAGGATCTCGAGAGGAGCATCTTACAAAAAGGGTGCCTATTGGGAGGGGGAGAGGCCATCTCAGCCATTGATAGATCCAAGGGGTAGGAAATCGAAGGTCGAGGAGGGATAAAGGGAGGGAGAACGACTGAACGAGGGTTTAATGCGAGAGGATGACGTCGACGGGTACGAGAGATTTGATTGGCATCGCGTAAGTATTGTTTACAAAATGGTGCAAATAGAAGTAGTTAGCATCTTTTTGTTTCCAGTGGTAATTTGGCACGTTAACACTTAACAGCCTCCTGCAGTAGAATTGGAGACGGGGAAAGGCCGGAAGCAGAGCCTGGAGCGGCGGAGGCGGTGGGTAAGTTGGAGGTATTTAAATTTAAAATTTATACGTAAAGAATTTTAAAATTATTCATTTTTATTATGTTTCGTAAATTTTAAATTAATTCGAATTTTTATAATCAATCCAATTGAGGATAATCTCAACTTTTAAATTACCGCAATTTGACAAATGATTTTTTTTTTTAAATAAAGCATATTAATGCCCGTTTCATTAAGAAACTAGTTATCGGTAGGAGTGTCAATGGTCGAGTAGAAACATTTTTATACCCTTGTTCGTTATGTTAATGAAAAAACACTTTATTCTTATATGTACCCGATAAGATAAATGAAAAAAATTCTTATCTGTATCTGTCTTATCAAATACAGTATGAATCGGGTAAACCAATAAAAAAGTGCTATTAAAAAGATATTTATGAGTCATGAATAAAACTATATCATATTATTCATGATTTGTGTGTGTAATTTTTATTTTTAGTTATTATTGTATAGGATAACGAAATATTATTTATTCATATCTTACTCGTATCCGGTAAGCTAAATTAAAAAAATCTTAGTCATAATCATCTTATCAAATACAATACAAATGAGGTAAACCAATAAAAAAGTGCCATTGACGTGTCTAGGTATCGGTTACATAGTGCTACCAGTATCAGTTATACATCAGCAATTCCAAGTAATACTCATCTAAGATGGTGCCCATCGCTGCAACTTTATATTATTTCAGTGCCTTCATTTTCGCCGTTATTTTTTGTCCGAATCTAAGATTTTGTCTTTTTCGTTTCAGATGATTCATCTCAAAAGACATGTGTCAGATGTTTCTGATAATATTAGAAGCACACGGTGCTGCTGCTGACACTGAGATAGTGAGATGATTACCAGAATCACATATCAAACACAGTGCATTAATTATATAACTGATTCTGTTCTAACTACTCTAAGAGCATCTACAATGGTGATTGCTTTTAAATTGCTAATCTGATGTGTTAATTGCTAATATAATTGCTGGGATGTACCACAGTTTCTAAATTAGCAAATTTGCTTTAAAAGAAAACGTTTTCTTAATGACACGTTGGTTAATTAATTAGTTAAAATTTCTGAGATGGAGTGATTTAGACTTTCTAAATTGGCTGACGTGGCATCAATTGCAGCTCTAATTAAATTTCTGAAATGGAGTGATTTAAAAATTATAACTCTATTTAATTGCTAAATTTAGTGACGTGGGCCAAATTAATTGCTAAACATTTGCTGGAATGGAGATGCTCTAAACTTTTTCTATTTCATGATTGCTATATAAAAACAAGTGTAATTGTAATTCGTGATATCAAGAAATACATAATTCAATATTCAAACTCTCTATTTCTTGATTACATCTAACCGTCCGGATCTAAATAAACATTATGTTACAAAGAATAACAACAGAATTCCAGATAGAGACTTTTACTTCAGTTACCTAGCCACTTACAGATCCAAAACATTGGCGTTTTGCACCAATCGAGATAGAGATACAATCCAAACATGAATTTCACTGTAAATATATAATTATAAATTTATAATATCTCAATTAGTGATCCATTCATAATATGGTGCGCGTCTTCTGACAGTTGGTTAACAAGTTAAATTTTAAACAAAAAAATAATCTGTAAGAGTTCAATTCAGTTTAACAAATTGTAGAGCAAAAGTAGTTTGAAATTGAATTTATTCAGAGTTTTACTCATATGCTCACAGTAATCATCCGACGTCTTAAAATTCGCAAAAATATATTTCAATGACAATATTATCACGGTACAAAAGTCATATCATGTTCACAAATTAATTATGCTAATTGAGATTTACAGTTGGGAATAATCATCACAAATTGAAGAATTTGAGCGGCTAATTATTAAAAGGATAATTATATGTTACCCCTTCATTCCTTCCTCCATTTTTCCTCCAACTAACTAACTTCATTTTCTAACTATAATAATCAATTCTAACTAACTAGTGGTCCCTACAAATTAATTAGTAGATTTTCTCCTTCTATTTCTTTCCTCTCTCCCTCTTCCACCTCCACCTCCCCCTTCCACCTCCGCCTCCGCCCGCTTCTCCCACCTTCGCCTCTCCCTCTCCGCCTCCGCCTCCCACCTCCGCCTCTCCTTCTCCGCCTCTGCCTCACACGACGATGATGAATACTTGTTCAATGATAGATGAATACTTGCATGACGATGGTGAATACTTGTGCAACGGATAACTCGAAAGTATGTCATCATGGATCTCATTTTAAAGAGAAAATTATGTAGAAGACGTTCGTGGTTTTATATTTGCAAAATCCTCACAGATCGTCAGAAATATTAGTTAGATTGAACGGAGAAAAAAAAACCATCTCTAAAAACGTGTAAAAGATGGGTGTGATATGTCCAGTTTTTTTTTTAAAATACTTGATATATCAGGATGAATACTTGATGTATTACATGTGAATACTTCATGTATTATAGATGAATACTTGATGTTATAGAGAAATATTAATTTGAGACGTTCCAATATTTGTTCAGCTTTTGGGTTCCTTATAGGATTGTTTCATGTGATGTGATATTAAACAGTTTACTGTATTTTTTTAATTTTCAAGTGATTTTTCATAGTTTCATGTTAAATAGGTTGATATGTTGTATTCATCATTCTCTTAATAAGTAGTCATCATTTGCACCATAATTGGATGAATAAATGTTTCTTCATAAGTATTCATCCATTTTTGCATAAGTATTCATCCATTTGTATCATTTGAGGTTAAATAGTGTCGTAATGTTTCCATATATAATTGTACCTAAAAATTGAGTACCTTCATTTACATTGGTGAATACAACTCTTGTTAAGTGTGAATACATTTCGTCAAATAGTCCGCCGGTAGTTATGCGGTGACGGTTATGCGTTTCCCCCTCTACCTAGTGATGGCGGTTGTGCGGTCCCGCTGTACCTTCGTGTACTCTTTACACTTAGGTGACTAGGATGAATACTTGTTCAATGAGAGATGAATACTTGCGTACGAGGTGTGAATACTTGCGTAACGGACAACTCGAAAGTATGTCATCATGGATCTCATTTGAAAGAGAAAATTGTGTAGAAGAATTTCGTGATTTTAGATTTGAAAAATTCCTCACAGATCGTCGGAAATATTAGTTAGAGTGAACGTAAAAAAAAAACCACCTCTAAAAACGTGTAAAAGATGGGTGGTAATGTTTCCTTATATAGTTATTTCTCAAAGATGAGTACTATTATGTACATGGATGAATACTTGCTTTTACAGGTGTGAATACTTCTGCGCAATCTATCCGCCTGTAATGCTGTGGAGACAGTTGTGGTCCCCTTCTATTTCCCAATAATTAACGGTTTAGTCCCCTACTTATTTTAACGGTTTACTGTGGTCCCCTACTTATTTTCAGTTGGGAGAAAAATGAAGGATGGATGGCGGGGGAAGATTAGGCCCTCTCTTCTTAAAATTAGGAGTTTGGAGCGTGATAGGAATCTAGGATGAAGGCGGAAGAGTGGGGATCCTGTCACAAGTCAAACTTTAGAAGGGTCTTATGATATTATATTATTATTCCAATTTTTAACTGTTCTAAGTTGATTTAATATGTATATTTATGATAATACGTCGGTTTTTAAAAGATTTGGAGGCGGCACAAAGATAAACCAGTATCCTCTGCAGAGTTTTTTCTGCAGAGTCGTGCGGAGCTTTTAATTTAGTTTGTTCATTTTAATCGGACGGATCAGATCAAATCTTATCGAAAAGGAAAATTTTGTTTTTTTGTTTTCAATTCGGATTTCAATGGAATCTGATCCGTCCGATCAAAACGAACAGATCAGATTAAAAGCTCCGCATGACTCCGCATGACTCCGTAGAGGATACGAATTCGCACAAAGATATCAGAATCAAGCAGTGTATTGATTATTAGATGCTTTCTCTTTCTTCATTCCATTTTCGACTTGTATATATATATATTACGTATATAGAAGATATTTGTTATAGTTTTCGACTTGCAAGAGTTTCGACATGTATACACATTGTTTGTACGGAGAACAGAAAAATAAAGAGGGAACAGCCGAACAGAAATTGTATAATTGATTTTTTGTTAGTCGGATATTTAATATGAGGTAAACTTGATGGAGGTTATTTTTTTAATCTTTTTAAGAATTCAGAGTTAATATTTTGTTTATGAAGACCAGACGAATTAAATAAGAGAATCGAACAAAAACAATTTCTACTTGGTCCTCAAGATGTTCATTTGAGACTTAATACACTAAAAAAGGTAAGCGCTACATGCCATTCCGAAGTGTTGATATATCATGCCATTGTGATTTTGACGAATAACTTTGGTTAGTGCTGCTTGTCATAAAGGATTTACCACAATCACACTGCCCTTGGAACTTTGATTTGTAAACATAAACTCTGACCTACATGAATACCAAAACCAAAAATGAATAATTAAATTATGCCACATTAATTAATAGAAATGGAAATAAATGAGAAAAAAAAAGGAACGTAACAATAGCATACCGGAAGAGCAAAGGAAGCTTGGGGAGGGAAAAAGATCAGGCCTTGAATTGCCACTCGCGACGGCACATGGGGCAGTGAGGGGTGGAGTTCTGGCTGTTGACCCACTTGAGGATGCAGTGGAGGTGATACGCATGGTTGCACACCCCCCATATCAGTGGGCAGTCGTCCCCTGGGAATTTGCAATCCGGGCAGCACCCATCAAAGGCCATACGGCATATGCCACATGTCTCGTCCTGCGCATCCCACGTCCACGAGCCCACCGCGTGCCACTGCAGTATCTTCACCTTCATTCTCCTCCTCTACCTTCCTTCCACTTGTAGAGAAAAATATATGGATGTAAGTATGAGCTGAGGTTCTGATTCACGAGTTTGCAATCAAGAACTCTGATCTTATTGCCTACAACTACCAGTAATGGCATGCTACTGGCAGAATCGAATCTTTGGAAAAATGACAAGAACCCCAGGAAGGTTAATATGACAATACTGGTACTGGTATAGGTCCAGTGGGAAAGGTTTCCTAAAAGAGGAGAGAGCACGAGAGAGATAAAAACAAGAGAGAACAATAGTCCCTCTGATTTCATCAACTTCCTAAACAAGTCCTCGCATCAACTAAAAGCTGTACCAGCACAAAGGAAAAGCATTGGTACTGAGTACTGACTGAACCAGTGTCCAGAATTGATTTAAAGCATCACATAAGAGGGAAAATGCCCAAAAGTGCATCATAGCCAGCCACTGGTACTGAACAGTACCGGTTTGGATTTCCTTAAAACTTGAAATTACCAATTTTCCATCAAAAATACTTCACAATTTCTCAGATTTTAATAGATAGCAGGCATCAGAAATTTAATCAAAGCAGCTCCTCAAAGCTCATGTTTAAATTCCTTCAGGAGCAATATTATTCACCAAAGCAGCTTCAAAGCTAAACAGAGAAAGGTGAAAAAGAAAAGAGAAAATTATCACGAATCCTTTGAAATCCTATCTCCATTCAAGCTCATGAACAAGAAGAATCAATCACACTTGACAGACACACACAAGCAATTTGAGAGAAATGCAAAACCCTAAAGGCAATGAAATTGGTTGTAAGACTGCATCTAACTAACAATGAAACTCTGTAAGTTGTAATACTAACCTTGTAAATATTTTAATTTGTTTAATGCAATATTAGTAGGTATATTTGCCAACTACTTCAAAAAAATAAAATAAAATAACACTAAGATTGTTAAATATAACAACTCTGGTTTGCCCTTTATCCATGACAATTTTGCCCCAGAGAGCAGCGGCGGATGCAGGATTTCTGTCAGGGGATAGAAATCGGATTCAAATAACTTATTGGGTTCAAATTCATTAGCTAATCGGGAACTTTATAAAAAACAATCAACATAATTAGAGTTCAATAAAATCTACAAAATTAGGGTTCAAGTAAATTTAACTTAATTTATTCTACATTTATCCTTATTTGCCACTAACAAACTTTGTTATTGTTCTACACAGGTACACTTCTACTAATTGACAAGATAAATCTATATTCAAACAAATCAAACAAGCACAAACAAAATTGAAAGTTACCAAAAAATGCTCCAATCGAGTGAGACCGTGAGATTCGACTTGGAGAAGAGAAGATAAGAGCGAGACTGAAGAAGATACGACTTGGAGAGAGAGCCGAGAGGAGCGCTTCCTACTTTTTTTTTTCTTTAATTGACGAGCGGCTTCAAATTCGAATCAAAGAGGAGCGCAATATTTTTTTTCTTATTTCATAGTGACAAACGATTAGAGTCAGAGACTCTGAGGGAGAGGGCGAAATTGGGTTTGCTGTAGGCAAATTTCTGTTTTGGTTACTGTTCGCTAGTAGCAACAGAGAGGGCTAGGCCCATTTGAAAGTTTTTTTTTCTGGTTAATAATTGTGGGCTAACAGCAGAGGGCTAGGCCCGTTTATTTTATTTTTAAAACTGTGCTCGAATTTTAGAAGGTATGGGCTTATTGAATCAGGGAGGGGCAATATAATTTTCAGAAGGGAGCAAACTAAAACTGGGCCTATCTTTCTGCACTAAATATCAAAATTGAGGAGGAAGCAGTTGCCCTCCCTTTGAACCAATCGGGAGAGAAGAGGGAGAGTGAGGATTAACGAAGGCGAAAAATAAATGGGCTATTTGGCGGAGGAGAAAGAGAGATTTTTCACGCACACGGTTCGGTGGGCTGCCCCCAAAAAAAAAAAAAAAAATAGTTGGACTGCGGGAAGAAATTTGAGCTACAGAGTAGGTAAAATTAAAAATTTCTAAATCCAGGACAAATAACTACTACTCCTGTTAGTCAAGTTAGAATCTACTTGATCTCGCTATCACAAAATTTGCTCCTATCGCTGCTGTTTCTGGAGATGAGTGATGGATCAACGGCTATTGAAATCGCTTTATATATATTATTCCTATTCTTACATGGAGGTTAACACTTCCCTGTTAACATGCTTTTATTAAAAAAATTTAGGTTTTAAATTACATAATCGTTGACAAGCAGTTCATTTTTGACCAAAATCACTCTATCTTCTTACAAAGTTATTAATTAATTTGCGTTGGTTGACACTTAAATTGCTATCTTTTAATTTAGCATTTACGGAGGGAGAACCAGTGGGTGGTAATTACCCGGATAATATATACTCTACACGCCTCAATAAATAAATGTACAGAGAGACAAATGATGTTTTGTTTATAGAGCAAAGCTAGGGTGTGATGTGCTCATCACGAGAGTTTGGTGAGCACAACTCTAAAAATATATCGGATCGGCTTCAAACGGCGAATTCAAACCGTTAAAATCCATATTTTCATAAGTGATGCATATAAATGCAAAATTTTGCGAGTTTTGAATTTATTTGCTACAAGGTCAAGCGGTTAAATAAATGATGAAAAATAAATATATAAAAAGACTTATAAAATAACTTATAAAATGTTTATTTTTTTGACCGCTTGATCTTATAGCAAATAAATTTGAAACTTCTAAAATTTTGCATGTACATGCATCACTTATGAAGTACATGGATTTCAACGATTTAAATTCGTTGTTTGAAACCATTCTAATATATTTTTAAAGTCGTGCTTACCAAAATCTCTTAATTAACACATCACACATTCTAGCTTTGATCTTGTTTATATGTAGGGACCGTCATAGTACTACGCGCGCCAACAAAAGTAAAAAAAAAAAAAAAAAATTACTTCTGATTTGATTGTTCGCGGTTCGAGTGTACTGACTTAATAATAAAGCCTATTTAACAAGAGTTCGTCTAAACCAACGCTAGATACGAACCATGTGCCTTTTCTGATAAGGCCTAGTTTAACCTCACTACTGCTGGCTGTGATCACGCGGATAATTATATTTATCATACTTTTGATATATACTTTTCGGATAAGGCCTAGTTTAACCTCACTACCGCTAGCTGCTTAATTAAAACTTTTAATTCTCATTAATTCACAGTTGATATATACTTGATAGTTCTAAGTCTGCCATGGATAACCTATCCTATAGATATAAATTACACAAGCTCTACAGAGTAAAGTGCTTTAAAAAGAGAAGAATTCTTAAAAATTCTAAAAGAAAACCATGCTTACATGCAGAAGTCTAAAATGCTTTTAAACAATAAGTGTTCTCAGAAATATAAGGAAAAATATTAAAAAAATTAGAACTCATTTTTATGCATGGTATGGCATTTAGATCAAATATAAAGGCTCACATCATAAGTTGGATCAAGCCTCAAATATTCAAGTTTGGAACCGAAGCACATATCCCAGGCAGTATACAAATTAAACCTAGCTAATGCAACAAAACAATATGACTTGCCAAATTAATGAGCAAGACAATCCCCATTTTCTATTTTCTCTGTACTAACCCAATTGCTCATTGTTATTAAATTTAATTAATTAAGACCCTTGGATGTGAGAGGATGTATATATTTTAGACTCTAATGGGCCACTAAATTTAAACGAACATGCTTTTCTTGTCCAACAGCTCGACCATGCTAGCTGTGTGCTATTTATAGGTATAAAAGGCATTTGCTTTTATTGCAAACTTATTAGGGTTCTGACTTTAATAAGTTGAATTTAGTTTGTACTCTTTAGGAGTAAAATAATTGGGCATCTTACATAGAAAGCGATCGATGCGATGCCCTTTCTATTATAAGTTGGCACTAAGCAGTAATTGGTGTACATATAACTATATTATTTCAATGAATATGATCATATATATGACAGATTATTATTCTGTACCCGTCCTCGATCATAACTTTACAAGCTAGTGCCAAAGAAAAAAAAATACAAATTCCAAAAATTATATAACATCCACAGTCTCTCCGTTTATCCATTTACAAGCATAACACCAGATGTGTCTCAGTACTTCATGGGCCTTCTCTTGAGTGGTTATATTATGTCTGGCAAATATAAAGGATTTAAGTCTTTAATTACTACCAAGTACCAACCATAAACAGAAGAATACATGAAGGAAATTAAATAAATAAATAAATAACATTCTTCTCCATAGGAATTTTCACGTGCACTAGTATGTTGGTGTATGTAGAAAATGAGCCAACCAGAAGAAAATAAGTAAATAACATTTAACAAGCAGTAATTTGTAAAGACAAATCTAATTTATATGATTAGCATGTAATAAGCAGTAATTAACTTGTAGTGATATCTCTCTTATTGATAAAGTGGACTAGAAGTACTGCCACAAACAACATCGTAATTCGTAATAAAATTACACTGAGAGTTTTTCTCTGGTATTGTTGCTATCAGAGGTAGTCATGTTATCTACGTACAGATACTGATAATTCAGAGTATCATCTTGCAAAAAGTCTTTCAAACTTCTCCAGACTTCATAAATTGAACAGCGTATGAAACTTTGAATTTGAAAAAAAAAATTAGAAAGTAGAAAAAAAAATTAGAAGTACTGCCAAAAGTAGATGTAGATAGAACAAGGTTCACTGTATCCTGAACTGAATAATTTCTTTCAGGTTAAACACATCTATATTAAAAAAAAAAAGATCAGCATATATAATATATATACCTTGAATTTAGTTCATGGTAACATGCCGCGAACTTAGCCGAATCATTATTTACTGTATTCTATAAAGGTTTATTTGATTGGAAGGTTTAATTATTTAATATTTATTTTGGTAGTGTAGTAAGAAGATTTGGTGTGCATGGACCACAGTAGAAAAGGAAAATAAAATAAAATAAGGAGCATGCTTTACACGGAGAAGAGGTCCTCACCATGTTGTGTGCATTAAAGGAAGCTCAAAAATAAAGAATGGTTATATATGATACCTAACTGGTGGTTTAAGTTGAGCCATTATACAGCTGTCCGGTCATCCGTCGTGCAAACTTGAGCTTTTCTTTAGATGCACTCACTACTTGGATATTATTTAATATTTTCTTTTTTCTTCTTTTAAGGTAATATTTGTTGGCGTGAGTCAAAAAGATCACAAAATATCAGAAGAGGATCAGCGAAAAAGGCAGCAGAAGATTTAGTTTTCAATAAATGTAATAATTGTACAATTCTAGATTAAGGAAGAAAATAACTAGACAGGTTATATAAGAGGAGGTTGTCTATCTCCATGGACTATCTGAAAATAACATATTATGTAATCTTCTTCTTGAATGAAATAAAATATGGGAGCGAAGAGAGTTTCTTAGGAGTCCTGTACATTGTTTATATTTTCTAACAATTTTGACATGGTATCAGAGCCCTTGCTTGCGGTTCTGTGCAAGTGTGGGTAGCTTAAATCAAGTCCATGTGTAGTCAGATATTGCTACTGCATAGTCTTTGTTTTTTCCTTCTCTCTATTGTTTTTATTTTTATTTTCGCTGTTATGGCTGAAAAACCAATGGATGATAAACCGGATAACACCTTTCTATTGGAAAACTTAACTAATGCTCTGTCTCAAATTCTTCAGCAAAAACCAAATAATCCAAGTCATGATGGATTCGCTTCCACAATGACAATTAAACTTGATGGCAAGAATTTCTATCTATGGTCAAGATGTTGAAGATGAAGCTTTCCGGGAGAGACAAACTCAGTTATATTGATGGGACAATTCTCCAACCTTCTTTGACAGATGGAAACCACCGAAGGTGGTTAGTAGACGTTTGGTGCTCCGAGACGAATCGGTCTTCATTCCAATCATAATTTGGAAATGAGGTATAAATGTTATATTAATTTATTTAATTATTAAATAGATTTAATTTTTAGAAATCAATCAAGGAGTAGATATGTAGAGGATTAAAAGGGCTTGTCAAGCGAAAGACAGGAACAGGAACGTTCTGTACTATTTCCGATATACCTTTTTAATCCTTGGCTTAAGTTAGAAGTAAAATTTTTGTTTTACGGTTTTTCTGCAACTTAAGCCTAATGGCATTGGGTAGTCTCAAAACCCATATAATTAACTGGTGAAGGACCCCAAACATCTGAATGGATCAAATCAAAAGGCACGATTTTTCTATTCAAACTATTAGCAAAATGTGTATGATGACTTTTTTCTTTAATATAGACATCACAAACAAAATTTTCATTCTCACAACCAAAAAATAAACTTGGATAAAGTTTTTTTAAATACCCAAAAAATAGATGTCCTAAATGCTTATGCAACATCTAAATGTGAGATTTTCAATTTAAAGGTGAACTTGTGGTTAGATTAGCTTTTCCAGCAACCATGTTGTCCAAATGATACAGTCTCCCTCTTCTAGAACCACGGCCAATAATCTCCTTCGTCAGAAGATCCTGAAATACACAAAACTAAGGATACATGAGCACATCACAATTTAACTCTTCACATCTTTGGCCAACAGAGAGTAATCTTGTTAATAAAGATGGAACCAATAATGTATTTGATAGAGTTAGAGATGATGAAACTTGAACATCTCCGACTCCTGTTACCGAGTATATCTCTCCATTTGCATTAGCAATTTCTGTTCTTCTTAGTTTGGAGTATCTCACCATGTCATTCTTAGAGTGAGTCATATGATCTGTAGCACTTGAATTTATAATCCAATCAATATTGTTAGTATTATGTTCATGTGATACATAACTACTATTACCTTTTTTCTTCTCAACTGGTGGTAGAATGGAGAGTCTTGCTGTCCCAATTTCTACAAAAGAGGATGACCCGGCTATAGCTGCTATGGTGGACGGACTCGCTGTTGTGGCAGCAAAGACCTGCTGGGTTGTTGGTGGCTGGTTCAGCCGTGACCACCCTTGTTTTTCCTTTTTTCGGCTGATACTCTCCCTGCTTCTTTTTCCTAAGGTCTTTCCACCACTCAGGATACCCAATCAACTTGTAACACCTATCTTTGGTATGTTTTGGATTATGGCAATAAGTACACCCTTCTAAATTATGTGGTTTCGCATTCTTATTGTAATTTGGTTTTGGGTAATAACTGGGTTTGTTCATAGTTAACTCTCTTGCTGACATGACCATAGAATTATTTGTTATTTCTTCATTGTTTAACATAACCTTTTAATGTATTTCTTCCTTTCGAACTAGTGCAAATGCTTCCTCTACTGTTGGGAAAGGTTGTACTTGGAGTACCCTTGCCCGAACATGGTCCAAACAATTGTCTAAACCATCTAGAAAAATTAAAACCCGATCTTCTTGCACTAGTTTTTTATATTTTTCAATATCAATGAGTCCGAGTCCAGTTTGGGTTCCCTTTAATGATCTTCACGAACCGATTAATATAGAATCATAAAATAGATTAAATATATGGATTAACCTGAATACAGATAACACCGGCAGTGAGCAAATGATACAGTCCCCTCAACCACAATTGAGGTCAATCTCCTGAAATAGAGGTACTTGTTCAAAACTCTAAAATTACAAATTCTAATTATGAGTTCCAGTTACCATATAGGCACAACCAAGGTAAGACACTAAAAATGTACCGTCCTAATGAAAGTAGTGAGGAAACCTATGCAATTAGGAACTTCGTCTCAATAAATCATCTTTCTAGCCCTCTGAAGGGCTTCGGTAAAACTCTAGCATCTGTTCATATTCCTAGAAATCTAGAAGAAGCCATGAGTGATCCAAGATGGATAGAAGCCATGCAAGTTGAAATGGAAGCACTAGAGAAAAGCTATACTTGGGAATTGGTCAGTTTTCCTAAAGGCAGATAGACAGTGGGATGTAAGTGGGTTTTACCATTAAATATGGTCCAACAGGTTTGATAGATTGGTATAAAGCCAAGTTGGCTGCTAAAAGGTTTACCCAAACATATAGTATTGATTTTCGAGAAACTTTCTCACCAGTTGCTAAATTGAATACTGTTAGAATTTTATTGTCTTTTGCAGCAAATCTTAGTCGGCCTCTGCATCAGTTTGATGTGAAGAATGCTTTCCTTCGTGGTGATCTTGAGAAGGAAATCTATATGGATATCTAATAGGGCTGAAATAAACGCTATTTTTCCCTATCACTTAGCCTAAAATATTGTCAAATATCGAGTTATAAATGTCCAATTTAGGTAGAATCAGATTACTTTTGTCATTTTACTTGATTATGTAAGATTGCAGGTTTTCTAGTGTTTTTGGAGCTGAAACAGGTATAAAACAAAGCATTCTGGACATACTGGTACCAGCATGCGGTTGATCTTTCATCCGCATGCAACCAAGGGCAGTCAAACCACACATAAGATATGCAGCATAGGAGTTCCATGCGGATGACATGCTCAATCGCATGCAACCTAGGCAACCCACAAGATAACTGGCAGAACGGCAGTTACAACACTAAACTTGGCAGCCAAGCTTGACTAAGCTCACTAACACATGATGGACGAATTACAACTCATCTTCTTATCTGAACAGATAGAGAACCTAGTAGGATATATATATAATAGATCTAGGGTTCTCAAGAGAGAACACATATGCCATTAGAATAGAATAGAGAATAGAAAAACATGCAAGCTTTACTAAAAGAAGAGAGGTACAAGACGTGAAGACGTGTATGAGATAAGGAGATCCTCTAGGTGTATTCCTTCTATTTTCTCTTTCTCTTACTGCTTTAATTATGTCTTTTGTATCTTGTGTTGTTGAACTTGCCATGAGCAGCTAAGCAACACCTTTCTAGGGTGAATGCATGTAATCTTGAATTCTTATGAGTTTAATCTAGAGGTTTATTTATATTTATCATTTGCGTTTGATCTGAATTCTTTTTGCACTTTATTCTTTGTATAACTACTTAATCCGGTGCGTGTTTACCTCGTGACCATGGTAATGTACACCCCATGGTAGGCGTATAGGGTTGAGCGGTTAGGAATATAGTACAATTATCTAATATCCAATAAGGGAAATAGACGTACCTGTTGATCCCTTGTGATCCGACCTCAGTTAGAAACCTATTAGAATATAGATCTGCAAACGAATGTTGCTTTTTATAGACTGATAGTGGTAATCTCAGTTATTACAACTATGGAAGGTATAAAGGAAGGACGTAACTGTGAACTTAAATCCTTCTAGTCTTGGTAATGGAGACTTATCATTGATCTTTATGCGATTGATTAGGGTGAGGTTATGGTACCATCCCCTTACCAGTCCTTCTCAGTTAGGGTGCTATAGCGTACCTGTGATTAGCACTAGGATATGATTAACAACTCTCAGATTTGCATTTGATACCAGTACAGGGCACATACGGTTCTGATCAAACCGCATGCAACACCGATTGGAGTTAGAAACCATAATTGACAGGTAATTACGCTTGCATGCAGTTGGTGACAGTATCGCATGCGTTTGCATTAGTGACAAAAAACTAAATTAAACAAATAAGGAGGATAGATAGCCTGATTCTTGGAAGCTCATTTTCTACACACAAAGTATTTATTTACTGATTCTATTATTCCTACAACCAAACAACCCAAACAAACAAACCAAACAACCAAAACAACTAAAAACCTATAAAAGATTGTCGTTAGATCTCTTAATACACTATCCTTATGAATCGACACCCCGATCTATACTATACGATAGGTTCATGCGCTTGTGAATCCATTGTAAAGTAGATAATTAGGGTTATAAATATTATTAGCTTTGATTATGACCCATCAATATCCCACCTGGATATGGTTACATAGGTTCTCAATCTCTGGTGTGTAAATTAAAGAAGACACTATATAGATTGAAACAGTCTCCCGGAGCATGGTTTGGGAAATTTTGCAATGCAATGAGGGGATATGGATATTCTCAAAGTGATTCTGACCATACTTTATTTTACAGGAAAAGACAAGAGAAGATAACAGTTCTAATTATTTATGTTGACGAAATGATAATCACAAGTGATGATCATGATGGGATCAGGGATCTAGAAGAAAGACTATCTAGGGAATTTGAAATGAAGAATCTAGGAGGACTAAAATATTTTCTTGGAATTGAAGTTGCCCGAACTCAGGAAGGTATATCCTTATCTCAATGTAAGTATGTGTTAGACTTACTTACTGAAACTGGAATGCTTGATTGCAAACCAGTAGACACTCCAGTGGTACAGAATGTCAAGATGGGTGAGTTCCCTAACCAAGTACCAGCAAATAAAGAAATGTACCAAAGACTAGTAGGTAAACTCATTTATCTGTCACATACAAGACCAGATATTGCGTATGCGGTAAGTGTAGTGAGTCAGTTCATGCATGCCCCAAGTGAACAACACATGGAAGCTGTGTTCCGAATTCTAAAATATCTGAAAGGATCACCTAGAAGAGGTATTTACTTTAAGAAAAATGGACATCTAAGAATTGAGGGATATACAGACTCAGATTGGGCAGGTGATATAACCGATCGGAAATCCACATCTGGATACTTTACATTTGTTGGAGGAAATTTTGTGACATGGAGGAGTAAGGACATCTCCTGGACTATCTGAAAATAACATATTATGTAATATTCTTCTTGAATGAAATAAAACATGGGAGAGAAGGGAATTTCTTAAGTGTTGTATTTATATTTTCTAACAATTTTGACAATATTTTCTTTTTTTCATGTGAAAATCTTTAACTGACATAGTTAGATTCGCTTGCATTAGCAAATGGCAATCATATTATATGTATAAATAATTTTGTCGTTCTTAATTTGAACTCCGGTTTGGACAGACCGCACGTACAGCACCATTCTTCTCTTAATGGGACCATTGGATTGATGTACAGACTTGCTGTTAGAATTTAGAAAGCAGGAATTGACATTTTAGACTAGCTGTATATATACTATATAACTGGTAAAGAAAGAATATAACCAGATAAATATATGTACAACTCTGTCTTGCTAAGCAACTATATAACCAGATAAATGATACCCAGAGATTTGAGTTTACATGGATTCAGAGTAGTTGATGTTGTTCATTTATATTCTCCAGTTCTATTTCTGTTTTGACATTGTCGTTCCTTAATGTGAAACAAAGGTCATTTTTTTATTTTTTTAATAGCTACAAATAGCCAAACAAGGCGAGACCGAGCTTGAGCTGGTCGTCGAATTTGAAATTCTTAACACTTAGAGCTCGGCTTGCAAAGGAGCAGAGCTACCAATTGTTTGGATTGGCTTGTTGAAGCTGATTAGCTGAAACAGAAAGAACAAAGCTTGATATATTATTATTGTAAAATATAAATAATTTTGGGGTTCAGTTGGAAAATCAGATAAAATTAATTAGAAATTTGTATATTAAGATTGACACTGTCACCTGATCAGAAAAGCTTAAAATTCTGAATTTACTCAGGTACACTAGGTATATTTATATAGATCGATCTACATGTTGGGTGCCTAACTAAGTGTAAATTAATTAGTACTCATATTGTATTATAGTATATTATTTATTGTTTGATGCATGATTGGACCCAACTACTAATACTGGTAGCATTTCAACTCTACAATCTCATTGGTTACCATAAAAAAAAAAAATTAAAGCAGACAGAGGAAGTAACTCCGTATTTGTTTTTTCTGTTATTATTTTCCTACTTGTTTCAAAATTTTCTAGTTTTTAATTCCTGACGCTTCTATCTTGTTCTTCTTGGAACCTCTCCAATCCTCTACTCAAGATCTCCAAAAGATAATAATAGACACCTCTGCTATTGTCTCTCTCCATGGATATAATGTTGGTTACTGACTGAATCCTTAAAGGCCTTAGATAGAATTAGGTCAAAATGTGCCAGCACAGTCTCTTAATCAATGGCTAACATAAATTGAAAGTTTCTCTGTAACTGGAGAGGATCTGAAACTGTTTGTGACTAAGCACACCTTAGACCTGGCTAGCTGGCATATATCAAATTGAATACTTCAAATAGTCATTCTCTTGTTATAAAAATGGATGCTTGACGAGTAAGATTGTAACTATTTTTATATTGCTAAGTAGTGTGATTAATAAATTAATAAATAAGATCTGAATGATTAGTGCCAATTTGTTTTCTTTATTATTAAACAATAAATAATAGAAACCCTTTACGCTGTGCCAGGGATTCCTTGTTGGAACGATAGAGAGGGCTGCAGGCTACTCAATTCATGCTCTCCAATATATTTTAATTAATACATAAAAGAATTTGCATATAGAAAAATTGTTATTTGAAGACAATAAATAAAAAGAAATAAAGAAAATAGGGAAACAAATTTAGTGAGACGCAATGCTTTCAAAACAGATTTAAAAAACAACCTTAAAAAAAAAAAAAAAAACAGATTTAAAAAAAATAATTGTCAAAAGATTCTAATTTGATAGGCGGTCTTTCTTTCTTTCTTTCTTTGTTTTTTTTTTATTTTTTTTATTTGAGAGTCAACAACAACAAAATTATTAGAAGATAGAACAAATATGAACATGAAGTCAGTAATAAAGCAAACTAAAGGTCCTAGAATTTCTAAGTGAAAGGATTACCGTCCTAGCAAACAAATATGACAATAAGCAACATAAACATATTTTGTTTTTTTTCTTATTGTAAACACTAAAAACTAAATCATCTGATCACTCTAGTGATTGGTATTTTTGCTAAATGTAGCAGATCCCTAGGAAATGGAAATTTGATTGGTGACATCAGTGGGGCTGTCAATGTGAAGATATTTATGATTGGAATTTTCTTCTTTTTCTTTCTCTTTCTTAATTTATTTCTTTACTTAATTTTTTTTAATTTTGAAAATGATTGTGATCAGGAGTTGAATGGCCATCTAGAATGGTTATATTTTAAATAAAGATATGGTAAGTTATATTCGTTTGCTCTCAAAAGATATTAATAAACGAAGAATAACTTTTTAGGGGCGATGAAATTTGGTGCAAGATGTGGTTGTATCTTATTCTTGTACATACATAAAATCATTCTGTTCTCGAAAATAAAATGAAGGAAATGTTATACTTCAAATACACACATGTTCGTTCAATTTTAATTAATTGTGTTTGGTTGAGGTGGAAAAATAAAATATTAAAAAGATAAACAAAATTATAAAAATTATAATGCTGTCAGATGTAAAACTTAATTTTTTATTCCATCTCTCTTGTAAATAGAAAATTAAATTTTTAATGGAATAGAGGAGCTTAGGGCTGCAAACGAACCGAACCAAATCGAATCTGCCCTAGTTCGAATTTGAATTCGAAATAATTTCGAATCAAACCCAGTTCGAAATTGAAATAGATTTCGAACCTGAAAGGCCAGTTCGAATTTGGTTTGGTATAATTCGAACTAGTTCGATTTGATTCGAAATTAGTTCGAAATTCAGTCCAGATTCAAAATTCAGTGCAGATTCGAAATTCAGTCCAAATTCAAAATTCAGTGCAGATTTGAAATTCAATGCAGATTCGAAATTCAGTTAAACTAGGCTGCATATTTTTATACATATGCTCTTCTTGAGGCAATTCAAACTTATTTTTCTAGATCTATCCAACAATTCAAATTAATTTCGAACCTTCAAAATTCGCAAACTATATTGAATCGAATCTGGGCAGGTTCGAATTCGAAATTGAATTAATTTCGAATCGAACTGATTTGAATTAATTTCGAATCGAACTGGTTTTGAATCGAATTTTTTTCGAACTTTTTCGAATCGAACTCGAATCGAATCACGAATCTCGAATTTTTTGTGCACCCCTAGAGGAGCTTCATTAGAAAAGGTATGGAAAAATACCTTTTCATTTTTCTGCAATTTTATTATTTCTTCATTTTCAGCTCCCGAACAGTCTCTTTAATTATGAACATATAAAATTTCTTCTTGCCGTAAAATGAAATCTAAATAAAAGGAACCACTTAATAAGCTAAATAATTTCTTCTTTGGTATTCTGCAGCTGATCGTGTATGACGAAATGTGTTGCTTATTGTCTCTTTTTTTGGATTGATCATCTCTTCATTTTTTTTCTATTTTTTTTATATAATTTAAGGAATGTTATTTGTCAAGCCCGCTTGTTAACCACTCTTTCAAGCGGTTTGTTGTGTACATAGTAAAAAAAAAATCATTGATTTAGTATTGAAAGATAAATATAGTCCACAAATCAGAAGCAATTTTTTTTTCTTACAATGAGTTTTATGCTCTTGTGGAGCAAGAGAGACAGTGAAAAAATTAAAAAATAATTTAATCTACTTCATGCAACTAGCTCAAATACGAGCCAAACTAGGTCAAAGTCAAAGTTGTTAATAATGAGCCGAGTCAGAATTAAGCAGACTAATTCAAACATTTTTCGATATGAATTTTTCTTTCCCAGCCCTATTTAAAATGGATGAGTCCTACTTATCGTCACAAAAATTAGCAGTCACAATAAATGCCAACGACACATTGTCCCTTTGGAACACAGTCTCTATTATCTTAGCTGGGAGTCTGGGAGTCTGGGACTACTCGGCGACTCGGCACACATGTTGCACAGGAATAGCGATACACAAGAATCAGCTTGCTGGGGTTCCGCAAAAAATCCAGGTCAAGAGTAGATAATTTTACTGTAGATCGCTTACATCCAATGAGGGCCCCATCCGTGACGTCGCTATTTGGAGAATCTATGGAGAATCTCCTAACCCAATTATTCCAACTTGTTTAATTGATGAGAATTTTACAATATTGACCCTGTAAAATTTTACAATATTATGCTTGGTCCGGAGAGTAAATGGGAAATATCTGATAAAGGGATTAGAAAGAAACTTTGTTTTTATTATTATTTTTTTTTTTTGGGGAGGAGTAATCCGTATCCTCCAGCTACGTAAAAGATAATCTTTTACAATTAGTGGATCCATATCATTCTTTTAACATTGCACGAATCTCAAAGCACAAATAATGTTAGCCCTTGCCATCCCGAATAGTACTCTTTTACAATTAGTGGATCCATATCGTTCTTTTAACTTTGCACGAATCTCAAAGCACAAATAATGTTGGCCCTTGCGCCATCCCGAATAGTACTCTTTTACAATTAGTGGATCCATATCGTTCTTTTAACTCTGCACGAATCTCAAAGCACAAATAATGCTAGCCCTTGCGCCATCCCAAATAGGCACCGTTTTTGAGTTAATATGAAACCGTAAAACACTGAGCCTCACCGTCTAATACCTAAGAGAATATTTGTTCGAGAGGACGGGTGAAGAAAAATAGATACATAATCATCTATTGTACACTTGTACAAAATATAAAATTTCACAATTACTTCGTTACATGTATAATTTTTTATTCTTTATGAATCTCTGCAAAAAAAAATATATATATATATTAAACAATATTTTTTTGGCTAGGAACAAGCATCTATCTTTGGAATATGCCCCTTGAGTATAATTTTTTTTAAACAAGTATCCGTCTTTGAAGGCTTAAATTAATAATTTTTTGAAGACCACTCTTGTATCTCGCATGTTAAACCATTTGACATTTGCAATATGTAATATGAGCAAGTTTATCTTTCTAATTTGTTGGGAATTGACTTGACAACTCTTTAGAGAAAAGCATGTGCTCAGCATTCTCTAAGTGAAAAAAATGCTGAGATAGTTTTCATGTATTTCAGAGATTTAGACGACCTATTTTCTATTTTTTTACTATCATGCATGATGATATTCCTCATTCTGCACAGGAGATGAAATAACATTTTGAATTTGAGTATTTTCAGGGTCTGAAGAGAATTTTTTAATTATTAGATAAAAATATCTCCTAAAAAGCACCACTATAATCTTCTACGAGGGGGAAGCTGGCGTGGTCTATTAGGTGGGATCAAACATTATTTATTTTTTAATTGATTCGCGGTTTTCTCTTTATATTTGATACTTTGGTTAAATGAGAGCAACAAGAGAGAGAAGAGGATAAAGGATTTAGAGCAAGAAGACATGCTTCCCTAAAAGGCTCTTTCTCTTTTTCTCTACTAGATTTTTTTTAATTATTGGTATCTTTCTTTCTGATTGTACTGATTACTTTTGCCATCCAATAGGTTCGTACTAGTACAGTAGTACTGCACAAGCATCAATTAGTGCAAATTGAGACAGATTCTTTTCTTTATCCCTTTTTCAGGATTAGAGCAGTATAAATTAAAATAAATGGCAATGAGGCAATTTGTTTTTATTTTTTCTCTTAGTGTTCTACCAATATAGTTTGAAAGAATCAACTTTTTCGATGAAAACAAAGGATACTTCTGTATTTTTTTCCCTCCCTAGCTTCTCCATTATCTCAAGAATTGTACCAGTATCAGACTACCAATTAACAAAAGTGAGTCAGCTTGATTCTAATATATCTTTCTTTTAGTTTTTGAATGCCGACTATTTTCTTGCAACAATAGTAGGCGATTCCCCACTAGAGCAATAAAAGAAAGTGAAAATAATGGCACAAAGCATTTTCAAACTAAGAGCATAGGTCGAAAAAGTAGAATACAAAGAGTGAGAGAGAGAGATCTAATCAGAACAACTAAAATTAAAATTAATTTTTTGTGGAGTGCCAATTTGCTTTTTTCTTTCCTCTTATTTTTTTTTTCT
The DNA here is from genome assembly GCA_025461125.1 of Carex kokanica. Taxonomy (NCBI): domain Eukaryota; kingdom Viridiplantae; phylum Streptophyta; class Magnoliopsida; order Poales; family Cyperaceae; genus Carex; species Carex kokanica. The sequence continues at coordinate 958,808 of JAJGRX010000376.1, forward strand.
AAGCCTTTATTATGGGTTGTTTCTTGGTGTCGTTCTTATCTTTCTTTAGCTCTCTTTGTTTATTGGCTTGTTCTGATCTGATTACGGCTTAGAGCAGTTTTGTATTTTTTTTTTTGTTTAAAAAAAGGAGAGTAGTGTTATCTTCCAATTTTCATTTTTTTTTTCAGGAAGATGTTTTCCAAGTAATTAGGTAGCAAATTCCAGGTGTTCCATTTTGATTTATATTATTAATGTGCTCTGTTTGATTAGATTAGTAGGTATCCTGATTTCTATAGTTTTATTGTGCAAATATTGTTCATTTGAACATTTTTTCAAGTCCTGTGTTCTGATCAATGCAATACATTATCTTTAATTCTTGTGAAAAGTTACTGGTATACCACTCTCAAAGAACAATAAAAGGATACAACAGATTTTTTTTTTTTTTTTTATACTTTTACAATTTTCCTGATAAAACCCCTCTTCCATTCTCAGCCTTGCACAAATTAAACAAACGAAGTATCAAGTATGCAAATGCAAAATACCATGCTGAATTTGGACTCCTATCCTGGTACGAGTTGCTTGTCATGGTGGAATGGTGGCTTGCCTTTGACATCCGGGCGGGCTCAAGAAAAGACCCTCAATAGTGAAATGGGAAGCTGTAACAGGGTAACTGGTGTTGATTCCGCATCTGGTCATTCTCGACATGACTTGGAATTGAGTGATTCTATTTTACATAAAAGGTGCACCTCAGTACAAACAGGTACTAATCTTATGGTTCTTTTAAAAAAAAATAATTGTTCTACATTTTTGTTCTGCAATTTTAACATACTTTATGCTTTAGTCGGTGTAATGTCAATCTGTCTCTGTGCCGAGCTTGTCAGGATTGCATGGTCCTACAATGATTCATTGTCTGTTAGTTCTTACCATTGAGATTTCACTAGGAATTAAATATTAGGTGTTTTCACACAAACACTCCAACTTCTGTATAGACACTCACATAAATTGAAGATAGGAAGAGCATGAAGATATTTAAAGAAATGGAGAGGTTTTGGATACATACAGATATAAACAACGAGATACTTAAAGCATGGTGCTTTGGTTATTTTCAGGTCTATATGGCATATTACATAGTAACACTGCTGCAAGTTTGTATAAATATAAAATTACTTGACTACCTTTTTACTGGTGTTTTATATCAGGTGATAGAAATAGCAACTATGTTGCTAAGATTGATTCCCAGTCAAAGCCGACACATTCTGCGGCTAACACTGGAGTTCTTTTTCCCCAATCATGCATTGACTTCCGCCAACCATTTGTAAGTTTTCACCCTACAAAATGAACCACAATTTGAGAAAATGATTCATCGCTTATATAGACATCGTCAAAAAGTGCAAAAAGTTAAAAATCGTAGTACAATACATCCTTTTACTTTCATATGGTTGCTCCCATGTTAGATAAACATAACATCTTTTTCCTGTGATTGTTTTGGGTAATTATCAACCTACCTTTTGTAAATTATATCCAACTTCATTTTATATGTCCCTGCTTTGACATCTTGAATATAATCCGGTAAATCTAGGGCATACTAATCAATGCATCAATGACTCTGAATTGAATGTTTTTCTTTCATGCATCATTTCATGATTTCTAGCATTCTAGTTCATTTCACCACTCTTATATGAAATTTCTCAGGCTTGTGTACCATACACTTCTGCTGAATTATACTCTGGGGGGATGTTCCATTCATATGGATCACATGCTGCGGTACGTATTACATACAATTTTACAATTACTAACAAGTTCATTTCTTTTGGCATTAAAGACCAGACTTACTGATCAAACCCTCATATTTTTTTTGGGTGGACCCATCGGCTTTCCATCCCTCATATTTCTCTTAAAGAGAAAATTAACTAACTCAGCACATAAGAAGAAGAAAAATGAGAACATTAGAACAATATCCATGCTTGTCCTGTTTAGATGCAAGGTGCTTGCTTAGTTCCTTACTTGAAGGATCTCGAGTAGCGACAAAAATGACAATATATATAGTCCATTACCACACCTGCTGATACTGAAACGCAAAAAAGGTGCATTTCTGCATGATATGAGGAGAGAAGAGAATTTGTGGTTTTAATGAAAGATATATATGTTTGACAAGAAGTTACTTCTTCAACAGTTAAACTCCAAAGTTTCTGGACTTGTAAGTCCTCGGGTCCCGCTGCCTCGACAGCCTTATGATGAAGAGCTGATATATGTAAATCCAAAGCAGTATCATGGAATTCTCCGAAGGCGACAACTACGTTCTAAACTTGAGGCAAAAAAAAAGCTCACCAAGGGCCGCAAGGTACTTCTATTTTGTTGTTTTAATTTTTTTTTACGTTTACTTTTGAAAGAGAGACTATGTTAATTTATCCCTTTTTGTTGTTGATTTGGTGCTCAACCTCTCAGGTCTCAATTCTTAAGTATAGTTCATTTCAACCCGTAGCTAAAGTGTGCCAGTGGGTTATTTCCTGTTACCTTTTACTATTTTATATCTTGCATTGATTAAAAAATAACAGTCAATAGTTCTAAAATACTTGTGAGTAAACAACTTGTTTCACATATTTTGAACTAATTAAATTTCCATATATCCTGTGATGTAAAAGGTGCATCCCTTAATGCCAGGTGTAATGTTGACAACATGGCCCCCACGTGTAATGCCAGGTGTCAGTGGCAGTGGCAAAAAAATTGTTGTGTTTTTCAAAATGGGATAAGTTTCAAATGAGAATTGGTAAAATATCTGTGTTTTCCAAGGGAAAGATATTTGCAAAATATCTGCATTTTTCAAAGAACTTATCTCCTTTTCTGACAGCCATACCTTCATGAATCACGTCATCTCCATGCAATGAGGCGAGTGCGGGGATCAGGTGGTCGATTCGTAAACACAAAGCAGCTTCAACAACACTGGGTTCCATTCGAGTTATAATTACCCAACCAGGTGTCTCATTTCGACTATAACAATGAACTTAGCGGAGAACATATGCATCACTGGGTTTCACTCATATTACCCTAGTAATCTCAGGCAATTCATCCTTGGCTTTCTTTCTTCTTCGTTTTTTGAAGGTCTAGCAGCAGCTGCTAGGTTAGAATGGCTTTCTTTCTTCTATCGTTGAAATTTTCTTTGATTTTGCTTCTGGTCTCTGAAGCTTAAGCTATATTACTTTGATCCTGTGAAGGTTAGTTATTATATACTGTTCTGGTCTGTTTTTACTTACATGAAAACGATGAACTTTGGACTTGTGTACTTAGATTTTGCATGGAGGACTTTTCTTTTTGGTCATTTAATTAATGGAACCAAACATGTGTAATATGAGTTAAATTGTTTCTCCAAGAATCAAATTCCTAATTATAGATTTTGGACTTAAAGGACCTATAGATGCACTAATAGTTTTGAATGTTTTATAATTATCAGGCAGATATGCTAGAACCCATATTGCAGCGAGCAACTTAAAAGATAGACAAACACTAACATGGGCTTCCTATGGGCATCAACCAAATTTGATTTGATGTCAGCTGATCGAACATTGAGATTCGTAGGAACAGTTTAGATTCACGGAACGGTTGAAATTAATACCAATCTAAAATGTATGTATAAATCTCAACACGGACGTGTGGTTTAGACTAGACATCAAATCGGAACCCACCCACCCCCCAGGTCCGGATCCCCTAAAGTAACCCAATCTTTGGGTTTTGGATTGAGACCGTCCGATTCGAATTCGTCACTCAGGATCGTCTCGGGATTCGAATTCGTCGGATGTGTGCGCTCACTTTGCGGATGGATTTTTGCGAATTCAAATCGGACTGTCCCGATCTAAAACCCAAAAGTTAGGTTACTTCACTGGATCTGAATTCCCACCCCCCCCCCCCCCCCCCCCCCCCCCCAACCTGGCCGAATGTGCCCTAATTTTGTCTTTTATGGTAAATAATTCATCGTTTTATCTTCTAATTTAGCAAATACATAACTACTCATTAATATGAAAATTCGGTTCCCATAAAATCCACTCCTTTGATGCAAACATGTTGCTATAGTGTATCCCATTGGGATACAATTGGGATACATAATGGGACAATTAGCATTAAATTATGTCAGCAAATATGAAGCCGACAGGAACTATACAAAAATTTCATGATGACATTCTTGTCGGAAATCTACATATTTTGTTGCAAATGTTGATGTTGTGTGCCAACTGGAGATTCCTGACAGAGTGTCAGTTCCAAATTAATGGGCCTTTCTCCCTTAATAAGGGCCTGAAACCCCAATCCTATGTTTGAGTTAATGCATCTCGATCGTTCAATTAGAATGCAGGCCAATCCGGCTCAAGGTGGAATGCACGGAGCACTTCTAATATTTCTGCGAACACGGATGGAACGGTCCGGATTTCCTGTGAATTAACTCAAATTTTGAGTTAATGCAGACGACACCAATTTGCTAAAATCTGGCAAATATGAAAAAGGACAACAATATCAGCCCAAAGCCCAATATGAAGAATATAATAACGTAGGGGTTTAATGATCTGGAAGTTCAGAAAGGAGCCCGAAATATAAATGTGCAAATACCTCGTGTTATTCGGCTTTATTTATCAAATATTTCATTCCGTTTACTAATAAAATCACATGAAGTATTTTTAATCCTAGTGCTCAACCGCATATTATAATCCTTATTTTAAAAGCGTTACTTAGAGTAGAACTAAGGTGCTCTTAAGCTCACCAAGTCAAACCGTGAGCTTAGCTCAAAAACCTATCGGATTGACTTCAAACGACATTTTCAAACCGTTAGATGTTCAATCTATATTAAAATGTGCTTGGAGACTAAAATTTTCATTGTTTGGAATTTTTTTACTATTTATTAAGCTGGTTTGAAAACCGCTGTTTTTCAATGCTCCAGAAATTTAATAAAAACAGCGGTTTTCAAACCAGCTTAATAAATAGTAAAAAACTTCCAAAAAATGAAAAATTGGTCTACAAGCACATTTTAATATAGATTGAACATCTAAAGATTTGGAAATGTCGTTTGAAGCTAATCCAAAAGGTTTTTGAGTTAAGCTCACAAAGAGCTTGGCGAGCTTAAGAGCACCTTAGTTCTACTCCGTTACTTAATAGGTGAGCTCCTTAGAAAGAACAACAACAAGAGTTGTCAGATTCAGATCGAATCCTAAGACGATCCAATTCAAAATCCATTACGAAATTACAAGATTCATTTGGGAATTCATGCCCGGTAAGAGTTTGAGAACTGAAATGCAAATTCCTATCCATTATCTTAGCAGAATTGTAATCGGATTTGGATAATATTTCCAACCTGGAATAATAATTTTTGAAGTAACAAAATACTTGCACGAAAATAATGTACTCGTAATTGTTTAGTATTAATTGACAACACGACTTTATTTTACTAATATGAAATAGCAATATATCCTTCTATTAACTAACTTATAATGAATTTTAAAAATATTACATTACAATTAAAAAACTGATTAGATAATTATTTCCAAGAACATTATTTATCAATTTAATTATGAATTTGGATTCGGATCCTACAAATTCAAATTTATATTCAATAAATTAAGTGAATTTTCTTTTAAGATTCATATTCATATTTAATAAATTATAACATAACATTTCTGAGATTTATATTTTAATTTATTTATATGGATTTGAATCACATAATGGAATTACATATTATTTAGAAGTTTGTTCGAATTCGTGCATGACATTTGATAGTTCGGATCATATGAGAAGCTACCGCTACAGATGAAGACTTGAAGTAAATGCACTCTTTATTTTTTGTTATTGTGAAGTAAGAGGTGGAGTAAATTTATTTCTCCACACTTTTTTTTCGTTTAAAAGCCCGCGACTGATACATAGGATTACACAGCATGATTGAAAAATAGAAAACCCAAACAATTCTCTGTTGCAGTATTCTATAGTAGGTCTGTCTAACGTCATTCTAGAAAGATAGGGTATGTAAACCCTATATGACTTCATACATTTTCTCTTCTTTCTAGGATAATTTGTTTTGGCTTCTGGGTAGATACAAACAAACCCTGATTTGCACTTAACAATTTCCAGACCTAAAAAATCTCAGCAGATGGTTGCCAGTCCACATTAGTAAGATGTCAAACAATAAGTAAAATAGAAATAAGATGGAGTAAGATGATAAGTTACTCCACTTTTGAAGGATGATTAGCTGACTCCACCTGTAGACTGTAAGGCTCTTGTCATAGGCAGATGTTCATCTCCCAACACCTTACTCCTCTAGACAGATTAAATTAAACCATGAATTAAAAGACCAAACAAAATGTAAATTATGAAGAATAAGATGGAATAATTAATTTAATCCTACTTAACTTTACTTCATAAGGAGAGGGGGTTAGGATAAAAAACCTGCAGCTGTCTATTCCACACAACTTGGGTCTTCAAATGCACGAAAAATGCATCAAAGCCCAAAACCCTCCCGTCACCGGCCCAAAATTAATGCTGCAGAAACCTGTGAGCAAGGACAAGATAAGATTAAGAAATAACAACCCTGGTTCATATCATCTTAACCTACCTAAAGTAGATTAACTAGGGGTGCAAAGGGAATTTAGCTACAGCGACTTCCATTGTAAACAACAAGCACATTTTAATTATATTAACTATTAAGAGGAATAAATTAGTGACAATTAAATTTTATTTGGCAATCTTTACGACCTTATAGAGGATCCCATTATGTAAATACATTATTAAAATTGAAAATACTTTTTTACAATTTAAATAAACCCTTCATTAAATTTGATGCATACTAAACATTTACCCACCAACTTAATACATAATTGTAGTCAGCATTGATTGATTGTTATAATTATCAAATAAATTTCTAATCAGTATGAATTATTTTATATTAAAAATTTATCCTGAAAAATGTAAAGTTTTTCCAGCAGATACTGTTCTTATGCTTTATCATTTACTGACAAAAGAGCCTCCCTAAAAGATTTGAATATGTGGGTCCCTAAATGGGGAGGCAATTTTGGATGCGAATTCAGAGTAGGTCCGATGGGCATGATGACCATCCGATCAGCATCAAGAGTCGTGCACTCCACATCAAAATCCGTGCAAGTCTGTATCAATTTTCGTGCGCACAGATTTAATGTTAATCGTACGGTGCTAGAGTTAATTAAACCTAAAAGTAGGTCCGATGTCCATCGGACCTACTCCTATCTCCCTGGATGCACAGACTGTATCACTATTCATATTAAATTCATAATCAATAAAAATTATTCGGACTTGCTAATCATCGTCAAGGAAAATTAAATTACTCACCCATCACTTTCATTAAGCCACATGTGAACTCTGTACAACTTTTACGAATGTAAAATCGTGTAATTTTCCAAAAAATTTTAATTGTATACATAATTTATATTTGTTTTGAAAAAGGACTATGTAACTTCATGAAAATAATAGAAAGGTCCGGGAAAGTTCTTTTCGACGAACAAAATTATTCATAGAATAATTTTGTATTGTAGTTTTTTCTAGAGATATCAGGCATTGCTTGACTATATTTTATTATGGTTCATGTGATAGCATCATTACTTTCACGTGTTGGCACGAGAAAAAAACCAATTGACTTTTTAATGGGAACGGATCATGAAGAGGAATATCAGGTACCAATCCCCATTGGGCTCAGGAGAAGAATAACGGTTGAAAAGGTCAGCATGAAATAACCGCTAATTTCTCTAAGGACAGAGTTGCTATCGTCTTTGAAAAATAATCAAATAAACAGTTTTTTCTTTTTTCTTTCATGAGGCTGGATACCTCTTAAATCTTAGTCACTGAAAATAAACAGAGAAATTTCATGTATACTTCTTAATTTTTTCTTTTGAAGAAGACCTCTTAATTTTTTAAATTCACATATTTATTTTCTCTTAAATTCATAATATCATATTTATCCTTTAATTCGGAAACTCATATATTTACTCTATAATTGCATTTTCTATTAAAATAGGTTTGGATTTATAAACTACTTATTTAACCTTTATTATATAAATAAAAATATGTATCATGTTAAAGATAAATACTTTTTTAATTGGTTGGTTGTGAGAGGAAATGATTCATTTTCTTACTTGTGACGCATATACAGTGACTTTTAGACATATGCTTGAGTGCGCATCACAAGTAAAAAAAAAAAAAAAAACAATTTACCATCACAACCAAATTAGAAGACAAACAACATTTCTCTTCAACATAGCTACATGATTTTTATTTTTTTTAATGTAAGATAAAATGGGTACTGAAAAAATTATGAGTTTTTGAGATTTAGAAGGATAAATACGATATTATAAATTTTAGAGTGAGATATACGTAATTTTAATTTTTTTTTTTTGAAGAGTATACACGGAATTCTCGCAAATAAATATATCAGGGGAGGTGTTGCTTGCATTTATTGGATGACGTAAATGGTTAAGACACTGGCACGTAAAAAGAAATTCAAGGTTGTATTGCTCAGTAATCAGTATAGATAGCTTTCTATTGAATTCTTATATTGATTGTGTACAACTAATGCAATATTTCTAGAAAGTCTTAACATTCGAACTGTCAAAATTTATCAATCATTCTAGACGTCGCATATATATCACGCAAGTTGCACATGCAAAATAAGTTAGATTTCAAATTTCAATAATTGCATGTCAAGTCGAGTATATTGCTGATATATATATATATATATAGGGATAGACTTGGCTGAGCTATGGAGTAAAACAAGTTTGTATTGCACGCAATATTTTCATTTTGAAAATTCAAATAACTGATCCGAACCGCTCAACATGATCTCCATATTGAAATGTGCTTGGAGATCAAATTTTACCTTTTTTTGAATTTTTTTTTAATATTTATTAAGTCATTTTGAAAATCGCTGATTCAGATAAACAGTAAAAAACAGTAAAAAATTATGGACCACTGGATCAGCGATTTAGCATTTGCGATATATATATAGCCAAGAAACCTTATGAATTGTTTTAGCGGGGGACGTTCCGTGTTTATCGCATGATGGAATAAATTATTCTATATTATCTGTAAAAAGATAATTAGCTAGATAAGCATGAGTGCGATGTGTTACATATGTCTGCGCAGCCACAATATGAAATTTCTTGCAATTGCAAGAATCTAGTACCATTCAAAGCTGTCAAATCAACTCCAGCTAGATTCTCTGCATATTCAGATGAAAGAAATTGTATAGTTATCTTTCTCTTTTAAATTTCATTTGCGTATTTAACTTGAGAGTTGACCAAAAAACTTTCCTTAATTTACGCTTAATTGAAGAAAATAAAGAAAATTTTACATTAAATAATTTATAATATTAGAGATGACGAAACATGTTACGATTAGCCTACTCAATATAATGAGGAGATTGTCAGGTGGCTCAGGTCATCATATTTTACATGCTTTTCTCCTTATTTAAAAAAAAAATGATGTACTTTATAAGGTGCAACAAAATATTAAACCAGTATAACTCGTTTTATATATATTCCTTTTGGGGGAATTCTTGTACGTGGGACTCATTGTGTTATTTTTGTTCTAAATAATTTTATTATGAGTAGGTTTAAAATGCACCATTGGTTTTGTGCTACAATCATGCTCCACGTCTTTTTTTTTTGTTTTCAAAGTTCGAACAATCGATCCGAACCGCTCAGTATGATCTTCATATTAAAATGTGTTTGGAGACAAAATTTTATATTTATTGAAAATTTTTTTACTATATTTTTAGATAGATACAAAATCACTGTTTTGGATGGTCCAGAATCTTCCAAAAACAGTGATTTTGTATCTATCTAAAAAATTAGTAAACAAATTTCAAAAAATATAAAATTTGATTTTCAAGCACATTTTAATACAAATATCATGGTGAATGGTTCGCATCGACTGTTCGGACTTTGAAAATGAAAATAAAGATGTCGAGCATGATTGGAGCACAAAACCAATAGTGCATTTTAATTATTATTTTGAAAAAAAAAAATATTCTGTTCAAAATTTGCTGAATATAAGATTTTTATTTATCTTATTTTAAAAATTATAATTTTTCTTCAAATAATTTTTTTTTTTTTTGGAACGAAGTCGTAAAAACAACTCTAGATGATTAAACATAAGTTCATGACTGTATTTTTGTGTTTGATCCATTATATGTTGACTAACTACGACTTTAATAAACCACCAATTAAAAAGAGCTAATTAATTTCTGTGTTTGATCTGTTATGTTTTTACCCACATATCAAAGGCCAATGAACAAAGCTGTTAAATTTCAATTGGCCCATCCGAACATAATATAATTTTAAGTATATATAATGTTTTGTATATTTTTTAGAGCCATTATGTATATAGCTTTTAATGTACTTTAAAAAAACTACTAATTGCTTTCAATTAATCACCAATGAACTCTTATTTTAAATGATCCTATATAACTCATGTATATATTGAAATTAAAATAAAATTATAAGATGAAATTAAAAGTAACAAAATCATATATCTAAAATAAATAAAACTAAATTTCTAACTATAATGATCAAGAGAAAATTAACTTGTTACATTTATGAAAAATATGAACCATTTAGGGCCGGGAAGGTCCGGTCGAGAATATAACAAGATGGGTTGAATTTCAATTTTCATGCCACATGACAAAAGCCAGACTAATTAACCAGACCGTTTATTATTTGGGAAGGACCGAAGTTAGATCTTGACATAAATTTGAAAAGTATTAAGCATGAATGCACTTGAGAAATTGCTCCCTGAGTTGAGAAGTAATTAAAAGGATATTAAAGGAAAGAAAGAAACATGTGGAAGAAATTAAATTTATATATGCTTCAAATTAAGACCAAATCTTGACTGTATCTGCTAATGAATGATTCTCACCATATTCTTATCATTTACCTTTCTTTTAGGAAACTGAGCATCATTCTCACTGGTGTAGGCTGAATCATACCGATACCAGCAATCCAAAGCTTCATGAAAATTTTCAGAAAAGAAATTAACCAGATATTTTTCATTAACAACACAGAGGCACTGTACAAGAAATGATAAAACCAGCTCATGCATGCATGTCTAGTCTTACCAGCGGGAACGGTTAAGTTCCTAAAAGGAATTAATCCACTATTATATATGTATCTTTGTACAACTTCTTTACCTAACTAGACATGACCCCATGACCAAATGAAACCCATAAACAAAAAAACCAAGGAACAAATACAACTACCACATTACAGAAATCATGAAACAAAAATGCCCTCCAGTTCAAGAAATATATATGGAGCTGTCCATTTTTATTTGAAGAGAACTCTCTAATTTGAAGTCAAGTCAGCCATTGACGTTAACGGTTAACCAACCCAACTGCTGACATAACGGCGTAAGTAGGTCTAATTAATTAATGTCTCCATTGACTGTACCAAATTTAGAGAATCCAAAAAAAAAAAAAGTTTAAATTTTTCAGCCCCCCCTAAATTCCTAATTTCCTCATCTCCAAATCATCTTCTTCGTCGTCTGTTTCTCTGACCAAAGGTAGGTAATCCGGCTCCTCAACGTACAACTTTGTCAAATACACATAACCGAAAATGGCCAATACCACTGTACCGGTCATGTACCAACTGAACTGTATATTCACCAGCGATTTTGCCCGATCATGCGCCTCAGTCGTATGGCACCGCACCACTTGATGACCTTCCTCTATATTTAAAAAGCATCCCTTCGGTATCAAGCTAGGTGTCCATAGCATAATCCCCATAACTATAAACCAAATCCCTTGAAAGGCGATACTCACTGACCTTACAAAACTAACCATGATGCTTCTTGGATAAGGTATGCTGAGAAGAGTCGTGGCTAAGGATACCGCAATCACCATTTGTAGCAACCAATGGTATTGCCCCTCTACGCCCATGTGGTCAGCAGAGTGGAGGTGAAATATCAGCAGTTGTTGTGCAAAGGCCATGGCACCCAAGAATTGCGACATTGCATCCCGTTCCTTCATCTTGATACGATCAAAATAAATGGTAAATGCCGCATAAATCAGGAAAATTAAGGAGATGGACGCGTGCTCAAAGTTGTGAAGGTGGTTGGAAGGAATGGTGCCATCATCATCGAATGGTTGGTGCTTCTCAGGACCAATAACTAATTCCATGGAGATTGATCCGAGACAACCAAGAATTATTAAGATAAGCTCTAGGTGTCTCACGAATGGAGATGGGAACCATGGTGATGCGACATAGGATTTTGGTCGGACAGAGAAAAGCCTAATGTGGTTGAAGAAGTGCCATAGACCGATTAGGAGGAAGCCGAAACCGGGAGCAACATGACCTACCAAAGTGCCCATGTAGTTACTTTGTGCAGTACTTGTTTTAGCAAGTTAAATGTTGTGAGGGGAAAAAGAGAAGAGGAACGACGGAGAGAGGTTTAAGAGCTTAATTAGGATAAGTAGGTGTGAGTACAAACTTTTGGGGTTCAGTTTTGGTTATATATTTGCGGGAAAGGGGTCGTCTAGAGAGTTCTGAAGAGAAAAAGGTTGAAACTTGAAACTTCATTTGATTTTTCAAGTTAGAATTCGGAACAAGGGACCTCATGACTGACCTCAATTCGCTCTGCTGGGAACGGATTCGATGACGCAAATGTTTGGAAGGGCTTCTTCAGAAGGCTCGTTTGTCGAAATTTTTTAAATAATAACGGTAAATTGATGAGAAACTAAATTTACCGCAACCATAATCTAAATTTAAATAGAAAAGAGGGATGTTCATATCCTCATCCCTAGTTTTTTTTTTTTTTTAACACAAGTAACCGAAAAAGATTAAGAATCGAGAGATTTTAATTTAGTCCTAAAATTTTGCTAATAGAATTCACCGTTGTAAGTGGATCCCTCATCTCATATATGTATATATAGAGAGAGTAGGGTTAAAATGCAGCATTGGTTTTGTGCTCCAATTATGTTCCACGTTTTTTCTCCGTTTTCAAAGTTCAAACAATCGATCCGAACCGCTCAATATGATCTTCATATTAAAATATGTTTGGAGACAATTTTATATTTTTTGAAATTTGTTTGCTATTTTTTTAGATAGGTACAATATCACTGTTTTGGATGGTCCAGAATCTTCTAAAAACAGTGATTTTGTACCTATCTAAAAAATTAGTAAAAAAAATTCCAAAAAATATAAAATTTGGTCTCCAAGCACATTTTAATACAAAGATCATATTGAGCGGTTCGGATCGATTATTCGAAATTTGAAAACGGAGAAAAAGACGTGGAGCATGATTGGAGCACAAAACCAATAGTGCATTTTAACCCTACTCATATATTTATATATATTATATCTATTCTCAAATGTTATAAGTGGATCCCTCCTCGTGTATATATATATATATATATAGAGAGAGAGAGAGAGAGAGAGAGAGAGAGAGGCTAATATCAAAACGTTTGTTCGTAGCCCTCAAGTGCTACCTAGTCTTTTTCCGATTTCCAAAGTTCAAACGGTCGATCCAAACCGTTAGATGTTCAATCTATATTAAAATGTGCTTGAAGACAAAATTTTACATTTTTTTGAATTTTTTTACTATTTATTAAGATGGTTTGAAAATCGTTGTTTTGAAGTATTTTTCAACACCATTGAAAACAACGATTTTCAAACCATCTTAATAAATAGTAAAAAAATTCCAAAAAAATGTAAAATTTGATCTCCAAGCACATTTTAATATAGATTGAACATCTAACGGTTTCGATCGACCGTTTGAACTTTGGAAATCAGAAAACGACTTGGTAACACTGGAGAGCTAGGAACAAATGTTTTAATATTAGCCACTATATATATATTTGGAGAAGAGACCCAATTACACTATTTTATGGTGACACATCTTGACATCATATTTGTATAAGTCATTTTTGCGATTTCAAAGTCCAAATAGTTGATCAGAACCATTCAACATGATCTCCATATTAAAATGTGTTTGGAGACCAAATTTAACATTTTTTGGATTTTTTTAGTATTTATTTAGAATTTTTGAAAGTCGTTGTTTTTCAATGGTCCATAATTGTCTCAAAAAAGCAATTTTGTACACATATTAATAAATACTAAAAAAATCCAAAAAATGTAAAATTTGTTTTCTAAGCACATTTTAATATGGTGATCATGTTGAACGGTTCAGATCGACTGTTTGGAATTTAAAATCGCAAAAATAACATGTAAACATATGGTGTCAAAATGTGTTACCATAAAATGGTGTAATTGGATCCCTCTCATATATTTGATACTTATTCAATGTTTGTGGACAAATTAAAACCTTCCGTTTTTTTTTTTTTATCATTTATGTGTTGTTTACGTTAGAACAATTATAAATGGACAAACAACAATTGTTTAACCCTTTTAATTTTCAAAACTTAGCTTTAGAATTCCCAAATAAAATTGATTATTCTTATTTATAAAAGAATAGGCAGATAATAAATTTAATGTACTGCATTTTTTTTTAACTATCAAAAGTCTCATTTTTGTGTATCATTAAAAGTTGACAACATTAAATATACTGTGTGATTCATTTTCAATACTACTAATATCACAGATACAAAGTTATAATTGTGAACATTTTTAATATCTGACATCTTCTTTTATATATTACTTTTTAATTTTTAATAGCAATGAAACGGCTCCGTTGAAGCTGTCAATATTTATATTAAAATGGTCGTTAATATTTCTTTGTTATGGTTGCAAAAAAAAAAAAAAAAAAAAAATCTTTGTTATGAAAAAAAAAAAAAGGCAGAGTTTTGTAAATAGAGTATCAATGTAAGCAGGTTGTAGATAAGGCTCGACAAGTTAGAATCGTAGGATCTTGTAATTATAATTTTTTTTCTTATTAATGAAAACGTTAAGACTTAGTCCTCCAACCTTAAAAAAAGAAAAAAAAAAAAAAAAAAAAAAAAACAGAGAGTAATCCCAGGCTACAAGTCGTTAACTTGTCATACATAACTCATAAAATTTTCCACGCATGTTCTCAGCCACAGAAAATCTGATGATTAGATGTTGGGATAAACTAAACGGGTTGACCATCACAGTTCGATCATATATTTGTGTGACCGACTGACTGGTGTTATAGAGAAAATTAATTCCCCATTATACCCTCTTAAGAGGCGTGAAATAAATCCCAACTTTCATTTTGATTAGGAGTTATGACCAACACTGAGTTTGACCGGGAATGAAACTAAGGAGTATTTTCGGGATCGCGCAAAATTAATTTTCAGTTTTCCGAAATTTCCGTCCTTTCAGAGGACGAGCGTGCCGTGTACACCAAACATGCCTTATTGCTAATTTTTAACTTTTTCACAAATTAAAAAAGGAAATGTTTTGCATCACCCTAGCAGATCGTCTAGGTACCAATGTATCATCTAAAAATGACATTAACAGGTAAAACACATTAATTGCTTACCGGCAATTAACCAAAAAAATATATATATATATGCAAAACACATGGTGCCTGCATTTCACTTCATTGGCATTACTATCCAAGGTATATAATATTTAAATTTTTGCATAACACATAATTCATACAAATTGTTAGACAATTACTTATAATTTAATGATTAGTTTATTTTTGAAAATCGTATATAATTTCTAGATTGGCAGGTGGTGAGCCCTGATTTCATGAAGTTAGTTCAGGTTTTTTTTTATAATTAGTTTATTCTGACATTGACTATTTTTAGGTATTACATGAAGTTAATTTCTCAAGGTGGCCAAAATAATGTTGATATTGGTTTTCTGGACCCCGGTCCACTAAGCGCCACAGCTATTCAATATGATGGTGAATATTCTCTTTCGTACTTTGCCGATACTTTGCTAAAGTTTCAGGATAAAATACTTGTATTCGCACCATGCCACCAAGGGTTAGTTATTAATTTTACATATGTTTATTGTCTATTTTATCAAGTTTGTATTGATTTATTATTTTATAACTAAAATTGTAGAGCACATTGGGTGCTTCTGTTGGTCCCTAAGGCACCTAGAGGCGGTGAATATGAGGCCTTTTAAAATTAAAACTAAGTTCTTTTAACTAACGTGTGTATGAGTTATTATTGGCGGAAACTAGAATAACTATAAACTAAACAAGTATACGTATAGTAAATAGAATAGTTAAGAGACTTGACACGAGAGTTGTTTACGGAGTTCAGCACTAACGCCTACGTCTCTGGGAGCTCGCAATCTTCGAGATGACGCGCCTTTCTTTACCCAATGAGAAAGGAGTATAAGGTGCAGGGGCGAATCTACCCTCAATGAATGGGGGTCAATTGACCCCCATTCATTTTGATTTTTTTTTATTTATACCTTATTTTAATATAGTTTAAAGTGAAATATTATGAATAGTGTGAAATTGACCCCATTCGTAGTAAGAAAATTTTATATGCTTGACCCCCATTCACGTTTGACCCCCATAGTCTGAAGTCTGGCTCCGCTTCTGACAAGGTGGAACCGGTGAGCCCTTACAAAGCTTGAGAAATCACTCGGCCCGAGCACGGAAATGGCTCACGAGCACTAAAGGCTCAAAAGTATGAAACAAACGAGATGATCACTCAAGGATCACTCTACTTCTTATACAAGATTGATTGTGGTTGAGTATGCTTGAGATTGTTGTATGAATATTGAAGTTGTGTGCACAAGCAACAATGACTTTTTCTCGATCTCAAAGGAATTCGAAATATTGCAGTTAGAGGAGGCTAGAGAGATAATCCAAACCTAGATTTTGATTCTATTTATATAGAGAGAAACAAAATAAGATATCTGGCATCAACCGTTGCAACGGAAGATTATGTATACATCACCATCGGCTCAAAATTAATGACAGACGACAAAGTAGGACCTGCCAATGCCGATGGTGTAAAACACTTTTGCAATTGGCTGTTAAAATCCAACAGACATCGTTAATTACATTTTTTATTGGTTGCAAAACGAAAGAGATGGCATTGGGTAGTCAACACCGTCCGACCGATCGTGCGCTGTCGTTGGCATAAGTGATTTACGCCATCTGTTTTGAGCTGATGGCATATGTGTATATCTTTCTTATTAGGGCGATAGCCATCAATTCGAAAGCCGATTACATATTGCGATTTAAACCAACGGTAAAGTGTTTTTCTGTAGTAGTGCATCCTTTACTATCTACCTTATTTTTCTCTACTATTGGATCCATTCTTGGTTATCTTGTCACAGCACCTTGTAACACGCATGGGAAGATACTTGGCAGTTTTCATTAAAAATGGATACGTTGCTTATGATATCGCTGACGCCATAACTATACCAGCTAGAAGATAAAGTATAAATTTTCTTTCAATAGCTTAATTTGCAAGGTGTCGTACAAGCATGACGAAAAATTAACAAAACTGGTTGGTAAATGAGAGTCACACATATCTTTGATATTTTTTTAAGGAAAAGTTTCATATGCTTGTGTACTTAATAGACTGTATTTTTACGAACAAATTATATTTAGGAAAATATTATTTGACGATTTTAATAAATGTCAAATTGTGTATCAAATTTGATGTATTTAGAAATCAATTAACCTTCATTAAGTGATTTAAAAAATCTATAAGTTTGTATTTTAAAAATCAATTGATTTGAAAATTTTATTGTTTAAAATTTGTCAACATTTGATTGTTGATCAAAATATTCTCAAATTACACTAAATTTGACACACTGCTAATGCAAACTAACGAGACACATTTTACAATTTTTATTTCTTTTTTAGTTTTGATAAACAATTTATTGATTGCAGTAGTAACCGTGTTAATTATTGAAATAGGCCATTGCTTATCAAATACGAAAGGAAAATAATACTAATTATTAATTGTTCAACACCAAACCATACCCATATAATTTATTGAATATGCATGTGAATGTAAAAACTAATGCACCTGGTTCAAAAGAGGTTAAACCAATATAACTGAAAGTAACAAAGTTAAATGATTTGAATAATCAGACCATTCCACCAACGTCCCCCTTTTTTATATAAGTTGGCCCACCTAATTTAATTTTATGTGCATTAATTGTATCAGGAAAAAAAATGTTATTTTTGTATATTATCCAAATTACCTGTTGCTGGCAGTCCACCAGTTTTGACGAATGGCATTACATTGACCGAATTACCACGGGAATTCAGATCCAATGAAGTAACCCAAAAATTGGGTTTTGATCGGACCGTCCGATTCAAATCTGGACCATCCAACTAAAGTGGAGCGCACACATTCCGAGAGATATGTTCGAATTCCGAGGCGATCTTGAACAATGGATTCAATTCGGATGGTCCCGATCCAAAATCCAAAAATTGAGTTACTTTAGGGGATCCGGTACCAGGGTGAGAGACTTCAAAAGGACTAAAATATATTTATATTTTACTTTATTATTTTGTTTTCAGTGCTTTCACGACATACTCGGAGTCTCGCACGAGAAAGTGAGCTGAAATGCGGATTGAAATTTTCATTTGAGTCTTGATGTTTTAAAATTTTCACTTTTAACCCAATTAATCACATGGTCACATGTTAATTTATTGACTAGATAAAATAATAAGAAATCCACGATGATATTCATATTATCATGATTTACATAATAAGATGGAAGAAAATATTATTTTAATTTATGTATAATATTGTAGGTGCTTGTGATATGCAATATCCTTCTATGCTGTTTGTGTGAGTGCGTCACTTCTCTTAATGCAATCAAAATTATTTACATTGCTGGCAGATATATTAAATATCATCAATTATATCATCAAAACATTCATAAAAAAAATATTCTTCAATTTTAATTCAAATCAAATTTAATAGTAAATTATACAAATTAACAATCCTTAAAATATCACTCATTTATCATTTTAATCATTACATTTTCAGAAGTATCATTCTGATTCTAAAATTTTAATTTATAACAAATTAGTCTTGTCAATTATGATATGATACACGTAAATATTATTATAGTTAAATTATGAAGGAACAAGCATTGGTGGAAATGTTCATTTAATTGATATATGATCCATGAATAATTATATTAGTTTCCATACTATTTGTAATATTATTTATGGGACTATATTCACATTAGTTGTAACGTTAAACATATGAATAATTTTGGTACAATTGAAAGTTTAAAGGCCAAAATAATATCTTTAAAACTTTTTTTTTGAGTAAATATCTTTAAAACTTGACCAACTAAAATGCCAAATCAGTGAATTTTAAGGACCGTTGGTGTAATTTACTTCAAATTAATTGACCCCATCAAAACTGAGTGCGTATGAGATATCTCAACTTTTGCGTGACCGACATGTACGGTGCTTATTCGGGAATAGTGCAGGGGCCAGTATTATTTGTGCTTTGAAAATCGTCCAGAACGTATTTGAACGGTTGAGATTTTCCAAAAAACACTCAAAGTTTGAGATATCTCAGAGGATGCGAATTCATCAAAACCATTATGCATTCATTCATTGTGATGCTAAGATTTTTAGATGTCTATGCCATAACTTAATTGGTACAAACTTAAAATTAAGGATAAAGAACGGAATTCCTTCTTAGTTCGTACAAAATAAGGAAAAAATTACAAACGAATATTCCCTTAAGGACCAGTTATATATAAAAAAAAAAAACATTTTTTCTGTTACTTAATAGAATTTACCCCTCATATATCATGAATTAATTATATAAATATTTCTTTGATGTATGATTAATGAATTAATGGTTTAGAATTTGCATTCCATCTGAGGTAGATACATATATCATACATCAAAAGAATTGCATTCCATTTAGAGAAATATTGATATATCTATATATAATTTATTTCATAGAATTACCCGTTACCCAATGGGTACGAAATAATATTTGCCCGTACCCATACCCGTTTATCTAATGAAAAAAAATCTTTACTCATACTCATACCCAATAAACTAATGAAAAAAAACCTTACCCATACCCGTCTTATCGAATACGATACGGGTAGGGTAAATGGGTAAACGGGTGTCATTGACACCCCTAATCAAAAGAATTGCATTCCATTTAGAGAAATCGTATCAACCGGATAATCAATCTGATCACATGATTAATATATATACATAACGACACTATCTCCGGTTGAGACGCAACCTTAAATTCTAAGAGTAACACCTCCAGATTTGACCAATGGAATGCCTTGTTGTACAAGCAGCTCTGATTCTAGAAACGCAGCCAGAATTAAGAATTTAATTGCCACACCTAATTGGGGTCATCCAAAGAATTATTTCGGGATCCTGTTCAATTGTCTCAAATATTTTTTTTTTTCATGAGAGAGTTCAAATATTTCTATATTTTGTTTCTCTACATGTCTCAATTTTTAAAATTGTTAATAAATCAAAATTTAAATCATAAACATCAAAATAAAACCGTTAGATGTGATTTATGTTATTTTCTCTATTTGCTTATAAAAAAAAATGAGTGAGTCTATGGTACTATGCATATTACGGGTTGGTCCATAATATGGATCAATATTTTCATTTTCAAAATCCTAACGGTCGATCCGATCCGTTCAACATGATTCCCATATGAATATGTACTTGCAGACCAAATTTTATATTTTTTAGAATTTTTTTACTATTTTTTAAGATAAGTAGAAAATCACTGTTTTCGGATAGTTCATAATTTTCAGATCAAGTGATTTTCTACCTATTTTAAAAAATAGTAAAAAAAATTTTAAAAATATAAAATTTGGTCTGCAAGTACATATTCATATGAGGATCATGTTGAACAATTCGAATAGACTGTTAGAATTTTAAAATGAAAATATTAATCCGTATTACGGACCAACCCGTAATATGCATAGTACCATAGACTCACTCATCTCATCAAACTAATTCATGTATGTTGCATTAATATGGCGACTGCTAGGTGCGCCCGTTTTGGTGAGAAAATAATAATGAAAAGTATCTTTACCTTAATTGATGCAAAGTTTCAGGTATCTCCAAAACATTTGTAGTTATTAATTTACACTAGATATCAACATGAATAGGGTTTTATATTTAATCAGATGATTCAATTAATTTTTATATTATTGAATAATAATATGTTGTCATGTATGCTGTAACATTAAACTAATTCAATTAATATGCTGTAACATTAAACTTATTTAAAAAATAATCCCTATTTGGTTTCATTTCTCATAACCAACCAACAACAATTGTCTTAATTCTAGATGTGTAGAAAGTAAAAATCTACAGGGCGAAGTTATTTGCAAAGATATATAAACTTTTGGCTTTTATTTTGTCGTAAGAAACAAGGACATGTTATTGGGGAAGGCTGGAAAGTAGAAACCAGTGTGCTACCCATTAAGAAACCACGGTTTGGTTTTATATGCGATGATGCCATGATGCCCTTTAAATGAGTGCTTTCTCATTGTTCGTTTATATTAGTATTCAAGGATTATATATCTCAAGGAATAACATTTACTAAAAGGTGGATTTTCATTATCACTATCACATAAAACGTGACCATACATGGTCCGAAAAGCTAATGACACACGGTTACACGACTGTATCAGTGAGCGTCGTGTATGAATAGGAGGTACTTTGTACATGGTTGCTGAAACCGTATTTGTATTGTACTAATATACATGGTTAATAAAACCAACCGTATCATATTACAAAAAAAGGCGCTGAAAATGGTGGTTTCTACACGATCGATTAACCGTATACAATGACTAACGTTATATACACGGTTTCTACAAGTTATCTGTATATTATTATCTTAACCATACACGGTTTGTTATCTAGAACGTGTATGTTTTTTTAATGATTATAATTAGCTAGCATCCATATTTGCTAGCCATTAAACATACAATTAATATTATACATACGTATTCAATAAATATTCAACAGTAGAGCATACATAATCAATATGTTTGTTTAGAAAACCATGTAGAACTCGGTATCATACACAATTTATTTGATTTAACCGTGTTAGATTTGAGTATTTAAATTTTTTATCAATTTGTATATCAAATTTAATTATGTCAGAAGTATAATACGAAAGGTCTCATTTATATATGTTTTATCTCCTTGGATATATTTTCATAGATTACAACCTTTTTCAAGAAATCAATTTATCATTTCTTATGGATTCTAATGATCAGCCTAAGTCTTTAATTGATTTGCTACGAGAAGAGCGTATCAATTGGGTAGTATGGCCAGATGGGATATGGGTGCAAGTGAAAATCCCTGAATTCCCTACAAGATTCGAAGAGCAATATATATGGAGGCAAATAAGAGATATTAATGTTGATCAAGTAGTCACATCCCCTCCCAAAATCAAGATAAACTGGCCATGGCCACTATTGTTTGAGCCCTGTTGCAGGCCGAGAGGCTATCCACCACCTCAGCCACGCTACAGATAGATGCTCCAAGAAAAAAAGATGCTCCTATTTAGTACTTATTTATGTAATTGTTTTTTTTTTTTTAATTTCTAGTGTTATTTTACTTGTTTTTAGACAAAATACTCGTGCAAGTATGTGTATGATATTGACTTTGATCTATATATCTTTTGCTTGTTTAATCTGTGTTAGTTCTTTGTTATGTAATATGTGTGTGTGTATATTTTTCCCAGTTAAATTTCTAGTTATAACTTCTAGTTAACTTATAAACGCACATAAATAAATTAATATGATAATATGTCTTTATAAAATAATAATGCAATTGAACTCAAAACACATGTATATACAAATTGAATCAATACAAACAAATTTTAAATTGGTTCAGACATTCAGTTGATCAAGGTGAATCTAACTCGGATTTTGATAGAAATTTGTGTTTTGGATATTTGAACAAAACATATACGGATTCTAAATTATTAACCGTGTATGGAGGCCTCAAGTCGTACACGGTTAGGTATTAACAAACTATGTACAATTAATGTGCAATTTTTTTGCATCCGTGTATGATATGTTGTATATGGTCGCGTTTTATGTACTAGTGTATCCTCGTATATTTTTTGAAAGTACATACAAACTCCACTCAAAATGTACTTAAATCCCTTGTCCATATTAGTTCGTTTTTTCACTAGTTAGTTCGTCAAATTCATGTGATATAATTAGATCAGCTTAATTAAGATAACGCAAGTTTAATTTAAGCCTCCATAACATAGGTATGTGGGGCTTACTGTCAGTGAAAAGAAGTTTTTAATAATTATCTTTCATGTTTAACTTAGTCTATCTCTAATTTTAAGCCTTCATTAAAAAAAATAGCTTAAACCAGTATAGCTTGAAATAATCAACTCAAACCTTCTTAATTTTAAGTTTCCACTAATCATGGCCTTATTATTTATGTCAAAATTTGATTTCAAATTTAAATCCTATCATACAAAATATATAGAGTCATATTTTAACGGTTTTTGCCAACATAGAGAATAATATAGTGGCACCTTCCTTTACTATATATATAAGCTCCCTCGTACTTATGGATAATTAAAGACCTAAATAATAATATTAGGTAGCTATTATATCTTATGAAAGTTCTTTTATCTTCCATTTCATCTCAGAATTATTAGAAGTAACAAACCATTGAGATCAGGTACATTCTGATTTTAATGAGAAATCGGTGGAGTAATTCCACACTGTTATTAAAAAAAAAAAGTACAAACCATTAGAGGTCACTTTATTTTTCCTAAGCTATACTTATAATTCGGATTTTACAATGTTACGATTAATATGTAATTTTAATTATGTGTCATAATTGATATCATTTTTATAGTTGATAGTGCGCAAAACAATTAAAATATCAATCTGTATAACATACTGGTCTGATAATTTGTCGACATATTCATTACCGCTAAGTGTTATAGATATTGAATTCAGAGTAGGTCTGATGCCCATCGGACCTACTTTGGTTCGATGGGTGTGATGACCATCCGATCAGCATCAAGATCCGTGCACTATGCATCAAAATCCGTGTGAGTCTGTATCAATTTCCGTGCACACAGATTTAATGCTAATTGTACGGTGCTAGAGTTAATTGAACCTAAAAGTAGGTCCGATGCTCATCGGACCTACTCCTATCTCATAGATATTAGGTAGAAGATACTAACGGATGTACTGCCGTGAAAAATGATTAATAGAAATGCAATTGTATAGATAATATATGGTGATATAGGGGAGATGGTTAAAAGAGAATTTCTTGGATTGTCAAGCTATTTACTAAATGGCTAAATGAGTTGTTACACAGACCTTCTATAACAATAAAATAGTCTATAAACAATCATTGTATTATGTAATTAATCATACGTATAAGAAACAGTTGAGACTTGGAAGACCTTGATATTGGGCTTAGATTTAAACAGTAAATATCTTCAAATCAGCCCATACTAAAGTTTTATTATACAAATGAAGTTTTGGGCTTCAAGTAGTAATCGATCTGCTGCATTATCAATGGAGAAAAAGGCAGCAACTGCTGCTCATTCCATTTGATTAAAATTTCTCGTCTAAAAAGGTGCAGAGGAAACGTGTCTCCACAAACAATAGAAACCATAAATCACTAATACTGGTTGCAAGCTATTTTACCTACCGTTTTTTTCCGAATTTTTTTTTATAAACCATAATTAATTTTTTTTTTTTTACGAAACCAACATGATTACTTTTTTTTTTACAAAAATCATAAGAACCGAAATGTCATTTCTGTCATTTTTTTAATTCCGGACCGAAATGGCATTTCGGTCCGGTCCCCTTTTTCGATTTTCTGTGGCGACTCATATGAAAACTTGTGAAACCAGTATCACAGAAAATCAAAAAAGAAGACCAAACCGAAATGTCATTTCGGTCCAGAATAAAAAAAAAATAACGGACCGAAATAGTATTTCGGTTCTTATGGTTTTTGTAAAAAAAAAAAAAGTAATCATGTTGGTTTCGTAAAAAAAAAAAATTAATTATGGTTTATAAAAAAAAATTCTTTTTTTTTCCATGCATTTTAGAACCAGTATGATAAAGAATAAGGATATCCATCCTCAAAGGTGATATATTTGACCCAAGTTGAAAGTACGTAATTGGTTATGTAGGTGTTCGCGTAATTAATTTAAGAGCAATTCTTGATTACTCCATATTTTATAAAAGAAAAAATTTATTCATAGATTTTTTTCATCCGATCAAATAAGAAATTAGAGTTTCCTCAAAAAGAATATCATAGCATAATCATCTGATTATAAATGCAAATCATCAAATAAGAAATTGATGCATTGGAGCAACCTCCTAAATTAGTTTATGTAATGTCATTAATAAGTAATCTTGTATTTCAAAGAATTTTGTTACTACCATATTTTGTTGTTACCCCGTTTGGAAAATTAAGTATGTTCTTGGTCATTTGAAAAAAAAAAAAGGCCAACAATGGTATGTGGATTGATTGTACAGGTGGAAACTGATCGGATATTATCTGTCTGGATCCGGATCCGGATCCGGATCCAAAATTTTGTGGATTCGAATAGTTGGATACAGATGCAATTTTAATTTTGAAAGAGGATACAAATACGGTTTCAATTTTAAAATCGGATACGAATACCATAATTTTCAATTTTCAGATATCCGCGAAACTCTAGGCAGAAATTTATATGCTGCTGCCCACTACCTATTAGTTTTAATTTATTCAATTTTTTTTCCGAGCCTTTGATTAATTCTCTTACCCTTCAAAATTTCAAAATTGTTTAATGATTTGTTGAGGTCCGATTAGGATTACTTCATTTATGCAAATCACATCTCCCAGTTTGCTGTTCTACATTCATTTTTCTTGATATAGGTAACAACGGGTTCAAAAATGTAATTGTGAAATTAGTATTTACAGTGCATTAACTATAAGAAATTTTATTTCTTACGACCTGATTATTATAATTATGTACATTAATTAATATAAACATAAACCTAGTATTATTCTAAAACCAAGAAGAAAAATCAATTCAAAGTTTGAATAAAATGAGAGATGATAGTGTGATTACTGTTTGAGGAACTGATAATTGTTATTATGTTCATGAATTATTTTTGTTCGAGAAAAATAATTTGTTGAATAATAAATTAATTTTCTTACAGTATCCGAATTATGTATCCGAATGATATCCGTATTTGTATTCGTATCCATCTAATATCTAATCCGGATTCATATTCGTTTAATATCCAATCTATATCCGTATCCATTTGACATCCGATTCATACCCGTATCAAAAAAATAAAAATGAATAAGGAGATGATTCTACCACTATCCGATCCGTATCCGATCCATTTGCATCCCTAATTGATTGTCAACTTACGCATATCTCAAAAACAAAAAAAGTTACGCATATCTCAAAAAAATAAAGTTTCACAAAAAAGTCATATCTCAAACAGTGTTACTTTTCTGGTGCTACAAATACATTATATCTTGAGCAAAATTAGAGTGTGATGTGCTCACCAAGAGGAGTTGGTGAGCACACTTTCAAAAAGCTATCGGATTGACTTCGAACTATGAATTTAAACCGTTAAAATTCATGTACTTCGTAAGTGATGCATGTACATGCAAAATATTTTAAGTTTTGAATTTATTTAGCACATTATCAAGCGGTCAAAACACTGAACATTTTATAAGTTATATTTTAAATTGTTTTATGTATTCATTTTTCATTATTTTTTTTACCACATGAACTTGTACTAAATGAATTTGAAACTTTAAAATTTTTGTATGTACATGCATCACTCACGAAGTACATGAATTTCAACAGTTTGGATTCGTAATTCGAAGTCAATCCGATAGCTTTTTGGAGGTGTGCTCACCAACCCCTCTTGGTGAGCACATCACACCCTAGTTTTGCTCTTATATCTTTTAACTATAGCACCTTTCGAAGTTTCACACTTTACCGCGCTTGTGTGATTGTTTTTACTGATTATCTTTTGCATCTTTGTGTTAACCGGTATTGTAAAAAACATTCATTTAGGCCGATTAATCGGCCAATTAGTCGTTGGCGGCGACTAAACCATCATGAATTTTTCCGTCTAATTGGACGATTATTTTTGAATATTACCGATTATTTTCGATTATTCTCAATTAATCGCTTGGCGGTACCCTGTCCGTCCGATTGTCGCATACCATTATTTATAACACTGGTGTTAACAAATTGTGTTGCATAGCTGAAGGTACCATGTATGGTTGACACTTTCCCGGTTCTAATTTGATAAACAAACACAACTTGTTCTGAAGGTGTTTGGCGGTGTGATTTGTTTTGAGTGAGGCTATGGTGCTATGCATAGCACCAATGGCTAGTGTACTACGGCTCAATATGGTACTTTTTAAAATCCTAACGGTCGATCCGACCGTTCAATGTGATATCCATATGAATATGTACTTGCAAACTAAATTTTATATTTTTTTTCGAATTTTTTTTACTATTTTTTCAGATAGGTAGAAAAATCAGTGTTTTTTGAAAATTCTGGACCATCAAAATTCTACCTATCTGAAAAGATAGTAAAAAAATTCGGAAAAATATAAAATTTAGTTTGCAAGTACATATTCATATGGTTATCACATTGAACGGTCGGATCGACCGTTAGAATTTTAAAAAGTACCATATTGAGCCGTAGTACACTAGCCATCCGTGCTATGCATAGCACCATAGCCTCACTCATTTGTTTTTATTTTATTTTATTTGGGTCATGTTACAATGGTTTGAAAGGATTCATTCATGGTGAGTATCCGATGCATTTTTCTTTTCCAAAATACAAAAAAAAGGAAACATTTCATATAAACAACGCTGAGTAGGCCTAGCAAATATTACACCAGACCCAGACCGTTATCCAAACGATTCCCCTGCTTCAGGCCATCACTCTCGCCGGCAGTGGGCCCTTGCAGCTGTCTATAGTCGAGTTTCCAATTCAATTTCAAGCTCAAAAACGCTGCCAAAATCCACACCCCAGCCACGGCCCAACTAAACTCTAAATTCGCCACGGCCATGGCTCTTTTCGTAATTTCCTCACTCCCGCACGCAATCTCACCGTTATCCACGTGGCAACCCTTCGGCACCAGCGTCGGCACCCACAAAGCGAAACCCATCACCATGAACCACCATCCTTGGAGGATCACACAACCCGACCGGACCATTGCTGCCGGGAAGCTGTTCGATGAAATGCCTGAAAGAAAAGTAGCAATCAGAGAAGTTGCCACGATAAGTTGTAGTAGCCAGTGGTAGTGCCCTTCAAGTCCGACATGATCAGTTGAGTGGAAATGCAACAAAAACAGCTCTTGCGCAAAAACCGAGGCAGCTAGTGTGGTTACCAATCCAGAGAGGGAGTTGCTTGAAGGAGAGAGGTCTATGACAATAGCTAGAATAGAGTAGAGTGCAACATGGAGATACATAGTGGCGTGTTCGTAATTAAGGAGTTCAAAGGGGTGGTTTATTAATTGGAGGAACATTACCCCAATGGAGAAGGTGAAGAGGAGGTACAGCTCCAGGTGTTTGATGAAATGATTTCTGGTGTTGATTGGAAACCATGTGGTGGAGGTGAAGTGAGACGGGCCTTTGAGCTTGTAACATTTAATGGTACAAATTGTGTGCCATAAGCCGAGAAGTGTGAAGGCCAGGCCTGGTACAAAGTGGCCGATGAAAGTTCCCATTGGAGCGCGCGTAGGCGAATGGTGGCAATTGGAAATGGTTTGAACAAAAATGTTGGATAAATAGGTTCATATAATGGGATTTTCGCAAGTATACCTCGTAACTATTTTATATTTATTGTACACCACTAAAACTTTTGAGTTTGGAACAGTTAGGTTTCTGAATTTTATATGTTGCACACCTGTTTTTCAAAAAAATAGTTTTGTAATCATATTCAATGCCACATTATTACCCGGTAAGTAATTGAACTATGCAGCACTCCAAGTGCCACAATTAAATAATACTTACCTCTTATAGACAGAAATTTCTTCATGTGTGTAAATAATTCATTATTAATAATTTTATCTTATTATTTTTTAAATGAATAGAGCATCTTGTAAAATTGTTAATGGATTTAAAATTCCCATAATCTGACCCAAATACTCAAATCCTCATGTTGTTTTACAAACATATATCTGATAGCTTATTAAACACCTTTTACTCTTCTCTCAAATAATGGATAGAAAAATTAAGTCACTTATTACAAAATAACAATGTTACTTAACTAAACAAATATTATTATGATAAAAACATTGTATTGCAATAATACAACTATTTTCTTTACAAAGTCCCAATTTTTGCAAAATAAAAAGAACTAAAGGTTTGATGTGTGTAATTGTTACGATTATGGTTTAGTACTCTGCAAAGCATTATAATAAATGTGTAGTGCGGTCTCACGAGGAGAAATTTTCTTTTTTGCAACAGTAAAATATGAAGCGGACATGACTGGATTGGCATCAAAATAACTTGTTCTATGTTAATATTACTCATTTAAGAAAAGACGACAATATCGTTAATAAAAATTCTAGAAAGATTATCAGTCATTATATGAATACATTTTCAAAGACAAGAACAAGAACAAATCAATAAATCAATATAGGACAGGGGGCAAGAATAAATAGGAGGGTTGATTCAATTGCAATTGTATTGGCATCAAAATAATTTGTTCTGTTTTCTTTACAAAACTTGACAATTACATGTCGCCAGCAACAACTTGTCAATTTATGCAAACTGGTAGTAATTAATATTAGAGCATCTATATCCCAGCAACTCAAATGAGTTTCTAAATAACTGTTAATCACTTTTTAGAAATTGAGGTCTCTAAAGTTTCTAATTCTCACATTCCTAAAATTAATTTTAGAGTTTCTATTAAGTCACGTCATCAATAAATTAATAAGGAGAAATAATTTGAGCCAATTATTTGGCCAGCGTAGAGTTTATAAAACAGTTTCTTAATAAGAAACTTTAATGCATAGTTTCTAAATAAGAAACTCTCTCACATCTCTGAAACTATATTAGAAACTGCCACATCATATTAGAAACTCTCATAGTACCAGGGATGTAGATGCTCTTAGTTTTCTCATGCAAAAAGAATCTTTCTTTATCTATAAAATGTGAAACCTGCATGACCCTTATTTAACCCAAAAATAAATAAATATGAAAACTATAGCTCGATCCGTGCTAAAAGAACTCCTATGTATGATTTAGGGTGTAAAACACTAATTGTGGGAGTCTTTGTAAATTCTTTTAATCAACCTAATTGTTGATAGTGATTCGCAAAATCTATTGGTCGATTGATGTTAGTGGAAACTTGTTTGGTCACCATTATGTATATATATAAACAAAAGATATGATAAGGTGCACTAGTGATATTTTAGCGGTAATAAGATGTCTTGTTAATGAAAAGAGAGAATAAGATGAAGAATATACTTCCTAATCATGATTTTCACTGTTGTAGTTCTTCTTTTGAAAGTTCTTTTGATTTAATTATATAAATTATAAAAGCAGTGGCGAAGGCACACGTTCAAAGAATAGTGTCAAATGACCCGTAATTTCACCAAAGATTTTAATTATGTCATAGAATTATGGTTCTTTGGAAGAACACTTGAATTGTGGCGGTTCACCATGATATACATGTCAACCAGTTATTGTGACTTTTGATAATGTAATAGCCGTGATTTTTATTAATATCCAAAGTTAATTAGAAATTAATAAAAATGCCTAGATTCGCTGGGAATTAATAAAAATGTCCATATCGGTCAGAAAATGGCCGGTACTAAATAATTTTTTTTTAAGAGACAAATAGCAAATATGCTGAAATCTAACATTAATTTTTTTTTTTTAAATATTTGTTATATTACTTTTTTTTATATATAATTAGCATATTTATACTAAAATACGCTAAATTACTTGAAATTATGTTAAATTACGTTGAATTACACTAAATTATGGTAAATTACAATAATTATGTTAAATTATGCTAAAATACGGTAAATTACACTAAATTACCTATGAATAGGGCTGATTTTCTACAATCTTTCATAAATCATAAAAAATAGGAAAAAAATTCAAAAAAAAAAAAATTGGTATTCTACAAATTTATTATATAACTAATTTACTAAGCTACGTAGATTGAACAATAGAAATGAAAATCTTAACTCAAAACTTCAACTGAAGTTTTGAGGCTCTTCCCTATATTTTTTGGCAATTTTGAATTTCAAAATCCGGTATTATGGGCACTGACGCATGCGTATTTTCTCAAACTTTCTGAAAAGTGGTCATTTGCTAAAATCGGACACTCAAGCGTCGTTTTATAGCCGTTTGAAGTTTCGACGTCGTTTTTCGCTTTCTCAGTGAAGATATCATCCCTATTAATACGTAATTGAGTGTAATTTATCATATTTTAGCATAATTTAACATAATTGTTGTAATTTAGCGTAATTTAGTGTAATTTATCATATTTTAGCATAATTTAACATAATTGTTGTAATTTTAGCGTAATTTAGTGTAATTCAGTATAATTTAACATAATTTCAAGTAATTTAGCGTATTTTAGTATAAATATGCTAATTATATATAAAAAAAAGTAATCTAACAAATATTTTTTTAAAAATGGTTATTTTAGTGTTAGATTTCAACATTTTGCTATTTGTCTCTAAAAAATATATATATATTTAGTACCAGTAATTTTCTAGCCGGTACCTTATTTAAATAGGAACTGGTCATTTTCTGGCCATTATGGGCATTTTTATTAATTTATAATTAACTTTGGATATTAATAAAAATCACGGATGTAATAGACTGCAGAGAAATGAAATTTATTCTGTCT
This sequence comes from Carex kokanica, assembly GCA_025461125.1. Lineage (NCBI taxonomy): Eukaryota > Viridiplantae > Streptophyta > Magnoliopsida > Poales > Cyperaceae > Carex > Carex kokanica. Next base: position 990,562 of record JAJGRX010000376.1, read on the forward strand.
ATTCTTTTTTTCATTTACAACAATTAAAACCTTGATAATTCTTCTGAAATAAATGAATTTTAGCAAGTGTCCTTCGCACACCAACTTTAGAAAAGAAAAAAAACGAAGTACAATTTTGGATGTAACATTTTTAAATAATGGCCTTGTTTGACAAAATATTGACAATTTAACTATACCAAAGAAAGATGTAAAACAGTTGCCTAAGCCCGTAATTTTCAAAACATTTGGGCCTAATTTCACGAGACCAACAACCATTTCCAAATATCTCTAGGCCCAAAATTAAATTCTGATTTCTACAAGTTCATATAATAGCTCGAAAGAAACTTACTTTATATCTCTGAATGATCTAACAAAGAGCCCATTAAAATCTTACAAATTACACCGCATCCACGCTTCCTTTTATCAGCAAATTTTTTTTTTAAAGTAAATATTAGAGATCAAACCACTCAACTATTTAAGACCTATGTTATTATAAAAAATAAAAATAAAAATTTATCCGGATTTCGAACCCATGACCTCCTACATTTAGACTATGTGTCATTGTCACTAGACTAATGACTAGTTCTTAGCAAATTTAAAATTAAATGAGCTTAATTGGTGATTGAAATCTTCTATTGCAATTATAAGCAATGTTAGATATACACACACAGTATATCAATATAAGCTAGAGCTACCAATCTGCAATTTTCTAGTATTAACAGATAAAAGAAAAGGTGATCAAGTTTGATATCTGCCACTGTGTCACACACCCTGCAGGTTATTTCTCAAACGGAGAAAGAACTAAGAAACCTTTTAATTTTGCACATTGAGAAAGCAATACAAACTAACAAAAGCAAATGCATTATAGGGGCCCAATGTAACCAATTAAATTCCTCTGATAGTCAGGTCTGGCTCACTTTAATGAGGGGCCTAATTAGGGAACACATGTTAAGGACCTGTCACTTTACGCTCGTAGTAACATTTTTCCTTTCTCATTTGGATAATATTTGGTTCTGGAAATGAATTAGAATAGCTTGCTGGACCAGCATTTTTGCATAATAATTCATGACATATAAAGATATATATATAGTAATGCAGACACTTCTAATAGGAAATACATCCTCCATTCTGTTATTGTTCGAAGAAATTTAGTTTCACACTTCTCTGATTAATCATCTCTCAACTAAATAGTATTTCTGGTATATATTTGTGATGGAAATCCCAAAATCAGTTATCTGAGAAAAAGGGAAAAAACAGTAAGTTGGCCCAGCCCTAGCAGAGTTATTGCTATTTCTCATGTGTAATTTCTTCTAATTTAAAAGGCAAAGCATGCAACTTGCCAAGAAAGGTGTTTTACCTAACTGACAAGAGGCACCAATAACTGCTTCTACGAAAACAAAGTGGTACCAATTTTCTAAAATCAACTCATTAATTGGCTTAAATGAAAAATCTACTGCTTGTTGTATTTGAATGCATGTCATTGTAAAAACCAGGGCACTTGTGACTGGGTTTGTCAAGTAAATTAATTTTGACAAGTAGCTGGCAAATTGTGTACTATAAATTCATTAAATAATAAAATGAAAGAATATATAGTATGATTTTGCAAGTAGTCAATAATTGAAGCCATGCACGCTATGGCGAAACGCAAAAGGTCACAGAGATTCCTTATGACAGTGATGCTGGATTTTTTTTTTTGTCAAACTAACCAGTACTAATTAATTTATATCTCATAAATATATTGATATGGACACAGATAATGGAGGTAGAATAATTAAGTCAATCGGAATAATATATCAGTTACATATATATATCATGAAATTGACAGATTCAGAGGAGTTTAAGTGAATTTAAAATGAGATCTAGTCATCTAGATAGTGTTTTGCAAACGGGCACGGGCAAAACCCGGGACGGGTCACGGGCAACGCGGGTCACGGGCGACACGGGACGGGTTAGCACGGGTAGTGATGGATAGTGGGAGGTCCACTAAGAAATATATTGATGCTAAAAATTTTTTTTACATAGTTATTGCTAAGGCCAAGTGGTCTTTAGCAATTGTAACCAACAAATTATTACACAAATTAAATGGAGCATAACTCAGCCAGTAATAATATATTTGTTATTTACTGTATACGGTAACGGATATGAAATAAGTTTATCCATATCCTTATTTGATAAGTTAACGGATTTTTATTTCTTTCTCATATCATTAAATATTATAGTAACGGCTATGTATAGGATCAACAAATTAAGATTTGGTCGGCACCGCTAATTGAAGGCTTATTAGTTCTCATACTTCGCAGTTGCAACAGAAAATCAGGACTAAGAGAGAGGAGTTCGGTGGGGTCACTTCACAGTTCACTCACTCTCAAACTGGTCCCTTTAATTATCTGGACATTGAGGTGACTGCATGCACTGGTTTCAGTTTTTAGAAATGGTACATCTCTACAGCTTAACCTTACTTCAGTGTGGTCCCATGTAGTACATATATGTGTTTCTTCCTCCTAGATCTCTCTCTGTCTATGAAATTTTCTTAATGTAGCAAAATGCCAATATCCCTATATATATTTATTGTCTGGAGCTAAGCTGGGTAAAATTAAGAATCTGGTTGTATCAAAACCCCAATTTTATTTTTATTTTATTTTGGATAAAAAGTTCCTTAATGTAGAAAGTTTCCCCATTTTGTTTTCTTATTCACTATTCAGGTTCACACATAGGAATTAGAATATATATATATAGCTAAAATTTCCAATATATTAATATAAGAGTAGAACTAGGGTGTGTGATGTGCTCACCAAACTCTTTGTGATCATAACTCTATAATCTATCGGATTCATTTCAAACCAGATGAATCCAAACCGTTGAAACCGATGTACTTCACGAATGATGTGCGTACATGCAAAATTTTGGATGTTTCGAATTTATTTGGTACAAAGTCAAGCGGTCAAAATTGATGAAAAATGAATACATTAAAATAACTTCTAAAACTTCATTTTGGATCATTCATTTTTCATCAATTTTGACCACTTGACTTTAGACTAAATGAATTTAAAAAATTCAAAATTTTGCATGTACGCATATCACTCGTGAAGTAGATCGGTTTTCAACGGTTTGGATTCATCTCATTTGAAGTGAATCCGATACATTATAGACTTATGCTCACCAAAGAGTTTGGTGAGCACATCACACCTAGTTCTACTCTTAATATAGACATAAAATAATCCTACTTGCTTAATTGAAGCTGCCTACTTCAAACACCATTTATATAGATATATGTACCAATTGTACCAGACTACCTGTAGTTACTGGTTTACATTCAGTAACTAATCTTAAATGCTGTACGAGCACACACAATTAAAGTATATATGATGCTTCGTCGTACCAGTCCAATAAATTATCCTCTGGTTTTTTACCTCATCCTCCAAGTTGTTTATATTTAGCACATATAAATGTTGTGACAGTAGCCTAATCTTATTTTCATTATCTTTTGGATATGTAAGTTTTTGTTACCTGGAACATTGTAAGATGTTCCTAAACTCTAACATGTTTCAAATTTACTAAGCATATTTGACTAGCATAATATGAGTAAGAAATGAAAAACATTCAGATGCAAATTATTACTATATATGTTTCAATTTAACAACAATTACCATAAAGAAAAGGCATACTTCACGGAGATAAGATATAATTTTAATATGATTACGTAACAGAAAAAAAAAATGATAAAATTCAATAATTTCATGCGGATGTCATTTGAAGCCAACAAGAAATAGAATAGTGGTCAAGCTCAAACTTAATAAATAATTATATTTTTCATAAACAATAATGAACGAATTGTGGTCACTTTCCCATGGCTCTTGAGTACAAATGAAATTATAGATGTAGTTAAAGCAGTGCCATCAGGTGGCCCTTTGAAAGCTACAATTTGACCAGCATAGTTCTCATATATCTGAGCTTGATTCCAATGCTTAGTTTTGAAAGTGACTCGTTTATTAATTAATACAGGCCATGAAAAACAACTGTATTTTTTTTTTCTGTGCACAATACAGTTGTATTATTATATGTGTCATGGTTGTTTCATTGTTGAAATTGCACATCTTTTTGTTTCATTGGCTTGAGAGGTGAAGCATCATTGCTACCATAAAAAAATTTGTCGACCTCTACTGAATGTTCGCCGGAGGATCGCCGAGAAGTTTGCTGGAAATTATACGATATAAGAAAGATAATTGATCATAAGAAATGACTAGTCAAATTATTTAATTAATAGCATTGATGATAACAATAACGATGTCCACATAATATTTCCCTTTCTTATAATCAATTGGCTATCTATCTATCTATTGACTTACTTTTTAACTAATTAAACCATAAAGGAAACTTTCAATTATATATCCACGGCTCCACGCTCACTTTGAGTGGGTCCGTACCATATAAATATTGCAGAGGAAAAGTGTGATAATGAAAAAGTATGATTCTATCTTCTTCTTCTTCTTTTTTGTGTAGATTGTTTGATCTTCAATACATTTTTTTTTGAAGAAATTTGATCTTCAATACATGGACCGAATTGATTTGCTGAGGTTGTTTGGTGGCGGATTCAGTTTCCAATAGCATAGGCACAAAAATCGTATCATTTCTACATTGAAATTATTTGTCTTTCAATTTCGTGAACAAAAGCCTAGCACTTTACTGTAAAAATTAAGCATCATTTATTTGAATATGGTAGAAAGAAGGGCTGTCAAATATATAATTAGTATATATATCTATCACAGCAAGCATACTGAAACGAGTAAATGTGAGACAGATGACAAAGCATTGGTTTAAACCAGATGTACGTCAGAGCCATATAAGCGTTTAATGCGATTGGGACAAGTTAAAGAGAAAAACAGAGGAATGAAAGGGGACCAGATCACCAAATTGCACGGAACAGAAATAAAGATGGGACAGTGGTATTCATGTGAATACTCCTAAAATTATGCACCTGCCATTGTTAGCTTTTGTAACTTGAATTAAAGCATGCATTGTTGAGCTCATATATTTTACTTAATTAATGGGTTTGTTTCGCTCTTGGTTCTCTGCTACCAGTTATATGAAAGTTGAACAAAATTTATATGTCAGTAATTGTGAAAATATTTCATGCAATTCAACAGCATATAGACTGCCCTATAAGGCTATACCAGAGAAAGAAAAACAGACGTACGTGGTCCCAAATACGGATAACTCATAATTAACATCGAATACTATTCTCCTTAAACGCCGACCACAGTATCTCTCCTATGCGCATCTTAACTGACTTTTTCAGAATTTAAGCTCGAGAATTTTCTGCAGTCGAGACTCGAGACTACATCGCATCTGGTGCAGCGAGCTACCCACTGAGAAACTGTAGTCCAAAATATATGGTGATTTGTTTCGTTAAAAAACAAAAAAATCACAGATCTTAAACAAGAGGAGAAGGACCGGGGGAGGACCACAAGGGAATCCGTATCCTCTCAGGTACCTGTCTGAGGAAAAAAAGCAACGGACGGTCCAGATTAATTTCAGTCGGACCAAACTCAATCTGATACCTATAAAAAATATAGATGTCCGTTTTAAGATTCGTGCCAGCTTAAAAGAACGGTCCAGAACTTATTTTCTCGGTCAGGTAGCCGGGGATCCGAATTCGCCACAAGCCCGGTGAGCCCCGAACCGACTCTGCAACAAATGGGAAAAAGCCACGTGGAGAGGGGTTATGGGGAGTGGGATTATCTGTGAACTCTTTTGTGCGGCATGCATTGTAAAGCAGAATTTTATTATGTGATTTTGCTTGTTAACCCCAATGTATTATTTTAAATTAAAGTGCATGTAAGTTGATTTAGGTATTTGGACGCTCATATCTTATACTACATATAACCGATTGATTTTTTTTTCTTTATGATTATTTCCCTAATCATAACAAGTAAAACAAGTTTAATGTTGAATATTTTATATATATTTTGTGAGCTTCCTTCTGTTTTTCGGCATTGTTATTTGTTTTAAGCTTTATAAATCTGTGTATTTTTTAGACATTATTTACAAAATGAGTATATTATTTTTTAATTTTCCAAATTATGAAATTATTAGAAATTAGTATCTGCCTCTTGGGATATAATTTTTCTCTTAAAAGATGCAAAATTTAGTTTATTTAACAAATAGAGTTTGAAAAATGATTACCATGATAACTTTTTCAGTTGTGAATTATTGTATATAAATAGCTTAAAGGTTGTTAATTTGTTGAATTGCTCCTGTAATTTAAAAAACTTTGTTGCAAAAAATTACTTAACTAGTTTGTTGACCGTAATTTTTTGTGCTAGGCTATACTACACAATTTTAAAGAAAATATTCCCAAATTGTTTAGCTTTTCAAATATAATTTAAAATTTCTAAATAAACTATCCCTGAATTGAAGAATATTTCAAGGTCTTAATGATTATGTTTATTGTAGTTTATTTGGATTAATTTTTAGTTAAAATTATTATACATATATTTTTTAATTATTTCTGAAATGTTTGCTCCTTTCTTATATAATGTTCTATTGATTATATGTGCTATGAAAAAAAATACACACTCAGTTTGTGTTCGCTAACTAAGATATATAGGTACGTAGATTTACATACTTCGGAGCGAAACTCAGCAATTTTGGAAAGTCGCAATGGTTAGTTTGAGAAAATTTTGAGAATTAATGTTTGAGGACAATTAGTGGACTCCTTAAATTTTAATATGCATGGTTAAGATTACAAAAATTATCAGGATAATTTAGTCACCACAGAACCCTTAAATCCGCCGTTGATTTTGGATCCACCCCTTATTGGACAAGTTATGTTGATCTGATCAGTTTGCTTAACAAATTTTATGTGCCATATCCAAAAAGAAAAAATCCAGGACCTTTTAAGAAATTAAATTATTTTATTTTATTCTATAACAAAATTGAAAGTTGGAGGGACCCAAAACTTATTACTAGTAATGGTTTTTCTGTTATATAGAAAACAAAGTAATGCTTGATCAAATGCACATTCACAAGAAACCACAACTAACCAAATCCAAGAGTTGTCCAAAAATAGAAAAAGTTACTATTGGCAATTTTTCCATTGTATGATCTCTTCGAGCAATAAATAGAATACTTGCATAATTATATATAGGGATAAGATAAAGGGCTAAGAGAAAGAGAAAGAACAAGATAAAGAAAGGAAGTAGCTGAGGCAGATCCAGCCCTTGGTTCTTTTCAGCAATTTACATGTCATGTCTTTTTCTGGAAAGTTGTGACTGTTACAGCATTGTTCCGCAATAACTACGCTGCTGACATTTTGATCAAGGAAAGGTAATGGTCGATATTTAGTTGGAAACGTGTGGAAGGATTCCATGAGGCGTACCACTGCATGCTCTTTATGTATTAATCCATTACTTGATTAATTAATGTGGTTCCTCATAAGAGCAAAGATTGCAGAGACGGATAAAAGCCTTAGTCAAAGGTGGCTAAGTTATTCTTATAATTTTAAAATTTTAATTATGTATATAAAAATTTAATTGAATTTTATTTTATTTGAACTTTTTATATAATCTAGCATCATCATTAAATAACAAATATTTAGTTGTAACTTAGTGGATAAAACTTTATTGATAAATTTTAGATTCAAATCTCACCCACCATATTTTGTGCATTTTAATTACAGCTACTACTATCAAAATTTTATAATTCCACCCTCAAAGAAGCGAAAAAATCTATAGAGAAGCCTAAAAATGTTGAAATTGCAGTTTTGTTTTCATACAATTTATGATATTTTTAATTTTTTTAATTTTGATTTTATTGTCTGTACATTTTATAAAGTCAAAACAACGATGTCAATATCTTTATCCAAAGAATACTTACTAATGTCACAATACACATGGGACCCGCAAACAGTGTGATCGCTTGTTATAAGACGCTGCATAGACGTTCACCGCACAAACAAACCAAAAAAGCACTGAAAGAGAATTGTGGGTGATGTTAACTGATACCTATGAGTCCAGAGCTAATGAAGAGCCGTCGATTTCCATCTGAATCAGGGATCTGTATTGATGGAAGCAAATCTACGCAGTGGGTCAGGTTGGAAGTTGGATTGGTACGTACACCAATTAATTTTGCGCTAGCTGATAACTATGCTCACCCACTTGAACACTTACAGCGTACATGTCAGCATCGGATGCCTTTGTAACTTTAGTTTTGCTCCTGACCCCATCTGTCACGACCCACATTTAGGCCTCTTTTATGTTTCCCTTTCTGGTTTCGTTCGTCCGTTATCAAAAGGCCTTATTTGGTTACTAACAATGAATGTCTTTTGTGTCTATCTCTTATTTTTAAATGAATAACACTACTACTAATTCAATAGATAAATATTTTAGTAGATAATATCTACTTTTGAGTGAGGCTATGGGACAATGCATAGTGTGGATTGATTCATACTATAGATCAATATTTTTGTTTTCAAAGTTTAAATAATCGATTTGAAATATTCAACATGATCTTTATTTGAAAATGTATTTTCTTACTAAATTTTACATGTTTTAGAATTATTTTACTATTTTTTTATGTGAGTAAGAAATCATTATTTTTGAATGGTCTGCAATTTTTAGATCAAGTGATTTACTACTTGTATAAGAAATAGTAAAAGAAAATTGTAAAAAATGTAAATTTTGATCTACATGTACATTTTCATATGTATATGCGGATCTACTGCCGCTCTCAAAATGTCATACAGTCTCATATATGTAGATTTGAATATGTGGCTGCATATATGAACCGTATAATTGGTCATGCGGATCCATAATATTCCATGCGGACTAGAAAAGAATTGAGTTGAGGGAGGTTTGAACCTTTCACCTATATGAATATGGTAAAGAGCACAAATTACTAGGTTAGACAACTCTTATGATATAAATTGGTTTTATTTTATTTATATTCCTTAAACAATGCACATTAAAATTGCATATGTACTTTCGCATACAAATCTGCACATGCGTCCATATACTGCATATGCAGTATGCAGTGGCCTTCTGTATGCAAAAACAAAAATGCATTTTGAAGCATTAGTTTTAATCAACTATTTAAATTTTGAGAACAGAGATAGGGGTGGGCAAAATAGCTCGAACTCGTAACTCGCTCGTAACTCGCTCATTTACAGCTCGCTTTAACTCGATCATTTATAACTCGAGTTCGCTCCAACTCGAGTTGGCTGGCTCGTTTAATAAATGAGCTGAGTTTGAGCTCACCCCAACTCGCTCATTTATAACTCGAGTTACACAGTATTGATCACAATAAATTCCAGAAATCCAGACCCTGTAACTAAACCCAAATCCCTCAGACCCTCATGGAACCGATTAGTTTTTGTTAAGCTGTTTTTTATGCATATGAAGTTGTTGGATACTACTCCCTTTGACCACATGAAAAAGAATTCATATCACCTAAAGTAACTCAAATTTCGATTTTAGATCAGCACCTATTAAACTGGTTAAATGAGTTATAAACGAGTTGTGAGCCAACTCGAGTTGATAACGAGCTGAGTTCGAGTTGGCTCTATAGCTCGTGATTACCATCCTAACTCGAGTTGGCTCGCTTGTTTATTTAATGAGCTGAGTTCGAGTTGGGAGTAACTCGCTCAAACTCGGCTCATTTACAGTCCTAAACAGAGATAATCTATAGTATGGCTCAATCCACGCCATACATAGTACACATTCCTTTCGACAGCTATTAAATGCAAGCAAAAAAATTCCCAAACAAAGAGCAAAGAAGTTGAAGCATAAATACGTGAACGTATGTGTTTTGACCGAATTATGAACGCATACGTTCACAATTAAAATGTACACTTCTTTGTCCATATTTGGAAAAAAAAATTAGTTGCCTAAAATTCATCAGTTAAATTAAAATTAATAAGATTCAGTGTGGCAAAAGGAATCTGAAGATCTATTTTTTTTTTCAGTTTTATGTAACATTTTTTTTTTTGTCTTCTTATTTGTTTTCTCAGTAAAAGCAAACAAATGTTGGACATGGTAATTCATTTATTAATTTATTTAAATATATACATATAATTCTAAGTTGAGGAGAGTTCAAATGCCTTCATTTTTTATGTCTCTATCATGCCTCTATTTTTAAAAATTTTAATAACTCAAAATTTAAAACTTAAAAGTCAAAATAAAACTGTTAGATATGATCTATATTATTTTATCTATGCACATATAAAAAATTATGATATTTCAACTTTGTTTTGGTTGTCATTAAGAGCTTGTAAAAACGTACTAATTTGGATAATTAATTTCTAGACGTTAATTTTCAACTTATTAATTGCCGTTAACCATCAAAAAAAAAAATTCAACTTATTGATTCACATAAAAACAAAACCGAAATGTGATAATTTTTTTATGAACACAGAGAGAAAATAACATAGATCACATCTAACGGTTTTAGTATGAAGTTTATGATTTAAATTCTGAGTTATTAATGTTTTAAAAATAAAAACATGGTGGAGGCACAAAAAATGAAGGCATTTGAACCCTCCTCTTCCCGAGATTTTTATTTTTACCCAAAAAAAATAAAAATTAATATATTTAACCAAGTTTTTGAAAAAATTAAATTTTTACCCAAACCGTAAATATTATTTACGGTTTGAAACTTTTTTTTTTATTTTTTTTTTAGAGAAAAATAGCTAAAATGCTGAAATGAAATATAACACAAAAAAATCGAATTGTTTTTTAAAATATTTGTTAGAAAATACGCTACGAATAGGGCCGATTTTGTGCTAAAATACGGTAAATTACAATAATTATGCCAAAAGACATGACGTCTGTTTAAATACAAACCCTAAAACAGAAAATATATATAAAAGATACATCAAAGACCCTAAAAACTCTAAATTATAAAGAAAGGTCCAAAAGTCCATGAAGGAAGACTCGGATCGCGAATCTGAGCCCGCAAAATGGGCAAAATAGATCATAGATCGGTTTTGGATCCGGTTTTGGGTTGTGGAGTTCCTGTCAAAATTTCAGCCCGATCCGACGGACGGATCAAAAGTTACGCTCCTTTTCATGAAGCATGCGCAGGCCCATATTGCATCATTTCCGATTAAGATTTTCAATTCTATTCTTCAATCTACGTAGCTCAGTAAATTAGTTATCTAATGAACTTGTAGAATACCAATTTTTATTATTTTTTGAAATTTTTTTACTATTTTTTATGATTTATGAAAGATGCCACAAAATCGGCCCAATTCATACGTAATTTAGCGTAATTTACCGTATTTTAGCATAATTCTACATAATTATTGTAATTTCAGCATTTTAGTAAATTTACCGTATTTTGGCATAATTATTGTAATTTACTGTATTTTAGCACAAAATCGGCCCTATTCGTAGCGTATTTTCTAACAAATATTTTAAAAAACAATTCGATTTTTTTGTGTTATATTTCATTTCAGCATTTTAGCTATTTTTCTCTTAAAAAAAAAAAAGTTTCAAACCGTAAATATTATTTACGGTTTGGGTAAAAATTTAATTTTTTCAAAAACTTGGTTAATTATATTAAAATATATTTTTTTTTGGGTAAAAATAAAAATCTCGGCTCCTCTTCTAAGTTTCTTTCTTGTTATGAGGCACAATGTCAAATGAATAAAACGTAGGCTTATATTGTCCAAAATTTAGTTAGAGGGGACTGAAACTTAAAATGTACAAATATTAATTTGTGGTTAGTGGGACTTGAACCAAAGACCTCCCAAGAACAAAATAGAGTCTTAACCACTAGACTACAAATACACATCTAACATTTTATAAGGGGACTAAATTATATAAAAAATTAAAAGAAATAAAAAATTAATTAAATTTCAACATACGTGATTAAAATTTTTAAAATCATGAGGTGGCTTAGCACCCTTGGGCATAGTGTAGATCCGCCCCTGCATTTTCGTAATAATTAAACGTCAACATTAGCTGGACAAGTTGCAACGGAAAAATAAATTTCTTCGTTTGTCGGGTACAGGTTGTTTGTTGCTATCTTGTTCCGCATTTATTTTTCTTTTGATATTTCCTGTTCAATGGTTTATCCAGATTAGGATTGATGTTACGGTTACACATCAAGAATTTCTCCATTTGTACTCAAACAGGATATGTACATTGTACCTATTCCAGTTTTCCATGGGAATAACGTAAGAAATCTAAGAGCTTGTTTGGCTAATTATAGAATATATTTTTCCACAATAAATTTACAAAGTATATTTGTAGGACCCTAGAAGTTTAATTAATTCAGCAAATCTGTGCATCTGACTGGAATAATTCAATATATAATAAACAGAGGAATATAAAAAGGCGAATTATATATTTATTCTTCAAATACAACAATTATTATCATGTTTAACAAAAAAATATTTTCGAAAAGAAAAAGATGCAAGAGGCCGGGGTCCTCATCATTTAAAGGAAAATGTTCTTTAATATGTGGTCAAATAATATTGGTCTGTATGCTTTAAAACTTTATGTGTGAGTGTATATTTTTATCCTTACATTAATATTTGTGCTGTTTTTAATTTTCTTTTTCTTTTTGAGAAGCTTAGCGGGCCTAAATTATCAACAGGCTCTCCAAGAACGTTGAAAATTCGTCCGAGGGTTGTGTTCTACTTTGTTAATCTAGATAGCATCAACTACTAGAATAAATTGGCTTAAGCCACGAGACTCCGGTTTATAAAAGGAGATGTACTATTTCAGTAAAAATGATATATAGAGAGAGAGAGAGTTGGGCTATATTGCATTACAATGTATATGTCTTCTTATACATTGGACTATAAATCGTAGATTTTAATTTTCAAACAACCAATCCAAACCATTCAATTTAATATCCATATTAAAATGTGCTTGGAGACAAAATTTTATATTTTTTGAAAATTATTTGCTATTTTTTTAGAATTTTTGAAAATTATTGTTTTTCTATGGTCCAGAAATTTCTGAAAACAACGATTTTAAAAAATTCTAAAAAAATAGCAAATAATTTTCAAAAAATATAAAATTTGGTCTCCAAGCACATTTTAACGTGGAAGTAGAGAAGGAGTAGAGTAGTAGTGGTCAGATCCGACTAATGTGGAAGTGCCTTCTCACAAGGCGGCGTCGGCACAGAGAGCCACAAAGGTGGAGCGAATGAGCAGCGGCCATATCCGACCAAAGCAAAAGTGCATTCTCACAAGACGGCAAGAAGAGCCGCGGAGGTGGAGGAGAGCCACAGAAGTGGAGTATGGTGGTGGAGAGGGGAGGGTTGTTTTTAATTAGCCGACTCTCCAATGTGATGAGAAATTAAGTGATACTACTAGCTACCTTGAATCTCTTCCGTGGAATTTTATGTATGTATGTAATTACGCTCAACAAATTTGTGGTTCCACTAAAATTTTGAGATTTAAATGGTTAAATCGAACAGATAAATTTAATTTACATATCAAAATCTTATAGGAAATTAAATTAATGTATATTAAGATTTTCTTTTACTAATTTTGGATAAGGAGAATTTAAAAAATTCTAGATTTCTAGTTACGAAGTTATTGACAAGCTTCTAAAATTATAAAAGTTTGATTTCCTACAAGATTTAAAAGCGTCCATTTCAATCTCAAAATCAAGATTTGTCGAGTTTTATATTTAAAAATGCCAGTGTACGTTATAACTTCAAATTTTGATTTTTATATATAAAATGTAAGTCTGAGCCTTCATGTGGATCTACATATAAAAATATTGTTGGAAAAATAAATTTATATTTTTTTTTAAAAATGTACTATTTCATAAATTCTAGAACTATCTAGTAGAATTGGTTGTCATATTAAAAAATATTAAAATAATAAGATTTACTTTTTACAAAATTTAGATTTATAAATCGAATAAAGTATCAAGATTATAGAATCCATCGAGTCGCTCTAGTTCGAAAACTCAAATAAATATCTTTTATGAACATTGAAATTAAAAAGATTTAGATCTCTATCTTTCTTTAAATTAATGAGAGAGAACGGTGCTCTAGCTGTATGTATAGCTAGTGTTTGGCAAATACCCCCACGGGTCAGACCCGTGCCCGCCCTGCCCGTGCTCGTGCACGGGTTTTGCACGGGTACACGGGTTCAACGGGTTCAACGAGTACGGGTCGAGAAGGGACGGGTACGGATTTTTTTAAAATTTACCCGTGATACCCGTCCCGTTTCAAACCCGTACCCGCCCGTACCGACCCGTGGACCCGTATTACCCGTACCCGTACCCGTACCCGAATATCCGTGCCCGCCTACCCGTGCCCGCCTACCCGTACCCGAACCCGAACCAGAACCAGAACCCCTGTACCTTTTTTTTTTTTTTTTTTTTGAAATTCGAATTTTTTTCCCCCCAACCCCAGCCAGCCCCCTCCCCCCCCAGATTTATTTTTGAAATTCGAATTTAAGTAATTAGATTTATTTGTGAATAGGTTAGATTTTATTTTTCAAATTCGGATTTATTTTTAATAGGTTAAATAAGTATGTTATATTTATTTTTTGAATATGTTAAGTAATTAGATTTATTTGTGAATAGGTTAGATTTTATTTTTCAAATTCGGATTTATTTTTAATAGGTTAAATAAGCATGTTAGATTTATTTTTTGAATATGCCAAGTAATTAGATTTATTTTTGAATATGTTAGATTTTATTTTTCAAATTCGGATTTATTTTTAATATGTTAAATAAGTATGTTATATTTAGTTTTTGAATATGCCAAGTAATTAGGTTTATTTGTGAATAGGTTAGATTTTATTTTTCAAATTCGGATTTATTTCTAATAGGATAAATAAGTACCGAATTTTTTATTAATATCCAAAAAATAAATTAAATTACAAAAAATAACCATGTTGGGGTCGAAATTCGGAATTTACCCAAACCGGAAAATTTTTTTCCGAACTAAACGTCTAAGTTTGGAAAAAAAATTTCCGGAAACTCAACGTCTAAGTTCGGAAAAAAATTTTCCGAACTTAATATTTTTTTTTTTTTTTTTTTTTTTTACAGATTTCGGAAAAAAAAATTTCCGAACTTAAATTTTTTTTTTTTCTTTTTTAACAGATTCCGGATAATTTTTTTTTCAAAACTTAACAAATTTTTTTTCCGATCTTGACAAAGTTTTTTTTTAAAGAAAAAATAGCTAAAATACTGAAATCTAACACTAAAAAATCGAATTATTTTTTAAAAATTTCAAAATAGTGTAGAATAATTTAGAAATTATCAAAATAGCTAAAATACTGAAATCTAACACTAAAAAATAGAATTGTTTTTTTAAATATTTGTTAAATTAATTTAAAAAATTTCAAAATGGTGTAGAATAATTTAGAAATTATCAAAATAGCTAACATGCTGAAATCTAACACTAAAAAATCGAATTATTTTTTTACTACGAATAGGGCCGATTTTTGTGCTGAAATACGGTAAATTTACTAAAATGCTGAAATTACAATAATTATGTAGAGTTATGCTAAAATACAATAAATTACGCTAAATTACGTATGAATGGGGCCTATTTTGTGACATCTTTCATAAATCATAAAAAATAAAATAAAAATTCCAAAAATAATAAAAATTGATATTCTAAAAGTTCATTACATAAATAATTTACTGAGCTACGTAGATTGAATAATATAAATGAAAATCTTAATCAGAAACTTCAACTGAAGTTTTGAGGCTCTTCCCTTTGTTTTTTGGCGATTCTTAATTCAGAAAATTGGCAAAGACAGTCCGAACGCATGTGCATTTTTGCAAGCTTTCCGAAAAGTGGTCATTTGCTGAAATCGGACACTCGAGCGCCGTTTTATGGCCGTTTGAAGTTTCGTCGTCGTTTTTTCGCCTTCTCAGGAAAGATAGCATCCCTATTTGTACGTTTAGAATATCAATTTTTATTATTTTTGGAATTTTTATTTTATTTTTTATGATTTATGAAAGATACCATAAAATAGGCCCCATTCATACGTAATTTATCGTATTTTAGCATAATTCTACATAATTATTGTAATTTCAGCATTTTAGTAAATTTACCGTATTTCAGCACAAAAATCGGCCCTATTCGTAGTAAAAAAATAATTCGATTTTTTAGTGTTAGATTTCAGCATGTTAGCTATTTTGATAATTTCTAAATTATTCTACACCATTTTGAAATTTTTTAAATTAATTTAACAAATATTTAAAAAAACAATTCTATTTTTTAGTGTTAGATTTCAGTATTTTAGCTATTTTGATAATTTCTAAATTATTCTACACTATTTTGAAATTTTTAAAAAATAATTCGATTTTTTAGTGTTAGATTTCAGTATTTTAGCTATTTTTTCTTAAAAAAAAAACTTTGTCAAGATCGGAAAAAAAATTTTCTGGAATCTGTAAAAAAAAAAAAAAAAAATTTGTTAAGTTTTGAAAAAAAAATTATCCGGAATCTGTTAAAAAAAAAAAAAAAAAAATTTAAGTTCGGAAATTTTTTTCCGAAATCTGTAAAAAAAAAAAAAAAAAAAATTTAAGTTCGGAAAATTTTTTTCCGAAATTTGTAAAAAAAAAAAAAAAAAAAAAATGTTAAGTTCGGAAAAAAATTTTCCGAACTTAGACGTTGAGTTTCCGGAAAAAAATTTTCCGAACTTAGACGTTTAGTTCGGAAAAAAATTTTCCGGTTTGGGTAAATTCCGAATTTCAGCCCCAACATGGTTATTTTTTGTAATTTAATTTATTTTTTGGATATTAATAAAAAATTCGGAATAAGTATGTTAGATTTAGTTTTTGAATATGTTAAGTAATTAGATTTATTTGTGAATAGGTTAGATTTTATTTTTCAAATTCGGATTTATTTTTAATAGGTTAAAATAAGCATGTTATATTTATTTTTTGAATATGCCAAGTAATTAGATTTATTTTTGAATAGGTTAGATTTTATTTTTCAAATTCGGATTTATTTTTAATAGGTTAAATAAGTATGTTATATTTAGTTTTTGAATATGCCAAGTAATTAGATTTATTTGTGAATAGGTTAGATTTTATTTTTCAAATTCGGATTTATTTCTAATAGGTTAAATATGTTAGATTTAGTTTTTGAATATGTTAAGTAATTAGATTTATTTGTGAATAGGTTAGATTTTATTTTTCAAATTCGGATTTATTTTTAATAGGTTAAATAAGCATGTTAGATTTATTTTTTGAATATGCCAAGTAATTAGATTTATTTTTGAATAGGTTAGATTTTATTTTTCAAATTCGGATTTATTTTTAATAGGTTAAATAAGTATGTTATATTTAGTTTTTGAATATGCCAAGTAATTAGATTTATTTGTGAATAGGTTAGATTTTATTTTTCAAATTCGGATTTATTTCTAATAGGTTAAATAAGTATGTTAGATTTAGTTTTTGAATATGTTAAGTAATTAGATTTATTTGTGAATAGGTTAGATTTTATTTTTCAAATTCGGATTTATTTCTAATAGGTTAAATAAGCATGTTAGATTTATTTTTTGAATATGTTAAGTAATTAGATTTATTTTTGAATAGGTTAGATTTTATTTTTCAAATTCGGATTTATTTTTAATAGGTTAAATAAGTATGTTATATTTATTTTTTGAATATGCCAAGTAATTAGATTTATTTGTGAATATGTTAGATTTTATTTTTCAAATTCGGATTTATTTCTAATAGGTTAAATAAGTATGTTAGATTTAGTTTTTGAATATGTTAAGTAATTTTCATTTATTTTTTAATCTATTGTTTTCAAATAATTCAGTATATTTTTAAAGTAACTGATTTAAGAAATTTTTTATTTATATTTTATTGTTTTAAAGTAATTGATTTAAAATATTTTAAAGTAATTGATTTAAGAAATTTTTAATTTATATTTTATTGTTCAAAATTTAAAGTAATTGATTTAAGCAATATTGTTTTAAAATAATTCGTAACTTTGATTTTGATTTTAGTATCACAATAATTATTGAGTTCAAATATGCAATCATGTTAAATGAATTTTGATTTGTATTTTATTGGTTTAAAAAGAAAACAGAAAAAAAACAGAAAAAAAAACAGCAGCGGAGCAGCTCAGGCAGCAGCCTAAAAAACAGAAAAAAAAAACAGCAGCAGGAAAAAAAAAAAAAAAAATTTACCCGCCCGGACCAGACCCGTTCTACCCGGACCTAAACCCGCTTACCCGTGACCCGTGTTGCCCGTGACCCTTGTTGCCCGTGACCCGTGTTGCCCGGGGGGTTTGAGAGGGGCCGGGTAGGGTTTTTCAAAAAAATACCCGTGCTAACCCTTCCCGTGTCGCCCGTGACCCACGTTACCCGTGACCCGCGTTGCCCGTGACCCGTCCCGGGTTTTGCCCGTGCCCGCCTGCCCTTACCCGTTTGCAAAACACTATGTATAGCTAAAAGCAATACCATCCATCATCAATCCCAAAGAATTTCATAGAAGAACAAAAGTACTCTGGCAGTGTACCATTAGATCAAGTCCCTGCCATAGTCACTAGTCACTACTCCAAAGGGCAACGTCTATATATAAAGAATCAACTACGGCCAACCAACCAATCCCTGGTCAGGAGATGCACACAATCACGAATATATATATATATAGAGAGAGAGAGAGAGAGAGAGAGTATCTGGCAGCCACTGCAAGTTTTTCAAAGAGAGAGAGAGAGAGACGTAGAGGGAGACAGAGAGAGCCCTAGGCAGCCTCTGCCAGGATTTTCAAAAAAAAGAGAGACAGAGAGAGAGAGAGAGAAGAGGACGGGAGAGACGTAGAGAGAGACACATAGATGGTCACATTCCTATCTATCCACTTGACTGATGGCAACAGAACAGATGCATGAAAACTAGAGATCCAAAGAAAGAAAAGCAGGACAAATAAAAGCGAAAAGAAAGAGATGGTGGGATGTTGTGTAATACTATCATATATTGTTATATATGTAGCAACTACAACACAGAATTCAGCCGAAATTTTTATTTATAGCATAAAGAGTTCCAGCAGCCCCTATATATAGCATTGGGGGTTGCATAGGTGTTTGGTGACCCCGGGGGCGCAGGGGCATATTACCTATCTAAAAAATAGTAAAAAAATTCAAAAAATGTAAAATTTGATTTGCAAGTACGTATTCATTTTATAATCATGTTGAACGGTTTGGATCAACCGTTAGAATTTTGAAAACTCAAATATTGAGCCGTAGCACGGACCAAACCATGCTATGTATAGTACCGTAGCCTCACTCTATTAAATATACTATATATAGTAATCACAACTTCACAAGCTCTTAAATTGGCTAACTGAAATATTTTTTTAGTCCATATCATTTATGACGGTTGTTATACAAAATGATAAAAATGTAATACAAAATATAAATATATATATGAGGAGGGATCCGATTACACCTTTTTTGGTGACACACTTTGACACATACCATTTTCAAAGTCCAAATAGTTGATTCAAACCATTCAACATGATAGATATATTAAAATGTGCTTGGAGATCAAATTTTACATTTTTTTTGAATTTTTTTGCTATTTATTAAGATGGTTACAAAAATCGTTGTTTTCAGACCATTGAAAAACAACGATTTTGTAACCATCTTAATAAATAGCAAAAAAATTCAAAAAAAATGTAAAATTTGATCTCCAGGTACATTTTAATATGGTGATCATGTTGAACGGTTCTGATCGACTGTTTGGATTTTGAAATCGCAAAATTGACCTATATAAAAAACGGTGTCATGATGTGTTACCAAAAAAGGTGTAATTGGATCCCTCCTCTATATATATATAGGACAATTATATATTTAGACCTTTTCAATTCTCTTGAAATTTTAATCCTAAAATCCACACACATACATATATAAAACATAATAATTAACTAGAGTACGTAACAAGGCCCACTATAGTTGTGTTAAAACAAAATAATTAACTAGAGCAATACCCAAAACAGGGCTTGAAAAAAGAAATTAAAAATAAAAAAAAGGCTCAAGCTTATACACATGTTTGTGCCGATCAATATTATAAAATCTGAAGTTGAAGGATGATGTGCAGAAAGAAGAGCACATAGAATTGATGGAGAAGTTGACATTAAAATGCGAAAGTAAAAATTAAGGGTATATGCATGTGTGACAATCGCAAAGCTTAATTAATCATGTAAGATGCATGAGAAGAGTCATACACAACCATACTAATTAAAGTACGTATAGAGATGAGAACTTAGTTAAACGACTACAGGAGTACAGCCGTACAGGTCATGCATTAGGAATAAAAAAATAATGACAAAGTGAGCGATGTAGCATAGTTGGGAGTTGGGAGTTGGGACCACTAAAATGCTCAAGTGGTATCGTCTTTAAATAGTATAATTCCACTTAAACAATTAACATTACTATTTTTTTTCAACATATCACCTAAAAAAATTAAATATATGGACAATTTTAACCCTCTTTATTCTTTAAGTATCTTTTTTAATGTTGTGACCATTTATTAATCATTTGATTTTTTATAATTGCTATACATTAACATATGTACTTTTCTATTTTCTTCTGATAGTGCATTAAATATGTATCCCTTCCAATGACTACAAATCTTTTGTTTTCATTGGTTATCATTTCATAACATTAATGAAGAAAAAATTAACGAGCTATCATCAACAACCTGAAGGGATTTTTTTTTCGAAATGATATTGAGAAAGTTTATGGAACATTTTATCAATTTAAGTTTATTGTATACAATTTTTCAAATTTTAGTTTGATCCAGGTATACTATTTATTATAGTGTTAGATGGTACTTGTTTATTTTAGTTTTTTTTTTTCATCATCAGCCGACTGTCAAGATTATTCATGATATAATCATTTAATATGCTTTCTTATAATCAATTTACATTCAATTTCTATAAGTAATCATGTCATTTTTTTAGTGATTTTTGTGAAAATAAAGTTGAAATGTTAATTCTCAAAATAACTTTTTTTTCAAAAACAGACTGTCAAATCAAACCTGTGGAGCTGGGTAAAATAATTTAATATACAATGTTGATAGACTTTCAATAATATAATAAAATCCTTCATTCTTGTAATATCTTTAAAAGTCTTAAATTAAGATGTTACGAGATATAATAAATGAATACGACAAAATATTGACTTATTTTTAAACCTAACTTTCAAGAAAAGAAAATCATATAATAATATATGAGAGAGAAGCAGCTTTTAAAGAGAATAATTTAATTTTAAAAAAAATAAAGAAAGAAAATTTTATAACAATGTATGGAAGAGAAGTTATTTTTAAAGGAAAAAATTAATGAAAGGTAAAACTGTCTAATAAAAAGATTATTAGTGTTAATATCATCACTTTTTATTAACTTCTTTCAATTTCATATTGTTAATAGTGTCTAAAAAATTATAGCGGCATTATAACGAATTATATAGAACCTCGGAAATTATAGAAACACTTTATTTCCATCCATATATAATTGAAGGTGCTAATTGATACTTGATCAATTAGGTACATAATCTGATTTCATATCATAAGATTTTATTAGATATGAGTAGATAAAAGTAAATAAGATTAGGATCTTATGTGTATATAAGTTTTAATGGAATTTTTTGTTAGGCTAATATATACCATACATACCTTCTCAAATAAAAGGAAGATAATTAAAGGGTATTTTTTTTTTCCATGAACAATGTGACAAGTTTATTCCTAGAACGAAATCCGGTTATAATAAACAGCAAAAATAAGATCTTCATTGATGAATTGATCATTAAAGCAAATAATCAGATCTCATATATATATCACAAGATTTTATTAAATTATATATCACAATATTTTCTTAAATTGAGGGGCTATGTATATAAAAGTAAACTAGTATCGTGCTCGTGCATTACAACGGGACATATTATAAGAGAACAAAAATAATCACATACAATATACAATATGACATATTTTTATTAAAAAATTAGACTAATGACAAATAATATTTTTTAAATGACATATTAAATGAAATCTACACGTAAATGACATTTCTTAAATGATGTATTAAGTGACATATATTTTTTTTGAACTTTTTGACATATTTTTATAAAGAAATCTCAAACAATATGACATACTAAATGACAAATAACATTTCTTAAATAATATAAAAAATAGAAAGAATGAAGACATGGCCATCAATATCAATCAATTAAAAAAAAATTAAATGACATTTAAAAAATAGAAAGAAATCAAGACCAATCAGAAAGATGACACAATTTGCATATAGAGAGTACATGTGGCGAGTACATGTCGAAATTAATTTAGACTTCTACACATAAAAAAACATAAAATCATAATATTTGATCGAAAGATTGATATTCAATCTGAAATTTCATTTTTTAATCAAAGGCCGTAAATTTCATTTTTTAGATCGAAAGATTGATATTTAATCTGAAATATTCAATCCGAAATTTCATTTTTTAATCCGAAATTTGTTCGTAGGCCATGGAACAAACGGTTTGGTTTTCTGATTTTCAAAGTCCAAACAGTAGATCCAAACCGTTAGATATTCAATCTATGTTAAAATCAGCTTGGAGACCAAATTTTACACTTTTTGAAATTTTTTTACTATTTATTAAGATGGTTTGAAAATCGCTGTTTTTCAATGGTGCAGAAGTTTAATAAAATCAGTGATTTTCAAACCATCTTAATAAATAGTAAAAAAATTTCAAAAAATGTAAAATTTGGTCTCCAAGCTGATTTTAATATAGATTGAATATCTAACGGTTTTGATCGACTGTTTGAACTTTGAAAATCAGATAACCAAACCATTTATTTCATGACCTAGGAACAAACGTTTGTATCTTAGTCACTCTATAATATAATAGATGGCCCATTATTATGCAATTCACATTCTACAATAAGTTAAAATGGCAGAGAATATTTGGTTCACGAACCCTACTTTCTTTACTACATAGCTCCTCTCATCTACACCCTAACTACCAAACAAAGAAAGGAAAATAAAACCCAGATGCAAAACAAAAGAAGAAGCTGGTCCCATTCTTGTTAAAATCCAACCTAAAGATAACCCCACATGCAGTATACCCTGTTCAATGTCACATTACTATCTCAATCTCACCAGATGAAGAACATTCAAAACGTCTCATAGATTTCTCTCAACCCCCTGCCTCCTCTATAGAGCTAAGAAAACCACACAAACATGAGTGAACAAGAGACAACTCATAATTTCATGGATACCAGCACCGGCGCTGTAGCAGGTGCCAGCATAGACTCATTCTCACAACTCCCGTTCATCCGAAGCACCTCGGCACGGGACAAGCAACCAACAAACAACACTGGAAGCACATCTCTTCGTCTCTTTGGGTTCGACTTCCCCAGAGAAACCTCCAGCAACGAACCACGAGATCAAGAAGAGAACACTTCTAACAAAGAAACCAAATCTGATAACAACACCAGCGTGTCATCCGCAAGTAATGAAACCACGGCTGGTCGAAAGTTCGAATGCCACTACTGCTGTCGTAACTTCCCAACCTCACAAGCCCTTGGAGGGCACCAAAACGCACACAAGCGGGAGAGGCAACAAGCGAAGCGGGCCCAATTTCAAACCTCCATGTCAACAGAAGGGCAGATGTACAGCCCCTTCACCTATTATCGTCTTGGGTCGATGCCATCTGCAGCCCGCTTTGAATCGACAACAGTGCCGCCGCATTATCCTTCATGGGTACCCAGTACATCCTATCTCAGTCCAGGTACAAGATTCTATGGTGGATTAGGGTCCGTATCTGAACCGATTAATGGCAACCCGGTGAGTGGCACTTGGAGATTGCCGGGACATGGAGCTTTCGGTGGGTTCGGCTCTACACATCATGACCGTCCAATGGCTTTGCCTTTGGTGGGAGGAGGTGATCCAAAGGCTGTTGTTGGTTCCTCGTTTTCTCCTACTGCTTCTTCAAGTAATTTGGTTCCAGAGAGAGGGGTGATGGATGGGGTTAGTTTGGACCTACACCTATAGTCGTCATGGAAGTAAATTAAATTGAACAGAAGTATGTTGATTTATTCCTATTAATTTTCCTCTTAATTTCCTCTCCTCCTTTGTGATGTCAGGATATTCTCAAGGTTAATATTTTTTTTTATTAATTGAGGTATTGACGCATTATTTCTTCTGTTCCTTCTAATGTTCTTTAATTATAGCTTGCAATTTCTTCAATTTGAACACACCATAATTTTCTATTGAAAAAGTCAAAAAGTATGACTGGAAAAGATTAGTATTTTTATTTTGATTATTTTAAAATTATTAACTATCATCTATAGCTTGATTCCTTCTATATATGAGACTCTCATGATGGTTTTCCTTGGATTTTCTTTTTTCTAATTTCCAGTATATATGACATGAAAATTTGAGAACATAATGTTTTCCGGAGGAAATTTTTCATGAAATTGATTATTTCCAATATTCATGCAACTATTGCCACATTTATAACATCTTTCATTCCCTTATTTTGCTTACCTTTTTTGGCAGGACAACCAAAGAAAGATTTATAAGGTTTTCAAGATGGCGGACATAGTTAGGTCAAATTAAGATACAATTAATTATCTATATCAAAATCGGCTCACAATCTTGAGGTTTTATTCTTTCTTCCCCGCCTTAATGAAAATTCTTCTTTCTTAATTGATCATTATCAGATACGATATATATATATGTCTTAAATTTCTTTATGGTTAGGAAATACTAAAGTTGAAGTAGCATATAAGCTTGCACGATCAACTTAAGCAAATTATGGAAAAGGTTAGCATAGAATTCAGGTTCATTAAAATTCAGAATCTAAAAGATTGTCTTAATTTTGGGGATTGATCTTCAGTCCCATAAAATTATTAATGATTGTAGCATGCTTTTTGTTTTGCCCAAATCAATATCCTTGTTGAGTGCGGTAGCATATGTACTTCACTTTTTCACTAGACGTACTACATGCAGGACCATTCTGTCAACACATATCGGACTGCTTTAAGAATCGTACCATAGAAAGAAACACAGAAGAAGAAATTTCTTGAGTATTTACATTATAATTTATGTAAGTCACAATAATATTACATTGTGTTAATATTATTTCAGTGGAAAACTGTCGGTGCACCATAATAGTCTTACTTCACGTCTATATCTTCAATTTCAAAGTTCAAAACGTCGATCTGAACCGTTCAAGTTGATCTCCATATTAAATTGTACCTAGAGATCAAATTTTAGAATTTTTAGAATTTTTTTACTATTTTTTTTAGAATTTTTTAAAATCACTTATTTTCAGAAAATCACTGCTATAACAAAAAAATTTTGACGTTTTATATATAGCAAGAGCTGATTATTAAATACATTTTCTTTATCTTTTGATATGGTAATATGCATATTACGTATTCAACTGTGCTATGAATTCATATCTCTAATTTTAAAATTCAAATGGTCGAGCCGAACTGTTAAATATGATTTTCATATAAAAATATATTTGGATATTATTTTTTTAAATGAGGAGGGTTAAAATGCCTTTAATTTTTGTGCCTCAATCATGCCATCATTTTTAAAAACTTTAATAATCCAAAATTTAAAATTTAAAAGTCAAAATAAAACCGTTAGAAGGAATCGAAATTATGACATTCCAACTTTATTTTGTTTGTCATCTAGAGTTGTAAAAATGTATTAATGTGGATAACTTCTAGACATTGATTTTTCAACTTATTAATTCACATAAAAACAAAATCGAAATATGATAGTTTTTTATGAGCACATAGTGAAAATAACATAGATCACATCTAACGGTTTTATTTTGACATTTATTTTTTAAAATTTTGAGTTATTAACGTTTTAAAAATGAAGGCATGGTGGAGGCAAAAAAATAGAGGCAGTTGAACCTATATAGAAAAAGTATAATAAATTATAAATATTATAAAATTGGTCTACAAATACATTTTCATATGAAAATCATGTTGAAAGATTTACATATGTAGAGTTAAGTACAATGAACGGAGTTAATTGATCCCCATTTTAAAAAAAAAATTGTATTTATGTATGATTTTTTATATAATTGAGAGTAAAATGTTATAAATATTGTAAATTT
Source organism: Carex kokanica (assembly GCA_025461125.1). NCBI lineage: Eukaryota > Viridiplantae > Streptophyta > Magnoliopsida > Poales > Cyperaceae > Carex > Carex kokanica. Next base: position 1,016,614 of record JAJGRX010000376.1, read on the forward strand.
ACCTACATTCTCAACATGATAATTGAGTAGGGTTAAAATGCATCATTGGTTTTGTGCGCCAACCATACCTCACATTTATATGTCCGTTTTCAAAGTTCAAACAGTCGATATGAACCACTCAACATGGTATCCATATTAAAATGTGCTTAGAGACCAAATTTTATATTTTTTTGGATTTTTTTACTATTTGTTTATATAGGAATAAAATCACTGTTTTTAATGGTTCAAAAGCAGTGATTTTGTACCTATCAAAACAAATAGTAAAAAAATTTCAAAAATATAAAATTTAGTCTCTAAGCACATTTTAATATGGATATCATGTTGAGCGGTTCAGATCGACTATTTGAACTTGGAGAAAAGAGATAGAGATATGAAGTATAGTTTAAGCACAAAACTAATGGTGTATTTTAACTTTTCTCAAATTTTATATGATTAATTAACTCCCAATGTGTGTTTGACCTCATAGTTCGAAAGTTTGATTTCGTCCCTGAGATTCAAATCTTTTATTTGGCCTTTAAAAATAAAATATGAGTTTATGACGCGAGCCGCTTTGTAATATGCATATTACATAGCCTCACTCTTTAACAATAATTTAGTACTATATGTGTAAAAGTTCCCCACATGTTAAAAGTATACGTGAGAAAGAAAGAAAGAAAGAAAGAAAGAAAGAAAATAAAAAATAAAATAACAGAGAGAGAGCAAAAGCAAACCATTTTTTAACCTCGTCACTCAAAGTATAATAAAAGCAAAACAAATTCCTTCTTCATTTTCAGCAGGGTGTTTTTGCAAATAGTTTTGAAAAGAGAAGTGGTAGTAGTATAAATTAGGGGGAATTTCATATATCCCCTTCTAAAACTTCAATATTACGTATTTCCCCCTCAAAAGTTTGTAATAACATATTTACCCTCTAAAACAATAGAAACTCAAATATTTACCCAAAAATAATATAACAGAAAATCTAATACTTAAAAAATATATAACAATGCCAATTATTGAAATATGACCATCATGCCCTCCTTCTTTCTCTCCTTTCTCTCTGTCTGTTCACTTTCTATGTGTGTTCGCTAATTAGCGCCAAACAAAGAAATCTTGGCGCCAAATGCGCGGTAGAGTACCGCTCGAATCCAGCCATAAATTTCTTCTCTCCTTCTCTCCGCCTCATATCTGATCGTCGCCTCTGCCTCTTCTCTGATTGTTTCGCGCCTCTCCGATATGGCATCGGATGAATCGCCCCTCTCTTTGTTTGCTCAGCACAATGTCGATTCCGTGGACTTGGTTGTGAGCGATCTCTCAAGACCTAGATGGGAGAACATACCTGAGTCGCCTGCTATCGAGTAAATTTAGGTTTCAACTTTTTTTTTAATTCGAGTAATTTCAACGATTTCTCTGATATCAGTGGAGACCTAGTAGGTAAAGTTAGTGATTTTTTAATTTCGATTGAGTATTGAAAGGTTTGTATTCTTTGATTTCAATTAAGTACTTAAAAGTACTTTATCAGCAAATGTACCGGTAAGTTGATTTCGGCTTAGGTCAATGAACTCTAGGTCATTGGTCCATTTTGTAATTAGAGACAGGTTGCCCTTGAACTGGTTATTAGACAAGTCGAGAACTGTACAGCTGCCAGTAAGAAGTGGCAATTCACCAGAAAGTGAGTTGCTTGAGAGATTAAGCACTCTTAAAGTAGGAGATGTGATCATGTTAATATGCCCTGTAATATTGTGACAGTCATGTAAAGGTATAAAAAATGAAGTTAAACGAAGTAGAGTAACAAAAGTGAAGTGAATAACAGTAAAGATTGAATTTCCATTAGTACCATAATGCACTTGATATTTTCCCAATTTTGCTAGAAATTCTAGATTAACACAAGCCCTAAATTGAACACTTTAAAAGTACTTTATCAAATCATTTACAAAACATATCTCAAGAACTAAATTGAACAATCAAACAGTAAAGAATTGAACAATTTAGTTATGAGATATCTCATAATTACTTTTAAATTGAACAATTTAGTAAATAGGCTTATGATATTTGAGAAAAGGCAATCTGACCATTTGAGAAAAGGCAATCTCAATATTTATGGATGCCCTTAATAGTTTCTTAAATATGACAATCTTTTTTCTTTTAAATTAGGGTACGAGGAAATCACAAGCACGTAGGAGTAAGAAGTCGAAGCCATGTGATGCCATGAGTTGATAATATTTGATTTTCTAATAGTTGTGATGTCTACTAATTTTTAGTTGTGATTATGATTGCCCGTACTTGCATTTTGTATATTTAAAACTTGTTGCTAATGCATGGTGTTTTTGGAACATAGAAGTAGACATATTTAGGTTATTTTACTTTTTGCTACTTTGAAATAGCTTATGGTGATTGGTTGGTTACATGAAAAGTTATATGAAATCTAATAAAATATAGTTTATATGAAATTGCTTGCTTCGACTAATATATGTTGAATAGAAATTGTTGTTTTGTATATTGTTTACTGGTACGGTTTGAATGGTTTGGAAGATGTCTTTACTTGTACAGTCTGTAGATGTATTCACTGGTACAGTTTGGAAGATGCCTTTATATGTGCTTCAGACAAAAGCATGATGATGTAATGGTGTAATATGTACAAAATTATTTGTCCACTATATTGCATATTGGGGTAAAACTGGAGCGGGTGGTCAAGGGTTTCACATTTTTCATTTTCAAGTGCTATCTAATGTAATCAAATTTTTATGATTGACTTGATGATGAAATTAAAGACTAACGGACTTTACTGACTTTACTGGCAAAAGTCTGATGATGAGCTCAGACAATATCAATTACTGGCAAAAGTCTGATGTAGATACTGACTTTAAAAGTCGGATGATGAAATTGAAGAGTTGGGGTTGGCGCTTAGGTTGTTTGGGGCAATTTATTTTGGCGCTAATTTGAAAGGAGCTAACAGACACAGAGAAATGATAGAAAGAAGGGAGGGGCATAATGGTCATATTTTAATAATTGATATTGTTTAATATATTTTAAGTGTTAAATTTTATTGTTATATTATTTTTGGGTAAATATGTGAGTTTCTATTGTTTTGAAGGGTAAATATGTTATTACAAACTTTTGAGGGGGAAATACGTAATATTGAAGTTTTAGAAGGGGATATATGAAATTCCCCCTATAAATTAAGTACGTATGTTACTAGCTAGTTAGCAAGTTAGTTAGGAAGTGTTTTCTTTTATTTAAGAGACTGTCGACTTTATTTAACAAAGTCTGAGGACTGAGGTACAATTATTTAAAATGGCATGTTGTGCCAGATAACAGAACCATGCTCTGACTTACATGCATGCATGTAATTCAGCTAATTTCAACAACAAAAGAAAATAGTGCTACAATCCTCTAGAACAATTCTGTCTAGAATCTCTCTCTCTCTCTCTCTCTCTCTCTCTCTCTCTCTCTCAGATCTGATAAGAATCTTAGACCTCAGGTGAGCAACTTTACTATTTTCTTTTTTATTATATTATTTTTGAGAAAGACAAAGGTCACGCTTTCAAATTTCATTGAACTAGACATCAGGGGTGCTTATTTGTTAAACAGTGGACTTTTACTAAAAATAGGTTATAAAGAGTGGTACCACTTAGGGCTGCAAACGAACCGAACCAAATCGAATCTGTCCTAGTTTGAATTCGAATTCGAAATAATTTCGAATCAAATCCAGTTCGAAATTGAAATAGATTTCGAACCTGAAAGGCCAGTTCGAATTTGGTTCGGTATAATTCGAACTAGTTCGATTTGATTCAAAATTAGTTCGAAATTCATTGCAAATTCGAAATTCAGTGCAGATTCGAAATTCAATGCAAATTCGTGTAAAAGGCCTAAACAGAGATTAATCTGGGTCATACATACAGATCACAAATTAGGCTAATTTGGGCCGTCGGACAAAGGATTCACAAATTAGGCTAATCTGCCGCCCCCCTGCCACCCCCCGCATAATCCTAAAATCAGGCCCACATACATAACAATTCGAAATTCAGTTAAACTAGGCTGCATATTTTTATACATATGCTTTTCTTGAGGCAATTCAAACTTACTTTTCTAGATCTATCCAACAATTCGATTCAAACTTGGCTGATTTCGAACCTTCAAAATTCGCGAACTATATCGAATCGAACCTGGGCAGGTTCGAATTCGAAATTGAATTAATTTCGAATCGAACTGGTTTCGAATCGAATTTTTTTCGAACTTTTTCAAATCGAACTCGAATCGAATCACGAATCTCGAATTTTTTGTGCACCCCTAGTACCACTTATAAATAAATTCTTGTAAAATTTTGAAAAAAAAATAATTATCATTCTTAGAATCAAGCTATAGTTGCATGGATACCCGTACCAGAAATTTAATTTTATTTAATATATATGCATCAATTACCAACCTAAAATGGCGACATCCGAAAGGCAATTAATATGTCTAATTCGGCACGTGGAATCGAAGAGATCGCTGCAAATGCGCAGTGTGCACCTTTATTTTCTACTCAGTTTGTTACTCCCATGATATCCCATTATCCCCTGTTCTTACCTCAAAACCGTTATAAATTGTGAATTCGGATCCCCCATCAGGGTAGATTTAAGGAATTTTTTTTATAAACCATAATTAATTAATTTTTTTTACGAAACCAACATTACTTTTTTTTTACAAAAACCATAAGAACCGACATATCATTTTGGTCCATTATTTTTTTTTATTCCTGACCGAAATGGTATTTTGGTCCGGTCCCCTTTTTGGATTTTCTGTGGTACTGGTTTCACAAGTTTTCATATGAGCCGCCACAGAAAATCCAAAAAGGAGACCGGACCAAAATACCATTTCGGTCCGGAATAAAAAAAAATAACGGACCAAAATGATATGTCGGTTCTTATGGTTTTTGTAAAAAAAAAAAAGTAAACATGTTGGTTTCGTAAAAATATGTTTTTTAATTATGGTTTATAAAAAAAATTCAAATTTAAGAGGATCAGGGGTAGGGGTAGGTAAGTGTTTATTTTTATGGAAATTTTTTTTTAAACTTAGTGATATTTTATATTTATATTTATTTCTGGATTGAAATAAGATATATTTATGAGTGAGGCTATGGTGCTATGCATAGCACGGATGACTAGTGTACTACGGCTCAATATGGTACTTTTTAAAATCATAACGGTCGATCCAACCGTTCAATGTGATAACCATATGAATATGTACTTGCAAACTAAATTTTATATTTTTTTCAAATTTTTTTACTATTTTTTTAGATAGGTAGAATTTTGATGGTTCAGAATGTTCAAAAAACACTGATTTTTCTACCTATCTAAAAAAATAGTAAAAAAATTCGAAAAAATATAAAATTTAGTTTGCAAGTACATATTCATATGGATATTACATTGAACGGTTGGATCGACCGTTAGGATTTTAAAAGGTACCATATTGAGCCGTAGTACACTAGCTATTGGTGCTATGCATAGCACCATAGCCTCACTCTATATTTATCACTGGATTTAATTCATGGTCCAGTAGAAAAAATTGTGCAGAAAAGAAAGTTAGCCAAACTGATTCGCGTAAAAGAAAAAAAATACGATCTAATTCGCTAATCTATTTAGAAGAATTTTGTATTTGTTAGGACAAAAAGTCCGCTACTAGAGATCTTAATATGTGTTGTGTCATGACTAGCCACACTGTAACTTAGATAACGTGTTGTGTTGTGACTAAGTCAGATATAAACGTGCCGTGACCAAATTTAGAAAAATAATCATGGCACATTAGTCATGTCGTGACCACACGTGACATGCAAGTCACGTTTGATCATGTTTAACTATTTTGTTCTTAATTTAGGTTAGTTTATTTCAGATTCACTGTTTGATCAAGATTTAACAGTCCCTAACTACACGTGACCACGCCTTATGTCGCGTTGTGTCAAATTTCCGAAAGATAATCGCATCACGCGAATGGTCATAGCACGGGACACACAAGTTGGGAGTCCGTGTTGTGATGGAACCATGTCATGCCGTAACATATCCGATTATGCCGTGACATTTTTAGATCCCTATCCCCTACTCTGCTCTGATTCGCTAGGAGAACAAAAAATGTACTTTTTTCAGTATTCTAAACCTATTTCTGACTAAATTTCTGGATATGTTCCCATGAACCTGAGGTGCAATATTTAAATCTTGGTTGTTCTTTTAACTTGGCACCTTCCCGAACTTGAAAAAGTTGTCTGCACGGATTGTCGCGGTTCAAGAGCTTTACTATTGAGAGGTGCCCGAACTCCTGTAGTTTTCATAAGCACAGGTGGTGTAGGAAAAATGGTACAGCGGAGTTGGTTCCGTCACAAAACGGCACGATAATGATACGGAACAACAAAGTATGCATATCAGTTACGTGTTGTGACTTGCATGTTATGTGTTATGGTCATCTTTTAAAAATTTGACACAGTACGACACGGTTCACGAAAAGATTCAGTCACGACACATGACCACGCGAGTCACGTGTAATTAGAACCATTAGATTTTGATCAAATGGTGAATCTTGAATAAACTAACCTAAATTATGATCATCACGCGAGTCACATGAGTCACGTTTTGAAACGGCATGATTATTTTCGCGTGCCGTGACCACCTCTTGATATTTTAATCACAACATGACATGTGAAAAATTAACTTGATCATGACACGAGGCCAAAATCACAGCGTGTTAATCACATTACGACACATTTTTTCCACTCTAAACACTGCATTAAATTTGGTCCAACTGAAATTAATCCGAATCGTCCATTTATTTATTGCACCCTCACGTTATTTGAGGGGACTTGAATTCATAAATTGTAGGCTTTCATCTTTCTTGTTCTGCGTTTCGGCCCAAATAGGCCCTTTATAGGTTGAGAGCCGAACTTAAATAGGGAAAAAAAAATATGACTATGATGTGATGTAATTAAATTATTAATGTCTTGATGTGATTTAGTAAAAGACAATAATGTCGCGTACTTGATGTTATAAATACATATTTGCACGACGTCAAGTGTAATCATATTGTAAACACTGGTGACCTGAAAAAACTTGATATAACTAGTTAAGTTTGACACAAACATATATATATATATAGGCTAATATCAAAATATTTATTCCGGAGCCGTGATTTAACTAATTGGTTTCTGATTTTTTAAGTTCAAATGGTCGATTCAAACTGTTAGATGTGATCTCTATATTAAAATATGTTTTAGACCAAATATATATTTTTTTAAATTTTTTTACTATTTATTAAATCAGTTTTAAAATAACTGATTTTAAAAATTTGGAAATCATTGAGAGGTCAACCAAAAGATTCTCATTTCCGGTATTTTACCTGAATATTTTTGCTGTGGAGTCCGATCGGATCGGATCACTCATCACAGACTTGATCTGAAAAAGTTGTAGACTAGTCTGCAAAAAGTATTAACTAATTGTAAAATATGACGAACGGTGAAATATCATGATGTAAACCACGAAAGCTGCTATAACTGTTAGGAGAAAATAGCCAGCAACTCTTTGATGCATAATACATATTTCGATGCGTTAACTTTGTGAATCATATTGTACAGAATTCATACTTCAATGTTAATTTCAATATGATTAGTACGTATTTAATTTAATTTATAAATTTATATAAAAGTTAAAACATAATTATTTTAGACTACTGCTCTGAATATTTGTATCCTTTTCTTATAAATTCGGTACTAAACAATTGAAAAATTTACCTTAAAAAAATAAACAATTGAAAAGTTTATTCAAATGGGATCCAGCAAAATATAAAAGCATCACCAAGTTTGGACAAACTGTCAAAATCAATCATAAACCTCTGATCATTCGCCCATAAGTCCATAACATAGGAATTCGTATCCTCTGCATTAACACAAAAGGGAATCTTTTGAGTTAATGAATATTGACCGTCCGATCTGTTTTAAAATTCGTGCAAACTAGATCTGCACTAATATTAAAAGGCCCCTATGTTATAGGCACGAGCCGAATTGGCTCCGTTTCAAATCAGACGGTTGAAATTCATTAACTCAAAAGATTCCCTTTTGAGTTAATGCAGAGGATACGGATCCATAACATAGTCGGCAATACGTGGAGATGTTGCATTGGCTATGTATTATTTTAATTTTCAAGCATTCCAGGTGCACTTTTATGTCTCTTTATCTGTGATCCCCTGTGTACGTAATCTGTGTGATACATGACCTATTAATATGCATTTTTTTAATCTTTAGTACAAATATTTGCATTATAGTATTTCTATGACTTAAAAAGTTGTTTAAAAATTACATAAAAAACTTAAAAACTCATGCATGTAGTGAAAATTTGTTGAGCCTTCATTTGAAGTTTGATTTATATTTTGCAAATGAGTGGCTAAAGTTTAATTGGTTGTTGCTATAATAATGTTTACAAGACTATATGCAGAAAATCTATCAAGACTATATCGGCAGTTCCAAGTATACTTGCCAGGTGTCAAGCACTCTCACCTATTTTGCACCGTTCATTACATTGTTTATTTAGAATGTCAATTTCAATATTTTATACGCCTCTCAGCTCTATAAATCTTGCACATTCCATCAAACTTGTGAATTTGAATAGACACAAATCTGAAGAAGAAAAGAACCCACTTTGAAGCTCCTGATTTCCTAAATCCACACAAAAGTTTACAAAACAATGGCATCTAGCTCCTATTACCATACAAACAACTACAATCAATCCACCTTCCAGTACCTCACAGATCTACCCTTCCATCTCTGCTTCTTCCTCCTAACCCTCTTCTTGTTTTTAGGCTACTCATTCTACATGAGTTTCGAGTCGGCCTCCGAGAGTCTCGCTGATCACACCAAATTATTTCTCATCTTAACCCCATTACTGCTTGTTCTAGCCGTGCGCTGTTTGTCGAATGTCAATACGCAACATTTATCCTTCTCCTCTCTTGTTCCGGAACAGGATTCAATTCACCGGGCCGGCAGCACGCCGTGGGGTGTCGCTATACTTCTTGTGGTTTTGATTTTCATGGTTTCTTATCAATCTTATTTCCGTGAGATGTGGTTTCCTTTCCGCCGGTGATCGATTTCAAGTAGACAGCATGCAGAGAGGGAAGATTAGGAATTCACATCACCTCATGTTACTTGACTGAAGACAATTACGATCGGACGGTTCTTTTAACATGGCACGAATCTCAAAATAGATTCCCTACAGTCTCCATTGGCACCGGATTGAGTTTGGCCCAAATAAGTTTAATTTGGGCTGTCCGTTTCAATTTACTTGAGTCAGGTACCTGGGAGGATACGGATCCGAAGATTAGAGAAGAAAAATGTAGCTATCAGATGCATTATAAGAGGAGAGATTGTGAATTTTGTTTTCATTGTTACCCTTTTTCTATTCATTACACACTGTTGCTCCTTTTGTTGGGATAGTGTGTAATCAAACCTATGTAAATTATGAAATCTGGATGGCGTAATTGTGTAATAACATTCTGCTTTCTACATATGATAATCCTCATATTTTTGGTCTGAAACTTTTTAGGGGCTTGGATGCCCATATAACTAATATTAAATCAAAAGCAAAAGCTGCTTGAGCATCAAGAGTTGCATGTGATATGCAATTGAATCAACGGACAAACATTTTTCCAATTTATTTGAACATAATTGGATCTTGAGGATAAATTTTGTAATTTTAATAATTACTTGGGGAAACTCTGTCTCAAAAATTTATATTTATCTAAAAAAGATTTCCTTTCTAGTAACTTCGGTTCTCTACAACAGTTGCAGATCTTTGGACATTTAATTTCCGAGAATCAAGTGGGCTGAATTAAACGATGCCCCACCTTCAATTTCATAGCCTCTACATAGCCTAAAGATATTTGGGCCAGTTAAGCCCAGATAGGTCTCAAGGTTTATGTCGGCCCAAAGATTACGAGATGGAATGTAGCATTGTTTCCTATTTGTTCTATTATGAGTGTTTATTACTTCTTTTTCTCTGGTTATATCTGTTTTAGCACTTGAGCTGTTGAGCACTCCAAATGCACAAAGATTTAAAAATAATTCTCTTAAACAAGTGGAATCTAGCAGTTTTTTTGTAGCTAAGGCAGCTTCGATATATGGGATAAGCTATGTTTATAATAAGGTTATTTGACAGTTGTGATTATTTATGTAAATACTTAGTACAATTAAAAAAAATAGAAATTTAATATATCCTCTTTTGTTAGATAGACTATATATATCGAAATTGACGTACTTAAAACCTATTAATCCATCAAGCGATTTGCACAATTAACAGTTTAATATTGTCGATATTAATTGGTGACCAAGCAATTCTTAAGTTTCTCCAACTTATGTATAATATATCTAAATGACACAAAGAACACATCTGCAATTCTACTATTTTTTTTTTGATGAATTTTGATGTTAGTTGGCACTAATGTTAGACAAAGTTTGATTGTCAATAAATACCACCTTCAAATAGATGCCAGTGGTTATGACTTTTGATGATTGGGCTATGAAGAGAATTTTACTTTCTGTTCTCTTTACTTTTCTCTCATTTTGACACCTTTAAATATAAATTGGGATTTATTAACAGTATATTAAGTTGGCCATACATTTTAAATTAAACTAAAAAAAATATTAATAGAAACCAGAATAGGCATGATAGAAATAGGTTGGTTGTATATCAAATCTAATGCAAATTTATTATAATTTGAAATTTCTTTATAGTTCGTTAAAAATAACAATTGTAATTAAGTCAAGTTATAGGCATTCTAGCAGTAGGTTAGTTGTATATAAATCTAATGCAAATTCAATATAATTTAGATTACATTACTTTCTATTAAATATAGTAATTATAATTTTAAGTCACTTAGTAAACAATATAACTTGCATTATGTTTCATTATTTTTCATGCATATAATGTAGTTTAAGTACAGATCACATTTCAAATGTCAAATTTCAGAATTACAAATTAATATTTAATGATTTTTAAGATTATTAAACTAATATATTGTCAACAAAAGACGGTCCTTTACATATATATACGCAAAAACTTATGCCTACGATACCACAATTTCTCACAATCACCTGCTTTTTCGCATAAGAATTTAGAGACTTTCTTCTTCAAGTAGCACCAAAGCACCAACTTTACATGAAGGATGAGTTAGAAAAAACATACACGAGCATAAAGGGGGGCAAAGTTTCCTCCAAAGGCGCCACAAATAAAGAGGCCCAAGAAAGAAAGCAAAAGAAGTTTGCGTAGTGCCTAAAAGTAGTTTTGGGCTAAAATGAGATTCTTCCCCATGTGTGTGTCTACTTCGTGTAGGCATTATTTTGTGGCTAAAATAACCCAGATTGATGGCCGACATTTTTATTAATATCCAAAATTAATTATAAAATATTATTTATATCCAGCTTAGTTGGGTTTTTAAAAAAATTGCCCAAACTGGCCTAAAAATGGCCGGTTGGGATTTAAATTAGAACCGACCATTTTTTGGCCGGTCAGGAGAGTTTTTTGTTTAAAATATTTGTTAGATTACTTCTTTTGATGTATAATTAGCATAATTATACTAAAAATAAGCTAAATTACTTGAAATTATGTTAACTTACGCTAAATTACACTAAATTACGCCAAGAGAAACGATATCTTCACTGAGAAGGCAAAAAACGACGACGAAACTTCAAACGGCCATAAAATGACGCTCGAGTGTCCGATTTCATCAAATTACCACTTTTCAGAAAGCTTGCAAAAATATGCATGCGTTGGTGATTGCTTTGCCATTTTTTGAAATTCTGAATTGCCAAAAAACAAAGAGAAGAGCCTCAAAACTTGAGCTAAAATTTCCGATTAAGATTTTCATTTCTATTCTTCGATCTAAGTAGCTCAGTAAATTGGTTATATAATGAACTTGTAGAATATCAATTTTTACTATTTTTTATGATTTATGAAAGTTGGCACAAAATCGGCCTAATTTAGCGTAATTTAGCATATTTCAGTATAATTAGAGTAATTTAGCGTAATTTAGCGTAAATTAGCGTAATTTAACATAATTTCAAGTAATTTAGCGTATTTTACTATAATTATACTAATTATACATCAAAAGAAGTAATATAACAAATATTAAAAAAAAAAAACCCTCCTGACCGGCCAAAAAATGGCGAGTCCTAATTTTTAATCCAACTGGCCATTTTTTGACCGGTTTGGACATTTTTAAAAATACCCAGCTAAGTTGGGTATAATTAATATTTTATAATTAATTTTGGATATTAATAAAAATGTCGGTATTGATGGTATTAATCCAAATAGTTCAATGTGGATACCCCAAAAAATGCCTAAAAAAGCAGTCTATTTTTTCCAGTGTTTTAAATAGCGCGCTATAGCGTTTTTGGAACCCAAACGCTACGCTATGACATCAAAATGCACTACGGCCGCTATAGCGACTGCTACAGCGCTATAGCGGTCCGCTATTTGCACTATTTGTGCTATAAAATATGAGTTTTTTTTTTAAAGCAATTTATATGGGTTTTAAATAAAGATCCAAAAAAATCTCAAACCGAAATTGAATTGGTTGCTACTTGCTACAGATAAATCAATTTGAAATTTGAATAGAAAAAAAGTCCAAACCGAAATTAAAATTTGAATAGAAAAAAAATAGATTATGTCATGAATCATGATGCTTAAGATATTTTTAATAGGAAAAATCGATAGTTTATGATATTACTATGGATATTTTGAACTGCAATTTGGACTTTGTACGGGTTCAATATGAATATTATAATTTCTTAATTACTTTGGTGTTATTTATTGTTCTATGAGACTTTAGATAATGTTGATATTTAGTACAAATATTGAATATACGGAATGTAAAAAAAAAACACTATTTGGAATAGCTTCCGCTATAGCGACGCTATTCGCTATAACTTTTTTTTTAGCCTTCCCGCTATGACTCTATAAACGCTATTTAGAACCTTGATTTTTTCTGAAGTAGAAAAAAAATATGGCAGAGAATCATTTTTCTTTTTCTGCCAGCGTTGTTTTTTTGTAATATTACAAATATAATTTGTCTATTTATGCTCTAATACATTTTCAGTGCTGTGAATTCGAAGGTGTTGTAGACTATATAATTTAAATAGCTACCATTAATTGTATAAGATGTGGGGAAAAAGCTAGGTCTTTAGAATCATTAAATCATTGCAAGCACGAAGCGTAGAAAAAAGAAAGAATACTAGGACGCATGCACCTTGCTTAATTTTGTTATGTACGTATTTGTAAGACATACCAACTTTACGATTTCCTTTTTATCAAACACTTTACCCTTTCTGAAATATTAGATTCGGAAAAAAAGGATTTTTTTCCATTAAAGAAAAACTAAAGTAACATTCATAGATTATAACAAATTTATATTTTTTCTATAATTTATAGGCTCAATCTAAAATTACCAGGACTTCAATCTATTCAAATTGGATGGACTTGTCTTTTTCGTAAAGATGAGACAATATATATTAAAAATAGAATTAGCTTGATCTAAAACTTCAAACTAAGCATAAATACATTCAAAAGTTTTCAATCATTCTACACTGAGATTTTCGATGATTAATAAATTTACAAGGGCTGCTATGCAAAAATATTGAATATGTTATGTCCATCGAGAGCATAACCTACATAGTTTGCACGCTACAGTGATTTATAATAGTTCAATTGAAAATTAATGATTTTGATTGGTATTAAACTAATTAATAATAAAAGGAGGAGGTATACATGCCTTCGTGCATTTATTAAGCCTCTATTTTTATAACTACAATAGCTTAATTTAAATCTTAAATGTTAAAATAAAATATTAGATATAATATATATCATTTTCTCTGTGTAGATATTAAGTGTCATGATACATTGATTTTGTTTTAATTAGTATCAAGAGGTTGCAAAAATATATTGATGTGGATGAATTTTGAACATTTATTTTTCAAATTATTAATTCTATAAAATCAAAATCAATTATCAAACTAATATAATCACAAACTAATATAATCACAAACTAATATAATCACATCAAAAGGTTTTATTTTGACATATAAATTTTATAATATTTGTTATTAAAAAATTAAAAGTGAAGGTATGATGAAGACAAAAGAAAATATTTGAATTCTCCTATGAAAAAAGTATGACAGAACTTAAAATTAGAGGGCTAGACTAGGGGTGTAAACGGTCGGATATGGATTGGATAGTGGTCAAACCGTATTCTTATCTATTATAATTTTTCGGATACGGATAGGGATACGGATAGTTTCGGATACGGATTGGATATTAAACGAATACAGATATGGATCGGATATCGGACAGATACGAATACGGATAACTAAAAATAAATTACTAATGTACATTCTAGTAAATAATAACATCTAAATATAATTTTTTCATTCATAAATTAGATCTAATATTTTTCATAATAAGTTTGTTGGTTACAAAAAATATATCATATTATCAAAACATTAGTCACTAATCATGTCATAGTGTTATATTGTTCATCAGAATATATATGTATATACAGTTTAATAAATCATTGGTATGTATATACAATTTAATAAATCAATTTAAGAACATAGAGTACATTTGTTGTAGTTTAGGGTGTAAACGGTCGGATACAGATAGTTACAGATAGTTAAAAATCTTACCGTATATTTATCCGTTATGATTTTTCGGATACGGATACGAATTAGATAATTTAAGTAATTTTTTCCGGATTCGGATCCAGACAAAATCGAATAATATATGATCTGTTTACACCCCTAAGCTAGACTCTTCTTTCTAAAAAAATTAAAAATTAATTTGATGAGGATCTCATCATGTGGATAGAAGAAATTTGCCCGTCGATCTTTTAAGATATTCTCTATTGCAATATAATTTTACAAAAAATAAAATATATCATTTATCATTCTATTATAGTCTATTGAATGATAATTAAAGCTAAAAAAGAGAAATGTGGTGAGCAAATTCAGTTGTCGAAGTGCGGTAGCTATTGGACGAAAGCGGATCCAGTCGTGGAGAAATGAGAAAAGAGATAATAAAGTATTTAAGAGTAGAGATAAGTATGATTAATTGATTATAGTAGTTTATATGATTTAGAATAAATGAGTTTAGATATGGGTAGAAGGGTTATTTGATTCATTATAATATATTTTTTTATCAATGAAATTATTAGTAGACATTTAAAGTTACTAATTTAAAAAAAAAAAATGTGTCTACATGATTGATATTATGTATAGATCTTAACGTAAATCAAAATCACTTTTTTATGGGGCATCGATTTTAGATAGGAATGTGATTGAATTAATGGGTTTTGTAAATATTTGAACCTGACCCAATTATATTTCTGAAATTTTTCATGCTTTTGGTTATACGAGTGGATCAGGTCGAGTGGTCGACCCACCCGTAAATCCATCCAACTCATCCAATTTTTTACATACGAATTG
The DNA here is from genome assembly GCA_025461125.1 of Carex kokanica. Classification (NCBI taxonomy): domain Eukaryota; kingdom Viridiplantae; phylum Streptophyta; class Magnoliopsida; order Poales; family Cyperaceae; genus Carex; species Carex kokanica. The sequence continues at coordinate 1,032,077 of JAJGRX010000376.1, forward strand.
TGGGGTTATACGGGTTAATTATTGAGCTTTCTAAGATATGCTTTCTGTTATCTTAGTTTTATATTTAATATAACTTTCCTAACATTGCAGAAAATAATTAGTTTTTAGTTTAATGGCAAATATACATAGTCTCTCATACGAGAGGTTATGAGTTTGAAACCTGAATGAAAGAAATATTTTGCTATAATAACAACAACAACCAAGTCTTTAGTTTCAAATAAGTTGAGATAAGCTAAAAATGAAAGCCAATCGTAATCACAAAGTCTTTATTGTAATAATAGGAGAAAAAAACATTGCAGAAAAAATAGATAAAAGATAGATAAGGTAAAGATAAAGATAATTGAGCATTAAAAATGAATGATGGATTAAAAATAAGAGGGATGCTTCTATGGACATAAGGACCTATTTGTAAAATGAACATATTTTCATTTTCAAAGTTCAAACAGTCGATCCGACCGTTCAACATTATCTCCATATTAAAATGTACTTGGAGGTCAAATTTTACATTTTTTTGAATTTTTTTACTATTTATTAAGTATTTTACAAAATTCAATGGTCTGAATTTGACTAGTTTTTGTAAAATACTTAATAAATAGTAAAAAAATTCAAAAAAATAAAAAATTTGACCTCCAAGTACATTTTAATATGGAGATAATGTTGAACGGTCGGATCGACTGTTTGAACTTTGAAAATAAAAATATGTTCATTTTACAAATAGGTCCTTATGTCCATAGAAGAATTTGCCTAAAAGTAAATATCTATTTGATAACAATTCTAATTTGATTTTTCATTCAATTGTAAATATTAACAGATAAAATCCATAAAGTAAAGTAAAGACATGATAATAATTTCATTGCAATAATTAAAAATCAACGCCGAAATATTTAGAGATGCAAACGTTGTGGCCATTTAGAATTTTGATGATTAAATTGCAGAAATATTTAGATTCACTAATTAATAGGGAAGTTTCTTGTTGAAAATATAGAATCATATAGAATCGAAATAATTGTTTAAAAGTGTCAACAATAATGACATTCTGTCAATGATGAATTTTCTTATATAAGTTATTCATTCAATTTATTTTACTAAACCGAGATATAATATTCAAGACATTTATATTGTAGTATGGAGTGAAGCGGTGGTAATCTGTATATTACGGATTTATCCCTGTTATGAATTCATACTTGTATTTTCAAAGTTTAAACAGTTAATTTGAATCATTAAATATAATCTCCATATAAAAAAGTATTTACAGACCAAATTTTATATTTTATTTATTTATTTTTAGATAGATAAAATATCACTGTTTTTGGATGGTTGACAGACCCGAATTATCAAATGAAGTGATTTTCTATCTATTTAAGAAATAGTAAAAAATATCCTAAATATTGTAAAATTTGGTATGCAATTAGATTTTCATATGAAAGTCACATTAAACAATTCAGATCGACTGTCTGGACTTTAGAATGAAGATATGAGTCTAAAATGCAGACTGTTGTATAATATGCACCATATCCTCACTCTTATAATTTTTTTTTTTTTTAGGAAAAGCCCATAGGCAAACGGTACAGAACCAGTATGTGCTATAATTTACTGGTAATTCATTACACAACTTAGGTGCAATTGAGTTTGAATTTACACATAATGGCATAACAGAGGGAGGTTTAGTTATGAGTTGTGTATTAGTATGTTGTTGTTGTAGACAGGGGCGGAACCAGAATTTGAGTGTAGGGGGGCTAAATGATATCATTATTTTTTTTAATAAGAAAGTGCATAACACAAGATAAGAAGATCCTTCACTATTTGATTTCACAAAATGATACAATAAATAACTAACACCAACAAAGTGTTATGTCTATCAAATCAAACTAAATGCATAATATTCATATCTAATTTGTTTTTTAAATTTTACATTGAAGCCTTATAACTTTGTATATTATTATTAGGGGGGCTTATACATGTAAAATAAACCATATAGTATTGTTTTTATATACTTAGTAATAAAAAAAAATTCAAATCTTGGGGTGGCTTAGCACCCCCCAGGCATGCCTATGATCCGCCACTGGTTGTAGAGGCGAAAAGCCAAGGCAGCTGCGCCTAGCTACGAGTTCAAAAAAAAGGAAGACGCAGCTTCCGATAGAATAGGAGATAAAAAGCAACAAGGGTAGCTGACAACTTGGTTGATTTTATTTTAAAAAACCAAGTTACGGCTTCAACTGCCCCCGTTGAATGTGAGCTTTGTTAAAAACGGGTATTACTCCCGTTTTTAGCTTAGCTACGGATGAGCTACTGGGACTAGGCAAGTCGATAATTCGGATTTATCCACTTGGCTGGGGTTAGGCCATGTTCGGTGACAGTAGTTCTCATAAGTTTTGTTGGATAAAATAATTTTTTTGATATATTTACCTATGAATTGTTCGAAAATTTGATTATAATACTCATTTTAAAAACCACAAAGACTTTTTTCCTATATGCTTCTTTGTTGGTTGTGGGAAAATACAATCTATTTCAAACTCTGTTTTTTTCCTCATAAACTGAAGCTCACAACATTTTTTTTTTCTCTTCTTTCAAAATTTCGTTTAATTGCAACAGTACAATAAATTATTAATATGATTTTTTTTCTTCAAGGTGCAGCTAATCATATAAATATTTCTATTTTTTTTCTTCTTTCAAAGTTTCCTTAATCATAGCCACTAATTATTAATTAATACCTATATAAAATTTTGTTTGGACTACTATTACTAAATAAGCACAATTAAACAAACACAATTTAATAATATAATAATGTCAAACACAATTAAACAAACACAACTTAATAATACGAGAAATTAATTAAACAAGCATAATTAACTAGCATTACATATTCTACAAAAAAAATTAATAGTAAAAAGAAAAAACCCAACTTTCTAACAAAATTTTCAAGTATTTGTCTAACACCTATATTTTTAATTTTTCCATGGATTAAAAGACCTTGAAAATTCACAGATTGATATCTCCATTCCCATTTTAAAAAAAAATTATTCCCATAAAAATTCCAGTTATCGAACAGCCCTAAGCTACTAGCAGGATTCCCTCGGCTATTCGTCTAAACCACACAAATAGACTAATCATGAAATTAGCACGACATCCGTGCCCTCTACAAAAAGAAAACCAGTGGTTAGTTGCCAGGGATTCTGCACAAAAGGTCCTTAAAACTACCCTAATTAAACAAAAGAAAAGAGAAGGCACAAAAAGAAGGCCGTTTGAGTTAAAGAAGGGTAATACAAAGGTGCAGCTAGAACTCTGACCTCTGACACGAGGGAAGTAGCAGATTTTGGATATGCACTTTAATTACAGTGAATTCAGTGGAATGTTCATATAATTAGGGAAAGAATTGATTATGGCAAACTCTTTTTGTCTTATGAGAATCCTATGCTTGCTGCCCCCACGTGACCTCTTTTTGTATTAAAGTGGGGCTATGTTCTTCTTTGGTAGAAATGATTAATTAAATATCCACATACCACAATGAATGTTTGGGGTGTAAACGGAGCGGATAATGCTCATACCAAATTCGTATCCGTTTTTCAATGAGCGGATACGGATACGGATAGTAAACGGATAGTAAACGGATATCAAAATTCAAAACCAAATCCGTCTTAAACGGATACGGATTCGAATGCAGTTACGAAACGAATAATTGTCGGATAATTAAGTCATATGAACTTTAAGTACAAATACTAAATTAAAAATAATTAAGAAAAACAAAAGTAAATTAAAAAAAGGTAAAGAAATGGAGAAGATATAGGAATGGAGAGGAGTTAGGGAATATTAACCACTGAAAGTCAAGTTACAACGAAGCGGAGAAGTTAAAATTTCAGATCCGGATAGTGCGGATATCCGCTCCATTTATACTTTCAAAGAATTATCCGTATCCGTATCCGCATCAAATTTCCCTATGCAAAAAATATCCGTATCCGTATCCGTTTAAATTCGGATTCGGATAATAAGCGGATTCGGAGTGGATATCGGGACGGATATCCATATCCGTTTACACCCCTAGCTCTCAAAGTTGAAGATAAACCCCTATTATTCTTAGTGCTTCTTAGGAGACATGATCTTAATAAGATAATCATTTGACGAAAAAATGATTTTAATAATTAATAATATTTTCTGGACTTCACTAATAAATTGGACCAATGAGTATGTAATCAGTGAATTGGAGGTCTTGTAGGAGCATGTAATCAGTAGAAAATAATGGTGTTTAGTAATATTTTATAATATGATTTGCACTTGCAGACGACTGAGTACTATATAGTGCATAATTAAGTGGTACATATGAAATGGGTAAAGAGTAAGATATGCAGATATTTTTTTTTTATAAAACAAAAGCTTCAGAACTTGTTAATAAAATAGAATTTTAAGAGAGAACTTCAATAAAAAAAAATGCGAAAATATATTATCACAATCTTAAATCTACTAAATGATAGTGTTAAATCTTCAATTTTATACGTCTAATTAAATTAAAGTTATTTAAAACTATAGTTTTAATTAAATACACGGCATATAATTCTATCGTGTAGTTTTCTGTAATATAAATATATGAGGACCACATAAGCAATAAACATATTGCATCTTAATACACTAATTATTAGTATTAGTATTTGCAAAGCAAAATCATGGGAGAACAGAAACCTTCTCTTAGAAAAAGGGGGTTTTTTTTTACTTGAAAAGGCTGAGCTTAATTTTAGCTGTCATTCTACCTATAAATATACAACCAGAACTTTTTGTGCTTTTACTTTAGTTGCCAGGAGGAATTTATTCTTCGTTGGAGGAATAAATTGGTCCTTTTATTACTGAGGGAATTTGTTCTTTCATTCCAGAAAAAGGAAAAAAAAAAGTTTTGCTTTTTTCTCACATGGTGACATGCAATTAATTATGTAATCTTTACTTGCTTGGCATATGGATGACCTTTGCTAAACTTTTGCAAAAGGCAACAATACATATCCTCATCGAGTATGTTTCAGATTAATGAACCAGTATTTTTGTTCTACAAATTATTTGTACACAAATGTTTTTTTAGGGGCAAAAAAAAAAAAAGGAAAAGAGAGCAAAAAGGAACATGATTCGGTATTAAACTAAAGCTATAAACTGCGGTATACATAAAAGATGTACAGATTGAATAATTACACCAATTCCTTTTTAAAATTATAAAGCCTACTTTACAAGTAGTTACAAATGTTGTGTATCTTGTAGGCATGCTATCCTATTGTGATAGAATAATTACCATTAATTGCGACTTTTTTCGTCTTTGAGTCATCACCAATCCCAAAAGAAAAAAAGGATCAACGATTTTGTCATACAACTATGTTGTGGGACTTCTCATGAATTATTTCGTGAAACCAGAAACCAGTCACAGCGTGTAACAGTTCATCCAGTAACTGGTACACTCCTCTGTATCTGCTGTTTTCACACTTTACAAAACAGAGTATTTAAGTTCTTTAATTTTGTATCTCTAATCTAAAATTGACAGACCGGATCCAGACCACCTATGCTTTTTAGGGGATTTTCAATATGAACTCGGAATGAACTGTTTCGTCCGTTTTAGATCAGAGTATGTATAGATTGGCATTGGATATGTATGACCTACTTTGCAAGACCAGAAAATCAGCAAATATAAAATTCAACTAAAACAGGCGTACACCTTGCAAATTTTATGAACCAAACGTCCAAACATATCTGTATATGTTTCTTACTTTTGCATCGATCTATAAAGCTCCCGATCTAACCTGTATACTGGTGAAATCTGTGTAATGATCGATGGCCGGCCAGATACTAGCTCACTATCTTTGCCTGAGAATTGATCAGATAGATAGTAACTGATTCAGGAGAAACTACTCAAAGTATCAAACCTAGTAACCTACCATTGTTTGATCTTATCACAGCTTCTATGTTGCTCAACAAGAATAAACATCAAGCCTTAGTTGGCTTGTTGGCCTGAATCATTTCTGAGCACCTCCCTTGCATTCTATGTATACATTCTGTCTGCACCTAAACTTTGATAGTGACAGTAAAAAGTTCCATCAATGCTCTTTGATAGTTTCCAGTGGCGCGTTTAGCTCAACGCGAGGATCATGATTAGACTTGGTTTTTGGACAATGAGTGTGATTCAATTTGTTCTAGTGCTTAATTACGTCTCAATTTAATTTTTTTTTTTCCGCTGTTCATGCATTAGATGTGGGAGAATTTGTCGAACTTTTTACTTGTCGGTGTAGAAAATTTTTCATCGACATCTAGATGACTAGATAGCACTAACAAATGAGGACAATTTTGGATCACAGAATTGAAAGACTCGTCTATTTATCAAAAGGGTGGGTAACCTGTCATTTGGACAGGACTTCCATCCAAAGCGTTCCTAGGTCGCACGATCATATCAGATTAAAATTAAGTGAATTAATGCTAGCAGGCGTCAAGCTATATCCGTTAAGCAAAATAAGGAAATTACTTCTCTCTCTATTCTCCGAAATTTTTATTATACCATATTCCCAAAAAAAAAAAAATCAAAAAACCATGATTTTGAGAGATTTCCAAAATCACCCAGGCCGCCAAGCCAATCTGCGGCTCCAAAAACAAAAGGCAGCCAAATACCTGTGTGGACCCAACAAAACATAAAAAAACCTCAGAATTTGATCAAAGGAAAATAATAATTGCTTAATAATTTTCAGAAATAGAAAGAATAATTAATAATTTAAATATGCTAGAAAGAAAATTAAATAAAATAGATAAAAATCTTATAATTTAGATGTACTAGAAGGACTCCGAAACATTTTTCAGGCATAATTTTTTCCAGTTGTAAAATAAATTAAACTATTTCTTAGTGTGTTACTCGAAAAAAAAAAAATTTGTATCTGAATTATTGATCCCGGTTCAAAAGTCACTTCTAGTAAATATAGAAATTATTATGTTCTTTCTATTTCTAAAAATTATTAAACAATTATTATAAAAATCAAACGAATCTTATCAAAGTTTAAATTTTTTTAGTTTTGGCGGGTCCGCAGGGGCATTTGGCGGCCCTCTGTTTTTTGGGCCGCAAATTGACTTGGCGTCCTGGTAGTTTTGGAAATCTCCAAAATCATAGTGTTTTGATTTATTATTTTTTAACTATGGTATAAATAAAAAATTCGGCTTTATTCTAATTGAATCAAATCACTATCGAAGCAAACTATCAGACAAAATAAGCAAACTATCGGACGTCAAGCTATCTCAGTTAAGCAAAATAAGGAAATTACTTATCTCTCTCTATTCTAATTGAATCAAATCACTAGCAGACGTCAAACTATCTCTTTGCGTTGCCAATTTAATCTTTCTTTCTCTAATGTTTTACTTGCATTGATGAGTTATTATCACTGAGAGCCCCTCGTCTATGGAGTCTCATGCTTTCAACCCGACCTTTCTCAAATGCCAAAACACAACTCAGTGAACCATCTCTAGTCGAGACTGTGAACTCCTTTCTTATCCTGTAATAGAGAAAAGTCAACCTCAAACAGATGCTGCTGATGCCAAAACATATAGCAAAAATCACTATTTTTTCTTTCGAATAATAGCAAAAAAGCGAATGCAAAGTAATTCTGATTTATTTATCGCAAACGTGTTTTTGAGTCATTTTGGCAGGTTTTGGAGAAAATTGCGTTTTTAGGGCAAAAACAAAGTAAAAATGCCATATTTAGGTTATTTCTGAAAATGACGTCAAGTGAGAGAGAGAGAGAGGAACAATGGCGGCGGCGATCAGGCGGCGGGGTCGGGCGCACGGCGGGTTATTTTTTCAGATCAAGTGAGAGAGAGAGGAACAACAGCGGCGGTGAACTTGGCAGGATAGAGAGAGGAACAACGGCAGCGGCGGCGAGGTCGGGGTGCAGGGTTTGGGCACACGGCGGTTTTATTTTTTTGGCTAAACCTAAAACGCTAAAACGCGGGAGATAGACAGAGAAGAAGAAGAACTGGCGCGGTTTTTTTAGGAGGACCCTTCTGCGACCGAGCCAGATCGGTCGCGGAAAGCTCTGGGCGCCGGTCTCTGAAAGGTTCGTCTCCGATACAATTAATTTTTAATTTTTTTTTGTTTTTTGGGGGATCTTCAGAGACCGGCGGCCTGTTCGGTCGCTGATACCGGTCTCTGAAGATAGGTTTTGTTGTAGTGAGAGTTTATTTGTTTTTGTGTATTGGACTATCCTGTCACTGGTATTAGTGTGTGTGTTGTTTTTTTTTTTTTTTTTTTTTTTTGAGATGAGGCCCGTAGACATGAATTCATTAATAACCTGGTATTAGTCGCTGTTATAGAAGTCACTGGTATTAGTTGGCACCATAGTTGGTACTAGTATTTTGCTTAGCTAAAAAAGTTGCAATTTATACTCTTCAGATTAAGTCTTGTATAAAATGATTGATACCAGTTATGAACTTATATACTTATATTGTATTAAAATATTACTTGGCTAAAAATGTCACTGGTACTAGTTGGTACCCTGTGACTTCTCTTGTGTTGTTTGCGATTTAGTAGGCAAAAGTGAAATCTAATATGTTGTTAGCATTACAATTATGCGAGGGTAGGAAAGTAAATACGTGTTGTGTCGTACCATGCTATGTTGTGACTAGTCACGTCGTGATTTGGGTCACGTGCCGCGTTGTGCCGTAACCAAGTCAAATTATTACGAGCCGTGTCGTGATCAAATTCTGAGGGATGGTCACGGCACGTTCGTCACGCCGTGACAACACGTGCCATGTCCAAATGTGGACCGGTCAGGTTTGTCGCGTTTGGTCAAGTTTAACTATTTTTTTTTTGTAATTTGAGTTAGTTATTCAAAATTCAACATTCAATCAAGATCTAACGGTCATAATCACACGTGACTCGCGTGACTACGTGTCGTGCCGTGCTAATTTTCCGAAAGTTGGTCACGTCACGCGAATGATAATGACACAGAACACATGAGTCATGACACGTGACTGGCAACATATCGTGCCGTGCCGTGACGCGAGGAATTTTTATTTTTAATGTGATTTTGCTAATTAATAGTGATGAATTAGCGTTTGTGCTTTCTAACGAGACAGGCGATAGAAGATTTTCTCCATATAATTTTGATATTTCTGGAGCAATTTGATTTGAATTCAATCGCGTGAGAAAAATAATTTATTTCTTTGACCAACAAAGAGAAAGGAGAAAGAAAGTGGATTTCCTTTTATTTGCTTAACGGAGAGAGCTTCACGTCTCTGTTAGCATTGCTTTACTCAATTTTAATCCGATATGATCGTGCGGCCTCAGAACGCTTTGGATGGAGGAAGTCCGGTCCAAATGCCTTCGGACAAGTTCCCAACCCTCAAAGTTTGAAATGCAATGTATATCATTATTATATATTGTTCTCAAAATACTACAAGATTTGGATGCCAAAAATAAGGCATAAATATATGGCTTCGTAGTAAACTGGATATTCAATTAATTAGGAAAAAGTAGAGTATGTCAATGCTGACCTTAATTTGGAGTCATAGGTCAAAGTCAACACTTTATCATTATACACAATAAACATTAATTACTTGCGTTCAAACAAAATTTATTCTCTTAAATCAAACTTAACCTACAAGTTATTCCTCTTATTATTTCTCTTTCCCAAAAAAGTTACAAAGAACAAAAGTTAATCGGATTTGTTTCATAATTTAGTCCAAATATCACACGAGAGCTCCAAAACAGTAGTACTGAAAGACAAAGTAGTCAAATAATTATCCCCTCAGCTGCCATGGCCTTGACCACTATACATTCCCACCTCGTGTGGGGATCAATTCCCTCCCCCTCCACCACCACCTTGTCCTTCATCCGAGGCAACACCTCAAACAAAAGGTACTAGAAACAAAAAGCAACACATTTTATATATTCAAAGCAGAAAGCACACACTGCATGCTGTACGTAGCTACCTCCCTCTCACCTTTCCCTTTTGCCCCTTTCAATTCCCTTCCTTTTCGTTTCAAAGTTAAATACTACTACTCACCTTCATCAACCAACCGTTATACTATTAACTAAGAGCATGGAGTTCTTGTCTCAAATGTGGTCTCTCTTAGGTCTCTTGACCATCCTCCAAAATGTTCTTCCTTCCCAACTTCTCTCTCTCCTCCACTCTCTCTGGCAATCTTTGCAAGACTCTCTCACCCCCTACTCGTACTTTGATGTGCCTGAATTTCTTGGTTCAGCATCAGTCGAGCCAAATGACCTATACAGACATGTCCATCTATACCTCCACCAATCCGTACTCTCCTCTCATGCTCTCCCTCCACCTCGTCTCACAGTCTCACTGCCACGATCCAACTCAGACCTTTCATCCACTTCTCCTTCCCTCTCCCTTTCGCCAAACCACTCACTTGATGACACGTTCAATGGGCACCGTCTCGTATGGAGCCACCATGCAGACACATTGCAAGACTCACTTGAGGAACGCCGTTCATTCTCACTCCGCTTGCCAAAGCGGCATGCTTCGACCTTGCTACCAGCTTACCTGGCACATCTCTCCACATCAGCTGACCAGCTGGAGCGATCCTCACGCACACGCCGACTCTATACTAACTCACAACGCGGTGGGGGTGCCTGGATGTCAGTTCCATTTCGCCACCCTGCTACATTTGATACATTGGCACTTGACCCATCAGTGAAGTCACAGTTACTTACTGACCTATCTGCATTTGCCGATGGTAAAGAATTCTACCATTGCATCGGAAGGCCATGGAAGCGTGGTTACCTCTTGCATGGCCCACCAGGTACCGGCAAGTCATCTCTCATTGCTGCCATGGCGAACCACTTAAGATATGATGTATACGACCTAGAACTCACCCGTGTGGCAAGTAACTCAGACTTGCGCGAGCTTTTGATCCAAACTACTAACCGGTCACTCATTGTCATAGAGGATATTGACTGTTCCCTTGAGCTGACTGGTGATCGTCGCGGTCGCCAGATTGGCAAAGTTTCCAAAAATATAAATAAAAGGCTACGAGCACATTCATTTGATGAGGATTCAGACTTTGAAGATCATAGCGGAAGGCAAGAAGGGCGTGTGACACTCTCGGGTTTGTTGAACTTCACTGATGGATTATGGTCATGCTGTGGGGAAGAAAAGATCATAGTTTTCACTACAAATTATGCTGATGGCATAGACCCGGCACTACTACGAGCAGGGAGGATGGATGTCCATGTAAAACTACGCCATTGTGGGGCCCATGCAGTCAGGGAGCTGGTCGAGAGATATGTTGGAGTGAGAGAGCATCAATTGCTAGATAACGCTGAGAGGTATATACGAGCAGGAGCTGAGATGACCCCTGCAGAAGTAGGTGAAGTGTTGTTGAGAAATAGAGAGGCGCCTGAGACAGCAGTGAGAGAGCTGGTAGCTGAGTTACAGCAAAGAGCAGGTGGCAGCGGTGAAGAGGAGGATGATGGGTGGGAGGAGTCGGGTGCTGAGAGCTCAGAGGGTTCATCAGAGAAGAAGGGGAGAAAGGGAAAGGCTGGATCAAAATGGGAGGGGAAGGTTAGGCTTCTGGGGAGGCTTAAGAGTTTGACCAAGTCTGACTCTGGAAGGAGAGGGGTTTAGTCTTACTTGGATGTATTAGTTGATTTAATTTTCGGTATTTTTTTTTAATTCTGTTTTTTTGCTTTAGTTTTCAATTTTTTTCTAGTTAAGCATTTTGCCACCACTCAGTTTATGTAGTTCTGCATCAGTCTTTCGGCTGAATTCTGTAAGTATTTATTGTCACAACTGTTTTTGTTTCAAGATCATCTCGACCAAGTGCTGCTAATTCGTTGCTTAGTTCCCCTCATATTGTACTCTTCATTGATTGTAGCTTGACTTGCAATTTTCCCCAAATTTTAAACTTTCCCAACTGAAATTTCTAACTTCTCTGGCAACCGAAACAGTACAGAAAACTGGCATGAACAAGTTAGACCATTTTAACAGGTTAAATAGTTTTTATCACCTCTCCTTTTTCAATCTCTTTGGAACTAATTTCAGGACATCCCATGGTGATCATATGGATGATGCCTTTAGTTTTACTAAATTTCCGGCCTAACAAAATGTTACATGGAAACCACAACTGTTGCGACAAGTCGCACAACGAATCGACAAGCATTACCCAGATTTGCCAACAATAATTGAATGTGTTAACTATGCCAGAGTACCATGTTTCGCAATAAAACAATACGGATGTTAATGTTATACCTTATATCATAAACATGTTAAACTAGAGTACTGATTGCAGAGTACTAGAATGCTACACTACTACTGCTACATGACTGCACCAGTACATATCAAAATAGTAGGGATAGTCTTTCACTTTTTTCCTTTTTGCTTGTCTTGCAATCTTTTGGGATAATGAATGAATTAGAACAAGCCAAGGGCAGTGCAGTTAGATCCTGTACAGAACAATCCAGATTTGGTAGTACCAAGACCACAAATTAAGAATGTACAACCATCTCTTGCATTGCAGAGATTAATTAAAAGCTACTTTGGTCAAGAATAACTCAGGCTCATTTGGAAAGCAAAGTACTAAGAAATATCAAGATAGATTTTCATCAAAAAGAACTCCAAAAGAAAGGACTGAAATTCTTCTCACTGATTGTTCTTCTCAAAGTAACAAAATCAAGGAGACAGACAGTAAGGGGCTGCTGCCTGCTTAGTGGTGCTGCCACTGGCAAATATTACAAAGTATATGTTACTCATTCATATTTCCATCTAACGCCAACTCCTCATTCACCAATCCATACAGGACTCAGTCAACTGGGAAATTGAAATGTCATTTCAATTAGTTCACATAATTTTGGGAAGACGTTAACTCATGCGTGTATGAACAATTTCAAATTTAAAAGCAGCAAAATTACATTACATAATGCCAGTCTTGTTACAGATACCATGACATATATAAGCGTAATTACCATTTACCAAATATATCTTCAATATTTAGTCAATCACCAACAACTAACCCTTCTCTAAAGAGTTTGAGACTTCCATATATGCACTCTAATTAATCATTTCCCCTATCAAGCATAACTGGTATCCGGCACATAGGTGTCCCTCAAAATGCCTCTAACAGATGTTACAGATCACTTGAGGAATCAGTAAGTGTCCCTCGCAGAATACATAATGCAACACATGGCAAAACAAACTAACATTTTAGAAGGATCTACCTAAATAAAGTAAAAAATGTTAGACACAAATTCAACTGACGAGAGAGAGAGAGAGAGACCACCTTAGATATCCATCCCTTCAAAATTGAGTAGAACTCCTGGGAAAGGGAGGCAGCCGCAACATAGCTTGCTCTGTGACTATTGGATCCGACCTCGATATCTAACTCCAACAAAAACAAAATACAAAAAAAATCATAACCTCAAAATTCAAATAACTAAATCCTGAAATAAAACGATACAGATTGATAAACCGACGCACAGGATCTCGAAGGGTAGGTTTGGTGTCATCCTTGGCCGGCCTGAAGGCGGGCTTCAGCTTCGGTTCAGCGGCAGAGGCGGAGGAGGGAGGCAGCGGTGGATCGGCGGCTCCATTTGTCGCCACGTGGATGGTACTAGCGGGCTTGACACTCCCGTCCGCCATTCTCTTCCGATCGATCGGGAAATTAGCGTCGCTCATAATTTCCGTTATTTTACCGCTGGTAAACCGAACCGGCCCACGGACTAGCAGTGAAACCACTCGGTTACAATGGATAGTGGTTACTCATTTACTAAGCTTGGTAAAGGGCCTAAGGCGGTTTGTTTTTGTATGGGCTGGGTGCACTAGCTATTATTATCTGGGCTTTAACGAGAATGGGTTCGGCCCATCAAACACCTGATCTAGTGATTTCGCTCCAAAGAAGATATCTTGCTCTTCTCTGCGAAGTGATAGAAAACCTCGACCTCAAAATGTCTTCCCCAGGCAGCAACAAGAGAGAGAGAGACTCGGAGAGAAGAGAGAGATGGGCAGCTTCTGCCATTTGTTCCAGTCGTCTCGCCTTCCTCCTGTTTTTTCTTTGCCTACGTCTCGTAGGAGAACGGGCTCCAGGGATTTGAAAGGTTAGTTGGCTGTTTAGCTTCTGCTTTTTCCTCGTATTATTTACCCTTTCTTCTATGTACTTGAAACTGCATCCGTAATTTTACGATGTAGGCGTGCTTCCTTGTTTGAAAGCACGAAGTATTGCTCCCATTGAACTGTGCTTCTCTTCACGGGTACCAGCCATTTCTTTTGATATATAAAACCAGTTTGTTGAGTAGGTATGATGGTTTTGTTACATGTCCAGGACAATACTCTTTAGATAATATACTGATTTTTTTTCTTAAACTGTATATCAGAGTCTTTTTGAACGCCTGAACACTCAATTTTAACACAACAAAACCAAAAATGACATGAAATAAACAAATTAAATAGTTAGATAAGTAAATTTCACAGGATTCTCTGATACTTCTTCATCAGCATTCATATTTCTAATTGCCTTTAATTATTTTTTTATTGCAGTGCTAGCATGTTCCAATCCGACCTCGTCTTCTATGAATCCTGAATCTTTTGATTCCGAAAATGGCCTGCCAGAGCATGGAAATAGCGAGTCTTCGTCACAATTTTCAGACCACAAGGTTGCTTACACAAAATTTATATCCTTTTTTATCCATTTGTGTTTACCATAGCAGATAGCAAAATTCATCCATTTGGGTACACAAATTGTCAACCCTTATTTCATACTGTTGCTTAGATAATTATTCTGATAATAAGAACTTGTTTAGTGCACTGGATTTTAATATCTTAGTTGTCCTTCTCAGTTGCTGGTCTTGTGAATTTGTGATCCTTTATTGCTTTTTGACTTTTTGAAATGTGAAGATTTCTGCCCTTGCAGCAATTAAATATTCCTGGTCATGAAGAGTAATTTCTGTTGTACCTTACTATTCTCTGGTATTGGTATAAACTGACGGTTTATATTTCTTGGGACGTGTGCTTTTTGTCAATCAGAGATTCAGATATGTGTTCTATATTCCTCTCTTCTTCCGACTACTCATCTCTACATTTTGTTGTGCAGAGTGGAGAATTAATTCCTTCAAGACGCAAGTGTATTGCATGTCTGTGTGCAACAATTGCCTCAGTAAATCTCTCTTCTATTAATGCACCTAAGAGCTTAGCAGAAGGAAAAGCACCATTAGCAAAAGAAAAGGCTGTCTGTGCAAACTGTCACGGAAGCGGTGCCATACTATGTGAGATAGTGGACTCTCATATTTATTTGTTCATAATTGCAATTATTTGAAGAAGTTTTTGTGATAAGGTATGTGCCTCTGATTTCAGGTGACATGTGTGGTGGAACGGGCAAGTGGAAAGCTCTTAATAGGAAGCGAGCTAAAGATGTCTATGAATTCACTGAATGTCCATATTGCTATGGTAACATTTGCTTCTGTCTTTTCATAGTATATCTTTCTTATGTTTATTAAGATTTGTTTGTTATTACTGACCTATGTAGCTAAACAATAAGATAAAGGAGTCATTTTTTTTTCTTTTATTAGGTCGGGGTAAGCTGGTGTGTCCGGTGTGTCTAGGAACTGGCTTGCCTAATAATAAAGGACTCCTTCGTAGGCCTGATGCACGCAAGTTACTTGACAAGATGTACAATGGCAAGTTGCTACCTGACTCCTAGCTAAAATCTCCCTATTTGTAGATCTTTTTCCCAGGTCTAGTTACAGTTTAATAGGTTAAAATATTATTCTGAGAAGGGCGTGCTCAATATTTTGGTGCGTTAGTGATCTAAAACTACTTATACTTTGTTTCCATGAGATGCTTGTTCATATGGAATATGATAATTTGGTGTGCTCTTGGTATTAGCAGTTTTCTCTGCCCAATTTTCATCAGCTCAGTACTCAATCAAAATTCCCGTGGGTTAATTTTATTAATAGAAATGCAGTAATGTCTGGTATTGTAAATTTCTTGAAGAGAAGAGTTATGATCCAGTACATTTGAGCATGGATACCATATAATTTGTCCAAGCAGAAATTTGTTCCTCTTCTTCGACACAACATTTTGTACTGTTAAATTGTGAGGGCGATATGAATATACGAGAATTCTGTGTCTTGATTCTGAACAAACTCATGATAGAAAGGAATAAAATAGAGTATGAGAAACAGAGAGCAAGAGAAATACAATCCATCTTGATCGGGGGAAGAACTTAAAAAGGGTTAATCAGTAGAAGAAAGCAGGTTATTTTGGGCTTAGGTACAACAGATTAAATGAGAAGATCCAAGAGCATACAGGAATTTTTCAATCAAAATGAGGAAAAAGAACAACAATCGTGAATAACAATTCATGTGATATGGTCATGGGGAAAGGCTAAAAGTATGACAACCGCAACAAACAACGAAACAATTATCAAAATGATACAATAAATTCAAATATGTTTTATAGATTTTAGACAAGGTTTACATCGAACCAGATGTAATCTAGAGATCATTGATTCCATAATGAAGTGTTAAATACTCAGTCAAAATCAAAATGAATCAAATTTAAGTAATCTAGAGACTATTGTTTCCTTAATCATTCAAATTTAAATAATCTGTCAAAATCAAAATGAATCAAATTTTTATTCTCTATGGGTATTATGTTTGATTGTAAAATAAGAATAGCTAGAATAGTCAAATTAAGAGTAACTATTGTTTGTCTTATTACAATTGGCAAATCTCAAA
The DNA here is from genome assembly GCA_025461125.1 of Carex kokanica. NCBI lineage: Eukaryota > Viridiplantae > Streptophyta > Magnoliopsida > Poales > Cyperaceae > Carex > Carex kokanica. The sequence goes on from JAJGRX010000376.1 coordinate 1,048,767, forward strand.
ACTTTTAGAAATAGTCTATTTTAATAAGACAAAAGGGTTGGATTTACTATTATAGCTATTCTAACCTAACCAAACACCAAATAGGCTATTCCAAATAGTCTAATCCCAAAAATAATATATTTTCAATCCAACCAAACATATCATTTCTATAAAGAATTGCCAAAAGTAGTTATTGCCATTATAAATAGCCATGACACATCTGTGCATTTCTTTTCTTGTTTTCAACAAATATTGAAAAAAAAAATTATCAATACATGATACATCTCATCCCTGCATCACAAAAAAATAGTACAAGAATAGAAATTCTTGTTATTTAATTCATTTTCAACATCAGTTGCCACTTGCCAGTAAAACTTAAATTGTTATATGGAATAAAAACAATTTCTTTGTTTCCTCGAAAAAAAACTGGAAAATGTAAGGTCATTTTGCCAAATTTTAGTAATTTTCTGTAATTTAAATGACTAATGACCTGCCTCCAGTCTTTACTGGCCGAAAAATGCTATAACATAAAACAGAGAGATTGGCAAAACAAAACTAAACAAGTTTGGATAAAGGTAAATAGGCTATCCTTAATACGGGTCTATTATTTAAATTCTCCAGAACATATTACCAGTTTTGTCAAAAACATGTTCCTAAAATGGGTTCAAACAGGTTTTAGCAATTCGCAGAACCCAATTAGAATTTTAGATGTGGTTTAATTCGACCATCACTAATTTACAGAGACAAATTATTCGGTTAAGCTCTGTACAAGGATGTAAAATAATTCAGAAATAGCATAGTCCCGCTGATAGACAAGTGATGGTGTCCAGATCTGAAGATAGTCCCTCAACAGAAGTTTGTCAGACAGCTGAATAGCGCATCTATTCTAAACCACAGTTAGATATAAGATTAGTGAAAAACTGATGGCTATTAACACCATACATGTACTTACATGTCCAGGCGTCGTACGATCGGCCATAGAAAAAATGGCAAATGCTAGTACTCTTCCAGGGTCTCTCTCGGCAATGTACAGCACTGAAAACACTACGGACAAGAGCGCATCAGAGACTCTAATTTATTGCCTTACATCGAACTTTCCCACAAAATGAATATGAAAAGATCGACAGAAAATATTTCATTTGCCCCAACAAATGTTGACAAAACTTTGTCAAGACATCGCTGAATCGTTAAAAAATGGTATCCATGTTACTTAATTTATTTCCAAGATCAATTGCCACTTGCCAGTAAAACTTATATTATTATATGATATAAAATTCTTTGTTTCCGCGTGAAAACTATGAAAATCTAAGTTAAATATGAAATGACTAATGACCTGCCTCCGGTGTCCGGTCTTTACTGGCAAAAAACGCCATAACATAAAACAGAGAGATTGGTAAAACAAAATTGAATTTGTTTAGATAAGGCGTATAGACTACCGTTAACTCTATTTGTTAAATTCTCCAAACAGTTTTATCAAAACCATGTTGCTAACAAATGGGTACACAAATTTAGTAATTCGCAGAACCTAATTATAATTTACAGACCGAATTATTCGGATAAGTTCTATAAACAGAACATAAAATCCTCCAAAAATAGCACAAAGCTAAGCATGGACTAATCTACATATTAGTTGATTAACGCCTGGATAAATTTCTTCATAGCAACCATAAGAAATTTTTTCTCAACCGAAATGAATCCGAAGTGAATTTCATTACTCGGGAGTTCACCATCACATTAATTAATCACAAAAAATAACTAAAAATGAATCAAATAGGAAATGTCCGGGTGTCATACGATCAGCCATAGAAAAAATGGCAAATGCTGGTACTCTACCAGGATCTCTCTCGGCAACGTACAGCGCTGTAAACGCTACGGACAGGAGCGCATCAGAGACTCTAATTTATTGCCTCAAATTGAAATTTCCCCAATAAAATGGATCTGAAAAGTGTGACAGAAATTTTTTCATTTGCCACAAGAAATGGACTCGGATAAAGTAATGCCAGAAAGAACGAGTTATTCAAAGCAGATCTTTTGATTTTACATTTGAAATTTGCATCGCCCTTCAAGTGGAAAAAATCGAGAAAACTAGGAATAAAGAGAAAGAGAATTGTCTGTGCCTCAGATAAAATTGTAAAATCTCATCAGAGGAATGAACCTCAGATGGTACGGACAATGAGTATAATCATTGGCAAAAAAAACGCATAAACATCAAAAAGTAAGAAATTAAAAAAAATAACCAGTTGATTAGAAAACTATTTCTGATTTAACGAATTAAAACCGCGTCGTTTATGAAGAAGAACAGCACCAAATAAAACCTTTTGCTTTGGTTTCGAAAAACACAAGAAAATAACTTTGACACTGGAATTGAATGGAAGTGTTGAAGAACGGCGCCGGTGAGGTGTTTTATAGCTCGTTTCGTCGGGATAACCCTAAATTAAATAGCATTTATATAATGGGCCATAGCAACACAACTGAAATTCTAATAGGTGATTGTTTGTTTGGTAAGGCCCGTTAGCTAATTAATTGTTGGGCTTATTTGTTGTATTTTGTCTTCTATTGTAGCAATTAGATAGCGACTACATTATGGGGAAAAATTTATTTAGAAATAAAATAATATAATATACTAGAAATAGGGTGTCAATGGCACCATTTTATCCGTTTACTCGATTCGTACCGTACCCAATAAGATGGGTAGGGGTAAAAAAAAAATTTCGTAAACTTATTAGGTATGGATACGGGTAAAGATTTTTTTTCGTTATCTAAATAGATAAGGATACGGGTAAAACCTATTTCGTACTGATAGGGCCATGTTCCACAGGCCCTTTAATTTAAACTGGGCCATGAACGACTGGGATTCGGACCTCACTAAGAGGCCAACCCGAAGTCGTATGAAAGGCCCAAATATCCACCAAGTCGGGGCCCAATACAGCGGCCCCAATATGCCTTAAATGAGTTCGTGTTAACCGACATGCGGGATGATGGTAGAAACGGCTAACTTAATGCCCCCTATCCCAGTAACGGCTGACATAACTACCCACGTCCTCCATAACTGCCCGAGATAGCAGTTATGGATAGACTATATAAGGCGGTGATTCCCAGGAAGCGGGGACACTTTTTCCAACCACAAGAGAGATCATACAGGATAGAGTCAGAATCTCTCACAATCCACCCCGAGTTCACAACTCACTTCACACCTCGGCCTGCCATCTTTTGGCAGGACGAATCCGACTCAGCCCAACTTCCCATACGGCCTCATCTCCCGAGATAGGACGTATCAACCACCGTGGGGCCACGCCTTCGCTCATACAGAGATTTAGATGGCTCAACAAAACACGTCAGTTCCGCTCCCACCAGGAATCACAGTCCCGACAGGTGCAATGATCACACCACCTCCCCTTGTAACCCCGCTTACAGGGAACCCCTCCCACAGCCAGCCTCACGCGGCGAGGCCTAACAATCCGATAATACGACCTTCTGGTCCTCAACCAACACAACCTCGCCACACAGGCCCCGACATTGTTGCTCACCCTTTGTTTACCGAAGGACATGCGAGTAGACCACTGTTTACTGAGCACACACCGTTACTCAGTACCTATCACCCACCATACATACCGCACTACGCTCAACAGACGCCATTTTACCCTTATGGTGCGACCACCTACACGCCGTACACCCCGATGTACCCTCAGTATTCTTATGCGACACCACCTGCACAATGGGGTCCGGGAGGTGCTCAAGGGGTATATCCAGTAACAGGTCCAACGCCACATTCCCAACAAGTACCGCTGCGACCTGTAATCCAGACTGTACCACTAACTGCCCCGGAGGTACCACATTCCCGGCCTCTATCAGCAAACCGTGTCCTTAGTCGACCAGTTAAAATTCCTCCCAGAAATTTGAACTCTCAGTTCATAGATGTTCGAACTGGTAGTGAAACAGATACGCCCATCCCGCCGGACCAACAGGTCCAATCCAAGCGCCAGGACCAAAACATTCCACTGACTGGAGCTCAACAGACCGAAAGAAGACAGCAGGAAGGGCAAGGCGAAAGCAGGGAACCGGATCCCGAAAAACAGCCCCAGATTGAGCAACCCGAAGCTCGCCACAACAATGAGCGCGAATCAGCCAACCAGGGCAGAGGTTCCAGACCGTCACGCCGAGAACAGTCGCGCTCCCGCAGGGAACGCGAACGAAGCCCACCCCGAGGTCGGGATAGAACTCGCCGAGATGATCATAGAAGAAACAGGCGATCACCTACCCCGACCCGAGGCGTAAATATGGCTCAAATAGAAGAATTGATCCAGACAAGGCTTGCGGCTAAATTGGCCGAGATAGAATCCCAGAAGACAGGTGCCACCTCTCGACCTATGGGGATCAACGATGGCCCACTTTCTAGAGACATCTACCGCCATTCCATGACGGATTTCAAGTACCCAACAACCCTTCCCAGCTTCCGGGGCAGCGGTGATACTCAGGATCCACATAATTTCGTGTACGGATTCCTTGAGCGACTTCGCCTCCTGGGAGCCACTGACGCCATCATGTGCCGCGTCTTCACCACTTGTTTAACAGGTGAAGCATGGGACTGGTACATGACGCTACCTCGGAGGTCCATCAACAAGTTTGAAGACTTCGCAAAACTGTTCCTGGAAAGATACACAATTATTAAGCCACCGCAAGCAACATGCGAGATGCTCCTCGACATAGTACAGGGACCGCGTGAAAGAACAGGTGCGTTTGTTAATCGGTTTATCCAAGCATCTCGGCGAATTCAGAATCTCAACGAAGAATTCGCCTTGGCTGCCATCAAGAAAGGACTTCGCAAGGGGGGCCCAGGTACTTTGCGTTACGAGGCGCACATGAAGAAAATGACCACCTTGAGAGAATTTGTAGCCTTTGCTGAGGGTTACATCCGTGCTGAGGATGATAATGGCAGTCCTACGAGGTTCCGATCCCGATCCCCCCGTCCAACAAACAAACAGCAGACTCAAGATAGGTCTCGCGATCAAAGAGAACCTCGGCAAAACCAACCAATCGAGCACACTTCCGGTACCAAAGGGTACCGACAGCATTTTGTGCGATATGCTCCTCTCACTAAGAAGCGGCATGAGATGTACAACATCATAGAAGGCATGTTCGATCTACCCCCGCCGCTGCCAAAGAGCATTTTTACGGTGGTCGACAACTCGAAGAAATGTGAATACCACGGATTCAACGGGCATTCCACCGCAGAATGCCTCCAATTGAAGGACATCCTGGAGAGATTAGCCCGAGAAGGAAAACTAGTCGAGTTCATCAACCCCGACTTCTTCAAAAAGTTTTTCAAGAAATACAATGGTCAAGGTAAAGTTTTTAAGAAACCCATTCCATATAGACAGGATTACACGGGACCTCGGGTTGGGGAGGGCAATCCCCAAATCCGAGATGATTCCGAGATAAGACGCCCGGAGCGGCAGGGTAGTCCTGTCATTAATGTGATCAGTGGGGGTCATCACGGTACTGCCCGAAAAATCTTACCACGTGACAATCGAAAACCATACCCCACTGTCCTACCAGTTGAAGCCATAAATGATAAGAAACGGCCTCGATCTGAGGAAGCGATATCTTTTTCCGAGAAAGACCTCGGTGCAATCTCGGGCCCACATGATGATCCCATAGTACTTAACCTCAAGATCAACACTCATCGGGTTAAAAGGGTGTTAGTTGATACCGGCAGCTCGGCCGACATCTTGTACCTACCAGCCTTCACACAAATGGGCCTCAACACTCGCGCCCTCCAACAACACATATCACCTTTGATAGGCTTCACGGGAGACGCCCTTCAACCTCGGGGAATGATGCCACTTAAAGTGACATTCGGTACATCCCCCCGGACAGTGGAAGTCATGGTGGACTTCCTCATCGTGAATGCCCCTTCTGCGTACAATGCGATCTTGGGTAGAGCGACCTTGAATAAAATCGGTGCTATCATTTCTCCTTCCCACCTCAAAATCAAGTTCCACACCGACAACGGGATAGGGGAAGAATGTGGCCAACAGCAGGTAGCTCGCGAATGCTACATGACAACCATTCAGGGTCATGGAGGTTCTGTTCACCAAGTCGATCAGCCTGATGCAAAGACCAATCCACAGCGGTTGCGTTCTAGTACTGACTTTTTGCCTCCAAACACCGACCTCGCATTGGACCCAGTGGATAAAGCTGAGGTGAAAGCTCCCCTTGAGCCCGTTGATGAAGTCGAGCAAATTGAATTAGGTGACGGTAAAACACTTAATATAGGAAAGGCGATCCAAGGGTCGGCAAGGGCCGAGTTAATCAAATTCCTCCAAGAAAACCAATCTGTTTTCGCTTGGACTGCAGCCGACATGCCAGGTATTCCTAGGTCAATTGCCGAGCATCGATTGCACATTAAACCAGGGTCAAAACCAGTCAGACAGAGGAAGCGCAATATGGGGGACGAACGACAGCAAGCCGTCAAGCGCGAGGTACAGAAATTACTTGACGCTGGCTTTATAAGAAATGTCGAATGCCCAGAATGGACAGCCAATCCCGTGCTTGTCAAGAAATCCAATGGCGACTGGCGTATGTGTATCGATTATACCGATCTCAACAAAGCTTGTCCTATGGATCCTTTCCCTTTACCCAAAATCGATCAATTGGTTGATTCAACCTCGGGACATGCTTATCTCAGTTTCATGGATGCCTTCTCCGGGTATAATCAGATCCGGATGAGCCAAGCCGACGAGGAAAAAACTGCTTTTACTACCAACTCGGGACTTTATTGTTACCGGGTTATGCCTTTCGGATTGCGCAATGCTGGGGCTACATTCCAAAGAATGGTTAACACCGTTTTCCAAGGCCAGATTGGACGAAATGTAGAGGCATACGTAGATGATCTACTCGTCAAAAGCATGTCTGACCTCGACCATATCCGAGATCTCCGCGAAACCTTCGCGACATTAAATTCGGCCAACATGAAGCTCAACCCAAAGAAAAGCTTCTTCGGTCTAACTGGTGGCAAATTCCTTGGCTTCATGGTTTCTATGCGAGGCATTGAGATTCATCCCTCCAAATCACAAGCCATACTCGACATGAAGCCCCCCCGAAATCTCAAAGAGTTGCAATCTCTCACAGGTAAACTGGCCGCTCTCAACAGGTTTATTGCGAGATCTGGGGATGTGTGTTTTCCTTTCTTTAAGGCCATGCGCAAGTCGGCCAAATTTGAATGGACAGATGAATGTGCGATAGCCTTTGACAAGGTCAAATCCTATCTCGCCAATCCACCGTGCCTCAGCAGGCCAACCGCGGGTGACACCTTGGTGTTGTATTTGGCAACAACAGGACATGCAGTAAGCGCTGCCCTTGTTCGCGAAGAGGGACGCGATCAGAAGCCGGTCTATTTTGTCTCACATGTACTTCGGGACGCCGAAACCAGATACTCCCAAATTGAAAAGGCGGCATATGCTCTAGTCATAGCTGCCCGGAAGTTGCGACCTTACTTTCAATCACATCCCATAAAGGTTTATACCGGGATACCACTCAAAAAGGCCTTCGCAAATTTTGATTCATCCGGGCGATTGCTAGCTTGGGCACTCGAGTTATCCGAGTTTGATGTCTCTTTCCATCCTCAAAATGCCCTGAAGTCCCAGATCTTCGCCGATTTTATTGCTGAATACTCTGGACTTCCTCCCGAATCTGAAGGACGCTGGGTAATTCATGTTGATGGTGCTTCTTCATTACAAGGAGCGGGCGCCGGGGTATCTCTCACTGGTCCACAAGGGGAAACCCTGAATTATGCTCTTCACTTTCAATTCCCGGTAACAAACAATACCGCGGAATACGAAGCCATGATAGCGGGTCTAAAGTTGGCTAAAGAATTAGGAGCCCGCGAGGTTCACCTCCGTAGCGATTCCGAGTTGGCAGTCAAGCAGATCAATGACGAATGCCGAGTCATGGATGACAACTTGCGCAAATACAGACAGCAGTTCCACCAGCTCAAGAGTCACTTTGACGAGGTCAACATTCAACATGTTTCTCGAAACAAAAATTGCCAAGCTGATGCTTTATCCAAGCTCGGTGCTTCGGGCAACCTTGACAAAGACCGGCCCGTGATTGTTATGGATGTTCCTGAATCCAGCATTCACATTGATACCACAGCTGTTCTCACCATCATTGAACCCGGAGATTCCTGGTTCACCCCGATGTGGAATTTCCTTAACACGGGAGTTCTACCCACAGACCCATTGGAAGCCCGACGTCTGAAAAGGATCGCACCCATGTATTCTATTTTCAACAATCACCTCTATAAACGAGGATATGTGCGACCTTGGCTCAAGTGTATCAACGAAGAGATGGCATCAAAAATGTTGTTAGAGGTACATGAGGGCATCTGTGGGAGCCATCAAGGGGCGAAAACTCTTGCAAAACGCATTCTCCGAGCTGGTTTTTACTGGCCAACCATGCAACATGATGCGGCCACTTTGGTCCGAAAGTGCGAACGATGCCAATACCACAGCAAGTTAAGTAACATTCCGGCATACGACCAGATATCCATCTCGGGGGCCTGGCCTTTTGACTTATGGGGAATAGACATAGTCGGACCATTTCCCACAGCTATTCGACAGCGCCGTTGGATAATTGTCGCAGTGGAATATTTCACCAAATGGGTTGAAGCTGAAGCACTGGCAACAATTACAGCCGCAGCAGCAGAGAAGTTCATTTGGAGGAACATCATTTGTCGCTTCGGCATACCACATGCACTCATCTCGGACCATGGAACTCAATTCAATGCAGCCCGAACCATCGCATTCCTGTCCAACTTGGGTATCCAAAACAATTTCACCTCGGTCAGCCACCCGGCTAGCAATGGATTGGCCGAAGTCACCAACCGTACAATCTTAGATGGCCTGAAGAAGAAAGTTGCAGAGAACAGGAAAAACTGGCCCGACATTCTTGATGGCATCTTGTGGGCTTATCGTACAACACCCAGAGAGGCTACACAGCAAACACCATATTCTCTGGTATTCGGAATGGAAGCAGTCACTCCAATCGAATTGATGGAACCATCTCTCCGCACTTTGACATATTCCGCTGAAGCGAACCGCGAGGCACGTGCTGCTGACCTCGACCTCATCACCGAAGGTCGGGAGAAAGCTCGCATACGCACCATGGAATATCAACGACGAGTTAAGCGTGCATTCGACAAACATGTGGTACCTCGTGCGTTTCAACCTGGTGATCTGGTTCTCAAAACTGTTGAAGCTACTGGCAAACATGTCAGTAAACTCGCTCCTCAATGGGAAGGTCCCTTCAAGGTCATCCGACCCCGAGGAAAAGGCGCATACGAGTTGGAAGATCCGAGTGGTTTCATACTTACTCGACCATGGAACGCTTGTCACCTTCGGAAATTCTACACTTAATGTATGATTTTACTTTCACATTGTTTTACTTCCTATATTCCATGTATTGTTATGGGCGAGATAAGCCATTTTTTCTGTTATATCTCATGTATTTTACCTAGACCGAGATACAAGTTTTTGTATGGTCCTAGGCTGTTCTCAATTTATATATGATATTTGCTTGTGTTATTATTATTTGGGGTACGAGATATATGAACGAAAGCCTTTTTGGCAACGAAATAAGTCTTGGTCAAGATTCCCGAGATACACAAGAAATAAATGTAGTCTTACGAGACGACGACTGTTAAACCAGTAATATGATTTTTATGTTCGCGACATTAATCGAAAACCCCTTGGGGTAACGTATGTTTCTCGCGACTTCCCTTTTCCCTGATGTCGATAAATAAAAAAAAACGGGGCAAGAAGGATATATACAAAGCATGAACTGAGATAAAAATCGAAAGAAACATCTCGGAGAAATAAAGAACTACGAAATAATAATAATTTAGGATTACACAAATTTCTGTTAAACCCCTACATTTCCGGGGTATACCACATCATATTACAACATTTCTGTTAAAACCCCCACATCTCGGGGGTATGAATACATTAATACATCACAGTTCTGTTAACCCCCACATCTCGGGGGTATAAAATCATTCCTAAACAAAATAAAATTCCTTGCTTCCTTAGCTCGATATGATCCTGCATATAAACAAAAACAGAGACTTAGTGAGCATAGGCCAGAATACCTCATCTCGAGGAATATGATAGGTAAATTTACACTTACAAATAGATGGGTCCGCCTCTTTCGGACTTCCATTTCCCCCTTCGCGAGGTGAGAGGGGAGCATCTAAAGTCGCCTCATTTCCTTGCCCATCAGGGTTGACCGCCTCATCTTCTTCAGTTGCCATCATCTCGCGGCCTATACTATTACCTTCAGACTCAGAAGGCAAATCGTCCAGCTCTTCAGATGGGGCATCTGGCAAGTCGAGATGCTTGGGCCATTTAGCCTTGGGCCAGGGATGGACGATACCTAAAACCGGATGATTTTCAAGCATAAGGTCCTGATTAATAGGAGTCCCGTCCGGGTTCAAAAATAAATCACCCTCTTCATCCCAGCGGTAACCCGACAGATTTTTTGTAACAACTTTTTCAGGGTTCACCTCGGTAAACCCTACCTGTTCGGGTCTAAACGGGTAATGGTCGGCTAGTGCCAAGAGATAGCCATGCACGGTTGCTGTCATCATGTCAACACATGCGTAAGGGACAGCTTGTGTGAAGGCTCTGCTGCCCAGAAATCTGCTAAGTGTTTTCTTTGGCAGCTCATGCATCTCGGCCTGAAGTCGGGCGTTCTCTGCCCTCACGTCCTCCAACTCTTTAGTTCGGGCCTCGAGTTCGGTTTTAAGACGTGCCGACTTGCCCTTGTAATCCTCGGCTTTGCGTTTTTGATGCTGCAATTTCTCCTCTGCCTCCTTACGCTGGGCATCCGCTTGCACGCCCACATGCGTTGCAAATTCGAGTTTGGCCTTAAACACAGCAGCTTGGCCATGCGCTATTCTCATTTCCTTATCCTTTTGTGCGGCCATTCGCAAAAAGTAGTTCCTCTCGAGGATAGCCCTGTTCAGCGACTCTTGGTCAGTACGAATGACGAGGGAATCCCGTTTGTCAATCGAGTCCTTCAGAAACCCGAAGTACACCCCGGCATCATGCAGTAGACTCGACACATGACCAACTACTTGGTCGGGGTGCTCCTCAGCCCATCTCCTCTGGTGCTGAGTGGTGGTTAACCTGAAGGTTTCCCGTGAAAAGGCGGCATGAACCTCGGGATGCTCCACCTCGTCCTGCATTAGCGAATACCCAGGAAGATAGGCCAAGATGCTGTCCGGGAAACCCCGCGAGATATTCGTGCCCCACACGAAACCGGTTTGTCGCCCTTGGTCCGAAATTCGCGACTTCAGGAAATCCCTATGCTCCTCTGAGGGGTCCCACACGTTGTCGGCTGCGTTGTCAATAATCTTGTCTAATTCCGCTTGAGCAGCGTCGACTTGAGCTTGGGAGGGTTCCTCTACAGCCTCCTGTACTCTACCCAAATTAATCTCGGGTTGAGTCTTTTGTTTTTTGGCCTCGGGATGCCCAGAAGCCGTACCCTTTCCCTTTTGCTCCCTTGTTAGACGTGGAGGTGGAGGAACGTCTGAAGATACTTCCTTCCTCTTTTGCGACCCCCCGAGTTTGGAAGAACCGGAGGTGTTGTCTTTGACACTCTTCCCGGTATGTGCCGATCTCGGCTGACGAGTTACCGGGGTAGAGGCCGACTTTGGTGTTTTCTGAACTATAGCCGCCTTCGGCTTGGATGGGTTCTTAATCCCTTTCTTCTGAACGACCCCGCCCTCCGGGTTAGCTACAAGTGGGAAGGAACTCGCGGCCTTCCACGGTAATGCCATACAACCGTGACCTGCAGGGTATGCGAAAGTTAGTACATTATTCATGTTATTACGAGTTAGATAAATAAATATGATGCACAGGTATACCGGTGTAAATTAAAGGCAAAAAACACTAACTTGTGAAATAACAATCAAGAATTTCTTTAGCCTTTACATCAGCTGGAGTCAGGGGATCAGGTGAGGTCGGCATCAATTTTTTCTTTTCTAGACGGCGCCATTCCTTTTGTACATTCAAAAAACATTTCAGTTCCTCCGGGTTCTCGAGATATACCCACCCGTGGTTCCACTCGTCCGCTTTGGACAGTTGCTCAAACAGCGCCAAACCATTAGAGCGCTTCCGTATCGCGAGATAACTTTCACTGTTATATAACACGGTGAAGTAATGGAAGAATAACCCGACACTCGGGAAATATTCCTTTAACTCGGGCAAGTAGTCGAATACATATTTGAAGCTCATGATGTAACACCACGCGGGTGCGGTCAACTGTGCAGGAGCCACTTTGAGATGTCGCAAAATCTCGCGTGCGAATTTGGACAACCTTATTTTGAACCCGCACTTTGGCATCTTCCAATATATGCACATGCCGCGCTCTGAGTCGTGAGCTCGGTCATTTGGGCCCGGAGCCACCATCCGAACTGCCTCTCGAGAATACTCTTTTCTGCTGGCCTCCAGCACTAGTTCGTTATAGAAGGCATCACAATAATCTTCACACTGGACAAATAGCTTGGGTGAAATACCGGCAGATGTTGGGAAGTTCGTATCGCTTGGGTGGCCATCTCGGGGAACTATTATTTTCTTGGCCTTTGGGTTTTTGGGTTTCGACGGCCCTTGTGATGTTCCCACCGGGGTGTCAACCAGTTCACCCCGAGATGGACTTTCGGGCTCACTTCCTTCCATATATTCTTCCTCCTCATTATCTTCCGACATTGCGGGAGTCATCCCGTATAAACTCTTGCCCCTACCAGGGCGGGGGGGTGAAAAGGATAGTGGGGACACCTCCTCATAGGTATGGGGAGCTTGGTCCCGAGATCCACCTTGTTCTTCGGCCATTTCTAAATTTACGAATAAACAGGATTGGCTTAAGTTACCGACCTTACTATTACAATATCAGTTTCTAAAAGCATTTATGCTCATTATGCACATTAGATATCAAAGTTATGGTAGGTAAATAGACTCCTACAACATTACCATACTTATATTATTCATTAATTTACTCCCTAACTTCGGCCAATAAACATTACAACATGCTGGCTTGCCAATTCATGGCCAGGTACCGAGGTGACAAAGGCTTACCTTTTTTGGAGGTTGAAATGCTCGACTTTCGTCCGACGTCCACTTCCGAGATTGACAGCTCCTGAATTCCGAGATTGCTTTTGCTCTTTCGCTCCGATTTCAAAGGGCTCAAGTAAACGATATTAATTCAGTGGGGAGGGGGGGGCCGAAATATATAGAGGCCTTCTTTTTTCCCGCTCAATACTTGCGTAGTTTTCGAAACGACGCCACGAAACGTCGCGTTGGCAATTTTCATCATGGCGACGCCTCGATTCCCGCGCTCAATCACCGGACGCGAGCTCTCACCAAGTTACCGCGTGCCACGTGTCAAGCACGGATTGCGCCATCACCTCGTTTCCCTGATTGATTTGATGGGTGATTTGATGGCTGACGGCGGGCTAACGGAAGACGAGGCGTCAGGCATTTAATGCCGACATACTATATAAACTCCCTCCGTTTCCCTTTAACGATCACTCCACTGTACCTTTTCCTTTCTACCTCGTGCTACCACGAGATGACTGATCACGTGACAGATGAGGTTATCATTCAGAAAGGTGATATTCAGTCACCTCCAATACTCCCTCCACATCCATTCCCCGAGGTTGCCTTCAACAAATCAAACGAAGAAGGCGACCCATTAGCTTGGGACCGATGTGCCATTTGCAAGTTGAGGGGATACTCTCCGCAAATGTTTCATTGTGACGACTGCGAAGAAGCTTTTCATCCCGGGTGTTCGGCTCGACGATCACCTCGGAATCATCATGATCCTCGCTTCACCTCTTTCACGTGCAAGCAATGCCTTGTTCAAGCACGCCAGACCAAGCGTTGCCGTTAGGATAGTTTTAGTTAGAGATAGCATGTCGCATGTCGTATTTAGTTTAACTCTTATATTGTATGATTTTGCGATATTAATGAAATTTCTTCAACTGTTTCATTTCTTGTCTTAATTATGTCGAGTTCCATCCCGACATCCTTCTTAAAAAAAAAAAAAAAAAAAAAAAAAAAAAAAAAAAATGGCGGTTTAAAACTTGCCTATTTTAAAAAACTTGCCTATTTTAAAACTTGCCTATTTTAAAACCTGCCTATTTTAAAACCTGCCTATTTAATGGTATACAGTTGGGCAGATGGCGGTTGAACGACTATAAATAAGGTATTCCTTCCAGAGAGGGGAACATACTTTCCCTACATACTTTCCCTTTGCTTTTGCTTCTTAGAAAAACAACATTTCCACCTCGCATCGATCATGTCTGTTAACCGACATGCTTTAGAGTTCCTAGCGGAACGTGCAAGGAAACGTCGAGCTATTGAACGTCGAATTATCCCATCTCGCCCTGATGGTTCATCCAGCTCCAGCCGAGGTCCTCAGCGACGTGTACTTACAACTGAGGAGAGGGAGGACTTGATCCAAGACTTTCCCAATGACTTGGATTGGATGCTGGCCAACGAGTCCATCACCATTAAGGATTTCTTGAACTACAAACTGGCGGTATTCAGGGAGGTGGGTGATGAATTTAACATCGTCGAATTCCTCGGACCTCTTCGTGATTGCCTGGCATGTGGGAAATCTGCCCCAAAAGAAGACATGGTCAAATGTCGGGGTTGTCGCACATGGTGGCATCCCTCTCATTTTTTGATTCATGATCGGTCAGATCCCCGACGTCGATTCTTCAGATGTCAAACTTGCCAAAACCGACATCCCAATGCACCTACACTGGCTACAGCTACACCGGACCAGATTTGGGAAGACGATCATTTTGAAGATCCGGATAGTGAGATGATGGACTTCATCCCTTCACCTCCGGGATTTCATTAAAGAATAATAGTTAATAGGTTAAGTAGATCCACCTTTTATTTTTGCTTGAAGCCTTAGTTCATCTCGAGTTGTCGCCTTTATTTCTGATTGAATCTTTTAGTTTAGCTCGAGTTGTAACGAGTTTTTATTAATATAAGAAGAGTTTATTTATATTTGGTACTTTTTTAATAATTGTGCTTTCATGAGTTATACACCCTCAAGTCGAAAGCATCTCGCTGATGCATTCCGACTTCGGGGGCTAATGATAGGGCCATGTTCCACAGGCCCTTTAATTTAAACTGGGCCATGAACGACTGGGATTCGGACCTCACTAAGAGGCCAACCCGAAGTCGTATGAAAGGCCCAAATATCCACCAAGTCGGGGCCCAATACAGCGGCCCCAATATGCCTTAAATGAGTTCGTGTTAACCGACATGCGGGATGATGGTAGAAACGGCTAACTTAATGCCCCCTATCCCAGTAACGGCTGACATAACTACCCACGTCCTCCATAACTGCCCGAGATAGCAGTTATGGATAGACTATATAAGGCGGTGATTCCCAGGAAGCGGGGACACTTTTTCCAACCACAAGAGAGATCATACAGGATAGAGTCAGAATCTCTCACAATCCACCCCGAGTTCACAACTCACTTCACACCTCGGCCTGCCATCTTTTGGCAGGACGAATCCGACTCAGCCCAACTTCCCATACGGCCTCATCTCCCGAGATAGGACGTATCACGTACCTGTTACCTGATCGGATAATTATAAAAAAAATTATATAAATTATATATATTAATAAGCATTGAAAAGAGCAATTTAATTGGTTTACTTGCGCTTAGCATGATCAGAATTTTTTTTTCAATAAAGTACTATACATGAGTGAAATGAATGTATATTTTTTAATATTTTATTTAATAAATAATAAAAATAATTATTTATCCGCTACTGTTTCGTTATCCGACAACCTTAATGGGTAAGGATAGAGTACAGGTAACATAATTTGAAGCGGATAAGAGTAGAATACGGATAAGAACAATTTATAACGGGTACAAGTATGAAAACACTCTCATCCAACCCTTACAGTAGCCATTGACACCCCTAACAAGAAAGTGGATGGCTGGAATTAGAGAAGGAAATTTGTCATGGCGTGATCAGTCACGTCACGTAACATCACGTTCACGTCACGTTACGTCACGTCACGTGTGTCGATTACGTGACGTGACTCACGTGTTGCGTGACGTGACTGTATTTAACAAAAATTATACGTCACGTAAACTAATCACGTCACGTTATAAAACACATCACGTGATCACGTACTGTTATATTTTGTCAGTTCCAGCATGTTTTGAGGACAAACTCTAGTAGTTCATATTCCTATTAGCACTATTAGGCTATGTTTCTGTAGTATATTCATAGTATATTCAGATTTTTCTTTTGTGGCTGTTTGTAAAAACTATGTTTCTTAATGAAACGGGCTTAAATATCTTTTATCCAAAAAAATTTGGCAATTTTTAGAATATTATTTACTAGTTAATTTTTGCAACATTATATACTTATTTTACAAATTTTATAATTTTCATATTTTTTGATATATTTTTTCTGATTTTCAACAATTTAAATTAAAATATAAAAAAAGTTCAATGTGACTAATTTATGTCACGTCACGTGTAGTCACGGCATGACTACGCATGACGTGACCATTCGCGTGACGTGATCGTTTACCACTATTTTGATCACATCACGTCACGTGAAAAAAAAATATTGATCACGTCACGTCACGGCGTGTCACGTATTTCCTTCTCTAGCTGGAATTGGTTTCGGAAAAAAGGAAGAACCAAAAGATAAATTTCAGCGCAGAGTGTTTGTACCTCAAAAATTTCGATACAAGCATTTTGTTTCTACCGAAAGCATTTCTCGTATCTTCGAAAAAAGAGATGTACTTGAAAAAGAAAATCGGTGCAAATAACTTGCATCGAAAAAAAATTCAGTTCTCTCTTTTTTTCAAAAACTCACCTCAATCATTCACTTCCTAACATATTATATTATTTTATTTTTAAATAAAAAAATCTACGATATGACATAACATGTTACATATATAATTACAATTGAGACATGTGTTGTGCCGGCTCTAACTATCGTTTTATGTTTTTTATTATCTTAATTTAAGATCTGTAATGTAAATGTCTTTCAACCAAAATTTGAAAAGTAACGGTGCTGATTATGGAATTTTTTTTATAAACCATAATTAAAATTTTGTTTTTTACGGAATCAAGATGATTACTTTTTTTTTTACAAAAATTATAAGAACCAAAATGTCATTTCGGTCCGAATTTTTTTTTTTATTCCGGACCGAAATGGCATTTCGGTCCGGTCCCCTTTTGGATTTTTTGTGATACTTTTTCACAAGTTTTCATATGAGCCGCCGCAGAAAATTCAAAAAGGGGACCGGACCGAAATGGCATTTCGGTTCTTATATTTTTGTGAAAAAAAAGTAATCATGTTGGTTTCGTAAAAATATTCTTTTTAATTATGGTTTATAAAAAAAAAATTCGCTGATTATGACAACTTTTCTTTACTTTAGAATTTAGAAAATATAACTTTATAAATATTATGTTTTTCTTGACCGTTTCATCAGCATTAAGAGGCTAGTTTTCTCCTTCAAAATAAGGGATCCATTTACCAGACATCCATTAAATGTCTTTTGCAGAAGTCGAGTTAGCATCTTATCATAAAGACGAGATCAAGTTTTGATCTAATACCTAAAGATGATGTTGTACGCATGAATTGTTGCATGTTTGAAACTCAAATATGATTTTTTTTTTAAAGGTTTTATTTAAAAAAAAAATAAAAAGTTAAGTTGTTGTGCACACATTTTTACTTTCAAAATAAAGACTTTGACTCTCAATTTTCTCTAAAAAATAAATATAATGGCTTTTACACAGCTATTTTTTATCATTGGGATCAATATTAAACAACTATCTACCAGATACAATGATATATATGTGCCAAAACATCACCCTTAAAAGAGTCACAATCAGTGTTCAAAATAGCGCGCTATAGCGTTTTTGGACCTCAAACGCTACGCTATAACATCAAAATGCGCTATTTGCGCTACGACCGCTATACAATATGGGATTTTTTTAAGTAATTTATATGGGCTTTAAATAAAGATCAAAAAAAGCTCAAACCGAAATTGAATTTATTGCTACTTGCTATAAGATAAATCAATTTGAAATTGGGAATAAAATTGAAATTTGAATAGAAAAAAAAATAGATTATGTCATGAATCATGATGCTTAAGATATTTTTAATAGGAAAAATCGATAGTTTATGATATTACTATGGATATTTTGAACCACAATTTGGACTTTGTACGGGTTCAATATGAATATTATAATTTCTTAATTACTTTGGTGTTATTTATTGTTCTATGAGATTTTAGATAATGTTGATATTTAGTACAAATATTGAATATACGGAATGTAAAAAAAAAACGCTATGTGACATAGCTTCCGCTATAGCGACGCTATTCGCTATAGCTTTTTTTGTAGCCTTCCCGCTATGACGCTATAAACGCTATTTAGAACCTTGGTCACAATTGGCCAAATGCTTCGGTATCAACAACAAGGGATGCATGTCATAGTACACAAGAGTCCTCAGGTGCAACAACAGGAGGAATTGTTGATAACAATTGGGCATGTGACTATAATAGATCAGGAAGATCAAATCAGGTGGAAATGAAAAGCAAAGAGAACATTCGCACCAGTGGACGCCCAAAAAAAAAATCATGTTTTAAGCCACAAAAATCTAACCAAATAAGAAATAATTTAAAACATGACATAACTTCAGACCTCAACTAAATATGAATAACTTAGGCCAACCTAAGTGAGAATAATCAACTTAGGCCTTCTAATTTTAGGTCTCAATTAAACACCACCTTAACTTCTAATTTAGACAAACAAACATAGTAGTACAAGTTTAAGTTGACAGACGGGGAGTTTTCTCAACAAACATGATGTGATATACAACAATTTGCGATTTAATATTTCGTTGTTTGCATAAGAGGCATTTTATTATTTATTAATATGAAATATTTTAATCGTTTTGCATATAATTGTTTATCTAAAAGAGTTCCGATGTCACAGGTATTTGGTACTATAAAATGTCACAAATTCAATTTTTTTAATTATATTTCAAATTTGAAACCAAATGTTGAATTCGAACTATTTATCTTGTTCATTCTCGTAATAGATACGTGTGCACAAAATAAAATAAAAGAATCTAGTTAACCACGATTCATTGAGAATGATTCATTTATTCTAATACATTAAATTTTTTATATCTTGATCTAATATAAAATGAATTTCAAACATGAAAAAATTGACGTGCTTGATTATTTTTTTATAAAATTAAACAAGATTAGCTGTTGGATCGGACATTGGGTTTTAAATTAAAAATCAGAAGCACAAAAATATCATATTTACGTCACGAAATATTTATAAGATCGAAACCCTCCATTAATTTTTTTTAGTAGTAACGAAAAGGGGAAATTTAATGTACACCCTCAACAACCTCGAAATTATGTATTTCTTCCTCTAAAATTCATAATATCATATTTACTCTTCTAAAATTTTAAAAACTCACAAATTTACCCAATTACTAACTTTTCTAATTAAAAATCATTTTTAAATTTATAAAGCAACAATTTTACCCTTTGTTAAAAAATAAACAAAATATGTAGTATGTTCATGAAAAATGTTTGGTCTTTAACTAATTGGTTTTCAAGGACAAGTGGTTAATTTTTCTACTTGTGACGCACACCGTGGCATTTCGGCATATGCTTGTGTGTACATCACTAAGTAAGAATATAAACCATTTGCTCTCAAAATTGAACGATTAAAAGACTAAATATTTCTCTTAATCATATTACATATTTTTTAATTTTCCAATAAAGGGTAAATATGTACTTCATAAATTTAAAAATGAGTTTTAATAAAAAAAAGTCTATAAATTGAGTAAATTTGTGAGTGTTTGATATTTAAAGGGTAAATATGATATTATGAATTTTAGAGGAAGAAATACTTAATTTTGAGGTTTTTTTAGGGGTATACCTGAAATTCGCCCTAATGAAAAAAATAGCCCACCATCTTTTCTTAGAAAAAGTAATATGAATGTTGAGTTGTTGACTGAGAATGATTAACAGAGCGCCTAGTGGGCCCACTTGCTTAACTGTCTAATTTTACAACTTCAAAACAAAGCCTACGCGGGCCCATCAGCACTCAGTAGTGTTGTAAAGCTTACCGCGACCCGCGATTTAAAAGCTGCCCAGTTCCTCGAGTGAGTGTCCTCTGAGATATCTCAACTTTTGCGTGACCCATGTGACCGGTGCCTATTTGGGGATAGCGCAGGGGGCCAGTATTATCTGTACTTCGAGATTCGTACATAACGTATTTGAATGGTTGAGATTTTCCATAAAGCCACGCAAAGTTTGAGATATCTCAGAGGATGCGAATTTCTTTTCAGTTCCTCGGCTCCCAGTCTAGGTCGAGTCCGCATCGTCTGCATTAACTCAAAAGAGCATCCTTTGAGTTAATACATCTCGGCCGTCTGATTTTAAACGGAGCCAATCCGGCATCCGCTTATAAAAGCAAGGAGCTCTTTAATATTAGTGCAGATCTGATTGGCACGTATTTTAAAGCTAATCGGACGGTACATATGCATTAACTCAAAAGATTCTTTTTTGAGTTCAAGCAGAGGATACGAATTCGTCTAGGTCCCAACATGGCTTTCATCACCTGCTTTCATGGTCAGATAGAATGCTGTGCTCTCGAAATCACAGACACATCCTTACGATGTTACAAACGGTCCAAAAATGGATCGTATAGCACCAGACGTCCAGACCCGCTCACTTCAGATCGGACGTTATAAATTCGGTATACCATCACGAATAACAGCAAATACAAATATCTCTTCGTCTCTCCTTTTTCAAAAATGTTTTTATGTTCCCTCCCAAATAACCAAAACGGGCGAAACATATAAACAAGCCGTAATTCAAAAAATAAAGAAAGGACGAAACTGAAAATTCCAAAAACAGTGCCCACTCACTGTTCTCTCTACCAGACCAAAATTTCTCTCTTTTCCCTCCCACCGAACCCTAGCCCGCCTTTCCCTTCCCGTCGCCATGGATGACCTCAAAACGCTAGATCTACTCACTGACCTCGTTTCCCGCCTCCTCTCTCCGACCAATCCCTCCCCGGTCGACCACTCCCGCGCGCTCAGCTTCGCCACGCGCCTCCTCTCCAGTCGTCTCTCCCCCTCACTCTCCCAGGACGAACACGCCATGGCTGAGTCGATCAAGCGCGATCTCGCAGTCTCCGGCCGCAGCGCAGAAGCACTTACATTCTCTGATCTCCACTCCAAGCTCGCTGCCAGATCGTCCCTTCCTGGCGGCGTTCAAAACCGCTGGGCCCTTCTCTACCTCCTCAAATCTCTTTCAGGCCGTCGGAGCTACACATCAGGTGGATTGCCATCTCTTCCTCTCGAAAGCCCTAATCCCAATCATAACTCTGCCATTCAGAACTCGACGAGGAAGAAAAACCTGGGGTTGGGAAGTGGGGTGTTGCTCATTTCAAAGGACCCTGAAAATGTTCGACAAAATTCCTTGAGGGAATACTCAGTGCTGGTAATGGATGACAATGAAGTGGAAGAGTCTTCACTTGTCAGAGATGTACTGTATGCTTGTCAGGGAATCGATGGCCGGTATGTGATGTATCGGTCAGTTAATGGAACAGATGGCTATGATTTGCCAGAGTCTCTCACACTACCCAGATCAACACGGACCATGGTTAGGAAATTGTGTGAAATTGGTTGGCTGTACAAAAAAGTCAAGGGTTTTATTAATGAAAGCATGAGTAAAATCCCATCAGAGGAGGTGGGAACTGTTAGTCAGGCCTTTTGCTCAGCTTTGAATGATGAACTGACTGACTACTACAAGCTATTAGCGGTGCTGGAGTCGCATTCGATGAACCCAATCCCTACTCCTGGGTCTGACTTAGGTTTGCAAGCGAATTACCTCTCTCTAAGGCGTTTAGATGTATGGTTGGCAGAGCCAACAGTGAGGATGCGTTTAATGGCAGTTTTGGTTGATGGATGTCGTGGTCTGAAAGGTGGGGCGATGGCTGGGGCTATACACAGACATGCCAAGCATGGTGACCCGCTTGTGCAAGATTTCATGGGTCGTCTCCTCAAACGGGTATGTTCGCCACTTTTCGAAATGGTAAGGAGTTGGGTATTGGAAGGGGAATTGGAGGATATTTTCTCAGAATTTTTTGTTGTTGGTCAACCAGTAAAGGCTGAATCTTTGTGGCAAGAAGGTTATCGGATTGAACCTGCCATGCTTCCTTCATTTATTTCTCCTACATTGGCCCGGAGGATTTTTCGAACTGGCAAGTCGATTAATTTCTTAAGGGTTTGTTGTGATGACAATGGATGGGCTGCTGCAGCGGCTGACGCTGCTGCACATGTGGGGACCAGCACAAGTCGATGGGGACTAGGGTATGGCCAGATCGATGCACTAGAGGCACTCGTTGTAGAAGCTGCCAAGAGAATCGATTGCCATTTAATGGATGTCATACACGAGAGATATAGATTTAAAGACCATTGCCTTGCCATAAAGAGGTACTTACTCCTTGGTCAAGGGGACTTCGTCCAGTATCTAATGGATACAGTTGGGCCTGAGCTGTCAGAGCCAGCCAATACTATAAGCGCCTTCCAGTTGGCAGGCTTACTGGAGGCATCCATAAGGGCCTCCAATGCACAATACGATGACCGGGACATTCTTGATCGGCTAAAGGTAAAAATGATGGATCATAGTGATGGAGATAGGGGCTGGGATGTGTTTTCTTTGGAGTATGATGCACATATGCCCCTGGACACTGTCTTCACAGCCTCTGTAATGAAACGGTATCTAAAAATCTTTAACTATTTGTGGAAGCTGAAGCGGGTTGAGCATGCTTTGACAACTGTGTGGAAAACCTTGAAGCCGAACGTTATTGTTAAGAGCATATTTGCAAAGGAACCTATACTAAGGAAATGCCAGGTTATATGGAATGAGATGAACCATTTCGTGACGAATTTTCAGGACTACATTATGTTTGAGGTGCTGGAGGTTTCATGGGCCCATTTCTCTGATGAAATGGAAGCATCAAGAGATTTAGATGACCTCTTGTCAGCACATGAGAGATATCTAGAGTCGATTGTGGAGAAGTCTCTGCTCGGTGAAAGATCAAGCACCTTGCGTGCATCTCTTTTTGGGCTATTTGAGGTAATTTTAAGGTTTAGAAGCCACGCGGATAGGTGGTTTGAGCGGATCTATGAGCTCCAATCGAGGTAATTTTTTAAGTTTATGATAAAGCACTGGGTAACACTGGTATTTCCCAACATTTATGTGTAGTCTATTAGTTTGGTATTACAGACATCAACTTGTAAAATAGGGTTTTTGGGTTGTTTCTTGGTGGTCTGATGCATGGCTGCAGTGGGGCTAATTTATTTATCTTAATTATATTTGAGTTTTAAGTGTTCTATTTATCATTTAATCGACTCAGCATCCCACAGATTTGACGAGATGTGCTCTGAATTACCACCTCAATTGATTAAAGTATGCGGTCTTGATTTTTATGACAAGTTTTTCCTGGGCCTATTTTGCACAATGGATCTTGATTTTCTTTCCTTCGTGTTCTTGAGTTAGAGCTTCAGAAATATATGGGCATGTTTCATGTTTTGATGTACTTGAACCTAAGCTAACTTTGTATTCTTTTGGTTCCTCTTTTAGTGAAAATGGTATACTCAAAGGTCCTTTCCGTTGTAGTCCAAAATGACAAAAACATCCCTACACTTTCTAGTTTGAAAGATAAATTTAAGTATGAAATACATTTTAAGGGCTTCTTCAAACTGGACTTATATATCAGTAAAAAGTATATGCTATCTGTAACATAAAATTGATTTACGTGTAATGTCAACTCTAGTCAGGTCATCCTGGATAGTGTCATATTGATGCAGGTTGTCAACCATTTCTGTCCTTGGTTATATGCCGTCTCTGTTGGAAGTTGGTCATAAAAAGAACATTTGATTGTATTAGTATTAAAGCTTGACTAATGACTATATCATAAGAACCAGATGATTACTTGTGTGTCATTCTTGTGGAATTTAATTAATCCCTGTTTATTGTCCTTAATATATTTCCCTATTTCTTGTGTTTAATCTTCTGTATTGCTTTCTTTTGTAGTATTGTTTTATGATTAGCAATAGATTTAATAAGTGGAAGTTCTATTTTTACACAGAGGGAAGGCAGAATCTAGGCAAAAATCAAAGAAGAGAGGCCAGCTGCTTGAAGGTGCCGAGAAGGCTATGACCCAGATGGCTGGAGAGCTTTTCCGCAAAATGGGAGAAGAATTGGATCAAATTGCAAAAGACTACTCAAATTCTCTTGATACCTTTATAAAACAGCTACCTCTGCAACAGCATGTGGACTTGAAGTTCCTTTTTTTCCGTTTGGACTTCACCGAGTATTACAGCTGTCACAAATGAAAAGGCAAATAAAGAAATATAAATGTGACAAAGACAAAGTAAAATTTGTGCACTCATCATTGTATTTAGACAAGGTTGGTTTTTTTAACTTTTTTTCTTTTTCTTTTTTGTGAAGTTATATTTGAAGAGAGAAGTCGTAAGTTAGATTGCCACTTCCGAAAACTGGATTGTTTGCTGCAAAAAGGTAGAGGCTGCAAATGAACAGCTCTGGTTAATTTAGGTTTGGGTGAATTTCTGGTCTTTGGTTGTTTCAATTGTGTGATTGTTTATTTTGGGCCATTTAAGATACCTCATGCCCACTTTTGGTCTTGGGTCAAATTCAGGTTCAGGTTTTTGATTGATCGGCTTTACTGCACCCAAAGTAGATTTGAGGTTGCAGTCATTTTTTTTTTACTTGCATGGACTCAGGTTCTTAAGTAAAATTGAGCTTGGTGTTCAGTAATAGGTTCTAAGTCTTGTTTCAAGTTTTAACTCTTCAATAAAGAAAAACAAAACAGGTCTGGTTGGGTCAAAGATTTGGTCATATTGTGACCAGCCATTGCAGAAAGTAGTACTTTGGCCAAATAAATATATTAAAAAGAAAAAATATTCAGTCCAGGTGTAATTATTCGTTATTCCCCTACAAATATAGTTAATTCCTCTACCATGTGCTGCCACTGAGATTTCTTCTCTTTCTGCCCCTTTTGAATTGCAGGTGTACATTAATTCTATAACACGGCTGATCATTAAGCAGATTTTGAGATTGGATACTGCGGGTAGGTAGTGACCGCCTGCACTTTATGGGTGTTCACTTTTATTGGTGACTTGTTTCAATGCTGCTTGGTTTGACTAATTTAGAGGTGCGAATCTTTTGGGATTTTTGAGTTTTGGTTGCTGATGTCTTGTAAATTTAATGCTTGTTTTTCTTTACCTTTTACTATTATTCTGTTTGGGCTTGTTTTTAGTTTTGAGTTCATAGTAATTCATTTCATTTATATTTCTTTAAGAATGAAAATTGAAAAATCTAATGATTTCAAAAAAAAAAAAAATGAAAAATCTATGCTTGTTGAGATCAATTATGAAGATTCAACATAGGATGAAGTTCCAACTAATCGTACTAAAAGACAAAAGAAAACAGAGCATGTTAAGTTATTTGGTTATGTCAGTGGTATGAACACATCTGCACTGATTGAAAGAGGAACAATATTGACTGGAAAAGCCTACTTTTGTGTCATTTTTGTTTTTCAGGCTTGTTTGGTTTTAATTGAAAAACGGATGATGATTTCAAGGGATGTTTGATAGAAATTGAGGACTGAGTGGAACTTAAATGAAGCTCAACTGCATGTTTTAGTGCTCAATTAGCTCTGTGTAGTGTAATTGTGAGGTGGGGTGTAGGTTAAGTTTGGTGCAAATAACTCCTTGGGTAAGCAGAAATGTGGATCAATGAAGGGCCTTGTGTGCTGGATTAATTGGTATAGTTTAGTTTTGACATGTTTTATTGTTACGGTACTTGCTATTTTTGAAGTTTGAGGGCAGTAAACTCCTGTTCCTAGGCTGTGTAGAATCTGGTAAAACTGATGTTACCTGACAATCCATCTCGATCACAGTAGTAATGCCAATGATTGAGTTGTAAATTTTAAGTTCATATTTTTGTGTACAGAATTTGAGAGGAATTAGTTGTTTATTTGAATCAGGATTGTTTGGGTTAATAATATTCAATATTAAATAGTCTGCAAAACTCTCAGCACTGTATTGAGTTGACTGTGCCACAAACCGCCAAGAGGACTCTGCAGTGCATACCAGTTACCAGAGCAACTTTGTTAATTAGCCACAAAAAAAGAAATTGTTATCAAGTTAATTCTAGCTTGTCAGATTTGTCAATTTCTTCCTTTCAATATTAGGGTTACTAGTAAAAGATATAAACTATTTAGTGACTGCTTTTTATTTTAACAATGAGAATTAAATATGGGCGTCTCTCTCTAAAAAAAATTCATAAAATATAAAACGTTGGCAGGGCAACCATCCTGTTCATTTTTTGTCAAAAATAGAGGTTTGTTGTGTTTTTGCCTTTTTGGTACTACATCCCTACTGAGACTTCCTATATTGTCTATAAGATTATTTTGTTGTGGTTGGGATAAGCTGATTTTGTTGGTATGGTACCTTGAAGTACAGGTTTGAGCTCCTTTGAGCAGATTATCACATATTTCAATTATTTGGACTAAGATATATTTGAATTGAAATTAAGCATTTACCTTATTAATGAAATATATTGCTTTCCGAAAAATGATGAATACTTGATTTGCAACTTATTTATTTAAAAGGTAGTTTTTTGTTTTTGTTTTTCAATTGTGAATAAAAACCTGGAACTCAGGTCTTCAAATTTATAGATACGTACTTGATATATCTGTTCCTGGTTGATGCATATTATATATTCTTTTAATAAACTATGTATCAAACCAGACACCAACTGAAATCAATACAACATTAAACAGCACCTTTAATATCATCAAGCACCAATTTGTAATCTACAGCATATCCTAACATAAACCCACCACACCAGTAAGCTGAATTTCATTCTCCTTTTCCAAAATATACACGGAATTGTATATCATATACCAAACTCTTATTAAAAATGACGTCTGTGTTACATATTTTGAGTTATTTTCTTCGTTCTTGCCAATCTTCCTTAATCTAACGGTTTAATGTTTCAGGTTTAAGGTAAAATATTCATCGACTTGTTTTATGCTTTGATGAGATGAAAAGAAACCCAACCCTTCCAGTTGGATAAATATGGTTCAGTATTTTGACGCTCAGTAGCAACTGAACCATAAAAATATTTTCTGTTCCGTTGATAAAAGCTAATAAAATGGTGGCTGTAGTTAATATGAAAGATTCCGAGTTTCGAACCAAGTTTGAATGTTGTTAAGAGAGAATCCATAAAATTCACACTCTTCTTTCCTGGAGAGAAGAAGGCTAAATCCATTCTCTTCTTGCCAAGAGAGAGAAAATTAGGAAGGCTGGGTTATTTTTTGTTGAATATGTTTCCATTAATTCGTGCTTATCGATCCCTAAAATGAAATAATAAATAGAAATACCTATTTAATAGATATGAATAATTGGATATAATTTCTTACAACAACAAAAAAGGAAAATGTGTATCTCTTACCCCATTTAAGAAAAAGAATACCTAATTTACCCTGTATGAAGAAAATGATACCTGTAGTGTGTAGATCTCTGTTGCAGAAACATGCGCAATCTTCACAACTTCTAGTGGCTATGCCGAATTTCGAGTTCATAGTAAATAAGAGGGAAAAAAAAAAGTTAAAACGTCGCCTGAGAGATTCGAACTCTCGCGGGGAAACCCCATGTACTTAGCAGGCACACGCCTTAACCACTCGGCCAAAGCGACGTTGTTGTTTATGAAACTTTATATTACTAAATATAATATATTTTGACATACGTATCTGTTCCTTTCTAGTCTCCGGCTCCAACCAAACACCGAAGCAATCATTTACACACCAGCAAAAGACTGAATCCGATCCCACCCTCTGTCCCCTTCCGGCACCCCCGCCACCCCCATGTCCTCCGCCGCGTCTCCCTCCAACCCCTTCAGCCCCTCAACCCCCTCCTCTTCCTCCCCTTCTCCTTCCCCTTCCCTGAATTATTATTGCCACCTCTGCCGACGGAGTGTTGATCTTTCCCCTGCTCCTGGCCCCCTCCGCTGCCCCGACTGCTCCGGCGGCTTTCTCGAAGAAGAGAACGAGCTACCCCCACCTCCTCCCCCTCCCCCACCCCATCTCGCTGACATCTTCTCAGACGAGTCTGACCACGATCTCGACGATTCCTCCGACCTCTTGCCCTCCTCCCCTACGACCGCCGCTCAGAACTACCTCCGACGCCTCATCCTCCGCCTCTCCTCTGACGACATCCCTATCGCTCCCCGGGGCCCCTCCCCTGCCTCCCCACCCTCAATCTCTTCTATCCCCACTGTGTCCATCTCAGAATCCTCCCCCCCTTGCGCTGTTTGTAAAGATGAGTTTGTTACCTCCTTTCCGGCTCGTCTTCTCCCCTGCGGCCACTTGTATCACTCTGATTGCATTGTGCCATGGCTATCTCGCCACAATTCTTGTCCTGTTTGCCGGGCCCCCATTCCTTCTACACAACCAGCCACCGAATTGCCCTCATCTCCACCTCCTGGAACAAGGACTCATGTATCAATTCGGTTCAGGACGCTCCTGGATGAAATGAGTAATGACAATAGTGGCGGGGCCCGGGCGCTGAGGGTTGCACTCAGAGAAATCACAAGAAGGACAGTGGCGAGAGAGCCCACAGCAGCTGAGGCGTCACCAACCCAGTTGGCACAGGCTGAGACAGGTGGCTCAGCAGGGCCAGCGAATAGTGGGGAGACCGTCTCATCAGCATGGCCTATCAGTGGCGCTGGTGGGTTTGTTGGGGCTGGGAGGAGCAGCAGGTTAGATGAAGATGGAGATGCTGTTATGTCAGAGGCTCGAGAGGGCCTATTTGATTGATGGGAGTTTGAATTGGAGTTTTCTGTTGCAATGGTTCGAACTTTGGAAGGTGAAGTGTTTAGGTATGTATTTTGTTCTGCTCGAGTTAATTTGGGCTTGGTTGGGAAGGTTCAATCTTTTTGAAGGTTTGATCTTCTTGTTGTGCTTTCTAGTTATGTTCGTCTGGTTGCTTAATTTGGTTTATTTGTTGTGTTATTGGTCTTACCTAGAATCAGATTTGTGTTCTGTTTTATGTCGATATGGTTTTCTTATTCATATAAGATAATGAAAGCGCTAGCCTTTGGTAAAAAGTTGGGCGGGGCACAAAGCATAGTAAAAGGTCTATTGCTAGTTCTGAACTTGTATGAACTAATGCTAGCCAGCACCTGATGGAAGTGGTCACTTCTTTGATAAGTGGTCTGTATTACTTGTTCATGATAGTTTAGGCAATATTTAATTGGAAAATATTTTGTGGGTTCTATAAGCTATGGCAATACCATTTACGGGTGTCAGAAATGTAAGACACAAGTCAAAGGTGCAGCAGATGTCATATCCCCTCTAAATTTCATAATATCATATTTACCCTTCTAAATTTCGAAAACCCACAAATTTACCCAATTTATTTACTTTTCTATTAGAACTCATTTTAAATTTATAAAGTATCCATTTTACCCTTTATTAAAAAATAATAAAGGGGGAATATATGTAGTTTGTGTAAGAAAAATGTTCTATCTTCTTACC
Organism: Carex kokanica; assembly: GCA_025461125.1. Lineage (NCBI taxonomy): Eukaryota > Viridiplantae > Streptophyta > Magnoliopsida > Poales > Cyperaceae > Carex > Carex kokanica. The sequence goes on from JAJGRX010000376.1 coordinate 1,078,468, forward strand.
AATCGGTTTTCGAGGACAATGATTCATTTCTCTACTCGTGACGCATACACAGTAACATTTATGCATATGCTTGTGTGTACATCACAAGAAAATGAACCATTTGCTCTCAAAACTGGCCAGTTAGAACACTAAATAATTCTCTTAAACAAGTTATATATATTTTTAATAAAGGAAATGGGTATATTATAAATTTAAAATGAGTTTTAATATAAAAGTAAATAAATTGGGTAAATTTGTGAGTTTTTGAAATTTAGAAGGGTAAATATGATATTATGAATTTTAGAGGGGGGATACGTAATTTTGAAGTTTTTGAGGGGTATACATGAAATTCCCCCAAAGTTCCAAACTTAAAAGATGTTGTCTAGTAATGTAATACTTTTCTTTCTAATTCCACCATGCATACCATGAGGTAATTTTGTTACTGGTTTTGATAGCCCTGGTTATCAGGTTTGTGAAATGATTCATCCAAATTCCATATAGATTCCCGATTTTATTAAGTTTCATCAGAAATTATTGTGTTTTCTACAAAATTAAACATGCTTGCATAGCAGATAGATATGACCATGATTAATTTGAATTTTCTTTTGGGATAATATTACTATAGTTCCTTTGAGCTGTTGACATGGCATTTTAAGGCACAGACCCCCACCCCACCACCACCACCACCACCAACCCACACACACAGACTTTGAGGGCTGGGGGTTGGATGTAAGTGTTGCATTGCCCCTTTATTTTTGTTCGCTCCATCTTTTGTATCTTGTTTGCTCAATCTTAATTGCTTGTAATTGGAGTTGGTGAACTCATCATAATCGATGTATTAGGAATTTGAATTGATTAGAGATTGTGCAGATTTTGCAGTGCTGAATGTAGTCTTCTTTTATTTTTGTCCACAAAAAAACATATCAACCCATCAAAGAAATAACACAAGTCATTGTCTAGCATATAATTTATGCATGCTGTCATACGGGCAGTATACCTGCAGGGCATCCATCATAAAAACTGTTGTCTTGGTATGTATCTTCACTAGATCTTACCGATATCTGAGACCATAATTCTCAAAATTAAGTAACTGAGCTTTATATTTCCCCTACATAATGGCTTGTAAAACTGTTGCAGGGTAGCTATGTAGCTCTGATAGAGGCCATTGTCAGAAGGAAGACTGATACTTATTTTTATTTATTTTGTTTGTTTGTGGGGGTGTGTTTTCGCAATTATGGCCATACTATAAGAGAAAAACCGTTTCATATTGAATTCTCTAGTTCGGAGGCCAAGGTATCAGTTTAATTCTACTTTATGTCGTTGTACCATGTACATTGTAAAAGAATAATTAGATCTTGCGCTATTCTTTTTAAATATTTTCTCGCTATGCCTGGTCAGTTTAAAGATTGTTTTACCATGTTAAATATATATTATGAAATCCATATCTTTTTTGTAATGGTTTCAGATTTTGCCCTCTTATTGAGATACTTAAGGAAACGTGAAGTCTTCAAAACGAAATATTTGTTAATCGATTTCTTCGCTTTTGTTTCGGAGATCATATGATTTTCTGTTTATCAATTATTGTATAAAAATTATGTGATGAAATAAATAATTAAAATTTATCATATATGATTTTATATATATGAATTGTTTTATAGGATTTCAGGTTAAAAAAAGCTTTACTTGTATTCTTACCCTGCTAAATTAACGAAAAAAGATCGTTACTTCTATTACATCTTATCATATACATAACGAAACAAATAATTGAATAAGTTTTATCAACAATCCTACACCAGAAGGGTAATAGAAGTACCCAGTTCCGTAATTCAATTTTTTTTTTATTTTATGAATGAACAAAGACAAAAAAAACTCCTTAATTAGCTCCAATTTTACATATCACCTATGACGGTGGGGCCCATCCATCATAGCCTCATAGGTGGTAGGTGAAACAAAAGAGCAAATCATGGTTCCTTGAGTTATTTCTTATTCAAACGGTGGCTCAGATTTACATAACAAAAGAAACCTAACGGCCTCTTCGGCTATATTTGAATTGGACTCTAAACTCTACAAGTGGAAGTGTAAAAAATCTAAATTGGATTATTATGGAATAATCACAAGGTGTTCGTGAACATACTTTTAGAAAGTACTTGTGGTACAATTTTCCTAATTAGAAGATTAGGAATAGTTGCTAACTTTTTATAAAATGATATCCGTTATGTCTCTCCTTTTATAAAGAGTCGCTATCTCATATTTCCCATTTCTTAATTGCAAAATCTTTTTCAAAATAAAGTCTGGTTTTGTCTTGCGTGGTGTTTTGAGTACGGTATTTCTCCTTTGCATTGCTTCTGTGTGTATTCCCGCAATTGGAGAGCACAGGCACAAGTGGTAGCGACAACAACAACAACAAGGGGAAGAAAACCGGAGGGAAAAGAAAGATACCCATTGACTTGGTAAAAAATAAAGATGCCCGTGAGGTGCTTAACCTGTTCATATTCAATATTCTTGATTTCTTTTACCTCAGATCCAGGATTTTGATCAGGAGTAGCTACAAAATATTAACAAGAGTATAATTTATTTTTCTCCTGACGAATCAGATCAGAGTGGTAGATATGGATCTAAAAAAGTCACGGCACGACCAAATATGTCACAGCACGATACGGTTCCATCGGCACATGTGCCGGTTAAGTGTCGTGATCATCTTTCGAAGATTTGGTACGACAAGACACGTCACACAAAAGATTTGATCACGCACGACACATGGTCATGTGTAATTAGGACCGTTAGATCTTGATCAAATGTTGAATCTTAAATAAACTAACATTATTATGAAAAAAAAAAAAGTTAAACGTGACAAATGTGGCTGGTCACATTTAGATCAATGTGTTGTGATCATTCACGTGCCATGACTATCATTCCAAATTTGGTCACGACACGACACGTAATCCAAGTTACGACGTGACTAGTTCCGGCACAGTACATATTTATATCCTTAGTAGCAAGATTTTTTTTTCTTCTAACAAATCAACGATTCTTCTAAGTAGAGTAATGAATCGGACTACGTTTTTTTTTTCTGTCTTTCTTTTACGTGAATCAGTATGGACTGATTTTCTTTTCTCCGCAATTTTCTTCTACTAGAACGTGAATTAAATACATGGATAAACATTATATCTATCCAGGAGGAGGCACAAGTATAAAATACCACCGAATTTAAAAAAAAAAAATTCAAAACCTCCCACTGTGCAATGCTTTTGTTTCTCTGTGGATGACACTTTAGCTTGTTATGCTCGCGTTGTTAGTTAAGTTGTGGGTTTTGTTTTATGTAATAAAACTAAAATTATTTATGGAAGACTTATGAATGAAGTAGTGCTTTCTGATATGTAACTCAAATAGGTAGAATTTGCACAGCAATTCTTTGAGGAATTGTAGTATTGATGTTGATATTATTTGCCAATCACATGAAAATTAAGAGGTATTGCAGAGTGATTATGAGCTGTAGGTTGAGAATTAGGCGCAGTTACCATCTGATTGAGTTATTAGGCAGGAATAAGGCCTACAATTAAAAAAAAAGGTGTTCTTACCGAAAGCTTACCAGAATGTGATAACAGCTGCCTGTATACTGAATCCATGTATTCAAAATATTAAAAATTCAAATTTAAATTGAAAGTCACTAGTCCAATTTAAGATGCATCCTACTATTATTGGTTTTAATGGAAAATATAATTTTATTTTTCATGAAAAGACACATCGACGATTCTTCTATTTTGATTTACATCTGTATCATGATCTGTACTATTATGTACCAAACACTGAATCAGACCCATGTTTTGGTAAACCTGAACAATATAATTAACATAATAGAGATTGGCAATGGGGAGAGCATTGCTTTCTGGCATGACAATTGGAATGGAGCGCCTCTGTTTATAAGGTCTGCAGGCCAATCAACTGATCAAGACCACCTCAGAACTCGATATCCTTGAAGCAGGCACTACCAAGGCTTGACCAATTAGCTCCTCACCTTACCACTGCTGATATTGCAATTTTAACAGCACAAGAAGATGTTATGATATGGCGCTGGGACAAATCTGACATTTATTCTTCAAAATATGCATATGAGGCAATGATAGGTGGAGGCAAAGTGCGCAGGGCTTTTCAAAAGACATGGAAATATATGGTACCTCCCTCTGTGAAATATTTTACTTTTATGGTGCTCAAAGGTATGGTTCTGAAGAGGGACATGCTGCTGAAAAGGGAAATTGCATGTGATCCAAGTTGTGTGATGTGCAGTTCCGGTCATGGCTAGACTATTTTCCATCTTCTGTTCAGATGCCGCTACGCAGAGGCGGTATGGGAAAATGCAGCAGCTATACTGGGACAAACAGTAATGGTACCAGCAATATCAGTGCAGGAAACATGGGAAAAATTGTGGATAAAGGTAAAACAGCAGGGTGCTATGTCATATAAGAAGTGGGGACGGTTTCCTGGTTAATATGAAAAGAGAGAAATGCAAGAATCTTCAACAACAATAGGTCAAGAGCAGAAGGGCTAGCGTTTAGAGTAGTGCAGATTGCAAATTTGTGGATCAGACATTGCCCCATGCAAGAAGAGGGGAGCAACAGCGGCATCAGAGAGGTGTAGAGGAGCAGTTGGTGATCCTCGAATGATTTCTGTAGAGGGGATGCAGTTAGAGAGGTACCGGTACCACCACAGGTACGGAGAATGCCTACTGGTGCAGCACAATGGCATGCCAGTACAGGGCCAGTGACATGGGAGAAGTGCAGCGAGTGCTCTGGAATGTGTGCTGGTAACGCAAGGAGGAGGGGAGAGAGGTACCGGCAACTGCTGCAGTGGGGAATGGGCTGGTACGGTCTATACTGGTACAATGAAGATAGAGTACATCACTACTCACTAGGAAGTCCTGTAGTTTCCTTTCTGTAATTTTCTTTTTACTTTTGTATTGACAGCCACTGTCAATCTTTCAAAAAAAAAGATACCCTTAAACCTGTTAGCATGAGAATGTATCGTACCAACCAGATGCTGGATTTAAGTTTTATTTTAAAGTTCTTGCAATTATACCTAGAAGACAACATGCTGCATTTTAACGTTGTAAAGACAGGTTGCCTGAAAGCTATGAGTTTTGTTCACACCATGTACCAGTTTAGTCTTTACTACAGAAAAATAAAGCAACATTTTTTTCTTTATATATAGGAGCAAATTTTCTAATGTGTTTAGCAAACCCCCGTGTTTTTTTTATAATATATTTTTATTTTTTATCTGAACAGATAATTACCTGAATCCATACCAAATTACTTGACTCCTAAGAAGAAATAAACATCTTCCTAACTTGAAACCAATTCTTTGAAATTTAATCAACAGATTTTCACTCTCACAGTTGCTTGTAACTTCATCAACATATGTACAAACTTTGTGACAGGATCCTCACTTTGTGACAGTCGGGATTTGAACTCAAGTCGTGGATCACAAAGTAGAATTCTAGCCAGTAAGTTGCAAGCACACATTAACAATTTATGAGAGTGACTAATCCCTATAAACACTTTTAAAGAAAAAAATTCACATAAGTTTCAATACACCTAATTGAGAAATTTGTATATATACCCATTAGTAACCCGCTTCAGTTTGAAGACCAGCTTCCCTCCTTGTACGTACGACTGTGAACTGAGATCCATACCATCATCTCCTGCTCCTCTTATGTCCTGCATTTACTAGGAGAGAGCAAGATTACCACTTTAGCTAGTACATAGTGTTGCCAAGCCTTATTAGTGGTGTCAGTATTGCAAAAGATCAAGTTTGCATTACTAAGTATAATTCACCCTCAATTGACTATCGATGTGCTCCAGCTTCCGGAACAATTTTGTCATCTTTATTCTTTCAAGTACCTCAAATTGGCCATTAATGCTTCAATTTTACAAGGGATACCTCTACTTGAATTCATATCACCTGAGTTGACTCAAATTTTGAGTTTAGATCTGACCCGTCGACCCCCTCTAGTTAGTAGTTACCCGGCCCACTTATATAGCTCAAAACTAAAAAAAGCAAAGTGAAAAACAAAACCATAGGAAAAAAAAAATAGTTAAATGGTGGTCGTGAAAAAGTAGCCAGTATCCAGCATGTGTAAGTCTCTATTTTCACGACCAAGAGAAGGATGGCAACATTGTTGATGTGAAAGCAACCAAGGAGATGATATCCAAAGGCAATCGGCTTGTGTTGGATTCAAAATCAAGTGATGAGAACCTTGTAAGTTCTTATTTTACATGATTTGATTTTCTCACAAGTATCACTGGTAATGATAATTTAACATTTTCATCCTATTATTTTGGAACAAATTAGACACTCTTTGCGAGCTGGGAGCCGCGACACTCAAGACACTGCAAGTACCCATGGCAACAATATGTCAAGCTTGGTACAATGGTACTGTGCTTAGGCATTTTGGCTATACAGCTGTATCGCTTCATGGATGTTTTGAATCTGAAATACAGGTAAATTAATTGAGGATTCATATGCTTTCATTTTTTTTTTTTGCATTTATGCCCACTTTTTAATTTTCTAATAACAAAAAATTCCAAAATTTATATGTCAAAATAAAACCGTTAAATATGATTCATATTATTTTCTCTATGTGTACATAAAAAATTATCATTTTTCGATTTTAGTTTTATATAATAAGTTGAAAAATCAACGTCTAGAATTTATCCACATCGGTGTATTTTTACAAGCTCTTGAAAATCAACATCCAGAATCAATAAGTTGAACCAATTTTTAATTGCATATAAGTATATAATTTAGATATAATGATCACAGTACTACTAATTAATCTATGAGTCGTGTTGACTGCTGAAGAGCACCTGGATTTCATTTCTTTACAAGTTATCACCTCCATTGATAGAACAACCAACACTTCTGATCTAATGATTAATTAAACCATTGTTCACCTCGATTATCCCTCAGTTAATTGTGCAATCACTCAATTAACCCTCAACTTTACCATAATGCCTCAACTAACCGTCAATTGTGTAATAAACTAATAATGCATTTGCAAAACCCATATACGCCACGGTTAGCCCTCAAACTGCGCTGCGCAATGTGCATTAGCTAAACCTGAAATTTGCCTCAAATATCTCTTAACTGTGAAGTGAAACCATTCGATCCAAATTTGCATCGGTTAGATTTTTAAATGAGGCAATTTTTATAGGAAATAAAATTCATTTTAAAAGTTTTGGGTACAAATGAATATTTCTTCAAAAGTATAAAGACATGTATCATAACAAACAGTATGATTAGATGCTATGAAAGAACCATGTGTGCACGTTTCTATTAATATGTTACACATTACGCACAACAAATGCATTTTTTTTCAAATTAAAAAAGAATAACATAATATACGAGTTGTCCGATGAAGAAAGAAAATTATAATTAAATAAATAATAGTAAATATGATCAGGAGTGGATCTAGATATAATCCACAGGGTGCTTAGTCACCCTTCATGATTTAAAAAATGTTGATAATTATATTAAAATTTAATTGAATTGAATTTTCTAAAATTTTATATAGTACAACGCCCCCCTACTCCTTCATAAAATGTTTAATGTGTGATTGTAATTTAGTGGTCAGATTGACCGCACATTATTTATTTTTGCATATTGTGTATTACGTTTCATTCTTCCTATCAAAATTTTTTTGTTCCACTCTTGAATATGATGTAGCATAACTAAGAAGCTTTAAGGTTTAATATTTTTATGAAGTATCCATTATAGTAGCGTTAACTATATCAACGGGACACTGCTACGGTAGTTTAAATTAAAAAATCAAACACATTAATTGTTGTCTTTAGATAGCATTTAGAGCGCTGTTCACGGTCCTATCCAGGGACCTAGAAACGGACACACCGATCTGATGAAAAATGAAGAATGAAAGAGATAAGTGCATGTTTTACTCGTGAATAATAACCCTGTAGAAAAGTCAAGTATGCGTTGTCACTGATGTGTGTAGGGATTAAAGCGCCATTACTGACTACCTAATTTGTTTTGTTCTAGACTTCTAGTGGCCTAGCACGTAACTGTTATTGTAGAAAATATTTTTTACTCTTCCCTCATATTTCGTATTCATTCCTCATCTATTTTGACTTATGCGGACTCAACGTAACCCTTTAATTTTTTAGCCTTCACTGATTTTTCTGCTCTTTTATCTTTAGCAAAGGCCTTTATTTGTCCTTTCACTGTCACCCTTTCAGCAAACATTTTCCTTTGACAAACGGAATGGACTCTGCTGCTTTTCTGCATCCCACCATTCAAAATTTTCTATTTCACGTATCTCGATACATAAACTTTTTCATGCACAAATCTCGACAAATTTGAATAGTTAGATCTGAAAAAGCTGGCTGCTGCTTTTCTATCAGAAAAGCAGCAGAGTCGGACCCTTGACAAACTCAAAAAATCTCACGAGTTATCTTCAATCTTTCAGGAGGATATTGCATTAATTATTGTGAAAAAATTATGAAACTTATATAGATGCAGAAGAAAAATTAGAACAGATAGTTTAAATTCGTTATTTTAATTTAAAATATTAGAAAATAAATGAAGGTTACGGTCACTTACGATGCGGTGCCATGTGACCGTACAATTATTGCACGCATCTTGAAAAATATAATTATTCATGTAAATTGTAACAAAAAAAGTAGTTAACTGTTCACAAGAGCAATTTTTATTATAAGTAACTAGTTTAATTAAAAATACACAGTCCGCGCACATTTTCATTGAATATATGTTGAATATAACTAACTTATTTTAAAAGATAATAACTAAATGTTTAAATAATTGGTAAGCTCAATTTCTCCATCTGCCGTCATAAATTAGTTTAACTATATTCAGTGTTGGCCCCTTGCATGTATTTTTTACTAATTAAATAGGTAAGCTCAATTTTCGTATGATTTGAGATTTAATTCAATTTATCGAATTAGAGGCATGAAAATACTGATGAATACTTGTACATACACTTTTTAATTATCATTTGTTGACATTTCTGCCAACCATAAAAAAAAGTAGTGATTAATAGCAAAATGGAACAGATGGGATAAGACTGCACATGTCAGCTGGAGAGAGAGAGGGAGAACGATCTCAGCCGTCCGCTAAATCAATCAGCTGATATTTCATCGTTATAATTTTATTTTATTTTTGAGAAAATTCATCGTTATAATTGGCACCAGCGGCGAACTATCTGAATGACTGAATCTACAAACGCAATATTTGAGAGTTGAGACCAACTCTGTACGTAAATTGTTTATTGGATAAATTGTGTCTTTTTTTTATTATGATGATGAGCTGCCTTAAATTGTCATTGGTCACACGTCGACATCCTTGACCTTTTCTTTCTTTATTTCTCGAAATAATATATAATAAACATTAAAATATAATTCTCCGAGCTTGAAACGAAGCTTCTCTCTGCGTCAACGGTCAAAGTGGCGGCTGTTCGCTAAAAATCAGTCTCTATATAAACCCTCTCCCTCTTCAAATTCAACTCAAAAACCAACCAAAACTCAACAAATCACACCTTGAATACTCTTTTTTCTTAGATAATCAATCAACCTAACCTAATACAAGACATGGATTTTGAGGCATCAACCGATGTGTTACACAAGGTGGGGCTGTTTGTACTGGTACAAGCCTTGGTGTATCTGATCCTCTCCAACTCTTCCAATCTGTTCTCAACTACCAAGAGATCTTTAAGCTTTCGGCAATCCAGTTCGATTAGGGTTCGCCGCATGGAGGCGTTTCTCTCTGGCATGCCATCTGGCGGCGAGCCGTCCCCCAAGCCGGTCTCTGAGAAGATGGATTAATTTGATACCATATCCTTCAACTCGTATTATATATAGCCAGAGATGTAGAAAATCTATTGTTTTATTGTTTCATTCCTTTATTGAGATTCAAGTGAGTCAATTATATTTCACTCATTTTGCTTTTGAGATTTTGATTGTACAAGTGGATGCGGGATGTGTATAACAATAAATAAAATTTACGCTCTTTAAAACCATGTTTATTGGTTTTTTTCTTTGAATTCTCTTTGCTTTTCCTTTGGCCTACAATTTGTATATAAAAACAAAGGTAAGCCTCCAATATATATAAAGAATTAGTTGAAAATTGTTATTGTAGGAAAATTACTCTGGGTTGAGACTGGCCGACAGGTCACTTAGCCCTATCTCTATTGTACGGTTGTACCTATCTCTAGTCCCCAGAAAAACTCCTTTATTGATAAGAAAAAGGAGTATGAGAAGCTCAGAAAAATGTTTTTGGATAATTAAAACAGAGTCCACAACTGCTAATTCAGAATTAACCGAGGGGCTATGTTAATAATTGTCACATTCAGATAATTATCTCCATTCTTATATTATGCACGTAGTTGTCCTGATACGCCAACGGTTGAGATTGAAAGATGAATTTTCGAATTGAATATCAGCCCTCCAATCACATAATATGTCTTTTTTTGATTAAATACATCTATTTTATGTGTCGAAATCTAAATTTAGTTAAACATACTCGCTACATAGACTGCTACATGATTTGTCACAATTAAAATTGAACGAATCCCTAGCGATTCGTTTCCTTAGTTGTCCTTATAGCTATTTCTGATTCCTGCAATTAAATTATTTCCTTATTTCTCTGTTCCTCCGTTTCATTTCTCTTCTTCCTCTATATTTTCGACAATGAAAATGAAAACAATCATATTTTTCTGAATTTTATTTAGGGCTACTGTATCTTTGTGAATAGATGAAGAGCAGATCTTGTGCTGATGGAAACAATCATATATTTATGATCTTGAGAGAAAATGAAGAATATCTAGAATCTCCATTCTTATATTATGCACGTAGTTGTCCTCATCCGCCAACGGCTGAAATTGAAAGATGAATTTTTGAATTGAATATCAGCCCTCCAATCACATAATAAACTTTTCCAACAAAAGCCGTAATTAACCACCTCAATTGGTCCCTTCACCCAGATTGGTTTTTCCAGAAAAAGTATTGGCGGTTACTTGATTCTCCTCCATTCTTCACCTCCATATCAAAGTGATTAAATAAGAGAGTTTCGTAGGGAAAGCTAACAACACCCTATTTTCGACCAAAAAGAAAGCGCTTAGACACGGAGTCAAGTCATAAAAAGAATGATCCTCCTATCCTAATTCAGTATCAAGATCTTCTGCTGAAGCATGCATCCCCTTTCATTTGCTTACATCTGTGAATGAGCCTTCCCTATACTACTTTTGACTTTCTACACTTTGTATCATTGTAGCTTTCTTCCGTACCCAGCTTTGAAAGAGAGCTACCTTATTGGAAAAACATGTCTTTTCAAAAAATAGAACCCTAAATCATGTGCTATACACTCGACATTTGACCATGAGCCTCCGCACCTCAATTGCTCCCTTCACCACTTGAAACTTTTCCAACTGGAAGCTTTTTTGTTTTTTATTCTACATCTATTTTATGTGTCATTTATGTATTATTTCACTAGATACATAGCTGCTAATGATTTGTCAATGTCAAATGAACAGATCTCTCATTTCTTTCATCTTATAATATAGCCTCTTGCAGATTCACAGCACATACTTCTAACTTATAATTACTTTTACTCTGTTCCTAGTTCATGTTCTGTCTTCCCTTATTTTCGAAAATAAAATTGAAATCAATCCATATTTTGCTAAATTTATTAAAAAGTTATCTTTGTGAATAAAATGAGAGGCAGATCTTCTTGCTGATGGAAACAACATTATTATATTTGAGAGAAAATCATAGATATCAATCCCTATTTATATATGCCACGTAGTTGTATTTCAACTACGCACAAGTATTGAAATTAAGATGAATTTTTGAATTTAATATAGCCCTACAAGACTTACTATTTTTTTTTGATTAAATACATCTATTTTATGTGTAGAAGTCTAAATTTAGTTAAAAACATACTCACTACACAGACTGTTATATGGTTTGTCACAATTAAAATTGAATGAATCCCTAACGATTTGTTTTCTTATTTCTCCTTACAGCTATCTCTGATTCCTGCAATTAAATTATTTTCTTATTTATTTGTTTCCTCCGTTTCATTTCTCCTCTTCCTCTATATTTTCGACAATGAAAATGAAAACAATCATATCTTTCCGAATTTTGTTTAGGGTTATTGTATCTTTGTGAATAGATGAAGAGCAGATCTTGTACTGATGGAAACAATCATATCTTTCTGATCTGTAGAGAAAATGAAGAATATCTAGAATTTTCGTGTAGAGAAATGATCTGTAGAGAAATTTTCATTGTTAAAATAATTTCCATCATGAATATATAAGTAGAGAAAATCCTTATTTGAATCATTTACTCATATATTTTTCAATTTTGTTTTTTTACATATCATTTCTCCTCTAAATCGTTTAATGACCTATCTTGCTTGTGGAGAAAATTAAATATTAAATCGCAATGATACTTCAAGAATTTTTTGTTATTTATTATTTGATCCGGTTTTTTTCATTTGTTGTTGTTTCTTTTATTGTTATTTATTATTTGGATCTCCATTTTTTTTCATTTGTGCCTTTTATTTTCATTTAAATATATTTTTTTCTTAATTTTGTGTGAATGTCAAACAAAAAAAGTCTCTTCATATTGTTTCAATCTTATAATATATCCTGTTGCAGCGCACGAGCACGATACTAGTCTAACTTATAATGTACTTTTAGCTTTCCTAGGATCCATTTTGTCTCCAATAAATTTATAAAAAGTAAAATTGCTTTCCTAAATCCTCCTTTTGCTAACAAATATAAAAAACAAGCCTGATGCCGAGCATAAAAGAAGGTTCGTGAGATTTATTGTGCAAAAAAAATTCAGAATAGTGAGCTTTATCATATTATTCAATCTTTCTATTCTACTAACGTCTGCCTTTTTGTTAGTTGCGTAGTATGATAGTGTGGAATCCTAAGTTAATATCAGATCAACCTTTATTAATGAGTTTCCTTTGAACTCTGCTTGGTGGCACTTTTTTTTCTGATGACTGGTCCTTAACATTTATACAATAAACGAGATTCAGTATAGTTGGAGATGGATTTTCTCACTATTTAAAATTTTGAAACAATTACCGATTTCCAAATCAATCTGAGAAAAGAACATTCTTGTGGGTAATTTTTCAAATTTAGTAATTTCTGCTCAAAACATTCGTTTGGGTTAATTCCACCATTGTATAATATATTTTTCAGTAATTCCATCATGGCAGTTTTTTTTTTTTTTTTTTTATGAGAAGCCCTTAGGCACATCATGGCAGTTGTTTATCAGTTCATTTACCTTTTCGGTTTATCAACCTATATGTGCGAACGGGCCTATAAAGCCCAGTAGCAGGTAATTTAAAATTCCAGTAAAACTTCTTGGAAGTTGGAGCACAGATCTATTAAACGCTTTCAGTAAACAATATAGCAAGAGCTGAACTAATCTTGTAATAAAATCTCTCTCAAACTCCAATACAATTGTGAACATAAAAAATTTGGGAATTCACATCACCTCAGGTTACCTGATTGAAGACAATTACGATCGGACGGTTCTTTTAACATGGCACGACTCTCAAAACAGACCCTACAGTGTCCATAGGCACTGGATTAAGTTTGGCCCAGATAGGTTTAATCTGGGCCGTCCGTTTCAATTTGCTTGAGTCAGGTACCTGGGAGGATACGGATCCTGGTGGAGTGTCACTGTGTCACTGTGTCAGCAGTCAACACCATAAAATGGTCCCCACCGTCCAGTTTTTGTGTCATAATCAAAATTGGATTCCTGTTGATTGTTGAATCATAACCTTATCTCGGTGTATTTAAAATTATATTTTAGGCCCGGCAAATGGCAATCCAACGACTCCGCGAATATCCAGACAAAAGCAGGGACCATGTGGAATTAAAATAAAAGAAAATATCAAAATAAAATTGGAAGGAATCCACCATTTCCGCTCCTCTGCTCAGTTAGAGCTTGAAAACCAGAGAAAAAGGAGTAAGAGATCCAAAATGGCTTCTTCTTCAAAAACGACAAGAAAGCTGGAGGTGGTATCTCCTGTACCGGCTGATATAGACATCGCCAACTCGGTACAGCCTCTGCACATCTCAGAAATAGCTGAGAGCCTCAATCTCAGCCCCAAGCACTACGATTTGTACGGAAAATACAAGGCCAAGGTTAATACTTTGTTTGTTATAGATTCGTCCTTTCTTTCTCATTTTGGTTGCTTGCTTCGTTTCTTTATTTGGGGTCGCGATTTTGACAAAAGATTGAATTTTTTAGGTGCTTTTGCCGGTGCTTGACGAATTGCAAGGATCGGAGGATGGGTATTACGTGGTGGTGGGAGGAATTACTCCGACTCCCCTTGGAGAAGGGAAGTCTACGACCACAGTTGGCCTCTGCCAAGCTCTTGGTGCCTTCCTTGATAAAAAGGTCTCGCCTTTGATTTGTTTGTGTTAATATTCTCTGTTTAATGGACAATGCTTGATATGCGTTATGGGAATTTTCTTATTGAAAAAGTAATCCGACATTATCTTTTTGTCATTCTGTTATTTTAATTCAAAAGAAAATACATCATCTCATTCTTAATAAAAAGCAGTTCCAGTTCTGATACTGTCTGTATGGAGTTTTGGTTGATTTTCAGAATGCAAATCTTCTCATAGTTGTTAAAATTTCTCACTAGAAGGATGTTCAATTCACTATTCATCTCTGATAATATCATAAAGGAAAAATGAGTCAACTTGTGCTCAAAAGATGGTCAAGTGATGCCTCCGGTGATCATAGATGAAGACTAGAAATAGCAAGTTTAGAAGATGGGGTTTTTGTGTGGCAGCTAATTCAATACTTAGCTGACTACAAAGTATCTAGTAGTTGTAAAAAATTGTTAGTACGTTATGCAGCTTTTGGAACAGTTTAGTTTAGTTAAGCGAGCATGTGGCTCAGAATGAAGTTTCTAGATAGCTTCAGCTTTTGGATCTTTGGTGGCAAATTTTTGTGGAAAACTGCCAGTAGAGGACAGTAACTCCATAATATAGTTGTAACTACTTGTGTTTCAATATATGAACAACGGGCCTTTGGCCTTTTTTCAGAAAAAAAAAAGATGGTCAGGTGATTTTTAGCAAGATGAGTTCCTCAATATATAACTAAACTTTTGTTAGATAAACTGAAATAGATTGCTTCCTCAAAGTGTTTTACATGATGAGTTCTATCAGCTGTCCATTTTAACAAATAACAATAGTCAGAACTCAGTTTTAGTCAGAGACGGACTGAACCTAGGCCTGTGCCTTTTGTTGAAAACACAAGAACTCAAATTTGAACTTCTGACAAAATATTAAAATTGCTCAATGTTAGGGTTTAGTTCTGCCAACTATAGCACTGGTTCATAGTACCAGTATGAACTCTGCTGCTGTCTTATCTATCAACCCAGCACCACTAATCCTTTTCCTTGTTGTCTTAAAATAGGTTTTTACATGCATCCGTCAGCCATCACAGGGCCCTACATTTGGCATAAAAGGTGGAGCAGCAGGAGGAGGATACAGCCAGGTGATACCAATGGATGAGTTCAACCTCCACCTGACAGGAGATATACATGCCATCACTGCCGCAAACAATCTCCTGGCGGCAGCCATTGACACCCGCATTTTTCACGAGGCGTCTCAGTCTGACAAGGCCCTTTTCAACAGGTACCTCTGCTAATCAAATTTCACGTGTACCTACAGGCCCAATTCTTGCCCCCTCTTTTTGTTCCTTTGCAAATTACAAAGCCTACATTTTGCTGTATATGCAAAAAGAATAATCGATAAAAGATTCTCCTACTTGCGATTAACACCCGGGGTTTTTGCTTTATATACAAATAAACTATTAGTACTGAAAGGAAGCTAATATAAATGTGACATAATGTCTCTGACTTTGTCATCTTGAATGGCTTCCTCACCAGTAGATACATACTCCAAGCCCGACATTTGAATATTTGTTTAATCCTAGCTTAATTTTAAAAGAAATATGGCTTTTTACACGTGAGGTCAAAATTGTTAATTCTCAACAGAATATAACTTTCCATTGTTGTGATATAATGGTTTGCTTTCATTTGCAAACATTTTAAGAAATTTCCTTCAGTGGTAAATGGGAGAAAATTGGTATTACTTTGGAATTTCACATATTATTTAGAAAAACAAACAAAAATCTGTTGGTTCTAATTTGGAATATCAAAAGGTTTTATTTTTTTATGACATAATGTTTCTGACTTTGTCATCTTGATTTTACAAAATGGCTATCTCCAGACGATACATGCTCCCAGCCCAACCTGTGAATCTTAGTTGCTTTATAGGAAAATGGCATATTATCCATGGGTAGAGGTGCTATCGGGTCGGGTCGGGTCGGGTCCGGATACTATTATATTTGGACCCGTACCCTAAAAGTGTTCGGGTCCAAATTTCGATCCATACACTTATTTGTTTCAAATCGAATCGGGTCCGGATCCGGATACCTATCTACCCGTAGATATTTCGGGTCCAGTCTTTCGGTTCCGGGTAGATAGATACCCATAACTTGTTTGTGGATTATCGGGTCCAGTTCGGATATAGGGCGGTTCCGGATCCGGAGCGGGTATATGTCACAACTCTCATACTACAGATGTTTTTCTTCTTTTCTCATTAAGTGCCTTCAATAATATTTTGTGAAACTTGGGTAGTATTTTCAGGATTTGATTGTTGATTGTTTGGAGTACTCATGGTGTAACAAAAAGTATTCGAAAGTTTTTTATTTTTTGTTAATAGCTTTTGAATTCAAGAGGCTTGAGATAAATAACTTTTGAAAATCAAAATATTGAAGAATAAATATAATTTTTAGAAAGTAAAATATTGGAGATGGTGATTTCCTTTTCTATGATTCAAAAATCCATGAATGGAATATTAATACTAATTTGTTTGAATAGAGAATTAAATTTATGACAAATATTTGATTTCAATGAGATTTATTGCGAATGACATATCAATGAGAGCAATAAATTTTCATGATAATAAGGAGGATATATAAGGCAGATATTGAAGGATATATTCAAAGCAATAAATTTTATTCAAAAAATTAATATGCAAAATGTGATTACTGGCGTGACATTTGTTGATTTGATTATATGTAAAATTGTATTTCATAGTTATTCATATATGTTTTATCAGGTATTTATATGGGTATCGGGTCGGGTTCGGTTATAGGTCGGATAACTAAATCAAACCCATATCCTATTCATTACAATATCGGTTCCGGTTCGGATCCGGATCGGATATTAAATTATTAATTTTGTAACCGTACCCATAATTTAACCAGTTATATTTTTTAAACCATATCCTACCCAAATTAACCGGATCCGGGTCGGTTCCGGGTCGAATCCGGTTCGGTTCCAGATCGGATATGGGTAATCGGATAAAAGTAGCACCTCTATCCATGGGTCAAAATTGTCAACTTTTTACAGAACTACCTTTTACCATTGTTCTGATTTAAAGGTTTGTTCTCATTTTCACACATCTTAAGATTTCTGTTGTCAGTGGCAATGAGAAAAATTGGGTAATAGTTTGGAATATCACACAGTGTTGATTCTAATGTAGAAAAACAAACAAAAAGGGCATGCGGGCGCTCAACTGTACCCACACAAAAATTATGTCATCTAATTGCTAAATGATTTTCTAATAGATTATGCCCAGCAAACAAAGAAGGCAAACGAACATTTGCTGATATAATGCTTCGGCGGCTAAAGAAGCTTGGTATCTCCAAAACAACCCCAGACGAACTCACGCCTGAGGAGATTAAAAAATTTGCTCGGTTGGACATTGATCCAGAGTCAATCACCTGGCGTCGAGTCATGGATGTGAATGACCGATTCCTACGAAAAATCACAATCGGACAAGGGCCAGACGAAAAGGGAATGGTTAGAGAGACAGGATTTGACATCTCAGTTGCTAGTGAGATTATGGCTGTGTTGGCACTAACCACGTCATTAGCTGATATGAGAGAGAGACTTGGTAACATGGTAATTGGTAATAGTAAATCTGGTGAACCAATAACCGCTGACGACCTTGGTTTAGGTGGTGCCTTGACGGTTTTGATGAAGGATGCAATTAATCCGACATTAATGCAAACCCTAGAAGGAACTCCTGTCTTGGTTCATGCTGGCCCATTTGCGAACATTGCGCATGGTAATTCGTCAATTGTTGCGGACAAAATTGCCCTCAAGTTAGTTGGTAAAAATGGGTTTTTGGTGACTGAAGCGGGTTTTGGAGCAGATATTGGTACCGAGAAGTTTATGAACATAAAGTGCCGGTACAGTGGATTGGTACCGCAGTGTGCAGTTATTGTGGCAACCGTAAGGGCCCTTAAGATGCATGGGGGCGGGCCCGATGTGGTGGCTGGAAAGCCTTTGGATAAGGCTTATTTGGCAGAGAACGTGCCACTTGTTGAGGCTGGGTGTGTGAACCTTGCGAGGCATATAGTGACTACAAAGGGGTATGGGGTGAATGTTGTGGTGGCAATTAATAAGTTTGCGACAGATTCTGATGCGGAGATGTGTGTGGTGAGGGATGCTGCTCTCAAGGCTGGGGCCTTTGATGCAGTTGTCTGTACCCATCATGCTCATGGTGGAAAAGGCGCGGTTAGTATTATTTTAGAACTCCTACTTGGTTATGTTTTGCAGTGCTATTTTTTTTTAGTGAACCGACATATCTCCACTGCACTGAGGAAAAAGTTGTTCATTGTCTTTCTATTTTATTTGTTTGTTTATTGTTGGTTTGAGGTAATATGTTTTGACTACTGAATGGTGACCACTTTACGAATATGACTGGTAAAAAACTAAAAAAGGGTTTGTGGTGACTTAAATTTTTTTGTTGATTATTTTGATTTGACTTCTTTTTGGCTTTATCTGGAATTGGGAAATAGAGTAAATTGGAGCAACATATCATATTTACTCTATATTCCTAGGATTTTAGTTGGATTTTGTTGTTTTAATTTTGGTATACTTTTCAGGTGGACCTTGGAATTGCTGTGCAAAAGGCATGTGAGAGTCAATCGCAGCCATTAAAATTTTTGTACCCTCTTGATATCAGTATTAAAGACAAGATTGAGGCAATAGCCAAGTCTTACGGCGCTAGTGGTGTAGAATACTCTGAAGAGGTATGTACCAAATCTAACCTTCTTTGCTAATTGGACACCAAAGTGGAGGTTTATATTTTAAAAAACGAACGAGATGCTCAATTAGCAACCAATAACCTTGTGTTTGTGAAACTAATTGCTTTTATAACAGTTTAGTATGAGTTGGATAGTATGATAAGAAAAAATATACAGGAATTGTCTCTTGGTTTATTTTTATTTATTTGTTTTTTATTGTGAAGGCTGAGAAGAAGATAGAGCTGTACACAAAGCAGGGTTTCTCGGGTCTACCGATATGCATGGCCAAGACACAATACTCTTTCTCCCACGTTCCATCTCTTAAAGGCGCACCTATCGGGTTCACCATACCAATAAGGGATGTTCGAGCCAGTATTGGGGCGGGTTTTATTTACCCGCTTGTTGGGACGATGAGCACCATGCCTGGCCTCCCCACCCGGCCTTGCTTCTTTGATATAGATGTTGATATCGCCACGGGG
Organism: Carex kokanica; assembly: GCA_025461125.1. Classification (NCBI taxonomy): domain Eukaryota; kingdom Viridiplantae; phylum Streptophyta; class Magnoliopsida; order Poales; family Cyperaceae; genus Carex; species Carex kokanica. The sequence goes on from JAJGRX010000376.1 coordinate 1,098,092, forward strand.
AAAGTTCTTGGTCTCTCTTAAATTTTTTTTTTTCATCAGTTGGTCTGGAATAATTTGGAATGAATGGTGCATAAATGTATGTGCTTACTGTACGGAGGTTTTCTATATTATTGTAATTTACTTGTACGGATACCATTTAACTTAGACGAGCTCTGTTGTTTACCTTCTGTTTTGTTTTCAGGTAGAACCTAGAATTTTCATATTCACTCTAATTCATTGAACATCTCCTTTGTTGCATAAAAGCAAAATCCTGCTTTGATCGATCCAGTCCGTCCAATCTACGCCGGGATTTTTTAATTGGGCCCTACAGTGGCAGTATAGATCTGATTCTTTTGTTTTGGATCTGATGGATCGGATCCACAAAAGCAAGGTTCTGCTTTCATGCGATGAAAACAGCATATACAGACTCAACAACTCCATGTCTTGATAAAAACAATGTAAAGGATCTCTCATGCTTCAAGATCAAAAGGCTAGAAAAGTTATTTACTATCGTAAACTCCGAGGAGAAATTTGATCATTCATGATCTTAATTGCCTGAGATCCCAGGATTTGTTGGAGAAACTCTCTATGGTAATGAGGGAAGAGGAAATGCTCGTGATTTGCTAAAACAAACATAAGCCTATTTTTGGGCTGTGCAAAATAAACCAATTCAATCATAGGCCCATTACAAAAGGTTTAGGAGGCTTTCCTTCAAAGCGAATAATATACCAAGAAACTCAAATCTCGGAACAGAGGACCTTCACCATTATACTGTCTAATTAAATTAGATTCCAGCCTACGGCAACGAAAATGCAATAAAGCCTATTGCACGATTTTTGTCAGATTTGACCCCTGTAATGTTCAATTAATTATGTTGTTTTGCATAAAACATAACAAGGAGAAGAGAACAAACAGTATGCCCCTGTGTTCATTAATTAGGATTTTTACCGTCTTTATTTCAATCGATTACTACTCACATAAAAGACAAAGCATATGGTGTCAGAAAAAAAATTGGTGACGCCAAGACCTAAAATTGAATTGGACTGAGCTTTCTAAGACAGGCTTATAAAGGCCCAGACACCCAGTTCCTACTTCCTAGCTAGTTATAAATTTCTAGTTAGGTTGGCCCTCATTAACTCTGTTAGCATGTCGCTGTAATAATGATTTAATGAGATTTTTTTTTTCTCTCTCCATTGAAAATAACACCAGATTGTGTTACTGCACCGCTGCTTCATTAACCTCTTTGTCCTGCAGTTCACGGCATGCTGGTACATTGGTTCTGTAAACGCATGTACTTTGTTATTTTGACCTCAAACAATGAATTCACTATCTGTTACCATCAGATGAATCGAACTTGCTGTTCTCTCCAATTAGTATAGTAAATGGAGACTCCTGTGAAGAGTAACACAAAAGATTAAAAAAAAAAATGGTATGATTTTATTAAAGAAAACTCGACTTTTTATTTTTGAGATAAAGATGAGATCAAATTTCTCAACTTCAAATATCTAAGAAATGTTTTCAGTCGGATTTGTAATATGTGACTTGTAAATTATAATACGAAAAGATATTGTCATATTCACTCCATCGATTCTTAATTATTTTTAAAGTGAAGCTACAGTAATATGCAAAGCGCCGGTTGGTCCGTACAATGGATCAATATTTCTGTTTTCAAAGTTCAAACAATCGATCCGAATAGTTCAATGTGATCTTCATATGAAAATGTACTTGTTGATCAAATTTTACGTGTTTTACAATTTTTTAGATAAAAAAATAGAAAAAAAAAATTACTTGATCTAAAAATTCTAGACCATTCAAAAGTATTCATTTTTACTTATTTAAAAAAATAGTAAAAAAATATATAATATTTAGTTTGCAAGTACATTTTCATATGAAGATTATATTGAATGGTTCAGTTCGACTATTTAAATTTTATAAATAAAGATATTGAATAGTACACACTAATATTACCATAGCCGCACTCTTATTTTTATTAGATGTAAAGATGTCTATTGATAATGTTTCAATCTGTGATTTTTCTATTGGAACGACGAACTTAAGAGCATCTACATCTCAGCAATTCAAATGAGTTTCTAAATAACTGTTAACCACTTTTTAGAAATTAAGGTCCGTAAAGTTTCTAACTGTCACATTCCTGAAATTAATTTTAGAGTTTCTATTAAACTACGTCAACAACAAATTAAAAAGGAGAATTAATTTGAGCCAATCATTTAGCCAACATGGAGTTTATAAACAGTTTCTTAATAAGAAACTTTACTGCATAGTTTTCAAATAAGAAACTCTCTCACATTTCTAAAACTGAATTAGAAACTGCCACATCAAATTAGAAACTCTAACAATACCAGAGATGTAGATGCTCTAAGATTTTAGGATTGCAAGAATATCTCCATCTTAACAATGAATGCAGAGGATATGGAATTTATCATAATAATCATTAATCATGATTACTCAATAAGCATGCGGATTTGTTATAGATTTGGTTCGGATAAAAGATGGAAACGAGAAGTCAAGTTGCAATGAATATCGTTGTCGCATATGTGCCCTTTGTTGAAAGGATAAAGTTTGTCATCTTTTCAGCATTCCACGAAAGTTTAAAGATGCAAAATGCTAAAGAACTTAGTTTTAGATAGGGATGCAAACTAATCAAACCAAATCAAACTTATTGCAGTTTGAGTTTAAATAAGATTTGAATCGAACTGGTTTGATTTGTTTTAGAACGAACTTCAATCGAACGAGTTAATTGCGAATTATGATTTTTTTCAAATTGAAGTCAATCGAATCACAAACTACAAATTTTTTTGGCAGCCCTAGTTATACCAGTAGTTTATGCATTAGTTTTCTTCGTACGAAACAAAATTCACACGGTCTCCTTTTATCTTTTTACGAATTCACACTGATAGATTATGGGTCATCCCAAAATTTCCTTACCTTTTACGCTGCTGGATTGATTAAAATCACGGCATAGACCTAGTCAAACGGAACTTATTCCATTGTTAATTTGTTACGCTGCTGAAACATTTTCCTATTATAAGTTATCATTATATTAACAATTTTGAGCTCTGATATAAGTTTGGTTTCTGCATTATTAAAGATTGATGATTGAAGTCATTAGTTGCATTATTTGAGATTCGAATCTAAATAGTTCGTGAATCAATTTCGAACGAATTATACTCAGTTTGAGCTTGAGTTTGAATAAGATTCGAACCGCACTGGTTTGATTTGTTTTAAAACAAACTTTAATCGAATGAGCTAATTGCGATTTTTTTTTTAAATCAAAGTCAATCGAATCACAAATTACGAACTTTTTTGACAGCCCTAGTTTCAAATATAAGACGAAACAATTACGAATCAGATTATCAGAAAGAACCATGGATATGTTCGATCTCCTTTGGTGGAATCTGAAGAGCTTTTTTAGGATAGTGTTAATTTCTGAAATCTTTTTGTTCTTTTATTCTTAGAACTAGGCAAATAAGGATCGGTTCTTTATCCAACTGACATAACCATGTGATATGTAGCGCTTGTGGGTAACCAGTATATTTGCAGGGATTTGTGTTCACCTGAGAAGGAATAAATATGGTCTGGTGAAAGAGAAAGGCTTTGGATATATTCTTTGATTGTTTGTTGCAAGACAATATTTAATAGGTCATATTACTAATCTTGTACACTGCAAAATATTTATTGTAGCACTGGAACTTACCATATAGATATTAAAAAAAAAATGAACAGTATATCTAGTAATGAAATTTATGATAAGGGCCTATAATGAGTTCTTTGCTCTGGTCAAAGTAATTATGAGGTTGAGATAATTTACTCCATTATCACAGAGCTATGGGGCCGGGGGCCCAAGTTTCTCTCTTACATCCATTCTGTTTTCTCCACATGCATGATTATGATTTATGAAAGATGCATGCTCACCTGATGTCATTTCTTGTCCCCCTCTGTGTAATTGGTAGGGGCCAATTCACGATTGATCCTTCTCAAATTTGTTGGAAATTTTTTTATAAACCATAATTAAATTTTCTTTTTTAGAAACCAACATAATTACTTCTTCTTTTTTACAAAAATTATAAGAACTGAAATGTCATTTCGGTCTGATATTTTTTTTAATTTCTAACCGAAATGGCATTTCGGTCCGGTCTCCTTTTAGGATTTTTTGTGGTACTTGTTTCACAAATTTTCATATGAGCCGACACAGAAAATTCAAAAAAGAGACCGGACCGAAATGTCATTCCGGTCCGAAATAAAAAAAAATGGCGGACCAAAATGTCATTTTGGTTCTTATGATTTTTGTAAAAAAAAAAAAAAGTAATCATGTTGGTTTCGTAAAAATATTTTTTTTAATTATGGTTTATAAAAAAAAATTCAATTTGTTGTGAACTAAAATATCAATAAACTCTGAAAATAAAACAAAGAAAGAATATATTTTCAGCAAAAAAAAAAGATAATTCTTATAAAATTTGTTAATTACGCATTAACTATCTAAAATTTACCAAGTTCTGGAACTGCAGCTTTGAGTAATTAGAAAAAGATTCCAACTGTTAGTTTCGACCTCAAGATAAAGTTCTAATTTTTTTTATTTTAATAAAAGTTTAAATCAAATTATTTTAAAAATGTTTCACAATGAAATTTGAATAATCGAAAGACGGACTTAATTATTACATGCATGACCTTGACACCTCCTAGCCATATTTATTTTTATTTTTCTTAACAATCAATGTCAGAAAAATCCACAAATGCGCATTAATTAAAAGCCTTACTTGATATATATATATATATATATATATATATATATATAGAGTACGGCTAACGCGCTTCCTCTAGCATTTCGGCCGAGGTGCTTCCGGGGGCATATCTTGCAATTTGATGTTCAAACAACAAATTCAAACCGTTAGATGTTCAATCTATATTAAAATCTACTTGGAGACCAAATTTTATATTTTTTGGAATTTTTTTACTATTTTTTAAGCTGGTTTGAAAATCGCTGTTTTCCAATGGTGCAGAAATTTAATAAAAACAGCGATTTTCAAACCAGCTTAAAAAATAGTAAAAAAATTCCAAAAAATATAAAATTTGGTCTCCAAGTAGATTTTAATATAGATTGAACATCTAACGGTTTGAATTTGTTGTTTGAACATCAAATTGCAAGATATGCCCCCGGAAGCACCTCGGCCGAAATGCTAGAGGAAGCGCGTTAGCCGTACTCTATATATATATATATAGAGATGGGCTATGGTGCATTGCAATGCATAGACACCCTTGTGCATTGGACCATAAATCACTGATTCAAAGTCCAAATGGCCGATCCAAACCGTTCATCTTGTTCTCCATATTAATATGTACTTGGAGACCAAATTTTACATTTTTTGGAATTTTTTTACTATTTATTAAGCCACTTTGAAAATCGCTGATCCAATGGTCACAGCTCCGAAACAGTGAAAAATTCTGGATCAATGGATCAACGATTTTCAAAGTGGCTTAATAAATAGTAAAAAAAATCCAAAAAATGTAAAATTTGGTCTCCAAGAACATATTAATATGGAGAACAAGATGAACGGTTTGGATCGGTCATTTGGACTTTGAATGGGTGATTTATGGTCCAATGCACAAGGGTGCCTATGCATTGCAATGCACCATAGCCCATCTCTCTCTCTCTCTATATATATATATATATATATATATATATACACACACACATATAGTGAATGGCTAATATCAAAATGTTTGTTCCTAAGTCCTCGTGCAACCAAGTCGTTTTTGGATTTTCAAAGTCCAAACGGCCGATCCAAACCGTTAGATGTGATCTATATATTAAAATCTGCTTGAAGACCAAATTTTACATTTTTTGGAATTTTTTTACTATTTATTAAGCCACTTTGAAAATTTCTGATCACATGGTCCAGAATTTGGTTGCACTGTTTTTACTGTTCACCCGAATCAACAATTTTCAAAGTGGCTTAATAAATAGTAAAAAAATTCGAAAAAATGTAAAATTTGGTCTCCAAGCATATTTTAATATGGATTAAACATCTAACGGTTTGGATTAGCCGTTTGGACTTTGGAAATCTGAAAACGACTTGGTTGCACGAGGGGCTTGGTGCAAACGTTTTGATATTAGCCATTCTCTATATATATATATATATTTTTTTAAATTTTAACGTGATATTTTTAAAGAATTAAGTGTAAATTAAATTTTGATTAACATAACAAAAAATCGGAATAATATTCTTCTAAATCATTTATTCTAAACCGTTTCTTCGTACTTTCCCTATTCAACTTATTTTGTGTATTTATTTAATTATATTTGAAATAGCTAGCCAGGTTATTGCATGCATATTCGTTCTTTATTAAACCGTGTACATTAATTTCTATATTCAACGTATTAATGAATGTACGTATTTTCCTTTTCACCAAATATTTCATGCATAATTGCATATAGTTATTATGTAATTAAAAGGCAATAGAAATTATTTGTGAACACATACAGTGTGGTCCGTGACTCAATGATATATTTTTTTTTTGTCTTGAGTTTTCAATAATAATTTATCTGTTAGTACTATAAAGTATAAACAAATAGAATCAAAGGAAAGCTTTAGTTATTACTGTTGGCCATTGGCCAATTTCTTGGTAGTCATGATTATGTACTTAAGAGGTTACACCAATCATTCAAACATGCAAGGATGTTTAGTTGTTGCGTTGTCCCGGTTGGATAGCTCATGCTTTTTTATCCTCATCGTTTCTCTTGAATTGAATCATTACTGGTATGATTATGCATGATATTGGTGCCATGATTATGCATGCGACGACCCAAGATGTTATCTTTACTTCTAAGCAATATTCTACTCCAGAAACATTCTCTCCCGCTCTTGTTGGAAATGGAGAGAATAAAGTAACTAAACCAGTTGTCTGACAAATTAACAGGATGGAGAGAGAGGAGATGTGATCCATCATCTATCAGACCATCACTGCACGAGAGAGAGAGAGAGAGAGAGAGAGAGTATGATTGCAAGACGCATGTGGCATGATTGACCACACGGAGAGAGATGAGACTGGAGAGTGGAGAGGGGAGAAGCAAATGTAATCATTGCAATGTTAGACTTGTAACCAGTTTTCATTATTGGAGCATTGCTTGGTCGCTGCCTGCTTATTTGTTCGTTGCTCACACTTTTCGTTTCTCTCTCCATCTCTCCATTGAATTAAAGTTGTCAGGTACTGCATGCTTGTGCAATTAGCTTACATTTTAGGTATCATGTGGCGCATCAGTGTGGCAAATGTGTGTGGCATGTAGTGGTTACTAGTTGCTACCGGTCACTCAGTCAGCAATCAGCATAACACTGCCTAAGGGTGTTCATTGGTTCCGTTTATTTGATTTTAACCGAACCGAAAAAGTTTGAATTAAATGATTTAATTTTTCAGTTTAAATTATTCGGTTCAGTTGAACTTTTTAATTAGTTTGGTTTTTTATATTTGAATCAGTATAGATTTTTCAAAACTCAAAAAATAGAACCGACCAAACTGTATATGGTTCAAATTCATGCATTAGTTTTTGGACTTAAAAAAAGGAAAGATTCCGTTTGATACTTCAAAACATCTACATATTTTGTTAGAAATAAATATGAATACGTATATTACTTGTTGACATCAACAACTAATATATATGTAGTCATATTTATTTCTATGATTATAAAATGGTATTTATGTATGTATTAATTAAACCTTTTACAATTTAATTTCTTTTATTTTAATTCAACCGAACAAATCGAAATTTATTTTAGTTATTTTAGTTCGGTTATATTTCGGTTCACAAGGTTAAATTGATTGGTTTGATTATATTTTTCTAACCGAATAAAATTTTAATTTAACTATATTAATTTGATTTTAACCGAACCAACCTAATGAACATCTCTAACACTGAATCAAATATGAGCGTCTAGTAGCACAAATGCTTAACAAAGTACTTCTATTTTTAAATGATATCTGCTGTTATTATCTTATTTAAAACTAAATCACACTAAAGCAAAATATATGCAAAGTAATACGACTGCAATGTTATATTGATTGTAACTCTGTAATCATTAATATTATTCCTTGCCTCTATATAGATAACTATATAGAATGACCAGCATAAATCTGACAGCAGTATTTTTAAACTTGATAATCACAAATCCAAGATGAGAGATCATAAGAACAGCTATATCTGTTGATTTTGCACTTCGATTATCCAAGCAGGTCATATTAATTTGGGAAGTTATTATTACTTAAAACTCTTTAACTTTGCATAAATAATTTTGGAGAATTGTAAGAACCGACTTTTAATCTAGTACAAAACGATAATATTTTTTATGTAAAAGGTCATGAGTTTGAACTCACATAGATTCTTGATAAACAATAAAAATAATAGAATTTAGAAGACTAGAACAGTAGAACTCAATCTTTTTGTTTTACTTTTTTTTTTTTTTTTTAGAATTGCATCTTTTGAAGGGAATTAAAGAACCGCTCAACAATTTAATGGTGCGTTTTTCATAATAAATTAGAATTTCAGTACTACAAGTCTACTACTAAGAGATCTATACTTAGACAACTGAATTACAGTACTGAAGTCTCAATCCGAGAAAACACAACTGCCCCACACTGTGCTAATGCTACCCCTACCTCTACAAATCTCTCAACTCAGGAAGAATCCCATGCTAAGATTTTGTCGATACAAAGCAAGATCAAATTAAAGCCGATGTGACTGTTGGGCTGCGGCTGCAGGAAATAAAAAAGGGTATTAGACTATTAGTATTGATATTTCTAATATATGACGAAATGGAATTGAATAAGTAATTAATGCCAAGTGCACCGCCTAGCTAGTAGGGTAACTCTAACTTTAATTTTTAATTGAAGATGATTTTATAATGTCACATCTTTATTTTCTTCTTTATACCTTTCATTTTATTTTTATTTAATGCAAATGATAATGGTTACTCTGCTGTGATTTGGAGTAAAAAAAATGCAATTAGAATTTAGAATATTTTTTGTCTATCTGATTTTTTAAATGAATGACCACAGTATCTTTGTTATCAAATGTTTGATATTTTTTGCTGAATGCATCCCACTATCCATCAAATCTTTTTAATTTCACCTAAAATGCATAATTCTGAATGCGTGCAGCCGTGCATGCAGAGAAAATGCTTGAAAACTTGTCAAACGAACCTCTATGGATTCACATTTAATGGGTGAACACATGCAATCAAGCATAAATGGGAACCGCAGAGAGTCCGGATCTCCTAAAGTAACTCAATCTTTGGATTTTGGATCGAGACCGTCCGATTCGAATTCGTCGCTCAGAATCGTCTCGGGATTTGAATTCATCGTCGGGATGTGTGCGCTCACTTTGGAGATGGATTTTTGCGGATTCGAATCGGACGGTCCCGATCTAAAACCCAAAAGTTGAGTTACTCCACTGGATCCGAATTCAACACACAAGCGGATGCATGCGGGTTGTGTTTTTTTTTCACATTATCAAGCATTTTTCTTAGCCTACGGTCATGGAATATGCAAAAAAAAAAAATCAGGCATTTTTCTTAAATACTAATAGAAATATTATATTGACGATAATTAGTGGAAAATGTTTAAGATAGACATAATCAAGTCTATAAATACATTCCAAGTAATTGTAATCAAATACAATAATCAATACAGGATATCTCTTTCCTAAAACCATTAAATACATATATTCAAAATTCCCTGATTTCATGCTTGGAGATACTTAAAAGGATGACAATGTAAGAACATTATATTTTTTTTATTGTGAACCCGTGCGTCTAAAATATAGAAATGTTGTGGTAAAACTTTCAAATTTAATGCCTGCACTGAAATGAGCTGGAAGACTTTGCCTTCATATCATGCTAAAAAAAGGTACAATGTTGTTTAAATGTTTCTAAAAATTCAAAACTATGTATTTTCCTTCAAAATTCATAGTATCGTGTTTATTCTTCCAAATAACAAAAACTCTCATAATTATCTGAGATAATTTTAAGATACATCAAATATATCAAAAACCTGAAGTTAAACATGATTAAATATTCAAAGCTCGAAGTTAAACATTAGTTAACAATATCATTTTATTCCCGTTCTTTCTCTCGATCTTAGTAATGATTGAGACGACACAAAATGTTGTTATGTCATTATAATTTCTTCCATGCCCCCTCATTCTTCTCATTTTTCTTTATATTAGCTCAGGAAGAAAAGAGTAGAACTAGGGTGTTCCAAAGCTCACCAAGTCCTCCGTGAACTCGACTCTAAAACCTATCGAATTGACTTCAAACGATATTTCCAAACCGCTAGATGTTCAATCTATATTAAAATGTGCTTGGAGACCAAATTTTACATTTTTTGGAATTTTTTACTATTTATTAAGATGGTTTGAAAATCGCTGTTTTTATTAAAATTCTGCACCATTGAAAAACAGCGATTTTCAAACCATCTTAATAAATAGTAAAAAAATTCCAAAAAATATAAAATTTGGTCTCCAAGCACATTTTAATATAGATTGAACATCTAACAGTTTGAAAATGTCGTTTGAAGTCAATTCGATAGGTTTTAGAGTCGAGCTCACGGAAGGACTTGGTGAGCTTAGGAACACCCTAGTTCTACTCTATGAATCAATATCTCTGTTTTTATAGTTCAAACAATCAATCATTATCATTCCACATGATCTCCATATGAATATATACTTGTAAATTGAATTTTATATTTTTTAACTATTTTTTTAAATAGGTAAAATCATTTGATCTAAAAATTTGAAACAATTCAAAACTAGTGATTTTCTACCGTCTAAAAAAATAATAAAAAATTCTAAAAAATGTAAAATTTAGTTTGCATGTAAATTTAATATGGAGATCATGTTAAACGATTCAGATTGACTATTTTGAATTTTAAAAGCGAAGATATTGATTCATAATACGAATCGTATTGCCTCACTTAGGGGTGGCAATGAGTTGGGCCCAGCTCAAACTCGTCACAAGCTGGCTCGTCCGAGTCACGAACGAGCTAACTTTAGAGGTCCGAGTTGAAATCTCAACTTGAAATTGTCACAATTTGGACCGAGCTAGGCCCCAGCTTGATCCAATAATGAACAAGCTGCTAGCGAATGAGTCAACTGCGAGTCACGATCGAGCCACGAGCTTTTTTTTGCTAGCCCTAGCCTCACTCAAAGAAACTTTCCCTCATTTATAATATGAATAAGAATAAATGTTATAAGGGTGGATTAGTTTTAATGGCAAGGACAATACATGGAATACATGTGAGAGTTTTTATAATTTAGAAAGATAATACGATATTATGAATTATTATATAACTTTGTAATTTCGAAATCTTAAAAGAGTATCTACGAAATTCTACGTAAGAGGATATTAAAAAAAATTATGTCAGAGGTGGCCGTACGGTACATATGGCGGAGCAATTAATTGTAGGTGGAAGGAGACAAGGCAGGTGGCATTGGCCTATTGGTAGCCGGGCCATGCATGTTGCGCGCTCTTTAATGATCTCATTGTTGGTAGATAGATGTAATGTAGATTATACCATGCAATCATGCTGCATGAGAACTATCCTATCATTTTGTCCATCGATTACTTTTTCATTTCTTATGAAATTCTTCTCATAATTTGCCGTCCTTTGAAATTATGGCAAGCTTGTTTTATACTTTATTGTGATCGATGTTGGAAAAAAGTGTTTCTCATAATTCGTCATCCGTTGAAATTGGGGCAAGCTTGCTGGTGTGTTGTTGGGCAAAAGTAATTAATAATTTCCATTAGATGTGTGTATTAGTATTTGTTGGCGAATGGAGATTAAAAAAAAACACTTGTGTGATTAAACGGTAGATTTTAGTTTTTAATAAGAAAAAATAATTCGGACTGTCTGATTATAATATTTCCACGGACTATCAAACTTCCCTAGTGCCCTTCTTATTTAATAAAAATATAATACTGAAACTGAAGGCATAATAGCTCTAGTGGTATGTTAGGAGAGACTTCAGGAAGTCATGATCTATTTAAAATTAAAATCCATATGGACCCAGATATGAATGTCAAACTTGTGAACTTCCGTCACGCGATCCAACTTTAAAAAAAAAAAAATTATGGATTGCAAAAAAAAGTCTATTTCTTGCTGAAGAAATTAATTGTTTCAAACTAGCAAATACCACCTCTAGCGTTTGACATGGTTGTCATTTTCTCTTTTCGAGTATTCACAATGGCAACTGAAATACTACTATATATAATTAGCCATCATGTTTAGTGGCAAAAATAATTTGTATGTTTTTAAATACATTAACACAAGCCCTCTATCTAATTAAGCCATACCCAGCGCGCACACCCTCATTCATGATGCACGGGGAGAGTTACACTGTCAAATTATCAAAGTAGTTTTTGCATCGTTATCTCAGAATTCATATTTCAAATGACATCTTTAAATCACAGCTCTTGAATTTTAGGCTCGTAAAATTAATAAATAAATTAATTTAAGTTACAGTATTAATTTTTAGTGTGTTCATCTTTTGTTCCCCTTATCTTACTTATATGAATTGAATTTAGAAAGTTATGAAATATTATCCCAAACCATCGCTCATGAAAATATAATAAGATCAACGGTACGTTATATTCTTCTATTGGAGTTTGGGGTTTTGATATATGAGTGCATAAATGAGAGATTGTGGTAGCTTGTGATACTATAATCCTTCTCAATAAATATTATTGTAACGGAATGATCACTTAAAATAAACTATTAAGATGGACATGGTCTCAGCATTTCTTTCTCGAATAAATTAAGTAAAGTGTAGCATTAACGATAACTATTTTCAATTGATGATAATTTCATTTTAAGACCATTGATTGTAAAACATACATCCATAGACCATGATCATGGTATTAAATTTTTGTGTTCAAAACTCGTAGTATGAAATTACATTTTAATGGTGATTCTCTATTTATTTTTCCTCAGTTGTCAAAATTCCGATATTAGCTACGTACTGCATCGTTGAGAAATCCTTTCCCTTTCTGTGACACTGTTAATTTGCAGCCGCGAAACAGAATACCAAACCTACCCCAGCAGAGGCCGTCCAATCACAGGCCTAACTGAACCTCGAAATAGTCTGAATTCTAACCTCCTCAGGGACTACGCCAAGCAGGCGGCGACGAATCCACTGTCGGATCACATCGCGTATCTACGGTCACAGTATCGTATCCCAAAGAATTAAAACCGACGGTTATGATTAATACGATATATGAAATTGAAGGCGCAGATTACATAGCCTTTATTTAAGCGGGCCCCACTGGATGACGAGAGTTATCATCATCACGCGGGCTGACGACCGAACAGTCACGCCCGATGCACGACTAGGATGGCTTAGGTGGGCCCCACGTTACAATTTATTTATTGCTCGATGTCTATATTTATTTTATAATAATAATGTGTTTTAAGGACAAAAGGCGGTGCCGGTGGGATTAGGAAAGGCGACATTGAGCCGATCAGTATTAAAGGAAAAAAGCCACGGCCACCTCTGCCGCTCTTATATTCTCTTAATGGGTGTTGGATTCAAGTAATGAATTAGTCGCGGGTGTCTTCTTTTCTTTGATGACGAAAGACTGAGTGGTTTTCTGTCTGTGTACAGTAGGTATATCTTTCGTTTTTAGTTTGATGTTCGTGTATTATTTTGTATTGCTTCATTCCTTTCTTTTTTTTTCTTTCTGATTAGAGGTGACTGTTCTAGACTGATTTAATACGGTTTTTAGTCTAGTTTGATTCAATGTCTTCTGATGGATAACTGTCTTGGTTCGGTCGATTCAGTTCCTGATCCGGTTTGAATTCAGTGCCTTTTTGGTTGTAATATGCGTATAGAGGAAACCATCACTAGACTTCAAGCACTCCAATAAAGCAATGATGATCAAATTTGTGTCCACAGGATGCGCATACTCCCTGTGCGTTTTTTGTTTTGTTTACAGCTGTATGTTTTCACAAACACTCGTTATCTAATCTTATGTAACAGTTTTTTTGTAACTTTTTTCATCAATGCAATCGCTTACGGACTTTCAACTAAAAAAAAAATTATAATAATAATATATAGAAAGAGAGTTAAAGTACAGTACTTCCCGAAGTAAAATAAGTGTTTTACTTCATGTCTATATCTTTATTTTTAAGTTTAAAACGTCGACCCGAACCGTTCAAGTTGATCTCCATATTAAATTGTATTTGGAGACCAAATTTTATAATTTTTAGAAATTTTTTACTATTTTTTGGAATTTTTAAAATCACTATTTTTTCATAAAATCGTAGACCATTAAAAATCATTGATTTTAAAAAATTATAAAATTTGGTCTCCATGCACAATTTAATATGGAGATCAACTTGAACGATTTGGATCAAAGTTTAAAACTTTAAAATTAAAGATATAAACGTGAAGTAAAACACTCGCTTTACTTCGCGAAATATTGTTGCCCAACTCTATAAAAAGATAACTATAAAGTTGTGAATTAATTTATGGTTGTTTGACTCTTGTGAATTTTAGCTGTATTCATTCAATACCCAACTGAAGTTTCTATTTAAGGCATGCCAAATTCAATACCCAACTGAAGTTTCTATTCATTCAATACCGAAGGTTACCGATATTATCATTTCACAAAAAAATTCTGAAAAGATATTTTTAAGTATTTAGGATAGATTTGCTCCTCATTAGTGTTTTTTCTAACAATATTGCATTCTTTATAAAGTAAAACATTTTCTTACAGTGAGAATTTGCTTCTAGTTTGTTTTGAGTTTACTCAATTATAAATAAAGTGATATTTGACAAGTTTTGATATTAAGGTAGTGTAAATTTTGAATTTAAAAGTACCAGAAAAAGAACAATGACAAAAATAAATTAATATTCTAATTTTCTATCTGACAATAAGTGCAATTCTTATGTAAATTGAAAATATTGCATGAAGTGTTAAAAAAACACCAAGTAGTAACTCGATAAATTATAAAATAAAAAGTTCAAAATTTATTATTTCAAATTAGCCCGATCGCAAATTATGTTTGTTTGATAGGAACTAATTAAGGAAGCTTAAATATCACTTATATAAATAAATAAATAAAAAATTCTACCGACAAGTCCCACAAACAAAATAAGTTAAATTACCTAAATGAAATTTTTAACTTAGGTCGACTTAATTGTTTTACATTTGATTATTCAAGTGATGACTTTGTCTCTTAATATTTATTTAATTCTCAATTCAGTATGAATTTATAGGAATCAAATCTGCTGAAATTCTTGGGGATTTCAGGTACTCTGAAATTCCAAATTCAACCGTCTAAGTTTTTTATACATGAATCTCAAAGCATACAGTTTTTTATGTACAAATCTCAAAACATATAGAAAGTTGAATTGAAAATTTCAGTCCTGAATTCTCCGAGAATTTTAGCAAATTTGTTTCCGAATTTAGAGGCTTTTACAGAAACAACTCTTGTTCTTCTCATGGCGAGTGATCTCATTTTGATATATTTTTTGCTCGTTGAATTTTTGCACACAATAAAAAATATAAAGTGCCAAGGTCTTCTAAATAAAGAAAAAAGAAAGTCAAATAACCGTGCGTGTAAAATTTGAATTTGCGAACTCAACTGAAATATTTTATTTGTCAACCAAATCAACATAACATCACAAAGATGTTAACATGCACCGTTTGATTGATTTACTAAAAAAAAAATAACGACTATAAATTAGATTCCTTGTCTTTCTCGTTGGCTTTGCTTGAGCACTTGCGCACCCTTTTCGCAGAGCAATGAAATATACACGACAATCAAATAATTTAATTACCCTGACAAGAATTTTATTAAAAACGTAAAATAAAATAAAATTATAGACAGGTGCTTTCCCTCTAAATTACTTGTGTATCAAATTTCAAGCAATTTAAATATTAATTGACGGTAAAAAAAAAGCTATTAAAGTATATCATTGTAAATTTGCATAAAATTTCATCATTTTTATGTATATGATTTCAATAATATAGATTATATTTTATTTGTCATATTTAAAAAAAATAATTTATTTTTTACGGTTTTTAATATTATCAAACTAAATTATTGTTAATAAATTCCCACATTCTCAGAAGATCTTAAAGCAAATATGTTGGAGTCATTGTTATCAAACAGTCAAGCTTTATTTTCTTGGTTTAAATTGTTTGGTCTAAAATGAAGATAATAACGTAGATATTAATAAAACCCACACCTAATTAGCGTCAGTGGATTGGCTTTGCACGTTTACTGTCATTACCTGTTTGAATTGAATTTTGGCTAACCTATATTCAAAAATAAAAATAACGTTATGTAAAAACATTATGTAAATATTCTTTTTATTTAATATATCGTCAGCCGGCTACTGGCCAGCTGTCCTTAAAAAAAAAAAACATAAAATGAAGAAAACAATACATCACTTCAAATTATTTTAGTACCGATGGATTAATTTTTTTTATTCCATAACTTACTGTAAGAATTTAATTTCAAATTAGCATATTCCTCAAGCAAATAATTATGAATGTTTTCATTTTAAAATAGAAATCAAATACGTATCTATGTTAAATTATATTTAAGAGCTACTTAATGAAAGTTTCGCAAATTAATACTAATAAAAGTTTTTAAATTACAAACAAAAACAATAAACTTGATAGCTCCACCAAAACCAACACTTATAGTAGCTGAAGATAACAAATCATTTTCGAAGATTTAGAAAAATAAATATATATACATACAAACAAAATAATAAATTTCAGGATGAAATAGTAGACGAAATCGTAGGTGTCCCGTAGCCGTCTGTGTTGATATATACCGTACAGAAACAAATCTGCTGTGACGAGTCTCGTCACCGCAGGGGTGAACGGTAGACGTTCCACGAGACAAAGCAGGAACAGTGGGGACCACATCAATCAGCGGAAAATAATTGCTACACGGGGCCCACGATCCTGTTAGAGAGAGAAAAGAGAAGACGAAGGAGGGAAGGAGAGATGGACCAGTCGACCGTACTAATGATTGCGCCTGGAGCGCTGTCGCCTCCAGTTCGGACAGCTGTGCCCCCGCCCCGCCGCAGGGAGCGTGCATTCATTATTCAATCTCTGTAGGGTCCACGAGAAACCGGTTCTATCCAGTGACAGCGTGACGAGTGGCCAGAGTCATGTGTCTCCCCACGGGTGTGTCACGTGACCGGATTGATAGTTTGCGGTTGCTTGCTTGACCTCTGTTTGGTTCGTTTTCGTTGAAATAGTTCACTTTTCTGGACCGTTCATTTTTGTCACCGTTGAAAATCGACACGTCCATTTGAATTTGGACCTCGGCAACTTTTCAGACGGATTTGTTTCGCATAGAAGTATTTCCGACATTTTTATTAATATCCAAAGTTAATTACAAATTAATAAATATACCACTAACGTTGGCATTCATAAAAATATCATACAGGCCATTAAATGTCCAGTTTCAATTTTTTTTCGGTTAATGGCCGGTACTAATTTTCTTCTTTTAAAGACACTATAAATATCAAGATTCTGAAATCTAACAATAAAAATTCAATCTTTTTTAAAATATTTGTTAGATTACTTTTTTATATATTATTAGCATATTTATACTAAAATACTCTAAATTACGCTGAATTACACTAAATTACGCTAAATTACAGTAATTATGTTAAATATAATTAAATTATGTTAAAATATGGTAAATTACGCTAAATTAGACTGATTTTGTGTCATATTTCATAAATCATAAAAAATAGTAAAAAAATAGCAAAAATAATAAATATTGGTATCCTACGAGTTCATTATATAACTAATTTACTGAGGTATTTAGATTGAATAATAGAAATGAAAAACTTAATTGGAAACTTCAACTCAACTTTTGAGGCTCTCCCATTTGTTTTTTGGCAATTCTGAATTTTGAAATCAGCAAAGCAGGAACTGATGCATGTGAATTTTCGCAAACTCTCCGAAAAGTTGTCATTTGCTGAAATCGGACACTCGAGTGCCGTTTTATGGCTGTTTGAAGTTTCGTCGTCGTTTTTCGCCTTCTCAGTGAAGATATCATCCCTATTCATATGTAATTTAGCGTAATTTACCGTATTTTAGCATAATTTAACATAATTTAGCGTAATTTATCGTAATTTAGTGTAATTCAGCATAATTTAACATAATTTCAAGTAATTTAGCGTATTTTAGTATAAATATGCTAATTATATATCAAAAAAGTAATCTAACAAATATTTAAAAAACAAATTTGAATTTTTAGTGTTAGATTTCAGCATCTTGCTATTCATAGTGTCTCTAAAAAAAAAAAATTATGGCCCGTACTGAAAAAAATTAAAACCGGCCATGCCAGTATGGATATTTTTATAAATTCCCACCGTTAGTGGGTATATTTATTAATTTATAATTAACTTTGGATATTAATAAAAATGTCGAGAAGTATTTCAGTGTTTTTCGAATTGGTAGATGAATACCAAAGATAAATATAAATTTCACATATATTTCTTAAAGCTTCAAAATTATACCTATTTTCTAAAATTCATAAATCATATTTATTGTACTCATTTTACTCAATTTCTTGTTTTTTAAAAAAACTCGTTTTATTTATAAAGTGTTTATTAACTTTTTATTAGAAAATAAAGATATGTAGCATGTTTAAGAAATATATTTAGTTTTCTAATTTGCCAGTAGTGAGACAAATAATTTATTTTATTACTTTTGATGCACATACAAGAGTCTAAATGTCACTATTAGAAGACTGAATATTTTACTTACATATATCATATGTATTTATTTTTAAAGAGAGGACAGTATGAGTACTTTATGAATTTAAAATGAAATTTAGAAGAAAATACAATAAATTTAGTAAATTTGTAAGTTTTAGAAATTTAGAAAGATAAATATGATAATATGATCTTTAGAGGAAATATACATAATTTTTAAATTTTTTGAAGAATATACATGAAAATCTTGTCATCTCCTTCCTATCTGAAGTGATTTAATTATTTTGCATAAACCTTTTACCTTATTCATATATTGTTTAATTAATTGTTTTATCTTTTAATTGTTACCGTGCAATAGTATTGGACAATCAATATTACATCATCTATCGAGGGAAAAGAATACAAGCCATTCAAATGTTCAAACCAATTCGAACGCCAATGTGGTGTGTTGATCTTTCGACGCCATTATTGGGGGTTGACTGATGGAGAGCAACTCTGAGTTCCCCTCATAAATGCTGTCACTTGGCTTCCCTTGAATTTATGTCACCGCATTCAGTCTTTGCACTCAACAAAAAAAGAAAAAAATAATAATAAGAAAAGAATATTGTATGTCACGGGAAAGGAAAGGATCAAGTCTGGTTGTTTTATTTTTCCTATATAAACTTGTATTGTAAGGGATTTCTCAAGTCATATTAATTTATACATGCAAGTAATTACTTTAGCAGGACAGGTTCTGAGAGCAAAACGCATTTTCTACACCAATATATATATATATATATAAATCATTTAATGCTATGTAATGTTAGTTGAATCTTAATAAGGTTTTACACTACGGATAAAGATTTTATCTGACGGTTAGTGAAATGTAAAGATGTCATAAGATTGCCGTAATAGATAAAACTATTTAAATTTAAGAGAAAAAGATTGTCCCCCGTGCTTCCGAATCCATATCCTCCGCATTAATTTTCAGACCGTGCAATCAAAATTCGGACCAATTCAGCTCACACCTATAACGCACAGAGTCCTTTAGAATTAGTGTGGTTTAAATCGGACAGTCCATATCTTAATTCAAAATTTGAGTTAACTAAGAGGATAAACTTCCCCAATCTGTCCCCCAAATAAATAAATAAATAAATAAAAATTATTTTACTTTTTTTTTTCTTCGATCATTCTCGTGTATTTTTCTGACAATTTGTGAGAAATTTTGCTAATCTAAAACTATAAACGTCTTCTACTCAATTTTCTCATTTAAATGAGATTCATGATGAAATACTTTTGGATTATATTTGTGCCGCTGTTTTTTCTTCTTCTTATATGCTATGTATATTAAGAAGTGTTTTTTATTATGAATAATTATTTCAGTACCCACGCTACAGTACCCGCACTGTACACGCTACAGTATCCGCACTGTTATTTTAGAAAAATTCATATATCATATGTAGTTCCTTGTATAGGTATAAATACTTGCCCTGTTTGAGCTATATACTTCACAGTGTTACTATTAAAATTTGTAAAACAAAATTACAGTTTTGGAACAGTTGCGGTCCCCACATGCCGTTTGAGTGGTCCCCTAATGCGGGTACAACACGAGAATTTTTCAAGAAAAGGTGCGGGTACAGTTATTTTAGGAAAATTCATACATCATATGTAGTTCATTATATAGGTATATATACTTGCCCTGTTTGAGCTATATACTTCACAGTGTTACTATTAAAATTAAAAAAAACAAAATTACAGTTTTGGAACAGTTACAGTCCCCACATGCCGTTTGAGTAGTCCCCTAATGTGGGTACAACACGAGAATTTTTGAAAAAAAGGTGCGGGTGCAGTTATTTTAGGAAAATTCATATGTCAGGTGTAGTTCATTGTATAAGTATAAATACTTGCTTTGTTTGAGCTATATATTTCACAGTATTACTATTAAAATTAAAAAAAAATTACAGTTTTGGAACAGTTGCGATCCCCACATGTTGTTTGAGTGGTCCCCTAATGCGGGTACAACACAAGAATTTTTGAAAAAAATGTGCGGATACAGTTATTTTTGGAAAATTCATATACCAGGTGCAGTTCATTGTATAGGTATAAATACTTGTCCTGTTTGAGCTATATACTTCACAGTATTACTATTAAAATAATTTTTTTTTACAGTTTTGGAACAGTTGCGGTCCCCACATGCCTTTTGAGTAGTCCCCTAATGTGGGTACAACACGAGAATTTTTCAAAAAAAGGTGTGGGTACAGTTATTTTAGAAAAATTCATATATCAGGTGTAGTTCATTGTATAGGTATAAATACTTGCCCTGTTTGAGCTATATACTTCACAGTATTACTATTAAAATTTGTAAAACAAAATTACAGTTTTGAAATAGTTGCGGTCCCCACAAGCAATTATGGCAGTTTAGGTGTGGGTACAGTGCGGGTACTGTAGCGTGGGTACTCATATCAGCTTCCTTTTATTATACGGAAATATAAATTCTTACGTAAATATATAACAAATATGACTTGTACAAGATGATCATTTACGTAAATTTTTTACGTAACAATGCACAAATAATTCATATTCACGGGACCGTTTAAATTAATGAACTACTAAATTATCAGCACGCATCTTAACATAGATCAGACAGATTACACCCGATTTTGAATAAAATTTGTTCAAATTGTTTTGAACAAAACTCAATGCTTTACAAAACTGGTGATCTCTAGAGTTTGATATGCAGCATAGAATCCGGGTCGACCAAGAGGGAGGTCAGTGAGTGCATTAAAGAAGGAACACACGGCTCCGAAGTGCAAGCAATAAATAGAGCACAGATTGGTACAAATGGAGGCCCATTCATGTCTCTGCGGCAGGGCACGTGATGTTGGCACGTAACAATTGGTATCGCCATGACAGGTTACAGGGAATAAGGGTTTCATGTGACCGTTAGGTTGGTATGAGTTAATTGTTGTGTCCGTTTTTCATGTATGGAGTTGGGGATTTTTTTTATTAATTCGAAATAAATGCAAACGTTTTGGTACATATGAAAATTTATTTTGCATTATCAGAAAAATGTAAATATATTATGCATCCTTCAACTAATAATTAATTAAATCAATATATAAATTAGGAAGAACTTAAATAGAGTATAAAGAGATCTCATCTTCTTTTGCATAGTGTGTTGGCCGAAATATGTTTTACAACTAATTTGCATTTTAATAGGTACTTTTTAAGATGATACATAGACTAGCTACCGATTTTTTTTTAATATCCTCAATTAAAAAAATTACATAAATGCCCTAAATTTTTTTTAACAATGCCCTAACTGCCATAAATTCTAGCGGTTCACTACAAAACTGAACCGCCACAATTCCTGGTGGTTTTGATATTTTTAAAAAAAAATTGAGGAGTAATTAAGGATTAAAATTGTTCATCAATTAATTTTTTTAATAATTAATATTAACCTCGCAATATAAAGCCCTCACAAAATGAAAGAACCAAACCGAAACACAGTATTAGTTCAATTAAAAAAACGAGGAGCATCCTTCTTTCGGATGGGTGCATATGAATGCTCCAACAATTATATACGGTTTTACTGTATGATTCTTGTGTGATAAAAGCGATACAAAATTTTCCACGTCATCGATATGTGCCTTCCTGTTATAATACATCTCTCTATATTTTTTTCTAAGTCATTTCTCTCATTTCTAAAGCATATGAAAGTTGTACATGTATTCTCTAAGACATCTATAATATGGGATATGTTTTCTTAAACATTGTTCATGTAAATATATGAAGTCTAAGATTTAAAGATTTTTTTGTTATATTTTTATTTTTTTAGTTCAAATGTCATTCAAATAAATGTTTTCATTTTGAAATTTAGTTTAGCATTTGGTATTCAGATCTAAGATATGCTATAACAAAAAGACAATCACTTGATTTAGGTTTCGTGTTGTATCAAAATTTTAGTTTAGTGTTTTTATTTTTAGAATTGAAAGAAAAAACAGAACCGCTAGGATTCTTGGCGATTCACTTTCTATAGGATCGCAATGATTCCTGGCGGTTCTGTTCGGAAGTGAAAAAAAAAATCGGGGGCACTTGAGTAATTTTTTTAATTGAAGATATTAATGAAAATTTCGGGACTAGCTCTGTGGCACAATGTCAATGAATAAATATAAACATATATGCAGAAAACCAATTTTTGCCTACTAAGCTCATGCAGCGTTTTTTATATATTTTTTCTTTTGACCCCAACAATATTTTTGTTCTAACCCATGCATCATCTGAAGTAATCAAAGAGGGTAAAAAATTTGAAATATGTAGAAACTTGCTCTAACTATGGGAGGGCTGGCCCCAATTTGGAACAATATGATCCTCTTAAAATTTTGCATCAGGTGTTATAATTAATAATGGGATAGCAGCATTATTTGCGATATGTTACTTCAGGATATTAAATGCGATTTTAACTAAGCTGTTGGTGGTTATGGAAAATAATTTGACAAATTTATTGTTGTTTAAATGAAATGGTGTTGATTCCCAGCTAATAATCTTTATGTTTCCCATAAATGAGCGCATTTATTTATTGAAGAATCCAATAATAAATAAATACAATGTTCAAAAAGAAAAAGAAAAATGCATCACATCGTCATTGACACGATATAATTTAATTTTATTATTATTATTATTATTATTATTATTATTATTATTATTATTATTGTGCTTCTTCCATTGCAAATGCCAGCTCAAATTGAATTTGTACTCCATGAAGAGGTAAAAACAATGCAATCATTATCTCCTTGTGCACGAAGAATTTTAATGATTTTCAAGAACCATTTCTAATTTCTGCTAAGCACGCAATTGAATTGACTTAATAAACCACGACCTTGAATGGGAAAAAAAAATCATATCCCAAAATCAAATAGTATAATAATTGCACAGGAACTTGTATTTCTTTTAAAATACATTAACGCATGCACTTACCCCATTATCTAATTCACGCGTTGAAAAAGGAAATGGATGATTTGACCTTATTGATTGATGTTAGGAAACTTGTTCCTTTAGTTAACATTTTTATAAAATCCCGTAAAATTATTTTAGTTAACTAAGATAGCCTAGTGCCTGCAATAAGTATCATTATATTCATGTATTCATAGACAATAACGGTGTTCCCGAAATTAATTTAGTACGTATTAGTTATTTATTCGGTGATGTTTAAGTACATATTTTTAGATACGTTAACAATTATCCGAGCGCAGTTGCTCGGGTCTTGTCTATGAGTAGAGCGATTGCACCTGTACGAATCCTGTATAAACTATTATATCAATTTGAAAATGATTTCCACTTTTTTGAATTTCTATTTAAGTCGAGCAAAATTGCTATCGGCTCTTGTACCCATAAATAGAGCAATGTCACATATAAATCCAGTATAATATTAGAGGAGGGATCCAATTACACCTTTTTTGGTGACACATCATGACACCGTTTTTTATACAGGTCAATTTTGCGATTTCAAAATCCAAACAGTCGATCCGAACCGTTCAACATGATCACCATATTAAAATGTGCTTGGAGATCAAATTTTACATTTTTTTGAATTTTTTTACTATTTATTAAGATGGTTACAAAATCGCTGTTTTTCAATGGTCTGAAAACAACGATTTTTGTAACCATCTTAATAAATAACAAAAAAATTCAAAAAAATGTAAAATTTGATCTCCAAGCACATTTTAATATATCCATCATGTTGAACGGTTTGAATCAGCTATTTGGACTTTGAAAATGGTAGGTGTCAAAGTGTGTCACCAAAAAAGGTGTAATTGGATCTCTCCTCATAATATTATTATACAAATTTGAAATTGGTTCCCACTTTTTTGAATTTCTATTAAATAATATAGTCATATTCGATGACATTCTAACGAATAAGAGCAGAGACAGAGATAGATTTTTAAGTTATGGGAGTCAAATTTCAAAAATTTCCGTATGGAGGTATATCAATTTTCATCAAACTATGGAGGTCAATTTTACATAGACCCTCGTATTTTATTCTAACTATACAGCAACATCACGTCCAAAAATAAAACTTAAAAAAAAAACGAAGGTTAATTGACCCCATTCATTCTTTTGTTTATATATATTTTATTTGACACTTATAAATTAGTTAGAGGTTTTATCGTTATAAATATGAAAGTAATTTTAATCTTACATCAAATAACTGAAGAAAATATAAATTGAGTTTGATTTTCGCAGACTCCGTGAGTGTAATTTTATAACAAATTCACAATCTGTTGTTAAAAGAAAAGAAACAAAACAAAACACTTGTTTCTTGTATATTATTGTTGATTAAATGAAGGATTTAAAATTAAAATAAATTCCATTATATTCTATGTTAAAAAAATTGTGAGGTCATTTATTTGTGAAACGATCTCATTTACATATTTACTGCAATGTACATGTAATCAAGTGAATATTTACTTTTAAGTTGCTAGATTAACAAATTAAGTAATCTCTACCGTGAAACATAATAGATCATGAGACCGTTTCACAAATTGAGAGTAACAATATGTGAGAGGCATCAGCTTGAGAGTTGAGACCGTTTCTTACTTTATTTTTTCTCTGCGGTAATTTATTTTTATTTAATTATTTTCCCTCCAGGCGTACAGCATAGCTTGTGTCTCAAGCTTTAGCAGATATTTCGACAAGCATTTATACCAAATAATATAATAATTAGACTATTTATGTGAAAATGTTTTATTCTTAGATTCATTAGTACGGACTTTGGAAATATCGGAAAATATATTATATTTTGGTATTACCCGAAAGTCAGTTTGCTAGCTACTTTGGATTTTCCTTTATTGACATTCAATTGCACTAACTTGTTTTTCGCAATCAAGCTGTTTGTCCCTCTTTTAGTCAATCAAGTACGTAATACCTGACAAAGGTCAACATTTTTAAGCAAATTTTTAATTATTAAGAACGATAAATGTAGAAATTATCAGAAACAACGTAATTATATATTTCTAAATTCAAAACCGGTACATTCTATTGTAAAAGAAAAACAAAAAAAAATCTTTATTGGACCTACATCATATTTTTTGAATATTTTTTCTATTAAAATTTTGGTTTTTGCTCTATAGTCCGGGTTCCCAAACAGCACGTACAAAGAGATACGCGACGGGTTGAAAATGTGTGGTGCAAGAGAGGACGCACAGATGGAATATATATATATTTTGGATAATATTGGATAAGTTATAAACGAGAGAACAAATGATTAACACAGAGTGAGCGAGTGAGGTAGTGAGCGAGGTGAAGCATCCATCACAAATGATGACCCGACAAAAGCCATGATAGATGGCATCGACCAGAAGCCCATACTAGACACCAAACAGTAGCCATCAGCCCCTATGATTGCCCCATGCCAACGACCTTTCCGATTTGTCTCCAATCGTACGCATCTACGCTACCCATGACCCATTGCCTGATCATGCCCCGCACCGCAAATCGACACGCGATCATGTCCACCGTGTAAACGTGATATTCATTACTCACAGGCAGGATAAGAAGAAGATCCCAATTATCAATTATGTATTTAACTATTTATGTGTGCATGCCGCCGAGCCACAAATCATTCCTGTTTCTTTGGTTCCGTATTGAGGTGCTTTGCTGGTATTAATAAATTGACCCATAAAAGTTGCCATTCAATTAACAATACAAAGGTTTGCATAATTATTTATTTATATAATTCCGGCTAATATGACATTAATATTATTTTAGCTATAATTATATTGACTTCAAAGTCCAACAAATATGCTTCAAGAAGCGAATTCAAACCGTTCAAAGTTCAAACCAATATATTTTACGAGTTATGCATTTACATGTAAAATTTATAAATTTTCAAATTCATTTCGTATGAAGTCAAATAGTAAAAAGAAAAAGTGAGTTTTTAAGTTAATTTTAATGTATTCGAAAATTTTGCAATTTTGTATGTAGATGCATCACTCGTAAGGTAGATTGGTTTTAATGATTTAGATTCGTAGTTTGAAGATTATATAATAGATTTTAGAATTAGTTTCACTATGACAGAAATAACACTGATGTCATGTAATCAGATAATTATGAAAATAATATAAGAAAATAGATAGATTGTTTGAGAATTAATTTTTATCCTCATATAGGGAATCGAATCGTTGATTTGGTTCGTTTGGAAAGTTTTAAAAGAGCCGAATCATTAATTTGATTTCTTTATAAATAAAATTGGGTAGGAAGATTTTTTTTTATGAGAGGGCATGTAGGTGGGGCAACACATCAAAGGAATATAATTATTAATTGAGCAGGGTTAAAATACATTATTGGTTTTGTGCTTCAATCATGCTTCACATCCTTATCTTTGTTTTCAAAGTCCGAACAGTCGATACGGACCTCTCATCATAATCTTCGTATGAAAATGAGCTTGGAGACCAAATTTTATATTTTTTGGAATTTATTATTATTATTTTAGATAGGTACAAAATTACTGTTTTCATATGATTCTGAACCATCAAACACAGTGATTTTGTACCTATCTAAAAAAGAGTAAAAAAATTTGAAAAATATATAATTGGTCTCCAAACACATTTTAATATGAAGTTCATGTAGAGCGGTTCGAATTGATTGTTCAAACTTTAGAAACGGAGAAAATGATGTAGAGCATGATCGGGGTATAAAATCAATAATGCATTTTAACCCTACTCTTTATTAATTACATTCCTTTTATGGCATTGAAATATTATTAGTATTGTCATCCATCTATTTGTTGCATTACTTTTAAGAAATTTCTTTAAATGAAAATTTATGGAGGGTCTGTGTTTTGTGTTTCTGTTTCGGATAGCTAAGCCGGACGGAATCTAATAACCTACAAACTTTTATTTTTCAGCAGTTAATAGTTCTTAAATTATCTCAAAACGTGCAGATATTAGATATTGAATATGTGATTTTCTACATAAAAATCAATTATCTGCTAATTTTGTTTTGACTATTGTTTGAGCCTTATTGCAAATTTTGATTTCTCCAAACAATCGAATTAACTAAATTAATTTGTTGATCTCGTAAAAATCACTATTTTAGATCGAATATTCGAATTGGAAGGAGAGTACTACTAAGTGGTAGGATTTGAATTTGAATTTAATTATGATCCGTCAAAAGTTTCAACTCTTCAAAAATTAAGAACGATCAACACAACTATTTAATAATTTAAATATCGTATTTTTAATTCAAAATTAGTACCCATGATCTGGCATGGATTAAATCTTTATTTATGTTAGAGTGATTTAATTTTTTTTTATCTCCATCTCATACTAAAAACTGTCATTTATGCAAACTTTGACATAAAATGTGTAGTTGACCCACTCTATCTGTGTACATTTTCTTAGTTCCTTGTTACATGGATTCACTGGATTTTTAAATACATGAAAGTCACCCTAATAATTTCCCACCGATATATAATAATTATTTCACATTTGAATTCATTATACATATAATTATGAGTTTTGTTTACAAGCTAATGGAAGCAAGTCAATAAAATTTACGACAACGTGGGTTGTTGAAACAAATCAATGTTGGTTGACCGATTAAAACATGGTTCAGTCTGTCTGAGTGACCGTCTATATATTGTTACTATTATATGCACTTATTTATAGAGTTCGGCTAGCGTCCAAACGTTTGGATAGATGTCTATATCCAAACGGTTCATTTTTGCAATTTAAAGTCCCAAAAGTAGATCTGAAGCGCTCAACATGTTTGGAATATTAAAATGTGCTTGGAAACTAAATTTTACATTTTTTGGAAATTTTTTGCCATTTTTTTAGAATTTTTGAAAATCGTTGTTTCGATATGGAAAAAAAATAATAAAAAATTCATCAAAACAACGATTTTTAAAAATTCTAAAAAAATAGCAAAAAAATTCCAAAAAATGTAAAATTTAGTTTCCAAGCACATTTTAATATTCCAAACATGTTGAGCCCTTTAGATCGACTTTTGGAACTTTCAAATCGCAAAAATGAACGTTTGAATATAGATCTCTATTCAAACGTTTGGACGCTAGTTGGGCTCCTTATTTATATATGTTTTTGTACTATATTCGAATTGCAATTGAGAGAAAACACCAGTTGCTGTTGAGTGATGTAAACAATTAAAAGCGCTTATTTATTTTGCCTTTCAAGAACAAATAATTGCTTAAATTCTGTTGTGCAAGGAAGCGGCTTGTGTTGCTTAATTATATAAATCTCGCTTTGGAACTTCAGAACCTTCTTTTGAATTCTCCCGTCATATTTGTACAGCCAAATTATTTCAGGTGATGAATCAATCGAGTTGGTAAAGGGACAATAAAAAATAGCAGCACGTACGATGTGACAAGAATCATCGTAATATCTGGAAACTAAAGTGTCCACAGGACAACTTTTATTAAATTATAAGGTATTAAAGTATAGGTCACCGAATGAAAATTTTGATATAAGCAAAGTGCAAAGTGGTGTCATTTGAATATTGGACAATGATACGCATCCTTCTCATTGATCAACGGAAACCAACTACTATAAGTAATAAATTTATAAATATTGTGTGTATTTTTGTTAATTTTTCAGAGATGGAGCTAGAATTAAGAATATACGACAGGTGGCAAAAATATAAGAAGAAAAGAAAAGTGCATCCTTATAAATTAAAAAAATTAAGGACTTGAATTTGTTATGTAAATGAAATTGAGTGAGAAGCAACCATTTCAATTTGAAGTATAAATTGTTACATCTTCACTAATCATTTTATACAAAAAAAATAAAGCACATAGAAATGTGATTGCCACTTTAATATTTCTTCCAAGATTTTATTATTTATTCAATAGAATATAGACATATTAACTAAAACTTATCAACTTCCAATTTTAATCAACTCCTTTATTCCAAGAAAAAAAATTATTTTAAAAAGCAAAAGACATATTAACTAAATAAAACTTAATCCACTTTTATGTTGAAAATAACATTAGCACTCAATTATTTTTAAATAATTACGCACTTAATACTAACTTCATATAAAAAATAATCTCTTGAAAAATACAAGATTGAAAAATAGAAAATACATCTATTATTAAGTATGCCTTCTGCTATTGAACTTTGAAAATAAGTAATTTGATGCTAAAAATAAAGTGCTTCCATAAGCCTCCTCAGTTCTCCTTTGTCGAAAAGTTGACTTTACTAGATGTAATTTACGTTAGAAACTGATGAACTGTAGTAATTAACTTAAAAATATAACGTTCGATGTTATAAATGCATTCAAAAAATAAAATATATTTACAAGTACAAATTGCCCACCTTTGATTGATTTATGTATATATCATCTTTAAACGCGTCTTCTTCGATCCGACAAAAAAACACTATTATTAGCACAAAACTTTCTTTTTTCATAAAAATTCGTTAATAAGTATTAACTTACTAACGAACTTGAGTAAGTTTTTTCATAAAAATTATTTTACTTTATCAAAATAATACCCGTACAATTTAAAAAATAATAAGAAATAACAAAGAGATCTTTAAAGTTCTTTAAAGAACTCATACTTCCAAAGAAAAGCAAAACTTGGACTTGCAAAAGATGCTGGAGCTGGATACATGTACAAATATACGTAATAATAGACACATGTGTAATATTCACTGTAGCTTGAAAGCATTTCCGAGTAATATATCCATGGAAGCGTATCCCAAATTACACGGGGCAACTTCGGCTTGTGCTTTCTAAAAAAGATTGGAGGTGGTATTTATAAAAGGGGAAAAAGAAAAGATACAGGACTCCAATGATAGTTCGCATTATTGCTTCCCTCATGCCCATTCTGTTCGCATAAGAATAATAAAAATAAAAATAAAATAAAAACAATTAAAAAACCCAACTCACGTGCACCTGGTCAACCTGTTGTCGGTCAAAGTGCCCATTTCATACGGATCATCTCTCCACCTCTATAAGACCCCTCAGACCCGCTTTTTCTCTCCCCTCCCTTCTCCTTGTTCTCTCCCTCTCTCTCTCTCTCTCTCTCTCTTTCTTTCAGTTTCACTTTCCTTCTCTAATGGAGTTAGGTTTAAGCCTAGGCGACTCGCAGGTTGGCTTAGTTGATGCGGGTAAGGAGCTAGTTCTGAGTCTCGGAGTGGGATCTGGGAAAAGAGGAGAGCCGATCCGAGAGAGAGAATTTGTGGCGGAGGGTAGAAAGGGTGGAGGTGAGCCAGCGCCTCGGTCCGGTGAGCCGCCGGTGCATCTTAGCCTCCTTCCGCTCAACTTTTCCTGGCCTTCCAACCACCAAAACAGTAAAACCCTTCGCAAAAAATTTCACCCAAATACCATCACCAAATTCTAAAAAATCACACAAAACTAACCGATCTTTCAACTATTATGTAGGGAATCTAGAAGTTTCTGTGAGAGGTTTCGATGTGAACCAGGCGCCTTCGGCTGAAGACATGGAAGAAGGTGCAGCGCTGTCTTCTTCCCCCAACAGTGCAGTGTCCTCATTCCAGATGGACCTGTCAGCACGCCGAGGCGCCGCTCCGACGACCAGTGGCGGTGCCTCAGCTGGAAACGGGGATCTCGAGAGGAAGGCGGGTGACGGGTCACATTCTCGGGCCAGCGACGAGGATGAGTCGGGTTCATCTAGAAAAAAGCTCCGGCTTTCCAAGGAGCAGTCGGCGTTTCTTGAAGAAAGCTTCAAGGAGCACAATACACTCAATCCTGTATGATATCTAATTGTATTTTTCTTTCTTTTTTTAATTATGAAAGCAAAATTATTTTTTTGATTTGATTTGTTTTTTTATTTTTATTTTAAAAAAAAACAGAAACAGAAGCTGGCGTTGGCGAAGCAACTGAACCTTCGACCAAGGCAAGTGGAGGTCTGGTTCCAGAACAGAAGAGCCAGGTATTGCAGTTGATTAATTAATCAATCAATTAATTAATGAAGAATTTAACGTGTTAATTTGCCTGTTTTAAGTAATCAATTAATTAATTTTGCTGGATACGGTTACAGGCTTCCCAGCCTATTTAATTCTGGTGTTGTCTAAGGAAAGGGGATACCAACCACTGGTGCAGTTTGTCCCCATCCAAAATATATCCTCCTCTTTTGTGGGGGACCTTTGTGTGTTGGTCACATGTCTACACTACAATCCTCTTTTGAGTCTCAACTTTCAACCCTTGTTTGTATAAATTAACCATGGGGGTAACAATTGATGTATATTTACAGGACAAAGTTGAAGCAAACAGAGGTGGACTGCGAGTACTTGAAACGATGCTGCGAGACTCTGACGGAGGAGAACCGGCGCTTGCAGAAGGAACTGGCTGAGCTGCGGGCATTGAAAACAGCGCACCCGTTTTACATGCATTTACCGGCTACGACTCTGTCGATGTGCCCTTCATGCGAGCGTGTAGCCTCCACTGCTACTTCGTCATCGTCTGTGGTTGGTACCATGTCAAATACTGGCTCCACTACTGCTGCTGCGGCAACAGCATCCGACACCCGACCGAACTCGTTTGCTGCTTTGTTTAACAGGCCCCGTTCTGGGTATCCATTTGCTGCGCCACCTCAGCAACCACCGGCTAGCTCGTGATGTTAATTAGTTGGGTGTGTTTCTGTAAATAATCTAATTCCTTTGTTTGTTTTATCTCTAGGTTTGCAAAACAAACGGGTTATTGCGAGCAATTTTTTTTTTTTTTCTTTTGTTAATTTTTAGGCATGAACTTCATCCGGCCATGCAAGAGTGGGTTGCAAAACTGCTTGAATGGCAGGGATGCGGATTAGCTAGAAGTAGGAAATGCTGAGGGGATTCTCCCTTTAATTAAAAAAACTGAAAGGTGGATAGAAGGTGGTGATATCTTTTCTTTTTCTTTGGATACTGTTGTTTTTTCGATATCAAAGTCGTTTTAGGTTGTAGAAAAATGCCTTTGGAGTCTTCATAAAATGGTCATGGCAAAAGCCATATTTAGCAGCTTTAAGAAGCTTTTCACTTTGTTGGTTTCTCCAATTTTTTTTTAAGAATTCACAAGCTGTTATCAAACAAAAGATAAGCATCAATCTGCCTCTTCCTTTTGTAAAATGCTAATGATAAATAGAATAAACAGCTTAGGAATATTAAACAAAATAAATAGAACACCACATAGGCGGAGTCCGAATCCTCTGCATTAACGTACCGTTTGAGTTTATCTGAAGACCGTTCGATTAGAATTCGGACAAATCCGACCACATATGTAATGCACGGGATCTTTAATATCGTGCGAAATTAAATCGGACTGTCCGGATCTAAACTCAAAATTTGAGTTAACTCAGAGGATGCGAATTCACATAGGCGGGAGAGCAAAGAGGACTGTAATTTCTAAGAAGTCTCCATTTAGAAAATAAAAGATCTCCTTTTCGACTCTGATCCAAGCAAATTTAGACTTCACTGTGTGGAGCGTGACAAGGACCAAAAGCCCAACCCATCATTGCCAAAAGCGAATGATCGTGTTGATGTTTCTTCTTCTTCAAAAATATCCAAAATATGTCTGGCTAAAAGACATTGTGAAATTCATTTATCTAGAATTTTAAATTTGTGGTTATTCAGCTGTTGCTATTAGAAAAAAGTGTCGGTAAGTTGAAAAACGTTGTTATGGTTTTAGTAAAGTTAGTGTTTGAGTTCGTTTATATGTAAGATTAAGATTCCAAAATTATTGAAAATTATATTCATAAAATAATTCATTTGTACCCCTTAATTTTTTGTACAAAATAATTTTGAAAAAAATAAATATTGATACTTCAAGACATCAAAGAAATGTCATGTTACCAAGCATATTTGATTGTTAGATGAACCATTAATTATTTTCAAATTTAATCATATGGCTGAAAATCACTTTACTTTTTACTAATAGATGTTCATCAATGTATAGATTATACCTAAACTCAATGTATGTCACTAATTATTTCTTGTGTCATCATATTGAATTTCTATATATGTTTTAAAGTTTCATTATACATAGTAGTATTTGTCTCCATTTAAAATTTACAAAGTAGTTCTTCTGAAAAAGATAAAATTTAGAAGTAGCGATGGGTTATTTTGGAAATAATTTAAGTCATTTTTTTTATGCCTACTACCTTGATGCGCGACTGGATAATTATTCTGCCGAGCACAAAACCAAGTTCAAGTCTAATATAAACTTCAACAAATGTGAACTCTGTAAAAACACAACCTAAATTTCTTTAGATAATTTCGACTTTCAATTAAATCACCAATCTTCATGGTCAGTTTAAGGTCTCTATAACATTGATGATGTTTTCTGACAATTGTATATATGTTATCATAAATCTAAAGACTTAGTCTTTGCTAATTTCCTTCGACCAATCATTTTGATAGAAACTAGCTCAAAAGCAGAAATTAGACAGGTAAAAATTTGTTTGCTTGTAAGTGGTGCCGTATCTAGGAGTTGACCTTAGCAAACAGTTGCCTCCTCAAGTTTCCACAGTATATATAGGACGTAAAAATAGTAATTTTCAGGACATATAATATCATTCAATTTCAAAGCTACCTTTCAGATTTGGAAACTCCATAAATAAATCTTTGAAAGTAAATTCTTTCCTTGTCTGATCCTAGCTATTCGAATTTTTTTTATTATAAATCGTAATTAAAAATAAAAATATTAACAAAAGAGTATGATTGTATTGAAAGTTATAAAAATCATTACTGAAGGTAAGATTAAATACGATCCAGAGGCTACTTTCTATACACCCCTGTCACAAGCTGCACACAAAGCCACACCCAATTTTGTAAAAAATGAGGTGCACTAAACCATATATTATGTCATTCCTAGAGGTATCAAATTGATGGTTCGGTACATTTTCTTTTGTTTTTCTTTTTTATTAAAGAGGGTGTAACCAATTAAGAATTTGGTATTCCTTTTCTGATTTTCCGTAGAATTTCCAATTCGGTACTGATAGTTTTTTTTAAAAAAAACCCACCCAATTAACCTCTTTTATTATATTTTTATTTGGAATTACGCTTTATAAAAAAATTTAAAGGTATTTCGGATCCATTCGAGTTTCTTCGTTGTTAGTAATTACAGTTAGGTATCCACTGATAGACCCTATCAGTTTTTCAAAAAAAAAAAAAAATAGTAATTACAGTTAGCAGCCGTTACTTCAATACAGAATTGAGCTAGCAAAGGTTGCCTTGTCTCTTCAGATATTGATTTAGTCATTTAGTCATTGTATTTGAACCTTTCAGGAATAAAAGGTGCAAAAAGGCAAGTCTCAATTTTAGACTAGCACTAGATTTTGAGACTAAGGTGCAACGTGTAACAACAAAATTTAAGGTTGATTCGACCTGGTCCGATGACGAGACAAATGAGTCAACACCACTCAATTAAATACACGACTACTTACGCGGACGAATGGGGAGATGTTAAGATGATGATGCAGTGTTTTTTGTTTTTTCAGATGATGATGTAGTTTGACTGAAAGAAAACTTAAATTTGGGTCGGTTTCATGGTATCTCACCTCACATTACCTTTCCTATTTTTGGGTAACATTACAACTTTTTTGAACGCTCAAATTTTATGTTTTCCTCGCTCCGTTCATTAAAAAATTAAGGGCCTGTTCGGCTGCACAGTGGAAATCGGAACGGGAAACGGGAATAAGAAATTTTTGAACTGAATTTTACTGTTCACATGGGAAAAAAAAAATTCAGTCTGAGTGAATTTTTTTTTTTCCCACGGTAATTTCTTATTTACTGCCGAACAGGGCCTAAAGGAAAACACAACTTGTAAATGTTACCGGAAATTATCAGAAACTAAAATTTCAATATTTCATGCTATCAAGATATTAGAAAAGGGAACCAAATGCTGTTTTTTTCTCAGAAATACAGTAACCTTATTTTCTTCATTCCAGCCATTCAAATGCTTTCAAGAGTTTAGATTTGTTTGTTCTATTGCAATTTCATAAAAAGAGAAAAATAATAAGAAATCTGAATTGTTTATAAGTTTTGAACAGTTAGGGATTGAAAAAACACAGGCTCCAATAGATTCAGACCCTTAGAGAAGGAGTCTGCATCTTCTGCATTAACTCAAATGCATATTGACCGTCTGATTAGGATCCAAGCCAATCCGGCTACATGTGAAACGCACAGGGTATCTTTAATATTTGTACCAACACAGATCGGACGGTCCAAATTCATTCTGCATTAACTCAAAAGTTGAGTTAATGCAGAGGATATGAATTCTTAGAAAAGTATACATCATATGAAAATATGCTATCTTCTGTAAAATGTACTGCTAGTTAATTAATATTATCATTATTCATTATTAAAGATTGATGCCATAATTTTTTTCCTACTTGTAGTTCGGTGATATAATTCCTCAAAGATATATTGACAGAAAAAACAGTATTCGGTGGACTATTTCACACGTTTTATATTCCATACAATTTTTTTTTCTCGATAGTCATTTTCGACTTTTCTGAGGTTTCTCAAGCAGGAACAAAATTTTACCTCGTTGGAAGGAGGGATCGTCTCCTTTGAATCTCAAATTTCAACCCCAGAGAACAAGCAACAAAGACATACATGCATTCATCTAGTAAGAGGTATGAGGTTCAAAATCTTTGAATGGTGCTCAAATCTCAATTGCCCAATTTAGCACGCAATGTCTCCCTTTTAGGCGGCAAAGGTGCTAGGAACTTGTGTGGCCTCTTTATTTCTGCTAGTGATTGTTCGCAACTTGCCAAAAATTAAATACAAATTCCGAAATTGTTTTGACCTAGTCTCTCACACTGTATTACAGACAAATTATTATTTGTTACAGTACGTTACTTGGATAAATGTTCTGTACGGTATACTATACATATTACATAATACATTTCATATGCATGATACAAGCGTGGATCATGTCTTGGTCTCATGGATGGTTAAAATGCAGCTATCTGCATGAATAAATTATTGTTTCTTTTTAGGAAAAGATGAAAGTTCAGCAATTTAAATTTCAAACTTGCGGCTTTTTTTATGAAGAATATTATTTTTTGTTACTAGTTAATAAGTTTTTCTCAAATCTAAAATCATACAAGAACCAAACAATTTATCATTACGTAATACATGATGATCCTACCATAATATTGCTTCTCTGTTAGTATAAAATAATATTACAGGCGTAATACAATTCGGTGAATACTCGATAGCTAACTGCATGAATAAACTATTGTTTTTGTAGATAAAAATAAAAGTTCATCCTTTTAAATTTCAAACTTGCAATTTTTTATACGAAGAATATTATCTTTTGTCATTAGACTAAAGATGATAAGTTCTTTTGAAATGTAAAATCATACAAGTACTAAATAATTTATCATGACGTAATCAGTGACGATTCTACTATAAATTTACTTTTCAGTTAGTATAAAATAATATTACAGGCGTAATATAATTTGGTGAATACTCGGTTAAACTGTATGAACATGCATATTTAGAAAAATTCTGCCTTCTTGGAATGACATGAGCTGTTAAACGGTTCAGATCATATTGAACCTTTCATTTCTATTTTCTCCGTTATTTTTTTTTTTTAATACTTGTTATGACCTGTGATTAGGAAAGATATTGAAAAATTCTTCTATGGGTCTTTGTTAAGATCATATGGTCAAGATTAAATTGTTGCCAACGGCCATTCCTAACCAGGAAAAGAAAACGAAAAAGAAGAAGATTGTCAAACCTGTCTGTTTCCTTCTACCTTTAAGCGGACATACTACGAAGAGTCAAAGACTAGGTTCTTGGTTCACATAACAAGCGCCATTTCTTGAAAAAATGCTATCGGGTGGTGTTTAGTATTCACATTAAATCAGCTTCTTCAAATTATTGAGTACTTTTGAAGAGGCGACACCCAGATGGATGTTTAGTAATTATGTTTGTAGAAAATTTGGTAAGTACATTATGTGAAAATAATTAGAGTAGGATTAAAATGTATCATTAGTTTTGTCCTCCATGAGTAACTGTAGGTATTTTTTTGAGCACTGATGATGTAAATTAACTGGGTTTCAATATATTGAAACGGGCAATTTCACTGTCTTTTATCAAAAAGAAAAAAAATAGTTTTGTGCTCAAATCATGCTCCACATTTTTATTTTTATTTTCAAATTCCGGACAGTCGATCCGAACCGTTCACCATAATATTTGTATTAAAATGTGCTTGGAAACCAATTTTTTTTTTTATATTTTTTGAATTTTTTTTACTAATTTTTAGATAGGTACGAAATCACTGTTTTCAGAAGATTCTGGATCATCCAAAACAGTGATTTTGTACCTATCTAAAAATATAGTAAAAAAATTAAAAAAAATATAAAATTTAGTCTCCAAGCACATTTTAATATGAAGATCATATTGAGCAGTTCGGATCAATTATTCAAACTTTGAAAACGGAGAAAAAGATGTAGAGCATGATTGGAGCACAAAACTAATGGTGCATTGTAACCCTACTCAAATAATTATTATCATTAGAAGATAAGGACCCAAATTAAATTTGCGTTTGCTAAGTGCGGTGTAAATAGAAAAGGAAACAGAAAATGATTGATCTAAGCACAATGAACTCAGAAAATTAATAAATTATGACTAATTAAATCATCTAGCTGAAAACTATTTAATTTTTACTAATAAATATTCATCAATGTATGAGCATATCTCATTTAATATTCAAAATTAATTAATTTATAATAAAAATCATGTATTGAAATTTTATATAATATTTGTTGGTCATATAATCTAATTGATACTATTTGTTTCATTGGAAAATTAATTTTTTGATATTCATTTGTATTTCGGAATGTAGATCGAAAAATAATTTTAGTATACCGTGAAAATAGCAAGTTATTGTTGAAAAGAGTTGGCCATCGAGTTAACAAGCGGACTAGGCTGCTTTGTTTGCATTTCATCCTTCATAGTTTTTTTTAGCAAAAGTATGCTACACAGCCATGAATTAAGAGGAGAATTAAATTTAATTTCAGTTCAATTTAGATTTTATTTAAGCGATCTGGGATGCATGTTTACTCTGCCAAGAGATTGCTCCTCAAGCTCAGCCGCGGTTCTCCACGTCAAGTCGTCAATTAACTTAACGAAGGGATGCATTAATACTTGTCAAATAAATGATCTTTGGCTGCTTCGAAACAGCAGAAACGACAAAGAGGTGCGAAGATTCTACGAAATACGGCTGGAATTGGGATTTTGATTACATCAAAGATTTTGACAGGAGGATGCGTTGTGCCGGAAGCCTGGCGGACACCTGGTCTCGTTCCACATTACAGATGAACAGGTTGAAATATGTCAAAAAATAATTATTATAATTCTAGAGTAGCATTATCTCTTTGTTCTATTTAAAATTTTAACGGTTCAATCCAATATTTAAAATATTGTTAGATTGTTAATTCAGCCTCTTGCTGAAAATAGTAGAGGTAAGAATGTCTCATGTTAGTGATTATTTGTATGACATGATTATTTTTTTAGAAAATTAACATGATAAGGTACGATACATGATCAAGCGAGTTACGTGATACGTTTGATCTTGATCGAATGATCAATGGATTTCGAATAAAGTAATTTAAATTACAAAAAAAAAATAGTCGTACATGATCAAACGTGATTAGTCACATTTGGACACAAAATGTATGGTCACAACATAACTAACATGGTGTGATTCACATGTTGTGAATTTGTGATCATTCTTTTGAATTTAAGTCACAATAGATCACATCACAACACGTAAAAATTTGACTTGATCACAATATAACAAGATTCAGCATGACACAAGACAAATTTACATCCAAACTGTATAACAAGAGAATAATAAACAAATACGTGTACATATGAAAAAATATTTTGGACTTCCATTAGAAAATTTCAATCAAAATTATTTCGGTGTGTTTGGTCAGTAGTAAAGTTAAAAAGTGCTAAAAATGTAATTTCATGGAGGAATCTACTTTCTCATATATTGTTTCAGTGTGTTTGGTCGTGAGAAGAATTTTCTTTTATTGTCTGCCATTTCAAACAACGTACAGGATTATGGCAATGTGACAGTGAAGAAAGAAATTACCGATGTATACTAATTTGGTCAGTGTCGTTGGCCTTTCTCTCTTCTTTTAGTTCGAACTTTTTGTGATGCAATCCATCACAAGGGGTGCAAAAACTAGACATGACATGACGGGTTGAGACGACTCATTACGTGAAAAGGTACTGAGAACCATCATCGAAGAAATCAGCTTTTGAGGCGCGTGGGTTGCGTGGAACCCACGCGATTTGCTCGGCCCAATAACAGCCCGAACAAGAAGAAATTACCTTATCCTGATCTACCATTGATGGGATGTAGAATTTCTCATGCGATACTTGTTATTGAAGCTCTCATATTGGTTCAATATTTCCGCAACACGCGAAGTAATAGAGTTTGCTCCACATATATTTTGATACAGTTTCTAAATAATTGAACAAATTTTCATAGGCCCATAAATCTATATAAATTGCATAACTGTATGTCGGACCAGTATTTTATCTATATAAACTGCAAAACTTTATATTGTATATATGATGTTTAGTTATGCATTTAAAAGGTTATGTAACATACTGAGATTGTAAATTATTCACACGAAATCGTGCTTTGAATTTTGAAACAAGCATTATAATTGCCCACGATGCATAAATACTTTGGTGCCCTGCTACTCCTTCTATGGCTGCTATATATAATTAATAAACTAGAAAGTAAGGCAAGAAGAAATAATATGTTTAACAACAGCTACGTCAATCATTATTTCTGGGCCCAGGCAAATAAATGTCAAATAAGGATAAATTATTAACTATGATGAACACAACGAAATATGTAGCAATCATTAGGTGTTTGTCATGAGTGCATATAACACCGACATGCGAGAAATCTTTGTCCCAATTGGTTATTAGTTTATTACTAGGCAAAGCTTTATAATTTTCTTATAATAATATTAATTAATATAACACGCAACGACAAAGCCAAAATATTTCAAGATTCACCTCACATCAAATGATAACCATCGTTTGCTTATTATTAAGTATTAATTATCTTTCTCCAACATTTGCGTATGAGTTCGAAATTCGAATAAAATATTTTTATAAAAATTAAATGAAATATGAGGACTAGACCTCCACATTTTTTATCAAAAACATCTGCGTACGTAGAGGTAATATCAAGCAAAACCATAGTTTGTATTATGATAACTGGAATCAACATTAACAATAAAAGTGACAATACAATTAGTACAACCACAACAGCAATCCTGATGTTAATAGAGTAAATAATACCAATCATATTGATACTAACGAACAAATACAAATGTAGAACCCCAAAGGAAAATCTCAAAAAATTTAGCATAGAATTAAGTATAGGATTAAAAGATGCCTACTTATTGATAAAATATATGATCATTGATCCAATATTGATAAAATTAAACCTTTATTTTCCAAACCACTCAATTGATGACTAGTTATTATTAAATTGCATAAGAAAAACCTTTTTCAAAGTCATATTCTATATAATCCGTTAGAAAATTCTACTGATAAAAAAGCTTGTAATTTGGAAATAATTTTTGTAATTTTGACAAAAAATAATAAATGAAATTAGAATTGAAATTTAAAAAGTTGAAAACAAGTAAAACAAAAAATTTGAAAATCCCATCTCAATGTGTTGGGCCGGATTTTTTAAGTCCAACCATGGTTTTTTTAAATGTGTATTCATTTTAAACTTGTATGTGTATCATAGTGACAAATGAATAGTTCGGGTTCGGTTCGGCGGAATAAAAAATTCGTGATTCGGAAATAATTCGGGTATAATTTGGGAATGATTCGGTACCAAGGGAAGAAAAAAAATATCCCAAAAAAAACCAAAAAACAAAATTATAGTTTTTTTAAAAAAACAATCAATAAATAAATTCGTGTTTTATTCATAAATAATTCGTGATTCGTGTTTTACTCGCGAATAAAAAGTATAATACGTTTTTTGCATTTTATTTGGTGTTCGGCTCGAAAACGTCAAAAAAATGAATTAAACGCGAATTAATCGCGAGCTATGTTACTATGTGTGTGATAGAATTAGGTCGCACTCATCTTTTGAAAAGCCCACAGATAATAGGCTACACAGGGGCCTGTACTACAAAATTTTGAGTTCCTCATCTTGCTTTTCAATTTTCTTTTTAATTTTAATTCTCAAATGCTAATTTTGATTTGATTTTTTTACAAAAAAAAGTTTTCTATAATTTGCCATTCTAACTACCTGCCGAGTTACCGACATGTATAGTTGTGGTCAAGTCAGATTTCATTTCTTCTTTGTTATGAGGTGCGTCATACATATTGAGATTTTATATAATAAAAATCATACCGTAAATATTCTACATGGTGTAATATAATTGCTAAGTGGGCCCTCCTGACATGGTACAAACAAATTAGTTCAGGGCTTCTGGCTCTTCATGCTGTATATAAGTTTTCTTATTTAGTTAAAAAAACAAGTTACAGGAATTTACAGGCGCTTGTTTTTTAGTTTTATTTGACATTTATGAGGCTTTAACATCACTATCCGCCTCAGAAAAATGGGTTGAAGTTAAAGCCATCTAATCAATTAGTTTTTGGAGAGCTGATGAAAGCAGCCGGATAATAAAATACAGTAAACCATTTAGAGTTTCAGATAACAAAAACAATCCGACATGACATACATCACATAATATTTACTGCATATGTACCTTACATAACATAATATTCACTGCATATGTACCTTACATAACATAATATTCACTGCATATGTACCTTACATAACATAGGAGCATTTTTTTTTCTCAAACACTAAATCAACACAAAAAGAGTAATCACGTGTTTCCAGTGTCTGAAACAAGCCATTCTGCCAAACTGCAGCTAAAGTCCTCACTGAAAAGAAAATAAGACCTGCACAAGTCAGCACAAGATAGGGAAAATAAATGCTGGCAACAATAAGGCTGAATATTTTTTTTTTCCCAAATTTGCCCGTGGGCTTTCATTAAACAGGAACAATTACACAATCGAGCACATTACATCATACACATTTATGAAAGTAACCCAAATTTGCAAGTTTGTGGGCAAGTACAATCTCTTCCCTATTTGCATAACAGCATTTAAAACCTTCAAATTTCCCAATAATATCCGAAATAGTATGCCTGCAATCATCAATAATCCCTGCATCAAGAAATACATGTTAGGATACAAACAACCCATGATCGTCCTGGTCCCCGCATTCAAGGAAAAGCAATTTCTTTGTATTCTGCACAAATCCATATACAAAGGCAGTTTAAAAAAGCTTCAAATATAGAAAGGTACTTACCAATCCTGACTGTTGTGTTGTGCTGCTTTCCGATAGAAATGACACATTGCTAGAACCAGTAGTATGGCACGAGAATTCTTCTACAAGTTTTTGGATGGTCTTATTAGGTATCAGCT
Organism: Carex kokanica; assembly: GCA_025461125.1. Taxonomy (NCBI): domain Eukaryota; kingdom Viridiplantae; phylum Streptophyta; class Magnoliopsida; order Poales; family Cyperaceae; genus Carex; species Carex kokanica. Next base: position 1,141,268 of record JAJGRX010000376.1, read on the forward strand.
CATCAGCCACCACATTACGTGAACCGCAGGCGCACATGCCCATATTAATAATGTGATCTCTTATGCCTGAAATAATTAAGGATAGAATACATGATATTCCTCTTAATTAAAAAGAAGGAAGAAAACTGATGGGAAATTTTATGAATATCCTTTCTTTTGAAATCAACAAACAAAATACCCCTCTTCTAAAATTATTAACAAAATGCCCTTGTGGTCCCACTTTTTCCCTCCCTTTCTCCTCCCAGGCTCCCACCTATTCCTCCCCATTTACTCGCTCACATTTTTGTTTGAATTGAACGATACATCTGTACTAACTCTTATGAAAATTTTGTGAACTATTGAATCCATAATTTATGCATAAATTTCTTTTTAATGTAGATTTTATAAGCTAAAACCTGCAAACATGATATTAGCTTATCAGTAGAGTATTTCTTTTTGAAAGAAGATCTATAGAATATTTTAACATATGAATCCTTTTAACATATGTTAATTGTAATAATGGTATTAGTTTATCCTCTAAAATATTGTTAATTAATATATGAATCTTTTTAAGCTGCTCATATGATAATCTTGTCAAGCATCTGGAATTGTTGGTGCTACAAATAGAAAGGAACAGTGAAACGTATTTTTAAATTGATTTAATTGAAGTCAACAAAGTAATTTAAACTGGCACTGGACCTGAAGCATGCTTCCTAACCATTTAGGTGAACCAAATTTATGAAAAAAAATGTTTCTAAGTTGAATTATTTGCTACAATCATCCGTGCTAAAATGCTACTATTTTCTATTTGTAGCAACATCAATTTCAGAAGCTTGACAAGACATATGATCAGCTTACAAATATCCATATGTTAATTAAAAAGATTTTTGAGGATAAGCTAATACCAATATTATAATTAGCGTATGTTAAAAGGATTCATATGTTAAAAATTTCTTTCAAATAAAATATTCGATTGATAAGCTAATATCATATTTGCCACTTTTAGCTTATAAGATCTACAAGAAATATATATACTTATGGTTCTATCTTTTCAACTTACATAAGACAGACGTTTAGTTTTCATGTAAACCCTTACCTTCTTTTTAATTATATTTTGAAAATAAGAAGTACTTACACTTAAAACAAAAACTCTTCATGCAGCATTTGAGAGCAATAGAAGCCTCTTTCATGATTTCACTGCATAAAGGACACCTTAAACCCAGTGGTATATCAGTCCTTGATTGCTTTGGAATCATGGTTGGCACCTTCTCCATTTCTTTCAAAAATGTGAAGCTGAATGAAAAGGGCAAAAAATTTAAAAGAGTACGAAAAGTTGAAATGTCAATACCCTCGAGTCATCATCTTAATTACATTTCTCTTGGTTTCTGCTTGGACCTATTGATAGCTAATTCCACACTAGTGTGCTTATGAAAAGATAACTTCACTAAAAAGAACCCAATTTTTCTATAGCAGAAACAAAAAATTTAAAGGAGTACAAAAAGTTGAAATGTCAATACCCTCAAGTAATCATCTTATTAACATTTCTCTAGGTTTTTACTGGACCTATTGATAGCTAGTTCGATACTAGTGTGCTTACGAAATTAGAACTTCACTAAAAAGAACCCAATTTTTCTATAGCAGAGACAGAAATTAGTTTGGTCAGTTTTCACTCAAGCCCTCAAAATTGAGTACGTTTAACAAAGCTGCAACCTGCAATAGAAACCAAAAGAGATTTGAAAGCAGCTTACTGGTCAGGTTGAACAATTGCAGAGGCGGCACCATTGGGTTTTCTAAGCCTTTTATTATCATAATCTCGGTCCATATTTGTGTGGCAATGCTGAATAAAATGACCTGACATAAAAAAAAAAAAACTATGTGAGTGAAGGTCTGAAGCACTGTTATCAGAACCGGACCGGACCGGAATAAACCGGAACCGGCTTCTATTCCAGTTTGGTTCATTCAAGAGACCGTGTATGCTATTGAACCGGTAAAACCGGATTAATAAACCGGTTTTTTTATAAAACCGCTCTCGTTATAAAGAAAAAACCAAATTTTGAGTAGGTTCGGTTTTTCATGCTTGCATTAAATGAGAGAGACTAAAAGCTGATAGCTAGGTTGTAAGCTATCAAATCCGTACACGTGCTCAGAAATCAAATAAAGAACCCACAAAAGTTAGAATTTATTGTTTGGTGAAATTTGCACTTAAAACCTCAAAGATTTTAGATATTTTAAAAGAATCAATTATTTATAGTATAAAAAGTTTTTTTATTGAAAATTTTAGTATAAAAAGTTAAAACAATATCTATTTTGCATATTTATTTATTTTCCAAAAATAGTTATTATTATTTTATATTGATTATAATTTTCACAACTTTTTATCAAAACTGCCTCTTGATAATTATCAAATAAAAATAAATAAAATTGAGTGATTATATTCTTTCCTGTGAAAAACAAAAATTCGATCATTTTTAATAAAATTGGTATTTTCATTCTAGTTAGATGTTAAAATATATCTATTATTTTGATTTTGTATTATATTATTAAATATGTATGTGTGAATTTTCACAAATACAATATAAATAATATATTTTTTTAACAATCCTCACATCTCATATATATTTAGTATTTAAATAAACCAGCAATTGAACCGGTTCACTCACCAGTCTGACCAGTAAACCGTTGACCCGAAATTTTACCGGGTCGATGTCCGGTCCGGTTCTGATAACATTGGTCTGAAGTATATGTACATAAACACTACTTTTAAGTCAGTCCAGATATTATTCTAGTGTAGTTAAGGGTAATATCCTAGAGGACAGCCCTAGTGGCTGGTTTATGTCAGTTTTACATGTTCAACACCAGAACTCATTCATCAAATATTAAGTACTATTACATGGTTGTACCGATAAGATAATGCATTCATACCTGGAGTATTGCATCTGTGACAAATATAGCCTATCAGAGGTGCCTTGCGTTTTGTCCCATGCCGTTCTGTTGAAACCAAAGTTAGAAGTTGATTTAATATAACATAGAAATTAACATCCACCTTGTCGTGAATTAAAAAGTACCTATGAAATGAGAAACGACCAACTTGTCATGCCCAATGTCAGCTGTAGAATATGTTTCTTCTGATTTGGATTTGCTAAGCTGATTATTTGAAGCATCTATCATTACAGAAGAAAAAGGATCATCGCCAAAATCGTCCCATGTCAGATCACTAAGCTGAAAGATTTTCAGCTCAAAATCAGGTTCATATTTTCCTTCATTTCAAATTGAAAGTACTATTTTCACTACGCAAGCTTCTAATTCAAGCGGAGCATGAGCACTTGAAGTTCAGAAAACACTGCACATCATCAAATCATATATATAAAAACAAACTTATAAAGAGAAAGTAATAAAAGAACTTACCTCTTCCACAGTGGATGTAGATGAACACGTTGTTGCTTCTCTGCTGGCATTTTCCCTGCGGGATATAAAAAATATTTAAGTCGCCTTTATATAGAAACAAATATTAATGTAATAATATTACTCTCTAACTAGCACATCTACCAAAAACCATCTAAGTCCCACAAGTAGTATCAGTACCTCTGGTAATTACAGTGAGACTTTCTACCTTACCAAAAACAACATTATTCCCATACCTATATGGATTCACATGCATACCTACATATATCAGCATAAGGTAGGGTCTTGGTCATGGTTTAAAATAGCGTTTAGCAGTTCTTAAGACATAACCAAAGAAATAAGAAATGAAAAGAAATAATCAAGCAAAGTACAACGCGGAAGAGATAGGTCCCGCTAAACAGAATTAGCAAATTGAATTTATCGTCGCTATATTACAAGTTATCGACATGACAACTAAAGTGCACATTTGTTACACAAGGACTTATAAAAGCTTGGTCTTGGTACAGGATAAGGATATATAGCCTAGAAGAACTATCTGATAATAAAATAGAAATTTTGTTTGAAAAATAGTACTGAACTCTTTTTGCTGGATGATAATATGCCATGCCGGTGGAACACGCTGAAGGAGGACAGATGTGTTTTTGGGTATCAGCGTGTCTCCATTGACATACTCTGGAAGGAAAGAAAACGAAGAGGATGAAAAACAAATTCAAATTTGCTCAGAGAGTGAATGAAGGTCCTTGCTAAAAGAATAAATAGGAATACTTAAGAAGAGGTCCTGCTTCAAGATAGAAACAAACCTGCATTAGTTTGCGAGTTGAATAGAAGGAGGCCATCTCCCCTCCTAAGTTTTATTGATTCACACAGTCTTCTCCTCAGATTAATGACAGATATATAAGCGCTTTCAATGTACAGCACCTTGAACTCCTTTTGACTCTTAAATTTGTAATAGACCATCGCCATCTCTACACAAAGATTTAAGCTAGGTATAATTAACACCGCTTTCAAATTAGAAGCAGAACCAATTATATGGCAACATATACGAGGAAAGATCGCATTTTTTTTAACATCTAAACCCTATATCCTAACCCCCAAACCCTAAATCCTAAACCCTTTAAATGCAAGCATGTTTCTGACATATGGGACTGGTACAGTTCTGTACTGGTTATTTGAGTTCAAAATCTAGGGTCTGAATCCATAAAGGTAGATCACTGCAGTATGTACCGGAGAGAAAAAAGTTGTCACCATCTCTACAAAAAGGTTTAAGCTAGGTATAATTAACACTGCTTTAAAATTAGAAGCAGAACCAATTATATTGCAACATATACGAGAAAAAATCGTCCTTTACATCTAAACCCTAACCCTAACCCCCAAACCCTTTAACTGCAAGCATGCTTCCGAAAAATAGGACTGGTACAGTTATGTACCAGTTATTTGAGTTCAAAATCTAGGGTTTGAAACCATAAAGGTAGATCACCGCAGTATGTACCAGAGAGAAAGAGTTGTACCAATTGCTAAAGTAGAGAAAGAGGAGAATAGCCTTGACAGAGGGAGAGGGACATACCTTGTTGAGGTATTGCGACGCTCGATGGAGACAGAGCGACAGCTGGAATGTCGAGCGCGCCGCGCTAGAGGAGGGGGACGGGGGATCGAGGGCTTGGGAGCCGCGCGACTGCGCGAGAGGAGGATGGGGGGGAATTGGGGCGCCGAGCGAGGGAATCAGACAGAGAAAGAGAAATGAGATGGGGAAACGGTAACTGGGCTCGAATAAAAGAAATACTCAAATTTCAAATTGTTTGATAAAAATAGTTGAACAATCTCCGTATTACTTTGATCCCCGTCGCCGACATATCGAGACGGTAAAAACTATGTTTATAATTTTAATTTTAGGGGGAATTCATGAAAAACTATCTTTAAAAACCATTTTTTTTCTCAATTTCATGTATACCCCTCAAAAACTTTGAAATTACATATTTTTCTTTCTATAATTCATAATATCATATTTACCCTTCTAAACTTAAAAAATTACAAATTTATTCATTTTAATGTCTTTTATATTAAAACTCATTTAAATTTTTTAAAATATCCATTTTACTCTTCACTCAAAATAAAATAAAATATGCAGCATGTTTACTTGGTTAGATATAAATTAGATTTTATTTAACCCGTCAAATACATATTGATTATGGTTTTAAAAAATATATACCATTAAAATTATAATCCAACTGCATAATTAAATAAAATTTATATTCCTTCGTAATTTATCAAAGAGCTCTAAATTATGTTTTGAATTAACATAATTTAAAACAAATAAATATTTTTTTACGTAAATATAAGGTTCTGGCTGTAGTTTTCAAGTACTTGAGTGCTAAAGAAATATACAATTAATGAACTTTATTATGATGAATTGTTATAAATTGAAGTGTTTTACCCCAACAACTATCAATTGAACCGAAAACGTAGACCATCCGACCATCCTTACCCCTATATTCAGTGGCGAAGATATGTCTATGGAATATGAGTCAATTGACCTCATTTTTTTTTTTCAAAAACCGGTAATGAAATATAGTTTTTCTCTATAATTTATAGTAAAATGCTACCTGTATAAAAAAATTGACCTCTATATTTTTATAAAATTTTATACTATTGACTCTCTTTTAAAAAAAAAAAAAAGACTTTGCATATAACTTGTTAGACTTCTAACATTTTATAACTTATTTTAATAAAAAAAAAAATCAAGAGCTCATATTTGAGAGAGAAAATTTTGGATTGGCTCTCTCATTCTCTCTTTAACTCACCACTTATTGAAAAAAAAAAAAATAGCACATGTTTGAGCTCCAGTAAATTTCTGCCTCTGTCCCTACCTATATCACGTGACCCTGTATACCCCTATACTCTAGGGTCCGAATCCCTAAAGTAACCCAATTTTTGGGTTCTGGATCGAGACCGTCCGATTCAAATTCATCGTCGGAATGTGTGCGCTCACTTCGAAAATGGATTTTCAGAGATTCAAATCGGACGGTCCCGATCTATAACCCAAAAGTTAGGTTACTTCACTGGATCCGAATTCTATACTCCAAGGCTCCAAGCAACCCAATAGCACCTCTAGGTGTAGAATTTTTTTTAAAAATCATAATTAAAAAAAAAAAATTAGCAAACCAACATGATTACTTTAGCTTTTACAAAAATCATAAGAACTGAAATGCCAATTCGGTCTCCATTTTTTTTTCTCCCTAGAACCGAATTGACATTTCGGCCCCCTCTGATTTCACACATTTTCATAACAAACACTGTGTTATTTGGTGTAACACCTTGGGACCGAGATCCCATCTCGATCTAGGGGGAATGATGGACTTCGTTCTTTTATTATTATTTTTATTGGTGAATATGCCGAATAATTGCAATCCCATCATGGACTTCGTTCTTTTTATTGGCGGGAAGCATCTCGGTTCTCGAGGAACAAATGCTTACTTTTGCTTTGGACTTCGTTCTTTTATTATTATTTTTATTGGTGAGGTTGAAACTGAATTTGATTTGTTTAAAAAAAAAAAAGAACTATTGGGACCGAAATGGCAATTCGGGCCTCTGTCCATTTAGATTTTCTGTGGCGGCTCTGCGGAAAAGCTGTGAAATTATGGGGGACCGAAATGCCAATTCGGTCCTGGGGAAAAAAAAAAAAGATGCGGACCGAATTGGCATCTCAGTTCTTATGATTTTTGATTTAAACCAAAGTAATCATGTTGGTTTGCTAATTTTTTTTTAATTATGGTTTTTAAAAAAAATTCCTAGGTGTACGGCAGAATTTTGATTAACCATGACTGCAAAATAGAAACTTGTGTAGCATTGACTATATAATCCAAATTAATTTAGCATTAGAAATTTAAATAATAATTACCATAAAAAATCCGAACAAGTCCTTGAGCGAGCTAATTTCTTCCTGATGATCATTAGCTAACCTCGTTCAATTAAGTCGCAGTCATTTTCGAGAACTTCCCGATTCTCATTTTCACCTGTATTTTTTAAAAAAAAAAAAATTGGTCAAGAAGGTTTCCCTTTTTCCACATTATGTCGTGTTTGTTTAATCCAAGTGAAGAAGAAACAAAAGAAGTTAGCCGGTATCAATTTTATACAGCCTCTCTTGTTTATAAAATTAATACAGTTAAACTATTTAGAGTTTCAAATAACAAAAACAATCCAACAAGACACACATGACATAATATTTTGGATAACAAAACATATTCTCTGCATACCTACCTTACATAACATAGATGCAATTATTCTTAAGCAAAACTGAACCAATACAAAATAACAGATACCTAAACTTCATATAATTTTACTAATAACTACAGTAAAGGAGGTTAAAGGAGGTTTATCACACCAAGCAAAGGTCAAATTGCCGCTAAACACCTCCCCTATAGAGGTTTGAAACTTTTTTTTAAGTAATTGCATGCTTCTCAGTAATCAAGTTAACAAACACCACTGGTTTTCTTCCCCTTGACTATTTTCTTCCAGTAAGATATTATCTCATCTGCGATCTCCAGCTCACTTTTGTGCGTTACTGCACCTCCAGTTTCAATGTCAATCTGGGTAGTGATAACCTTAGTCACATGTTCAACGTGTTCCTCTAATTCTCCTAGCACCTTTCGAATGTCTGAAACAAGCCGTTCTGCCAAACTGCGGCTGAAGTCCTCCCTGAAAAGAGTATTTTGATATAAGCTCTCTGGTTCTCTTAATTTAAAAATTAAAAAGATTAGCTTTGTTTACAAGAGGATAATAATGGAAAAAGTGTTACTTTTTTTATTCCTTTACCTGTTTATTCCTCGCTTATATATGAACTAATTAAGTGATGTTTTCTCTGTTTATTTTAAAATAATCACAAGCATTAAGTATTTAAAATTTGGGGTGGGCTTGATTATACGTTTAGTTGAACCTTTTCTTTTTACTCCAAATTTTAATGTTTCTAGGAGAGTTAACCATTTATCCAAGGACAATTTCTCCTTAGCTTGAATTACCTGACAACAACACGAAGGACCGCAATGTGCTGTGCATCAGCGGGCATGGTGTAAGCCGGTACAATCCAGCCGAACCGCCTTAAATTCTCAGATATGTTAAAGACTGTATATTTGGTACTATCCTTCAGGGCAAAGGCAACCAATGGCACGCCAACTTCCTTTGATACTATGTTGAAACATCCTGTTTGTTCTATTCCTTCGCGCAGAACCTTTGCATTCCCCATGCAATTCTCCATTATATCCTTGTAACCCTGCCGTGATAATTTAGATTTAATAAAAATATAATTTTAGCATATTCCAAATGATAAGAGCCGAACTAAATAACTAATGCTATGTTTCAGAGTCAAAACCAAGTCATTTTCAAGTCTTCTCTCTTTTTGATAGTAAAGAAGACGGAAAAGAGGAAAAAAATAGTAATTACATGTCAAAATTGTATGGCAATAGATTAAGATGAATAGAGACTTTTATACGCCCATTCAGAGTATAAAACATTCTTGCAACAGATAAATTGGCATTGTCCACATTTTTGCTCATTTTCCAACTAACAATCACATCAGCTAAGTTTCATTTTCCATTTGGCACTTACATTGAATAATTGCCTCAAAGAATAACTACATGTCACACATTGGGAATTTTTGGCTTAACCATGTACACTGATATTTCAAAAGATGAAAATTACACAAAGACGGATCAAATCTGTCAATCTAGACACTATTTTACAAATAAAGGCAAAAAATTCCAAAACTAAGAACAAGTTTGTGGGAAGTGTTGCTGGTCTTACAGATCCTTGGCCAATAAAATTATATCTAATTTGAGCATTTTTTATAATTCATTCAGGTCGTTATACAAAAGTTGTTTAAAATTTTGTTTAACGAATGGTAAATTAGCATCAAATATTATCATTCCTTGTGTGCATGACATTTATACATGTAGCCAGTGGCGGAGCCAGACTTTAAAACTATGGGGGTTAAACGTGAATGTGGGGTCAATCATATATAATTTTCATACTAAGAATGGGGGTCAATTTTACGTATTTGTGACATTTTACTATAAATTATATGGAAAATCATATATATAAATACAATTTTTTTTTGAAAAAATGGAGTCAATTGACCCCCATTCATTGAATCTACATCCGCCTCTGCAAGTAGCCATATCCAACACGTAGCATTTTAAATTTAAACTTATTTAGAGTTATTATCGAGATTATCAGGTTAAATCCATTGTCAATAGATCCTAACCCTTACATAAAAGCTAGTTTTGAGTTTTGACATTGCATATAGAATAATAGATATCGATGTAGAAATACTACAATTAGAAACTAGCATTTCATTTCATAGGGTTCAATTTATTTATAAATCATACAAACCAGACACCAAAAAGAGAGAGAGAGATCTACCTCAAAGCCTAAGCGTATAAATTGGTAATACTGTGCAATAATCTGACTGGATCCTGCAAGAAAGAAAAGAAAAAACATAACCACTTACCACTAATTAACTTACACATTAATTCTTACATCTAAGCAATAAAAGAACAAAGAACAAGAACATCCATGCTTCAGAAAAGTTGATGATATTTGGATATAATCCAGCAATTAGTTTGTAGCAGCTTAGATGAGAGCTTTAGTTGTGTAACTTTTGTGGAAATTATATGGGTTTCTCTGATAATTTTCTAGTCTATTCAATTTCGATCTTTTCCCTTGCACCGTCACTCCCATATTGGAGAGAAAATACAAGACGCTAGCTCTCAGTAACCAAAGAACCTAAAATAACCACCAGCTCAGAATTGCTCACATTTTTTCATAATTTTGTGCCTTATGTTGTCAAATAATTATGTTATCATCAGATTTAATTTGTCCAACCTAAATAAAAAGCAGATGACTCCATCTTTAGATGAAAATTCCAAATTATACACAAATCTTTGTGAACCTTGTCATAATGGCACAACTAACCGGTACAAATTTACCATTTTGGCTGGTAAATAATGACAGTAGGGCCTCATGTAACTATATAGAAGGTAAGCCTACTTTGCTCCCAGGCCAAAATTAAGCCCATTAGTTTAGATTTCACCTAGATGCCCAATCCAGCCTCAATTTAACATAGCAATGCCCCTAATGAACCCGCAACTTGAACTTCAATTATTATTTTCAATAGTATTGAGATTGCAACCTTAAAAGCATGCTAAATTAAGAAATAATAAACTGTGAAACCTTTGGAGAAATTGAGAGTAAAGGTGGGTTGGTCCGTCCCAAGATAGTTGATATGAAAAATGAGTTCATCAGGCAAATCCTCCTTGCTCCGCCAGACAACCCAACCGACCCCCGGGTAGACAAGCCCATATTTATGACCACTTACATTAATGCTCTTTACAAGAGGTAGCCTAAAGTCCCATAATAGGTCTTTGTAAAGGAATGGCGCTATAAAGCCCCCGCTAGCAGCATCCACATGGATTGGCACATCCAACCTATATGCACAAGATAGACATATTAATCACTTCATTCCTACACTCACATTAAAATCTTTTCTGTCAAATAGTTTGAAGATATTAGCGGAATTTAAGAAAAATACGAGCAATAAAGATGCTTAACTGGCAAGTGCCCAAAGGGTAAAATATTAAGAACAACATAAATGAATTTGTTTAATTGGATTATGTTGTTATTTTGAGCAACTTCAACTTTACAATAAGGCTGTTTGGCCAGCTGCCACCTTAAATTGCTTCACTTTTGTTCATTTTTATTTTTATTTTATGACTTGTTTTGTGCTTAATGCCACAACTGACAAGCATAACATATTACATGATTGTAGTCACTCTATTCCAATGCTCACTCCTTTAACTCTTCTCTTTTCAAATATTGAATGAGCCTACTGAGTAAATGGAGCTCCTTCAGTTAAAATGAGTCCAACTAAAGTTTACACTGAACTGCATCTGGATTTAGGATTCTTTTAGGCATAGTTTTTCACACAATCTCACGCTGGTAGTTTGATCAGAACTAATCTAAGAATATGTATATGTTAGAAGTATTAGTGTGCTCATCCAAATTAAATCCTTGGTGATACCCAGTTTCCTTGTTTTTCTGTGTCAGAAGTTCATTCAATTTCTCCACATCCTCAAATTCTCCAGTGAGAGTTGAGCCCAAAATAGCAGCCACACAGATAGTATTCTCATCCACCATCTCCACAGCCTTCTCAGGGTCCATGATGTAATACCCCTCTTTCAACTTCACCTCCTTCAGCTCCACTTCAAAGTACCTTGCGAACTTCTCCCAGCAAACCTTTAAAATGCAAAAAGTAATGTCGGTACCAATAGCCAATACAATAAGTAAAACAATAATAATATCACTTTCTACCACTGTTCTATCAAGGCTTTCATTATCTTCTCTTCTCTTTTTTTTCTTTTTCTTTTTATTTTTTGCATCCTCACGTACATGTTGTGGCACCAGATATTTACATGGTCTATTTGCCAAATGATTGGGACAATTATCCATGAGAGTGCTGATCAAATGAATGATCCCACGAAGAAAAAAATACAATTTTACCTGAACATTGGCACCAGTAACAATATTGGGTTTGTCATAAGGCTTTCCTTCGGCTTTTCTCTTGTTCTGCCATTTCCTTTTGAATGCCAGCCCAGCCAGCATTATCGCTTCGGAACTCCCAACGGTACCAACTCCCACAGCCGTCTCATCTTCCCCTATCGGTGCGTTAAAAAGGTGTGCTATCATATTTACACATCGGTTCTGCAGGGAGGCAGGAAAAGACATTAGCACTTCATATGGCACATTAAGTCTAATTAATCTAATACAGATCATTATTAAATTGAATAAAAGGTGTGTTGAATGTAAAAAAAAATGATACAACTAAGGTTTTCTTTTTTTCCATTAGTTTGGCTAGAGGTTTATAAAATATCTAATTCCAGTTATGGTTCTTAGTCTAATTCTTTTCCCTCTTTTGTAACGAAAGAATAGTTCTTATTTCTTAAGTCTGATTTTAATTTTTAAATATCATACCAAGTTTTATAAACAGGTTCTCAGTTCTCTAGGAAGAAACGCCCATAGCTATGACAATTAATAATTTCTCTTTTGATTGACCACTTAAATGTTTATATCTGGGATGAAAGGTAAAAATGTGGTTTAATTGAGCCATTACTCATAATTGTAGCGACCTTGCATAGTCTGTTAACTAAAACGGCCAAGGAGTTAGTTTAGCTCTAGTATAGATTCCACTAGTAGATTATGGATTTAAAAAATATTGACATGGAAATCTAGACATCTCACTTCAATAACATGCAAACACAGTGATGGAAATATGCATGGAGACATCATATATTGCAACCTTATCTGGACCAAGAACCAGCACAAACCCAATCAATATAGAACCAACAAAATATGCCTCGATTAGTTGCTATCTGGATGTGTCTTTCTCTCTTCTAATTAAATGCCTAAGTTCAAATACCCAGATTAATCCATACTGTTCGCATTAAGCATTGAAAAAACTAGATTAACAAAGACTGATTCTGCATAGGATCAAGTAAGTTCCAATATCAGCCCACACACCAACACTAGATAGAAAATTCTTGTGGAAATATAATATGATTATTTAGCATGAAAAAAGAAACATAATGTGTTATTTTTGCTAAAAGGACACACAACATCAAATGATAAACCATATCTTCCATTAATAGGTATTAAATAATTGAAAACAAAGAGTGTCACTCCTTTTAGTATCCTAAACCTTCAACTTTTCTCTTTTTTGTTTTCCATTTGTTTAGCTTGGAGCCAATCTCAAGTGGTCATTTCCAAGTAAACCAACTTGGCCCCTTCCTACAGGGCAGGAAATGAACAAGACAAATGGATGGCCATGGAGCTCTACTTTCTCCATTTTACCACATACACATTTTACCAAATAAAGGAATAGAAAAAAAATCCTCTTGAGTCCCCACCCCAATCAAAATCAACAGCATTCCTCAGACGTAAACAAGTTACCCAACATCTGAACCACTTCAAAAGAAACTAATCTTATCCGAAATGGAAATAAAGTTACAATCAACATTACTCAAAAAACAATGCACACTACAAATTTCACATTTTATTATTGATATTATTCCTTTTAATTTTAATTATTTTCCGAGGACTGAGGAAGGCTGGAAGTTATATTTGCATTATCAACTTCTTAAGTCAGTCAAATATTGCTTATATCTGAAGCTAGAACCTTGCTTATACAAAAGCTAAAAGCTCTGACCTAAATACTTTGTGCGTATTATACCCACCTATAACTAAATGACACATTGACAAAAAGAAGTACCTGAAGCTCAGTTGTGACAGGATACTCATCCATGTCAACATAGTTCTTGTTCACTGCCGCCATCATTAACTTGTCGCACTCCGGCTCCATCCATGTGGTCACAAATGAAGCCAGGTTCAACCTCGGGTTCCCATCCAGCATCAACTCGTCGTTGATGACCTGGTACGCGGCCTCCTTTGGTATCGATTCCTCTGGCAGCTTGAATCTGGAAAACAAAATGGCACAAAATAATCATCGACTGAGAGAGTTTATAAACCTTGTTATTATTTGGTGACAACTGTGGTACCGAGGAAGTGGATCTCGCACATAGCGAGATGCAAAGGTACAGTGCAGAGCTGCATCGTGGGAAGGTACGGCCTTGGAGAGAACCATGATTAAGAGAAAAGGAAGAAGGTTATGGGTTTGGTTTGGAAAACAAAGAAGATGGTGGAGGGGGTTTGTGCTGTGCTGGTGAGTGGTGAGTGGTGACTGGTGTGTTGTGCTTTATTGAGAGAAAAATAATGATTTGACAAAAGCATAAAGAAAACTGGAAAAGAAGGAGAAGTGGGACCGGGGAACAGAAACGCGGACATAGCGAGATGCGAAGGTGGGGTCGAGTGTTGCGCCCGTGTGGGAAGACGTCCTCGTCACCACCATCCTTTTTGTTTTAATTTGGTTTGAACCTTCGATCGAGAGATTCGACGAGAGTGAAATATCTGAGGGAGAAGAATACGTTTCATATTACTGAGATATTTCAGGCGGCGTAGTGTCAAAGTGAAACAGGATAGACGCTAGAAACGACTCGTCGCAGCCTTCGCGGGAAAGAAGACAACGAGGCAGTGCACTCTACTCTAGCTGTCTAGCACTAGGCACTTGGCGGTGGAACTTAACGGGTCCGCAATTGATGCAGCGGAGCGGATACCAACCCTTCCTCCGAATCCAAAAAGAGGAGAGCGGAAGGCACTGTCGCACTGACTAGGGGTTTACAAAAAGGCAAATGCTTCTATGCATAATTTGCTTTTAGGTTACCTGTTCACTTTTTAGATCGGACGGTCCATTTTTTAAATAAATCACCGCATATACAGTTAAGTTTGACAGAAGTTTATAACGGAAGGGTAAAATAGTCATTCTGAAATGGACAGTCTCTTTCTTATTTTTGTTACCCTCCGTCTCCTGCTCCTCTCATCCACCTCTCTCGTCCTTGCCACCTCCGCCTACTTCACCAATAGCGAGCACCCCGTCTCCTGCTCTTCGTCCGTCGTCTCTCCTCTCTCCTCTCTCTCTCTCTCTCTCTATCCTTTCTCTCAGCACGATAACTAGGGGAGAAGGGAGATTAACGGACGCCGTTACGGGCGATCCGGATCCGGTTCTCACAGTTGAGTTTGGTGAAGAGGCGGAGCTCGGTTGCGGTGCGGCGGAGGCATTCAAGGTCATTGGACGGCTCAGCCATGAATTTTTAAGGCAAAGTCGACATGAGTTGATTTGGAAAAACCTGAGTGCGCGTTCTCAAATTACCGTTCCCTCGCGCCCTACGCAGCTCCAAGCCTCCAATCAGTTCTGATCACTTCTGAAGCGAAGATAAGGAGGGGTGCACGAGAATTTTCAAGGCAAAGAGAAATTTGGTTTTGTGGGGTCTATCAAGGTATATGAATTTTTATATCCAACTCAAGTATTCTGTAGGATATATATATGAGATGAATTTTGAAATGAGATGTTTTGAAAAAGAGAAACAATATGGTTGCGAGAACAAACCAAATACAAAGAAGGCTAGCAATTCATATTGGTCTATGTAGTTGCAATAATGGAAATCTTTTCAGTTATAATGTAGATGATCTAACTTCTTCTTCTTTTTTTTGTAAAAAAGGTTCAGGATATAGCTTCCATGAGGATGGTCTCGAGGTAGTTTTATATTTCTACATTGAAGTATAAATAAGAGTAAATTACTGCTGGTGAATTTGTTATGTCTTCAAATTGATAATGATTTTTCTTTTCGTATAATATCCTTTGTATTCAAACAAAATATTCTTTTTTTGCTCTTGAAAATTAAAAAGGTTTGACTTCAAAAATCTAAACTGAAACTGAAAGAACTATATTAATTTGTTTAAACTAAACATATATTTTAGACTGATTTAAACAGTAAAAATGAAGAATTTTCTCTAATTGGAATAACAAAACTACTGTAAGCTACATGGTAACAGCACTGTTGCTGTGTCTGATACCAGTATCAGCACTGCTGCTGGTCCTGGCACGTACTAGAATCAGTACCGGCACTGCCATTGGTTTCGGTACATAGCAGTGGTATCATTGACTTGAATACTTTAATTCTAGGTATATATAGCATCAACTGACACTTGATGAATAGTATGGTAATTATCCCTTGGGCGTGACCTTTAGACGGCTAGTACTTTGTGTCATATAAATTGATAATTTTCTTCATACTTTCTTGAATTTAAAAGTCTATTTTACTCACTGTCGTATTTGCTCATATTCTGTCATTCTGGTATGCATGATTCTTAGATATTCTAAGCTTCAATACAACCTAATTAAGTGCCCTTTCTGAAATTAAGCTAAACTAGACAGAAATTTAAAATTGATTTTAATTGAGAAATTAAGAATCAACCAATCAAATTAAGCTACATATCTGCTATCCTTGCCAAAATAGATCCAATCAAAAACATCCTTTCTGCAATTAGGCCTAAGTCCAACCAGTTTAATTATCCCAAATTAACTATCTTGTCTATTTAGTATGGTTGACTGTCAAATTGTTTAAATTTCAACCATTATTCTCTACATCCAAAATAAACAAAGGATATTTTTGGAACGAAAGCTCACTGAATGGAATTTCAGATTCTGATTTCACTAGTATGAATACAGATTTTTAATAGAGCAAGTATCTTTTTTATTTTATTTTTGTTTAATTTAGGAAGAGAAGGCAATTGAAAGAGTTATTCTCCCCTTACTTCAGCGGGCCACACTTGTACAGACATTTGGTCAGAGAAATCATGTATGTTTCAAAGAAGGGTCCATCACTATCCCTCCCTTTGCGCCACCTCAGAAAATCTGGGCACACAAATGGTTCCTGAAGCATCTCAAAGATGGGTCCATCATGTATGTTTATTCATTAACCTTATTTTTAGTAAAAGAATGGATAAATCGTACAGTTGATAAAATTAGATCATTATCGACAATGATGTGGATTCTGGTCCTTGTACTTCACCAGAAAATAATGTTAGGGACCGAAAGGATACAGACTGGATAACTTGATGACCCAACAAAAGTTCTGAACTTTAGGTGCTGTAAAAATATTCCAAAAAATAATGTGGGGGCCTCTCTTTTTCAGCAGTTCTTGTATTTTGACCCCAAAAACCTCTCTGCAATGACCTTATTCTTTTATTATTTTCCTATGTGGTTATTCTTTTATTATTGCTCTATTAATGTACTTATTCACCTTTATATGATTGAAGTGGCTAAGGTGATATTTGCAGTTACATCTGCGGTGAAGGATGTGTGTAAATCTCCTTTAACTGAGTGTCACTTTCTTGATCGGTATGGAAAGGTCTGCTTATGTCTTGATGAGATAGTTTGGAAGGTAAGAAACTATTCCTTTAACTTAGTTGGTAAAAGGGTTGGATGGTCTGCTCGTACCAAAAACAAATCTGCACAACAAGGAATATGGTTATACTAATTCGCTCTACTTTGAATGATACAGATTGGTAAGAAATGCCATTCATATTAAGAAATTGAAATTAACAAACAAGAGATGCCAAATAAACTGGAAACAAACAAGAAGAACTTTAGTAGTCCTAGTTGGTCAATACTGGTATCTGGTACAGCTGCCTTAGTCTAATGGAACCAATTATTTTTTTCAGCATTTGGAACAGGAAGGTGTGCAATAAGCAATGGAGGATGCTGGAATACAACCAAAGGTGGCAAGACGTATTCAAAAACAATGATGGTATTTCCATAAATGAACCGATTTGATATCTTTTGGCATATTTTGTACTTTGTAATGATGGACAAAACAATCTGATGTGTGTTGAAATTATTAAATTATTAAATAAAAAATGTCTCTGATATTTTAGTCAATCTCTGATATTTCATGCAAATGTGCCAAACAATCTCTGGTATATGATGTCTCTGATATTTTGTACTTTTCATATTCTCTTTAGTTTTGCTTCTCAAAAAATTAAATAAAAAATGTGATTTTAGCATAATAGAGATGCAATGTAATTTTGTTACTTTTGTTGTCTATATGGTAACACCTTTTTTGTTTTGTCAAATATTTTATGACAGATTTTAATATTGAAATATTCTATGACACCTTTATTAAGTGCACAAACGAGATTCATGAGAAATCTGACTTCATATTTGACTTTATGAGTAATTTGTGTTGAAATCTAAATTAGAAATAATAGATAATATTTCTATTTTTATTTTTTGAAATGTAGTATCATCTAATTTCAGTTTGAGTCAATGAGTCCATCCATTTTTTTTATTTATTATTATTTTTATTTTATTTTACATTTTTATTTGTTATTATTTAATATTTTTTATTTTTTTATTTTAGTCAATGAGTCTTTCCAATTTTATTTTTTTTATTTTTTATTTTATTATTTATTATTTATTTATATATATATTTATTAATTATTTTTTATTATTTAATAGTTTCTTAAAGCTAGAATTAATTTAACAAATTTATCAAATTAATAATCACTTTATCAAAATAAAGAAAAAACCGAGAGAGTTGAGAGAGAGGTTTTTTTGGGTAACAATAAATCAAAATAAATTGGGTCAATTCAACAATTTATTTAAGAAATTTTAATGATTTACACATGTAAAAGAATTTTATTTTATTTTGGAAAATATTATGAAAGTGATACAAATTAAAATTAGACAGCAAATTATTTGGGAAAAAAAAAATTATTTTCAAACTTTTTTCATTTTTTTTTTACTTTTTGCATGTTTATTTTTATTTTTTTATGAAAAAAATAAGTATTTTTTTGCATTTTTTGCATTTTTTTTACAACAATACATATTAAAAAAAATTCATTTATTTTCGGACCGTTCGTTTTCACGCGAGAATTCAACAGTCGATCTGCAACAAAAGAAATCTGATCTAAAATGATCAAGGTACAATATTGAACGCAACTAACATAAAAGTTCGGACGTTTTATTATGTATGAGCTTCTATCCAACACTAAATGTTTATGGCCATACGATTCTTCAATTTTCGATCAACTAGACGGGATGGGTAAATGAAAAAAAAAATTATCAAACTTTCATGGAAGACAATAAATGTAGTGCTCTTTGATTTCAAGGGATGACGTGTTTATGTGCACCTTCATTATTTTAGAAAGCAAGAGTATATGTTTCATGAAACATAAGCTCTTGCCTTGTGCCTTGTGAGTTAATGAAGGCGCACGTAAACACGTCGTCCGTTGACCGATCGGGACCATTGAAATCAAAGAACACTGCATTTATTGTCTTCCATGAAAGTTTGATAAAATTTTGTTTTCATTTACCCATCCATCTAGTTGATCGAAAATTAAAGCATCGTATGGCCATAAACACTTCGTGTTGGATCAAAGCTCATACATAATAAAACTTTCGAACTTTATGTTGGTTGCGCTCAATATTGTACCCTGATCATTTTAAAACAGATTTGGAATGATTTTGTTGAAGATCGACCGTTGATTTCCCGCGTGAAAACGAATGGTCCGAAAATATTTTCTAAATTTGAAGGGACATATAATGATGAAAGTCTATAAAAATGATATGTATAAGTATTATTTGCCCATATAAAATGTAAAAAAAAAAAAAAAATTTTGAAATTTTTTCATATGTATTGCTGTACATGTTATTTGATTAGTAAATATCAAGCTTCCATGCCGTCCGATAAGTAAAAAACGATCGTGATTTATTCATTCTTAATAGTGTGGGTAGGGAGTCCTTATACTCTGAGATAACTTAATATTTCTGTTTAGATCTGGCGGTAGGTGATGCAAAGAATCCTTCAATATTCGTGCATAATAATAACCAGACAGTCCGATTTAAACGCAAATATTATGTTACCTCACAGAATATGAATTCATATTTTCCTTAAATCCCACTCAGAAGATTTCTGTCTCCCTACCATGTAACTGATGTTCATTGTTCTCATATCTGCGATGGACCCTACATGGTGTAGTTTTTTGGTACAAACTCTTTCAATACGAACACTTCCTCTAATAAGTGGGCCCCTAAGCACAGATCAGGAGATACAGAGAAATAAGATTACAAAAAATCCAAATCGCAGAAGCGCCAAATGGAAATTTTCAGCGGAGAAGCTATTTCCCTCCTAATTTCCCCATTTTATGCTCCCAAATTCAAAATCACTCGCCAAATAGACTAGTTTCCCTCTCTCCCTCGTCAAATTTTCGTTTCGTGAGGAGAAAGAGATCCCCTTCTTTTTGCTCCCGTTACACCTCCACTGTCTCTCTCTAGGATTTTCTTCTAAATTTTACTATTCCAGGGTTGACTTCGACAAAGCTGATTTTTACTGCTCAGAGGCACAATGTGTATGCACATTATACTTTGAAAACAAGCTAAAAATTGGTCAATTCAGAACCTGGCAATGTCTTGGTTGGTCCAAGCTTGTATCGTACCAGTTCAGTGCGCACTATTTAAAGGTTAAGTGTTCAAATCCGCATTTAAATATCTTTTAATTATTGAAGATCCCTTCATTTTGGCAGGAAAATAAAAGAAGCTACTATGGAATCATCTATGAAAGCTCAGATTGGAATAACAAAACTATTGTAAGCTACATGGTAACAGCACTGTTACTGTGTCTGATACCGGTATCAGCACTGCTGCTGGTCCTGGCACGTACCAGAATCAGTACCGGCACTGCCATTGGTTTCAGTACATACCAGTGGTATAATTGACTTGAATACTTTAATTCTAGGTATATATAGCATCAACTGACACTTGATGAATAGTATGGTAATTATCCCTTGGGCGTGACCTTTAAACGGCTAGTACTTTGTGTCATATAAATTGATAATTTTATTCATGCTTTCTTGAATTTAAAAGTCTATTTTACTGACTGCCGTCTGTGCTCATAGTCTGTCATTCTGGTATGCTTGATTCTTTTAGAGTTTAAAATTATTGGAAAAATGAGAAATGTTGCTGTTATCACTAGCTAAGTAACGCTCAGTCTAATTTGAAATAAGACTTCTCTTATTAAGATGTTAACATTTTTGCCTTAGTCTGCAAGTATCCATCAAGACTGCACAGGTTTCTATTTTTGTTTTCTGGAAAGTACTGCTTTTGGCTTAATAACTTTTAAATTAAATATACATGTGCTCTATGATCGTTAACCATCGACATCTTTGCAAGATTTGTTTCTTTCTGGTGCAATTAAATCTGCCACTAGATTTTAAAATTTATCAAGAAGTTGTCGGCCTCCCTGGCCTTGATTTTGCATACTCAGATGATATTGTTGTTTGTAGATTTTGTTAAAAGCTTTTGTGATCAATTACTTCCATGATGTTTACCAGTCTTGTGCTGATTTTATCATGGAGATTCGTGTGAATTATGAACATTGCGTAGATGTACTTTTAATTTTTTGTATGTACCCGAATTATGAATTTAAGTGGGCATGATATGATGGTTGTTTTATGATTTGATGACATGTAATTATTCAGTCTTTTGTATTTATGAGAGATCATAAATATATGACAGAATGTGTCGTATCCTCAATAGTTTGATCACGGTTTGAGGTGTGACATATGTAATGCAAATTTTATATTTCAATGAATTTTGACGCTAATATATTGGATTTACTTTTCAAGGCAATGGTCTGTGCCTGCCACAAGAATAATTTTCATTTAAGTGAATTAAAATCTGAAGATGGAAAAAAAAATAAGGTTAACTTGTTTAGTTCTACAAATAATTTTCATTGAATTTTTGGTATTGCCAGTCTTATAATCTGATCAAAAGTAAACATGCCAGTCATAGTAAAATTGTAAAATAGTAGAGCATACCAAACTGGTATATATCAAACATTTGCATGACTAAACCATTGCATACCAGTACTCTTATGCTAACTGACGGCACTATGAACTATTATCAAATCATACCTTCAAAAATTATTCCAACAAGGAGCCTCAATTAATGCCAAAATTGCACAAAAAAATATTGAGCACTTATATATGGATAAAAGAAACTCAAGTTTTCAGCAGATCCAAAACTCTTTTCGAACTGTATCATTTCAATTTTCGAGTCACATGCATTGCTATTAATGTTTTAATAAGTTTTGAATTGGTGATTTCAAGGACACCACTCTATAGAAAATACTGCACATTGTATCAATACTCTCAGGCACGGAAAAGGGTAAGATCGGTAGGTCCGCTGGTGGTCCCGATTTTTCGTCGTCTACACCCCGATTTGGAGGTGACGATTTTCAATCATCTGAGGTTAAAGGATCACTCACTCTCCCTTTCCCTTCTGATTTTATTTTATGGAGCAGGTGAAACTTCAAAAATTTCCTTTCCCTCCCCTTCGTTGACCCTTCTTGAGCACAACCTAAGTGTTCTTTTGGTACCAGTGGATGAGTACTGAACATTATAGATTTCTAGTGAGACTTGCAGTTTTGCAAGAAATAAATTAACCAGTAAATAAAAATTGTAAGAACCGAAAACAAAAAGGAGAAATGCCAACTCTATCAAGATTGCACGGGTCTCCTCGTTAACTGACTCAACGACAGTACCGGTCTTGATCAGATATTGCACTGGTATAAACAGAACCAATGATCACTGCTAAGCTTTATACCAGTATAGAAAGACAATAACTAAGTGGATTGGGTTTGCAACAATACCAACCTGCAACGGTACAAGTACAGCCATGAGTGGCATAGATTTGCACAAATACTGATGCATCATTGGTGTTGTCCACCGCCACCACTGGTGGTAACAACTTAGATACAAAGGATTTCTGGATTTGTTACAACTTGCATAGATTCCTCAGTTCATTTCATTAACCCACAAGCCCATTACAAGAATCAAACAGAGAAATACAAACGAGAGAGAACTACACTACTTTAGAGAAGTACATCACTTTTCTCATGTTGCAAATTCGGTGCATTTGTCACTACAGAGATTCAAGATCTAATCCTCGACTGTAACTATTCCATCAATACCTATACTAATAAAGCCTTTGATTTGTACTAGAAATGGTGTAAGAGCAGGAAATATAAATAGAAAGAGAAAAGGATATCTTGTGCATAACTATATGTCCAACAATATCCATACCTACTCTAGCTACACAAATCGGACATATCTGCACATTCAAAATATTAGCAACTAGAATTGAAGAAAAAAAACAACAATAGTTAGCTTGTATTACACCCGAGCTTGACGTGGGCCTTAGTTGCACAATTAAGGATTGATTGAGGACAAATTGAATTAGAATGAGGTTAAAATGTGCATGTGATTCAATCATTGTAGCACACCAATCAACATGGTACAGACTAAACTTCAATTGATACTCAATTAATCAACACTGTACCAACTGGTTAGCACATATCGACCTCAATATATATAGCCAAAGAAAGCTTCAATTAATCCTCACTTGTGGAATGAAATCCCTAGAAAGATGAAAAAATCAGAGCAAATGTTTACAGATAACTATCCGATGCTTATTTCTAAAGTTGAACAAATAAGAAGAACACCCCATTTTTGTGCTCCACTGGGTGCATTTATGTGGAAGCACAGTTACATGGACCTATAAGCACTGTTTTATGGCAAAACCAGCTACACGGGGGCTCATACCAGAACATACTGAAGTAATGATGGAAAATTTCATTTCCCCAGCCCTAAGAAGCAAAAGGAGAGGTGGGTCCCACGCTGGACCTACTTTGGCCTCCCTTTGACGAAAGAGTGTTGTGTACTTGTGTGTGTGTGTGAGAGAGAGAGTGACCGCCGAGAGGGGCACGGAGAGAACTGAGAGAGTAAGAGAGGGGGGACGACCGGAAAGAGGTAGGGGGCGACCGGAAAGAGGGAGAGGGGGGCGACCGACAAGTTATCCCTGCAGAGTTGTCCCTGGACCAGTATTCTCTGTGGAGTTATCCTTGCGGAGTCGCGCGGAGTTTTTAATCTGATCAGTTCGTTTTGATCGGACGGACCAGATCAGATCTTATCGGACAGGAGAATTTTATTTTTTTATTTTCAATTCAGGCAAGATCTGATCTGGTCCGTCCGATTAAAACGAACGGACCAGATTAAAAACTCCGTATGACTCCGCAGAGGATACAAATTCGACCGGCGAGAGGGAGAGGGGTGCTGAGCTAATGGCTCGGAAGGGGAAGAAATAACGGAGAGCCTAACAGAGAAAAGGTATGCCAATTTTGCCCTTTAAAAATCAATGGCTGTAGTTGATCCCACAAAATTTTCGCCAAAATTCGGTATGCACAGAAGCATCACTCGATTTGGTATTACACATGTGTAATGTTTTGTTAGACTTTGTACTATTTAGTAATTTGATAAACTTTGTACTATTTAATTATATATTTGCCACTATTATATTATGTAAAGTTTTAAATTGTGTACTATTTTAATAAATCATGTACTATTTATTTTGTTATACTTTATTTTTGTAATTTTTAATTTGAGAAACTATGTACTATCTACGAGTTAAATTTAAGTTAGAATTTCTTACTCAAAACTGAATTAGCAACTCAGACTCAACTTGACTCATGAGTTCACAAGTTGAATCTAAGTTGTCCTCAACTCAAGCTCATAAGCTGCTCTAGCACTAACTACTGTCTAGAGCCAAAACCTTAAAAGAATCCGGCTCCTCCCCTAGTCCCTACTACCCTTTGGGAAAAAATAAAGTTTAAATTTACAATTCATTGAAATGATCGAAATCAAGACTTCTCCATGCTCTTTTCCCACAATTATTCTCTATAATTTGATTTGCATTGAGATATGTACACGGTATCAATCGAGTGGCTAAAACTTTTTAAATGACAAAAATAACTTCATGATATTGTTCCGCATCATGGCTTCATAGAATTTATTTGATGCATATGGACATATGGTTGCAATTGAGTTTGTTTGGCGATCAATTCATCTCTTGATATTGTGCCAAATGAAGTCCAAATTTTATAAGTTCTAACATGGTCCGCATTTATACTTTGTATTTGAAATTGGAATTAATATAACAAATTTTGTTGTCAGGATGCGTAAAAAATAGAAGTTGACATTTTCCTACAAGATGAAACTTTTCTTCTTTCTAAAGCCAGTAAAACACGAGAACCACCGACTTTTTTATTAATAGGAAAAAAAAATAATATCCAAAATGAATTAGGTTTTCATGAAATCTCGATATATAAGAAGAACGGAATAAGATAATGAGTTTGAATCCAATAAACTATTTAAATTCTATTTTTGTCCTCTCCTCTGGCAAAAATTCTATATCCGTCCCTGAGTAGAGAAGAGCTACAAACAGTGTTATAAAATGCGGTTCTATGCGGCGCATATGCGGCTGCATATGCGTTTGCGGTCCTCGGCAGCATAGAATCCTACTATGAGGATTAATATGCGGATTTTGCAGCCCACTTAAAATATTTTATTTATTAAAAAAAGTTTGGATTCAGATTCAAACAATTTAATTTCTGAAAGGATATTGGGTATAACACCGAACCCAATTCTTAATGCTCGTCCAAACTAAATTGTCTAGTTAAATTGGTTTGAAAGGAATGGGGAGGGCTTTCTTTATAATTGGTAAAAGAGGAAGGTGCTATAGAGAAAATCAGAGAGTTTTTTTTAATTCGGGCACGAATTTTAAAGTAGACCTTCTTTGTTTAAATAGGCACCGAATTTTTTAGATCTAGCTAGAATTAAATCTGTTATTTCTCTATTGCACTTATAGATACCTGCAGGCAGGAGCAGAGGCAGGGTTGACCGAATGGGGCCCAATTTTTTTTTCAATAAGTGGTGAGTCAGAGAGAGAGAGAATATAAGAGAAATAACATAAAATAAGAATGGTCTCGTGGCTACATGTGAGCTTTTTTGATTTTTTTTTTATTAAAAAAAGTTCTTAAATGTTAGAATTCTCCCAAATTGTGCATAAGTTATTTTTTTAAAATGAATGGGGTCAATAGTATAAAATTTAACAAAAAATATTAGGATCAATTTTCTTGTACATGTAGTATTTTATTATAAAGTATAAAACAAAAGCATAGTTCATTATCGGTTTCTGAAAAAAAAATAGAGGTTAATTGACTCTCATTCTATTAATATATCTCCACCTTTGCCTGCTGGGATACAGACCTACAATAGTTTTGTCTACCAACTCCACGTGAGAATGAGTCCAAATCCTATGAGGTAACTGTTGGGATTTCATGTGTATGTCTATATGGTGAGAATTTAAAATTTTTTTATCACCACTTGGCTTAATACACAAAATACTTTATTTATATGACAATAACAAGCAAGATTTTCTTCATCAAACACCTAATGTGTACTAAATAGAATAAATAAATTTCGTCTAATTTATTGCTAAAGAGATTGTCAAACCTCTTGATGGAGAGAAGCCGGTTTCCCTTCTAAATCTCTTGTTCTTCTTGGAAGTACTTCTTGGTTCACCTTGAACCTAAACAACAAACTAACACATCTTTTAGATAGATGGATGTGAAGTTCAAAGCTTAGATCCAACCACATCTTGATCTTCAAATCAACAATCTATTTGATTTCTTGGTAGCTAAACCTAACAAGATGAGATGAAAGATGAGGGTTTTGGCCTAGGATTAAATTTCACAAATTTCGGCCTAGAACCAATATGGTGGCTGCTGCTCCAAATTTCGACCAAGAAAAGGGGGCAAAAAATTAGGTTAGATTTTTCTTCATTACACCCCTTTAAATAGGCAAAGGTTAGGGCAACTATCTGTGTAATGTTTAAATTAATTACACAAATGTCACTAGCTTTGTTTAGCCATTTTATAATCTCTTTAATCTCATCTTGTGATTGGTTTAATAAATTAATTTATGAATAAATAATATTAATCATATTATTATTTTATGCAATATTATTATTATTCTTATAATGCATTCAAACATTATACCAAATAATATTTGCATAACTTCACAAATTTATTTATGATCTAAGCATATCATATTATGACATTTTATTTTAGCATTTCATCTCATGTATTTTATCTTATACATCATTATGAAATATAAAATACTTGTTGTTTCTCTTCAGTTGGTGTGACCATATAGAGGATCTATGTCATCTTGGCAATAATATAAAACTTTATATTATTGACTATAAGAGGTTCTATCATTACATTATAGTTATTCAAATGACATAGTAATCATTTACTCAATCCACTAATTTCGTGTCTATCATTGTCACATGATATTATGAATAATATGCAAAATAGGATCGTGTCATTCTTGTATTATATTCGTTTTCTTGGTCTCTCAAGTGAATTATAATTATAACTACATTAGTTATATTGCATGCGATATAATTCCACTTTACCAAGAGACCCAGTAATATCATAACTCAAATTAAGGAACAATGATAATATTAACATATAGATTTCTCCCGCACAAGTTGTACACAACGAATTACTTTCATTCCTATCATAAGATAGTATTTAAATAGTAATCACATTATACACTTCTCATGTGAAAAACCTACACATCTCATATCTAAGATTTCAAAGACACAATGAAAACATTAATGACACAAAATACAATCCATATAATGTTCTATATTCATTTAGGTCATGTTCAATATATAAAATACATATTTATATATTCATGTTATTAAATGATAATCCATTATCAACATTTATAGAACTTCAATGTACTTTAATCGACATGACAATCTTCCTCGATAATTAATGTTCCTCCTTAATTACCACGATTGTGAACATATTTAGTGATTAAATGTTTCTCATCTTAGGAGTCCTATGGTTCAATACCAAGAGCATCTTCTTGAACACCTCCAAAAATATAACATATAAATCTCAAGGAGCATGAATTATAACATTTGTAATAAAATAATGAACAACATATAAATTATCATTAAAATAATTAACTTTCAAGACACACATCCTTCAGTAACAATATATTTATGTTTAGTTTCAGACCATCCGATCGAAATCCAGGCCAATCTTGTTCAAAATGGAATATATGATGACTCTTTAATATTCACACGGATTCTGATCGAACGGTCCGGATCAAAACAAATATTATGTTATCTTATCCTCTTAGGTGATATGAATGACAGGCTGACTGGGGTTCCCAAGGGAATTAATGTTCGGAACAATTGTCTGGTTGTCATTTTTAAGATCTTATTATTATATTGACGTTACTGTTAATTATTGTATAGGTTAGAGTTCATATAATATCAACGTTAAAGTTAATTCGGTATTGAGTAGTGTATTAGAAACTTTGATAATCTCTATAAAATTTGTAGTTGTATTATCATCTGCAGGTGATCTTACAATGGCAACAAATAGATATTATTAATTAGGAGTAGAACTAGGGTGTTCTTAAGCTCACCAAGTCTCTTCGTGAGGTTAACTCAAAAATTCATCAGATTAGCTTCAAGCGATACATCCAAACTATTGAAACCGATCCACTACACGAGTGATGAGTTTACATATCAAATTTATAAATTTTCAAACTAATTTAATATAAAGTCAAGCGGTCAAAAAATGATGAAAAATGAACACATTAAAATTAACTTATAAACCATCTTTTTTTGACCGCTTGACTTTATATTAAATTAGTTTGAAAATTTATAAATTTGGCATGTAAACGCATCACTCGTGTAATAGAACGATTTCAACAGTTTGGATGCATTGTTTGAAGCCAATTAAATAAAATTTTGAATTAAGCTCACAAAGAAGCATAGTAAGCTTAAGAATACCCTAGTTCTACTCATTAATTAGACCGTACCAAAGCATTTCAGGGTAAAAGTGAGATATTATTTATATCACGCCTAATTACGAGTGTTAATACCTTCCATAATAGTAAAAATCTGGGTAGCCATCATTACTAGGATCATGAGATGTAAATTCAAAAATTCAAAAATTCAGAATTAATTAATAATTAGTATATTTAAATAATGGAGAAATTATAATTGAGTTCAGATTTTTACGTACTATACCGTGATCAAATTGGGATGGATGGTCACAACACGTTAATGGTCATGATACGTTATTCACGCCATGTCCAAATGTGACTGGTCAGATTTGATTACGTTTAACTTTTTTTTGTAAATGTTAGTTATTATTCAAAATTCAACATTATATCAAGATCTAACAGTTCTGGTCATGCATGCGTGGTCACGTGCTGTACCGTTCCGTGATCAGACTAGTTCGCGTGTTGTACCGTGTCATATCAATCTTCTGAATAATGATCACGTCATGCAAATAATCACAACACAAGACACGCGAATCACAGCACGTGGCCAACACACAAACCGTACCATACCGTGATGTATCTGGTTGCGACGTGATTTTCTTACATCCCTAATCCACTAAAGAGCAGTTAATTCCCATCACTGTCATTGTTAAAAGTATGTAGATGTCATTGTACATCTTGCAACTATTTTCCATGCCTCATGTTGTTAATAATGAACTATTCTCCACAACTCCATGATGCAAATGGGATACATCTTGCAACTAGAGTTGGTGGTGCATTATGTTGTTATCTTTGCAAAAGTTGCTATTAATTATCACATTGTGTTTATACTAGCAGACGATTAAGATAATTTAATTACTGGTGTAGGTAATAATTTTTTTTTTTAGAATAGCGGAACAACTCGACAATTTTCATTAAATATAAAACCATTACAATGTATCAGAACCAGTGTTCTAAATAGCGCGCTATAACGTTTTTGGACCCCAAACGCTACGCTATGACATCAAAATGCGCTATTTGCGCTACGGCCGCTACAGCGCTATACAATATGGAATTTTTTATTTTTTATTTTTTTAAGCAATTTATATGGGTTTTAAATAAAGATAAAAAAAATCTCAAACCGAAATTGAATTTGTTGCTACTTGCTACAGGTAAATCAATTTGAAATTGGGAATATAAATTGAAATTTGAATAGAAAAAAAGTCCAAACCGAAATTAAAATTTGAATAGAAAAAAAAATAGATTATGTCATGAATCATGATGCTTAAGATATTTTTAATAGAAAAAATCGATAGTTTATGATATTACTATGGATATTTTGAACCGCAATTTTGACTTTGTACGGGTTCAATATGAATATTATAATTTCTTAATTACTTTGGTGTTATTTATTGTTCTATGAAACTTTAGATAATGTTGATATTAGTACAAATATTGAATATACGAAATGTAAAAAAAAAAACGCTATTTGGAATAGCTTCCGCTATAGCGACGCTATTCGCTATAGCTTTTTTTTTAGCCTTCCCGCTACGACGCTATAAACACTATTTAGAACCTTGATCAGAACCGATACTACCACTCTGGTATCAGCTTACAAACAAAAGACAGAACCACCAAAACCTGTTCAAACAAAATACATCCAACTTTAGACCTGACAAATATTACAGTTTTACAAAACAAACCCTAAACACTTCTAAAATTGCAACAAAAACTGCCCGTAGCACTATTGCACTAAGTCTTCAACCTGCATCGTCTTCGGTGAAATCGATCCCTTGACTAAGCATAGGGATTGTACCCTGCACAGCTTTCATAGCACTGATAAGTGAATTTCCTAATTAGGTCATTTGCATCAGAAGGTAACATATAAGTTAGATTATCAATTTTATCATATTTCTGATTCCTGCACTAAAATTGCGCCACTGCGATAATCTGAGTACCTAGGTTTTGAACACTTTCACCAATTCCACCATTAAAACTACAAATAAATCTACAATTACATAGATTTGTTTACAAATTTGTAGAAATGCTAGGCATCATATGCGAGTACAGTATTATAGCACAAGTTAAAAAAGAGGATCCTTATGTCATGTGGTGATTTGGGCATGACAAGTAGTTTTGGGATTTGGGAATTGGATTTTGTCCAGAGGGCTTTCGACAGAATCTCATTCAAAGTTAGATCTTATCATTTAATTTGTTTTAGATTCGTGTCAATATATTTAAAACTTAATAACTCTGAATGGCTCCGTAAATCTAAATCATCCGTGTAAATTTTAACACAGATCGAACGGTTTACAACTGACTTTGAATGAGATTTTGTTCAAAACTCTTTGGACAAAAACTGCAAAGGAGCTGCAGCGAAATTAGAGGAAATTAAGGGAAAAAATGTACAATTTGCCATTTTTATTTAGAATCAACAAACAAAATACTCCTCATCATAATTTATTAACAAAATGCCCATGTGAGCTCCACTTTCCCCTCCTTTTTCCCTCCCTCTCACTTCTCCTAGTTTACTCCTACATCTTGTATTTGAAATGGATGATACAATTTGTTACTCTAATAAAATTTTTGTGAATTTAGAAATGCATTATTTTATTATATAAAATTCTTTTTAATGTAGATATTGTAAATTAAAACTGGCAATATAATATTAGTCAATCTATAAAATATTTTAAACATATGATTTATTTAACCGTCATTATAGAATATAGATAGTCTAAATATTTGTGTCAAGCAAACATATTTTAAAATTAATTTAACTGTCAACAAATTAATTTAATTTAATTAATTTAATTATTGAAACGTGACTTTAAAAATTATATCTAAACACTTGGGTCCATACAAATTTTTTAACACATGCATTCACATGTCAAGTATAAATTTATTAGTCTTTAAAATTAATTTAGATAGTAGGAAAGATGGGAAAAAATTAAAAAGAGAAATAACAAGTGACCAAACTCGTATATTACCGAAATATTCCTTAATAAATTATCAAATATTAAGAAGAACTAATATAAGAAAGTAAATGATGATTATTTATTTTAACAATCTAATATTTAAATTAGAATATGGATTTAATCACTTCAGTGAGAATAATTCAAGATGATTATTTATTTTAACAATCGAATATTTAATTAGAATGGAAATTGAGAAGGAATCCAATTATACTCTTTTTTTTGACACATCTTGACACTGTTTTTTTATAGGTCAATTTTGCGATTTCAAAATTCAAACAGTCGATCCGAACCGTTCAACATGATCACCATATTAAATGTGCTTGGAGATCAAATTTTATATTTTTTTGAATTTTTTTACTATTTATTAAGATGGTTACAAAATTGTTGTTTTTCAATGGTTTGAAAACAACGATTTTGTAACCATCTTAATAAATAGTAAAAAAATTCAAAAAATGTAAAATTTGATCTCCAAGCACATTGTAATATATCCATCATGTTGAACGGTTTGGATCGACTATTTGGACTTTGAAAATGATAGGTGTCAAAATGTGTCAAAAAAAGGGTGTAATCCAATCCCTCCTCATATATATATATATATGGAGCTGGGCTTAGCTAAGCCATGGAGTAAAACGACTTGGTGCTCCACGTCTCATTATTTTCATTTTGAAAATCCAAACTACCGATCCGAACCGCTCAACATGATCTCCATATTGAAATGTGCTTGGAGACCAAATTTTACATTTTTTGGAATTTTTTTACTATTTATTAAGCCACTTTGAAAATCGCTGATCCATTGGTCCAGAATTTTTTACTGTTTTACTACTGTTCATCCGGATCAGCGATTTTCAAAGTGGCTTAATAAATAGTAAAAAATTCCAAAAAATGTAAAATTTGGTCTCCAAGCACATTTCAATATGGACAACAACTTGAGCGGTTCGGATTGGTAGTTTGAATTTTCAAAATAAAAATATGACGTGGAGTACAAAGCGTTTTACTCCATGGCCTAGCTAAGTCCATCTCTATATATATGTATATATGTCAAAATATTTGTGTCAGGCAAACATATTTTTAAATTAATTTAATTAAAGTAAACAAATTAATTTAATTATTGAAATGTGACTTTAAAATTTATATCTAAACACTTAGGTCCATACAAATTTTGAACATATCTGAATTATTCTCACTGCAGTGATTGATTTTCATGAGGAGGGATCCAATTACACCTTTGAGATAGGAGTAGGTCCGATGGGCATCGGACCTATATTTATGTTCAATTAGCTCTAGGACCGTACGATTGGCATCAAGATCTATGTGCACGGAAATTGATACAACTTGTACGGATATTGATGCAGAGCACACGAATCTTGATGCAGATCGAATGGTCATCACACCATCGAACCAAGGTAGGTCCGATGGGCATCGGACCTACTCTGATTCCCTTTTTTTGACATATCTTGACATTGTTTTTTTTATAGGCCAATTTTGCGATTTCAAAATCCAAACAGTCGATCCGAACCGTTCAACATGATCACCATATTAAAATGTGCTTGGAGATCAAATTTTACATTTTTTTGAATTTTTTTACTATTTATTAAGATGGTTACAAAATCGTTGTTTTCAGACCAATGAAAAACAACGATTTTGTAACCATCTTAATAAATAGTAAAAAAAAATTTAAAAAAAATGTAAAATTTGATCTCCAAGCACATTTTAATATGGTGATCATGTTGAACGGTTCGGATCGACTGTTTGAACTTTGTAAATGGTAGGTGTCAAAGTGTGTCAAAAAAAGGTGTAATCCGATCCCTCCTCTATATATATTTATTTATTCTATAGTGACAGCTAAAGAAATCATATGTTTAAATATTTTATAGATTAGCTAATATTATAATGCCAGTTTTAATTTACAATATCTACATTAAAAATAATTTATATAATAAAATAATACATTTCTAAGTTCACAAAAATTTTATTAGAGTAACAAATTGTATCATCCATTTCAAATAAAAGATGTAGGAGTAAACTAGGAGAAGTGAGAGGGAGGGAAAAATGAGGGGAAAGTAGAGCCACAAGAGCATTTTGTTAATAATTTTTGAAAATGAATATTTTATTTGTTGATTTGAAAAAGAAGAACAAATTGTACATTTTTCCGGAAATTAAACACATCAAAGGGGCTGCAGCGAAGGAAGAGGAAATTAGATACATCCGGAATTCGGGCTCTTGATTTTTTGTGGCGCTGAAACAAACTGTCCTGCATGCAGAGGCATAGTAACATGATTCGCGTTTTATTCGCGAATAAAACGTTTTTTGGAGGTTTCCGAACCGAACAGCGAATAAAACGGTTGACCGAATTTTTACCGATTTATTCGCGAATAAAATGTTTTTTCCGAATTATTGCGTTTTATTCGCGTTTTTCTCACCTTTTTCTCGCACATAGTTGTTGCCTGTTGAGACTTGGGAGAGTGGTTCTTCTTTTTGGCAGTTGGCACCCACGTGAATGCACCCCATGTGGCCACTGGCCACTACTTTTTTGCTGCACTGATTTTCTGTGGCAAAACAAAATAGTATTTTGTATAGTAAATCATTAGTGATGAATTAAATATGCATTGAGGTTTCGTATTGTAATTCCGAATCATTCCCGAATTATACCCGAATTATACCCGAATCACGAATTTTTGACCTTGCCGAACCGAACCCGAATTATTCATTTGTTTCTATGTGCAGAGGAAGAACTGGTCTCCCGGTTCAGTTCGAGATCTCAAAACTCAAACAATTCATTTAATAGTTTTTTTAGAAAACAACAGGGTGACATTCATTTAATAGTTTATATTATTTTATTTTATTTCTATAAATAAAAAAACAGTAGCTCCTAAATTAAAATGTCGCAGCTCGCAACTTCCAACAGTATTATTAACCAAAAATTTAAAAAAATTACTTTGAATTTTGACGTGCGCTTTATCTAAGAAGGCCCAATTTGCCCATTAGAAGAGATCCTGATTAGGCTCGTTGCTGAACAAACACAGCAAGTTCTTTTTTCTTAAAAAAAAAAAAAAAAACCCTGTAATTTGCCTTGTCAAATTCTCGATTGGAATTGGGAGTGAATGATAAAAATGTAATGACACTTATATGAATCTATACAGATACGTAATGTCGTTTAAGAATTAGTTGTTAATAAATACAAATATTTAATTGGTAAATAGATAAATATCATGAGTAGAACTAGGGTGTGATGTGCTCATCAAACTCTTTGGTGAGCACAACTCTACATAAACTATCGGATTCACTTCAAACGAGATTAATCCAACCGTTGAAACCGATGTACATTACGAGTGATGGGCGTACATGCAAAATTTTGAATTTTTTGAATTCATTAGTCTCAAGTCAAGTGGTCAAAATTGAGAATTTTTTGAATGCATTAAAACAACTTCATTTTGGATAATTCATTTTTCATCAATTTTGACCACTTGACTTGAGAGTTGAGACTAATGAATTCAAAAAATTCAAAATTTTGCATGTACGCCCATCACTCGTAATGTACATCGGTTTCAGCGGTTGGATTAATCTCATTTGAAGTGAATCCGATAGTTTATGTAGAGTTGTGCTCACCAAAGAGTTTGGTGAGCACATCACACCTTAGTTCTACTCAAATATCATTAACCGAAGAAAATGGGCTATGGAAAGTAATCTGAAAATGCCAAAAAGATTTTCACATTCGAAATGATGAATTTCTTTAGCTTTTAAAATGCCAAAAAAATTCTTCAAAATTTATTTGGAGTGCTGAAACTTCTTCGACTTGTCATTTGTCTTGATTTGCTTATGTTTTAAAACTTCTAAGTAGTGATAAAATGAATTTCAAATGACATCATAATTTAATATACAATTTATCTATATAATTTTTTTTTCTTTTGATAATAGTGGAGTGACCACTTGTTTCATTGAGAAACTAATTGTCCTTACAAAATATGAGATACATAGCCTCTGATACAAACAACTAAACAAAAGACTAATTATTCAGAGGAACTAGCAACAACATAGGATAGTAAACTGCAAAAGAGATTAGCAGAAATTATACAGAATTATAACAAACAATCTAAGTAGGGGTATTAATGACAACGACACTAGTACTAGCAACAGAAGAGCTGGAATCC
This sequence comes from Carex kokanica, assembly GCA_025461125.1. Classification (NCBI taxonomy): domain Eukaryota; kingdom Viridiplantae; phylum Streptophyta; class Magnoliopsida; order Poales; family Cyperaceae; genus Carex; species Carex kokanica. Next base: position 1,176,963 of record JAJGRX010000376.1, read on the forward strand.
TCATTGAGTGAATCCATTAAAAGGGCATCAATGACATCGTAAATAATACATTTAAAATTATCTGTAATTATTGATGAACTTTTATCGACTTTCATAATTGTCAAAATATATTATTGCCAGTATATGTCCAACTAAAATTGCATGACTTTGATTTGTAGCACAATTTGGATCATGCATTTTGATGTAAAGATATAATATGTTTCATAGGCTCACACATATCTTAAAGTGCATTAGACGGCTCCGATGTTTATCGGATTCAAATTTGTTTCCGATGGACATCAAACCCAAACCGCGCTACATAATTTATCCTTTTTAACCTGTTACGATTCAATAGTTCGCTAGCCCGAAGAAAAAGCAAAATATCTTCTTTTTTCAACTATCATCTGAGTTTGAGTTAGAAGTCCATGATGCATGAGACTACAAGTACCTAAAATGAGTCTTGAATTAGAAGAGGCAATAATTTAGATGTAATTTGGACAACACAAAGTTGTATTAATGATTCCGACTTCCGAGAGGAGGGAACTTTATATTTTGTGCGCAATTGGAAGTCCAAATAATTATATAACGAGGTATGTTAATGTATCCTATAAAAAAAATGTTTTACTTAACAAAATATTAATTTATAAGATTTTGAACATTCAATACGAATCATGCAATATCATCAATATATTAATGTTGTGGAAAAATCAATTTTTATTTTGTAATTTTTTTTGATAGTGATAGGAGAAAACTCTGTTATTCTTAAACATCTCTAATATTTTCTTCCTACAAGGGATAATAACAAAAGAAATCAGACTCTTATATTGTTTAAATATGAGATTACATAGAGAGATTCATATCGATAACTTGAATTTCAAAAATCAAAGGTTTAGAACTTGCTTTACAGAGCTTAGTAGCTCGCCTTATTGTGTAACTATTGTGTTATATCAACTTACATCTATATAATTAGACCTAGCGTATGTCTTATTGTATGAAAATGAAATTGATTCGAAAATATATTCTTATTTTCTTTTGGATGCAATTCAAATATATTTGTCTATTTCTTCAAATAATGTTGAATCAGTACTATTTCTTCAAATAATGTTATTTTCGAGTTAATACTGTATCGTAGAAAACAACATTTATACTATTTTAAATAGCAAATAATTAATATTTTTTTTGTCATCATCTGCCTTAATACTATTTTAAAATTATTTTAACATACTAATTTAAACAGTATCATTTTTGTATTCTTATTTTGACAATACACTGGTGCACAAGTTGTTCTTTTCAACTCCTATCTTTTTCTTTTGGGGCAAATTGCCCGTAGGCCGTAAGTTTTGGGGTCGCATATTTATGAAGCCCAGAGAACAAATACGCTAGTCCATAAAAGGATACGAATAATCGTTTTATACAAAAAATTCGATTTCGGTCTTTCTGAGTAGTCGCGTCACCGGGAGAGAATCCGTAACGTCCCAAGGTAACTGACTTTGAACAATTAGAATGGACGGTTCAGATTAATTCCAGCTGGATCAAACTCAATCCGGTGCCTTGGAAACTGTAAGGGGTATTTTGGAGATTCGTGCCATGTTAAAATAACGGTCCAGATTTAATAATTGCACCTCAGGTACCCGGGAGGATTCCAATTCTCACCGTGAAACCGTCTTCTTCCCTCTCGAAACAGAACTAATAAATATAAGCGATCAAATTTTTAAAAGAAAACTCAAATTTACATTTCAGTCTTCTCAGAACCTCACATCCTGCCGAGCGGGAAAATTAAAACCCACACTACACTCAAACCCTAGTTGGAGAGAAAATGAGGCCAGGGGCGCGGCGCCTTCCGCAACCTCCCCCCGGTTCCGGCGTCCCGTCGATGAACTTGTCGCGCGCTTTCGATCGCGCCCGCCGCGACTCCGACGCGACCAGCGTCAGCAGCCTACCCTCCTCCACCGGCACGCGTATCTCCGTCTCCTCCACCATCCTCTGCGACCGGGGCTCTCAGGTGTCGGCTCTCTCCTACTTAAACTCCTACCTCGCCGACCTCAATGCCCCTTTCTCCCTCAGCCCCCCATTCCCCTCTGGCCGTGACATTGTCTCCGCCTTCAAATTCCTCCTCGAGCGCCTGGACTACCCCATCTCTGAAAAGGGCTTTGAGGAGGACCTGCTCTCCTTTCTTCTAATCCTTAACTGTCCTGTAAAGATTAACAAATCTGCTCTTAAGGCACCCGGCGCTCCTCACACCTGGCCAAAGATTCTTGCCGTGCTCTACTGGCTCGCACAGTTTGCTCGTGTGAGCGATCACCTCTCTGAATCTCAACCTCCTAGTTCCACTTCGAATGACTTACTACCGTACCTCACTCAGAGTTACTCCCTCTTTCTCTCTGGTGATGACGATGCTGTAGCGGAACTTGACGAAGAATATGCTTCCACAGTGCGGGCCCACAGGGATATCTCGGCTGAGCAGGCCAAGGGGATGGAGAAGGAGATTGCGGATCTTGAGGCAAAACTTGCAGCTGCAATAAGTGGGCCTTCCTTGAGGGAAGAACTGGAGAAAAAGAGAGGGCTTCTAATTGAGGATAAGAAGAAATTTGAGGCAGTGGTGGAGAGCTGGACTGAAAGGCTACGTGGAATGGAGGAAACACGTAATGGGTTGAAGAAGGAATTGGAGGTGAAGAACAAGGAGCACAAACGGCTGTCAGAGGAGAAGGATGAGCTGGAGAAAAGGATAGGCATGCAGGGGGTGAGTGTGAGGGATATGGAGAGGATGAAGCGGGAGATGCAAGTGGTGGAGAGGGATATTGAAGAAGCAAAGAACGCGAAGAGTGTTGCTGATGAGAAGATGTGGGAGGCTGAAGCAGGAATTGCTCAGAAATTAGATGAGCTGGAGGTTGTTGTTGAACAGTGCAATCTGGCTGTTAAGAAGTAAGTTTTTTTTTTTTTTGGGTATCAGAACAACCTTTACTTTGCATAAAATTTACCTGTAGAATTTCCTGACAGCCAATAGCAAAGTTAGAACCTAATTATTCTGATAACTCACTCTCCTTTTTCCTGTTTCTGAACTAATGTTGCCTGATTTTGCATAATGCTGTTCCTGTTGTTACCTTGATTTATGTTGGCATAGTTGTTTAACCTTTATAAAGGATCCAATTATTAACATATATAATTGCATTTTTTGAAAATTTTAATTTCTTAAGAGATGAATTTTAGCATATTCCAATCTAAGCTAATTTCATGCAGTACAAAGTAGGCAGGTTCGAATATATAATTGCCTTTTAAAGTCAGATAGTTTCAAAAATTTGTTGGTTAATTATAATGCCTTCTAGACCTAGTTCAAGGCGCTCGTTCAGTTGTATATAGAGTACTTTCAGTTAGTTTAGTTATATTAACCTGATTTGTGTTCTGGCATAATTTTCATTTTGCACAAGGGCTAAATCTTTCTTCTCTCTCCTCTGACTTTGTCTTTAATTTTTCCAACTTTCCAGGCTAAAGCTTGAAATAGATTTCCAGTACATGCTGAATGTAAAGGGATCCACCCCAGCTGAGGTTATTGGTGCAGATTACAGAACTATGCTTAAGCCCACACTAAAAAATCTAGAAGAAGAAATGAAGAACTTATTAGTTTCTAAGGAAGAGGAGTCAATTGCATTGCAAGAGCAATTGCAAGATAAATGCAAGGTTCCTGAAGAGAAGAGGAAGCTCCTCACAGCTCTTCAAGACAGATTGGATGAGGTTATTTTTTCTTTAAGAATGTGAAACTGTGAATATCTAACCAATACAGCCAAGATATTGTTATATTTTCTTTTTAACTGGGACAATAACTGGCATTATGCGGGCATATCTTGAGCATGGCCAGCTTAGCTATAATCACATTACCTTCTACTATTGTGCAAATTACACCCAACAAATTTTCTCTTTACATCTGGGTATGTATATTTCTTGGATTCAGATCATCTGAAATCTGAGATCCAGCCGTCCAACTTTTTCTGTGCACGCATCTCGAAACAGCTGGTTTTTCTGTGTACACATCTCGAAACAATTCAATGGCTGGATTCGGGATTTCAGGAATTTCAGGGTTACTGTTGATGATCTCGGATTTCAGCAGATTTGGATCCATATATCTTGTGGTTAGAAGTAGAGAAAATTTAATCACTGAACTAATTATCAAGCATCATGGAAAATACCAGGTTTGGTCAAATAACTACAAAGAAGAAGCAAAAGATTTCCTCATTTAAAGTTAATTGATGAATAGGAGTTGGTGCTAAATAGAAATCAGAATTTCCAGGTTCATTGTCGCTGTTAATGTGAGATTGATATGTAGTTCTTCATTCAAATTTTATTTTGGGAAAATGTTATTTTTTTTGTAGGACAGCGGGGGACTTCCATTTTTCTAGGAAATCATTTTTTTTTCCTTTAATACAAACAAAATGAATGCTTGATTTTTGTTCTTTAGTAACTTTGGAAATGTGTCGAGCAGGATCCACCTTAAGAGATGTTGAGAGATCTTTGCAAAAGGATCTTACAGTGCTTATTTTTTGTAGATTGAAGGCCGCTTGAGATTGGTTAAAAATGAAGTGGAGAAACATAGAGCTACTTGTGCAGCTGAAACAAAGAAAATGACAGATTATTTGGCAGAGAAAGAGAATCACTTCAGTTCCGTCGAGAATGAGGCCCAAGAGTTTTTGAAGGTGATAATAATTTAACTTGCTGGTATTTGTTTGGAGGAGCCACATGAACAGTAAAGTTTTCAATGACCCAGAAATGTGCAATCTTTTATTTTTCTTTTAATCAAGCCAACTCCATGTACGATATCTCCCTCTAGTCTTTCATAATGTTGTGAGTTTAACATTTGTAATTGTACCAGTACATGCTATATTGCTATCCCAATCACATGAGCACCATTGAACCCATTGATTGATGAATATGTTATATTGATAATAAATTAGTTTGATAATTGTGACAACTGACAAGATGTTTTATCAAAAATCAAGAAAAACAAAAATGTGGATATGTTCTTTGTAGTTTTAGATAGGCCGTCTATGAGTCTATTGGATTTGGTGTAACTTTAAACTGATTGATTGTGCGAGCTAATTTGGAATATTGACAGTTCATTTTTATTGGCACTCCATGGATGACCAAATGCTTGTGAAACTGCTCCTGTCTGATACATGATATATCTAAACTTTATATGTGTCTACAAATTTTATTCTATTTTGATAGCTGTTTTGCTAATTATCATGGTTCTCAATCTCTTGTGGTTTTTAATGTTTACCTTCCTTCATTGGTAATGCTCTTTAAAAAAATTTGGAATACGTTAGTCTGTAGGTTTGTTGATTGTGAACTAATAGTCTGTTCCTTGATTTTTTATAGAGTGCTGAAACAAAACTAAGAGATGCGATCAGGGTGGCTGAAGAAGAAACCCAGCTTTGTGCTTATGAGGTGATTGCGGTTATGGATGCTGCAATCCAGTTCAAGGAATCCATGGAGTCAATGACTGATGCGACAAAGGCAGACTTAGCCGAATACATTGATTCGGTGGCTGCTTTATCTAGGAACCTGAACTCTGCTGTTCCCAAGTCGGGCCTGAAGCGGGCTCGCTCCCCTCCGGCTGAGTAAAAAGTATAATGTTGGCGCAGTTTTATTTACTTATGGCTGGATTTGGTTACTTAGGACATGTATTGAATTTGTCCTTGTAATGCAGGCTCTTTTTTATTTGTGTATATAATGTTGTTTTTGTTGATCTCTCTTAAAAAGGATATTCACTACTGATGTATTGAACTTGCCTTGGTTAGAAAAGTTTCTGAAAAGCCAGTTGTGTTGTGATGTTTTGCAAAGTAAATAATGTTTGTATTTTGTGTTAAATCCTTGACCTTTGAAATTTGAATGGTCGATGCCAGCTATTCAATACAGTTTACATATTGAAATCTGTTTGAAACGAAATTTTGTATGTTTTGAGATTTTAACTTGGCAAAGTATTGGCATTTTGTGTTCTGATTTTTTTATCTGTAGCATTTAAAACAAAAAGTGGAATAGTTTTTTGAAAATTTCGGAATTTATCAGGGACGTTATAAAGCACAACATCTATCTGCAGTTGTGTTTTTTTTTTTTTTTTTGGGATGTAGCTGGTTATATGCTCTTTTGAATGCTATTATTCAGAGTGTCCAATTTTATTTTTCTGTGATAATGTCCAACAGTAAAAATTTAAAAATAAATAAATTCAGATATTACTATTTTTAAATTATAAGTGAATTTTTTTCAATAATATTATTTGTAGAAATAATTATTTTTTAAATTCTGGAATAATTATTTTCAAATCAAAATGTTATTTGCAAATTTTGTTGTTCACGTACTAATTTTGTTGTTAAATGCTGTCACCTTCTACAATAATAAAAAAATCATTGAAAAAAGCAGCAACGAGCCAACGAGGATCTGCAGGGAAGCCCGGAGAGAGAAAGAATGGGTATAAAACTAGGGGAAAGAAAATTTTAATTTTAGTGGGTTCCACATAGTTATTTTGTCAAAATTTTTGAAAAGAGTTACAAGACCTGACTAATTTAAGGATCTCTTATCATCATGGCTACCATAGTATACTTAAGTTTTGGGAGTGAGGCTATGGTGCTATGCATAGCACGGATGGCTAGTGTATTACGGCTCAATATGGTACTTTTTAAAATCCTAACGGTCGATCCGACCGTTCAATGTGATAACCATATGAATATGTACTTGCAAACTAAATTTTATATTTTTTTGAATTTTTTTACTATTTTTTTAGATAGGTAGAATTTTGATGGTCCAGAATTTTCAAAAAACACTGATTTTTCTACCTATCTGAAAAAATAGTAAAAAAATTCGAAAAAATATAAAATTTAGTTTGCAAGTACATATTCATATGGATATAACATTGAACGGTTGGATCGACCGTTAGGATTTTAAAAAGTACCATATTGAGCCGTAGTACACTAGCCATTGGTGCTATGCATAGCACCATAGCCTCACTCAAGTTTTGGCCAGATATTTGGATGAGAGATTGTGCCTTATCAGTCATATATCCTTTTGTGTTTGCTATGTGTAGTAACTCCAATATCACTTTGTCTGATGTTATCTCATTCAGAGGATTAGCTATAAATTTTCATAGACATCTTACAGGGTTACTAGACATGAATTTGGCTATGGATGCACTAAGAATAACACTATTCTTAGAATATCATTGCTATTCGGAACAAGGACAATCCAAACGAGAAATAGAGCTATTCGGAATAGAGAGAATAGGGCTATTCGCTTTCTTACAAAAACATGGAATAACATTTGTTGCTTTCAATATTAATACTAATCTAATATTTAAACTAATATTATATTACATGTAATATTTAAATTGATATTATATTGTATTATATTTAATCTAATATTTTATTTAATACTAATCTAATTTTTAAAATAATATTATATTACTTTTAATATTTAAATTAATATTATATTATATTTAATCTAATATTTTATTTAATAATAATATAATATTTAAAATAATATTATATTACATTTAATAGTTAAATTAATCTTATATTGTATTATATTTAAATTAATATTATATTACATTTAACATTTAGCCTAATATTATATTATATTTAAAATTTAAACAAATATTATATTATATTTAATACTAATCTAATATTTAAAATAATATTATATTACATTTAATATTTAAATTAATATTATATTGCATTATATTTAATCTAACACATAAATTATTACTTGATTCATTCCATCCAAACTCTATTCCAAATATGCAATCCAAACAACTTTTTCACTATTCCGAATAGCTTGAGTTAGCACTGTTCTTAAACAGTAGCTATTCTTATTTACTATTCTAAACAGTAGCTATTCTAGAGTTCATCCAAACGTACCCGAATAAAAGGAAATACTACACATAATTCACACTTTTCATTCTGATACTCATGAAGACACCTTGAGCTGGAATTTTAACTCAACAGAGAAATTTTCTGTTAAATATTTTTATCAAGTTCTTAATTTTAGGGGAGTAAAAGAATTACATGCTCTCACTTGGTGGGATTTAAAGACCCCTCCAAAAATACAAGTCTTTATGTGGTTGCTTACTAGGGAAAAAGTTCTCACCAAAACTCAATTAGCTAGTAAAAGGTGGATTGGAGATATTACTTGTCATTTTTGTCACTTAGAACTTAGAAAAGTCCCCATATCACTTATTTGTTCAATGTATTAGAGTGAGAAAAAATTGGTTCTGGATGAAAAGATGCCAAGATCTTTTAGAACAGTGAAATTCCATTGAGGATATTATGAATTTCTCTTTTCTAAAAACAAAAAAAAAAAATCAATTCTTGACAATGTTTAGTGCATTGTCTTGGACAATATGGTTACTATAAAATAATATCTATTTTAATTAGAGGTCTTGTGACCGTATTAAACTTCTGTTCTAAATATAATTTGTTGGGTTTTGCTAGGGACAGGAAAAATGGACAATACTGAAGAGCTTGCGGCTGATTTGAAGAAGTGGCTGCCTGAAGACACAACCCATATTTCATTAGAGATGGTGCCAGAGCATGTGTTAGTAGAGTCCATCAACACAAATGATTCCTTTGAAGATTTGATATCGCTTATCTACTAGTTTCTGTTTTGTAGCTAACAAACTTCCTGTTAAACTGCTGTCCTTAGCTGTGCTATATTTTGTTGCATGATTATATATTATGTTAGATCTAGAATAAAAGAATGTAGGAAAACATTTTGTGACCGTCAGACAATATAACATTGGTCTGACTTTTGATAATTTGTAACTTAACAAGTTTCAGTCAATGAAACGGGCTTATGCTTTTTTAAAAAAATAATAATAAATTTGAAAAGAATATATTTTGGTCAACTTTTTTTAAAAGTAGATTATTTAGTAAAATTTCCCCATTTTTTGACTTTTGCCAACAAGACCTCGATAATATACTACACTTGAGCAACTGGACAACTCCATTGTGTACGCTGACCAATGCAGGGAAAAGCTGACGACCGCTCCCTTTACTGAATTAATTCCCTAAAGTAACCCATTTTGAGTTTGGATCCGAACCGTCCAAATTAAAAGACCTGAGCGTTCAGCTCGTGCCGGATCGGGCGGTGAGGATCCAAACTCAACATTTGGGTTACTTTAGGGATCAGGACATACTTGAGCAGCCCGCCATTTCCCTCCAACACCTCTAGTGTTTTCCCGCCCACTTCACACACACACAGAGAGGCACCGAGCTCTGATCGATTTACCATGGGAGAGGCGGGGATGAGGAAGAAGGCGCAAAAGAAGTTTCGTATAAGAGGTTTCACCTTAAGAGTCGACGCCTTAGATGCGGTGCTGTCGTACATCTCTCGCTTCCCTGAGGACGAGGAAGAGGCGCTCGAAATACTAATCGACGGGATCGAAAAAGAATCTCGTGAGTTCCCCCTTGTTTTCTCTTTCTCACCTCCTAGTTTGCTCTTAATTGGAAGATTTCCAATGGGGATTCCCGATAAGTAATTAGCATTTTGGATTGGCCATCAGAGAAGCTGTGAATTTGTAGGTTAAGAGCAAATTGAAGTAAAATTGGGGAGAAACAGTCCTTCTGGTGTCTGATTAGAGTGCTTCCTCACTCTTCAATTTAAGTTCGTATAATTTTGGAGTTGTCACTTACAAGAGTTACAGTGTGTGAGTTTTAGAGTACGTACTACCTCTTTTGTTTAATTAAGGTTATTTAGGGTATCGGTCATACTGCCATAGCCCATAGGTGAAGTTGTGCTTATATTTCAAGTTGGACTTGCATTAGTCCAACAATTTGAACATTACTCTAACCTAAATTATACCAACTTTTACTCAAAAAAAATTATACCAACTGAAGTCTCATTTTCTTATATGCATTGCTGACCCATATTTTACCTTTTGAGGCGTGATAAATATTGGGAAGTTATAGAAGTATGCACTTGAAAATCCATGATGATATCTCTTCACTGCTTGTTATAATCTGTTTATATCACATGCACCTCTAATTAAGACCGCAAGAAGACAAACTCATGAAATGAACTTCACTTCATAAAAATAGAGTATGAACCTTGGTGAATGTTTGCAGTCAAATCAACCATATTAGATAAGGAGGCAGTGCAAAGAGTTATCAATATATTATTGGAGGCTGAAGCTGCGGTGGACCCCACTTCGGCGCCAGTCAGTAGCCGTACAGCCTTTCGCGTGATTGATGCCTTTGTCATACCGAGATTTCATTATGACCCCATCAAAAATGTATTCTATGAGTAAGCCCATATCAGAAGCAGTTTGATTTATATTCTCTGTTTTCATACTTTTCTAGTATCCCCTAAAATACTAAACCCCAAATTTTGAAATACTAGCCCATAAAAAAAACTTGATGAGTGAATGGTATAATTTGGAAGGGGAAGAAGGGTGTTGATGCGATTTTCTTTCTCTATCAAGGGTACATAGGAATTTCTCCCTTTTCAGGTCCGAATGAAACTCTTACAGTAAAAACTTATATGTAGGCATACCGGAAAATTGCCTATTCATGGAGAAGCTGCTGATAAGGCTGCGCTGTACCGGGATCGCTACCAGTTGATGCTGCAGAGGCTTACTCGTGATAAATACTTCTCCACACCAGCTTTTGTTACCGAATTGATGGAAGATGAGAGTTGCAAGGTATCAACCAAGCTTACCTCAATTAGCATGTCGCATGCAGTTATGCTTCATTTAAGTCTTGACAAAAAAAAAAATTCAAAAGAAACAAAAAATTGTTTGGTGAAAGCTTTTTCTGTATTATACGAGTCAATACATATTGGTCCGTGCAAAAGTGCCAATGCATATTATTAATCTTGTATTGCATTTGCTAGGGAAGTACTGGTAAGTTTACTCCCTTTCTTTTCCTTTTGAATGTAGATAACAACGATACAGTCATTAACTGGGTGCAAAGGTCGAAGATGGATAACTGGGGTTATTTCTCAGCTGGAAGAAGGCCGATTCTACTTGGAGGATTTGACAGCTGCAATTGCTATTGATTTATCTAATGCAATATCCTCTCTTAATTTACAATCATTTGTTTTTTGAAAGTGCTAGTCAAAAACCACAAAAATAAAAAATGAAAAGCTGCAATTGTCTGTAGAGCATATCTCTCATCACTCAATTTGCTTTATTATAATATATGTTATTTTTATTATTTTGTTATTTTATTTTGAAGATGATCCTAAACCCTAAACCTAACATTGAAATACGGGCGTTGAAATACTGTCGCTTCTCTCTTTTCCCTTATTGTTTTAGTCGATAAGTTCCCTCAAACTTTGTAACCCAATTAGTTCAATTAACAGATATTAAAGCACTTATCTGAGAAATGTTTTGCAATGAAGCTGTACTTTTCCTTAACGCAAAGCACAAAATTACATCTGGTTTCTTCGTTGAGAACACAGTAATTGTAGCTGAGGGAGAACTACAACCAGATTGTACTTTTAAGGTTTTTTTCCCTTTTTTTATCTCTTTTCCTCACTCCTTTATGTAATTGAACTTGTTGGTTTTGCAAGTTAGATTAGATGTAATACTTCATTAGCATATGACACCCAAATATTTATTATTTGAACTTGCACTATAGGACAACATTATGGAAATATTGTCTGGTGGGCCTTATTGTAATAACCCTCCCATACTGACCATATTCCATGCTTACCCCTTCTAATTAGGGCCAACTTCTTTATTTGTAGTGTTCCAGTTACTCTTTTTGACCGTTCAACTTATAAACAGGTCAGTACATGTGGATTCCCTCCTTTAGAAAATAGAGAAGTCTCCCTTAAGCAATTGATGGGGCTTGATTTTTTTGGTGGTGGCATCATGTCAGCTGAAGATACTGTAATTTATCAAACTCCCATTTTTATTTTGGGACTTCTTCATACCTGCTCCTTAAAGTGCCAAAACTCTTGTATATCCATGAAAAATGAGAAATGTTTAACATGCCCCTCTAAACTATGTGAAATGCTGAATGCACCTACTGTTATATTTCCTTGATAGTATTACTTCTCCAGTGGTAAATCTTAAGGAAGCTAATTTGGGTTTCTTTGGGGTAAATGGAGAGGAAGGGTGCAGTTGGCCTTTGCATGTTTTCTTTGAAGCAATAATATGATATACAAAAGTCCGTTGACAATCTTTCTTGTCCTTTTCTTAAATTGAGCAGCACAGGATGGCAGAGTTAGAAAAGATGGCGGTGAATGATATGTTTGTTGTTCTTTCAGATGTATGGTTGGACAATGAAGAGGTAGGTACAAAAGTTAGTTATTTGTTGATTCGGTAAAGTACTCAGATACCCCTTTTTCATTCCAGTTATGCCAGTGATATATTGAATCTGAGGCTGATACTTGGTTGTTGGGGGGGCAGGTGAAGGAAGAACTTCAGGGGATACTTTTTTGAAGCTTTATAGATTGATCTGTGTTATGTACCGACCTTTTGTAGACTTATGTATGATGATTCTTGTTTTGCAAGGGCACAATATTCTGTTATTGAAATTTGATGGGCAAAATGTGGAATTGGCCCTTTATCTCTACTTCAGAAAATGCCGACCACTTAATATGAGCTGGTGCATCCAAATATCAATGGTTGTGGACCAGTTTCAGAACTACCAATTTGGTTACAATTCCACTGATGGTTTCCATGTTTAACCAACAAAATCCTTACTGTCAAATAAGAAAATTGCTCCAGTATACTAAGTTTTTGTTGGATGGTTCATATTCATTTGATTGGTTGGTTATGCTATATTATGAAGGCTTCCTAAATTTTGAATGAAAAGGATATAAAAGTAATTTTGCTGTGATCTATGTTTATTGATGAATATTTTCATACTTAAAATTAGGAACTAGTCTTAAAAGTTATGCAAGCATTCTCTAGTTATCCTCTGTTTGCTCGGATGGTCAAAACTAATTACTGAATTTTCTCTCAAGAATAACTTGTTATATAAACTCTAATTTTTGCTATTGAATATTGATTTAGTTTCACTTGTTTTTAATTTTACCTTAAAGTAGCTCAATTTTTAGCACTGAAAGATTATAAATTTACGTAATTCTAAAAAAGTTTCTCCTGAACTTCTGTATTGGTGTGGCCCTAAATCCGCTCTTACTGTTCAATCAGAGCCCTGAATTTGGTGTTTTAGTAATCAAGCAGGTCCTTAGTCAATAGCATGTAAATCAAGAAGTAGGTTTAGAAAAAAAGGGATGTGTTGTCCAGTGTCACCCTCATAGTCAATAACATGTAAATAAGTAGTCTTGTCAGCAGACTGGCATCTATTTGGTAAATGAGGGTTTGGATTGTATCAAAACCAAAATTTTGGGTTGATTGAACAAAAATAAGCCAGGAGCCTTGTTGAAATAAGCACAAAAATTTAGTGGCCATGTTCTAACCAACTTAATTATACAAAAGGGGGAGGATATGCATTGTATTTGGCAAAATTTTGTCTCATAGAAGTTACTTTTCTTATTTTCCTTTTCTTAAACTTGAGAAGAGCATGGAAAAGCTAGGGGTGGTTCTGGATGGTTACGAGAGTGTAGAGACAGTACCATCTCTATTTGTCTTAATGGGAAACTTCTGCTCTAGACCTTGCAATCTCGCTTTCCATTCTTTTTCAGAGCTCAGGTACTGGAAAAAAATAATATTGATTATAAAGTTTCAAATTTGATCTTAATAACATTTCAAATGATACGGTCCTTGTTTATTATACACCCACTTAGCTTCCTGCAGTTTGAATTATGATTTAGAATTTTTATGGTTAAGACATTTCTTATCATTGTGGCAGCATATTTGTTCTTGTATAGAGAGAGACGTGTAAAGCATGCATATTTTTATTCTGATGTTCTTGCATCTACCCTTTTCAACATACTGTAAATATCCGAACGGATAAATCTTTAATTTGATTTATTTTTTATTTATCAACACGGACAGAATTTTTTTTTTGATGAATCTTATAGGACCATGCATGTAATTTACTTGATACTGGACATCAAATTATAAGGAATAATTTTGCTGGTATGTAATGCAGAATGCAATTTAAGAAGCTTGGTGAAATGATTCAATCTCGGAAAAGAATAATGGAGCAAAGTCGCTTTTTGTTTATTCCTGGCCCAGATGATATTGGTACTTGATGTCTCTTTTTCTAATATCTTTTTAATCGGTTCCTTGCGTCCTTATATAATTTTTGCAAATAACACCCAATATCTCTTATACTTGCAATTAAAGTTCTACCACATTTTCATCTGTATAGCTTATTGTTTGATTTAATTAACACCTGATATGAAAAAAAAAAATAGGTCCAGCTAAGGTTTTGCCAAGGTGTACTCTGCCTAAATATCTGACCGAAGAACTACAAAACCTTGTGCCAGATGCAATCTTCTCTACTAACCCTTGCAGGTAAACCTCTTCATACATTGGTCTCCTTTTAGTAAAAAGAGTTTTTTAAGAAATATTCTTTTAAATTGAACTCTAGATTGTGTACCTGCAACTGCACCTTTTCTGTCCCACTGAAATTACATAATACGCCAGCCATCTGCAAATACCACCCACTTGTCTGTTTTGAGACAGAAATAACACCACTGTCAGAACTTTCAAGAAAGTTTGAGAAAGAAGCGACTACATTTAGACTGACATCATTCCTCTTATCTACCAAATCTACCAAAACTCTTTGACCCATTATACAAAGATACTCATATCTTTGATTTCTCAGGATAAATTTTATACGCAGGAAATAGCATTCTTTCTCATCTACCGGAACTCTTTTAATCTATTATAAAATATAATTCTCATCTTTGATTTCTCAGGATAAAATTTTATACGCAAGAAATAGTTTTCTTTCGGCAAGATCTGCTTTATAGGATGCAGCGTTCGTGTCTGGTTCCCCCCAGCACAGAAGAAACAAGCGACCCATTTGAGCATGTTAGACTTCCTATTTATTACTTCAAAACATTTAATTTATAAATTCTTCTATAATCATTCAGCATATAATGAATATAATTTATTTAATTTTTTTATTTTATTGTCAGCTAGTTGCAACCATCACGCATCAAAGCCACCTCTGTCCCCTGCCACTGACAGTTGAACCCATCATTTGGAACTATGATCACTGCCTGAGGTTATATCCAACTCCTCACACGGTACTCCCTTCAAATTTAAGGATGGATTAATTTCCGTGTTTACAGAATGAATATTGAACTTAAATTTTCCCTAGTATTAACCAGTTATGGTCTTTATTATGAATAATAGCCAACATTGTTAAAATTGCAACGCAGCATTGTATTGCGAGTAATTAATGTACTGTCCCAGGGTCCCGCTTGTTGATAGTTTAACACCTTTACCCCTTCAAATGAAAAAGTCTTCATCTTCAATCATTCATGAAAAGTTTTTGAATGCAATTTCTTAAAATGTTGGTTGTCATATGGAAAAAAAAACTAGTTTTTTTACAAATTCTCAGTACGGAAAGGTAGGACCAAGAAGCTGCCAGTAGGCCCAGTACCAGTTGGTTACACCACTATTGCTTACATTTTAGAGTACAAAATTGTGTCATCTTGAATTTTCTTTCAGAGTTAATGTGCTTTTTTGCATACTTTTCAGATAGTATTGGGAGATAGAAGCGAGCAGAAGGCATTCAAGTACACAGGAATAACATGCTTCAATCCAGGCTCATTCTCTAGGGACAGTACATTTGCCGCTTATCGACCCTGCACTAAAGATGTCGAGCTTTCTGGCCTGGAAAGTTAATTTACCAAACTTCATTATAGGATGACTAATTTTATGTGATAGGCTTTTACTTGGCATTGTGTCTTCTGTATTTCTTTATGCAACTTGTATCATTAGTCCTTTTATGTTGTACAAACATTTTGACTTGGCCTTTCGAAAAGGAAAAGTAAATGTAATTTTGTACAATCATGTATCAATTGTGTTGTGTTTTCTATTTTGTGCTCTATGTCATGTGATTTTCTTCATCTTGTAATTTAACTTTTTTTAACTGAATTTGCTGTTGGGTAGTTCTACCAACGACCTTACAAAAATTATGTAATCCTGTAGTCGTATTGATCAAGTTGGCTGTTTTTTCAAAACTTTTACCAGTCTTTTGTTATGTTCCAAATGATGCATACCTGCCACTTACCATCATGCCTAATAGTAGCAACGTATGTTATCCAACTAATACTGGTATTAAGGATTTCGAAATGCTTGTCAGGCTGCAGCCACTTGATTATAATACAACTATAGTAAAGGAACTTTATTATAAAACATGTATGACAATTCAAGGAAATTTTCCAAGATAAATCTTATTCTGCTATCTTTGACCTACGTACAGATACTTTCTGTAATTACCGGGAAAAGAAAAAACAAATATTACCTTCCACAAATTAACAACAAGCATCCCTCATTTACTTTTGATTCCCTTCCACAAATTACCTTAAGAAAAAACAAATATTACTAGTACAAACACTACTGGTTCGAACATTGCACACCTTTTTCTTCCTTTAGAGTTAAATTATTAACGCAACAGGACAGTGGACAGATGAAATGGAAAATAGAAATCTATAGAATACCAAAGTAAATTAACATGTCTAACTAAACAAACATACAATCGCTTAACTTTCTTCCTGCCAAACTAAATTATGATATTTTTATTCACTAAAGGCCCTCCTAATTACGTGCAATTATGAAACAAACCAATAACAGAATAACTGAGACGACACTGGCACAGACCAACAGAAAGCAGTTCTTGTCACCCTTACTCTTCATGGCAGTTGCTGCAACCAGATTTTCTGCACCTCCACTTACATAGTCTTTCGCGCAAGTGACATTCACCTCTATATCATTCAACTTCTCCTCTTGCGTCTCCACCATAACTGCCATATCAAGAAAAACTTGGTGCAACTTCACCAAACTCTTTCTGATGTCACTAACTGCCTTATCCCGCTCCGCCATCTCCAAATCCATCTGCCCTTTGGCAACACTCAAAATCTCCATTTTGTCACCATCAGACAACATCTTCTCAATCACCTCCTCAGTTGCCTCCTCTCCAGTGGTATTGAAATACCTCCTCTTAAGATTCTCTTTATGATCCGCAACGATTTCATCTCTTAGCATCTGAAACCCATTCATCAGTTCTCTCAACTTGCTTCGGACCCCATTAGTCACTGACAAGCGGGTCCGATCCACCATACTTCCTTCCGCAAAGTTTTTTGAGAGGTTTCGGTTGGTTATGTTGGACCTGTCAAGAAGTTGCAACCTTGCCTTGATGATTTTTGCATTACGAAGTATCAATGCCATGTCAGCATCCATGCGGTCTCGAGCTCCGCGTAGGAGCCGTGGTACATGTAGAGATTTCGACTCCTGGTGAAGCATAGTCAAATCTGAGAGGAGGCCATTGATTGTGTCGATTTCGGACTGGATTATGTTGATTTCTTCAAAAAATTCGGACAGGTTGGCCTCCTCTGCTGGTGTAGCAGTGTGGGCCCCATTAACTGCCTCGAGATCCGTGCTTGATTCATCTAGGGCTTGCTTCTTCAGCTCGGTATAGCTTAGGAAGGATTTGGTCATTAGGTTGTTCATCTTGGAAACTATCTGGGGAGAAGAATAAATAAAAAATGGTTATTATCAAAATTTAATGTACAACTTTCGAAACTTATCTGATTGAAGAATAATGTTGCAAGATTTCATGCAAGGGACTAGTTAAGTTAAAAGGTTCTTATGAAAAAGTTACCAGCACATACTGAAAGGACCAGAGCTTTGATCCATACATGAATTAGTGTATTTCACGCAAAAAAAAATTAAAATTTCTGAAATAAATTCCAAGGATAACCAAACAGGAGTGTTGTGTCATTGTGTGGGAAACAGATTTGGAGATGAAATTACATTAGCAACCAAGCTTTGGTACAGGAAGCAAAATTTTAACTTGAAAAGAAGATATATTTAAGAAAGCCTTACCTATTCAAGAAAAAACACACCAGTTACTTCGTTATAAAAAGTAAAGGTAAAGGAGGAATTCACAAACCTACGGATTTTATACAAGAAAAACAAGTTTTCATTATAAAGAACGTACCTTGGAGGAAAACAAATTAATGAAAAACTAAATCAAAATACATAGTTGGTTCTTGATATTGAACTGATGTCTGTGTTGCTTAATTGTTCTTATGAATTGAATATTTTATAATTATTATCTTGCTTGATTGTGAAAATCTCCTGTAAAATCCCAAGTAGGGAAATTTAGTCAGAAAAACCTTAACTAATCCAAAATATAGCAACGAATCAACAGAGAACATACATCTTGAAAATAATCTAAAATGAGAAAGAAAAAGAACTTGAAGATTTAGCAGTTCAATTCAAGGGACTAATTTGTCAGAAAGAGAGTAGTAAACTAGTAATGTTGTAAAGCTACCTCGTTGAAGAAGAACTGGAACCGTCTGAATTCAAGAATTCTTTCAAAAATTGAGAGAGGGAGTGAGAGAGCGAGAGGGAGAGAGAGGATTTAAACGGGCTGGTGTCACATGAGGAAAGAACTTAAATTGGTTTACGACTTGGCGTCGGTTCAGGACAACAAGAGAGCGGGCGAATTATTTTTGCAATATTTTAAATGGCGAAACTGCTCCAAAACCTGACACAATTATTTACGGACATCACCTTTTCCAAGCTCCTCTCTTGAAACGGTCTGCTATTGCAAACGTTTTTTTTTTTTTTTTTATTTACGTTAAATGTCGTTAGTGCTCCAAAATATGGGAAGCACTTGCAAAGTTCCTCGCTTTCTTCAGATTTGAATATCTTATCAACTTTTTTTTTTTTCTATTATTGAATTTTCTTAGCATGTTTTAATATGCTTCAATATCATCATGTAACGTGTTTAATTCATTTTTTTGCCTCACTTGAGACATTAATAATGATAGTTTCATCGTTTTCATAAAGCTTAATATCTTTTCATATATGTCTTTTTAATTATTATGATTTTAATATCTTCAGGATTTTTTTAACTTTTTTGGGATTTACCTACTTAATAATGAATATAGAATGAAAAAATCGAACGAATTATCTTACGAGTTTTTTGTTATTTCGAGAAAAACGCAAATTTATCTTATTTCATTAGAGCCGAAGCAACAAGTAGGAAATAACCAAAAAAGTCAAAATTAGTGAGTTTTTTTTTTATGTAATGTCATCAATTTTTCTTAATAGATGTCTTTATCATATAGTAGTTTCTTGTTATATTTTTGTTGCATTGGGTTATTAAACTTAAAAGATGAAATAATTTTTTATAGTGTAGGTACATCTTGATTTTTTGTGAACCTTTGGAATGGAAACTTGGCTGTGTGAAGCATTAGAATAACATAAACTATAAATTTATCCGTTAAAAGAAAATATTAATATGAGAAGAGAGAATTGCAGAAAGGAAAAAAAAATAAAAATAAAAACCACAATCTACGGTTGAGAAATACAGCAAATGAATTTTGATGTGTACTAGAAAAAAAAAATTATATATATTTGTGCTGGTGACGTGCATGGGTAAGGTAAGTGAAAAGAGAACGTAAGCTCTGCCAACCGAAATTTTTATTAATGCCTTAAAAAAAATAGCAAATCTGTCCTCTGTATATAAATATTTTTAAAAATAACATGACTGTCCCATTGATAGGGTTCACTCTCTATACCAAACCACCTCACAGTGAAGCGGTCAGCTATCAATACTAGACCGCCCCATGTTTGGGCGGTTTGGTATTTTTTTTTTTAAAACCAGGCCGCCCCTCACCCCTTTCTCCCAAATAGATCAAATCGACCCCCTCCCAAATCTCAAACCCTTGCTGCCAAACCGCTCCTCCCTTGTCCCCCTCCCCCGTCCCCCTCCCCTTCCCCTTTCGCGAGGCATTGGAGAAGCGAGGCGAGACGAGGCATTGGAGCCGAACTCCTCCCTATATGAAGCACGAATCGATTATTTCTGGGTAACCCGACACAACTCTTTTTATTTATATTTTGTGCCTTGTGTGGCATTGGAGCCGAGCTCCTCCTTGTTGAAATGTTGTTTTGTTGTGCGATTGGGTTGATTTAGGATTAGGATTTAGGGTTTAGGGTTTAGGGTTATTGGTTTGGTTACGTCGTACCGAGTCGTAGAAATTGGATTGTTAAATATCGTGTGCAGATTGTTGATTTTCCTGACGCAATTGAATTGCTTAGCATATACTGAAATTATTTATTTAATTTAGTTTGCAATAATAATTCTTATTAATTATTGTAAATTGTAAAAATATGTTACTTGAATTGAGAAAAGATTACTTGATAATTATTTGAATTTTTAAAATAGTTTTGTTAAAATAAAACAATTATTTGAATTTTTAAAACAATTTTCAAAGGCCACTAATTTCATATAATTATAATTTTAAATCATTTAATGTACGGTAATTTTTTTTTTAAAATCTCACTAATTTTTATAAATATGTTATGTGAAAATTATAAATATCATTAAAATTTTAAATCATTTAATGACTTAAAATTTAATAAATCAAAATTTAAAACTTTAATAACTCAAAATTTTGTTAAAACTTTAATAAAACCGTTGGATATGATCTAAAAACTTTAATAACTCAAAATTTAAAACTTAAAAGTCAAAATAAAACCGTTGGATATGATGTACATAATTTTATCTATGCACGTGTAAAAAATTATGACATTTCAATTTTGTTTTGGTTGTCATCAAGAGTTTGTAAAAAACATACTAATGTGGATAATTTCTAGACGTTGATTTTCAACTTATTGATTCAAATAAGAACAAAATCAAAATGTGATATACCCTCTTCTTTTTTAAAATGAGGAGGGTTCAAATGCTTTCATTTTTTGTGCCATAATTAAGTCTCCAGTCTAAAACTTAAATGTCAAAATAAAATTGTTAGGTATAATCTATATAATTTTCTCTATGCACATATAAAAAAAAAAAATATGATTTTGATTGTTATTAAGAGTTTAAACAGTTACATTGATGTGGATAATTTTTAGCATATTAAGTTATCATTTTTTGCCTATGCAAAGAAAATAATGTATTCCGGTATAAATTTAAAATTTTTATTATTAGAATATTAAAAAGTACAACATCCTTGAAAGGAGATAGGAGTAGGTCCGATGGGCATCGGACCTACATTTAGATTCAATTAGCTCTAGGACCGTACGATTAACATCAAGATCTATGTGCACGGAAATTGATACAGACTTGTACGGATTTTGATGCAGAGCACACGAATCTTGATGCAGATCGAATGGTCATCACACCCATCGAACCAAGGTAGGTCCGATGGGCATCGGACCTACTCTGACTCCCCTTGAAAGATGTCCCAATAGCACTATCACCCATAACATGTCACAAACAACCATCTTTTTAAAAAATATCACATAGCACCCACAACATGTCCCAATGGTACGACATCCTTGCAAACCAGCTTTTTCTAAAAGTATTACATAGTATTATTGCAACAACAACAAAAAAAAATACATGTCCCGAAATACATATCCTTGAAAGATAGACAACCGGCAAGCAAACTCCATTTCTTTTTTCTTTCTTTTTTACTTTGCACAAGCCAAAATGTACAACAAAATCCCTTTTATCACATGCTCTACCTGATGATGACAATAGCAATAAGTGAAAAAAATATAACAAGCCTCAGCTCCATATAGGCAAACCACCACACTGTAACTGCTATAGAAAACCTTTTTTGTCGACTCAGGTAATTATGCGGTGGTGGGACAGTATGGTCATGCATTTATACATGCAGTATACTTGCAGTGCCCTCTAATTGAGTACTCAATTGAAGTATTTTCCATTTATCTATTATTATTGGGCCGGTCTCGCTTCCGGTTGAGGGGTGCATTCTGTGGTGAAGACATCCTTCCTGGAGTGGTCTGCTGCATCTCTGTCCACACATTATGTAAGAATAATTAGTTGTGAATTTTAATTGAGTATCTTAGCTTTCTCTGTCTACAAATATAAATCTACTCTTTTGCTGATTATTCACCAAATTGCCATAAGAAAGGGTATAATGTCTCTTTTTATTTAGTTTGATCAGAAACACTAGTAAGAAATTTGCGATATTGTTAGTGTTGTTTCGAAGTACCAAGCCTGCAGAGTAGATTGCAAATCATAGGATGTGCAATTTGCAAATAAACAAATGTCGGTATAATCAGCAAAAAGCTCGCAAGTAAAATACCTCTTTGCCTTTCAAGCTCCTGGTCCAGTTCTTCTTTCCATTTAGCAAATTTCTGTGGGGAAGTAATCTCTTGCAAGATGTGGGTCCCCTCCACACTACACCTTGAACTACGCCGGCTGAAAATGCTGCCTGGGCTGACAACATTCCTTGAGGAACCTGATCGAAGAAGCATTGTTGGCAAGGCTGCACTGGAAATTTTGGTTGGGGTTGTAGGCGGAAGCTTTGAAGCATTTGTCGCGTTGCTGTTGCTGTCATTGCTTATGTTCTCCTTGCACATACTGCCGATTACTTGTGCATTGCTAGCATTCAGAGAGTTGTAGAACTCTTCGTATAAAGGTGTTTGAAGCTTCTTCAGTTCAAGTGCCTGATTGAATAAAAAATTATAATGACATCTACAAAGTCAACAATAAATGAGAGAATGGTACCAACTTAGGTGTTTGATGCAAGTGGTAGAGCTGTACATACCTTCTCATCAAGAAAAGCTCTAATCTTGGACTCGATGACCTCATCATCATCGTCACAAGCAGCATCGCTGGGGAAGGAGAATCCATTGGCACCACTGCAGTCAACTTTTGAGGTACTTCTATTAACACCATCATGGTCAGCTGTAAGGTCTCCCAGGTGTTGTGAGCTCAGTGTTCTCTGCTCGGGGCTTATGTCGAACTTACAAGGCCATTCGTCCAATGGCTCCGACATAGGATTGAAGCTCTATTGTAAGAAATATGGCAAACTTTATTAACCCAATGACCAAATATATTGATGAAGTCACAAACAACTCTAACCACCATAGAGTTGTCGAGTTCTATTACACAAATAAAATGCCTTTTGTTTTATATGTTTAATCAACTAATAGGAGCTATCTAGATTAAGCATGTCCAGTTTTCAAGCAAAGAGGATAGAGTTTTACATATAATTGTAATATTTCCTATTAGTTTATTTGGGAGAGGAATTCTACAATATTGACTTATACAGTGTTAAGTCTCGGAGTATAAAAGAGAGCCTTAAAGAGAAAAAGTAAGATCTAGTACCGAGCCAATCACAGGGAAATCATCACCATCATCAAGCCGGCACATATCATCATCATCATCATCATTACTGGTTTCCCATACTGGCCTTGCCGGTGAAACCTTATCAGTCTCTGTGATCGTGCCACTGCTTAATAATGTACAAAGATCAAAGAGTCCACCAAAAATGTAAGGTATCGATGGGTAATTAGGCAAAATATGATTACAATCCCATATAGTTGGAATAATATTAATACTGCTATAATTGCTAGACTTCAACAGATGTTTCAAGTGAAAGTTGGAACTATTGTATACAGTGAGGCGAGATAGATTTTGAGTTTCTATCATTTCTAAAATCAAGTTCAAACTTTGAAGGCATTATTGCCAGATATATATATATATATATATATATATATATAGAGAGAGAGAGAGAGAGAGTGGCTAATATCAAAACGTTTGCACCAAGGCCCTCGTGCAACCAAGTCGTTTTCGCATTTTCAAAGTCCAAACGGTCGATCTAAACCGTTAGATGTGATCTCTATATTAAATCTGCTTAGAGACCAAATTTTACATTTTTGGAATTTTTTTGCTATTTATTAAGCCACTTTGAAAATTGCTGATCACATGGTTCAGAATTTTGTTGCACTGTCTTTACTGTTCACCCGGATCAGCAATTTTCAAAGTGGCTTAATAAATAGTAAAAAAATTCCAAAAAATGTAAAATTTGGTCTCCAAGCAAATTTTAATATAGATTGAACATCTAACGGTTTGGATCGACTGCTTGGACTTTGAAAATCCGAAAACGACTTAGTTGCACGAGGGCCTTGGTGCAAACGTTTTGATATTAGCCACTCTCTCTCTCTACACACACACACACATCAAATAAATAAATAAATAATGAAATAATAATAAAGAAAAAGGGTTCTCACAAATTGCATGTCTGTGTTTTGTTTGTGCTTAGCACATTATTGCCGGATTCCTGTAGTGATAATAGCAGTCAACATACAGTAGAAAAACTTCTCCATATATATACCCACAGAATATTTTAATGCCAAAAAAGGGTGGAAATTTCTGATTGCAACTTAAGCTGGTAGTCAAACTGTTACACCCCCCCCCCCCCCCACACACGCGCGCGCGCACACACACCCCCCTTTCCAAATCAAGGCAATTAAATCTCATTGACCCTGAATATTTCAATTATTAGGATTCAATCCAAAATAATTTTGCCTCATTTAATCCAATTGCAAAATTAAGCCTCCCTCGATCCAGTTCTCTGCAATTTAGCATAAGCCTCAATATACCCTCAATTAACCAATTACAAGGCAAACAAAGAAGAAAGAATAAAAAACTAAAACCAAATAATGCTTTAATATTACTCAATTCAAGCTCACCTTGCTGCCTGCACGATTCAACTGATGGACATCTTCAAGTTCTCCCGTTACAAATGGATGCTGAGTGAAAACAAGAACATACTTTGTTGATTATGTACTTATAACAAAATTATCTGAATTATTAAGGTAAAAGATAGTCACACATGAAGTACCTGTAGTAAATCACTTGCAGTTGGGCGCAAGCCAGGTTCCCTGGCACCACAAAAAATAACTCAATTTAGAAGTAGTTATGACATTTCCTCTCTGATACTGTTTATTTTTTGAAATCTTTTTTTTTTTCAAAAAAGAAATTAGGCTTTCCTTGTGGCATCTATTTTGGTATACATAAAATAAAGAATAAGCAATTTATTTTTTGCTTTAAGCTTCTATTTGATTTTCCACAATATTTGTCCATGAGAATAAAATCTTCTTTAGTTTCAAATCCATGTAAAGTAATAAACCATAGGTCATTTAAAAAATAACAGGCAATGAGCAAGAAACCATACTCCTGCAAGCATTTGAGAAGAAAATCCTTCGCCTCTAAAGAGAGGTGCTCTGGTATTGGTGGGTGTGACTTTGTGGTCCCCACATGAAATAAAGCAGCAACCTGAAGTACATACAAGAAGATACAAAGGAGCTAAATTGAAACAAGGATCAAGGAGTTTTAACAGGAAATTATGATGTATTGCATATAAGCCACCATTTTTTAAGATTATTCCAGAGCATCCTCAGACAACTCTTACTTGTGTTAGTAAGCCTCAATTCTGTTCTGTTTTCCTTAAATTAACCCTTAGCTTTGTTATTAGGCACAGATGGCCTTAAATGCAGTCTGAATGTCTCAGCAGTCAGTATATCATAAAACTTTGTCTCAGTTTACATTCAGAATTCAATTCACACTTAAGCACAGAAAATGCATACCAAACTAGGTTAATTAAAATACTGATTCATCAACAGTATACCCATGGGAATAATCTAGGTTTTTGTGCTGTGAAAACAAAAAATAATGAGCTTACCTCTTGATACTGGCTGCTCCATGGTGGCTTACCAGTAGCCATCTCAATTACCGTGCAACCCACACTCCAGATGTCAGCCGGGCTAATTTAAATTTGCAATTTATTAGAAGCATAAAAAAGCAAGGCGACAATTAGCAGAAAATAAGATATTTAAGATACAAACGTTTGTTCCTAGGCCATGGAACAAACGGTTTGGTTCTCCGATTTCCGAAGTCCAAACAGTCGATCCAAACCGTTAAATATTCAATCTATATTAAAATCAGCTTGGAGACCAAATTTTACATTTTTTGGAATTTTTTACTATTTATTAAGATGGTTTGAAAATCGCTGGTTTCCAATGGTGCAGAATTTTAATAAAATCAGTGATTTTCAAACCATCAATAAATAGTAAAAAAATTCAAAAAAATGTAAAATTTGGTCTCCAAGCTGATTTTAATATAGATTGAATATCTAACGGTTTGGATCGACTATTTGGACTTCGAAAATCGGAGAACCAAACCGTTTGTTCCATGGCCTAGGAACAAACGTTTGTATCTTAGCCAACCTCTATATATATATATATATATAATATACATGTCCGACTTAATCAGGTGCTAACAATATGGGTCTAGTTAAAAGTATGATTGACCAACATATGGGCCTAAAAATGCTTTTAGGGTGTCATGCTGCTAGAAATTTAGTTCCCAAATTCCCCATAATTCATTTTTCGTTTATTTTTTTTTAGCCGAGTTTGATTGGTGCTCAAAAAAGTTCTGGTAAAAGAGTAATAAAGCACCTATTAAGCTTTATACTCTACCCGTAAGTTCAGGGGGATACAAAGGAAATATCTTCATGCTCCATTGCTAAATTTAAAAGAGAAAAAGTTATAACTGAAGAAAAAAAAGGAGATATGAGAATCTTACAAGCTATAGCCGGTCTGTACAATAACTTCAGGGGCCATCCAGTATGGCGTACCTTTCATTGACTTGGCAGCTGTCATCGTTGCCTAAAATTCATAATGCTTTGGTATAAATAGAAGAAAAAAACAAGGAGGCGTAGTTTTGGAATATCTTAAAAAATCAGGAAGGAATGATATAAATATTGTGGTTTGTGAGAGCATGAATTATTGTTTTAGAGAACATTGCCATTTTAAAATTTTGCAGCTCAGCAAATTGAAAAATCAAACCTTTAAACAATAACTGCAGAATCTAAAATCTCAAATATTTGCAAATATTTACCAGCTTAGCAACTTGCTTAGAAGCCCCAAAATCAGCAAGCTTGATACATCCTTTATTATCCACAAGAATGTTTGCCCCCTGAATTGAAAGACAACAAAATAATGTGAGAAAACTTCTGCCAACAGCAAGATGAAGTAGTAATCATACAAATTGATAAGGTATGAGTTATGCCTTTATGTCTCTGTGAATAATTTTGTTCTGATGGAGGTAATCAAGCCCTTGCAATAGTTGCTTTGTGTACATTCTTATAACCTATTTTGATAAATAAAACACAAGAAGAAGAAGGTAAATTAAATTTTGACATCTTTTCATTCAAAGACCAAAGTCTTTAACAAAATTAAATGATACCCACAGCTTCAGGGAAAGATCCAAATTTGCTTAGCAAAGATGAAATGGATCCACCGGGAACAAACTCCAATAGGATATTCAATGTGTTTTCTTCTCTGACAGTATCCAAGTATCTCTGTTGCAAAAAAGGAAAAGGAAAAAATGCTCAGAAATAAATATTACAATTTCACAATCAAGAAATAATGCAATAATTGAGTAATAAGCCACTTCGCTTACAACAATGTTTGGATGCGAAAGGTTTTTCAGAAGCTTCACTTCTTCCTCCAGTTCCCTTATATCAGCCTATACAGAGAAAATACAAAAACCTCACAATAACACAAATGATAGCACGCAGAAATGACCTCTAATTTTGAAATAGAAAAAGAAACTTACTTGGGCTTTCGCTTTGGAAGCGTTGCTCGTCCCAATCAAAACCTAGATAAAAGAAGTCAAATCAAGTCTTCAAAATCAAGAATAAAAAATAAATTGACGCCCCAAACCATACTCTAACCCAATCCCCAATCCAGATCCCAAATAAGCATCCTAACCTGTTTCACGGCAAGTAATTCTCCAGAATCAAGATTCATCCCCATGAAAACCTGGCCAAATGCTCCACATCCAATCATTTCTCCTTTTCTCCACCGGATTCGAGGTGGCGCCTCCTCCTTCATAGGTGTGGCTGAGATCGTAGCCGCCATGGTTAGCCGCCTTAACGGGCTTTTGGGTACAAACCCCAAACCCAACCCAACCCGTGATTTGCGGATGCATGAACCAATCCGATCGACAATACTGGTGTTAGGACGATCATCAGAGCTAGGGTTTGGTTGAAAGACGAGGGAATGGCGCACCGATCCGAAGAGATCTTGCACAGATCCGAACAGGCTTCCTTCTTCTTTCATCACCCAAATCTAGGGTTTTAAGTGTTTCTATTGTTGCTTTGTGGCACGCGATCTAGCAGAGAGGAAGTAGTTTT
Source organism: Carex kokanica (assembly GCA_025461125.1). Taxonomy (NCBI): domain Eukaryota; kingdom Viridiplantae; phylum Streptophyta; class Magnoliopsida; order Poales; family Cyperaceae; genus Carex; species Carex kokanica. The sequence goes on from JAJGRX010000376.1 coordinate 1,205,049, forward strand.
CTTAACCTTTTCCTGATTTTCTCACGGTCACAGGGTAAGGAGAGTGGAGACTGGAGAAGGGGCGATTGATTCTTGTTTTGGGTTTTGAATTTGTGGGTGTGTGTGACGAAAATGCCCCCGACGACCGTTGGAGAGATGGGAAGGTTCTATTTTCTAATCGAGTGGAGCCGGTGGGGTGTAGGTGTACTAAATAAATAAAATAAATTAAAAAAATAATGACTGATCTGGCCACTTAAGTGGAGTTCGTATCCTCTGCATTAACTCAAAAAAGAATCTTTTGAGTTAATGTATATGGACCATCCGATTTGTTTTAAGATTCGTGCGGATTAGATCTACACTAATATTAAAGGGTTCCTAAATTATAGGCTGTGACCGGATTGACTCCGTTTAAAATCAGACGGCCGATATACGTTAACTCAAAAGATGCTCTTTTGAGTTAACGCAGACGATGCGGACTCACTTAAGTGGGTTTGACGCTCCTCGATTGGGAATGTTTGGACTTAAACATCCAGTTTTATTTTCTCCATTCCCTTAGAACAGGAGAGCTTCTTTGTTCTTTACCTCAATCACTAAATAAAAAAAGGCTTAATAATATTATTATTCAGTTGATAGGCTTCATTATTTAATTTGTATGTTTAATTTGAATAGAAAGTGCTTAACCGGAAAAATAAACAACGAAAAGGCTGGAAAACAAAAATAAAATTAACAACAATGAGCATTAAACCGGTTTCGATCGAATCAAATGATAAACATATTTTATTATTCAATTTAATAGTATTAATATACATTTTTATAGATGTTATTTTTAAACTTATTTAAATTTATCATGAACAGGTCCAGTTCAACAACAAATGAAGATAACGTCTAATTTTTTTTTTTAATCATTTTTATCTTAGTAGTTGTGTGCATGACTGCATGGGCGGAGATAGTAAAGAGGTATCAATTGATCTCCATTTTCTTTTTAATTTTGCACTTAAATATAATATTTATGTAGTTTAGAATAAAATATTATAGGTACTGTAAAAGTAATTCTCATATTTTTATTTTGAAAATTTTACATAATTTATTCTCAATGTGTGTTTGACTCCCATAATCTGATAATTTGGCTCTGTCTCTAGTTATGTGTACTAACAAATTACTATCAAGTAAAGCTAGTATGTACTTAAGTTTAAGGCAGTTGATGAGTTTAGTTTTAAATTTTTTTAATTAACTTAAACAATGAATCTAAATTGTTGAAACTAATTTACTAATAAGTAATATATTTTATGAGGAGGGCTCCAATGCCTTATTACTTACATGCCCCAATTATATACCATATTCTTATCTCCAATTTCAAAGTTCAAACAGACGATCTGAACCGTTCAATATGATATCCATATTAAAATGTGCTTGGAGACCAAATTTTATATTTTTTTTGAATTTTTTTACTATTTTTTAATATAGGTACAAAATCACTTCTTTTTTTCAGAAAATTTTGGACAATCTAAAAACAATGATTTTTGTATCTATTTTAAAAGATAGTAAATTTTTGCAAAAAATATAAAATTTGATTTCCAAGCACATTTTAATATGGATATAATATTGAGTGGTTCAGATTGTCTCTTTAAACTTTGAAATTGAAGATAAAGACGTAGAATATGATTTGAACATGAAAACAATGGGACATTAGAGCCCTCCTCTATATTTATATACTAAATTTATTAATATTTGCTTACGGGTTTTTATCAAAAAGATAATAATAATAATTATTTTTTTATTAATAATTTTATTTACCGTGAAGTACAGGTGATTTGGTAAAAAGCGTAGGCCGCAGGGACATGTACTCGTGAATGGAATTTACAACTATCAACCGAAACCTTGACCGAAGTAAATACTGAAATAAATATAAAATTTGGATAGTGCTACCACTGGCTTCTCGTGCTTTGAAGTTGCCATAATCATTGGTGTAATTACAAAATCTGTACTTTTTTTTTAATGTTTAACATTTTCTGTGTTACAAGGGACACACATACAAAGTGTGTAATTTCTGAGATTTTGTTTAGAAGATCAAGATATAAAAACATAGACACGTAATAGTTTTTTTTTTTTTTTTCTGCACTGAAGTTAGGGTGTTTTTTCTTTGTTTGATTATTGATCTTGTACAAAATATTCTATAATCAGGGGCGGAGCCAGACTTTTGAACTATGAGGGTAAAAAATATATGGAGGTCAATCATATACAATTTTTCTATGAAAAATGAGAGTCAATTTTATAATATCAAGCCATTTCATTCTAAATTATATAGAAAATCATATCTAAATACAAAAAATTTAAAAAAAAATGGGGGTCAATTAACTCCCATTTCGCCTCCGCTCTATAACCATGTTCGGCTAGTACGAGATAATACGGAATAAATTATATGAGCATGCGATCTTAGAATTCAATTTTAAAAATCACGTCGGAATATATACGTAAATGAATGGTTCGATTGTATTGTAAGAATTATCATAGAAAATTATAGATTATAGATTGTATGTTATGTTATATCTACATTCTTCTAGTGGTATTGCTATTGTCAATAATATTGTATATATAATTTTTTGAAAAGGAAGATGGAGGTCAAGTCTTTAAATTTCATACTCTTTAAATTTCATACTCTTGTTATTACAATAAATAAAAACTCTCATTTGAATTTTGAATCCATTATCTCACACATCAGAGACCATGTGTCTTTGCCACTAGACTAAAACCTAGTTTTTATATTATATATTACTTAAGATTAAAAAAAAAATTATTTTGATTGACTATATCTCTATCAATATATTTATACCTTTATTAAAATTTGTTGAAATATTACTGGGCTAAATATATAACTTCATTCAACTCTTTTTAAATAAAATTTATATGCTGCTATATAGTGAGGTGACACAAAAGATTACTGCCCTTGGTGTGTGGGAAAAAAAAATTGAGGTTCAAAACTTCAAATGAATTTTAAATTTCTCATGAAAATTATGACGTGGCACGGATAAAGTAACCAAATTTTTTTCTTATGATAGTTAATCGAACACCATTTTGGAATTAAATCCCATTGAATTTTCATTGAATTCCGAACATGTCCTAAAATTTATAAAATTTTCTTTTTTCATGCATTGCTCTTGACATGGAACAAAAGCAACAGGACAGTTTATTGTTTGACATTCAGACTTTTCGAATACTAAAATGAAATGGTTCTGAAAAAGTATTGCACCACAAATATTAATTTTTTTTTTACGAAAGTCTGATTCTGGACGTCGCAATTATTTCACTTGTTGAGTCAAACCGCAAGTACTTTTTTAGCCCTATCAAGTGCCTAAATTTATTCAGATTGTTCAATAAACATAATTTGTTTTCTTGATTCGATTCTTCTTAAATTTTCTTGAAACCATTTAATTAGGTCTTTTTGTAGTTAATATATGTAAACTAATTAACAATTATAAGCAAGTGAACCCAGGTTGTTTCTTATCAGCAGAAATGTTATTACAAAAAACATTCTCCACAAGAATAGGGGGGCAAAACACAAAACAAGGCTAATAAACGCGGCACAAAGTACAGATCGATTTCTGAAGGCTGTACAGGCTTATACGGAATGCACCAGGTACAAATAACTAACTAACAAAAATAACATGAGAGAAAAGTACACATGTTCTCCAGTGCTTCCAGTTCTCCATTCAGAAATTGGTGTTAATGTTTCATTAGATGTAAGGGCAGAGATAGACTTTCCAACTTATAAAAGTCAAACTCATAATAAAAGTCAATCATATGAAATTTTCATAACAAATATGAGAAATAATTTTACAATACTTATAACATTTTACTTTAAACTATACAATAAAATCACTATATCTTTAAAATAAATGAGAGTCAGTTGATCTCATTCACTCAAGAATCCAAGACGAATCCGCTCCTGAGTAAGCGACACATGCACGTCTGATGTGGACTGCTTCATGGAATTCAGATCCATGCAAAACCTGACTATGTAGATTGAGATCTGAATCTAGGTCCGGCTGTCAGGTACTTTAGGGAGAGGCACTCCCACTCCATATGCGTTGAGTGCTTTTCTAAATGATTTCGCGGCGTTGTTCTCTGTTTTGTTTTCAATGCAGCTTGTATTGCATAGATTTCTTTTAACCCAGTAACCATCAGATACAACTCGCAATATAGAAGTTCATACAATTACTGCTATGAGAAAAAGAACAGGAAAAAGTTGGTCGCTACGAACCGACGGATTCAAGTCGTGCACAATCTTGACAAGATCTAGTGGTTTAGAAGCAAAGACGAGAAGTGTCCATGTCGTCCTTGGCTGTTCCCCAGCGTTAATAAGGGGAATAATTTTATCGTTAACTAATCAGAGGCATCATCATTCATAAGAAAATAGTTCTTAAAATTTAAACTAATTAGAGAGGTCCGACTAAATTAGTATACAATTTTAGGGAATTAACTGTACCAAGGCTTCAAGGCCTTCGGACTGCCAATAAGAGAATGACAAATATAATTCACTTGAAAACATAAAAGTTAATACTATAAACTAAAATTGGCCCGTTTAAATCAAATCGGACTGAACAAAATTAATGGCAACAGGCTGTCATTGACTTTTAACGACAACATACGCAAACTCTTATTGGCCAATAGCTAAAATAAAACGAGGTCGCACAAAAATTGAAAACAAGTTATACAGGGACGGAGGTAAAAAATTGTTCAGCAGGAGTCAGCAATAAATAGACCGAGATTTTTATTTTTACCCCAAAAAAAATATATTTTAATATAATTATCCAAATTTTTGAAAAATTTAAATTTATACCCAAACCGTAAGAAAAATTTACGGTTTGAATTCGGAATTCAAACCGTAAAATTTTCTTACGGTTTGAATTCTTAATTCAAACCGTAAATTTTTCTTACGGTTTGAATTAAGAATTCAAACCGTAAATTTTTCTTACGGTTTGAACTCTTTCTTTTTTTTTTTTTTTTTTTAAGAGAAAAATAGCTAAAATGCTGAAATGAAATATAACACAAAAAAATCGAATTGTTTTTTAAAATATTTGTTAGAAAATACGCTACGAACAAAGCCGATTTTGTGCTAAAATATGTTAAATTACATAATTATGCCAAAAGACATGACGTCTGTTTAAATACAAACCCTAAAACAGAAAATATATATACAAGATACATCAAAGACCCTAAAAACTCTAAAATTATAAAGAAATGTTCAAAAGTCCATGAAGGAAGACTCGGATCGCGAATCTGAGCCCGCAAATGGGCGAAACGGATCATAGATGGGTTTTCGAATCGGGTTTTGGGTTGTGAAGTTCCTGTCAAAATTTCAGCCCGACTCCGACGGACGGATCAAAAGTTACGCTCCTTTTAGTAAATTTATGAAAGATGCCAGAAAATCGGCCCAATTCATACGTAATTTAGCGTAATTTACCGTATTTTAGCATAATCTACATAATTATTGTAATTTCAGCATTTTAGTAAATTTACCGTATTTTAGCATAATTATGTAATTTACCGTATTTTAGCACAAAATCAGCTCTGTTCGTAGCGTATTTTCTAACAAATATTTTAAAAAACAATTCGATTTTTTTTGTGTTATATTTCATTTCAGCATTTTAGCTATTTTTCTCTTAAAAAAAAAGAAAAAAAAAAAAAGAAAGAGTTCAAACCGTAAGAAAAATTTACGGTTTGAATTCTTAATTCAAACCGTAAGAAAAATTTACGGTTTGAATTAAGAATTCAAACCGTAAGAAAATTTTACGGTTTGAATTCCGAATTCAAACCGTAAATTTTTCTTACGGTTTGGGTATAAATTTAAATTTTTCAAAAATTTGGATAATTATATTAAAATATTTTTTTTTTGGGGTAAAAATAAAAATCTCGGATAAATAGATGTATATTTTATATCATAAAGCTAATTTCGCTCTATTAATTTTCAAAATGCTGGAGAAAGTAATAGTGAGCAGTTTTATAAAAATATAAAAGTTAATTTTGAATTATTGTTTATAACTTCTACTTAAGAAAATAAAATATCATATACATTGGTTCGATTTTGTAAAAAAAATGAAGGTGAATTGACTCCTTCAATTTATATTAATTATTTATCATGGACAAGTTCAATTTAATGGCACTGATGATGACAATCGTGAAGGTAGCGCTTGAACATTCGAAATCTGACATCTAAGTATTTTTTTTTTTAAGTTTGCTCAGGGAAGAAAAAATATTAAAAGATATATTTTATGAGGAGGGATCTGCATAAAATTAACAAGTCATGTATTTGCTTAATTTCAAAAGAAAAATAGGGTCACTGTGATTAAGAAATTTAGACATATTAGCTTAGTCAATTGTAATTTTAAGATGTTGTCTAAGTTACTTATTATGTATGTTTGGTTGCAATATTAGAATAGCTAGAATAACAAAATTGGCGTTTGTCTTATTAGAATAGCTTGTTTCAACTTTTTGTGAGAATAACTTGTTCTAATAAGACAAACAAGTTTGGTTCCCTGTTCTAGCTTTCTAACCCAACCAAACACCGAATAATTTGTTCCGAATAGCTTGTTCTCAAGAATAACCTGTTCTCAATCCAACCAAACATACCCTAGAGAAGGTCATGCCCAGACTTATAGATAGCAGTCAGGCAGTTTTCCTTAAAAATAGATACATTTTAGATAATATGATAGTTAGTCAGAAGATCATTCACTCTTGCCAATCTAATCAACAACCAGGGGTAGTAATCCAAATGGGTTTTGAGAAAGCATATGATAAAATCCACTGGACTATTTGTTGGAAGTTCTACACATTAGAAACTTTGGTAAAAAATGGATACAATAGATTACTCACTGGCAGTACAGTTCCCAATCATGTTTGACAATTAATGGAGAAATGATTGATTATGTCTACTGTAAAAAGGGTTTACTGCAAAGGGACCCACTTTCTCCTTTCATGTATATTTTAGCTACTGATACCTTAAGTAAAATATTAAATAAAGGGAGGAGGGCTCAAGTTATTCAAGGGTTAGGTCTAGCTTGTGTAGAAAATACAGCCCTTAAAAATTGTCACTATACAGATGACACTATTCTCTTCCTGGCTGCCCAAGAAGAGAATATTGAATCAACATGGTGGGCAATGATGACCTTTAAAGTCCTCCCTGGCATTAAGATGAATTATGATAAAATTAAGATGTATCCTTTAAATCTTGATCCTAAGGACTCCAATTTTAATCAATTGTTTAGATGCCAGCTGGGAGAATTCCCCATTAAATACTTAGGACTACTTTCACATAATAAGAAACTTGCAGTAAGTGATTGGAACTTCTTAGTGGATAAAATAGAAGCTAGACTACTAAGTTGGCAAAGCCAACAACTATCCATATGAGGTAGGATTACACTATTAAATTCAGTATTATCTGTTGTCCCATTTTATGCATTGTCAGTTTATAAAATATTTATTACAGTACTTAAGGAAATTAGATAAGATTAGAAGAATATTTCTATGGCAAGGGACAGAAAAAAGAGGAAATATGCACTAGTGCTTTGGGAAAATATTTGTATTGTTGAACAGTTTGGAGGCATGGGGGTTTTGGACCTCAAAGAGATGAATATTGCTTTATTGTTAAAATGATGATGGAGATTTAAAAATGTTGAATACACTAGCACATGGAAAGACATGATTATTTACAAATACATTGACTATAATACTCCTTACTCTTCGTTCTGGCAGGCTATAACTAGCTTAGAAAATATTGGATCTATTAGTGTAATGTATGAACCAGGAAACCAATCACAGCTTAAATTTTGGAATGGTATCTGGTATATGAACTGTACCTTAGCAACCATATACCCTTTGTAGTAATAAAAATATTCTATTGAGGGAAGTAATTCAATTACAAGGAATGAGGGTTCAATTTAGAAGAACATTGGAATGACATAATCTCATAAAATGGACTGAAATTCTTCACATCATTAGTACCACCTCTTTCACAACTAACTATGACAAATTAATTTGGCGATGGGATCACATAGGGAAGTTTAATACTCATTATTTATATCAATTTTTAAACTTTAGAGGGGTTTTGCTTCTTATACCAGTAATGCTCTGGTGGACATTACTAGTACATCCAAAGAAAAGGGTCTTTATGTGGTTGGCTTCACAAAACACAATACTTACAAAAGATAATCTTGCTATTAGAGGGTGGGATGGGGACCAAACATGTCAGTTCTGCCAGAATTCTGAAACCGTTACACATCTATTTCTCACATGTACCCTGGCACAACAGGTTTGGTTCTGACTTGGTAAAAGTTAGGACTACACGCACAACTGGCATCAATTTGAAGATATCATTCATTTTGCCTTACAATTACCTCTAACAGAAAATAGGATTTTTACTGGTGCTTTGTGTTGTTTGCTGAACACTTTGGAAACATAGGAATGATAGATGTTTTAATAATTGCTCAGTTAAATCAGCTAGGGTTCTTATATTTCTGATTAAATCTTTGCTCTGTTATTGGGCAGGTAATATCAAGGAGGAAGTGCAGATGGTAGTGGAAGACTTGATGCCAGTGATTAAGGATGCCATTTCACTGGACCAGTACATGCCTATAGATGTTGTGGTTTATCAACCATGCACCATAGTCTACCCAGCATCATAGTAACAAATGAATAATTCGGGTTCGGTTCGGCAGGGTCAAAAATTCGTGATTCGGGAATAATTCGGGTATAATTCGGGAATAATTCGGAATTATAATACGAGACCTCAGTGCATATTTAATTCATTACTGATAATTTTACTATACGATATATTGCTTATATTTGTCATAGAAGATCAACATAGTAAAAAATAATATAAAATAAAAAATGTACTCAAACCTCACAGAGTGCGTATCCTCTGAGATATCTCAAATTTTGCGTGACGTGTCCGGTGCCTATTTGGGGATAGCGCATGGGGTAGTATTATTTGTGCTTTGAGATTCGTGCATAACTATTTGAATGGTTGTGATTTTCCTGAAAAACACTCAAAAGTTGAGATATCTCAGAGGATGTGAATTCAACCTCACATGGGTGCATGGGAAAACGCGTTCTCAAGTGTCACGTGGTGCTCAAGCATCACCTTTAATTTGAAAAATTTACTGTGCTTAGGGAAACGCGAGAATTCAAAAAAATTTGCCGAATAAAATTTGAGAAAAACGCGTATTATTCGTAAAATTCGTAAAATTCGCATTTTATTCGCATTTTATTCGGTCAAAGATTCGGTCAACGAATAATACGCTATTCGGTTCGGAAACACCCCAAAAACGTTTTATTCGCGAATAAAACACGTATCTTGTCACTATGCCCAGCATCAGTGAAGACTCACATAGGAGAATTTTGTATCTAGCTCATATCCTCAATCCCATGTTGTGTGACTTAGTTATTACTACATTAGTTGTTATTGCTCATATCCTCAATCCCATTTTGTATCTATCCTCATATCCTCAAGCTTGATACATTGCTTGGTTGTTATGTTTACTTTGTTGTTTTGATACTATTTTGAACACCAGTATAGGTGCTACCAAAGTATGATACTTTGGTTGAACTGGTTCTGTAATTAATGGTTTCATTTTAATGGAACGGGCTTTTGCCTCTTTTAAATATAAAAAAAATTATGAGGGTTCCAATACCTCATCATGCCTCACATTTTATATCTTTGTTTTCAAAGTTCAAATTGTACGATCCGAACTGCTCAAAAAGATATCCATATTATAATGTGCTTGGAAACCAAATTTTATAATTTTTGAAAATTTTATATTATTTTTATAGATAGGTACAAAATTACTGTTTTTGAATAGTCCAAAAATAGTGATTTCGTACCTATCTTAAAAATAATAATTTTTTTCCGAAAATTATAAAATTTCATCTCCAAGCATATTTTAGTATGGATATCATGTTGAGCAGTTTCGATCGACAGTTAGATTTTGAAAATAAAAATATATAATATTAAGTATAATGAAATATGAAAAGCACGAGGTACATTGGAACCTCATATTTTATTGAGCCCACTAAATTTACAGCGCATCTAGTTATTAGGATTTCATCGTAAAGAGATTAAGTACAAGACGTCTAGCTGGAGAAGGAACTTCCGGCAATCATAATTTAATTGATTTGTTTTCTTCACATCAAGCTTGCAATCTCTCGCAAAGAATGTCTGTTTTGATCACTGATAGGGATATATATAAGATAGATCATTGATTATAAGATGGAAGGAATTCTCTCCATTAATTAAATGTACAAGACCTATCGATGGAGAGACTTTTCAATAATGTTAATTTAATTGATTATTTTCTTCACATCACATGAGCACCCTCTACCAAGGGAACCTTCATGCCTGCACTCCGAAGTATCCCATGTTGAAAAATAGTTTTGCAAGTTCTTTTGATTTTAGCCATGATACTTAGAAGTTGGTTCCAGTAAGATTTTGGCATTTTATTACCTGTATTTTTGTTTTTGGTAAATGTACAATTAGTTATAATCCTAATAAATTTTTTCTTTGTTTAATTAATATTTTTCATTGTGGGAATTGAGCTGATCAGTAATAAAGATGCAAACACTAATGGAAAAGGACTCGTAGATTTGTGAAATATTTTGAAGTTCCAGGACATTGGATATAATTAAGGGGTCCTATGTCTATTTTTTTTCAAATAATTTTTTTTATTGAGGATTGTTGCTTATTAAAACTTTTCATTCAAATGTTTGAAAAAAGCTAGCATGCTACCTATAGCATAGTGACATACCGTGTTATCTCTCAATAACCTATTGAATATATTTCAAACGATGAATCCAAACTGTTGAAACCGATCTATTTCACAAGTTTCAAACGATGAATCCAAACTGTTGAAACCAATTTATTTCACGAGTGATGCATTTACATATAAAATTAATAATTTTTTGCGTATAAATTCAAGGGTAAAAAAATAATGAAAAATGAATGTATTAAAATTAACTTATAAATGTTCATTTTTTTTACTACTTAAGACTTTATACTAAATGAATTTAAAAATTTATTATCTTTGTATTTAAATGCATCATTCGTGAAGAAGATCGGTTTCAACGGTTTGGATTTGTCGTGGAATCATATCCAATAGATTTTTTAAGGGTATAACAACATGTACTATGTATGCTACATGTAGCATGCTAGCGTTACTCAAGATGTTTATGAAAATTTGTGTTAAAGAAAGACATTGAAAACTCAAGATATCATGAAAACTTAAACATCACATCTCGTCGCTACAAGGTGCAAGCCATAAAATATTTCTGATATAAATCATAATAAATCCAATAAGAGACATATAGCCAAGTAAAATTTATGTCATAATTCCAAGCAATTAAAGCTGGAATTTAAAGCACCCTTTCTTCAAGACAAGCAAATCAAAGAAATACAAGAGTAAATAAACCCAATACGCACACATTCAGATAATCATCTCAAAAATAAAATTTAAGCTGCCTTCACTACTGTGACCGGGCAGGACGCATGGAGGACAACATAGTTGCTAACACTTCCTAGCAACACCCTACAATTACACATTCAAAAGCATTATATTAGCAGAGAAAAAAGGAAAGACAGTTCAGTTCTTCACACAATTAAAAATTAAAATGTTGCATCTAAATCAAATAAATGATTTTTTTTGTGCGTTGCGTCAAAATATGTTAGAGACTTCTTTTGCAAAGTTGTTGCGAACCTTGAAGCACTCGAACAAAAAAAAAAAAAAAAAACGAAGTCTCAGTGCTTTACATCAAAAAGGGTTGTCAAAAGTTTCTTGAAGCTTATCACTGTCACTTAAATAGCCTTCTTCTGATGATCAGTTTGCGCATTTGTGGCTCGTAAATGACGAAAGCAATCCCACTTGATTTAAGAGCTTTTAGCTATTTATATTAATTTTTTTAGTCATTATTTGAAAAATCATTTAATATAAATTTTGGGAAAAGACCCTGCATTGTTCTTCAACCGGCAAAAAGTTCATCTTTTAGCATGATAAACCGGCCTAACGTTGCAACATTAACTTACTTTTAGCATATCCATAATACTTTCATGAATAAATGCATCATGAAGCACTTGTAATTGAAGAGTAACTGTATATATAATGAAAGTATTGGGAATTCCTTTTGTAAGGTGCTTAATTAAGGACTTCTTTGTGTAATTCCAAAAAACAAATTTAAGTAAAGTGCTAAAATTGATAATTTTGAAGAAATGTTAATAGTGAAGTTAAACCTTTTCATGGGTCCTAAACCCCGACTTCCGACGACAAGTGAGGTCAGCTTCAAATCGTTCACAGCATCACATAGCTTCTCCCGAGCATCGCCCCAGTAAATCTTCGACACAATTGTTACCTGTTTGCAATAATCATATAATTGTAAAACTTAATTATTTAAATTAATGCTGGCATTAACTTGAAAGAAACTAATTAATTAATGAATTCATCTTTAATTGTTATTTTAATAAATGAAGCCTGAATATATGTATCAGTAAAAGAAGAAAAAAGGAGGTCTGATCAAAGAAACCTCTTTTGTTCTGGATGCAGCGTCTAGGACAGCTAGAATATTGGCATCTGGTTCAAAACCATACTGCACCTGCCAGTGCATATCTTGAAACTCCTTAAGAGGAATCAAAGCTGCATTGACAATTGACACAAACAAGATAAGATGTATTTACTGAGAAGTGATAACTATTTGCAAATACCCAACAAAATTAGTTAAAAAAACGAGTACATTTATACCATATAATAGGTTGTTATTAGAAGTATATACTGGCTCATGTCAGATTTCTGTCTGCTTTAAATTTATTGAACAAATGGAGCAAAATTATGGATTATTGGTATGATTCCGTCATGCAGTTCTGCTTTGGTCTGACTCTGATAAGCAAATGGATTGTTTTAAATCTAAATAATGGAGTCAAAATGAAAGCTCCGAGATCATTTCTGGTGTGAAATCTCTCTATATATACTGATAAACATGAAATTAATATATTCTTAACAAGAGTTAATCCATAAAAAAAAAAGTATATGTGCACCAACGTGATCCCTCTTCCTCCCATAGCTGCTTTTGAGCGCTATGACCCGCATGTGGCTGTGTATGAATCAAGACGATGTGATCGCCGGCCCTTGCGATGTTTTCCATAGTCCATTTCAGAGCTGTTTTGCTACTCGGCGAGTAGTCCATGCCGATACCGATTGTGCGATGCTCGCTCATTTTTTTCTCTTAGAATTTTCTCTGCTTTTCTTTCTTTTTTCCTTGTAGGTTGTATATGATGGGAAGGGTTGAAGGAAGAAGGATGACTTTTAAAGGCGGATGGAAAGACGCTCAAGAAAGATTCAGTGAATGTCATGACAAGCTGCACCAATTTATTTATTAATTATCATATATATTTAATGTTGGCCGCAATATTTTGGTTCCTTTTATGCAAATACCCCTAATGATAATATGTTATATTAAAAGATTCAGTGAATGTCATGACAAGCTGCACCAATTTATTTATTAATTATCATATATATTTAATGTTGGCCGCAATATTTTGGTTCCTTTTATGCAAATACCCCTAATGATAATATGTTATATTAAATTAATCCCTGTCATTTGAACCTTGCTATTTGTGCATCAACCCAGAAGTTTGTTCAACCAGGTACTGTACTGCAAAATAAAATTCCAAAAGGGGAACAGTAATAAGAAAGTACACCTAATGGTTATACCTATGTATCTGATTGTGTAATACAAAAACATACAAGGTCTGTTTGGCACTTCAATTTGTCATTCCAGCCTGAAGCTCATGTCAAATGCTGAATAGTGAAACGAAATCGTGCCTAGAGGATACTTTTGGAAAAATTGCATACATTAATCAAGAGTGATTGAGTTTTTTAAATAATTACTAGTTTATTAGGAGGTCAAAGTTCTGGGTTGAAAAAGTATCACACAAAAAGGAAAAGGGATCGGTTTTCAACTGTTATTTAAAAGGCTGATTAGAAAGTGAAAGGCCACACAAAATAGGGACACAAAAGTAGAGAAACAGCTTAACAGAAATCTGTGTGCCATGTCCAAGAGTCTGAAATATTCAAAGTACATATCAATTTAGAATCATCGTCCAGAAATCAATTAATTTCTAATGGTTATCTCCTTTAAAGGGGATGCGTTGACTAAAATAAATTTATTATGACTCGTTCTCGATCTGATAACGGTACCCAATTCTCCATGTTGCATCCCCGAATTTAATGAAAAATATTTACTAATAAATAGTCGTCGATCCGACAATAGCTCCCCAATTTGTCTCCTTTTGCATCTCCGGAAATTTGCGGTTTTTCAAAAATCAAAACAAGGTCATCTAATAGAATCAGACTGTATTCTCAATGAATGCCTAGAGGCAAAGGCTGTACGGTTCCCAAGGCTTGAATGTTTTCTATGTTGTTAATAGCTAGATCTTTCATGTCTGTATTGACATGATAGCATGCTAGTGTAGAGTACTGTATTTGCAGCCATAGAAGTAAAAAAAAAAAAAGTTTTTATAAGTTATATGAATTATTAATTGCTAGTATTCTAAATAAAAATAAGTAACTTTCCGTAAGGTGATGTGACAAATATGTCGTAATTCAGTTAGGTGACATAATAAAAGTATTAATTTTCATGTGAATTAAACACGTCAAAGTTATATAAGATTTGTATGGATCATCGGGCGAAAATTAAACACGTCAAATTACACTTTATTTTATTAAGGGAGAACATATTTATTCACCTGATTTGAACTATTTAAATTTTAATTGAATGGTTAATATGCAAGTGATAATATATTTGCGTCATTATTTTCGTGATAGTGGATGTGTATCCCAAAAAATTTTGTAGGGCAAATTGTATATCAAGTGAAAATGGGTATATAATGGTGAGCAATAATTTTCAGCATGATTTTAATCTATATTAATTGAGGGTTTTCAATGCTGACCTATAACAATGTATGGCGAGCCAACATTAGCGACAATAGATCCGAAGTTTTTTTTTTTCTTTCTAATATATTGGTCGTTTAGTCTTTTAGATGCTACTTGCATGTTATTTCATTTTTTTTGTTTATTTTTCAGTTTTTTGATATATTATTTTTGTTAATATATGATTATTGCGCAACTCGTCTACTCAAAACGTATATCAACATGTTGAATTGTGTATAAAAATTCAATAAATGAGTAAATAGATCTAATTATATATATAAAGTCGATATGCAAATATTAAATTTAACGACTCTTTCTCAGTTTGATACGTATCCGTTTCTAATGATAATCATAGTCAACGTTTTATCCGACAAATAATTATATTATTCTTCATCTCTTAGTTACATAATTAATAAACAGAAACAGAACTTTTAGCCATTAATGTAGATTTCCGAACAAAATTACGTTTACAAGTGCAATATCATATATTACAACAATGTTTAAAAGTAGTAAAGAAATATATAGAATATGACTTGATACGTCCTATCTCCCGAGGAGAGTAGTCCGTATTTGAGAGGTGGTTGGTTGATCTCGCCCTGCCCGAGGTGGCAGTCCGAGATGAGAGTTGAAAAGTAAGGTGGTTGTAGAGAGATTCTGACTCTGACCTATGCGATATCTCTCTGTGTGTGTAAAATCTCGACCCCCGTTCAATGGGGATTTTTGCCTTATATATGCTGAGTCATAACCGCTATCTCGGCGGTTATCTCGCCTTAAGCCGGTAAAAACGGTTATTGTGACCGAGTTGACTGGTCATCCCGCATTAAGGCGGTGTATGTCTATTTCGGGCCGAGTTCGACCTTTGCAGGCCTTCGGCTTGTTCTGTGACTGGATCTTAAGTATCTCGGGCTTTGGGCCTCTTTACCTTGGCGCCGGGCTGGCTCCTGAAAGGAGGTCCGAATCCCGGGCTTTCATAGGCCTAAAGTTTAGTAAATAAAGGGCCTTGGGAACATGGCCCTATCATTAGCCCCCGAAGTCAGAATGTATAGCGATATGCTTCTGACTTGATATTACTTAGTCATGTAAACAATGTAAAATTATTTATGATTTTCCGAGGTGTTATTTGTTTGCACTGTATGTTGTAATGTCGTATGATAGTGTAATCTCGCAATATTATGAGCTCGCATGATGATGTTTTTTTTTTTTTTTTTTTTTTTTTTTTAAACAAAATCAAGACGGAGTCGGGATGGAATGCGACATAATCAACACAAAAAATGGAATAGTTGATGAAATTTCATTAAAACCGCAAAATCATACAATACAAGATTTAAACTGAATACGACATGCGATATACTATTTCTAACTAAAACTATTCCTGACGGTGGCGCTTGGTCTGGCGTGCTTGAGCAAGGCATTGCTTGCAAGTAAAGGATTGGAAGCGAGGGTCATGGTGATTCCGAGGTGATCGTCGAGCCGAGCACCCGGGATGAAAAGCTTCTTCGCAGTCGTCACAATGGAACATTTGCGGAGAGTATCCCCTCAACTTGCAAATGGCACATCGGTCCCAGGCTAGTGGGTCGCCTTCTTTGTTGGAGTTGTGGCGGGCGACCTCGGGACCTTGATGTGGAAGAAGTGTGGGAGGTAATGGAATATCATCTTTCAAGATGATAACCTCGTCATTCACGTGATCAGACATCTCGTGAGAATGCGAGTTAGAAGGAAAAATGTACGGTTGATGGATCGTTAAAGGGAGACGGAGGAAGTATATATAGTATACCGGCATTAAATGCCTGACGCCTCGTCTTCCGTTAACCCGCCGTCAGCCATCAAATCGCCCATCAAATCGGGCAGGGAAAACGAGGTGAAGGCGCAATCCTCGCGCGACACGTGTCATGCGTTAACTCGGTTAGAGCTCGCGTCCGGTGAATAAGCGCGGGAATCGAAGCGTCGCGTGGATGAACGTCGCAGATTGCGCCAGGTGTCACTCCTCGGGATCCGAGCGGAAAAAAGTTTCCCATTTCGGACCTATATATACCCCCGTCCCCGTCATTTGCACTTTTTCTGATCGAGCAATCGTTATCTCGGAGAAAAGAGAACTTCAAGCGGCGAACTCAAAGTGCAACCGAGGACAGAAAATCAGCGAAAGAAGACCTCGCCTCGATAAGGTTAGTGATTCCTGGACCTCGGTAGAACTCGGTTAATACAAATTAGTGCAACCCGGGATCAGGAGTACAAGTAAGTAGACCAACTTGGTATAGTCGTATGACCAAAAACCCGTATGAATTATGTACCAACCTTGAATAAGTCTGTACCTAAGCCAACTCCTTTGTTAATCGTAGAAATGGCTGACCTTTCCGGTGCGAGATCTGAAGAAAACCGGTCCAAATTAGGACAAAACCCATCCATCTCGGGGGATCAGTCTGGTTCCCCCGGGTTCTCTCAGAGGCAAAAAGTGCCCACCCCTCATCACGGTGTAGGCAAGAGCATAGATGCCATGCTTGAGATAGCTGCCAACGTGGTTTATGAGGGCCGATCTGATAGCGAGGAGGGGACCTCGCAAAGGTCAAGCGGGTATTTATATGACCTGAGTTCGGAAAAAGAAACTGTGGAAGCAGGGGAAGGTGAAGCCACCGATGTGGAGGTGGATATACTAAATTCAAGCCCGGAAAAATCATCCCGAGGTGAACGTATTTTGGCTGAAGCCGGGACGTCTACAAGTAAAGGTCCAATTCGAGTCACAAAACCTAAGGCCAGATCAAAGGCCATAGTTAGGCCACTACCCGACGTGAATCCTAGGGCCGATCATCCAGATGATACCGAATTTCCCAAATCATCACAACGAGCCCCCGCACCCGAGGTACAAGATCAAGCCTGGGCGGAGGCGTTTTATGATGAGTTAGTGGCAACTAAAAATAAGATTCCCCGGGATCAAATCACATTGCGGGCACCTGGCCCGGAAGATCGGGCACATGACCACGAACGGGGCATGTGCGTTTACTGGAAAATGCCACAATGCGGCTTCCAGTTAAGGTTGACCAATTTTGAGCGGAGCCTCTTGAACTTCATGAAGGTGGCTCCTGCACAACTGACCGGGGTGGCCTGGAGCTATATCCGCAGCTTTGAAGCCGCTTTTAAGACTTTTGCGGCTGAGCTCGGGATGAACCGGCCAACCCTTGGGTTGTTTTTTCATTTCTTTTCCACACTCTATGTGGACCCCGGCCACCTCGCACTTCGCCAAAAAACCCCAAAGCATCACCAGGCCTTGTTTGAGAAAAGCAAGAAGATGGACAAAATAGAGGCCTGGGACCACGGATGGGTGTACATAGAAAATTGGCGCGACGTGACTAGCCTACAAGATGTCGATCCAAAGTGGAGGCCGTTGAAGTCCGGGAAGGGAATGATCCCGGCATGGGATAAAGAACTTGATCTGCAAGAGCAGGTGGCTGCGCGAGGATTGAGAGATATTGTGAGAAGTGAGTCCTGTTTTCTTGGGTGTAGTTGCAATTTATTTTATGCTTATTCCCAATCTCGTTATACCCAATTGCATAACCTAATGTATGTTTCGTTATTTTTTTTTTTTTTGCAGAAGAAGGTTGCATGGAGTTGATCTGGACCAGCGCGCCACAGACCTCGAATCGCGCAGCCCCAAAGGAGAGCACTGCCACTGCCACTGCGGGCCAAAAGGCGAAGACAACGGGAAAGAAAGTTCCCCGAAAAAGTTCTAAGGCTGCGGCGTCAGCCAGTCTCGCTGTTGAAGAGCCGACGCGTGCTCCAACACGAGCCATCTCGGAGAGCGCCCCAACCCACAAACGGAAGGGAAACCGTAGTGGTTCCTTCTCTTCGGCCGATAAGGGCAAGGGCGTAGCACCCGAACGCCCGAAGAAGAAGAAATCTCGCTCTACAACGGAAACGGTCGTTATTGAGGCCAACCCGGTTAGCGGGGCATCTCCGGCCGAGGTGAGTGAACTTCCTCCCCAAAGCAATCTCGCTTTGGCAATTGCTCCGGGATCTTCCACCCCGGCCGTCCCAGCTGATACAGTGGAACCCTGCGACATCGACCTCCAGAGTTTCTTACAAGCAGCCGTCCCAGGTCAAGAGCTTGTTACTGGGGTCGTTTTTAAAGAAAGAATCGTACCCGGGTTTGCTGATAGTTTGGGCCTACACCTTCCGGGTCATTCCACCATGCAGCAGTTACGGGAGGAGAACAGAAACCTGCACGCCCGGTATGCTCGGGAAATATTCCGGGTTACAGAGACAGCGTATCAGAAGGAGACCATTAGGGAGAAACCCGAGGTGACACTCAACCATGCCATCTCGGCCATTCATGACCTCGGGGCCATCCTTGGCCATTACAAGGACCTGGTTGACAAAGAGCAAAACAATATGCTTTTTGTTGATACCGACGGGGATATGGTCAAAAAGGCCGTGTTGGAACGCGATTATTTCCGCAACCTGGCCGTGGAGCAAACCAAACGTCTCGAGGTTGCCCAAAAACAGGTGAAGGTGCAAGAGAGACAAATCCGCATCCACGAAGCAACAATAAGAACATTAAAAACAGCTGAGGACCACCTCAAGCTTCGGGATGATAGGATATTGCACCAAGAAGAGGAAATCAAATCTTTGCGAGATCAGGTCTCGGCCCTGAACCTGGAGGCAGCGGCGAAGGATATTACTATCTCGGAGAGAGAGGCCGAAGTATCTCGTTTGGAGGGGGAGCTGCAACGGGCTCCCGGCCTTACGTTGAATCGGTTCTTGGTTAGCCAGGCCTTCGCGCAAGCCGCGGCGCTGGCCTTGCATAAACCGATGAAAGCCGTTATTTATCGCGAGTTGCAAAAGGTCGGCAATCATTATCCGTTCACACCGGAACATGCCGGGTTCAATGCAGTTCCTCCAGAAGATGTCAAAGTGCGGCAGTTGGTCGATTATCGGTGGGATGAGGGCCGGGATCGTTTGGTAAACCCAGATGGGTCTATCTTTGACCAGAAACTTCCACTTGACGATCATGCCGCATACTTCCCGTACCCATGGTATGGGAAATTCAGGTGGCCCAAAAGTCTACCCGACCCTATTGACGAGGTGGATAGGCCTGTGATGGCTAGACCTGTGATAGCGGGAGCAGAAGATGACGAGGAGGATGATGATGAAGAGGAAAGCGAAGAGGAAGGTGACCAGGAGAGAATACAAGATATTGTTCACCCTGAGGTTGTGTCTCCAATAGCGACACCTCGGGACCATCTCAAAACTCCCTGATCGGTAAGTTATTCTGTATCATAATTTATATATATACCGTACTAACAATGTTTATGTATATTAACTTGGTACATCTGTTACTTGTTACAGGAAAGATGGCCCGAAGTGTGGTGGCACTATATGGATGAGCCGACCATGTCTTCCGACTTCGCGCTTTAGTTTACTTTTTGTAATATTTTGATGCCCCCGGGATGTGGGGGCTTAACAAGGAATTGTTTGTAACCGACATTTTTGTTCCCGAGATGTGGGAAATTAACAATATTAGGAATATATAAATATTGTACCTGTTATTCATCTTTGTCAACATGTGATTAGTCTGCGACGTCATCTGTGATGTCGCAACTCTACTTGTTTATCCTTCTCTCCGTTTTTTTTTTTTTTTTTTTTTTTTTTTTTTTTTTTTATGAAAAATATACGAGGCCGACATAAAAACGCCAGTCAGAATAATGCTGTGATCGGTAAACTCGTATTCGTTACCCCGAAGGGTTTTCGTTCGTTAGTTGTTTCCGATATGATAAAAAGCACTGCTCAAAAAGCAGGTACTAAAGTGAAGTAACAATAAGACATCATGAAAAATTGAAAATTCACATATATATTAAGTATGCTTATAACATCGCATACAAAAAATAAAAAGTTACATGAGATGAAAAAGCATCTCGCTAAAAGTAACTAAAAGCCTATCTCGCCTATAGTAAAGTATTCGGCTTATCACGCCTGTTATTCGGCCTATTTCGCCTTGAATTCGGCATATCTCGCCTTAAATTCGGCATATCTCGCCTTGTAGTAGCATCACATGTACTCAGCTTATAACGCCTTTCGATGTGCTCGCGGGTATGTCGCGCCAATTAAGTGTAAAACTTGCGGAGATGGCCCGCGTTCCATGGTCTCGGAAGCGGAATTCCTTGCAAGTTTTCTAACTCATACGCGCCTTTTCCTCTGAGGGATACTACCCGATATGGGCCTTCCCAGTTTGGCTCTAGCTTGCCTACATGTTTACCCGTGGCTTCGACTTTTCGTAGCACGAGATCGCCTGGTTGGAAGTCGCGAGGTATAACGTGTTTGTCAAAAGCACGCTTGATCCTCCGTTGGTACTCCATTGTCCGGACCCGAGCTCGTTCTCTGGTTTCATGAAGGAGCTCAAGGTCGACCTCGCGAGAGCCTGGATTTTCTTCAACAGAATACGTCGCAGTGCGAAGGGATGGCTCTATCAGTTCCAAGGGAGTGACTGCTTCCATGCCGAACACCAGCGAGTAAGGTGTCTGTTGCGTAGCTTCCCGCGGGGTTGTCCGGTATGCCCAAAGGACTTCGTCCAACATGTCGGGCCAATTTTTGCGGTTGGCTTCCACCTTGCGTTTGATGCCTTCCAAAATGGTCCTGTTGGTCACCTCAGCTAGGCCATTGCTTGCGGGATGGCTGACCGAGGTGAAATTATTGTGGATCCCAAGGCCTGATAGGAATGCTATCGTGCTGGCTGCGTTGAACTGTGTGCCATTATCGGAAATGAGGGCATGGGGTAAACCAAATCGGCAGATGATGTTGCGCCAGATGAAGTGTTCGGCTGCTTTGGCCGTGATAGTCGCCAGGGCCTCGGCTTCTACCCATTTGGTAAAGTACTCGACAGCTACTATAATCCAACGTCGCTGGCGCACGGCTTTGGGGAACGGACCCACGATGTCGATTCCCCATAAGTCGAAAGGCCACGCCCCCGAGATAGAGATCTGATCGTAAGGTGGGATATTGCTGAGCTTGCTGTGATATTGGCACTTGTCGCATTTTTTGACCAAGTCTGCAGCGTCTTGCTGCATTGTTGGCCAATAAAATCCTGCTCGGAGTATCCTTTTGGCTAGAGTTTTTGCTCCTTGATGGCTGCCACATATGCCAGCATGTACCTCGGCCAACATCTGATGGGCGGTATTCTCCGGGATGCACTTCAGCCAAGGTCGGACATAGCCCCTCTTATAGAGCTGGTTGTTGAAGATGGAGTAAAGCGGGGCTATCTTCTTCAAACGTCGCGCTTCGAGCTGGTCTGTTGGCAGGACCCCGGTATTGAGGAAATTCCACATCGAGGTGAACCATGTTTCTGGTGGTTCATGGATGGCATATACCGCAATAACATCTATGTCAATGCTGGAATTGGGTATATCCATGACTATGATTGGTCTGTCTTTGTCTAAATTGCCGGCAGCTCCGA
This sequence comes from Carex kokanica, assembly GCA_025461125.1. Classification (NCBI taxonomy): domain Eukaryota; kingdom Viridiplantae; phylum Streptophyta; class Magnoliopsida; order Poales; family Cyperaceae; genus Carex; species Carex kokanica. The sequence continues at coordinate 1,227,429 of JAJGRX010000376.1, forward strand.
GCTTCGAGAGGGCATCGGCTTGGCAATTCTTGTTGCGAGAAACATGTTGGATCTCGACTTTATCGAACTGGTTCTTCAGGTTGTTGAACTGCTCCCGGTATTTGCGCAATTTGTCATCCATGACGCGACATTCGGCATTGATTTGTTTGACCGCCAACTCGGAATCGCTATGGAGGTACACCTCGCGTGCCCCGAGTTCTCTGGCTAACTTGAGCCCAGCTATCATGGCTTCATATTCTGCAGTGTTGTTGGTCACCGGAAACTGAAAGTGGAGGGCATAATTCAGAACTTCACCTTGTGGTCCGATAAGGGAGACACCAGCCCCGGCCCCTTGTAGGGAGGATGCTCCATCGACATATAACGTCCATCGTCCTTCTAATTCAGGTGGTGCTCCTGAGTATTCCGCGATGAAATCGGCAAAGATCTGTGACTTGAGGGCATTCTGTGGGTGGAAGGAAATGTCGAACTCGGAGAGTTCCAGAGCCCAAGCCAGTAATCTGCCGGAAGAGTCGAAGTTGGCAAGGACTTTCTTGAGTGGCACCCCGGTGTATACTTTGATAGGGTGCGACTGGAAGTATGGTCGCAGCTTCCTTGCCGCCACTACCAGAGAGTATGCGGCTTTCTCAATCTGGGTGTATCTTGTTTCGGCATCGCGGAGTACGTGTGGGACGAAGTATACGGGTCGCTGTTCCCGCCCTTCTTCTCGGACTAGGGCTGCACTGACAGCATGGTTGGTAGTTGCCAAGTAAAGGACAAGGATATCACCTGCTGCGGGTCTGCTGAGGCAAGGCGGGTCAGCGAGGTAAGCTTTGATTTTGTCAAAAGCCGCCGCGCACTCGGCAGTCCATTCGAATTTGGCTGTCTTCCGCATAGCTTTGAAGAAAGGGAAGCAAACGTCTCCGGACCGCGCTATGAACCTGTTGAGGGCTGCCAGCCGTCCAGTTAACGACTGGAGTTCTTTCAAGTTCCGAGGTGGTTGCATGTCGAGTATAGCTTTGGATTTAGAGGGGTGAATTTCGATACCTCGCATGGATACCATGAACCCGAGGAACTTGCCACCGGTTAGGCCGAAGAAACTCTTTTTTGGGTTGAGTTTCATGTCGGCTCCATTGAGCGTCGCAAAAGTCTCCTCGAGATCTCGGATGTGATCGAGATCCGACATGCTCTTGACTAGCAGATCGTCGACATAAGCTTCCATGTTTCGGCCGATTTGATCTTGGAAGACTTTATTCACCATCCTCTGAAAAGTTGCTCCTGCATTTTTCAACCCGAATGGGTTGTAAAAGCAGTCTTTTCTTCATCGTCGGGATTCATCCTGATTTGGTTGTACCCCGAGAAAGCATCCATGAAACTGAGGAATGCATGTCCCGAGGTGGAGTCTACGAGTTGGTCTATTTTCGGCAAGGGAAATGGATCCATTGGGCATGCCTTGTTAAGGTCTGTGTAGTCGATACACATCCGCCAATCTCCATTTGATTTTTTCACCAGAACCGGGTTAGCCATCCACTCCGGACAGTCAACATTGCGGATGAATCCCGCATCTAGGAGTTTTGCGACTTCCTTTTTCACTGCCAGTTGTCTTTCTTCCCCCATATTGCGCTTCTTTTGGCGTACCGGTTTGAATTCCGGCTTGAGATGTAACTTATGTTCCGCGATTGATCTCGGAATGCCGGGCATGTCGGCCGCGGTCCAGGCGAAAACGGACTGGTTATTGCGGAGGAAAGTGATAAGGTCTTCTCTGGCTGACCCCTGGATAGCTTTTCCTATGTTCAATGTCTTCCCGTCGCCTAAGTCGAGCTCGTCAACTTCGTCTGCGGGCTCAAGGGAAGACTTAGATTCCGCTTTGTCCGTAGGATCCAGCGCGAGCTGAGTGTCAGGGGGCATGAAGTCGCTGCTGGCCTTCATGTGCCCGCCCGAGCGGCAGGTGGTTGTTCTGGGGGTATCGACTTGATGGACTTGGCCGCACCTTTCCTGGAGAGATACGTGATAGCATTCCCGAGCTATCTCCTGTACTCCACATTCTTCTCCCACCCCGTGGCTTGTGTAAAACTTGATTTTTAAGTGAGGGGAAGAAACTATGGCGCCGATTTTGTTCAGTGTACCCCTCCCTAAGATGGCATTGTAAGCAGACGGGGCGTCGACTACCAGAAAGTCGATCATTGTTTCCACTGTTTTAGGCGAGGTGCCAAAGGTGGTTTTGAGAGAAACCATACCCTTTGGACGGAGGGCATCGCCTGTGAAGCCGATGAGGGGGGGTGTCATCCTTTTGAGTGTGTCAGTCTTGAGCCCCATTTTGCGGAAAGCGGACAAGTAAAGGATGTCGGCTGAGCTTCCGGTGTCCACTAGGATCCTTTTAACCCTGTGTGTATCAATTTTTAGGCTGAGCACAATTGGGTCGACGTGCGGGCCAACAATCTCGCCTTGATCCTTTTCAGAAAACACAATTACCTCATCCATTCTTGGTCGTTTTTTGTCTGTGTCTTGTTCAACATTTAAAATGGTGGGGTAAGGTTTAGTCTTTGGGCGGGATTCGACCTTGCGGGGGTAATGCCCGATACCACCGCTGATCGTGTTGACAACTGGGCTGCCCTGTCGCTCTCCCCGCTGCGGGCCTGATCCATCATCGGTGTGTGGTCTTTGATCGGGACGTCGGTCACCGTTGTAATTCCCCTTGTATGGAATTTTCTTCTTGTAATCTCGGCCACGCCCGTTGTACTTCCAAGTGTACTTTTTGTAGAAGTCGGGTTGGATGAACTCGGTTAACTTTCCTTCTCGGGCTAGTCTTTCCAGTATGTCGCGTAACTGGAGACAGTCGCTTGTTGAATGTCCCTCGAACCCATGAAACAGGCATTCCTTAGTTTTGTCCTGTACTTCGAAGATGTCTTTGGGCAATGGGGGAGGTAGATCGAACATGTCTTTCACGATATGGTACATCTCGTGCCGCTTTTTGGTGAAGGGAGCATACCGCACGTAGTGGGGGCGGTATTCTGCTTCGTCCGGTCTGTTCCTTCCTTTCTTGTCTTGATTGTGTCTGCGGGGTTCATTCTGGGTCCGGGGTTCGATCTGTGCCCGAGGTTGATTATTTTGAGGCGGCCAGTGGCCCTGTTGTCGGGGTGATCTTGGCCGAGTTCTTGGGGGGCTACCGTTGTCTTCTTCGGCCCTGATGTACCCTTCTGCAAAGGCTACAAACTCGCGCAAGGTAGTCATTTTCTTCACGTGCGCGTCGTACCTCAGGGTACCGGGGCCGCCTTTGTGCAGACCTTTTTTGATGGCGGCTAGAGCAAATTCTTCGTTCAAGTTCTGGACCTGGCGAGATGCCTGTATGAAGCGGTTGACAAAATTTCCGGTTTTTTCCCTTGGGCCTTGAACGATGTCTAGGAGCGTCTCGCTGGTTACCTGAGGGGGCCTGATCACGGTGTATCTTTCGAGGAAGACCTTGGCGAGGTCTTCGAATTTTGTGATCGAACCTCGAGGGAGGTTCATGTACCAGTCCCAAGCTTCTCCTTGGAGGCAGGTTGTGAAAACTCGGCATGTTATCGCGTCCGTGGCTCCTAAGAGCCGTAGTCGCTCCAAAAACCCATATACAAAGTTGTGCGGGTCTGCGGGGTCTCCGTTACCTCGGAAACTTGGGAGAAAAGCGGGGTACTTAAAGTCTGTCATTGACGCTCCGTATATATTGGCTGACAGAGGTCCGTCCGCAATCCCCATAGGTTTAGAGTAGGTGCCAGCCTTCTGGGACTCGATCTCGGCCATCTTGGCATTGAGTCGGGCCTGTATCAGCTCTTCCACTTGGGTCATGCTGATACCTTTAGTGGGGGTGGGAGACCTTCGGGTGCGTTTCCTGTCGCCTTTGCGAGTCCTATGTCTTCCCCGTAGCTGGCTATCTTCGCGCTCATGGCGAGAGCGAGATTGTTTTCGGTGGCGCGATCGCCCCCGGTCATCGTTATGGACAGATCTTTGTTCCTTCTGGGGTGATGGGTTGCGTCCCGCCCCGGCTTCCTGTCCCTGTTCCTTCCCCTGGTTCTCACCCTGGCCTTCCTGGTCGATTGGCTTGGGACCGTGCTGCACCGTGTTGTTTTGGGGGTTTGGAGTGTCTGTTTCCTCACTATCCGCTGTCCGAACCTTAATAAAATCGGAGTTAAGGTTGCGGGGCGAGATAGCCGTCTGGAGGTTTTTGGAGAGGGGCTTTGTTGGCTTAGTTGGCGCAGCGCACGTGGCTACTATCTGGGCTGAGTGCTGCGGCACTTGTTGAAGGGGAAGGTAATTGGGTGGAGCCAGGGGATAAGGTGCTGCGATACCGGGGTGATATGTTCCCGGAGCGCCTTCCTGGGTCATTTGACCGGGCGGGGTCATATACGGGTAGTGTGGCGTCGGTGGGCCATATGGTGAGTAAGGGTATGTCCCGTAATAGTACACGGGTGTTTGCGGCTGATATGGCGCGAACGGCTGGGTGCCGTATTGAGGGTTGGATCCCGTGAAGGGTTGTTGGGGTCGCTGTGGCCGAGGTGACATCGGCCGTGTTGCGATCGCGCTCAGGGGCGGTCTTATCAGCGTGGTGCCTGGTGGGACAAGTTGCCCTGAGGATGGGGTGACAAGGGGGTTTTGAGAGGTCACCCCTGACCCGATCACGGGTTGGTTGTTCGGCGGGTTGTTAGGGCGTCGGTTGTCCTTCTCGCCTGCTGGATGGATGTCAACCTTCGGAGAGGGTTTGGAGGTGTCGCCGGTATCCTTACCTCCTGCGGGATCTTTGCTGGTGCCCGGAGGGGGAGGATTGGAAACATCTTGCGCGTCCATTGGATGCTTCAGTATTGGAGCGATGGGGGCCCCACGGTGGTTGATACGTCCTATCTCCCGAGGAGAGTAGTCCGTATGTGAGAGGCGGTTGATTGATCTCGCCCTGCCCGAGGTGGCAGTCCGAGATGAGAGTTGAAAAGTAAGGTGGTTGTAGAGAGATTCTGACTCTGACCTATGCGATATCTCTCTGTGTGTGTAAAATCTCGACCCCCGTTCAATGGGGATTTTTGCCTTATATATGCTGAGTCATAACCGCTATCTCGGCGGTTATCTCGCCTTAAGCCGGTAAAAACGGTTATTGTGACCGAGTTGACTGGTCATCCCGCATTAAGGCGGTGTATGTCTATTTCGGGCCGAGTTCGACCTTTGCAGGCCTTCGGCTTGTTCTGTGACTGGATCTTAAGTATCTCGGGCTTTGGGCCTCTTTACCTTGGCGCCGGGCTGGCTCCTGAAAGGAGGTCCGAATCCCGGGCTTTCATAGGCCTAAAGTTTAGTAAATAAAGGGCCTTGGGAACATGGCCCTATCATGACTAATATTACAACAATGTTTAAAAGTAGTAAACAGAACTTTTAGCCATTAATGTTTGCCTTTAGAAATATATAGAATATGACTAATATGCTACGCATAGCATAGAGGGCCTCCGTGCTACGGCTCAATATTTGAGTTTTCAAAATTCTAACGGTCGATCCGAACCATTCAACATGATCTCCATATGGATATGTACTTGCAAATCAAATTTTACATTTTTTAGAATTTTTTTACTATTATTTTAGATAGGTAGAAAATCACTTGATCTGAAAATTTTGTACCATTCAGATCAAGTGATTTTCTACCTATCTAAAAAAATAGTAAAGAAACTCTAAAAATGTAAAATTTGGTTTGCAAGTACATATTCATATGAAAATCATGTTCAACGGTTTGTATCGACCGTTAGGATTTTGAAAACTCAAATATTAAGCCGTAGCACGGAGACCCTCTATGCTACTCGTAGCACCGTAGCCAACTCCAAAATAGATATTTCAGGACAAGTATTGAGCCAATAGGTGAATGAATTTAATATGCCGGCCGATTGCATAATATTTTTTTTTTACATACAAGTATTGAGCCAATAGGTGAATGAATTTAATAGGCCGGCCGATTGCATAATATTTTTTTTACATACAAGTATTGAGCCAATAGGTGAATGAATTTAATAGGCCGGCCGATTGCATAATATTTCATCGGGAAGGATTTCTTCTATGGAAGCCATCAAAATTCCAGAAAGTGGAACAATATACAATTTCATATTTTCTATATTATTTCATGTGCGGTAATTTATTTTTATATCAAAAAATAGTTTCATAGATAACTAAATATTGATGAAACGTTTAGAATATAAATGAAAAATAGAATACAATATGAATTATGAAATAATTATAAATTTAAAACTAATACCGAAAATTGCAAAGTATTAAATTATATATATATATTTGAATAATAGACATTTTACGTCAAAATATTAATAAAGTTATATAAAATTAGCAGTCAGAAGGCTAATTGATATGACTCGAATTAAAGAAAATCAAATAAATATTTGTCATAAATACAAGTTAAGTATTTATCAGAACCCAAAGAAGTGATACATAGATTTTATTATGGACTTGAAAGTGGGTTATCCGGCTGCTTTCATCAGCTCTCCAAATCTAATTGATAAGATTGGGCTTTAATTTCAACCCATTTTTCTGAGGTGGATAATGATGTTAAAGCCTCTTAATGTCAACTAAAACTTAAAAACAAGCGCCTGTAAATTCCATTTTTTTAAACCCTAAATCCTAAATGTAAATAGATGAGAGTAGGAGAAATTTGACACGCAACATAATAATGGAGTTTGACGTAATGCCTATGTCTTCGAGATAGAGCAACCTCATCGGTACCCCTTTCCTATTATCCAAAAAGAAAAGATACAATTCGTGGTTTGTGAACCCAAATGAAAGTGGGAAGTCACGGTCTAACTCGTGTACAAAGTGAGTCTAGAAGATCGAGTTGGAAAGTCCCAACAACGAGGATCGTCACACAGCTATGATTATATGGTGAGCGGAATACACTTGAGCTGGTGAGCTCTTTAATGCACTACAAGCAGGAAGTCACACGACTATTCGAAGGGAGCAATAAGTAGATCTCCACACTATAGAAGGAAAGTTTTAGAACTAAATTCCAGACACTCTAACTAGATCTAAAAGTAGATTAGTCAAGTGAATTTGAGATAGTTGAGAAAATATTGAAGCTTAAGCTCACTCAACAATGGAAGCTTTCAAGAATGCACAATAAATGCTTTTTGAATGTGGAAGACAGCTAGCTTAGAAAAATCTGAAGTTGGGTCACTCTATTTATAGTGAGGGCTTCAGATCTGACCAGATCCGTTTGACTGATGGAATCCATTCCGAATAGACCGTACGAATATTGAAATTAGGGTTTCTGCATTATTAAATTAATATTAATCATTCTGAACTTATCTGTCCATTCAAGACGGTTAGTACAAGTTATCCCAATTTAACGTTATTTTTTATAAGCGTTCCAGATGGATTACAACTGTTCTGGACAGAACTAATCGGAAACTCTCTGTGAATTTTTGCACATTTTTGTTCTGGAGGGTCCAGGTTCCGTTCCAATCGGTTGCTCAACAGAAATCAACAATCTCAAATTTACTATACTTTTCTATTTGATTATTACAGCTTATGTCTTCATAAAGTCTTGTTGATTTCTTCGATTCTTTAATTTGGTCTTGCAATTAAGATCTTCATGAACCTTTCTTTGATTCTTCAATATTTAATCTTGCAATTATAATTATCATTAACCTACAAACTCACTCATACATGGAAATGGTTAAATTCAACTATTGTATGTTTCGCAAATAAGTCAAACAAAGTAATTAGAAAATTGCATGCAACCAACAATCTCCTCCTTTTGACGATTTGCAAAACATACACGCAAGTAAGTGCATAAACCGATTAATCCCAATTTTAATTTGCCCAGATATCGTGCTTGCATCTCTTGCAATTTCTCCCCCTTTTGAAAATCGACGAAAGGGAGAAAAATAAGACAATTATAGAGTGCTCCCCCTCAATTTATGCACTCCCACTCAATATAATAAAAATTTGAAATTTAAAGCACAATCTAATTCAACAATTGAGGGAAATAATTATCCTATCACATCAATAAATATATGAATCCAATAATGAATTGCATTCGTAATTATTTCATGCATGGCAAATAATTTTGAAATTATAGCACACATAATTCAATCAAGTTCCAAGTCAAGCATGCATGAATAACTATCCTACGCAAGATACGGCAACATGAATATGCATACATGTCACCTATGGTTTTGAAATTCAAAGATTAATTACAACTAGCAATTCAAGCATGGCATAATATTTTGAAATTTAAGTGCATGCAATTCATATGTCATGCCACCTAAACAATTATAACAAATCAATAAATAGATACATGTACTGATGCACATCAATAAATAAATAGGAGCCTGATAATTGTCCCAAATAAATTTTGAGTGCGTCCCGCAAGTATTTAATTCTAACTTTCATTTTCAGCGCTCATATTCAAGCATTTAAAATTCTATTTATAACATTTTACAATTCTATGCAAGCATTAAACCTCTGTATAGAAGCATTTAAATTCTAAATGGGTAGCTTTAACTTCTAACTACTTTTGTCTTCAAACTAAAGAAAAGAAAATATTACTTTCACCCACTTTTTTTTTACCTCGAATCATTTTCGTTTATTTTCCCGACGATCAGTGGTTAATTTTGCGAATCTAAAAATACAAAATATTTTTTACTCAATTTTATCTTTCAAATGAGATCCATGAAGAAATACTTTTGAATTTTTTTTCAAATCGTTGTTTTATTTTTTTCGAAAGAAAAGTCCATGAGAACTTTAAACAGTTGTATACAGAGGTTTAAATGCGTGATACTATATGTTCGACATCAAAAGTTTAAACACTTGAACATAGTAGTTTAAATGGTGACATCAGATGTTTAAATGGTTGTAGACTGAGGTTTAAAATTTGAAAATTTAAAGTGCTCATAGGCGTTACTTAAAAAAAATGACTTCAAAATAACTGAAAAATATTTCTTCATGGATCTCATTTGAAAGAGAAAATCGAGCAGAAAACGTTCGTATTTTTAGATTCGTAAAATTCATCACGGATAGTCGGAAAAATAAACGAGAATGATCAGAGAAAAATAAAAAATAAAAGTGGGTAAAAGAAATCTTTTCTTTTTTTGGCTTGAAGACAAAAATAGTTACGAATTAAAACTACACAGATTTAAAATTTAAATTCTTACAGATAGAGGTTTAAATACTTACGAGTAACATTGTAAAATATTATAAATAGAACTTTAAAAGCTTGAATATGAGCGTTGAAAATGGAAGTTAGACAAAATTGAAAATCTTTTTCTGTTAAACTAGTTGGAGAGCGCGCTCGAGTATACATATAATCAAGCACAAGCATACAAGCATAACAATTCAAATAAATATACATCAAGCACAAGCATACAAGCATAACAATTCAATCAACTTCACATATATCAATTTTAGGTGCTCACATCCATCCCAATATCGAAAATTTGCACCATATGTTTTTAAGATATATTAATTTAAAAATAGAGGAGGGATCGAATGACACTCCTTTTTAGTAACATCGGATAACATCTTACATTTTCAAAATAGCACATCATATCTATACAAGAAGACAAAATTGCATGAGATATGTATATCAGTATATATATCTAGAGTGAGGCTATGGTACTATGCATAGCACGGTTGGGTCCGTGCTACGGCTCCAAATTTGAGTTTTCAAAATCCTAACGGTCCATCCAAACCGTTCAACATGATTATAAAATGAATATGTACTTGCAATTCAAATTTTACATTTTTTTGAATTTTTTTACTATTTTTTTAGATAGGTAGAAAATCACTTGATCTGAAAATTCTGGACCATCCAAAAACAGTGATTTTCTACCTATCTAAAAAAATAGTAAAAAAATTCGAAAAACTGTAAAATTTGGTTTGCAAGTACATATTTATTTTATAATCATGCTACACGGTTTGAATAGACCGTTAGAATTTTGAAAACTCAAATTTAAAGATGTAGCACGGACCCATCCGTACTATGCATAGTACCATAGCCTCACTCATATATCTATATCAACCGATATATCAACCGACACACATAGATCAAAATATATTATTAAGAGTTTTATAAAGTAAAGTACGATTAGGGGTTAACTATGCTGTCGGAGAATCACGATCATGACGATTACTCATCAACATCGGTCCCAGGGAGTGAGGTTGGCGGCCATCTCCTCCTCCTCTATGCATATCGGGCACTTCCAAATTTGGATTCCCGGGTCATTCACTTTCAATGCCTCAGAGTGAATGGAACTCGTTAAAAAATTAAGTCAACGTGGCTAATCAATTTTTCTGTTATATTTAATAAGAAGATGAAAAAATCTATAATATCGAATCAAATCATATCAGTTCTTAAATCGCAAATTTAGCAGAAATATATATACGGATTCGATTATCGTAAGAGATGCTTGAAAAAAAAAAATGTCAGATACTCGGATCTAACAAAAAACCTTTATTAAAAAGATAGATCACTAGATCAGTTCTTGCCGGAGAATACGGAGTCTCCTACCAAAACGCGGGAAGGTGTGCTAGGGCAGCTAGGCCCTTGGCGAAGAGACGTGTGCCCCTTGAAATATTCCTTCATCTGTACCGCGTAGATCCAACAGTCGATCTTTCCTCCAATCCGTGCCACGGACCCATCGGCCGTTGACAACGGGACCCCACTCAGGAGAGAACTGTAAGGTTCATTGTAGACCTATTCTTGTATATTTCAGTCAATAGAGCGGAGTAGGTCCACTGCTCAGTCTGTGTTTTCCGTTATGATTCTTAATTTTAGACAGATGCAATTTAGAAGCTGCTCCGTTTAAGAACCCGGGAACTTGGAAGAATATTGAAGCAAAAAATATAAAATGAATAACCAAGTTGAGGACATTATTTTATAATTAGGCCGTTCTTAGATCAGCAATTAAACAACGGTCTTAGTGAAAATTTAATTTTTCTTTTTCTATGTTTTGTGTCAGAAAAAAGCATCTAGGGCTTTCTAAATTCCAAATCTCCCTTTAATAAGTTCCTATATATCTAATTTAAAAATTTACATTTCTCAAATATTAAGTTTGGCAATTATGAAACACCACGGTAAACAATGAGATCAAATAATCACCATAAATATGTATTGAGTATCTAGGGCTTTCTAAATTTCAAATCTTCCTTTAATAAGTTCCTATATATCTAATTTAAAATTTTACATTTCTCAAATATTAAGTTTGGCAATTATGAAACACCACGGTAAACAATGAGATCAAATAATCACCATATATGTATTGAGCACTATGTTAGTTTTGTGTTAAACTAATTATCGGAAAAAAAAACATTATAGAACAAATACTAGGCACTTTTGCATGAAATAAACAAATATTTGAGTTTTTTAAATATGCTATGAGTTGGAATCAATTGATAACGAACTATCTCAACATTTTTGACAATTTATAAGAATAAAAATTATATTTGAAATATGATTTCTGGAATGGGATGTACTACATTTATAGCATAGACATGAAACATAGTGAATTTCGATGTTACTTATTGTTTATAAAATGATTCAAATTTGTTTAATTTTGTATTTAACGGTTTTTGATGGAATATTAAACGACAGTAAAATTGTATAGGATTTAGAAAAAATGTTGTTAAGATTTTGAAGTCAATTCATTGTCAATAGATTTCAAATCAGTATGAGTTAAACTAAATGATAATAATACATTTAATAATAGGCAATTTCTAGTATAGTTAAAACAAATAAAAACAATAACTAAAAGAAATTAGTTATAATTTACAAAGGTAAAAAACTCATCAAAATATTTTTTGAGTATGCTAAAAGCGTAGAAGTTGTGTGAAACTTGATCAAACAAGAAAAATTTTTTTAGATTAAACGAGCTTTAAAATATTCCCGAGCAGAAATTTATCTTTTAAACTATTTTCTTTTATAATCAACCTCAAACAAACTAAAGCAGAAGAATTCATGGAAAAATTATAGTTATTTTTTTGTACATTATTTGGTTTGTTCATGTGTTGCGTTTTGGAATATACATATATTTGGTTAATGGTGTCAATATATTAATGGTTAAACAAGATTAAAAATCAAAGTATCAAATTATTACTGATTATTTATCTTTTGGTGTCGCCACACGAATTTCTTTAAAATTTATTAAACGTGAGATTTAAGTTGTCGATTAAATATGTTTAAACCATAAATTTCATTTCATGCAATTGTGCGAAATAACAGAGAAAATTCTGATAATGAGCTAATTTTCTTTTGATGGCGCAACGAGTCTAGTACTCAACTGGGGCCAACGGAGAATCTTGGGAAAGAAGACCCAGTCTCATAGTCATAGAACACTTGTTTTATTTTCATTCGTGCCTCCCTTGTTATATATAGTGCGACGTCATATCAAACAGCTAAGCAACAGCCATAAAGGCACAAAACCATTTCTTCTTCTCAAGCTCCCCAGCACTACACATCCTCTCTCTTTTTTTCGTCTTCTCAAACAAGTTTAAAACCTCTCAAACTAAGATCAGCCATGCGGTTCTGTTTTCAAATTCGACAAAAAACAGAGGGGGGTTCCGAACAGGGCAAAAGGGTGACACCCGGGACCCACCGCCGGTACGTGCCTAAACGGGGCAATGTACTGAAGCAAGTCTCGAAGACTATTGTAGGTCGGGGAAAGCCGAATAAGACCTGGCCATTGCCCAAGTAACAGATTAAAGGATGGCGCCTTTGCTAATAACAAAGCATTGGAAAGACTGATTGGCATAATTTTTTTGAGCTTGATTTCGAGTTTCTTAACAGCATAACTTGTGCACATTTTGTGCATAAGGATTATTTCTTTTTGATTGATGTTTTTCTTCTTCTTTTAAGATGGCGAATTTGTTGTGCGTGTTGGTTCAGTTTGTATAGAAATGCTATTTCTTTATAAACTTTTATTTAAAAAGGACATATTTTGAATCGAAAAGGTGTGGGATGTCAAAAGCACAAAAACGTCACGTGAGATATCAAAGTCAACGGTCAATCTGATGTTTTTTGCAGATGGTCACGTGAGATATCAAGTCAACGGTCAATGTCTGTTCAAATTTGTTGTCGGGATGGCGATTATTTTGAAGTAAAAAATTCATTTCACAAATGAAAGAAAAAACTTTTATAAATGAATTTATTTATTATGTTATTTCAGAGAAATGTCTTTCATCCACCGATTAAATTCAATACTTTAGTCACATATAATATACGTAAAATAGTGATTATATTCTAATCGTTGAATGTTATATTTATACATATTTTTTAAGATCATTGAAACTAACGAGGTATTTATTTTCAATAGATTCGACTCTTAATAATATACTAGACGGAAGCCTCGCGATGCTTCGGCAATTTTTTTCGAAGCGAAGAGAAAAGTGTATGGAATATTTTTTATGTATAGCGAAAATTTATAAGTTGTTGTTAAGGATATAATAAAAATTGTACAACAGTAAGTTAGTAAACTACATAGATGCATATGATACCACTGCAATTGTTGCTACTTTGAGTTTTCTCATTAAACTATCACCCTACATTAAATAAAAGCACAATCCAACAACCCCTAAAAACATAAATTATAGAAGGCAAAAGCAGTTTCAAAGACCTTAGAAATATTCTCCATCAATCTCCCAATTACAGGCATGTTTGGTATTTTCGAAACCATTACATGTTTGAAGGTTGACCCAGACTTATGCGGAGTACATTTATGTTAAATTTAGTCAAATTGAGGCATCGGGTAATACTGAGGTAAAAGTCAGGCAGCTTATTATTATAGCAAACATGGGTCAAATTCAGTCTTAATTGCAATGTTAAGGATGCTTTGGAGCAAAAGTTAGTTAAATTTACCCTCAATTGTATAATTAATGACCAAGGAAGAATTGATTTGAGTTAATTGAGCTTCATTACCCTTACCATCATCCCAAATTGGTACGCTTCAACCAAGAGTTATGAGTACTCGAAATCCTCAAAGCACTTTCGCAGAGAAGAGAAAGGCTTATTGAGATAAACCGGAAGGCATACACTTGTCAGATCCTTCCCGACGTTATCTTTTATCACGGACCACATGCTGATCCCTTTCTCATCTCCTTTGGCTCTGGAAGCTTCGTTCTCCTATGGACAATTGACAGCACCTCACTGGGTAAGCATGTTGTTTCACCGTTCATAACTGTGCTCAATTCAGAAGGATATCAAAGGCTTGATTCCCTCAGTTAACTCTGCAGAGGGAAATTAGGGGTAGTTAATTGGTTACTTGGATACATGTTGATCAATAGTACACAAATGAATAAAGTAAAATTAGGTACAATGATGCATTTTCGCAAGGTTTCTTTGAGCCGAATCTATGCCTAGAAGAGTAGCTTGAGATTGAAATCGGTACCTTGAATTGAATAGGCACAGTCATATGAGATAGACATTATCCTATGAGAATTACATTGAGCCAGCTTCATGCACAGTGCACCTCCTTTGGTAGAAGAAGGGTCAGTCATTTGGAATTAAGGAATACTTCATGATATAATTATTGCAGGAGACATGATCAGACCCGCTAGACCCACTGATCTAGATAGTAAGAAATTTAAAGAATTTTTTTTAAAATAACAGGCACCAAAAACCCAATAGAAGAAACTATTTTATGTACTACACATTTTGGTTAGAAACTCAAAGACAACAACTCTCTTACACACAAATCAAACACATACTATCTTAGTAAATCAAATTAACCAAGTTGGAGAACCACATACCAGGAAATAGGTGGCTCCAGTTCAGCCAACAATTGAGGGTTTTAATTCCACTTCGTACCAGTATTCAGTTTCTGTAGTAACGGAATTGTGAGTTGACGTCTCTCATTTGATTGCAAACCAACTTAGCAGCCATCAACTCATATAATTAAGCAGTGTTTAATGTAGGGCTCAAGAATCCACTCCTCTAACACACAAACAAATTTAGCTCCATATATTGTATGGGTCTTTAAACGTTGAAGAATAATATATTTTTTCGTTTTTTTGTTTTTAATGAATATTGATAAAAGTAACCCATAAGAAGATCCTAATTGTATGAACTCCTTCTAATTAGACACAAATTTTTACACTTCTCTAATTTATTTATATTAAACGAATTGTGACTTCAATGCACATTTAATCTAAACAACATAACATGTCAGGGAACAATAGAACATGAATACTAAACGAATGTAGCACAATAGTAAACAATCAAATCCGATGAATTGATTTGAGCAAGAAAAGGGAACTTATAGCTCCGACATGAAAATTTGCTTCAGACGAGGATGCAGCTCCTCTAATCCAACTTATGCCTTCTGATCAACATCTGAAATCCTAATTTCAAACAAATCATTTTAAAGCAATTCTCGGCCAATCAATTAATGATCCAATAAAGAAGTCATATGACCTGAAAATTAGGTGGCGGCCTTGAGATTTGTGTGTTCAGAGATGAGATGTTTCCCTACTGATATGGTTACAAAGATAATAGTGTTTCACCCAAATCAATCTCTTTATCCCAAATTGACCAATTGAGCAGCAGCTTGACCTACTTTAGCCCAAATTTTATGATAAGTATAAGTCCATCCTAATAAACTGAAATTGGCTTATAATTATCTCTGAGGCATTAATCAGTTTGACTGATATGAAAGCGCAACAGGAACAATATCAGAAATCAAGATACAACCATCAGAAAACTCAATTCAAAGAAACTAAATGAAATTTAAATGAGGAATTAAAGAAAATAAATTACGTTAGAGAATGAAGATGGTGATGACGAGAGCTCGAGAGAGCATGCAGCCATAGCCGTGATGAAGTTTTGGCTGGTTTACTGGAGGGCCAGAAAGAGTGAGGAGAGAACTGGAGAGGAGTGAACAATCGAGCGACTGGAGGGGTGAGAGGCGGCTGCGGCATCTTCTCGGGCGAGTCGAGAGGGGCGGGAGGGGGTGGTGCTCGAGGTCACGGATATGGTTACAAAGATCGGACGCGAAATAGAGAGGAGAGAGCAATGAGGTCGCCGAACTTTCGAGAGAGGAAAGGCGCAGATTGCTCGAAACAGAGAGGAGAGAGAGAAATGAGGTCGCCGAACTATCGAGAGAGGAAGGGCGCAGAAATTTCGAGAGAGAGGAAGAAGTCGGAGAGAAAAGAAATGTCGCTGAAATTTGGGTCCCACTTGTCAGTCTTACTGTAGACGAAACTGTTCACTCACCCATCCAAAATTAAGTTATAAGATAGATATGGATTTCAAACTAAGTGTTACCGAATAGCGATATATCTACATAATTCATCAATCACATATTTTAGCCATGAACTACTTTATTAGATATCGAAACTGCGCTTATAATTTAACAAGAAAATGCATTGTGAACATATGATTTTGTGACAAAAAAACAACTTAATCTTATTCAATCTGCTTTTAATAATCTAAGTTTGAAAGTATTACGACTAGCATAAGGAGTATTTATTTCTTAAACAAATCGAAAAATGCTAACACGAGCTAGAACAAGCTCGTCAATTTATGCAATGACTAAAACATTGTTTGACAATTTTTCATATATCCATTTAATAATCGTACTTGTTTTTGACCGGTTCAGTGAAATTAATGATTTCTTGACAATATCTTGTCTATCTTTTTTACAAGAAAGACGAAAATCAAGCTTTTAGATTTCATATACAACGTCTTGTTTTAATAATATTGACAACACATTCTCAAATCATATTAAAAATAAAATAAAGATATACATATATAGAGTAGAACTAGGGTGTTCCTAAGCTCACCAAGCCCTTCGTGAGCTCGATTATAAAACCTATCGAATTGATTTCAAACGACATTTTCAAACCGGCCGTTAGATGTTCAATCTATATTAAAATGTGCTTGGAGACCAAATTTTACATTTTTTGGAATTTTTTTACTATTTATTAAGATGGTTTGAAAATCGCTGTTTTTATTAAAAGTCTGCACCATTGAAAAACAACAATTTTCAAACCATCTTAATAAATACTAAAAAATTTCAAAAAATATAAAATTTGGTCTCCAAGCACATTCCAAAAAATATAAAATTTGTTCTACTCTACACACACACACACACACACATATATATAGGGCTGGGCTTAGCTAAGCCATGGAGTAAACGACTTGGTACTCCACGCAATATTTCCATTTTGAAAATTCAAACTACTGATCCGAACCATTCAAGTTGATCTATATTAAAATGTGCTTGGAGACCAAATTTTACATTTTTTGAAATTTTTTTACTATTTATTAAGCCACTTTGAAAATCTAAATAACCGAACCGCTCAACACTACAGCAAAACTGTTCAGCGACCGGTTAAATCGCCAGTCGCTGAAAACCAAAAAAAAATTAAAAAAATTAAAAAAAATGTTTCTGGCGACGGAACTTTCAGCGACCGATTTTGGCCCGGTCGCTGAAAGGTGTCCCTAAAAAACAGACGCCAAGTTTTTTCCTTCTCTCTGATCTGTCGCGCCAAGGGTTTACAAAAAAAAAACCGACGGAAATCGCCGCCGTTCGACCCCGCCGGTCCTCTTTCTCTCTCTCTCACTCAATCTGCCGCCCGACCCACATTGCTGCTGCCCGTTCCTCTTTCTCTCTCTCTCACTCGATCTGCCTCGCCGCCCGACCCCCGACCCCCGATCGCGCGCCTTGCTATCTACCTCGCCGCCCGAGCCCCCACTGATCTCTCTGCCTCGCTGACCAACCCGCGTTGCCAACTCTGCCTCGCTGCCCGACTACTCTTGCTGCCTTTGTTGCCTTTCCTCTCCATTCGGGTAATTATTTGAGCCCTTTTAGTTGTTGATTTGTGCTTGGTGAGGAATTGTCGTATATTTTGATTTATCGGTCGTCTCGCGCGAGTTGTTGATTTTCTCGGCTGGACTCGACCAACTTGCGCAACTTGCGGCAAGAAAATCAACAATGTATTTTTTAAAAAAAATTATTTGCACACTAAAAAGCCCAGCCGAGAAAATCAACAACTCGCGCGAGACGACCGATAAATCAAAATATACGACAATTCCTCACCAAGCACAAATCAACAACTAAAAGGGCTCAAATAATTACCCGAATGGAGAGGAAAGGCAACAAAGGCAGCAAGAGTAGTCGGGCAGCGAGGCAGAGTTGGCAGCGCGGGTTGGTCAGCGAGGAAGAGAGATCAGTGCGGGGCTCGGGCGGCGAGGCAGATAGCAAGGCGCGGGATCGGGGGTCGGGGGTCGGGGGTCGGGCGGCGAGGCAGATTGAGTGAGAGAGAGAGAAAGAGGAACGGGCAGCAGCAATGTGGGTCGGGCGGCAGATTGAGTGAGAGAGAGAGAAAGAGGACTGGCGGGGTCGAACGGCGGCGATTTCCGTCATTTTTTTTTTGTAAACCCTTGGCGCGACAGATCAGAGAGAAGGAAAAAACTTGGCGCTTGTTTTTTAGGGACACCTTTCAGCGACCGGGCCAAAATCGGTCGCTGAAAAACAGTTTTGCTGTAGTGTTGAGCGGTTTGGATCGGTTATTTAGATTTTCAAAATGGAATATGAGCTGACAACTCACCATAGTCGATCTCATGTGTGTGTGTGTGTGTGTGTGTGTTGTTTTTTTATAGATTAACCGTGTATCAATTTTCATGCAATCTTATAATCATCATTTGAAATTCTATCAAATGGCGTTAGATATAAATTGCGAATTTTTTTATGTTATTTAACTCGCACTAAATTTCATCCATTTTATATATATAATGTTATAAAGTATGGATTATACTTTAGTTGTTGGATTTTAAAATTATAAGTTAATTCTTACACTTGTTCAATATTTTAAAGTATTTGATACGTTGTTAAGGATACCCGTCCTACAAATATTTGGCATGTATCTTTATATCTTTATAGAACAACTTAAATGTATGTATGTACATAATATTAAACATGGACAGTCTTATACTAACTTGAATACTTATACAAGTTAAAATACTTGACAATTCATGTTTTGTATATGAATATTATGACCATAACCATAAACAATCAGTATTATAAGTACCTCAAAATACAACTTCAAATTAATATTTAACAGTGTAATTATAAATGCCGAATAATATAAATTTGTTCATAGGCGAGAGCTCGAGATATCAAACACAGATAGGGACGAAACTAGAAAATTTAGATAAGGATGGCTGAATAATAAAATGTATAATGCAGTTGGTGGTATTTGAATCTAAATTCTCATAACCACAACGATAATTCTAACTACTAGACTACAAACTCACATTTGACATTTTATAAGAGCGGTTGAATTATATATAAACTTAAAAAATATTCAATTAAATTCTAATATACATAATTTAAAAATTTAGAATTATGAGATGATTGAGCACCCTCTCACTTAGTGTTTTGAAAATACCCCCACGGGTCAGACCCGACCCGGCCCGCCCGGGACCCGTGCCCGCCCTGCCCGTGCCCGTGCACGGGTTTTGCACAGGTTCACGGGTTAAACGGGTACGGGTTGAGAAGGGCCGGGTACGGATTTTTTTAAAATTTACCCGTGATACCCGTACCCGCCCGTACCGACCCGTATTACCCGTATACCCATGATACCCGTACCCGTAAAAATTCAAATTTCCCCCCCAAAAACAGAAAAAAAACAGAGAAAAAAAACAGCAGAAAAAAGCAGAAAAAAAAACCGGACCCGTGTTTTCCGGGGGGTTTGAGAGGGGCCGGGTAGGATTTTTCAAAAAAATACCCGTGCTAACCCGTCCCATGTCGCCCGTGACCCGTCCCGGGTTTTGCCCGTGCCCGTTTGCAAAACACTACTCTCACTTACAATAAGATTCGCCTCTAAACACATACGTGGATTAGGGAATAAAGTTTAGGGTTTAACTATAGGATGGCATTGTGCCACGAGCTTTTGGGCACTGATGCAAGTTTTTTAGGATTTTTTGGTTTTGGAATTAGCTTTTAGGATGGGGAACAATTTTTTTACGAATTCGGATCCCCCTCAGGTACCTCAGGTGCAATTAGTAAATTTGGACAGTTCTTTTATTCTTGTATGAATCTAAAAAATATCCCCTTTTCAACTTTTCATAAACACCTAATTAAATTTGATCAGGCTAAAATTAATCTGAGCCGTCCGTTTACATATATTGCACCTCATGAGGTACCTGGAGGGATACAAACTCTTTTTTTTTTTATCAATAACCTGTAGGTCATTACATCATTACATCCCTCACTAAGACAGAGAGCAAATATAATATAAAACCATACAACCTCTCAGCCTAATCAAACTAAAACAATAAAATTTTAGGATGTCTCCTTTCAAGCACTAAAACATGGAAAAGTATAACCCGAATTATCAGTCAATTCATTATGACATCTTTGAACATGAAGACATAAGAAAGATTGATGTTCTTGTAACAGTTTCCAAATCTCCAAAATATCTTCAAATGCACTCCAATCTGCATGAACCAGTGGTTGTGGACCTGAACAAATTCTTTCCAACGTGAGGCAATCCGTGAAAAAAGAGCACGATGTAATCCCCATGTTAACCACCATTAAATTTGATTCTTTGAGAGCCACAGCTTCGACCTGTAAGGAGCAACACCCTTTCACCGCTTTAGACTTGTATAAAATCAATTCCTCCTTGTACTATAACGCTACTCCTATTCCCCCGACCAAACTTCAACCCGAAACCCATCCAAATAACAACGATAATCAGTTTGAACCTCTAATAATTGAACTGTAGGTTAAGCCCTAACTGGCATCACACAAAATTTTCGAGCAGCACCAATTTTGGACTCCCAGTTTATCGCATTTAGATATTGCATGAATTGAGAAAAATCAGGTTGTTTATCCCCATATGTTTGATCAATATTGCATTGCCAAAGAGCCCAAGTTGAGTTGACATATAATACCCACTGCTCATCATCCAATTGCCCCGAGATGTTCAAAAATAATTGCACAAGATTTCCATTTAATTTCTCAGTTCTAAATCCTAGATGCCCTGCAAGGAAACATGCTCTAGAGAATGGATAGAGATGTAAGAAATGCGCTACATCCTCCTCCTAACTACTGCACGTGGCACATATCGGATTCAAATTAGAAAAACGGCGCTGCGTAATTTTTGCTAATGGTAAAGCTTTATGTAGTAATTTCCAAAGAAACAGTCTTACACGTAGCAGCACTTCACCCCTTCTCCAAATTATCTCCCAAATTTCTTTATTGCCGAGCACCAGGTGTGTAGTTGCGGATTTCTCAAAAGTTGGTACCCATCTTTAACCGTGTACACACTAGAACCTGATTTTTTGAAAATTAAATTATCTACAACCGAATTAGAGTTAGGAGGAACAATAGTAGCTATGATCTCCATGCATTTACCATAACCAGACATATCAATAAGTCTATTTACATCCCAGTTTACATGTTGAGCATCAAGTAAGTCTTTTACAAGAAGGCGCCTCTGATTTTCATCCATCGGTTTGAACTCCAATGCGCCACGAAACCAAGGTTGAGAGAATACCCCACATGACTCCCCACTGCCTTTATTCCATTGCACATATGGCTCCAAGGTTGCACGAAGACTCATCAGGCTTCTCCAGAAGCCCGTACATTTATAATCCTTTTTGCTATGTCATAAGTCGCTCCTCTGAAGATACTTTGCTTTAACAATTTGAATCCACTATGCCTCCGAACCGGCCGCCAATCTCCATACAAATTTCATAAGAAGGCTCTCATTCACCACTTGCAAATCCCTTACACCAAGTCCACCCATTTCTACCGGCATAGTAATTTTCTCCCATGCAACATAAGCCAAAAATCTTTGCTTCTCCACTTTCCTCAAAAAGATCTTCTAATAATAGATGTAATTTCATTCAAAATTGATTTAGGATTACGGACACGTAACCATATAATATATTGGCATAGCTTGCAAAACCGATCGAACCAAAACTAAGCGGCCCGCATGAGAGAGCATGGCACTTTTCCACATCTATAGCTTACTCGAGAATTTTACGATTAAAAAGTCAAAAGATTGACTTTTTGTTTCAATTGGAGCCCCAAGTACGAAGAACAAGCACTATTGTGAGAAATCAAGAACAGATTAAAAATGTCATCTCTTACTATCTGCGGTGTTACGGTGCTATACCATATATTACTCTTTTGAGGGACCACTATTCGGCCCGACACTTCAGAAAATTCTTGGAGATGCATCATGATCCGCTGGGCCTCCACCATTTTTGCCGAACCAAATAAAAGTAAGTCATCACTCATCAACATATAAGAATAAATTGATATTATTTTTATTTTGGTTTCAATATTTTCTTTCTTTATATATAACACCCGGAGCAGCAGACTAATAGTCTTGTACCTGACAACAAATAAATTATTCTTGCTGGTTGCAATAAAAAATGTGCTCTTTTACTTTTTGAATTGAATATGATCATTCAATCAATTACAAGACAACTGCCAAGTCACAACAACAGTTTTTGGTTTATAAGTTGATTAGTCTTGAGCAATGATCATTGTTCTTAACGAGTCAACAAATACAAAATAATTTATGTCAACGCAAACAAGATAATACCATTACTCCACTTAGAATATATAATCATACTTTTATATGCAAGCTTTTATAATTAGAATATCCGAAAGAAAATCTTGATGAAGATTTAATGATTGGACTTTATCTGAGAACTTACTTTCAAATTAGAAATCTAACAAAAAAATTTTAAAAAAAAATAGATGTAACCCAATAATTCCTTTCATTTGTATTTTCTCTCTAAATTTAAAAAGTGGATACTTATCCGTATATAGTTCAAATTCTATAATATTTGACCCGTAAAATTTTAACCTTCATTAATATAAAATTTTAAAAAATCAAACGACAAAACTTCCCCTCTTTTTACGGTAGAACCCTTGCCCTTCCCAAATAGCATCTGACCTCAATGGCTTTCCAAAATCTGCTAAAATTTGGCTATACATTTGCATTATACTTATCGATAAAACAATCTAGATTTTGATATTCCTTGTATCCGGTTTAAATTTAATTCGTGAAGGTCTCACTTGAAAGAAAGAGCAGACATTTCTTTATGGGAGAATTTTTTTTTATGGTTATCGGCGAAATACCGACAACATATATATTGATAAAAAGAGTATTCACAAATCTAATTAAAGGAAAAAATCATCCCTCGGCTCACTAACTATACATTCGATGGGATGTTTTATTCAAAAATATGCCATTAAGCGGAACTAACACAACGAAATGTAAAAGATTCTCACCCATTATGCAACCAACTCTCAACTTCTAGAGCGGTGTTACCGATCAAATACGGGACCGGTCTCCGTTTGTTTGAAAACAGACATCGGTTTCTTTCTCTCCACAGTGCCCAAGCACCTGCCGCTCATACCACATGCAGGAGCGGAACTAGAAAATAGAGATTGAGGGGGCTGAAAAATCAAATATAGTGCAATTTTATTTTATAAGGGGGGCTAAAAGGTATGAATACATATAAGAATTACAAAATTTAATGGACTAAAGTATAAAATTTCAATTTATAGGGGTGGCTTAGCCCCCTTAACTCTCTACTATGTTCCGCCACTGACCACATGCCACACAATCCTCCGGCTTTTTTGGAGTCCCAGCCCAGATAACAACCATAGATGTTGTATGTCCTCCCCACCTCGATAGTAGATACCATGTTATGCCATTAAACCCCTCCAGAACAGTTTTGCGTAGGTGCAATCCCACATAATATGGTCTTTTGTCTCTACAATGTCCTCCCCACATAAGTGACATCCCGTAGGGACGAGGCATCCTCTGTAAGTTAGTATCTCCTGTGTTAAGATTTTATCATTCAACATTAGCCTGATAAATATCCTTACCTTCATTGGGACCTTAATTTTCTAGAGTGCCTTTTGTGTTGAAAAAATGAACCCCCTATGGTGCATTGCCTCGTATGCCGAATTGCATGAGAAAATTCCCGAGGGGGACCAACCCCATCTCGTGGTCCCACCGTCAGGATCCAATGAACAATTAAAAAACAGTAGGAGTTTTGCCAGATCCTTGAAAAGGAAAGAGGAGATGTCTTGCCTTATCAACTGAATATGAGCAGCTGAATCCAATCAGCGATTTAACCGTATGTACCCTTAACATTCATATTTTTATATTTGTAAAATTAATCACAGATAGTCGAAACTAGTTGAAAAACTTTTTCTGTTAAACTAGTTGGAGGACGCTCAAGTATGATGGCTCGGGAGCCAAAACATTTCTCAAATAAATATACATATAATCAAGCATAGGCATTCAAGCAGAACAATTCAATCAACTTCACATAATCAATTTTAGGTGCTCACATCCATCCCATATATCCAAAATTTGCACCGTATGTTTTTAAGATATATTAATTTATAAATAACATATCATATCTATACATGGAGACAAAATTGCATGAGATGTATATCAGTATATATATCTATATCTACCGACACACATAGATCAAAATATATGATTAAGAGTTTTATAAAGTACGATTAGGGGTTAACTATGCGGTCGGAGAATCACGATCATCACGATTACTCATCATCATCGGTCCCAGGGAGTGAGGTTGGCGGCCATCTCCTCTATGCATATCGGGCACTTCCAAATTTGGAATCCGGGTCATTCACTTTCAATGCCTCAGAGTGAATGGAACTTGTTAAAAAATTAAGTCAACGTGGCTAATCAATTTTTCTGTTATATTAATAAGAAGATGAAAAAATCTATAATATCAAATCAGATCAGTTCTTAAATCGCAAATTTAGCAGAAATATATATACGGATTCGATTCTCGTAAGAGATGCTTGAAAAAAAAAATGTCAGATACTCGGATCTAACAAAAAACCTTTGTTAAAAAGATAGATCACTAGATCAGTTCTTGCCGGAGAATACGGAGTCTCCTCCCCAAACGCGGGAAGCTGTGCTAGGCCCTTGGCGATCGAAGACGTGTGCCCCTTGAAATATTCCTTCATCTGAACTTCTGTACCGCGTAGATCCAACAGTCGATCTTTCCTCCAATCCGTGCCATGGACCCATCGGCCGTTGACAACGGGACACCACTCAGGAGAGAACTGTAAGGTTCATTGTAGACCTATTCTTGTATATTTCAGTCAATAGAGCGGAGTAGGTCCACTGCTCGGATCCGTATCCTCTGCATTAACTCAAAAGAGAATCTTTTGAGTTAACAACCGTCTGATTTTAATCGGAGCAAATCCGGCTCAAGTCTATAACATAGGGCCCTTTAATATTAGTGCAGATCTAGTTCACACGAATCTTGAAACAGATTGGACAGTCAAGATTTATTAACTCAAAAGATTCTCTTTTGAGTTAATGCAGAGGATACGGATTCCCACTGCTCAGTCTGTGTTTTCCGTTATGATTCTTAATTTTAGACAGATGCAATCTAGAAGCTGCTCCGTTTAAGAACCCGGGAACTTGGATGAATATTGAACCAAAAAATATAAAATGAATAACCAAGTTAAGGACATTATAAAACCTTAATTGGCAATGGGGTTGTACTGTAGAAACAACAGTGCCACCCCTTCTCTGTGCCGTCTGATCTCAGATGAAGGGCTGCAGATGTTTCGAGCTGACGTTGGCCTTTGTCATATCGCACTCAACCAATTTTCTTCTCTGGGTTTCCTTTCTTTTGCGCCAGCTGTTATTTTCCCTTTTTCTCTGCACGCCACGTTTCTGCTGTTATTTTCCCTTTCTCTTCTCCACTCCGTTGCAAAGAGAAAACGCAGACCTACCTTTTTCTCTCTTCAGCGCAAAGAGAAAACGCAGACCGAGCAGTAAATAACTCAAACCGGCGCTTCTCTCCTCTCTCTTCCAGTTCGACCGCTTCTCCAGTCTCTCCAGACAAACGCCTCTCTCGTCCCCAAATCCGAAAACAGGAAGCCATAGCGCAAGAAATACAGAGGAGAAACTATCGTCTGTGTTGCGATTGGGAACTCTCCTTTCGCTCCCTCTATGGCAGTGCCCATTATCTCGCTACTCGTCTCTCTGATCATTTCGCTGATTGGCTGATTCGGGTCTGAGGTCTCGCGAAAGAAAAAAAGAGTTTGAATGGTCGATGGAGACTGGAAAACATGATTCGCTTTGAATGTTGGGTAAGTAATTAAATCGTTATTCCCTTCTATGATTCCGTAACTAATTCTGTCTTTCATCTGACACGCTTCAATTAAAAGTCATCCTTATCTGATAATTTTGCGGTTTGCAAATTCAATTGTGCGATTTGATGCATTAGGTAACTGTAAATTTGCTTATTACTTTCATTGTTCTTTATATGAGATTCAAGTTTGCCCTTCAATCATTCTTTGTATCAAAGGTTTTGTAATTATGGTGTCAGAATTACAACTCAGTACATATGTCTCCAAATATGCTGGGTTTTACGCATTACCAGTATGTAGGAAATTATAACCAAATAGAGAATTATTGGTACCAACTTAAGTACTGTTCCCTATTGATTTACAGTAGAGAGGAATTATTTCAGATGTTTAGTTCGACTCACCCAACTGTTTTCCAGTGCTTCCCATTTTTCCAGATATGTATTTCACACACTAATTCCAATTTTTTGGAAAAATTCCACTTACCTGCAGTGAGCAAGAAGCATGATGGCCAGCGCAGGAAACATCACTTAGGAATGAAAGAGTACAATTCCAAGCAATGTGAAAAAGTTGCTAAATTGCGTTTGTACTACTCTTACTATTTCCCTTGTACCTTAATTACGCTTACTATTTCACTTAGAAGTAAATTAGTTATTGACTATTAGACTGAGGGTATAGTGCCTCCTGAGTTCTTCTTATTTCCTAATTGTTCTACTTTTATGATTATGGAGTTATTGCTTCCTATTCGATAATTCATAATCACAATTTGAGTTGCCATCTTGAAGCACTTGTAACTAAGGTATAAGAGTGCTGTAGAGCATGCCATTAAGCTCATACCCTTTTGAAATCATTGCAATGTATACAATTTAATTTATTAGTTTTTCCACTATGTTAATTGAATATTTCATATTGTTCTTCCACAGCATTGCAATCAGCTAACATAGTGAAATTTGTAGGTGTTGTATTGACTAAATACGCGATTTAGAGTAGCCTTTGGAACTCTCTGTCAGTGTGTGCACAGGTACTTCTCGCCCACCTTTCTTTCTTTTTGCAATTCATTTAGAGTTTAGTAAATGCCTAGTATTACATGCAATACAAGGTTAGGCTGTGTGAGATTATTCATCCGCACAGCGACAGAAAATATTCTGATGTACAAAATACATTGCTTTCTCACTTTCATCCTTTATACACAACCCAGGAGATAGAGTACTGTTACTGACAACATTAGGCTGCTGCCCTCTGAAAATAAACACATCTGCATAATCCTTCTGACCTTCACCTTTCTTTCTTACACAATCCATGATAACCTTACACTCATGTTAATGCCTTCTCAATTTCACATTTCTTGCACTACTCATTTATAAGAGTGATGTAAATTGCAACATCAACCTTAGGCAACTTGGAAATCAAAATTCAACAACTTCTAAGTCCCACCTTTCTTTCACAGCTAACCTATAAGTCATCAGGCCAACATCCTTTGGACAATGCCTTCTCAATTTCATGTTTCTTTCTTGCACAATCCATCTATAAGAGTATTGTACATCATAACCTTAAGTGGCCAATTCTTCCTCCACTTCACCTTGCTTACATATCTCTTCTATAAGACATCAAAATCACACTATTTAGAGATCATCTCACTTAGAAAATCCTATGTCTTCTCATTTTGATGCTTTCTTCCAAGCCCAGCCACAAGAATGTTGTACACTGCTTTGTGAATGCACCAATTTTTTACTTTTTCCTTACGTAGCTCTCCTTCTCTCCATCGGTAGCTGGTTTTCGGGCGGTGAGGCCGACATTGTTGGTCAGAGTAGTTCCTCCTACACTGTGAGTTATTCTCCGTCTTTCATTTTTCTTTTTCAACAGAAGTAGAAGTAGGCCAGCACGAGGGCAAAGCACCAACTCAGTTCCAGTAAAATCAGAGCAAAAGAAAGGTACTTCAACTGGTACCAGTATCGGTACCAGTAAAGTCAGAACCAAAAAAAGTGCCTCAGCTGGTACCAGCATCGGTACCAGTGAAGCCAGAACTCAACCCATAAAGCAACAGCACCAGAGACAAGGTAGCAGTCAAAGAGAACCAGTACAAGACTGACAGAAACAAGAGCACAAAGAAAAAGGCACCACAACCATCACAGGAAACAGCAACAGAACAGCCAAGCCGGGAAAAGCAACAGTCCGCGCTAGGCCATTTAATGTTGATTTCACTACTCCCTAATTTTTGTTGCCCCCTTTTTTTTTTTGTGTGGTTTTTGTCAGTAACTTGTACCCTTTTGAAATCATATTATCATAAAAACCTAATACTTCCTCACCTTCTCAGTTTCACCCTTGTATCACAACCCAGTTATAAGAATTATGTAGGCTCACAAGTTGATTGTTGGGAAATCTTTTTCTTTCACTTTGCAATCAGATAACACATAGATGTTTGTAGGTGCTGTCATGACCGAACAAGCAATCTACAGTGCAACTTTGTAGCTGCTGTCTTCACTGAATAGAGTGAGTTAACTGTTTGGAAATATTATTCGTTCGCTTTGTCTTTCCAGTTGTGTTAAAATTCTACTAAAACAATTAATAATAAAAATATAGCAAATAGTTAATTCTAATGTATACAATTTAATTTATTACTTTCTCCACTATGTTAATTGATTATTTCATAATGTTCTTCCATATCATTGCAATCAGTGTTATTATTTACCCACTACGTGTTAGCTTCCGCTGCTGTAATTATTTTCTTATTTTTTGACTTAAATTTGTCTTCCTGGATTTCAAATATAGGCAGGAAAAAACTTTAAGTATAATCAATTGCATCATTGAATATTAGGTTGAAGGTATAGTGCTTTCTATTTTCTTCCCATTTAATATTTCTCTTGCTTTCATGACTATGGAGTTATTTCTTCCGTTTGTATATTCACTAATTACAGTTTCAGCTGCTATCTAGCAGCATTTGTACTGTAAGACGCATCTAACATTTTCCCAAATTTCCTGAAGTTAGCACATCAATCCACGCTGAATTCTCAATTGAAATTAACTTCACGATTATTCTAAATGAGCATCCAATATGTTGTCCAATGCTATTGTAAAAATTTATACATGTAAAACCACATAGAATTGTTGGAATATATGCTGGAATTTACCAGCATCATGGCAGATGTGGTGGTTTGCAAGTGTCCAACGTGTCTGCACAATTTATCAATACAATTTAATTTATGCTTCCCCACAGTCCATAACATGTACAAATCAAAAGCAAAATAAAAATACCACTCAGTTGTCCACATCTGCCATGATACTGGTAAATTAAGTATAAGTCATGAATTGACATGTGCTGCATGCATGTTCTTCCATTCCTTATAATGTACGTATTTGTGTTCTTACATTGAAAGAAGAAGTAAGAGAACTAAAGCTCCTCAATTAAAACAACAACAGAAACAACAAGCTCACATCCATGAACACCAACATTCACGAAAAATAATGGTTGCGGCGTAGCCGCAACATGAAGCACCTAGTTATTTTATAATCAGCAATTAAACAACGGTCTTAGTGAAAATTTAATTTTTCTTTTTCTATGTTTTGTGTCAGAAAAAAGCATCTAGGGCTTTCTAAATTCCAAATCTTCCTTTAATAAGTTCCTATATATCTAATTTAAAAAACATTTCTCAAATATTAAGTGAAAAAAGTAAAATTTGATGTAACTTTGCCGTTAACCATTGAAATTTGTGAAGTTTAATATTTTATACATAAATTAATTACATTGCCAATATATTCCAAATCAGTAATAGTATTGCTTTAATAAAAGTTAAACTAAAATAATTATTTTTTTCACAATAGAAAATTCTAATACTGCTTTACAAAATTAAATATAATAACTGAAATGTAGCTATAAAGATAAAAGACTATGTCAAACTATTGAGTCTGACTTAGCTAAGCCATGGAGTAAAACGCTTTGTACTCTACGCCATATTTTCATTTTAAAAATCCAAACTACCGATCCGAACCGCTCAAGTTGTTCTCCATATTGAAATGTGCTTGGAGACCAAATTTTACATTTTTTGAAATTTTTTTACTATTTATTAAGCCACTTTGAAAATCGCTGATTCATTGTGAACAGTAAAAAACAGTAAAAAATTCTGGACCAATGGATCAGCGATTTTCAAAGTGGCTTAATAAATAGTAAAAAAATTCCAAAAAATGTAAAATTTGGTCTCCAAGCACATTTTAATATGGAGATCATGTTGAGCGGTTTGGATCGGTAGTTTGAATTTTCAAAATGGAAATAATGAGGCGTGGAGCACCAAGTCGTTTTACTCCATGGCTTAGCTAAGCCCAGCTCCAAACTATTTTCAATATCCGTTAGAATTGTAAAAAGATATATGAAACTCGATCAAATAAAGCCGAAATTTTTAAATATAGCACAGGCCAAAAATAAATATACTAAAACGGGCACCGATTCCTGGAAATTTCAGATTTAGCACGGCCGCAGATCGGTTGAGCATTTCCTGGGGACCGTAGATCAGCTGAGCGGCCCCATTTCCTGGGGACCGCAGATCGGCTGAGCGGACCCATTTCCTGGGGACCGCAGATCGGCTGAGCGGCCCCATTTTTTATTTTTATTTTTTTAGAGACAATATAAATGAAATTGAACCATAAAAATTCGAATTTTGTTTTTAATAATTTGTAGATTACTTCTTTTGATGTATCCGAATTTTTTTTAATTTATATTAAAATACGCTAAATTACTTGAAATTATGTTAATTTATGCTGAATTATACTAAATTATACTAAATTATAATAACTATGTAGAATTATGCTAAAATACGGTAAATTACGCTAAATTACGCACGAATAGGGCTATTTTGTGCCATCTTTCATAAATCATAAAAAATAGTAAAAAAAATTCTAAAAATAATAAAAATTGGTATTCTACAAGTTCATTATATAACTAATTTACTGAGCTACGTAGATTGAACAATAGAAATGAAAATCTTAATTGGAAACTTCAACTGAAGTTTTGAGACTCTTCCCTTTGTTTTTTGGCGATTCTGAATTTGGAAATCTAACAAAGTTAGTTCAGACGCATGCGTATTTTCACAAGCTTTCCGAAAAGTGGTCATTTGCTGAAATCGGACACTCGAGCGCTGTTTTATGGCTGTTTGAAATTTCATTGTCGTTTTTCGCCTTCTCAGTGAATATATCATCCCTATTCATACGTAATTTAGCGTAATTTACCGTATTTTAGCATAATTCTACATAATTATTGTAATTTCAAGTAATTTAGTGTAATTCAGCATAAATTAACATAATTTTAAGTAATTTAGCGTATTTTAATATAAATTAAAAAAAATTCAGATACATCAAAAGAAGTAATTTAAAAATTATTAAAAACAAAATTTGAATTTTTATGGTTCAATTTCATTCATATTGTCTCTAAAAAAAAAAAAAAAAAAATGGGGCCGCTCAGCCAATCTGCGGTCCCCAGTAAATGGGGCCGCTCAGCCGATCTGCGGCCGTGCTAAATCTGAAATTTCCAGGAATCGGTGCCGTTTTGGTATTTTTTTTTTTTCTGTGCTACATTTAAAAATTTCGGCAAATAAAGAAACCGACAAAATTTATTTCTTATATCTTTTCTTTCTTTTTTTATTATTAAACAACCTTCAAAAAATTATGAACGAAAATTCATCTTGTCAGCTATATTCTTTTGTAATCAAACTTAAATAAACTAAATAGAAAAATAGAAGAATTTATGGGAAAAAGATAGTTAATTTTTTGTAAATTATTTAATTTGTTCATGTGTTACGTTTTGAAAAATACAAATATTTGATAAATGGTGCCAATATATTTATGGCTCATTGGCTAGACAAGAATTTAAAAAAAAAAATCATAGTATCAATTTCTTAATGATTATTTATCTTCCGCCGTCAACGATATTAATAAAATTTATTAAACGTGAAATTTATTAAACGGAGTAAACGACAAATTTCATTATCATGCAATTGTACGAAATAACAGAGGAAAGGAAATTCTTACAATGAGCTAATTTTCTTCTATTGGAGCAACGAACCCAACTCTCAGGTACTCAACTGGCCTAAGAAGAATTAATCTTGCAAGAAGACCCGGTCTCATAAAACACTTCTTTGTTTCCTTCCATTCGTGTCTCTCTCGCTATTATAAATAGAGCGGGATTCAAACAACTAAGCAACAACCATAAAGGCACAAAACCATTGCTTCCTCTCAAGCTCCCCAACACAAACACATCCTTTCTTTTTTTTGCGTCTTCTCAAACAAGTTTAAAACCTCTCAAACTAAGATCAGCCATGCCGTTCTGTTTTCAAATTCGCCAAAAAGCAAAGAGGTGTTCCCAACAGGGCAAAAGGGTGACACCCAGGACCCACCCCCGCTACGTGCCGAAGCGGGGCAATGTACTGAAGCAAGTCTTGAAGACTATCGTAGGTCGGGGAAAGCCGAACAAGACTCGGCCATTGCACGATTGAAAGATCGAAGAATGGTTTTGCTGATTACAAAGCATTAGAAAGACGGATTGGCATTATTTTTTTTGCTTGATTTCGAGCATAAGTTATTTTCTTTTAAGATGGCGAATTTGTACTATATTGGTTCAGTTTGTATAGAAATGCTATTTCGTTTTTTTTTATTATAAACTTTTATTTAAGTACAAAAGGGGCATATTTTGAATTGAAAAGGTGCGGGATGTCAAAGGACAAAAACGCCACGGGAGATATCAAATTCAACGTTCAGTCTGATGTTTTTATGCAGACGGTCACGTGATATGTCAAGTCAACGGTCAATGCCTGTTTCAAATTTGTTTTTGAGACGGCTATTCTCAAATTCGTTGAAGATAATTGGGTAATTGTTTTGAAGTAAAATTCATTTAACAAATGAGAGGAATAAAACTTTATTAATGAATTTATTTATTAAGTTATCTCAGAAAAATGTCTTTCATCAACTAGTAAATTCATTACTTTACTAACAAATAATATAAGGAGGTAATTTATTTTCAATAGGTTCGACTCTTAATAAAATATATGAATTTGAAACTGATTAAGTGTAACCGAATAGCGATATATATATCTACATGTTTCATCAATGACATATTTTAGCCAGGAAAGCAAGAACTACTTTATTAGCCGAAATTTTTATTTATAGCATTTTCTCAACAAAAAAAAAAAAAACATTCCTATTTGGGGTTTTTTTAATTTTACTTAGACCGCTCCTGTGTTTTACAAAGGGGCTTGGTGAGCTTAAGAACACCCTAGTTCTACTTCTAAAAATAAATATAAATAAGCCATAAATAGAATAATATAATGCTAATGTTCTCACGAGTACAATAAACATACGTCTAATAAATCTAAAATAAACAATGTTCTTACGAATACAATAAAAACATAGATTTAGCTCCTAGATAAACATCCAATCCGTTGATTGCCTCTCAACCTGCAAATTTACAAACAAATAGTGACTGTTAAATCTAATTATTTCAATAATTTTTTAAAAGTTGAAATTGAATAGTAAAAAAATTAACTACCTCGTGCATTACAAGCAGCTCTGTTCTGTCTTTTCTGTGTATCTTGGCCTGCTTGGTGTTCTCTTCTCCTATTATTTAATACGTCCATCCATTGCGGAATCCTGTTGTGTTGCCTTCTACCCAAAATAATATTTTTTGTTTCTAGAACAAGGACAGGGCCCTCGTGTTCAGGCCATTCTGACTGATTGTCATACACATGTCATTCACCCATCCATGTGTTGATCAGTGTCTGGATGTGGTAGTAGTGACTTACAAAGTTGCCAAGGTCAATGCCTCGGAGACGGCACACGAACAGAACATGAGAACACAATATTCTGTCTAATTCAGGCTTCTGACATGTGCATTCCACTGTGTTATCATCCCTGATGACACCGTGTATTTGAAATTAGCCTTGGTAAACCGGCTAGAATCGTTAGGCAGGAAAGCGTGAACTCTCTCTTATGTGGAGGTTACCTCGAACTCGTTGTAGTTGCCAAACCCCCCAAGCGTCTTCATAGTATTAGACCTCTCGAACCGTTTGTTAATAAGCTACGAACAATTAAAAAAATGAAGAAGTGAATTTTTTAAATGAAGTTAATAAAAATAGATGAAGAAAAAACTAAAACTAAAAATACCTTATGCACACGACACGAGAACTGTTGACCTTGTCTAGCTTCAAATTTTGCTTTGGCCCTTTTTAGCGCAAACCATGTGAGACAATCAATTATTGTTGTCACCGGTAACTTACGAGATGACCTAAAAACATTATTTAGCGACTCGGACCCGTTTGTAGTCATAATTCTCCAACGGTAACCACCGTCCACCGCTTGAAATATCTTCCATAGTTTTGGACACTCGTTCTCATCTTGATCTAAATACTTACTCACACCGTCCAGCCAATTGAGAGCATGGTCACATACATCATCCATTGCTTGCATTCCTTGCTCGTATCTCCTCATCTTCCTCTTAGCCACACATATCCTAAAAAACTTGATTGTCGCTTCACTGCAACCGTTCTTCTTCATGTTCTCGGCTATGTGAGTAGCACAAAAACGGTGAACGCATTGATCATCATCCTCATCGTTCCACCCCAGATCATCTTGTTTGGACACCTTCTTAATACCATTTCCCCTATCAGTGATGACACACATGAATCTGGAGCGAATTACATTGCGTCGCAACCATTGCATGAACCATGCATAATCTTCGAAACTCTCTGACTCAACCAGTGCAAAAGCCAATGGGAGAAGCTGGTTTTCTGCATCGTACCCAGTTGCAACCAACAATTTACCTGTATTAAACCATCAATCAATTAAAACAATCAAATTAATTTAAAAAAATTAAATTAACTAAATTAAACATAGCAAATTAAATTAATTAATAACCTTTGTACTGGCCTGACAGGAAACAAGCATCAACGGTGATGACTGGTCTGAGGTGTTGCAAAAAAGCTATGCACAGTCCAAATGCCCAAGCCGTCCTATGAAAATACTTGTATCGTCCAGGTTTACCGATGGGAAATGAGGTCATCTCAAACAATATTTCTGTGATTAATTAAAAAAAAGTTAAATTGTTGATTGTGTTACAATGTCGTAAAAATAAAAGGAACAATATAGTACCTGGGTTTTTTCTCTTTATTGTCTCCAACAACGGAACTATAAGAGCGTATTACCCCTCCAAACTACCAAATTGGCGGGCAATTGCGAACTCACGGTCACGCCACAGTTTGTTGTACGCCGGTATTTGACCTTTGTATCTTTCAACAACAACGATCCTGACAGCTTGGATAATCAAATCAATATCGTTTCTCATATGAGCCGATATGCAATCGGCGACCATAGTAGCCGATAACTATGCATGATCTATTCTTATTGCATCCGCAGGACAAGAATGTTTTGTTGGGCACCTGAAGACACGTCATTGTGTACTGTAACCAGTGGCCCTCGTGAATATGTACCAGCCACATCTGCTGTCCTTGTACATGAACCTCATTCTGGTCGTGTCGCTGTGCGTATTCCTTATCTCTTTGTTGCAAAGTATGTGAAACCTGGCAATTGCGCTCTTCATTTGCTCTTTTGAGACATAAATTTGTCCCTCCGACAATTCATTCTCATACTTTGCTGCCCTTCCAAACAAACCCGCATTTGCTTCCTGAAACCCTGATGTGTCATTGAAAGCCGAAACTGGGTACTCAAACCCGCGATCCATTATCTGAAACCTGTGATCCATCCTGAAAAATCTTTGTCCAAGCATAGGCCTGGTATCTTCCTGGTCACTCTGATCGCTCATATCCTCAGGATCAACATCACCCCAATTTATCTCTGCCTCTTATAATTTCGGATCCACTGTTTCATCGGTTTCATCCGGATCACAAGAAATATCCCAATTAGCGGTTTGACTAGTAGAAGGCTGGTCAATCCGGGTGGGGCCTAACGGGGGGTTGACTACTGGACGGTCAGTTCCTCTGAACTGGGGCCCGACTGCTAGACGGTTGGTCAATTTGGACAGGGGACAGACTTGAGCCATTTGAGTTAACCCGACTATGGCCCTAGATTAACCTCATAACTAGGTTGGTACACCGGACTCGGGTAACCTCCACATATAGGTCAATTACCTTGTATGCACCCCTAAAAAACTCATAGTTTGGTTGTACAATACCTGCCAGACTCCATCATTCTAAACTAAAAAGAGTTGGAACCAAGTTTGTGATGAACTACTGGACATGCTAATTTTGACCATAATATTAAGGTCATACTGACCTTGATCCAATCACAAACTCTGACAAATAACTGATTTAATTCCCACATAATCAGTACCCGACATTACCAGAATCACAGTAACAGGCTCAATACTATAATAAATCCTATTAGGGTCTATTAAAATATCACCACTAGTATAAATGGATACCAT
This sequence comes from Carex kokanica, assembly GCA_025461125.1. NCBI lineage: Eukaryota > Viridiplantae > Streptophyta > Magnoliopsida > Poales > Cyperaceae > Carex > Carex kokanica. Next base: position 1,263,942 of record JAJGRX010000376.1, read on the forward strand.
AAGAACCATTTTGAATCCAATACACAAGAAACCTGAAATTAAAAATTAACTAAATTAATTATTCACTTATTGAAAAATGAAAATTTTAAAAATAAAGACAAAAAAAACTTACAGATCAGCTCTTGTCCAGGAGAGAAATTTGCTGAATGTGAGAAATGAATTTCTCTCTCCTGGACAACAATATATAGAAAAACATACAAGGGCCGCAGAGCCATTGGGCGGCCCCCTGACATAATGTGTGAACAATGAAAGTTGTGTACCGTAGTCAGTAGCTAGATATGGATAATGAGGCATACATATGATGAGCTACAATAATGGTTAAGGAACCCAACATGACTAGGTTAAGAGATAATTGAGCATTCCATGAAGTTGTTAAAATCTCATAAAGATCATTATGCCCTTGTTATGTAAATGGACCTTTGTGAGCTTCTAGAATGTCTTTAAGGCTATGAGTCCCAATGCCCGAGTAAGTCTTGTACATATTGCCAGCAATCAGGAAAAGGATGGCAATAGCTAAATGATGGTGTGCAATATCACTGAACCAAGGTCCTTGTTGAACCTTAGTATTTCTCAAATTGAATAAAATAAATAAACTTTCTTCTTTATTTTCTTTTTTGCTTATCCTCTAAAAACAAATTACTCAAAAAAGTAGTTAAGGGCCGCATCAGCATTGTGTGGACTCCAGTTTTGGGGCCGCAAAATACCGGAGCAGCCTGGGTAGAAGTAGAAAAATCCGAAAACATGAGTGTTTTGTTTTTTTTTTTGTTTGAGAAAATGCTATATTAAAATTTCGGCTTTATTAGATTCAGTAACTGCGATTATATTGTAACATGTAAATCAAAGGTGTATGCATTATATATGAACATATGATTTTGTGACCTAACAAAAAAAAATTGTGACAAAAAAACATCTTAATTGTATTCAATCTGCTTTGTATTATTAACGACTGGCATAAGGAGTGTTTATTTATTAAACAAATCTAAAAATGTTAATGCACGCTAGAACAACGTTGTCAATTTATACATAGACACTCAATAATTATTTGCCGAGTTGTCATATATCCATTTAATAATCATACTTGTGTTTGATTGATTCAATGATATTTGAATAATGGTGTTTTTTTAAGTGCAGATAATGATCACTTTGTATCCGCGTTGTTTTCAACATTAACATAAGACGATAACAATAAATAAAGTGTAGGAGTATTCTTAAGTTCACACCAAGCTATTTTGTTAACTAAATTCTAAAATTTATTGGGTTGGTTTTAAATGACGAATCCGAACAGTTAAAATCCATCTATCTTATGAGTGATACGTCTGCATACTAAAATTTTAAAATTTCGAATTAATTTAGTATAAAGTCAAACAGTTAAAATTAAAAAATTTATAAATTAATTTTAATATATTTATTTTTTGAATGATTTTTTATCACTTGAATCTATACAAAATTAATTCAAAAATTAATTTTTTTTCTATATAGATACGTCACTAGTGAGATAGATGGACTTGAACAATTCGAATTCGTCGTTTCAATCCATTGCTCTCTGCATTGAACTCGAGAATTTTAACTTAATTCGTTGAACTTTGCATCACATCGTTGTCAGTTGAATACTTTTTACGAAAAAAATCAATTCCCAACTAATATTTAATACCCAAATCCTGCGGGCATTATTCAACCTACGACCTGCGTTGATCAAGTCAAACGAATCAAACCTTGTCAGGGGTCAAATTGAGTCCATCTTATAATCACCTATACACCAGTTCCACGAAATTATTATCACTGAAGACTTGACCCCACAACTGAAGAGTGAATACCGATCTCCCCAGTTCACAACTTGTCATCTGCTAACTCGACAAGAAGCGTGTTTCCGAATCTTTCGTTTTTGATTGGTTTCAATTTATGGAAGCTTGCAATTTAGAAGCGACTCATTCTTTACTCAAATGAAGTCTGTTTACTGAATCGTACTTGAAAAAAAAAATTCATACGAAAATTCGTGTATACTATTCCTCATTTATTATTGCATATATTTAAAATCCATAACATTCCAGAGGATTTAAAATTAGAAATATTTTACAAAGTGGACCGGATCTTATGGAAGATTTAGGCACCTCAAAAGGTCAATTTTTTTCTATAACTAGTCATTGACAACAAGGTACTCATACAGGAAGTTCTAGCACATAGGGGCTGTTCATATCAGATGCAAACTCAGTGAGGCTGACATTCTTGAAACCAGGGACATCTTATGGAGGTGCCCTTATGCGACGAGGTTTTGGAGAGGGCTCTTTGCACAAACAAATGAAAGGCCGAATGGGGGGGGGGGGGGGGGGGGGGGGGGGGGGGGAACAATAGTGGAAGCATGGCTTTTAGGGAGAGGAGCGAGCCCACCGGGGTTTCACACATCGTGGGAAACCACCTGGGCGGCAGGGACATAAACCCTGTGGAAAAAACGTAACAGGAGAATCTTTGCCAACAAGGAAAGGGGTAGTTTACTCTTAGTAAACTTTGTGTGATTTATATAATACCAATTTTTATTATTTTAGATTTTTTTAACTATTTTTTATGATTTATGAAAGATGGCACAAAATCGGCTTTATTCATAAGTAATTTAGCGTATATAATTTTACATAATTATTGTAATTTAGCGTAATTTAACATAATTTCAAGTAATTTAGTTTATTTTAGTATAAATATGCTAATTATATATAAAAAAAAAAGTAATCTAACAAATATTTTAAAAAAAATCGATTTTTTAGTGTTAAATTTCAACATTTTTGCTATTTGTCTCTAAAAAAAAATTATTTAGTACCGGCCATTTTCTGACCGGTACCGAAAAAATAAAAATCCGTCAGAAAATAGCCGGTATGGATATTTTTATAAATTCCAATGGTTCTTGGGCATATTTATTAATTTCTAATTAACTTTGGATATTAATAAAAATCACGGTGGTTGATATGCCGGCTAATGTTAGATATCACCTTGTAAATTGTAATAGAAAAAAACAATTATAGAAAAAATAAACCTGACATCAACCAGAATGAGAAGGCAAATAATTTAAAAAATAAAATATGCAGCTGGGTCACCTTGTCACGACAAGTGGATCTGTCATGTGTATTTTTAACTCTTGCATATCTGGACTCCTAAGTTACCTTATTTGATGTATGTAATGTGTAATCGTTAGAATAATGAAATATCTTATCGGCTTTGAACAAAATAAAAATAAAGAAAAGGGTTAATTTCTCAGTACCCTCAAAAGAGTTCTATAATTTTTTATTTATTTTTCAACACTTGAATATATCTAATTTGTCCCTTAATTCTTTAAATTTCTTTTTTTTCATAGAGTTAATTATCCATTATCAAAATTTATTTTTTCCATTATACCCTTGCGTGGACCCTCTAAACAAGCAGTTTAATTAATTAGAATTTTTAAATCTACACCGTTCAAATAAGTGAACGTTTCAGATTTGATGAGAAAGAAATCTCACCTTCATCTCACGTGCGGAACCGGACGGAACATCTTCTTTTCCCAATTAAAGCTCATTTGCGTATCCTCTGCATTAACTCAAAAGAGAATCTTTTGAGTTAATGAATTTCAACCGTCTGATTTTAAACGGAGTCAATCCGACTCGTGTCTATAATATAGGGGGACATTAATATTAGTGCAGATCTAGTTCACACGAATTTTGAAACAGATTGGACAGTCAAGATTCTCTTTTGAGTTAATGCAGAGGATATGAATTCAGCTCATTTGCGTCTATTTCTCCCTCTTCAAGTCCTCTTCCCTCTCCCGCCTCCTTCGCGCCTGCCTCCTTCTCCCTGTCCGAGCCCTCATCCCTCTCCCGCCTCCTTAGCATCTGCCTCGTTCTCCCTCTCCAAGCTCTCCTCCATCTCACACCACCTTCGAGCCTGCCTCCTCCCTCTCCCGCCTCCTTTGCTTGTGTAATCTGTTTTCATCCACGGCGCACTGCATCACTCTGGTTTAAACTACATCTATCTCCAGAAATTACCTCAATTATTGGTCACCATATGATCAGTAATGGTACTAATTTTAACCAGCACTTCAAGTTGTATACGAATTTGGTGTGGAAGTGTGTATAAATCCGCATTGGCGCTTGGGGTTGCAAATCAACAAATATACTTAGAGATGTTGGAGAAGAGTATGTTTCTCTCTCATTTAAAAATATGCATAGCTTGTTATCCTCAATTGTGGCAAGATTGGAATTTAGATTCTGAATATCTCATTTAAAAATAAATATAGTTGTTTCTACAAGGCCAAAAGTGCCTCAGTTATCAACATGTACCATAAGGATATTTCTTGAAGAAGTGCCATGTAGCAGTTCTTTTTAATGCAAGTGAGTCATTTCTGAAGTTGAGATCCAATTGTGCTTCAATAAACCTTTGTTGTGCAATGGTGCCTCGATTATGTTTCAATTTGACCAATTTAGTCCTAATATATTGCTATTTTTTCGAGGGAATTTTTCATCTAATTACATTTGTAGTTAATACCAGTTCTCCTGAAATTAAAAAAGGTGGAGGTTGGATGAAGAAACTCATAAAAAAAGCCAAGCAGTACACCCATTATAGTCTTTCAGTTAGTTATTGGTTGGATGCTCTTACTGAGAAATGGAAATAGGTGATATCAGAGGTTGTGCCAGAATCAGTGGAGGTGTTTTTTATGAAGCTGACAAAAAGAACGACAAGTACCTAGTTAATGAGTGACATGTTGTAACCAGTATTATTGTTTTTTTGTTGCTTTGTTAGCAATGTATGTGAAAAAAGATTCAAAATGTAGATAGTCTCGTTGTATTACCGAAAAAATATTGTTTGATTGATAACTCATATTATAACATGTTCATTTGTTATTGATTTTTTTTCCTTGACATGATATACTAGATATTCTTTTAAATGTACTGAACATTTCTTAATTACTGGAACTGGTATGATTTCAGAATAACACTAAATCAATTCTTTAACTATTTAAATCCTTCATTAAAAAAGGAATCAAATGCACAAAAATAGGAAAGATTACACTTAATGATTTCTGATACAGTACAAGTTTAGCCAAAATGCACTGAGTACTTGTATAACTAGATATTACACATATATGCATAGAAGACTAAAATGCCCCTATATTCATTATGAACAAACTGATCAATGCTGGTTTGCTGTTAAGATTGGAGTATACTGGTAAATTTCTAGCTTTAATAATATAGTAACCAACAGTAGTTAAGATTGGGGTGTTTGCAAGGAGTACTAATGCAATGCTGGTTTGCTGTTTGGTTTAGTGACTCGTCGTCAGTTTTATAGCAGCACTAGCACATAATTGTGTGAACTATGAAGTTTAAATTTTGCATTCGATAAGCATTTAAGCATAATTTACATAGTATTTATGTGCATTGTTTGCATTTTTTATGCTAGACTTTTAGGGTACCTTTGGATCGTGCAAGGATTAGTGCAAGAATAGTGAATTTTGAGTTAGTGGTTGAAAATAGTGCTAACCCGAGTGGTTTGAGAATAGCGCTAACTTTGGACTATTCAAATTAGTAAAAATGTCGTTTGGATTGTATATTTGGAATAGCGATGGAGGAAATGAATAAAATAATGATTAAACTAATCTAATATTTAAACTAATATTATATTACATTTAATATTTAAACTAATATTATATTACATATAAACTAATATTTTTTTAAACTAATCTAATATTTTATTTAATACTAATCTAATCTAATATTATATTTATTTAATACTAATCTAATATTTTATTTAATAGTATTCTAATATTTAAACCAATATTATATTACATTTAACATTTAAACTAATATTATATTATATTTAATCTAATATTTTATTTAATACTAATATAATATTTAAAGTAATATTATATTACATTTAATATTTAAACTAATAATATAATATAATATTTTATATTACAATTTGGTACTGACAAAGGCTCAAGATGGTGATTTTATTATATGATTGCGAAATCCAGGAATATAATATTAATATTAATTTGTTTCAATCAGCGAAGAAATCAATAAATTTCAATAATCCGTACAAAAAGGTAGATACATGATAGATAAAGAGATCAAGAAAGAAATTAATTAGTTTCAAAAATTTATAGGCAAAAGGTGAACATGACATTTGATTTCAATAATCTGTGCGAAAAGAGCAATAAATTTCATTCAAGAAATTAAAAAATGCTATAAATGATTGTCTTTTCATAGTTATTAATATATGTGTTTATATTAAATAATTATAAAGAAATTGTATTATCATTTTATCGGGTATTTATACAGATATTGGGTCGGATTTGGTTATGGGTCGGATAACTAAATCAAACCCATATCATATCCATACAGTATCGGTTTCGGTTCGGATCCAGGTCGGATATTAAATTATTAATTCTGTAACTGTATCCATAATTTAACCGGTTATATTTTTTAAACCATATCCTATCCAAATTAATCGGATCTGGGTCGGTTCCGGTTCGGATCCGAGCAATCGGATAAAAGTAGCACCTCTACTTATGCTTAATGAGTATCCTTTTTTGTACTTTGTAGTTTCTTAATTTGTACATCTGATTCCGATCAATAGAACAGGAGGGATATAGATGATATTTGATGTTCACTGTAATGGGCCATAATTGCCAGTTTTATATGTTCTTGGGTCTGAAATTCTGTTTGTATTCTAGTTTTGTAGGTCGTGATAATTTAAGGGTTTTAAGCATTCTGATTTTTGGATGTTCTTTTTTTTTTCTTTTTGTGAAATTATAATAAAATCTGAGTTTAGATATTTTTGATGATTTTCTAGTTTATTACAATGGAGATGTCCGTGGCCGAAAATTACGGCTATAGGTTTTCTTAGACATGGATGTTAAAAATTAAAAACAAATAAACAAAATAAGACCAATTTGATAATATGGATGAAACAAGTACAATTTAAGATTTCTATCCCTATACAAGTACAAAAAAAGAAAATAATATTGTTTATCCTCGTTACTAGAAAATAATCAAAATATCTAAAATCAGATTTTATTACAATTTCACAAAAAGAAAATAAAAACAACAGAACATACAAAAATAAAAATGCAGAAAACCCTTAAATTAAATTATCACATGACCTACAAAACTAGAAAATAAAATTTCAGACCCAAGAACATATAAAAATGCCAATTATGGGCAATTACAGAGAACATCAAATACCATCTATATCCCTCCTGTCCTATTGATCGAAATCAGATGTACAAAGAAACTACAAAAAAGTAATCATTAATTAAGCATAAGAAAATGAAAAACAAGGAACGCCTAATTTCAATTAAACGAACTTGATTTCAAGGCTGCCCTTCTTCATTGGCACCAGAAAGATCAGATGTGTTGTTCTTCCTAGACAAGTACACACCATGCAATTCACACCGATTGATTCCCTGCTTCTTCGACATAACGCTAGCAGTTGTTCTTGTTGCAAATAACTTCTTGCGAGTGTTCTTGTTGATGTGCACTTCACACTTAAGGGTAGTTGTCATTTTCGGATTAATTTTAGAACTTGTGTCTTCCTTGTTTTTCAAACCAGTAGCATCAGCTTTTGCCATGTCTAAACCTTTCTCCAAATCATTCGAAACATGACCATTCCATCCCCTCAAGCAGAGGCGGCCCAAAATGCATGATGCGATTGACAAAATAGTAATCACAGCAAGCACGATTATCACCGGCAAATATGAACCGTGGGAATAGTGCGTGCTATGTTGGGCTACTGTGTTCTCAGGTTTGCTCGCAAAAAGGAATTGCTCACTGGGTGTTGACATGGTTGGTTTGTTTTGTTTTTGTTGCTGCTGTCGCTCGTATTTAACTGCCAGGCAAGATTAGAATTTGAAAGGGAAAAAAGAAAGAAGCAAAAGAAGGGAGATGCTTAAGACTTAAGAGAGAGGATGCCTAGTTCAATAGTACTTGGTTAAGAGGTGGGGTTTAACCGTTTAAATGCGTCGTGACTCGTGAGTGTTCGGTTAGTGGCGCGGTTTTCTTGCGCAGTTTTCCCTATTTTTGAACAATTTGCGTGCAATTAGAGGAGTTGCGGTCTAGCCTTTTAAGCAAAACAGTCTGTATTGGAATTTGACCTGAAGCCCGTTTTAATACAAGAGTTATAGATGCCCAATGAAAGCCCAAAAATTAATTTCACTGGGCTCTAATTATAAAGTCATCGGCCTTGTGGGCACAATTTGTTTGGTGGGTTGACTGCAAAATCATTGTTCGTAAGGAATTTACAAAATATTTTGTCCAGCAGTCCAGGCAACAATCTCTCGAACAATCATGTAATGGATCCACCAGTCCACCACTCCTCGGAACTCCAAGAAGGAACAGCAACTAATTTTATCCCAAGTATATATTTATGTATCTACTTTTTTTTTTTTTTTTTAAACAAAGAAATCATTAACTATGACACTTTTTATATGTCTTAGTAATGCTAAACTAGTATCATGCCCGTGCGTTGTAACGGAATATATGATAAGATAACAAAAATAAATTCTCATAGAAAATGACAAATTTTCATAAAAAAGACAAAATTAGAAATATATTCTAGATTTATCATAGTAATATGTATAGAAATAAGGAAGTGAACAAAAAAAATTATTTGCATTGTGATCCGCCTTATAAAATATTTCAATTGAAGAGGGAGAAATAAGGAAACAAATAAATAAGGAAACGGAGAATTATATCGCTAAATTTTAGAGTCTGATTTATTTTAATTGTAACGCATCGTGTGGTGATATGTGTGGCGAGTATGTTTGTAGTTAAATTTAAACTTCTACACATAAAACAGATGCATTTAATCAAAAGAAAATAGATTATGTGATTGGAGAGCTGAGATTAAATTCAAAAATTAATCTTTCAATCGTAACTGTTGGCGAATCAGACGACCAACCTGCTTAATAATGAAATGGAGATATACGTGTCTTTGCAGAGAAGTGAGACTCGTTACCGGTCATGTTCCATCTTGTTGATAATATTTCTTATTTATTTTATATAACGTAGAGATTTATTCTGCATGTAACTATGCATGTGACGCATGTCTAGATTTACTTCTTTTTTTTTTGAGAAAAAATAAGGGTCATGCCCTCATTTGATTGAACGATAGGTTTACATGAGATATATATCCCAATTTTAAATAAAATACAAGTTGCTCAATAGAATTGAGCTTGCATAATGAAAAGAAAGCATAAATGCAAAAAGCTAAAAGTGCCTAAATAGTATTACGTAGGTATACCAGTATACTAATAAGAACCAGATGGCTGATTTAATATCTTAAATATGGGCCTATGTTAATGGATATCTGTCTGTCTTCATGGTGGTTGTCCATTGCTCTCTTGCTTGTTGTACGAGTTGCTCCATTTCATTTGATTTGTCGGTGAAGATTCTTGAACAACGCTCTCGCCAAAGTACAAACTGTGCAATTAGCAGCAGGGATTTTTCTGTCTTGCTGAATTCATTGCTGATCAATGCTTGTCTTGCGTTGTGTACCGGCAATTTCGTTCCTGTGGTTGTTGTCAGTTGGCAGTATAACTCCTTGGCAACCCTACATTCCTCAAACAAGTGTTGTACCGTTTCTAATTGCTCCTTGCACATTGTACATCGGTTAACAATGTTAAAACCTCTTTTCATAAGGTTATCTATTGTTAATATCTTATTCAACATCATTAACCATGTAAATACTTGCATCCTGGGAGGGGCCTTTATTTTCCAGACCTTGCGGATTGGTGACTCAGCTGTTGGTCTGTGTTTGATGGTCTTATAGTAGGAGCTAACAGTAAATGCTGCCGAAGTAGACCATTTCCACCTAGCTTCATCAGGAAAGGTGGTGAGAATGCCCGCTTGTTGTCGCAATTTCGTGTTGAATTGTGTGAGTTCTTCTGCCGCCTCTATGGACAAAGCTCCTCTAAAAAGTTCTCTTGTGTGCGCTGTGCCCAATGCTTGCTGTACCGACAGTTCTTGATCTATGGCAAATGTGAAAAGTATAGAGAATTCATGTTTTAGTACTCCCACACCCCAGTCGTGTTGCCAAAGCAGAATTGAATCCCCTTTCCCTACTATTCTTGACATTGATGCATCCATAAACCCATATGTGTCTTTTAAAGTCGTGCAAAAGAAGTATGACTTTGGAACCGGCCACAGGATCAGATTGGTCTGATGGAAAATTTTCTTCCATAATCTTGTTTGTGGGTTGGTCCACTGCCAATACCATTTGGCCAATAATGCATTATTGAATTCGGTTAGGTCCATGACTCCCATGCCTCCTAATTTCCTTGGCTTACAAACAGTTTCCCATTTTACTAAGTTGAAACCTTTCCTTTGCTGTGTAACACCGTGCCAAAGAAAATGCCTTCTAGTTTTGTCTATTTCCTCGATTACCCAAACCGGCAACTTGAAACATGACATATAGTAGGTGGGTAATGCCGATAGTACGGCATTTAGTAGTGTTAGTCTCCCTGCTATTGATAAGTTCGCTGCTGCCCACCCTTCTAGTCTAGTGCTAAACCTTTGGATTAGAGGTAGGTAGGCTGTTTTGACAAGTTTTTTGTTTGAGAGCGGTAGACCCAAGTATGTCAAGGGAAATTGACCCAGCTTGCATCCCATTGCTAGTGCCAGTTCCTCTCCAATTTGTTGAGATGTTCTTACTGTGACTAATTCTGACTTGCTTAAATTGACCGCTAATCCTGATATGCCTTCGAAGGCTGTGAGCACTATCTTCAAAATCTGGACCTGACGCTGTTCTGGCTTTAAGAAGAATAGAGTGTCGTCCGCGTACAGCAAGCACGGAGACATATCCGCAAAGGGTAACCGAATTGCTCCTGTTCCCTTTAGCTTGGAAACCCATCTATTCAGGAAGTCCATTGCTATTATAAATAGAAAAGGAGACAGCGGGTCTCCCTGTCTTACGCCACGCTTTAAATTTATCTTCTTACCTAATAACCCGTTGATTAGTATTTGTGAGGTACCCTTCAGAACTGAATTCTCAATCCACCTTAACCAATCAACCGGGAATCCAAGGTTTCTGAGCACCTCAAGTAGATATTCCCAACTTATGGTGTCGAAGGCTTTATGCACATCCGCTTTGAATATTGCTAGTGGTATGTTGTTTTTTTGTGAGTGATGCAAGGCATGCTGAGCGTATATGAAACCTTCTGCTATTTGCCTATTCTTAATGAAACCCGTTTGCGCCTCATGTACTATTTGAGGGATGTGCTGTTGTACTCTATTTGCAAGAATTTTCGAGAAAATTCTTTGTATCCCATGTATTAGACTAATAGGCCTGTAGTCTTGTGGGTGGAGTGAGGGTTTTTTTTTGGGAATAAGTACAATATGTGAGGTGTTTAGGGGATGCAAGGATGTTCCGGTTGCTGTTATATGTGAGATAACCGCATGAATATCTCTAATCAGTATGTTTTGGTACTTTGATAACCCTAAAACGTTAAATTCAGAACTCTAAATATTTTACTAACAAAGTTAACTTTTTTATACATTTTTTCTCTCGTAGAATTATCTCCGACTATTAAATTCACTTCCAACATGTCTAAATACTTTTTTATAGTTACCAGTGTCGACATATATTTGTCCCTCATTTAATGTGAATTTATTTCTTATATACATTTATTTTTGTATTTATGTTGGTAGCGGGATATCCGCACCAAACCAGAAATAAGTCGGATATATGACGTTTAATTTGTTGAGCCTTGTGGTCCTAACTGAGAATTTTTTTGAAGAGAGCTACCAACCGAAAAGGAACCATTCTTACTGGTGCCGCATTGGTGGCTGCTCTCATAATCGTTTGGTTTGCTTTGCTTACTGTAAAACGGAATCAGAGTAGGTCCGATGCCCATCGGACCTACCTTGGTTCGATGGATGTGATGACCATTCGATCTGCATCAAGATTCGTTTACTCTGTATCAATATCCGTGCAAGTCTGTATTAATTTCCGTGTGCATAGATCTTGATGCTAATCGTACGGTCCTAGAGCTCATTGAACCTAAATGTAGGTCCGATGCCCATCGTCCTATCTCCTGTAAAACAGGGGTATACTGGATACATGCATGACATCATTGTACTTAAATCCGGCATATGTGCTGCCTCTTAACCATATTATTTTAATGTAAAATATATTTTTAAGCCTCCGTGTTTTTTTTTTTTTGTTCATTTATTTTTTATTCTTGACAACTCTTTTTGGCGATCTAGAGCTACGAAAAAAATTAAATTCAGGTCGGGCGGATTCTAATTTTAACTCTCTTTTTTTTAATAAAATGAATCGATTCGAATTTGACAAAAAGAAAATTCAGGTAAGTAATTGAGCTCAAACTAATTCGAACTCCACATAAGTTCAATTATTAGGTTTTTGTATTTAATTTTGTATCAGCTTGTAGAGTGTAAACTAACTAATATCTGTTTCTTTTCTAGATAAATATGTTGAATTATTGATATTGGTGTTTTTCTTACAATAAATTTTGGAAAATTAACATTTTTGTTTGAAAAATGAAGAATTTTATATTATATTTGAGAATAATTAAATACTTCAAATTGAGTAACATGATTACACATCAAGCTGCTTTGAGTTAAGATCATTCCAGTTATCCCAGGTCGAACTAGAACTCGTCGAAAAAATAGATTCGAATAAAACATCAGAGAGTGTCGATATTTTATCTCACTCCTTCTAGATCTTATCTTCGAACAACGATATTTTCTTCTCTCCCTCGTCTCTATCTTCTTGAATGGAGAGAAGAATGAGAAAGAGAAGAAGGAGCGGAGTTGAGCGGAGCCGATTGGAACTGATAGTGCGGTATTGTTGAAGCTCGGAGTGTAGAGTCCGTAGCTCGGAACGGAGCCGATCAGAACCGATAGTGTGGTATTTTTGAAAATCACTGTTTTTCATAACAAAAAATTAATAAATAAAATTTGAAAAACAGTGATTTTCAAATTAAAATCCATAAAAAAATAGTAACAAAATTTAAAAAAAAGTAAAATTTGGTCTCTAAGTACATTTTAATACGGAGAACACGTTGAGCACTTTAGATCGACTATTTGAACTTTGAAAAAAAAAACGAATTGGTAGTACCAAGGCCCTGGTCATACCATCTTAGCCTACCTCTGGTAATATATGTATATTTATGATTATATTTTGATAATTAAATCGCTTTGCGCTAATGAGCGTGGTGGGTTGTTAGTCCTGTGGTCGGAACGTAACAGTTTTTCATCATTTGTTAGAATAAAAATTCAAAAGTTCAGAATACCAAATTAAATAAAATAAATCAAATATAAATTGTGTCACACACATATATCATGATGTTATCGATCATTTTTAAGTATATATTGTCTCTATCATGCAAGAATAACAGAGTGACTACCAAGATAAGTCAGCTTTTTAAATCATAATTATAAAAGTGACTCACAATAATTCTATTAACATCAAGCGTTAATCAGATTCAATAGAAGACAATAATGAAATCAATAAGTAATCTAGGAGACAGTAGTGAAATCAATTTAAGTAATTTGGAATTCAGAGATTGAACAAGTAGTGAAAAAAGAATAAAGTAATTTCATTTCCTATTCTCTGTTTCAATGGAGCGAATTTCTACAGTGAGAGAGGATGATTAAGGAGAGCATTAATGACTCTCGTTAGAATTTTTCTTTTTTCTTTTTTCTTGCATCAGTTAGAAATGAAATGAAGAGAAGCCATTCAATGGAAGGTTTAAAGGATCATCCAATCAGATGGAAGGAAAATATAACAGAGGGAGTGAGTACGCTGCATAGTCAATTAGTCAAAGCGCCTTCTCAGTTTTTTTCTTTTTTTTATAACAATAAATGGATGGGTTAAGAGGAAAACAACGGAAAATACAATATTAAATGAACATACAATTTCCATTTTAATCCCTAAATTTTAAAAATAACTTTAAAGTATATATAAAGATTATAAATAAATGAACATAATTCAAATATAATATATATTTGTCAATCAAATGGATATGATGGGTAAATATATTAAAACGGAATTTTTTAGCTTTCAAATTTATGCTTTAATACAATCTTTCAATACAAGATTGCAACGACATTAATTAAGTCTCAAATCCAACGGTGAATGACAAGAAGCAACTTTCGAAAAATATTTTTCAATACCATCTTTCATCATCCAAACACAATTTTACTAGTAAAGAAAAGATTCAATCCAATTGAAGCTACAGATTTAGGGCAGTAATACAAACTTTTATGTCTCTTCGAAGATACAAATTCAATTTTCAAAATTACATCTAAAATATGCTGGAATATATCTGAATCCTTAATAATAATAATAAAAAGGACTCGAATTCTATTTTTCTCGGAAATCTAGTCTGAAATAAATTTCAAACCTTCATATGAACAATTTGAATACCAATCATATTAGACGTGATTCTTCGATATACATGTCAAATACATAGTGTACGCAAATCAACTTTACGATTTTTTTTTTCTTTCTTTGAATAATTATAGCATACATCCAACTTTTATGATACCTTCAATTCTTAGAGTACATATATTTATAAAATATTATTTGAATTAATAAAATTAAAATTATATATGTTTCTTTAATTATACGATTGGATCGTATATTAAATTTGAATCAATGTGAAAGACATTTAGATTTTCATCAATACATTGAAAATTCCAAGGGTGAAGTTTTAATAAATTATGACGAATTATCAAATAAAATCTGAATTGATTCAAATTTGATACACTTCCAATTTAGCTAATTGAGAACATATTTATAATTTAAAATTTTTATTTAAATACTTTTTTTTAAAATACATATATTATAAGAGTTAAATATACATATCAAATTTGTACGCTAGATTGAAGACCGCCATTACAACATATATGAAACTTCAAAAAGCATGTGAAGCGACATGTATATTTATTCTCATCGGAAATTCCTGATAATATTCCACAAATTTTTCTATTTAAACCACAAGCAAACAGTACCAAAATCTGATGTAGCATGCTCGCAAAATCGTCATTCCTGAACCGTGACCTCAATAATGAATGCATGAACGAGATTTTCACCAAGAAGAAAATAACTGCGTTCAAATGTGAAGCGCATGAGCCCCACAAAAACTTTTCCATGCTGGTGCATGCAGCGGTGCTGGTGCCATAGATACATGAATGAATATAATGTTGCCAGATAAGCATGCAGCGGTGAAGGGGAAGAAAGGGACCCCTCTCAAATTAAAGCTACGCGCAGTGGTGACAAGCAGACAGTGATCAAGTCCGTACAATATAAAAGCAAACGGAAAAGAAAAGAAAAGAAAAGCAGGTGAAAGAGAAAGGGAAAGGCAAAGAAACAAACAGTTTGGGGGCCACCAGAGATACCACATATGATATAGAAGGTGCTACTCTCCGTTGCTGCTGTACTTGGATAAGGGACCCACTATTCAATGTCTTTCACTTTTTTTTCATCTCTCAATTTTCATTTGCATGTGAATTCTCTCCTTCCGGGTATCAGCATGATTCAGCTGAATCTGCTGCCATTACTGTTTAAATGTTACTGTTTGGATATGGTAGAAAAATATACCTCTTCTAATGAAAGGATCTCAATAGGACCGTTTAAAGTATATGCCCAGATGACGATGGTAAATTGGTAATGCTTCAGATTTGAGGTGAAAATTTCAACGTTATATATGAGGCCATCTAACTTGGCAGCCCCAGCCAAGCATCTCAAAAAAATACATGAGGCCATCTACCACTTGAATGAATTTGAAAATTTAAAAATTTTACATGTACACACATTACTTATGGAGTAGATCGGTTTTAACGGTTTGAATTCGTCGTTTAAAACTACTCTAATAGATTTTAAAGTTATGCTCACTAATCTTTCTTGATGAGCATAGTGCAAGCTAGTTTTACTCTTATTTAAATATGCGTGAATCAAATTTGTAATTTAATAAAAACTTTACTATTAAAAAAATTAAATTAGCTGATAAAAGCCTGAATGTATTTTAAATCAATTCAAATTTGATACATGTACATTGTAATATTTAAGAAATGAACACCGGTAAATTCATTTTTATAATTTGAAATAATATTTTCAAGATATCAACAAATGTAAAATAAAAATAAAAAATTGAATACATCCGTAAATACAATTTTTTTTTCCATTTCGGCGAATGTAGAGTCTAAGGATGTCCAGGAGCTGAATGAATTTTAAGAATGTGTATGCCTTCCCTACAGTAAGATATTAGTTATCAGGATAAGTTAAGGTGACTCGTATAATTAAGCAAGCAACTTATTTTTAAAATTCTTTAACATTGTCCAATAAATTATTTGTTTATTGTTGAACTTTAGAGAATCTCTGCAATCTTTAACCTCATTACTTTCACTTGTAATCAAGCCCAAAATACTATCATGCGTTGATAATTTGGACATCAGCCAAAAGCTACAATTTTCTATTCCATTAATCTCACTTCTGGATTAAGTAATTGGCAGTACACCATCATGCGTTGATATTTGGAACTTTTGACAAAAGCTAAAATTTACAATTACCGACAGTTCTTACTTATTTATCACCATTGTTAAAGCAAAAAGGGCACCGCTTTATTCACATAGCCTGTCGGCGTGGATAAAGAAGCCTGTTTTGCCTTGATATAACTGTCATCTGGATTGGTTTTATATTTACTTGGGCCCAATACTTTTACCCGTTTAGTTCTTCAAAATTTGGATAAACAAATGACACAAAATAAATAAAGTTCCGCAAGTGTTATATGAATCATATGCTGATGAAATAATCATTATGACTTCATTGATAAGCGGTTAATTATATGAATATATAACTTAAGAATTCAGGAACATATAGTTAATTTAAGTGAATATTAAATGAGGAGGGTTCAAATGCCTTCATTTTTTTAAATTTTAATAACTCAAAATTTAAAACTTAAGAAGTCAAAATAAAACCGTTAGATATGATCTATGTTATTTTTTCTATGTGCTCATAAAAAATTATCACATTTCGATTTTCTTTTTATGTGAATCAATAAGTTGAAAAATCAACGTCTAGAAATTATTCAAATTAGTACGTTTTTACAAGCTCTTGATAACAACCAAAACAAAATTGAAATGCCATAATTTTTTACACGTGCATAAATAAAATGATGTAGATCATATCCAACAATTTTATTTTGATTTATTAAAGTTTTTAGAAATGGAGGCATGGTGGAGACACAAAAAATAGAAGCATTTGAATCCTCCTCATATTAAATTTTATTTACTTGTAATTATCCATTCATCTGGCAGTAGACAGGAAATTCCTCATTTCAATTAACAAATCCAATTTCATATTTGACTATGTCCATGGTAAAAGGTGAATTTGTGTCCTTGCTTTTTTGCTAGTTTGTTTGCGTGATTCGTTGACTATGATGTCACATAAATTTCAAAAGCAAATAAAAATGCTACTTGTCACTGGGAGCTTTGACCCAAAATTTAACAGAAATTTGATCTAATGTGGTCCGTCGGATCTGAATTCTAAAATATAATCTGTGAAAATGCATTATGAATCTTAAAGTTCAAGGATTTGACATTTTAAGAACAGAATGAGCAAATTGTCATAACTCACAACAATAGAAAACAACAGAAGGAACAAAATTAAAGGTTGAAGTTATGCCAGAGAGTTTTTTTCAAATGAAAAATAAAAAAAGGCGAATGCAAGAGTAACGAATTACGATAAAGAGCCGTAACAACCCCCTTAGCTTTTTCGTTTGGTTGGTTCTCTTTGAATTCAGATTATTCTTTTGTTTTTCTTTTGTATCTTTTTTCTCATTGACTGAGTGCTTCCAATCATCTCATTCTCAGGGAAGAATCAATGTCCTCTGTTATAATTCACTATTCCATACAGTAAAATTCAGTCATTGGTCAGCAGTCGTTTGAAAATTTGTTATGTTTACATAACAAATGTAATAATTTGATGTTCTTTACAGTTTACACAACCTGTAATTTTATTGAGCAAAATTCAATGAATTCTTTGTTAGGTTAATGTGAAAATTCTATGATTTTGAAATTATTTTTGAGATAACAGAATAATAGTTACCTCGACAGCGATCGCCTTTACCAAAAGTCCCCTATTTAAGCACTCAAAATTCAGACAAGCCATGTAAACTCGCGACACAAGTCACACAACACAAACACATACAGAGAGAAAAAGAAACCCAGAAATGATGGCCTTAGATAACACTTTTCTATTTTCAACCCAACCCTTTGGACATGGCGACGCCAATGAGCTGCTAAATCCCCTTGGTAATTTTTCATCCTACGAATTTCTCATAGTCAAATGCGCAATTTTTCAGTTGTGTTGTTTTGAAATTTTTCCTTCTCTCTTGGTCGCAGAAATGGAGTGTACATTAGGTGGCATTTTTGAAGATGATACTTTCTCTTGGGTTGAAAGTAGCAAGAGAAGAAGATTAGCTCCATCTCGTTTAAACGACGGATTTCCAATGGGTGAAGATTTAAATGACATTCTTCAGGTAATTTAAGTATAAATTATAGTACATTGGCTAAAAAATAAAAAACTAGCGGTGCATGAGAGTTTAGTCAAATTCAACTTGAGATTCTACTCGGCAACATAAAAACAGGAAAACCTGAGCAGAGCAAATTTTTCATCTAAACCCAGTTTCTGACTTGAAAAATTCTCCTTGATAGAAATTATCATTTCTTTAGAGAGTGAAAAAAAAAAAAAAAAAAAACTAGAATGCGTATACTCCTTAGGGTCTCTGATACCATATCCAAGATAATTTAACAAACTTCGTGTGTTAGTGTTTTGTAGGTTCTCCTTTCCTTAGATATTTTTCCTGTAGTTTATAATTTGGATTTCACATGGTAGGAAATTTCCCACCAACTCATATGAAAAATGTTTGCAATTTTCTTTAAAAAGACTTGTCCAGTGGTTAGAAGTAGCTAGGTAGTGCTAATTCTTATAAAGAAAAAATAATAAAATAAGTACAAATTAACGGAATGTATTTTATTTCATTGAAAGCATGCACACCAGAGGATCTCATTATTATTTTTCATTTGCAGAGTTTCTGGGATTCAAGTGGGTGTGGAGAAATTTCAAACGGTACCAATGGAACTGAACAAGGGAGAAGCTTGCTCTTAGGTACAGTTTGAGCTTATTCTTTTTTGCAATGTTTTATCTCCTTGTCTGATTCGTGGTATTCTTAGAAGGTGCATCTATTATGGAAGCCTACTTGAGACTAAAAGACAAAAAGGTGTTGAATTAATTATACAGAGACTAAAATAATAGATGTTAAAATAGGTCGCCTGTCATTTCCCTCGTGTCTTTTGTAGGACCTACTTATTCTAAAATTCAAATTATAAAGCCCGCTGTGATATATGTATTTTATTAGGGCTTATTATAATAATCATGCATGATTTGCGCATAATTACACAGTCTATTTGGGGCCCTAAACGCCTCTTTATTCTTGTCAGCAATAATTCAGTGAAATGTGATAGTCACTATCAGTTTTTAAAAAAATAATAATAATAATTCAGTGAAATGTCCTTTCTTATTTACAAAATTTGTAGTCAATGCATTTACAAATGAAACTTCAGTTATTGGGATGCATGTTAAAATTTTAAGCTTGTTCCAACTATGCCATTTTACATTAATTTTAACTTACAAAATTAAATATACTTGGAGTCTTTCTCTGATTATAATAGTTTGACCTTGCTTAGACTTTTCGGTAGAAAATATACTTGAAAGAAATTTTGGGATTCCAAACTTATTAGATTCCCTTTTAGAAGCCATTGCAAATGAATCGGACTCCGCTGCTTTTACGAGAGAAAAAGATGACCCTCCTTTTCTGAATCGAACGATTCAAAATTCGTTAGATTTGTGCATGAAAAAATTTCTTTATTGAGATATGCAAATGAAAATTTTGAATCGTTGAATTCCGAAAATGAGGCTCCTCATTTTCTACAAGAAAAGCGGAGTCGGACTCATTGCAAATATATGCAATATGATAAAACTAACAGACATTAATAGTCCATTACAGCATTACCTGACAACAATTTCCTTTTTTATTGCTTGCAGAGGGGCCCACTGTTCAACCAATAACTTTAACTTCCCCACAATTTCACGAAGAATCTCTCTCTTCTGACTCCTCTCAAATTGAATCTCCGACACTGGACCCACCAACAAAACAAGCAAGTTGGTCAATACCTCAAGTCATTCTTTCCCCTTCCATTCCATTCAAAAACGAAAATTTCACCCGTAAAGGTAAACGTAAACAATCCAGCATTGAGCTTGAACAAATTCATCATAATCAATTAATTTATATTAACGCAGGCATCATTCCTTTTTGTAGAAATTGGAAGGGAGAGAGGTAATAATAGAAAAAAGAAACTCAAAATTGGAACAATATCTCCATTTGTTGTGGTGAAACCAGGAGGGCTAGAAGGATGTGTTACACTTGATGAAATAAACAGAAAGCTCCTAACAAGACCAGCTAAACCGGTACGCCATCCGGTTGGAGAGTTCGCATGCGTACCGCGTGTCTCTACAAGTGGGCCCGGATTGTCAGGGAAAAATGTTGTTAGTCTTGTAAGGATTCACACTAAGGGAAACGGCACTATTACTATTATAAGAACAAGAGAATAACTGTTCTTCATGGGGTGTGTTTGGATCGGTGAGAAATAGCTCTAATTCAAGTTAGCAAACTATTTTGAATCATGTCTCTGTTTAATGGACGAGTTAGATTAGCAAGTATTCTGAACAAAAGAGAACACCTATGTGATAAGAGGGGGGTGGGGGGTTCCATTCTGAACAAAAGTGTAATTAAAGTATTTGTATAATGGAATAATATTTTAGCTTCTTGTTATTATTAGCATTAGCATTAGAAAACAAATTAATGTTGTATCATGTGTCTCGACAGTTGCACCAAGAAATATACATTTAATTTGTCTCCTCATACTTTTTTTTTTTGATGGTTAGTGGAAATTCCACTAAGAAATATATTGATGCTAAAAAAATTTACAAAGTTGAATAAAATAAAAATAAAAAAAGAAAGAAAGAAATGTAGAGCACAGTAAGCTTAGCTAGGACATCATATGCTAAATAACTCCGCTAAAAGAATTAAAAAAGACATCGCAATATCTAGTCCTCCTCTCTCTATCTGCCCACTAAGCGAATAGCATCCAGTTGTGTACATCCATTGCCGTCGCATTGATTAGTATATGCTCAGGTTTCCTCTCACCGGAGAAAGTTCGTATGTTTCTTTCCTTCCAGATGTTCCACGATCCTGCCGCCCATGCCGTATCCCACCGCATCTTCGTTTGTCCAGTTAGGTGGCAGCGACCATCCCACCAGATGTGAAACGGTTGCGTACCTGCCATTGGTGGTAGATTGAGTTGCGCCCTCAGCCCGTGCCAGAACCTTGATGAGTAATTGTAGCTCCACATCAAATGATCGGTTTTCTCGAGTTGATTATTCCCGCATAGTGAACATCCCGGAGTGACCGCGCAGCCTCTTACCGTTAGAATTTCCTGGGTGAGTATTCTATCGGAAAACATTAACCATAGGAAGATCCGCACTTTCATAGGCACCTTAAGTTTCCATAGCACTTTATAGTGTATCGATCTCTCACCTGTATCTTGTATTATCCGATAAGCCGAGGCACACGTAAAGGTTTGACAGGCCGTCCATTTCCATTGTGGTACCTGTGTGGGGCTGTCAATTGTTATCGAGCAATTGAAGAATGGTAGAAGAGATGAAAGGTCTTTCAGAAAGAAAGAGAGCCGCTGGTTGTTGTTAAGGTCTGACGCGTGAGAGACGTCATAAAGCCGGCTCAAGGTGGATGCCCATAAGCCCTCCCTGTCATGATGGATTCGCCAGAGCCATTTGAGCAATAGCGCCTGATTTTGCCCTTCAAGAGAGATGATGCCCATACCTCCATTTTTCTTGAGTGAACATACTGTTTCCCAGTTTGCCAGACAGTTTATGCCCCTGCACGGCCCCTTCCCTTTCCACAAGAAACTCCTCCTTATTTTATCTATTTGTCTGATAACCCCTTTTGGTAATCTCATTGCTTGCATGTAGTGTATTGGCATGGCCGAGAGAACGGCCTTAACCAGGGTTATCCGGCCACCATAGGTCAGATAAGTTGATTTCCATCCCTCCATTCTTCTTTGTACCACTCGTATCATGGGCTGATAGTCAATAATGCGCGGTTTTTTAATTGACAGCGGCAGTCCCAGGTATTTAATCGGCAATTTTTCCTGTGGGGAGGATAATATGTTTTGGATTGTCCCGATCAAATTTTGAGGGATTTTTATCGGTACAAAAGCACTCTTGGCTCTGTTTACCGTAAGGCCCGTGAGTTCTTGAAATGCACAGAGCACCCGTGTAATAACTTTGAGGGTCAATGGATTTGCCTCCGTAATGATTACCGTATCATCCGCGAATTGTATGGTTTTAGGCGATAGGTGCACATTTGGAGGCATGGCTATCTCGGCATTGTGTAGGAACCTTGTTAAGGAGTCTGCCACCAGTATGAAGAGCAAAGGTGATAGTGGATCTCCCTGTCTCAAACCCCTCCCGTGTTTAAAAAATCTGGTTAGGCCTCCATTAATTCGGACCGTTGATGTTGATGACTTAAGGATGGCCAGAACCGAGCCTATCCACTTGGGAGGAAAGCCCCTTTCAATCAGGAGGTTTGTAAGGAAGCACCAATCAACAGTGTCGAAGGCTTTTTCAAAATCTACCTTGTATAGAATTGCCGGCAGGTTCGTTGCACTACAAAAGGTCAAAAATTCTCTTGCGACCAAGAAGGATTCTATCATCGAACGTCCCTTAATAAAAGCCGTCTGGTTCTGTGCAATCAAAAGCGGCAGATGTAACTGCAACCTATTTGCCAAGACCTTTGTTATTATTTTAACGGAGGTGTTGATAACACTAATTGGTCGGTAGTCAGTCTCCTCATACTTTTAGTAATTACTATTTTATAATCGAAGTATCGAATACTTATACATTAATAAGAACGCCAAACTATCCATAAAAAATTGATGAGTGGGCGGCTCAATTATTGATAAATAAATTGTAGTACAACCATGCCGATTAAAGTAACTAGATAAAGTTGATTCATTGAAAGACATAATTGAAGCTAAGATCAACAATTCGGACCACCATTGAGGAATAGGTAGTTTTAGTTTTGTCATGAACAATTTAAACATTTAGACATGGAGAAACAGAATCGATCGTACAATTTTGAAAAGTCGAAGGGTCCGACCTTCAAAGTCTGGCCCACCTGTCAAACAAAAGTCGTGCATGAACTAAAAGTCCAACCTATATATCATTGCTAAATGTTTAATTTGGTTGGATTGAGCAGATTCTGTTCTGACGGACAGGCCGAACTTTAAAAATTCAGACTTTCACGTTTTAACTTTTTACAATTTTGCTTTTGAAGATCTAATTTTGTAAAAAAAAATTCAAACATGAGGCTTTGTCAAAAATCAAAGTTCAAAACAGGAAGAGTTATTACTTAAATTGTTCAAGTAGGAACGCATTAATTGTTTTTTGCTGGGTTTAATTGGAACAAAATAATTTCTGTATTTGAGTAACTATTTCTAGCCAGGCTCTTTTGAATAGGGGTGTCAATGATTCACTTTTAACCATTTATCTGGATCCGTACAGTATTCGATAAGACGGATATGGGTAAAGATTATTTTCGTTAGCTAACGGGTAAGGATACGGATAAAATTATTTCTTACCTGTTATTCTATTATAGGTAATTATATAAAATAAAATTGCATGATAATGTTTGAGCAATAATTAGTGATGATGAAATTTATTTGTAAGATATTTCATATAATAATGTATGAGCAATAATTAGTGATGTACTTTTGTATTTATAGCGTATATTTTTTTAAGAAAAATATTAAACATATTATTTTTATTTTCATGTCTTGTTATTTAGTTAAATAATTGAAATTGTCCAAAAAAATATTGTTTTCTATTCTCTTGCTTTATAAAAAAAAATAGTTGGAATTGATTGCACATTTTTTTTTTGTAATGAAAAAATTGGTTATTTGCCACTCCAAAATCTTCAAATTGTAAAAATGCCACTCTAAACTTCATTAATTCCTAATTTTGCCATTTATACTGTATTCTTATATTATTTTTATTAAAAATTAACTGAAAAATAATGTTTTGGTATACGTCCACAGTTCATATGTTTGTCCACTTCATTAATACATAGAAATACGTACACCAAAACAGTATTTTTCAGTTAACTTTTAATAAAAATAGTATAAAAAAAACAGTATAAATGGCAAAATTAGGAATTAATGAAGTTTAGAGTGGCATTTTTACAATTTCAAATTTCGAGATGGCATTTTTACAATTTGAAGGTTTTGGAGTGGCAAATAACCAATTTTTCCTTTTTTAATTAGTAATGTGATTGTAAATGTGTGAAATGAATGAGTTTTGATGTTCTATTTGTAAATATAATAAAACCAATTATTATATTAGTATTATTCGTTATTCACCCGCTACCGTTTTATTACTCGATAATTTTAACGGGTAAGGATAGGAGGATAAGATCAATTATTAATTGATAATAATACGTAAGCTATGAATAAGATCAATTCTTAATGGATATGGATATAAAAATGCTTCCATGATACCCGTATCCGTATCGTATCCATTAGCAACCCTACTTTTGAAGCAACTATGCTTAAGATAGCTTTAGAACATTATTCCAACACAATATTCTACAAAAAAAAAAAAAAAAATAGATTTGAAACTTGAACAAAAAGAAAAACGAAAATTTGCCCCCAACAACAAATTTGTACTAGTGGTTTTCCTTGTGGCGGCCCCTCAGAATCTGTTGCTTATTTTTTACCTACAGTAAAAAAAAAGTGCGATCAGATATTCAGACTGAATGTCGCGCTCGCGCACATGGTCAATTAAGATCAAGGCATGTATACGCACCGGCACTACTCTAAAACAGGCAAATACGGGATGCATGATGATGCATCCTTCAAAGACTTTCAACCTATATTTGCAATGCATGGTACAAATACGACAGAGTATCTCAACTACCAACCTTTAATTTGGTGTTTCATTATTAAAGGTTTGTTGGTTTTCATTTCTGGTTTATTGCAATTTACATAAAAAAATTATTTTCAATTGCAAATGTACCACTAATTAATTAGTGTCCATAAGTAAAATAAATCATACAAAAGAAGTAAGAAAACTATTTTTTATTATTCAAAGTAAAATCGATCTGAACTCGTTCATCATAAAACGTATTCACATGTGGTAATTATATATGTATAAATTATTCTATAAAATATATATCGTGTTGTGCTTTTCAAGTAAATAATGAATAATTTGTTTTCGAAAACTGACTAATTAGAAGACTAAAATTCCACTTAAACATGCTACGTATTTTTTTAATAAAGAATAAAATGGGTATTTTATAAATCTAAAAATGAGATTTAATAGAAAAGCAATTAATTGTTTAAATTTATGACTTTTGAAATTTATATGGGTAAATATGATATTATGAACTCTAGAGGAAGAAATATGTAGTTTTGAAATTTTTGAAGGGTATACATGAATTTTTTATATAAGGTAGCACATGTGGCAGTGCCCAATTGATGTCAGAGACGGTTTTGCCTTGCATGAGTTTTAGCCAGCCTCATAATGTAAAAGCAAAGAAGTGGCTACAAGAGGAGGACGAAGATAGTTTTAAACTGTATGATGAATTGTCAAATCAGTACAGTAAAAACTGGTATATAAACTGGATGACGAATTGCCAAATTAGTTAAGACGAATTATACAATATATTTTGATAAAATCTCATTCATTTTTCCTTCAATGAATATTTGATTGGATATCATTACACTTTTGATTTGTTACAATAGTTCTCAAAGTAAATAGTTAACAAACTCCACCTGAACTTTTAATATGTCTTACCTATCCAAACTCAACCATTGACTTTAATTTCCTATCAAATTTTAAGGCGACTTGTTTAATATTAAATACTTTTGAACTACATCTTGTTTTTTGTGGTACTTGTATTTTAATTGAATTTTAACACTTTTTTTCATTACATTTTATGAAATAAGAAAAATTAATGTAATAGAATTCATCGATTTCTTATAAAGGAAATAAATATACCAATTTTTGTTGCTCTTAAGACAATCGTTTTCTCTAAAGGATAAAGCTCATCTGATGCTTAAAAAATTGAAAGAAACAAAAAATGAATTTTGGTTCTCTCAAAAAGAAAAAAAATATTCTCTTAAAAAAAATTTAGACAGCTACAAAAAAAAGAATATCATTGGGAAAAATCAGGTCTGAGAACTTCAAGGTAATAAACAAAAGAGAATGATGTCATGCTGACCATCGTCCGGAGAAAAATCGCTCCAAAATCGTCCATGGCATTTGCTTCGGTGGACATAAGAACCTATTTGTAAAATGAACATATTTTCATTTTCAAAGTTCAAACAGTCGATCCGACCGTTCAACATTATCTCCATATTAAAATGTACTTGGAGGTCAAATTTTACATTTTTCTGAACTTTTTTACTATTTATTAAGATGGTTACAAAATTGCTGTTTTTCAATGGTCTGAAAACAACGATTTTGTAGCCATCTTAATAAATAGTAAAAAAATTCAAAAAAAATGTAAAATTTGACCTCCAAGTACATTTTAATATGGAGATAATGTTGAACGGTCGGATCGACTGTTTGAACTTTGAAAATGAAAATATGTTCATTTTACAAATAGGTCCTTATGTCCACCGAAGCATTCCTCTTAATTTAATTGATCTTTTTACATGAGTATTTTTTGTTGTTGTGAAAAATGTACGTTAATTTCATTAAAAGTGAAATATAAAACACGTTCAACTAAACACAAACTTATGGTCTCAGCAATTCAAATAGTTATATTGGCCTTACACTATATTCTGAGTTTGTATCCCCTCAAGTATCTTATATGTTATTAGAAAAAAGAACGGTCTGAATTTGATCTTAGTTGGATAAAAAAAAAATTCGGTGTTTATCATAAATATAGAAGGCGTGTTTTGAGATTCGTGCTAGAGTTTAAAAACAGTGAATTTAATACTGGGTTAATTTTAGTTCCTATAATCTATGCCCCTCCCCTCTACCTAAAATCACCGTGTATAAGGTCATATCAATAACACAATAACAAAAGCACAAAAAAAACGAGTAGGTCCTAAAACTTTTTGACAAATGTGAACTATATATAAATTCTAAATTTGTATGGAATTCAATGCTTATTTAAATTGTATAGGGTTCATCGTGGTATGTGAATTAGTGGTTGAACATAAACCGGTTTTCTCGAGCAAAATAATTTCTCTAAACAAAAATTCATTGGTACAAATTAATGTTCAGGCACGATATTTGACAGTTGGAAATTATTGATTACTATTAATTAGAGTCAGAGTCGGATTCAAAAAATTGAGATAGGAGGGACTTGATAAATAAGTATGATGTACTTTTCTCAATTCTTATATTAAGTAAGTAAATGTTCTGATTTGTCAATAGTTTTAATTAAAAGATGAAATTTCAGATTAAATATCAATCCTCCGATAAAATACCGAAATTTTTAAATATAGCACAGTTCAAAAAAAAATATACCAAAACGGCACCGTTTGGCAGGAATTTTAAATTTAGCACGGCCGCAGATCAGCTGAGCGGCCCCCCCTTTTTTTTTTTAGATCTGAGAAATAAAAATTCGAATTTTACGAAACTTTAAACGGCCATAAAACGGCGCTCGAGTATCAGATTTCAGCAAATGACCACTTTTCGGAAAGCTTGTGAAAATGCGCATGAGTCCGAACTAGCTTTGCTAGATTTCCAAATTCAGAATCGCAAAAAAACAAAGGGAAAAGCCTCAAAACTTCAGTTGAAGTTTCCGATTAAGATTTTCATTTCTATTCTCAAATCTACGTAGCTCAGTAAATTAGTTATCTAATGAAATTAGCTCAGTAAATCAGTTGAAGTTTCCGATTAAGATTTTCATTTTCATTTCTATTCTACAAGTTCATTAGATAACTAATTTACTGAGCTACGTAGATTTGAGAATAGAAATGAAAATTTTAATCGGAAACTTCAACTGAAGTTTTGAGGCTCTTCCCTTTGTTTTTTTGCAATTCTGAATTTGGAAATCTAGCAAAGCTAGTTCGGACGCATGCGCATTTTCACAAGCTTTCCGAAAAGTGGTCATTTGCTGAAATCGGACACTCGAGCGCCGTTTTATGGCCGTTTAAAGTTTCATAAAATTCGAATTTTTATTTCTCAGATCTAAAAAAAAAAAATGGAGCCGCTCAGCTGATGTGCGGCCCCCAGGTCTAAAAAAAAAAAAAAAGGGGCCGCAGATCAGCTGAGCGGCCGTGCTAAATTTGAAATTCCTGCCAAACGGTGCCGTTTTGGTATATTTTTTTTTGAACTGTGCTATATTTAAAAATTTCGGGATAAAATATTCTGATTCTATACATTTTTTTATATTTTTTTACGTGTAGAATTCTAAATTTATTTAAACACTTACTCGCCACACGTAATATTCACACACAAATTGTATCATATTTTTTATTGGTCATGATTTTTTTCTATTTTTTAAATGTCATTTAAAGAATTTTTGAATTGATTGATAATTGATTGGTCATATCTTTTTATATCATTTAAGGAATATTATTTTTGCTTGAGAACTTCTATGAAATATGTCAAAACAATAAAAAAAATTATGTCATTTAAGGAATACTATTTATGTGTAGATGTTATTTAATATGTTATTTAAGAAATATTATTTGTTATTTAGTCTATTTTTTTTATAAAAATATATCATTTTGTATGAGTTTTTTTTATTTTCTTATAATATGTTTCCGTTGCAGTGTACGGGCACGATACTAGTATTTTATAATAACAATTAATAATAACTTTTGTTAAATAAAAAAATTTAATTCGTGGGAGATGAGGAACTTGTTAACTGCTTTACCTAATATCTAGTTCCGCCACATTAGAGTAGTACGCAATTCAAGTTAGCTGCACAATTTTTTGAATTCGGATCATTCCAGGTACCTGACTCAAGCAAATTACAAACGGATGGTTCAGGATGGTTCTTTTAACTTGGCACAAATCTCAAAACAGATCCCTTATAATTTCTATACGCACTGAATTGACTTTGATTTGGCTGCACTTAATCTGAACCGTCCATTTATAATTTTTTTGAGTCATGTATTTGGGAGGATACGGATTCTAATTTTTTGGTAGCGAGTTGAGACTTCAAAAAGAAGAGAGAAAAAAAATCTAGATTTCACAACAAAGTTGTTTAAAATAATTCCACTTTTGGAAAAAAAAAATTATATCCCTACTCTACAATCATTTTCTAATTGCTTTATAGCTGATAATAAATATGTTCTTCCTTTATTTTACTGAGAAAAACATCAAGTACATTGAGCCCGTAAACAGAATACATGCGACTTGGCGAGATCATGCATGCCACCACTTAATCCAACTTTAGAGCTTATCCATTCAAAACTGATTGACTTCTACTATTCAATTAAACTCAAATTTTTTTCTTTCTACTTCCATCCTTTGGCGGTATATTCGACGTTGGGATTCGATCTGATGATAACTATTTCGAACCCGAATATGAATGTCGCCGTCTAATGGTACTATAAAGTGTCAATTGTTGTCCTTTATGTCCCCTTGCATTTCAAACACGAACTTAATGATAATTTTACATGAGTGAGGCTATGGTGCTATGCATAGCACCAATGACTAGTGTACTACGGCTCAATATGGTACTTTTTTAAATTCTAACGGTCGATCCGACCGTTCAATGTGATATTCATATGAATATGTACTTGCAAACTAAATTTTATATTTTTTCGAATTTTTTTACTATTTTTTTAGATAGATAGAAAAATCAGTGTTTTTTGAAAATTCTGGACCATCAAAATTCTACCTATCTGAAAAAATAGTAAAAAAATTTGAAAAAATATAAAATTTAGTTTGCAAGTACATATTCATATGGTTATCACATTGAACGGTCGGATCGACCGTTAGGATATTAAAAAGTACCATATTGAGCCGTAGTACACTAGCCATCCGTGCTATGCATAGCACCATAGCCTCACTCAATTTATATATATGCCTATCAGTCTATCAGAACTTCTCTTTTTACATAGTTTCCTCTCAAAATTTCAGAATTAATTGTTTAACCATTTAAACTCACTTATATTATAAATGTCCTCATTTCTTAAATTAATCACTTCACATAAAGATTAATATTATTAAGAAATTAAAAAGACATTTATAAATAATATCGTCTTTTTTTTTTAAATCCTTGACAGTGACTACTATAAATAGTATTGTCGCCAACCCATGCCCCCTCCTGTAACCTCTCTTGCAACTCGAATAATCCGGGCAATAAAAAGTTAACAACTCAGAAGATAAAATGGAAGACCCGGGTTTCAAAGCAAAATAGAGGAGGGGGTAAGGACAGACGATATATATTTTTTTAAATAAAACTATTTTTTGTGATTTTAACGGAATAAGCACAAAGCAGTTAGAGCATCTACATTCCTGATATTATTAGAGTTTCTAATTTGATGTGATAATTTCTAATTCAGTTTCATGGATGTAAGAGAGTTTCTTATTTAAAAACTATACAGTAAAGTTTTTTATTAAGAAACTGTTTATAAACTTCATATTGGTCAAATGATTGGCTTAAATTATTTCTCATTTTTAATTTGTTGCTGACATGACTTAATAGAAATTCTAAAATTAATTTTAGAAATGTGAGAGTTAGAAACTTTAGAGACTTTAATTCCTCCACCGATTCAGGAGTTGTTGTAAAATCCAATTGCTTTGTGCTTGTTTGTTAGAATCATTTAAATTAGTTCTATTTAAAAAACAAAACCTGATGATAGTATTATAAATAATGACAAAACTGTCTTTTAAATTTCTTTATAATATTAATCGATTAAATTAAAAAATGGAGATATTTATAAAACAAGTGAGCTGGATAAATTATTAATTCTGAAATCTTGATAAAAAAAAAATTTAAAAGAGAATTTATGATGGGCATATATATAAATTTCTCAAATTTAATTTACTCTCTTGCGAGTTATTTTCGCTAGTTTTGGTGTCTAACTTTGCTTTCTAAATTTTGGGCCGAGTGTGGCCCATATATTCATTTTCCGGGACTATGTTGTGGAACCAGCAAGCTACTGAACTGGACCCTCCGATAAAAATCGTGCAGTACAGATCAAAAGCCGAGGATAAATTTTAATATTTATAAGTATATGTATTTAACCCAATCTAATCCAAAATTTTTAGTTTTACCAATAAAAAAATAAACAAATAAATACGATTTTATCAGAATTTTATTTTTATCACAGACATAACTGCACGTTAGGTACAGGTTAGGTACATGAATTGAATGTTCGCAAAATTAAATGGCGGATACATATATTTTTTTTTTGTGATCAAAGTTGTTTGCATTGATTTGTGGCCCCCACAAACTTTTTTAACCTCATGATGAAGTATGAAAATCAATCAAAGCTGCCGTTGCTTTGACCAATCAAAGCATGAAAGTCAGAAAATCTTGGTCATAGCTAGGGCTGCACAAAAAATTCTTAGTTCATTCGAGTTTGATTTGAAAAAGTTTAGAAAAAATTCGATTCGAATTGAGTTCGTTCGAAATTATTTCAAACCAAACTTAGTTCGAAATTAATTCAAACCAAACTCAAACTGGACTTAGTTCGTTCGAAATAGGTTCGCAAACCAAATTTAGTTGGAAATTAACTCAAACGTGAACCGTTAATTTATGCTTATAACTTATGTTCATTGATGAAAATATAAGCCGTCCAGTCCATAATTGCTTTGAATTCTGACTTCTGAAACAGAAAGCCCGGTCCAATTACAAGCTCAAATAAAAAAATTCACATGTTTATACCAGAAATTTTGTTTTTTATGGTAGGATTCTGAGTTTTTCGGATAATTCAGTCTCAACTCTCTCATTTTTTTCTTTGTTTTGATAAAATTATTATTAATTTGATAAATTTGTTCAATTAATTTCAGCTTTAAGAAACTATTAAATAATAATAAATAATAAATAGATAAATAAAATAAATATTGTACATTTATCATTTTTTTGACAGCAATACATTTTTTGGCATTTTTTGCATTTATTTTCGGACCGTTCGTTTTACCGCGGGAATTCAACGGTTGATCTACAACAAAATCATTCCAAATCTGGTCTAGAATGATCAAGGTACAATATTGAACGTAACCAACATAAAAGTTCGGAAATTTTATTATGTATGAGCTTTGATCCAACACGAAATGTTTATGGCCATACGATGCTTCAATTATCGATCAACGAGATGGATGGGTAAATGAAAACAAAATTTTATCAAACTTTCATGGAAGATGATAAATGCAATGCTCTTTGATTTCAACGGCCCCGTTGGTCAACGGACGACATGTTTACGTGCGCATTCATTAACTTAGAAAGCAAGAGTATATGTTTCATGAGACATAAACTCTTACCTTGCGAGTTAATGAAGGCGCACAAAAATATATCGTCTGTTGAAATGAAATAGCACTGCGTTTATCATCTTCCATGAAAGTTTGATAAAATTTTGTTTTGATTTACCCATCCATCTAGTTGATCGAAAATTGAAGCATCGTATGGCCATAAACATTTCGTGTTGGATCAAAGCTCATACATAATAAAACTTCCGAACTTTTATGTTAGTTACGTTCAATATTGCACCTTGATCATTCTAGATCAGATTTGAAATGATTTTGTTGCAGATCGACCGTTGAATTCCCGCGGTAAAACGAACGGTCCGAAAATAAATTCAAAAAATGCCAAAACAATGCCAAAAAATGCAAAAAAAATGTATTGCTGCCAAAAAAAATGAAAAAAATGCTGTCAAAAAAATGATCAAGGTACAATATTTCTTTTATATGTCTAAAAAATGTAAAAAATGCTGTTATTGGTCAGCTATTCATTTAGAAAAAAAAATTATATGTATTGCTGTAAAAAAAATTTAAAAAAATACTTATTTATTTGATAAAAAATAAAAAAACTAAAAAAATAAACATGCAAAAAGTAAAAAAAATGTAAAAAGTTTGAAAATATATATATATTTTTTTCCAAATTATTTACTGCCTAATTTTATTTTGTATCGCTGCAATACACTTTTAGACTCACTCAATAAAATATTAAATATAATATTAACTAAGCGAGTGACCCTACAAATCCTGCAATCCGATCACCTCAATAATTTCACACCCTTAGATCTATCCTCTTATCAACGTCTAGATCTCTTCTATGTCATCAATCCGCTCCCTTTCCATTCAACCAATTAACCCGCTATTTTTTCCGCCACTGCCTCCAATTTTTTTCCCTCTTCCCGCTAATTTACGCCAAAACCGCTCGCCCAAATTCCTCTCCCGCTAAGTACCAAAATAATCTCTCTCACGTCTTCTCTCTCTCTCTGGTGGCCTCTCACAACAAAGACTCCTCTCTCGCCCAAATCCCCTGTTGCGTACATTCAAACTGAGTGTGGTATTTGGTTATAATTAATTTTGAAGTGCTTAAGTTTTTATTTAAATTGTACTTCTATTGATATTTGAGTTTTATTTAAATTGTATTTTGAATACTTTGGAGTGCTTGAGTTTTTATTTAAATTGTACTTTGAATACTTGAGTTTTTATTGAAGTGTTGTAATTTCGCGCTATGGCCCAGTCAGAAGTCATAAATCGTAAGTCGTAACAAAGTTCGTAAAGGTTCGAAATTGAGTTCGTAAAAAATTCGGTTCGAAATTGGGTTCGTTCGAAATTAATTCAAACCAAACCTAGTTCGAAATTAATTCAAACCAAACTCAAACTGGAGGTAAGTTCGATTTGGTTCGGTTCGTTTGGAGCCCTAATTATCATGTAGAGTAAAGGGTATATTAAATAATTATTATAAAAAAGATACGAGTACACTGAATAAGTAAAAGAATTTAATTTATTAACATCTCACCGATGTGATTTTGGAATGGGGAGTGCTATTCTAAGAGCATCAATTGAGTTTTTGAGTGCTGAGATAAAACTTTCTCCAATAATTCCAGTTTTACCCTTAGTTTAATTAAGAAAGTCTTAATTAAGAAATGAAACAAGCTTTTACTCTCTTTCTGACTTAATTAAGAATAAAAAAGTTAACAAGAATAATGGGCCTTGCAGGAGAAAAACGTAACTTCGTATTAAGTAATATTTACTTTCATATTTGTATAGAAATTGACAACAAATACTTGTATATTATCTAAAAGTCTCACGAGCTAGAATGACGTCGCTAGACTTGCCACAGTCTCATCATCTTCTGCGTTTTGATCTGATAATTTTTATCTCTCTTCATCTCTAAGTTTCATCTCTCCATCTCTATCGCTGAAAACCAAAGATTCAGGAGAAAGTTCGATTTTTCACAAAAAAAATTAAAAATAAATATAAAATTTACCCAATTCTCAGCACTAAAAAAAAGAACTTCAATTCATTTGCCGTATTTGAGTTGTGGGAGGAAGAACACTGAGGTAGGCATATCGAATTGTGGAATAAAGGAGGCGTATATATATAATTTAATTTCTTTACTTAAGAGTACAAGTTAAAATTTCAGGAGATACGCATTTCACTATTTCTTGTTCTGGTCAATTAGGAAAATAGGAGTGGAAATAGCTAGGGCCCACTTCATTCTTAATTAAGTCGGAAAGAATGTGTAAGGGCAAAATTGAAATTAAAAATCTCAGTGCTCAAAAACTCAATTGGTTCTCTTAATATAGCACGCCCCTTTTGGAATTCACATTCTCTCCATCATCTGAAAAGGGAATCTTTTACAGTTAGTGGACCCGGACTGTTCTTTTTAACTTTGCACGAATCTCAAAGTCCAATAATACTGCTCCTGCACTAGTCCGAATTTCAAACTAGCGGAGATACCCTCTACGGTACTTCACTTTCCTTCCGATAAGGCCGTACGGCACCGACAGAACGCGCACTCCTACCTTAAATAGAGTTTTAGGTGTGACGTCTGGGATTTTGTACGTAGCTACGAGTTCTGAAATCACTACACTAATTCCGATGACAGCCTTAATTTTTCATGTACTAAAAACAAACAAATTCAAATAATATTAAGCATAAAATTCTTATAAATTGCAATTACAACGCGTTGCGTGTGCCTGTCGGGGTTTTTTAATTCATTTATTTTTTATCATTTGTTGATCATTTGATTTTATATCAAATTAATTTATATGAGAATGGATCGGATGACATCTTTTTTGGTGACATCGGATGACACCCTACATTTTCAAAATTTAAACAGTCAATCTAAATCGTTCAATATGATTAATATATTAAAATGTGCTTGCATATCAAATTTTATATTTTTTTGAATTTTTTACTATTTATTAAGATTGGTGCAAAAATTCAATGGTCTAAAAACAACGATTTTGTAAAATACTTAATAAATAGTAAACAAATTAAAAAATATAAAATTTGATCTGCAAATGAATTTTAATATTTTAATATATCATCATATTGAACAGTTTGGATCGAATGTTTGGACTTTAAAAACTTTGAAAATGCACGGTGTCATCCGATCCCTCCTCTTTGTAAATTTCCCATATAAAAGTATCACTTGTAAAATAGGGTAGTTTCAATGATTTTAATTCATCTTTTGAAGTTAATCTAATAAATTGTAGAGTTAAAATCGCCAAAAGCTTGAGTAGAGCTTGAACACACCCAAGTTACTCTCAGGTTATATTTGGTTAAGGTCTAAACCATGGAATAAATGGTTTAGGTCTTAATTAAACTGCTAAACGTGATTTAATTAAGCTGGACTAAGATGACATAAGTCGAGGTTTAGACCGACTTAAAATGTAAAACGTTTAGCCACCTATCAAGGTGGTTTAACGTTTACTCCATGCTTGTAGTTTAATCTAAGATTGATTCAAACGAAATTAAATTAAAGAAAAAAATGTTAAATTATCTCAAATTACCTAAATAAGAGAATTTAACTCATTAAATATATCGCTATAATATGCGTATGTACATAAAATATTATAATAATATACTTTATTTATAAAATAATTGTAAAATTATGTTTCATTTTAAGTTAATCTTTTTTTTTTCAATTTCTATAGTTGGTGTAGCATTAATCAGAGAGAGACTAACATGTAGAAAATAGAATTTAAACTTCTTTTTTATATATATATTGAATTGACATTTATTTTTTCAGTTTGAAGTTGTTTATAACTTTTTACCTCTAGAAACAGGACATGAGTTAGTTCTACCTCTTAAATTAATGATCATCGTATTACAAACAAAAACAAAATCCTAATTAAATTATAAATCATCACAAAAACATAAATTAAGTCATGAACACCAACCAAACAAGAAATTGATTAAAGTATAATTTAACTTTAGGACTCAACCAAACATGAATAACTTAGACCGATCTAAGTTAGAATAAGCAACTTATACCTCCAAATTTTTAGATCTCAACCAAATACCACCATAAATAAAATCCTTCTAGATACATTGGTGGTGCTATGTGAGTTTCCGTTGATGCTTTTCATCAAATTATATTATGTTTATGAACATTAAATCTCCAAAACTGACTGACAAACTCTAACTTATGTCTTTTATATGTTATTCGTACTAAATTAGACATATATATTATGCATAAATTTATGTCACGATGCATTTACATCGCATTTGTGCGCATGTTTAGGTTTTTAATCAATTTATGTCGAATTTATGATCATATAATCACCAAAACATAAATATAGATGTCTTAATGTCTTCCACACGTGCAGAAATATATTTGTGCTATATCAATAGATACGACAAATATTATGCTCAAAGTTCCACTAGAATGTTTTTATATGTGTCTCTCTTGATACTTTTAATCAATTTATGTCTCATTAATGATCTCAAATTCCCACAACTCATATATAAACCTTATAACTCATGGTTTTATATGTGCATGCATTATAAAATAAATTGATACAACAAATATTAGAATTAAAATTCTACTAGAAGGCAGTTACATTACCTTTCAAAGCAAACATATAAACTCAATTTAAGCAAAAACTTATTCACGTTAAAACAATAGAAACAACAAATATAATGCATAAAATTCTTAGTTGATATTTTTAATCATTTCATACCATATTTATGCTCGAAAGTCTTTTTGAAAAAAATTAAAATTTGAAATTTTTTACCAGTTTACATTATTCAACGAAACTGTCTACAAAATTATTTAATAAGGTTTACATAATTCAAAATAATTGAAAAAAAATTTGAAAAAAAAATTTTGAAATTTTTTTTAACTGTTTACAGAATTCGAATAAAGGTTTACAGGATTTAAAAGTGGTTCCGGTTAGTTACTAGTTTTGAAAAACTGTTAGAGACCTTCTAGATGTGGTCCCAGTGGTCCTGGTCAAAAGTATAAAAGTGGTCCCGGTCAAAGCAGTTAAAGTTGTTAAAGTGGAGGTTAAAACGGAGGTTATTGAGGACCACACGGTAATGAAAAGTTGTTATGTTTACATGATTCATTGAATTGGTTTACATGATTTAGTATTAAAGTTTACAGAATCTCGTGAATCCGGAGATAATTCGAAAATTGGGGTCCGGGACTATTAGCAGCTTCAAAATTATAAATTACATCTACTATGTGTACATACATTATATACGTGCTAAAACAAACTGATACGATAAATATTACGCAAATAATTGCAGCGGATAAACCATAAATATATCAATAATAATACAAATAAAGCGCTACAGAAATATAATTAATTTTTAATTAGAACAAAGAATGTAGATTTCCGGAGAACTAACAGATTAACGGTTGACTCGAAACAAATTAATCAGCTCTCTCATTTTGCATTTTTTTTAATGGAGGAGGGTTCAGATGCCTCCATTTTGTGTGTCTCCATCGTGCCTCCATTTTTAAAAACTTAAACTTAAAAATCAAAATAAAACCGTTAGATATGATCTACATAATTTTATTTATGCATATGTAAAAAATTATGATATTTCAACTTTGTTTTGGTTGTCATCAACAGCTTGTAAAAATGTACTAATGTGGATAATTTTTAGACGTTGATTTTTTAACTTATTGATTCAAAATCAAAATGCAATATTTTTTTATGAGCACATAGAAAAAATAAAATATATCATATCTAACAGTTTTATTTTGATGTTTATGATAAATTTTGAGTTATTAACGTTTTAAAAATGAAGACACGGTGGAGATACAAAAAAATGGTGGCATTTGAATCCTCTTTTTTTTTTAATGACCTCTTTCAGTTTGATATTACTGTACGGGTACCTTACTCCACTCTTGGATGTTTTACGAATCCGCATCCTTTGCATTTTAACGTATTGTTTGAATTAATTTTCAAACTGTGCGATCAGAATTCGAATTTAAATCGGAAACAATTCAGAGGATATTAGAGCGGGCCCTTTGATATTAGAACGGATTTAAATTGGACGGTTCAGATCTTAAATCAAAATTTGAGTCAACTCATAGGATACGAATCCATGTTTTACGGCATACAAATTAATGTGCAATTACGAATATTGGAAACAGCTCCGGCTTATGGACTATAAAATTGTCAGGCCACGATGTGCAGATCTATCCAGCTGGAGATTGATTTTTTGTGATGCTACTCAACATACATGACGGTGCAGGTTTCAGTTTGGTCCATTCGTTTTACAAAGATGTGCTACACAGACAGCTACAATCGTATGATCAACAACAAATCGAATGGTGGATGCTTGTAAGTTCTCCAGTCCATGCTACGTGCAGACGTGCAGTAAAAGGCAGTGGACCCCAACCACGTGGGTAACTCGTTTTGTTTCTGAATTTTCTGTGCCGTTGTCAAAGCGGGCTAAAAATACAGTTGACCTTTCCGCCCAAATAGACATAGAATTCGCATCCTCTGCGGAGTTATTCCCTGCGGAGTCGTGCGGTGTTTTTAATCTGGTCCGTTCGTTTTGATTGGACAGACCAGATTAGATCTTTTCCGAATTGAAAAAAAACAACAAAATTCCCCAGCCCCGATAAGATCTGATCTGGTCCGTCTGATCAAAACGAACGGACCAGATTAAGTTCCGCACGACTCCGCAGGGGATAACTCTGCAGAGGATACTGGTCCAATAGACATAGTGACAACTTAATTGTTCGGGAAAGGTTCGGCGAGGTCAAAAATTCGTGATTCGGGAATAATTCGGGTATAATTCGGAAATGATTCGGAATAATACGGATTAGAAATCTCAGTCTTACAAGGAAGCAAAAAAAAAAAACCAAAATTTTGTTTTTTGGGAAAAAGTCGTGAAAAATTCGTGAATAATTAGTAAAATTCGGGAAAAGTTCGTAAAATTCGCGAATTATTCGGGTATAATTCGGTCAAAGTTTGGTCAACATAATAATTCGGCGTTCGGTTCGGCATCACCAAAAAAACGAATTATTCGGGTATAATTCGGATATTATACGCGAACTTTGTCACTATGCAAATAGATGCGTTTTCAACCCGCTTCATTTCTAGTTATGCAGACTGTGCCGCTGAAATTTCTTAGAAAAATGGAGAGGGAATCTGACCGTTATTTTGAGATATTGCACAAATTTAACAAGACGTGTACGGTTCGGATCAAGTAACCGTTTAGAGCTTTCCGTCCCTGAATCTTTCTAAGCTTTAAAGGGGAATGAATTATCAGGAGTAAAACTAAGGTGTTCTTAAGCTCACTAAGTTTTTTTGTGAACTTAACTCAAAAATTTATCGGATTAACTTCAAACGACGTATTCAAACTGTTGAAACCGATCTACTTCATGAGTGATACGTTTACATGTCAAATTTTTAAAATTTTGAACTAATTTAGTATGAATTCAAGTGGTCAAAAAAATATGATTTATAAGTTAATTTTAATGAGTTTATTTTTCATAATTTTTTGACTACTTGGCTTTATACTAAACTAGTTCCAAAAATTATAAATTTGACATGCAAACGCATCACTTGTGAAGTAGATAGGTTTTAACGGTTTGGATGTGTTGTTTGAAGCCAATCCGATAGATTTTTGAGTTAAGCTCACAAAGAGACTTGATAAGCTTAAGAACACCCTAGTTCTACTCAATTTCTACTCAATTATCAGAGCTTGTTGTTTGGAATCTTTAGCTATAATTACTCCATCCAACTAAAAATGAGAGCACTAATAAACCATATATCTGATCCCTCCTCACATGATATTTCGATCTCAAAGTAAAGGCGGATCCCGAATTTTTATCTAACGAATCAAATTTAAATAGCTAATTAGATTTTAACATATTAACTAATTAGATACTCAATAAAAAATAATACTTTAACTTATATTTTTCAATGCTCTGACTTATAATTTATGGTACTCTTAACTTATCATTCTAATTATCAATCGTAATTCAAAAAATTTATTTTAATTTTCACTCTAAATTTAACTTGAATTACAAATCAGAAATTT
The DNA here is from genome assembly GCA_025461125.1 of Carex kokanica. Taxonomy (NCBI): domain Eukaryota; kingdom Viridiplantae; phylum Streptophyta; class Magnoliopsida; order Poales; family Cyperaceae; genus Carex; species Carex kokanica. The sequence goes on from JAJGRX010000376.1 coordinate 1,304,508, forward strand.
AGAGGGAAACAAATTTTTTTTCAGAAGAAACAAAATCAGTCAAAATCGATATATCTCCACTAAAATTTAAAATCCAGAGAGGGGCGACTACCCTCTGGAATTATCATGTGGATCCGCCCTGTTGAAATTAAAATTTCAAACTTCGGACAATGAAACATTTTTACCAGAGAATATAATACGCGAGATTACTTCTATCTTCGGTTATCTATAAAGACAACAGTAGAAAAAAAATAAACAAATAAGATTATCCGAACCAGAAGCTATGTGATTCTTTTAGGCTGAAAGGGAGCTATTTGGTTAAATCCAAAGAAAACGAAATAGCTTGTTCCTCCGCTTGATTCTGGATCCACTACCGCTTGATTCTGCATCTGTATGGAAGTCACTGCACAGTTGTCCCCACATGATTATGGCAAATCTCATCGCCGGACCCCATAGATCAGATCTGTATGACAGTATCTCAATTTATGTATGAATAAATGGTGCAACCATGAACTATTTTTATGTAGCAAACCTTGCGTGTCTAACATATAACAAGTCACTGAGAAGAAATGAAGAAGACCCACGCAACGGCATTCATATAATAGAAATTGACCCCACAACCCAGTAGTATGCTTCACCAGAAAAACACTACATATTTCTTCTTTTTGGAAAACAGGGCACTTGAATACAAAAGTCCAATCCAAGCATACTCGGAGAAACTTGGATGTTGGATCGTATGCTCCACGAGACGGTACCCCTCAGGTGTGTTTAGTGTCTGACAGAAGATTTTTCTTTGACAAATCAGCGGGGTCCACTGTCAGATGTAGCACTCCCATGTCAGTTTCGCTTGCGGTCAAGGGCACCTGCACGGCCCGATTTAGACCCGGCCTCGGGAACCGTTTCGTCCTTCGTTTTTCTTCTCTCGTTAGAATCTCACCATCTCTATCTACCCTTGCTCATTTCCCACTCCTCTCCTCCTATAAGGCCATAACTATAATCCCCGCTCCGTTCGGGTCGAGAAACTAAAAAGAGAGAAAATTGAAAGAGATTGGTGGCAGATGAAAGATAGAAAGAAAGAGATGGGGCTAACGAATCTGAGAGTCTCGATTTGTCTCCTGATCTGTTTCGCTATCACTGGCGTTTTGTCCAGCGCATCCGATCACCGTTACAAAGCTGGGGATCCGGTGCCTCTCTATGCCAACAAGGTCGGGCCGTTTCACAATCCGAGGTAATAGATCTTAATCTCTTTAGTTTCGGATAATATTTCCGTTTTATGTCCTGTACTATGCCAGATCTCATCTTATTTTGCCAGATCTAAGAGATTGGCCTTTGTCTTGGTCAAATTTTTCTATTGGTTAAAATTAGGCCTAGATACCACGGTGGGGATCTGAAAGGTGGTTTTACTTGACTTTTTAATAGGAGATATTTTGATGTGTAGGGATTTTTAAGCTTTGTTGAAGTACTTATTGTATGTTAGTATTCACAAACATTAGGTTGTTTGGGTTTCTAGATTTTAGTGACATTCAACTCTGTGCTCAACTTTTGGAAGCTGTAATTAATTTTCTTTATCGTATTGTTCTTTGCATCTCAATTAACTTTATTCCAGCTGAATTAGTTACATTTAAAATCTGAAGAAAAAGACCAAAATTATAACCCATGCCAATCAAATCTTATTGTGGTCATTTTAGTCCCGTGTCTAGAATGCTCTTATTTGCGAGAGTGAATGTGCTTTGCATCAAGTATTAACTTTGGTACAAACATTTTATTTACATTTTAATGCTATAGTACTTCTTTGCTAGTCTGGCAGAATATTTGCATCTCATTTACTTCTGAATTGCACTTTAGAGATATGAGGTGCTATCATATAGGTAAATTTTTTTCTTTCTAAAAGTGCATGTTCATCGATGCTTTTCTGTAGCTTATTATTAATTTGTATAGATATAGATAAACATTTAGTCTTGAATGCGGGAGATACTTAAAATGGTAATAGTTAGGTTTGCTTACTAATTGTATGTTTTTTTTTAATTTGTTGCAGTGAGACATACCGCTACTTTGATCTCCCATTTTGCTCCCCTGGTTTGTATTTTGTTGTATATTTTATTTAAATTTCCTTTGATTCATTCTTCTTAGCTTTTTTTTTTTTACAACTTAAAGTGCTGGCCATAAGGAGTAACCATATGTGATATAATATCAGATGTTGTTTATGTTCTAATTTGGCTGGAATTGCGAAGTATATGCAAAGAGAAATGTTAGTTGAGGGGACATGAAGTCTGACTTGGTCAAGTTTAGCTACATTATTAACTATACCTTTAGATAGACAACTACGACAATGACCTTTCAATATTATTTCATCGAAACCTTCTTAAACTCTTTTTCATGTGTTATTCAGGAAGCAGTTTCCAAGTAGTTATAGTTTCATGTGCAACAGTTGCAACCTATTAAACTTTAAAAATTTCAGATTTGCCCTTGCAGAAGGAGTAAGTCAGGTGAAATAGAAAATATCATATATGTCCTATCCTTATGGTTCTTATTCAGAATATACTCAAATTACCCTGTATGTTGCTTCCTGCTACATATACTAGGTTTGTTGGGGTAGTTCCTTGAGTTCACAATCTGCAAATTTATATTGTATAGTGTGTTATGTTGTTTTTTACTTCCTATTCTGATCTCACCTCTCTCTTATGCCTTCCAGAGCACATAAATGAGAAATCTGAGGCACTTGGCGAGGTCTTAAATGGGGACCGCCTTGTTGAGGCCCCATACAAACTTGACTTTCAAATTGACCTTGACTCAAAGCTGGTTTGCAAGAAGAAGCTGTCAAAGGATGACGTGGCCAAATTTAGAAGTGCTGTCACAAAGGACTACTACTTCCAGATGTACTATGATGATCTCCCTTTGTGGGGTTTTGTTGGCAAGGTTGAGAGGGAAGGCAAGACTGATGCCAGTGAATTCAAATACTTTCTGTACAGGTATTGGCCTTTTGTATATTTGGCATCCTACTCTAGAATATTAACTAAAAGATTCATACGTGCCTTGAAAGTATGAACTATCAATTTATCTTAGAAAGTTTTTTGTACCTTTTTTGGGGGTGGGGTTGTAGGTCATGATGAAATTTGCCAATGTTCCTTTATTTAAAAAAGTTTTTCTTTTTCCATTTTTATTTCTCCTTTTTCCTCTGTTAGTGTTTTGAGATTTAAAAGGTACAGATGGAATTTCCTCTTGACAATATAAAGAGATTTGCTATTCATTTGAACGTGCATCCGTGAAACATCTGTACCTTAGCATTTCTATCTGTGTCGCCGAAATAATACGAGAAGTTCAGTTGTTTTACTTTTATGAGAACTTGATAAAAAACACATGGTATTTTTTACAACAATATTTTCTGTGCACTTTTCTTTTATATCATTCGCTTTTCCATGGTTTACCATTTATACCGAAAGGGACTATTTTGCACCCATAATCTTCAGCTGGTATTGGAATGCTCAGGAATATTCTGAGAACAGAGATTTGACTAGTTTATTCCACTTTATCTAAAACAGGCACATACATTTTGAGGTACAGTACAATGGCAATAGGGTGATAGAGGTAAGCGCACGGACTGACACTGATGCAGTGGTGGATGTGACAGAAGACAAGGAGATTGAGGTTGAGTTTTTGTACTCGGTCAAGTGGAAGGACACGTCAATCCCATTTGAACGCCGCATGGAGAAGTACTCCCAGGCATCGGCCCTTCCGCACCACCTCGAGATCCACTGGTTCTCCATCATCAACTCCTGTGTCACTGTGCTGCTGTTGACAGGTTTCCTTGCTACCATCCTCATGCGTGTCCTTAAGAATGACTTTGTCAAGTAAGATGCTCTTTCTCTCGTCCTTTCTCAGTCCCTCTTTTTTCTGTCATGTTATATGCATTTTCTTACTGGTAATAATCTCTTTGGAGATATGAACATTAATATCAAGAGGAAGGTCTCCGTTTTTCATGCCTCAACGTTTTAAATACTTCGCGTATCTGATTAATGAGAGATGCATACACGTAAGTTTCTAAAACACAAATGACAAAATTAAACCGATTAATGTGATCTATATCAGTCCCCTTGCATGTAAAACATTGATGCATTTCAGTTTCATGTTGATGCTTAAGAGATGAGCAATTGACGCTCAGAAATCGTCCACATCACTTGATTTTTATGACTTCTTGATGCTCATTGAAATAAAAGTGTGAACACTACAACATATTACAAGCACAGAGGAAAAAATATTGGTCACATCTAACTTTTTTATTTGATTTATAGAATTATTGTTATCAAGAACTTAAAATGGATGTATTAAAAATAGAAGAATTTGATCCTACTCATATTGATAAGTACTGCAACCTTCATTTGGCATGATAAATATTTTAATTTTATGATTTGGTATCAATATAGTTAATGCAGCATCAATTTCGTCTTCTATGTCATACCAAGCTTTATCTATCCATTGAGTTGCTTGCACGGTTCATTATTATCTATTTTATTTGTTTTCTGCCTTCTCTTAGTAGCAGTGGATGCAACCATTATCTAAATTTAGTTTCGATAATTCTGGTTGATTGTCCACATTTTTTTGTGTAATGGCAAGCTTCAAAAGTCTTTGAATGCTCATTTCTCATAAAATGTAAAATACATTAGTCTGGAGAAATACACATTTGTATTGTGCACTCTGTGAAGGGTTATCTGATGTGCATGGTCCTTTTTGTTGCATTTTAATTCTTCTAGCTTTAACTCCATTTGGAACCATGTCTACAGGTATGCACATGATGAGGAAGCAGCGGAAGAACAGGAAGAGACTGGGTGGAAGTACATACATGGGGATGTGTTTAGGTATCCTAAAAACAAGTCTCTCCTTGCTGCATGTGTTGGCTCTGGCACTCAGCTTTTTGCTCTGTAAGTCTTTGTGATCCTTTTTCTAGGAGCCTTTCTTTGTTGTTACAATGTCGCTTGTATAATCTTCATTTAAATATTATCTTTTTGTCATTTTTTTAGTGCTATCTTCATATTTGTTCTTGCTTTGGTGGGAGTGTTTTACCCCTACAACAGAGGAGCTCTCTTTACTGCACTGGTTGTCATTTATGCGCTAACATCTGGCATTGCTGGTTATGTTGCCACCAACTTCTATTGCCAGCTTGAGGGCACAAACTGGGTAAGTTAACAATTAGGGCTTCGTCAAAATTGTTTTCCATGGAAAGTGGGCCCTGAACATTTTTATGGATTTTGTCTGAAATTAGCTTTTGTTGTAGTGAGCCCCTGTCCATTACTGTTGCTTATCATGTATTTGGCAGCAACTGCATGTGTTGCGTTGTGAAATATATGAATTTCATTTAAAAAAAAAGATATAAATTTGTGGGGTCAAAGTGCATTCTTTATGAGCCATACTGTTCCTAAGGGGTCCAAATTTCTTTTTCTACAGATGTCTGAGGAACTTGTATAGATAATTGGATGTAATATTGCTTTATTCTTGGGTGATTTTCCCTAGTTAACTGATGCTAATTGAGTGCTAAACTGATGGTTAATTTGCAGGTAAGAAACTTGATTTTAACAGGGTGCCTCTTCTGTGGGCCCCTCTTCCTAACCTTCTGCTTCCTCAACACAGTTGCGATTATCTACAGTGCTACAGCCGCACTTCCCTTCGGTACCATCCTTGTCATCCTCCTGATCTGGACGCTTGTCACATTCCCATTACTCGTGCTTGGTGGCATTGCGGGCAAAAACAGTAAAGTGGAATTCCAAGCACCGACCCGTACCACCAAGTACCCTCGTGAAATCCCACCACTTCCCTGGTACCGTGGACCTGTTCCCCAGATGGTCATGGCCGGATTCCTACCCTTCAGTGCTATCTACATCGAGCTTTACTATATCTTTGCTAGTGTATGGGGCCACAGGATTTACACCATTTATAGCATTCTCTTTATCGTGTTTATTATCCTCATCATTGTGACGGCGTTTATCACGGTGTCGTTGACCTACTTCCAACTTGCTGCTGAAGATCATGAGTGGTGGTGGAGGTATGTTCATATTAGGTTTCATGTACTTAAAGTAAGAAATTCTACGTACCCCTACAAGACTTAGTTTTGTCAGTTAGCCTCAACCAAACTGTGCTGTTTGCTAATTGAGCACCAACTTCATCCCAGTTCGTTGATTAAGCTATACAGGCTGGCCTAATGCAATTCCTAAACTAACCTTAAGTTTGCTATTAGGTTGTACACAAAAACTTCAATTTAGTACTCATTGAAATATTCTATAATAAAACCTTAGAACCTCATTTAATCATTTTGGGTTTAATTTACCCTGGACTGACAATTACAGTCTGAAGAAGCCAGGCAAAACCAAAAACTAAAAAGGATGGTGTACCAATAAGTAACATTCAGGGTATGCCAGCAGTCTATACCGGCTGAAATCTGTTTAAGCTCATATGCTTTATCTCTATTTAGGGCATTCCTATGTGGAGGGTCGACTGGATTATTCATATATGGATACTGCTGGTACTACTACTATGCCCGGTCCGATATGTCGGGCTTCATGCAAACCTCGTTTTTCTTTGGTTACATGGCTTGTGTTTGCTATGGCTTTTTCCTCATGCTCGGTACTGTTGGTTTCCGTGCTGCACTGGTATTTGTGCGCCACATTTACCGCTCAATTAAGTGCGAATGAGCTGAGTCAGTGTGGTTATAGGGAGGTTCTGTTGGTTAGATGGTATGCTTTTTTTGATGAAGTTCTACTTTTGCATAGCCTTTGCAATAGAGAGATTATAAAGGGATTTATTGTGTTGTGTAAAGTGGCTGGAGCGTTTTAGAGATGGATGAATGTAGTTATGAGTACTATTGGGAGAAGATTTGTTATTTTGACATTTAGATGGACTCCTGTTATTTTTGTACTGCGGCCCAAAGAAAACTGGTAGGTCTCTTTTAACTTTTGTGTTGTAGGAAAGTTCTTATTCATGAAACACGAAATAATTCGAATATATGATTTTCCATGGTAAACTTGATGGGGTCATTCTGAAATGAGTTCATTGCTATGTGCATGTGCCCGTGCATCCTCGGAGGTTTTGTGCACTTGGATCATTGGATGCCTTCAACTCGAAGGTTGATTATACAGTGTATAACAAAATGAATGTGGTTATTATGTACATGTCATATAATAATTTGCACCTTTACTTTCAGAAGAAAATTCTTAGGCAAAATCATCTTACTAGTCGAACTTCATTATTTAGGATGGAAGTGTTCGTCAGTGCAGTATATTTATTTATTTTTATTTTTTTGAAAACTCAAAACAATAATTATAGCTGAATTAATTGTTAGATTTTTTTCCCATGGTGGGTGATGTGGTATATTATGGATCCTTTGGAAAAACATAAGAGAATTATGATATGCCAGTTTCATTGTTTGTATTTCACCCACTATTATGTGGCACCGAATATCTAAAAAAACTCGAATCTATCGGGGTGTTGTTACAATTGTTTTACATTCTTTTTGTTAATATAAAGGAAATGTAGCAACCAACGTTGTGTCTGAACTTGAAAGTTTCTTATTATACAACGGTGTGTGGAAATGCGACATGAATAAAAATAACTATATTAGTTGCCTAAAAAGAAGTAATTTTTACGACTTTAAAAAGTAGGACAATTATCCGTTCAGATTTGAACCGCAGGATCCAACGTTCCTACCATTCGTAGGATGAATTTGAATTATTACTTTTTTTTTTTTCAAAGGTAATCAAAATCACGAGTTTCACAACAAAAGAAGTTGGTTAAATTCTCTTTCAAATTTTGAGAAATAGAGTATTAGCGACTTGCAAGTTTTAAGCAGATAGTGGGCTATTAATTAATAGCTGGACCCAAACATTGAGATGGAAAGGACCCAAAATAAGTTGCTATAATTTTTTTGTTTTTGTTTGAGAAGTACTGAAAAGTATTAGTACTTGTAAAAGTTATGAAGTACGAATTCTTTTTTTTTTGTTAATTTTTATTGAGTAAAGTTAAAATGTATCATTAGTTTTGTGTTCTAATCATACTTCACATCTCTATTTCGTTTTCAAAGTTCAAATAGTCGATCCAAACCGCTCAACATGATATCCATATTAAAATGTGCTTAGAGACCAAATTTTATATTCCAAAAGGAGTGATTTTGATCATATCTTAAAAAAATATAAAATTTGATATCTAAACACATTTTAATGTGAAAATTATGTTGAGCGATTCGAATTGACTGTTTGAACTTTAAGAATAGTGATAAAAATGTAAAATATGCTAGTGATAAAGATGTGAGGTATAGTTAAACACAAAACCAATGATACGTTTAAGCCTGCTCATTTCTCTTACAGTTTCTCTTAGCCACTCCAGCACTCTGAAGTCTGAACTTACTCAGAAACTTGTCACAACAATCGTCTCAAAAAAGAAATGATCAAATATGTAAGTGGTGATTATTTTTACAATCATTTGTTCTTAAGCTATGTTGTTATTGCTCTAGAAAATTCCAACATTGCAACAACGCCATCGTTACTTTTATTTCAATTTCTTTATTTTTTTCAAGCTAGTTAAGACAATAATTCGTCTATTTCATTTAACCTTAATTTAATAGACAATTCACATATCTTCCTGGTGCTAATTCTTGAGTTAGATTTTGGAAAGACATTTGGTTAGATACATGCTCTTTAACCTCTAGCTCCAACTCTATGAAATTTGTTCTTCTAAAAACATCCTCATATCTGATGTTATTAATTCTAGGGGCAAAATGTATATTTTAGCAGAATCTTAACCAGAGTGTGTCTCAATGAATGAAACCACCTGTTACACATCCTCAGTCAGATTTCCTTTACACATACTACTGATAAACTCTCATGGAGATGAGAAACAACAGGGAATTTTAGTGTCAAGTCTTTATATAAAATGCTAAACTTTGGTGGTGTTGGGATTGATAATCCTTTACTGTTTTGGTCTATACCTGTATCTCCAAAAATAAAAATTTTCATTTGGCTTACAGTTGAAAATATGATCATTTCTAAGAAAAATCTGAGTAAAAGAGGATAGAAAGGATCTTTGCAATGTGTGTTATGTGATAAGAGTGAGACTGTGAATCACCTTTTCCTATAGTGCCAGTTTGCAAAACAAATTTGATTTTGGATAGGCCAATGTCAACATTATTACTTATCCTGGAAAACTATGACAAATATTAAGACCTTTGCTTCAAACTTACCATCCAAACTGAGAATGGCTTTTCTAATAGTGTTTTGTGCCACTTACTGAACTATATGGAAATACCAAAATAAAATATGCTTCCAAAATATATCTCCTAAACCAGCTAGGAATATCATTTTACTAACTATGTCTTTGGTGGTATATTGGACAGGACATCAAACAAAAGAAAAGAAGAAGAAGATACAGGAAGAGACATGTAACTGGATGCCTGATGAAGACTATTAACTATTAAGGCAATTCCACTTACAGTTTGGCTCTCAGGAGATGACCTAATTGTCTCTTACCAACCCCCGGAAGAAGAAGACCAACAGTAACAGTTAACTTTAGGATATCTAGAAGTACTAGTTACCTAAAGAGACTATCTCTGAGTGAATTTTTTTGGTTTATCAGAGTATCTCATTCCTCTTACTACAGTAGAAGTGTTGGATTTTGAGTCCACTTAGAAGCTATCCTCTGTGTATTGTGTTTTGGACGGAGGGTACTTATCCTGTTATTAATAGATGCATGATATTATGTCTTTTGCACAGAGGAGGAGCTTGTTCCTTCTGAATATATGTTAATGGTTGTACTCATACATTGTTTCAGGAAAATGAAACTGGACTTCAGCCTTTTTAACCAAAAAAAATAGACAATTCACATTTTGTATAAATTTTAGTTAACACTTGCTCCGTACATGGTCGATACTTTTATAAGCTTTCCTTCTTTAATTGAGAAATAAATCTGCTGCGATTTCAAAGAATCGCAGGATCCTTGCGATTCCAGATCTCACCATTCATTGGTTGGAATGCACAAATTTTAAGAGAAGTTGTTTTCTTTACACGAATCTTAAATTAAATAAATGGGTAGATGTGGAATCGCAGCAGATTTGGATCCCTTTAATTGGCCATCCATTCACCATTTTACCCGACAGCCGAACAAAAATCCAAGTGGCCAAGGAGAGGAGAGCCGCCCAGGGCTCCGCCTTCACTTGAAATCATTTCTAAGCAATCCTGGTGGTGGGTTTACCGGAAGAGAACTCACCAATGGCGGTCACCGCCGCTGTCACTCCTCGCTTCATCTCCCGCTGTCCTTTTCCTTCCTTTCTTCGCGCTGACTTCACATCCTCATTTCTCCCTCGAAAACCCCAGAGCTATCTGGATAACACGATTTCAATATCGAGGAATAATTACTACTGTAGAACTGTATTACCACCGCCTCGTGCGGTAATTTCAACTGGTTCTGGAGAAGGTAAAAAAAATTCTAAATTCTATCAATCAGTACAGGATCAGTGTTGCGTAGTTAAGTTGTACTTGTAGAGTACAGTTAGCACTGGTATTTTATCAATGTGATCAATACTTCGTGAGCTGACTTGATGGAGTTTCGGATTCAAACTTGCCTGTTTGATTGAAGCCAGGTATTGTTGTTTCAGTACAGAAAAGTACACTAAATTAACGTGCACTGTAATCTATAATTATCAAAACATATGCCCATTGTGTATTACTTTACATGTTTCCAATTAAAAATAAATTCTGGAAATTATTTTTTTGCATCAGTGCAAATGTCGGATCCAGAATTGAGACTGGTGCTTGAGTTGGCCTCTGACAACGAATTGCTAGAAATTGAGAGCATTCTTTTTGGGACTAGGTATACTATAACTTGTAAATTTCACATTACCACTAGTTTACCACAATGATGATTGCTCGATCTTAATTAACCTTCAAGTTTGCTATTATGCTTGCTTGATCTTAATTAACCTTCAAGATTCCTATGTGTTATTTTTTTATAATTTAAACCAATACTTTAGAAAAACTTAAGTTAAATATTCCACGAGCTTTCATAATTGATAGAGTAAAATTAAATTCTGTTTTACAGCTACTTCAGCCCCCTGTTAAAATCAATTAGTAAAAGGCCAGATTCTTATTACTTGATGAATTTGGATGATATGGAGGAGAGGGAAATGTTCATATCACATCTCGAGTCCAGATTTTTGTTTCTTGCTGCTGATGCTCGTTCAGTGATAAGGTTTATTTTTTTCTTTCAAAATTCTAGCTTTAATCTTTTTGTTAAACTTCTAATCAACATGATATGTCAATTCTTATAATCTGAGCCAAGGGATACCCAACTCAACCCTTAAACTTCCTGGCCGGGCCAATTTGGGTCACACCTAGGTGGCTAGGCCTCACATGACCCAACCCAAACTGAGTGCGAAATGTATAATCTAATTTATCTTAACTTGTATGATTGTGTGTGGTACACTAAAAACTACGATTTTGAACAAATTTAGAGTAAACTGGGATTTCATAATTCCTAATAATTTTGCTGTTGTCCATAATAATAGAAAATTGAGATTTCTTTTAGTTCTGGGCGAACTTTTAAAAGATTGCTAATGCCTCCATACCAACGGGACCTAGGTAACTTGGTTGTGGGTGAACCTAGACTGACCATACCAATGTTAGTGTCTATACCATGCTAAGGCTCATAATTGTTACAGCATTTTAAGCCTGAATTTATCATAAAGCTAAAGTAAAGCATGTATATATAAGTTATAGTATAATTGTGACCTGTTAAAAAGAAAATTTACTTCTTTTTTTTCCCGTTCATGAAAGGGGTTGGAGGCCGTCATACCGAAGTGTGTTACTTGGTGTAAGGAAAAGGCTAGGTGTTCATTGTTCTAGTAAATTAGGAACTGAGGATCTTGAATTAGAGATTTTCATACACTTGCTCAGTGAATATTCAAGGTATATATAAACTCAGAGCTCTGATCTCTGCTGGCATGTAGAATGTTAACTATCCCAACTGCATGGTACTTCCACTTTTGGTAGTACACAAATTAAGCCTCATTGAAAGGTCCACTGATGATGTGGCTTCCAATTGTACATTGGAACATCTAGTTAAGCCAGGTTTGAAACAGGACTACCAAATTTTGAATGTGCCTGATTAAGTCTTAGTTTAGCTAAAATTGGTGCCAACTTAGCCTCTATAGTACATGACAGCTCGTGCAACAAGCACAACTTAAGCCAAGAAAAGTAGAAAGTTGTACCAAAAATATATTGTGAAGTGATACATGGTACTAAATTTTCAATTATTTTTGTTTCTTCTCTGTAGTCAGAAGAGTAATAGTTCAAGTCTTGAAACTGGACTTAGCAAATGGAAGGTACTTAGAAATGCCGCACTGAACATTGGTGCTGAAGGCCTTAAGAAAATATTTTTGAAGGTAGATTCTATGTTTTGTTTTGCAATTTTTTCTTCTGCCACAAAAGACCTGAACTTAAATTCACACATTGCAAAAGTCAAATTATCTTTGTGCTCACTTACAGTTCAAAATATCAAAGTTTAGATTAACTAAGGGGTGTTAATCTTGGAAGCACCCCAGACAATAAATTGAGGCAGCTTCACTGGTATATATACACTATCTTGTATTTGTTTTCTTTGTTAATTTAGGGCGTGAAATTGTTTTACAGGGCAGTGGTGCATTAACTGTGGAGAAGATAAGCGAAATGGTACAAGAAATATAGCACTATGCTAAATCTTATTAACTCTTTTCAGGAAGCCAATTTTGTAAACTTTGTCAACTTATGATAGTTAGCCAAGAGATTGTCAGGAAAGTTGATGGTAGAGGCCGCCAACTATGAAATAAAGAAAGAACTCATCAAACGGGTACATTGTAATATCTTTTGGTTTTTGCTTTTATTACAAATTTGATCGTGCCAGTTACCTTTGGGTGTTATACTGACCGGTCTGGACATTATTACGATTTTGATTGTGTCATACCAGCGACAGTCGCAAATATGATTGGTCTGGAAAAACTAGGTTCAGAATATCTGGTATGGATCATGCGGTAATTTGGGGCATCTCTTGAATTAATCTTTTTTGTTTAAGTTGGTCCGTGTTTGGACTTTGGGTTTTATTTCAGTTTTGGGTTATGGCAGGCAATTGTCGACCCAATCCAAGCCAGGTAAAGGTCAACCAATTGTCTGGATTCAGGTCAAACTTGATGTATTGGCGGTGACTTGGATCAGTTGGGGCCTGGCCTATTTTCACTTAACTAATTACTTTCCATAAAAGGGAAGTGTAAATTGTTAATGTTGTTTATTTTTAATTTCAGAGCTTTAAATAATGATAATCATTATTATTCAATCTCATCTTGACTTACTGAAGTTACGAAACCTCCTATAGCATTAAAATGAATAATGCACCAAAAGAAAGTAATGTACGGCTTAATAGCTGTATTAACTCAATAACACACCATCATTGTGGTTGGCATTTATTTCATTCCTTTCTCCTCAAGTATTCGTAATATATGAGAAAACTTCTTTTGAAATGGGTATTATTTAAGAAATTTTGAGAAGCAAATACACATTCAATTTCGGTCTATAACAGAAAATTGAGTTCTTATTGAATAGACCCTATTAACTATTATAATATTTTCTATATTATGGCAATGAGAAGTCGGGCATTCGGTGCTAGTTTTTTACCTAGTTGTCATCCGATCTGCAATTGTGCTACTAGAGAGGGGACGAGACATTTGCTTGGCGTGAGAACCTTGGGATGGATAAGCGGCTAACTCTACATGCAAGTGTGCTATTCTATCATTAGATCAGTTGTGACTTTGTTCGCACTACACACCAAAATTCCAGGCTTGTCTCCAATCTAATTTAACTTTTTTACTTCATTTAACTTGTAGACTTTTGACTATAAAATTCTGTTTTTTAATACTTCAAATCCCTTACTAAATATTAATTGGAATATTTCCAACAATCTATGGATAGAATAGTTTTTAGTCAGATGGATCGAGCTATACATCTTCCTTATGTATTTTATTCCTCATTCTCTCCAATTTATAGAGGGACTAATAAATTCTTGCTAGATCTCCATCTGGATTTTTCTATTTAATAAAAACAAAATAGATCCAAAAAAGATTATTGTATAGTGTTTCAGTTCTGAAATTATTTAGTTAACTCACACCTATTATATATCTAGATTGTTGGAAATATTCTCATAAAGATTTAATGAGGGCATTAAAAAATTACAAAACAGCATTTTATACATCAAGAGTCGGTAAACTAAATGAAGAAATAAATTTAATTTAGTTCGAGATAAACTTGGAATTTGGCATGCGATTAAAACTGCGACTGCTTGAAGAATAGAATATTGCCCTCAAACACAGAGTTAGCCTGTTATCCATCTCTAAGGTTTCTCTAAGGTTTACACTCCTAGCATTCTCAACTCCTCTCTGGTAGCATGGTTGTAGCTCGGATGACAACTAGTTTGAAAAAACTTGCACCCTACATCCAACTTCTCATTGCCAAAATACTGGAAGTATTATGATGTTTATAGGTTGTTTTTTAATTAAAACCTCCACATTTTTGTTAATGTGTTTTTTAAAGCTGTGTATAGTGCTGAGAGATCCTAATTCAGTATATCAAATTTAGCAACACAATTCCTGTCAATTATTAAAAGCCTAAAATAGCTTGCAAATATTAGAATTCATTTTGACTTCAATATTTGGGGCTACATGTTAATAGAAACTATACTCAGCTTATTATAAAAAAATACTTTGCTGGAACTTCATAAAGATTGAATGTAAATTCATTTTTTCTCTTGGGCTGTCGTGAAATGAAGAAAGCTTCCCCAGGAAATAAAGAATTGTTGGAGCTCCATTCGGGGTAAAGGCACCAGAGGACCAGACCTAGGCCAAAATATAAAACTTTGTAGAAAGTTCTAATTTATTCAATAGAAACTTTCTCATTATTAGATCTTAATGATGAATAGAATGACAATACTGAGTATTGACAGAAAGACACTTCTATTTGATCTATATTTGGAATTATTCCAGAATAAACTTCTGTGTAACTTAGTATTTTCCATGGAGACATATAAAAAGAAGAATTTTAATAAATATAACCAAAACTATGAGAATTTTAAATTTGGCAATGTTGACTCATTGGGTTGACTTGACCTGACCCAGTTCAATTGGTGAGGGGTTGGGTAACTACTATGAGATTGTACTCTTTGCTACTAATTAGGGTAGTTTACTCATTTCAGGGGGGGCAGTTGGCGGCTATGAATCTAGAGGCAAGAGCAGGTTTCCTTGTGGCCAGACAGGTTCCATAGTATCCATTTTTCAATGTTTCTTTTACCTTTTTGTGCTTGTAAGCTCGAGTTTTGCAGCATTTGCATATTGAGTTTCTCAATTTGATTTGATAAAAAAACTACATGCAGGGTTTGGCTCGTGCGGCTACACATTATCTCGGTCTCAGAAATCTCATGATGCTCATTGGTCCACTGTATCTTGCTTCTTTCTCAGATAACATTATTATAACATGCGTTCCCTGCAAATATATCAAATATCATAGATTCTCCTGAAAGGAGCATACGCCCTAGATTCTAGTTTAGTAAAGGAGGGAAAAGAAGGGGTTTAGGGTTTGGGAGGGAAGAAATGGGAAGAGAGGAAGGGGATGTTATTAGAGGAACCTTGCTCCAAAGTGTATCAATACTTGGGAGGGGAAAATGAATAGTTATTCTAGACAGATAAGCCCTTATATGATTGGTATATTAGAGAGAAGGATGTTATTGGAAATCTAATATATTCAACTTTGAAGGTTATAAAATATGATTATTAAGAGTGTAGAGGAGGTAAAATCTTATCCTCCAATCACCTCCCATTCCCCTTTGTCAAAGTTATGGAGCAAGGATATAAATATTCAAAACCTCCCTCCCTTCTCCTCTTATGGTGCATAGAAAGAATGCAAGTGCCACTATCATCTATAACCTTGCTCCTTATTTGCATATTATTGAAATCTGTTTAACTTAATTCCTTTCTCTAGTTTACACAATTTCTGTGCCATTTGAGAATAACAATGGTCAACATCCTAAATAAATGAAATAAAAGATTTATCAGATTAGATTAATAGGTCATTCTTGTAGATTTAGTTTAGAACTTCTGGACATTTTCAACCCAAGAAAAAAAGTACCATTACAAGGCCATATGCACGTTTATAAATGTAATGCTTGTGTACATAAATGCATTTGCATTCTCTCAATGCAGAATGTGGGGGACATTATTGGCTGATGTTGTGATTCAAATGCTAGGCACAGATTATGCCCGTATTGTTAGAGCAATTTATGCTTTTGCCCAGGTACAGATATTTATTTGCATCGACCAAGAATTACCATACCAAGTATTGTACCAACTATCCTGTCTTCTCCTGGGGCTTTTAGTGGAAACCGGATATAAAAAGTATATGAAACACCAATTAAAACCGGTCAGACAAAGTGAGAAGTTAATTGTAACCAATATCTACTGGAATTTGGCATGTAATAGCCATGCTTAACGATTCACTAGTATGGATGAAGTTCTGACTAACATTTTATAGCCTTGAATTTATAGCACGTAAGTTTTTCTTTTAATATGAAAAAGCAGATCCGGCTTACCCGAACTAATTTCTGGAGGCGTGAGATGTAGCAAGCTTTTCTGATGAAGTGCCTTCCTAACTTCTTAACTGGGTAATTATGGTTAACATTGTTTTTCTCCTTTTTTGAAGTAAGAAGCTATGCTATATGGAGTTATGAATTTTCTCTTTTGCAATGTGTGAAAATAAATAGAAGACAAATAATACATATAGTCCTTGGTTACGTGCCTCATAATTATGTTGTTATGGATGCGTGCTGTCTATTAACTGCAAAGGTTTCGATTTCAGATTGCTGTATCCAATTTGGTCCACCTTGAAATTAATACGGAACTGAAGTTTAGGACAGTAAACATTGGAACCCAACTGCCAGTTTTTTTTGTATATGTGAGGAAAAAAAAAATGAAGTAAAAAACAAAAAGGAAGAATCTATTTTTTTTATAGATCTAGGTTTTCTGAAGAACCAGTACAGGTTAAAATTTGGTCACTTAAAAGGAAAAAGTAGGGGTTGTGGGCCGACCTGAACCTGCCCAGGAAATTTTAGGCTTTCAGAGGTGGACCTGGCCCATTTATGCACTTCAAAATTAGGGTAAGAACACCCGGTATTTTGAAATCTGAAATTTGACAGATTGGGTTGTTTTTGCTGAAGTTGATGTATTCAAATAGATTGCAAATTATAGCATCTGGCAAAATTGATCAATTACAGCTTCTGGTGGTTACCAAAATTAAGATCTTGGGAGAATAACATAGAGAGGATCCTTGCATCAGAAATCATCAGATGCCAACGTCCCCCCATATATCCTGGTAATATAGTTGAGCAACATGCATGCCTGATGACACCCTGTACTAAAATAAAGCTATAAACCTGAAAAATTGATACATATAACTTTTGGAAGTACAAGCATATCCTCAACTTGATAGAGAAAGAAAAAAGAGAAGAGCATGGCACATGCATACAGTACAATGTGCCGTACTGTATCCCAAGAGTGAAAATGATGGTTCTACTTTACAAATACATATGTTGAAAGCCATTAAAGAAGGCAAGAAAAATAAAACATAGTTAAAGGAGAAGTATGTGCTCATATCTCGCCATCCCATAATTCATTGACTGTCTTGTAAGGTCCGCTCGGGGACACAAACTCGTTGCCTTGGTACCGCCTCTCTTGTGGAACCTTAGCAATTAATTTGGCCTCCTCTTTTGTCAATTTCCAGTCAAATATTTGTAGGTTCTCCTTCATCCTTTCCTTGTTGAAGCTCTTGACTACCATTGTGACATTTTGCTCGTACAACCACCTCAGTGCTACCTGTTTGAATATTAGCAACTCAGGTAAATTTGTATTCTGAGAATCTGATAGCAATGCATGATAGGAACTTGATATTAAGTTTTTTTTTAGCTTGATTAACCTGATACATTCAATCATATATAATGAATATTTCATAGATGGAGATATCATGCTGTGTTACAATATAATGTATCAAATGCTAAACTCCACACAACAGCATAATATGTAAAAAGAAAAATATCAGGTGTCCCTTATTTTGACCTTCGGGTGTCCCTATTATATATGTAAAAGAGTACCATTACTTCGTTCCTCTTAAATTAAAAGAGGATGTACCTGTGCAACTGTTTTGCCCCTAGCAGAGGCAATGTACTCCAATGTGGGGTTCTCCATGATTAAGTTAGAGCCCCAAATTTCACCATAAGTCCCTAAAGGCCCCCATGCTGTTAAATATATCCCGTGCTTCTTGCATAGTTCTCTCAATTTTGGCTGGCTCCATGTCACGCTCATCTCCACCTATTGACAAGCCAAGAAACCATCATATTAGTTTAAACAATTAGAAACTCTTTCCGTTTTTAATTTAAGGTCTTTTAAAGTTGAGTAAATTAAAACAGCTTCATATATATATATATATATATATATATATGAAGTAAAATGACAGCAGCAAATCTAAATAATTTTTAGTCTCCTTTTGTTTTAACTATTTCATTTGCAACATAGTATATGGAGAGTTCTTGTCACTAGTGTTCTAAATAGCGCGCTATAGCGTTTTCAGACCTTAAACGCTAAGCTATGGGATAAGAGTGCTATCAGTTACGATTGCTATAGCGGTAATAGCAGTCCGCTATAGCGTGTAGCGCAAATAGTGCATGCTATGCTACATAGACTTTTGTTTCAAGGCCCAAATTGAAATTTTAATTTAAAGACCAATTTTTTTTAAGGATGAGATTGTTTTTGCTTCTAAATTGAAAAAATATAGATAGTTTATGATATGATGCTTAGATTATTTTGAATAAAAAAAATAATTAATTTATGTCATGATACTTAGGTTATTTTTTTATTAAGTTATTTTGAATAAAAAAAAAAGATAAATAGTTTATGATATTACTAGGGATATTTTGAATAAGAAATTGAATTTTGCACTGATTCAATATGAATATTATAATTTATCAATCAATTTGGTATTACTTATTGCTCTATGACACTTTAGATAATGTTGATAATTAATATAATTATAAAATATAATTTTTGAAAAAAGACGCTATGTAGGATAACTTTTGTTATAGTTATGCTATTCGCAAAAACTTTTTTTTAACATCCTGTAATGAAGCGATATCGCTATTTAAAACCTTGCTTTTCACATTACTTTGACTAATTACTGCGCCTCACAATTAGAACTAAAAGTGGATGAAAGTAATTTAATTTCCTCTCCACATGACTTTACTTTTAGTGGGTAGTTTGATGCGGGTTATTTTTTTAATTAAAGAGCTCCGACACTCCCCATATTTTTTTAGATTTTATTCTCGAGAGTTAAATTGAGATGGAAGCTCGTGCTATAGCACTAAGCCTGAGATTCTGTTTAATGCGGGTTATAACTTCATGATATGTAAAACATTGAGGCTGTTTCAATAAAGTTAAAACCGGTAATACTTTTTGGTAGATTTAACTTAATTGATAACTACATGCTTCTCAAATAAAAATAAAAAATAACTTAACTTTCAAATATATATATAGGGTCTGTATGAGACCTTACAAAATGGAAAATACACAAGTGCGAAATTACCCATTCAGAATTACCAAGTCAGTTAATATGAAGATTACAATTAAACAAAATAAAAAGTAGCAATGTTAATATCAAATGAATTCTTGTTCACTCAAAGCAATGTTTTTTCAATGCGAAAAGGTTGGCTAAGAGCCTAAGACTAAGACGGCGCAAAGCACATCCTAGGAACTTAATTAGTGTCTACTTTCTTTGTTTGTGGTCCTTATTGTTGATTCCTTGTGTTTCCAATTTAAGGTTTTAAACTTGCCATTTAGGTCGGAGGGACCTCATTCTTTGACTAAGTCTGTTCTTTTGTTCCAATGTGTCAATTCTTTGTTTTAAACAATCTACTTAATTTACCTGTTGGAAGCTCACTTTATAGTCATTTCAGTTGTTCAGCACGAGAAGTATTCCAGAGCGAAAACTTCTCATTGATAATTAATAAAATAAAAATTATTTTTTCGTTTGAAGAGACTGCTGACTACAGTATGAACCTTTTTCAAGCCCAAGATGTCTGTTATGGATTGTTTATCTAATAAAGTTGGGAAATTTGTACAAAAATTTCATTGGAACGCGCGCGAAATGTTCCCACATAAATAAAACCAGTGCTTGAAGAATGGTGGCATTTGACTAACCAACATGTTGGGAATCTAAAATACATATAATTACTTGGGAATTTTTGGATCCAATCAGGGGCAGATGGAATAGTCAAAGTGAGATGTTATTTTGGACATTTTTTTTTTCCCCCAGTGAACAACGAGTGAAAGCCCATTCATTAGCTGTATGTGACGAAGCCCACTAGTAAAAGAAAAAGGCAAAACAGAGGGACTCTATACGAATGAATATACTGTCATGGGCGATGAAAAGGAAGATTACAACCCGTTAAATCTCCATTCTATTATTAAGCACATTGGGTGTCCGATTCGCCAACGGCTGCGATTAAAAGATTAATTTTTGGATTTAATCTCAGCTCTCCAATCACATAATCTATCTTCTTTTGATTAAATGCATCTGTTTTATGTGTAGAAGTTTAAATTTAGCTACAAACATACTCGCCACACATACTGCCACACGATGCATTACAATTAAAATTAAACGGACTCTAAAATTTAGCGATATAATTCTCTGTTTCCTTATTTTTTTTGTTTCCTTATTTCTCTCTCTCTAATTAAAATTTTCTATACGGTGGATCACAATGCAAATCAATTTTTTGTTCACTTCCTTATTTCTATACATATTACTGTGATAAATGTAGAATATATTTTTAATTTAATTTTTTTATGAGAATTTGTCATTTTGTATGAGAATTTATTTTGGTTATTTTATCATATATTCCGTTGCAACGCACGGGCACGATACTAGTAAAACATTATATAATTGGATGGTTGGTAATTACTGCACAGAAAATGGTCAAACCACCGTAAAAAAACCATGATTTTATCTTGCCAAAAGAGGCATGCATACTGGGTAAAACAAAATAAGGTAATATCATACTTGAACCAATCAGGTGCACTACTCTATATATACAATATTATATACATATAAGAACAAAAAGTCGGTAACTAATCCGGCACTTTGATTGACGAACTATTTTGAAATAAAAAGACTTCTTATAGTGGGGTTGAAAAAGGAGATAGTTAGCAGTCCTTTTACTAAAATACCAAATTGAAAATTAGTGCACCTGATTCACGGCTGGAGGGATGGTAGAATAAGACAGGAGATCAGAAAGCTTCTTGGTCGACAAGTTACTAACACCAATAGATTTTACAAGGCCAAGAGAATGGCATTCTTCCATGGCTTTCCATACCCCTTTCATGTCTATTGGAAGGAGATCTTCTTTGGGGTACATGATCTTGTATTCACCGCTGTTCACTCTTAGAGGCCAATGCACTAGGTAGAGATCCAGATACTCAAGCCCAAGATTCCTTCATTAGTACAAAATAAATTAAACTGTTCATTTAGTTAATTTTGAGAAAATTCATTATCTATATTGCTTGTAGGTTAATGACTTGATGACAAAACAAACCTAACTAATTGTACTTGGTTCTAACAATAATCATAGTACACGCTCTATTCATAATTGGTTGTAATTCCAATATATAAATATGGTCGGTGTGCGAATTTTGAGAGGCTGATACCGAAAGTTACTATATATAAAAATAGCCTGTTCGAAATTCAATACGGTTACTAAAAGTTGTGTAAAACTGTAACATGCACAATTACACACACAAAGAGTACCATAGCACAATTGGTTTATCTTAAATAATCAAACGTCTTGCACACTTTTCCTATTTAGAACAATAAATTAAGAAAAAATTATTAAACTTACGAAAGAGACGATTGCAATGCTGGAAGGACTAGTTCTGGGTCTGCATCAGTACACCATAGCTTGGATGTGATGAAGACCTCATCTCGAGACTGGATGAGGCCGCACCTGATCGCCTCAGCTATGGAAAACCCTAGAGGCCTCTCACTGCCATAGATAGGCGATGTGTCAAAGTGCCGATAACCCAATTTAATCGCCTGAATAAGTATCGGGACGAGATCAGGAGGCTGGTAAAGTGAGAAAGTGCCGAGCCCGAGCACCGGCATGTTGTGCCCTGAGTTTAGGGTTACATACGGAGTTGTTGCTGGTCCAGCCATGGCAATGGAGCAGTTGAAAAGTTTTGTTTGTTTGTCAAGTGTGTTGTAAAAATGAAGAGGGAAGGGGTATAGGGAGTTTTTTTTTTTTTTGAAATATTTGACAGTGGCCGGGTATAGGGAGTTATAGCTTATATAATATGGTTTGGAGGCGTGTTTTGCATGGGTGTAAGGTGCTTTAAATGATGTCACTTTGTAGGCTTTTATGTTATTTAATCGTAATGATCGATCCAAAGTTTGGGTTGAAATACCATTACATAATTCTTACTTCTACAATCCTTCTAATTACGAATTTTTGTTTATTTATATTTTATAGTAAATGAAATTTGAATTACGCCAATTGACCGTTGAAGAAATTAATTTGTGTCACCTATATATTTTGAGTGACCTAACGTTAGTGCACCATAGAAGCAAAAAGTTCGTAGCTTGTGGATCGACCGGATTCAATATGTGACTCGATTAATCAGAACCAGTTCGTAACTCGATTGCTAATCTGCTGGTGCACGGTACCGGCAGATTAAACTTGCAGTTCAATATAGCAATTCACTATCTAAGGTATTTGTGTACATATACTCTTAATTTGAAAATATTATTTATGATATATGAAAAAATTTATTTGAAGAGAAAAAATGTGTATATATAAAGCCTACTGATGTCTTTCTGTCTTATCTGTAAGGATTTGGAAATTTTCTCTACTATACTTTCTCTTAATATTTGCATCTATTACATCGATCTAATCATTTTCAAGAAATTATGGCAAGCCTCAGGAATCCCTTTAAATTTTAAAATAAAACTTTAAATATTGACCACAACCAAAATAATCTGATTTTATTATCTAATGACTTTTGAGTGAATAATTGTAAATACTAGAAGAAAGAATTCTAGAGTAGCTCCACCCACACTCTCTGTTGTCCGGTCTTTTCTTCTTTTTTCTAAATAAAAGTAAAAAAAAAATACCACATGCACTAGCCTATTAAATGGAAACACCGTTAACATTTTGGGGAGTAGAAATGGATAATCACATGGCATGTGCATCCCACTAACTTTCCGGGTCCGGATCCCTAACGTAACCCAATTTTTGAGTTTAGATCCGGACCGTCCGATTAGGTGGGCGCACAGGGTCTCTTTAATCTGACGGTCCGGATCTAAACTTAAAAATTGGGTTACTTTAGGAGATCCGAACTATAACTTCCCCAGGTCTCGTTAGTAGTTTGACTTAAAGAGCAGCAAGAATTATTGTCACGGGTAAACTTATGCTTCTGTTTTTTTTTTTGGGACAAAACTTATGCTTCTGTTATTAAATATCCAAAACTGTACTTGTTGCCAGAATCACATTGGTCCAATTTAAGTCAACAAGCAGCAAGTTACATTGTAAAAGTTTGCGGCAAAATATATTGTTTCCGCCAATCAAACAACTGAATTTGTCAGCATGTCATGACTATTGAAGGCAGTAACAATTTTATATGCATGCATTGTCTGTACTCACTGATAGCTTCTATCAGTTTTTCAAAAAAAAATATATATGCATGCATTGTATTATAATTCTGTTCCTCAAATAATATAAGCCCATGATGTCTCTTACTCGTTCAGATAAAACCACCTATATACAGGCTAGCTAGAGTATCATAATAATAAATTTAGTGCGGCGGCATAGAAAATTATTACATTTTATTCTCGTGTAAGACCCTTTGTATTTTGTTCTTTTAACATTTATGAAGACAATGGATTTATAACAAGAGAGTTGTTAATTAGTATCCGGGGGTATTTTTCTTCTAATTGACATATAATTTATATGTATTTTTATTCATAAATACAAATTGAGGAGGGTTCAAATGCATCATGATTTTGAGTTCTAATATTCTCCACACTTTTATCTCCGTTTTCAAAGTCCGAATAGTTAATCCGAACTGCTCAACATGATCTTCATAATAAAATATTCTTGGAGACCAAATTTTATATTTTTTAGAATTTTTTTACTTATCTTTTTACATAGATACAATATCACTTTTTCGGATGGTCCAGAATCTCTTTAAAACAGTAATTTTGTACCTATCTAAAAAAATAGTAAAAATATTCTAAAATATAAATTTGGTCTCCAAGCATATTTTATTATGAAGATCATGTTGAGTTGTTCAGATCGACTGTTCGGACTTTGAAAACGAAAATAAATGATGTGGAGCATATTGAAGCACAAAATCATGATGCATTTGAATCCTTCTCATAAATTTTTTTATAGTTTGTTCAATTTAAATTTATACATTCTATATTCTATGTTGTAATTGATAGAACATTCACTCATGCATGATACAACAAAATGGTAAATGAATCTAAAAAAAAATACACACTTTCTTTTAACAAAGTAATGAGAAAGGAACACGCAACATCAATAATAGTGTTTTTTTTAAAAGTGACTAGCTTGAACTAAATCTAAAAAAGATTTAGCCAACTAATCAAAAGTTCCAGTGTGTCACATCTGAACAACAAGTGGTTGTTTAATTTAATTTACAACTCAAATTTTTTATTGTTTGGCAACATATTGCTCTAAAAAGTTGGAAGGACTTCCCTGCATTTTTTTTCTTTTTAGTTCCCACTATTTCCTACGTAAAATCATTTTCTTTTAACAAAGTAACTGTTGCGGAGAAAAAAAAAAATACGGACAGACAACACCATTTTTTTAGGACCCGCGTAACAGTCTCCACACTTCAGTGTTTGCACTGTCCCTGTACTATAACTATCATAATTGTCTGAGGGGATCGCAAAAACTCCAGCGTTGAATATTTTTTCTAAAGTATTAATATCTATGCACGTAAGTATTTATATCAATAGACGGAAGTATGCATACCTATGAGGTGAACAACTCGGGTGGTCTCAACCTCAAATTTACTTTACCATACTTTTGGACATAAATAAAAATAATAACGCAAAATGGTAAAGTGTGATTTTCATAATCTTTATTATCTTGATCTTCTATGATCTTCTGTAATCTTGATGATTCAGAATCTCATCAATATTCGACATTCCAAATGCCTTTTGTGAATCTTTCATCATATCATATTCATCAAATCATTCCTTGTTACACCAACTTGTCATGATATGTAACGTTGAGTTGCTTTGATCTTCGGTCGTAACAACTAAACCTGCACATATCTCAAACAGAGAAACTGTAAAATTCAATGATTATATGTTTTGAAAATTAGTCAAACAACACAGAAGATTGCTTATAACAACATTTATACCTATGAGGTGAACAATTTTTACATATATAATTGTTTCCCCAATCAAATCTCCCAAACGTCTCTACACAATAAATAAATGTGGGGGACCACTCAAACTAAATGGGGGGACCATACGCGTTTCTAAAAATATTAATATTGCCATAACTATCTGGGGGACCGCAAAATTTGATATATTTTTTACATATGGCGCTGTATGACGTCTAAAAGTATTAATATAAAGTATTGTAAGTATTTATTGTAGTCCCTAACGGCACTTACAAGGGGTTTAAAGGGAGTCTTAAAGACTCTTAGACGCTTTTCAGTTAAGCCCTCTAAACTAACAAGTCAAAAAGTGTTTGCAAGGAAAGTAAATAGAGTAGAGTTTAGAGACAGTTGACACGCAAGATTATAACGGAGTTCGGCGTAAAAAGCCTACGTTTTTGGGGTAGAGCAACCTCGTCGACGCTCCTTTCCTATTACCTAGAAAGAAAGGACATAGCACGTGACACGTGAGCCCAACAACGGTGGGAAGTCACGGCCTAACTAGTGTGCAAGTTGAGCCTAAAAACTCGAGTTGGAGAGTCCCTTGAAATCGTCACACAACTATGGATATATGTGAGCGGAAACGCTCTGGCTAGTGTACTCATTCGCGCCCTACAAGAAGACCACACTGCGGGGATGTAAAAGTTCTAGAACTAAATCCTAGACATTAAATTATCTCCTAAAAGATAAGTCGAGTGGATTTGAGAGTGTTGAGAAGATATTAAAATTTAAGTTCACTCAATAATGGAAGCTATCAAGTGTTGCACAATAAATGCGTTTTCAAATGTGAGAGGCGGATAGCTTAGCAAATCTGAAGTGATGATAACTCTTTATATAGTGGGAGGATTCAGATTTGCTAGATCCACTCTAACGGAAATAAACTCGTTAGGTTGGATTGTACATAACTACATATATTGAAGTTAGGGTTTCAGCAAAATAATTCAAATTAATATTAACCGTTCTAAACGTTTATGCCCGTTTAGAACGGTTAGTACAATTTGTCTCACAAAACTTGATAAACAACCATACAGATGTCTTCCGTCTTGCACGAAACCAAATTAGAACTATTTGACTTGTCATTCTAAATTGCTTCTATATATTTGTTTCGGTCAAGGCGGATGCTCCAGAAATCAATAAGCCTCAAATATACTTAACTACTTGATTATTATACAAATCTATAGCTTCATAAAGTCTTGTTGACTTCTCAGGTTCATCAAAAGAATCTTGAAATTCAGCACTTCATGAACCTTGATTCTTCATTATAAATCTTGAAATTAAAGCTTTAAACCTATATTTGGTTTTTTACAATAGATCTTGTAATTAAAGCTTTGAACCTGCAAACTCACTAAACTGTATAAAATGTTAAATTCAATTAGTGTATGTTATGTAAATCTAGTCAAACAGCATTAGAAGATTGCATACAACCAACATTTATATCTATGCACTGAAGTATTTATATGTGTATATATATTGTACACAGTTTAATCTTCAGGCGTTCGATCATATCAAGTTACACATCAAATATTAATATCTTATTTTGCAAGTATTTACCTATGCAATAAAGTATTTATTTCTATGAGGGTAACTATTTTTGTTAGAGAAAAGTTGACGCAGGGACGATTGGGGAAGGTTGATGCGAGGATACGGGTCCCCACTACTTCATTAGAGGAAGGTTGATGCAGGGACCATTTGAGGACTGAAAAAATGAATGATTATAACAAGTTACGAATCAAAATATTAATATCTTATTTTTCATGTATTCATATTTTATCTTTCAAATATTGACACGGGAACGAGCGCAGGACTGAAAAAAAGGACTATATAATTAGTGAGGACCATAGTACAACCTTTCTATATTATTATTGCGGAGACAGAAAGGGAACTGAAAAGAAGAGATTCATATAATTTTTTTTTTTAATGTAACTAGCTTGAACTTCTAAGAAGACTTTGTAGCCAACTATATATTGGAACTTCCAGTATGTCGGATCCGTATCCTCTGCATTAACTCAAAAGGGAATCTTTTGAGTTAATGAATTTCAACTGTTTGATTTTAAACGGAGCCGATCCGGATCGTGTCTATAACATAGGGGGCCCTTTAATATTTGTGCAAATCTAGTTTGCACGAATCTTGAAACAGATCAGACAATCGAGATTCATTAACTCAAAAGATTCTCTTTTGAGTTAATGCAGAGGATATGCATTCCAGTATGTCACATCTGAAATGAAGGCGGTTGCTTGATTTAATTAACAGCTGATCAAAATTTATTGTTTGATTACATATATCTTTAAAAGTTGGGAGGACTTTCCTGCATTTTGTTTTCTCTTTTCAGTCCCCACTATTTCTTCGTGTATAAAAGCGCTTAAAATACAAAATGCCAAATAATATAACCTAACGGACACAACGTCATAATGTCCCTTTCTTTTACAAACGCGTCGTCACTCGTCATGTTGTCATCTACTCATCTTCATTCCTTTTCGTCTTTCTTTCTCTCTGCTTTTCTCACTTGGGCCCTGAAGAAGTAAAATACTATCAGTTGGGTCCTTTTCGCGCTTGCTTGTTATCTTAACTCATCTTAGTTTTAAAATTGAACGTTTATAATATAGAGATGAAGTGACGTTTGAACTCAACAACGACAAGACCGTATCTAATAAAGAGGCCATCTAATTAGTTTATCAAGATCATACAAAATTTTTCTTTGGAAATGTACTTTCAAATTTAGAGTTGTCTGAATAAAATATGCACTCATGATTCATGCATCAATTTAAATTTGTAATTATATATGCAAATAAGCCCACTTAAAAAATAATGCCTTATCTAATCTGATAAACATGATTTTTTTTTTTTTGTAAGGTTAGTGATTTTAAATGCCTACTAACAATTTTATTGATAAAAGAAAAACGTATTTGCAATGAGTCAAATAACTCTAATTTTTAGATCTGAACTCTTTTATTCTCATTAATTCATCTAAACTACTCTAATCATCTAATCCAACTTATTACACTCTTAAACATCATAATACCTCATTTCTATCTCTCTCCGCGACTAGATCCTCTTTCTTTCTTATCAACCTACTTCTATAATATATTAATCTAAATTGTACACGCATCTAATTAGAATTTTGCTTTTAAAATATATATGCAATATAATGTAAAATGAGGAGGGATCAGATTACATCTTTTTTTTTTACACATTTTGACACCTATCATTTTCAAAGTCCAAATAGTCAATCCAAACTGTTCAACATGATGGATATATTAAAATGTGCTTGGAGATCAAATTTTACATTTTTTTTAATTTTTTTACTATTTATTAAGATAGTCACAAAATCGTTGTTTTCAGACCATTGAAAAATAGCAATTTTGTAACCATCTTAATAAATAGTAAAAAAATTTCAAAAAAAATGTAAAATTTGATCTCCAAGCACATTTTAATATGGTGATCATGTTGAACAGTTTGGATTGACTGTTTGGATTTTGAAATCGCAAACTTGATCTATAAAAAAATAGTGTCAAGATGTGTCAAAAAAAAGGATGTAATTGGATCCCTCCTCGTATAAAATATATGGTTTTCATAGAGTTTATTTATTTACTCGAGACAAACATTAGTCCAATTAATACATGGCTAAAATTTTAAAAAATTAGTCTATTTAACACTTAAGTTGTCAAAGAAATTGGATTTTGTTCAAAGAGCTTTGGATAGAATCTCATCCAAAGCTGGGCCTTACCATTCGATTTGCTTTAAGATTCGTGCCAACATATTTAAAACTTAATAACTCTGAATGGCTCCGTAAATCTAAACCATCAGTGTAAATTTTAACACAGATTGGACGATTTACAAGTAACTTTGGATGAGGTTTTGTCCAAAGCTTTTTGGACAAAAACTCCACCTGTTGTCAAATGAGGAATAACACATAGAGAGTAAGATAAAATTAGAACAGAATAAGTTAATTAAACCACCTTCTTAGACAGATTTATTACTTATTCCATGCTTATCGGCCTGTAAAACTCACTATCAGAAACATATATACATTTATTTCATTATTTATCTCTCCCTGATTAAATTACTCAATAATTTTAGTAACAAAACTCCAATCAAATAAGAATAACTTAAATAATATTTAATAAGATGACTCAAATTATTCTATGTTTGACTTAAGACTGAAACTTACTACTTAAGTCACCTTAAAAAAAACATCGGCTAAGTTGAGAATACACGAGGAAATGTAAAGTGAACATCTTTGATATTTAGCAACATAATTATGGAGGAAGTTTCTTAGCTAGCTTTTAGCTTTACATAGTAATGATATAAACTCGCGACTTCGCTGGTAGCTTAATTTTTTTTTTTTTTTTGCACGGTTTATTTTTGTTGAAGCTTTAAAGCTTCCATAGAGCAATGCGCTCGACAGTGGTGCATGGAGATTTAACTACCTCGATTTTAATAATATATAGCTGATGTCCCGTTTGTCTCGGCTATAGTTGGAACTAACTCGATTTTCTAATTCTCAATCTTTTCTGCATATAATATATCTATCTTTTCGGGCCTAACGACACCAATTGCTGTCGAAAATTCGTCATTCCTCACCGCTACAGATGCATGTACACGGATAACGTTGTAAACGATTCAAGATTGAATAGCAATTTTAATTCTAGTTTAACTTGATTAGAGTTCGAACTGAATTAAGTTTAAATTTGAATTCAGTCGAGCTAACAGAGCTGTGTCTGATTCGAACTTGAATTGTACTCGAACGGATTAAGTCTTAACTTTTTAGTTCATTTTTGTACTATTTATAAAAATTGTAAAATAATTAATAACTATTCTTTTGTAAATATTTTTTTTATTATCAATAATAATGTAGATCTTATGATAATTTTAATTGTATTTAAAACTAAGAGAATTTTAATTATATTTTTTTTGGAAAAAAAAGATGGAGGTCAAACTTTGAATTTTTTTTTATGGCTGGTGGATATGTTTATAAAAAAAAAGTTTAATTACAAAAAACCCTAACTAATAAAATGTCCTCTCCTACTCTATACAATGGAACAGATATTTATCTCAAAAAACTCTAACCGCAATCGATTAGAGGTTCTAATTAGTTCTATCCGCAACTACGCTCGCTAGCCATCTAATCTCTATCTCTGTTGCCGTATCAATTATTAGACGGGGCATCTCTTTCTGGATGTTAGAGAAAAATCTTCTATTCTTTCAAACTTTTTTATTTCTGTTATTAAAACAAATAATTTTCCTCATCCGGATGTCTAACTCATAACCTCTCAAATCAAAGAATATATGTCTTTGTTACTAAATCAAATGCTAGTGCTTAATTTAAATTATATTGATTGCTAGATACTCCGAATTGAATAACGTGATTACATACAACCTAATTTAATTCCAGCTCGCATGAGTGATCAACTGAAATAATTTTGATATCAAACTAGATTCATATTAAAATCGAGCAAGCTACGAATTACGAATTAGAGTAAACTTACAATCTTAATTATATGGAGGAAATATACTTCTATTTATCTATTATATACAAATAGTTTATATCTTTACAATAAATGATGTACCATTATTTTACAACCTAACTCATTTTTTTTTTTATGAACAATAAGGGTCTAAGCCGACCTAACTCATTTGAAAGTCAATAGTTACACTTTATCTATCATATAGACGAGGAGGGTTAAAATGCACAATTGGTTTTGTGCTCCAATTATGTTTCATATTTTTATTTTCGTTTTCAAAATTTGAACAGTCGATTTGAACTGTTCACCATGATATTTGTATTAAAATGTACTTGGAGACCAAATTTTATATTTGTTTTGAATTTTTTTTACTATTTTTTTAGATAGGTATTGAGCGGTTCAAATTGATTGTTCGAACTTTAAAAACATAGAAAATGACATGTAACATAATTGAAGTACAAAATCAAAAATACATTTTAACCCTACTCCATAGAGATATGTGTTTGTGTATATTAACCGACCGATATTATTAGAATCGAATGTTAGAACTTAGAAGTCTAGTAAACGACAATACAAAATTCAACATAAGTGGTATTTCTGACAAACACCGGACTGTAAGCAAACATTCACATTTCTTTTTCACAATATTGCATATGGTTTTAAAACTGTGATAGCCATGACTAGCAAACTATAGAAATTCATATATAGTTTCAATTTATTAAAAATCGTACGTAGGAACCTAGGAAGCCATTACATGTTGTATGAAACCACAAATTACTTAAATTAATAGATGTATTGTTCCAAAGCTAGCTGCCCTCTAACGCATTTGGTGCAGAGCTGTCTAATTACCCACGACTCTTGATTAACTGACCACTATTGAAAATTGATTTAATTTGTAAAGTACCAAATTA
Source organism: Carex kokanica (assembly GCA_025461125.1). Classification (NCBI taxonomy): domain Eukaryota; kingdom Viridiplantae; phylum Streptophyta; class Magnoliopsida; order Poales; family Cyperaceae; genus Carex; species Carex kokanica. The sequence continues at coordinate 1,336,410 of JAJGRX010000376.1, forward strand.
GTTTAACGAGGTAAATGGACCCCGCCAATCATCAAACTTCAATAAATTAATTAGTAGCCCCCTAGGTATAGCTCAATCACATCAACTAGAAACAAAAAAAACTCTTAACAATTTGCGCCCAATTTTCTAGTGTTTTCCACCCCACTTCTAAGTCCACTTAAATAAATGAATATACTTTTTAACATCTCCATTAAATTTTCAGGCTTCTCCTCGCATATATATCCAGTATTACGAGATAATATCGTTCCCCTGAGCATAAACTCATTAAAAATTTGAAACGTTAATGATTATTTTTTCTCAAAGTATAATATTCTTATTTTTACTAAAAAAAAAATTCTCAAAGTAAATTTTTCAAAAAAGAATAATCAGATCGAGTTTAGAGTTAGGTCCAATCGATCAGGCAGATCCTTCGCATCAAATCAAATCTTGTCACCCCTATTTTTTTGCTTCAAAGTTTCATATTACCAAATAAAAGTTTCATATTTAAAATTTTATGTATTTATGTTAATTATTATAATGTATTCGAAAATGTCAAGTTCAAGTAGTTAATTTCAGTTCAATAATCCAGCACCACAACATATGGTTAATATATTTAATTCAGATATTTTTATTATTTATAGTAATTATCTTTTATTTTTTATGAAAAAAAATTAGCGGGAGATGTGATTCTGAGGCATATGCTTTTCCTCGAATTTGAATGCGAGTTGCTGAAATTTTTAGTCAGAGTAAATGGATCTCTCTAGTTTTTGTTCTGCTTTCACACTTATTAACACTTCTATTTATTTTTTATTTTTGAAATAAAGTGATATATAGAATCACTGCTTCTATTAAAACAATTAATTATTACCGGTGCCAAAAGGCAACAGTCATAGCATCTCCATTCCAGCAAATGTTTAGCAATTAATTTGTTCCACGTCACTAAATTTAGCAATTAAAGACATTCATAATTTTTAAAGCACTCCATCCCAGAAATTTAATTAGAATTGCAATTAATGCTACGTCAGCCAAAAAAATAAAAATTGAGCGGTACAGATACATAGAGAGAATTTTAACCAATCAAATAAAAAAGAAAACGTTTTCTTTTAAAGCAAATTTGCTAATTTAGAAATTCTGATACATCCCAGCAATTATATTAGCAATTGACACATCATATTAGCAATTTAATAACAATTACCATTGGAGATGCTCTGATCAGAGTAAAATCAATCAGTATCATATATAACACTATCCAATTATTACTTCCCATTATCGAGTTTTTTTTTTTTTTTTTGTAGACCTTGGGAGGGACTCATTCGCAAAAACATTTAATTACAAGACTGTTATTTAAAAAGCAATATATGCTCTCGAAGTCAAACAAGGATAACAGAAATTATATGTAACTGAATTTCCCTCATCAATAATTAAACTTGAAATCATTCTCAAAATGCACATGGCCACCTTGGACTTGTATATTTGGGATCCGTATCCTCTCAGGTACCTGACTCAAGCAAATTGAAACGGACGGCCCAGATTAAATTTATCTGGGCCAAACTCAATCCGGTGCCTACAGAGACTGTATGGGGTCTGTTTTAAAATTCGTGCCATGTTAAAAGAACCGTCCGATCATAATTGTCTTCAGTCAGGTAACCTGAGGTGATATGAATTCGTATATTTGTGGGAAGTGAGCTAGATCTGCTTCTACTTTACTAGGTTCCTAGAATAAGGAGCTGTAAGCTATTAAATATTTGCATGTTAACCTAAAATAAGAAAAACAATATATATATATATATATATATATATATATATATATATATATATATATATATATATATATACACATACTAGTATCGTACCCGCGCATTGCAACAAGACATATTATAAGATTTAACATAGAGAGGCAAATAATAAATAATAATAATAAAAGGAACAACAACAAATGACTGCTTTAATACAACAACATTCTTTGCATGTAAGTGCATGCACAATTTTTGCATTATAATTCAATTAAATTAAATGTGGAAAGTTGCTAGAGAATAAATCACTAATATGCCTTTTTTGTTCTCTTCCAAAAATGAATAAGAGGTAGGAAATTCGGAAATGAGATATGATATCTGTCTAAATTGAAAATTAATCTTTTTATGCACCAATTAAAGCTGGAGAGAGATATGGTAATAAATATTTAATGCTAATTTCATTTGCTCAATTCTTGATATTACTTGTAACGTATCGTGTGGCAGTACGTGTGGTGAGTATGTTTTCAACTAAATTTAGACTTCTACACATAAAACATATGTATTTAATAAAAAAAAGACAGATTATGTGATTGGAGGACTGAGATTAAATCCGAAATTTTATCTTTCAATCGTAGCCGTTGGCGAATCGAACACCCAACATGCTTAATAATGGAATGAAGAAATGGAGATATAAACTTGTCAAGACACCTCCTTATTTTAGGCTTGCAATCACATTTGTAATATAGCTGAGCCTGTATCTTGATTTGGGCCTTAGGGCCCAATGAGGATCCTTGATTCAATTTAACGGTCCTTTTGTTTCTAACATAACTTTGTCTTTCCTAAAAATGTTGCCAGTTACCACCCATAAAAGGCATGTCGCAATAAAAAATTGCACTAATTCTCCTCCATCACACATTCATGCCTTGTGATCTAACTAAAATACCGAAGTTTTCTCCAATATATTAATTGATTTTGATCATGCTGAAAGCAAGGTAATGTCTCTCATTATGATATAAGACAGAATGTTGTTGACCTTATAACGCCAGCAAAAACTAATTACTAGCTAGGCACTAGAAGTGTGAGTAGAATATTTGGATTGAACCAAGCAACAATATATAAACACAAAATTTTTTTTTGGTTGTAATAAAACTATGAGGCCTATGATGGTTCTTAGCCCAGAAAATTTGCCAAAGAGAAAGCGAGGCGAGGTGATATTCAGATTCGAGTCATTTTGTGAACCGGGTTACCCGACCTGTTTTATTGGCTTGTCGTTTCGAGAGAATATTGGAACCCTTCTTGGGTTCGGCAGTGCCGAGTTGACTGGTGTACATGGAGAAGCAAAATTTTGGTCATTTCAACTAGAGCTCAATAGACATCCTCCAACAACCGTGAGGCTGATTGTCGTGGAAGAGGATGTTAAGAAGTCATCATGTCGTCAGTGTCGCTACTGTCGTTTTATTGGTATGGCATTTCATTTTGGAATCTTTGTTTGTGTGATTTGGTATATCACTTGTTCGTATTATATTTATTTCAAACAACAACCAATTAGAACTACTAACTAGGATGTAGTTGGTCATTAATTATCTAAATATGTTGGTGTTGTAAGGTATTATATGTACTTTTGTGTTAGGTAAACATTTCACTGCTTTGTACCTAGTTTGTTATACACGTCATGCATGCACAACAATAGCAAACTCTAGTATGAAGCTCCGTCAATCATTTCTAATAATACGGCATAGTCTTTTTCAGGCAACATATTTTTCCTTTATTTTGATGTAGGATGGGGTGAACACCTAATTTGCAATAAACGGTTTCATTTTGTGCTTCCCCGAAAGGAAACTGTCATACAAGCTCCTCGTCTCTTCATCGAGATGCATAATCAAAAGCAACATTTATTGCACGGAGTGGTGCACTTGAATGGGTTTGGGCACCTCTTGTCCATCAATGGCTTTTCTGGAGGTTCCGAGTTTATTTCAGGCCACCAACTGCTTGATATTTGGGACCGAATCTGTCTTGCGTTACGCGTAAGGTAATTATTTTAGCTTCAATTCTGTTTTTCATCATGTAAGTTCTAAAAAATGGAATTAGACTTCTCATGTTCATTTTAATTTTCTAGCTAGTAACCATGTTCCTGATTTGATTTACTGTATATACAAAATATATATCCTTTAGTTTCTAATGCAAATGAACCCCTCAATTGGTGACATCTTATGGTAACCTTTTGAAGAGATCGTGCAACCGAATTTTTCATAGAACAAAGATGAAACATGTAAAGCATCTTCATCTAACTTTATAAAAAAAGAACAATTTTTTTATTAATACATATATTTTTCAAAAAAATAGTACACACACACGCACACACATATATATATTACTAATGTGTCATTTTATAGGTTCACATGAGGATCATTTGAGTTAAATATGATCAAATGGCCTATCCGTATGTATGAAGTAGAACCACCGAAAACAAATGCAGGAATATGCAAACAAAATTACAAAACGTTTCTCTTCTGAAAAAGTTAAAAACAAGAAAGGAGCAAATGATAAAAGAAAAAAGACGAATATTTCATTTCTTTTTTTTTTCAAAAGATAAATTTATATGTAGTTATAGTTTTCAAAAATAAAATAGAATATATTTATCATTTAAGAACTCAACAATCCAAAACTCATCCAATACAAATGATAGTGTCAGATTTATCAAAAAAATTCTCTTATTTGTTTTTAAGTTTGGAGAAAAATCAAAATGTAATTTTGATTAAGTAATATTGTTTGAACAAATTACTCTCATATTTTTTGCTTCCTTCATTAACATTCCAACCAGTCATTCCACAAAACTGGATATTTGAAATTTTCTTAGAGAAAGCAAAATATATCTTTTATCACATGAATTCTTGTACAAGGATTTAATAAATTAATTTATGGGTAAGGCTGGCCGAGCTTGTGGAGATAGACAGAGGGGGAATAAAGTTCCATATTTGGGGTATAAAGATATAATATAATGTTTGTTTTAATGTAGGACCACGGATAAATAAAATTGAAAGCTTTAAAAGGGCAATGAATGATCATGATATTCTGTCTTGGATGAGCAAACATGTAATTTTTACAATTTCAAAGGTATATATGAAATTCCTCTAAGAGAGATAGAAATAAAAGGGAGCAAAGTTCTCCAGTTGCTACTGTTATGTAAAGACACTTTTGTTAATTAATGGACCAGTATAACCTGTTAGCATCCAGCTGATCAAAAAATGAATCCCAATTATGCATATCAGCATCAATGTAACTGTTTTATGTATACTTTGATGCTGTTACATCATCCCTATTTCAGGAAAGTGAGCCTCTCTGACATAGCAAAAAAGGACAACATGCAGTTGCGGCAGCTCTACGGTGTGGCCTATGGCAAGACCTGGTTTAACCAGTGGGGATATGAATTCGCCCGACCAACATATGCTGTCACGTATGAAATGTACAGCGAATCATTGGAAACCCTTAAATCCTTCCCACTTCACCTTTTGGTACCTCAACTCGCTCGTCAGAGCAGAGAGATCCCTTTCATTGTTGCAAAGTATCAGGCCATTAGCACTCAGCGATTGGTCACACTCGGCGAATTGTTCAAGTTCATGCTTGAATTCAAGTCGAGATTGCCGTTCAATTCTCTAGCTCCCATGGACTACAGTGGAATAATATCAGAAAACACCAGCCGTTGGTCGGCCAAACGTGTGGAGATGGCTGCACGTGTGATAGTTGAAGCACTCAAAAGGTCTGAGCTGAGATGGGTTACAAGGCAGGAGGTGAGGGACACAGCTCGAACTTATATCGGCGATACGGGTCTTTTAGACTTTGTGCTGAAGTCGCTCGGAAACCACATAGTCGGGAATTATATTGTAAGGAGGATGGTTAATCCAGTGACAAAAGTTTTAGAATACTGTTTGGAAGATCTTTCTAGTGTTTTGCCACCTAATGTGAATGGAAATAATGGAAGAATGAGGGTTAGGTTGCAAATGACGCGGGTACAAGTCATAAGAGACTTGTCACATTTGTACCGGCAAATATTTGTCGAGGCCGGACAAGCAGTACATCCTAACGGGGCATTGGGTGCTATGCAAGTGGCAACAAGGATGGTTATGGATACTAAACATTTTGTTAAAGATTACCAATCACAAGGTTTAGAGCAAAAGGAGGTTGCTAATCTTGATTACATTAACTTAAATTGCACTATTTGTGTGAGAAATGGAGGGAAAAATCCAGTAATGAAACAACTGCCTTCTTACGAGATTGTCACAGTCTCCAACAATGCAACCATTGGGGAGCTAAAACTGGAGGTGCAAAGATGTTTTAGAGAAATTTATATGGGATTGAATAACTTCGTGGCTGAGTCAATAATCGGTTTTGAAGGTTTAGATTCATACTTGGTCTATGATTCGATCAGCTCGAAAGATTCTATTGTTACTGAGGGAAGTATAGAGCATGCTGATGTCAACGGGATATACGAAGGAGTGAATGACATTGTGGTGAAATGCATGTGTGGTACAAGAGATGAAGATGGAGAGAGGTTGATTTGTTGTGACATATGTGAAGTTTGGCAACATAGTAGGTGTGTGGGGGTATCAGACAGTGATCAAATTCCGCAGGTGTTCCTTTGCAACCGATGCGAAAATGGTATTGTCTCCTTGGATCCTCTCAATTTCTAAAGAAATAAATGGCATCATTATGTTTGTTTCTTTTTTATCTTCTATTTTTTTCTTGTTCAAAGCATCCTGCTGAGTTAATTTGATTCAGTAATGTATCAAGTTTGGTGAAATGTGGGTTTTTACGATGAAAATATGGTTAAATTCTTGTTATTGTTGCAAATTAGCCTATTATTGTTGATGAAGTTTAGTCCCAGCGAAACTGAAGAAGACCCTGATCCCACTTCTCTCATGAGCATGTTCTGTTCAGAAGAGAATATGATACTTGGCGTTATGGACTGTTAGATTTTGTGAAGATTAGTGCAGAGCAAATCTCGATGTTAATTTAACGATACAAGTTCCACTGCTTGTTTACGAACAGGAGAGATTCACAAGAATTTCTTCCTATTTGGTACCTATAACTTTTAAAAGAAAAAAAAAACAGAAAGTAAAAATACTGAAGAAAAAGGCTCCTTGAGGGTAAACATTTTAAAATTCTCATTTTTAAGAAAACAAATATTCTATCTGTAACCCTACAAAATCTCATAATTTTAAGTTCGACCTATTTATGAACAACAACATTAATTTTTGCCACCTACGCTACGCTCTTCAAAGAACCTCAAATTGTACTCGACAGTCGGCACATCAGTTCAATTAATTAGTCGCTCGGAGCTTAGAAACTCGGAGGGTATGTGTGATAGTCCGAGTTTTTTCAGGGGTCAAATTGAAAGAAGAGGTTCATGACTATTTTTTTGAGAAATTTAGTTATATCCCCATCAAATCTTGTCTTTTTAGATATTTCCCCATCACAATTCTAAATTTAGTTATATCTCCATCAAAACTCTATTGTTTTATTTATATCCCTATTTCTTCATTTAACCATTTAAAATTTAATATTAATATTATTAAAAAAACTTAAAAGACGGTTTTGCCCCTAATTAATTACTGTGCTAATCCCTTCCTTTTTCTCTTCACGCTAATCCTTCCGTTTCTTTTTCCCGCCTTTCTACCCTCATCAAGTACTGTGTACTGTGCTAATGCTTCCCTTGGAGCCCGCTCTTTGCAATTTGAATATCGAAAAGTGTCACAATCTCAGAATTTGGTACTAGCTGTTGGAGCTCTAAACGAAGAAGAGGGGAACAAAACGATGGATAAGCAGCAGACGGAAATAAATAGGGCTTCGATCTCTGCTGGTGGGCCTGGGTTAACGGAGCAATACATAAAACCGTTAAACACTAAACGACTGACAAATGGGTCCCAAGCATGTAGAGATAACGCTAGAAAGGCCGTTAATCAAATTGAAGAATCCATCAGCGTAGAATAGCTCACCTAACGCTGAGTGATGCAATTGATAAATCTGAATGGTGGATTCGCTAATTTCTTCAGTACTTCATCGCCTATATAAAGGAAACTAGATTAGTCAAATGGATTATGTAATTTCATTCTAATTTTAGGCAATTTGTCTCATAGGCTAGCGACAGCTATAGTTAGCTGAAGCTTGAATTGTATCCAAACTCTTTCCACTATAATACAAAATCATTTGATTCTTGTTTGTTTGTCTCTTCTCTGGTCTTGTCTCAATTAAGATCGTGACATTAAGACAATGGGTTAAATGGTAACATTTCTTCCATGCCTCTGATAGATCTCTCTCCATTTACCAGTATGTGCGAATGACTCAAAATTTACTGGTACGACCCAGCAGATTTATTGGTACGATACAGTAGACTTGAAACTCTTCACTAGCTGCCCTCACTAACCACCATTTAAGATAATTCAGTTGATTGCGGTAAGGGAAAGAACGATGAAGAGAAAAAGGGAGGGATTAGCACAGTAATTAATTAGGGGCACAACTGTCTTTTAAGTTTTTTTAATAATATTAATATTAAATTTTAAATGGTTATATGAAGAAATGGAGATATAAATAAAACAATGGAGTTTTGATGGGGATATAACTAAATTTAGAATTGTGATGGGGAAATATCTAAAAGACAAGTTTTGATGGGATATAACTAAATTTCTCCTATTTTTTTTTTAGAAAAATACAAAGGTCTATTCACATTGCATCTATAGTTCTATACAATCAGTACGACGTGAGATAACTGATTTGGGGATGACCGTTGAGGTGGAAGATTTAAATGAAGAAGAAGAAGAAGAAGAAGAAGAAGAAGAAGAAGAAGAAGATCTGGGCTGGAAGGTCAGGCGGAACGGTCAGTCATTCATTTCAAATTCAAAGACTGATACGATATGGAGTAATAACAAAAGCTGCGTAGCTGACAAGGTGGGAACGGGCGTTCAGAAAAAGAGATGCAAGTCAAGTGCGACTGGAGAGGAGTATTAAGCGAACGGTTCGCTGACAGTCGCAGAATTCCGAAATTTTTATATATAAGAAAATAAATTAAAAAAATATTAAAAATGAGAAACTGTTCATAAGATTTCAAAAAATAAGAAGGCTGGTATATGCCATGGCGTCCCACTGGGACGCCATGGCATACTCTAGCCCGTCGGAAAAAATGGAAAAAAAATTAAAAATTAAAAATACGGGACGCCATGGCATATCCCGACCCGGGAAAAAAAAAACACATAGGGACGCCATGACATATCCCGACCAGGGGAAAAAACGTAAAAAAAAAAATAAAAAAAAAAATAAACGGGACGCCATGCCATACTCCGGCCCTAAAAAAATAAAAAATAAATTTTTTGTTTTTCTGCTGTGTTTAGTTAGAAATCTAATAATTTTAATCAGATTCAAAATTTATTTTAGAGAAAATGGCTACATGGATTTTTGTGTTCTTTATATCAAAATAAAGGTATGAAAGTCTAGTTTCCAGATAATATAATTTCTCTATACAAAAATATTACAAATTAGTACAGTTTTAGCGATTAATTGACAGAGGTCAGAATTCAGAAAAGCTGAAATTCCAGTCAGAAATCCAATAATTTTGATCAGATTAAAAATTTATTTTAGAGAAAATGGCTACATGGATTTTTGTGTTCTTTATACCAAAATAAAGGTATGAAAGTGTAGTTTTCAGATAATATAATTTCTCTATACAAAAATATTACAGATTGGTACAGTTTTAGCGATTAATTGACAGAGGTCAGAATTCAGAAAAGCTGAAATTCCAGTCAGAAATCCAATAATTCTGTCCTCTGTCAATTAATCGCTAAAACTGTATCAATCTATAATATTTTTATATAGGAAAATTATATTATCTGAAAACTTTACTTTCATACCTTTATTTTTATATAAAGAACACAAAAATCCATGGAGCCATTTTCTCTAAATTTAATTTTGAATCTGATCAAAATTATTGGACTGCTCACTGGAATTTCAGCTTTTCTGAATTCTGACCTCTGTCAATTAATCGCTAAAACTGTACCAATCTGTAATATTTTTGTATAGATAAATTATATTATCTGGAAACTAGAATTTCATACCTTTATTTTGATATGAAGAACACAAAAATCCATGTAGCCATTTTCTCTAAAATGAATTGTGAATCTGATCAAAATTATTGGATTTCTGACTGGAATTTCAGCTTTTCTGAATTCTGACCTCTGTCAATTAATCGCTAAAACTGTACCAATCTGTAATATTTTTGTATAGAGAAATTATATTATCTGGAAACTAGACTTTCATACCTTTATTTTTATATGAATAACACAAAAATCCATGGAGCCATTTTCTCTAAAATGAATTTTGAATCTGATCAAAATTATTGGATTTCTGACTGGAATTTCAGCTTTTCTGAATTCTGACCTCTGTCAATTAATCGCTAAAACTGTACCAATCTGTAATATTTTTGTATAGAGAAATTATATTATCTAGAAACTAGACTTTCATACCTTTATTTTGATATGAAGAACACAAAAATCCATGGAGCAATTTTCTCTAAAATGAATTTTGAATCTGATCAAAATTATTGGATTTCTGACTGGAATTTCAGCTTTTCTGAATTCTGACCTCTGTCAATTAATCGCTAAAACTGTACCAATCTGTAATATTTTTGTATAGATAAATTATATTACCTGAAAACTATAATTTCATACCTTTATTTTGATATATAGAACACAAAAATCCATGGAGCCATTTTCTCTAAATTTAATTTTGAATCTGATCAAAATTATTGGACTGCTCACTGGAATTTCAGCTTTTCTGAATTCTGACCTCTGTCAATTAATCGCTAAAACTGTACCAATCTGTAATATTTTTGTATAGATAAATTATATTATATGGAAACTAGACTTTCATACCTTTATTTTGATATGAATAACACAAAAATCCATGGATCCATTTTCTCTAAAATGAATTTTGAATCTGATCAAAATTATTGGATTTCTGACTGGAATTTCAGCTTTTCTGAATTCTGACCTCTGTCAATTAATTGCTAAAACTGTACCAATCTGTAATATTTTTGTATAGAGAAATTATATTATCTGCAAACTAGACTTTCATACCTTTATTTTGATATGAAGAAAACAAAAATCCATGGAGCCATTTTCTCTAAAATGAATTTTGAATCTGATCAAAATTATTGGATTTCTGACTGGAATTTCAGCTTTTCTGAATTCTGACCTCTGTCAATTAATCGCTAAAACTGTACCAATCTGTAATATTTTTGTATAGAGAAATTATATTATCTGGAAACTATACTTTCATACCTTTATTTTGATATGAAGAACACAAAAATCCATGGAGCCATTTTCTCTGAAAAAGAATTTTGAATCTGATCAAAATTATTGGATTTCTGACTGGAATTTCAGCTTTTCTGAATTCTGATCTCTGTCAATTAATCGCTAAAACTGTACCAATCTGTAATATTTTTGTATAGAGAAATTATATTATCTGAAAACTACACTTTCATACCTTTATTTTGATATAAAGAACACAAAAATACATGTAGCCAGTTTCTCTAAAATGAATTTTTAATCTGTCAAAATTATTGGATTTCTGACTGGAATTTCAGCTTTTCTGAATTCTGACCTCTGTCAATTAATCGCTAAAACTGTACTAATCTGTAATATTTTTGTATAGAGAAATTATATTATCTGGAAACTAGACTTACATACCTTTATTTTGATATAAAGAACACAAAAATTCATGTAGCCATTTTCTCTAAAATGAATTTTGAATCTGATCAAAATTATTAGATTTCTAACTAAACACAGCAGAAAAACAAAATTATTTATTTTTTATTTTTTTAGGGCCGGAGTATGGCATGGCGTCCCGTTTTTTTAATTTTTTTTTTTTTTTTACGTTTTTTTCCCTGGTCGGGATATGCCATGGCGTCCCTATATGTTTTTTTTTTTTCCCCAGGTCGGGATTTGCCATGGTGTCCTGTATTTTTAATTTTTTTTTTTTTTCCGTTTTTTTCCGACGGGCTGGAGTATGCCATAGCGTCCCAGTGGGACGCCATGTCATATACCAGCCTTCTTATTTTTCGAAATCCTATGAACAGTTTCTCATTTTTAATATTTTTTTAATTTATTTTCTTATATATAAAAATTTTGGCGCAGAATTAGTTGGAGTTTGTTAGGCCAAGTCATCGCTTCACGCTGACATGACACTCCAGGAATAAACTCACTTATTTCTTTACTAATTAATCTACTTTCTTTTACATTTCGCATCGCCTATAAGTTTAAGCTCTTGTGTAGTTATCGTGATTTTACTCTATAGAATTGGCGAATTGCTTTTGGCATTCGAGTTTCTTATTCTTATCAGATTTTTCCTCTTTATCCAAAATTACTCAAAAATTACTTGTTTTTTTCTATGGAGATTGATTGATACTGTAAATGAGATTGAGGCTCGTTGCAATCAGCTACACAGTCAACAAGGGCTACCCGTACCAGTCAATAGGGTACCAACAGAAATAGTCTTGGATGCAACAATACCAACTCAAAGCAGGTCGATTATGATGATAGCTCAGTTTCTGGTATTGAAGGAGCGCTGCTCCAGGATTTTCAGAGATCAAGAAAAAACGGTACCAGAATTGCAAGATGGAATTCAGGAGCAGCTCATCTTAAGCAGCCTAAATCCATAAAACAGAAGCACATATCTCTGGAGGCTTTACCATTCTTGTTCTACCTTTATTTATTGTTTTCCTTGTTCAAATGTTTTTACCTGTTTTTACTCATTTTCCCCTAAATCAAGCTCAACTTTTTCGAACTTTTTTCATTTTACCATGTACCAGTTACTTACTACCTGAGTAACTAAACTCAATCACTAACGAATTCGGACAGAAGGTTCCATCTGAGATCATTAAGAATACAAGGGATGATTTAGTTATATATATTTCAGAAATGAAATGGGCTAAATGCCTTTTTTTTTTTTTTTTTAAAAAAAAAAAAAATATGGGCATGACCCATGTTTTTACTCAAAAAAAGTTTTCAACGTTCACGTGGAACCTTCTGTCCGAATTTCGAACAAGAACTTTTGTAAGCATGTAACGTATCCAACTCAGATGCACTAACAACACGAGTACAATATAAGGAAGCGGGGTACGTTGATGGATATCGGATCCAAATCAGTCTTATGTTTTTTCGGAACCGTCTGATTTGCTTTGAGTGTGTTCATTTGAATGTTCTAGGAGGGGTTCGAATGTCATTTTTTCTAGCATGAGAATGATTTTTTTTTTTTCAACTCTTTACAAATTCATGGCGGAAAAAAAATTAGATCAAACAAATTTTTGTTTTTTCCACCATCTATTGCTTTCATCTCTTTTAGTAAAATCTTCTAATAAAAAAATGTCGTATGTATTAGTAATCAATGTTAAATTAATTATACTTATTTATACTTGCATCCAAATCACAATTTCAAATTACTTAATTTAATTTTCTAATTACAAAAGATGCTTTCAGTTTTAGAAAATCATAATGTTCTTGCCATTATTTTAATGTCATTCATAAATTTATAGGACTAACTAAAGAGAAAAGTATAATTTATTATACTTATACATTTTTTTATTTTTCTATATTTTATTATATGTTAATTATTATATTTTAGATTATTAGAATTGATCACAAAATTATTAATAGCTATTAAACACAAAATTAGTATTAGTAATAAATCTTTAAAAAAATAGTTTCAATAATTATCTTTCATTAATTAGGATTCTCACAACTATTCACACGGAACAACCAAACACACATTCACTACATTCTCATAATCATTCCCGTGCGTAGCTATTAGTATGGGTTCCCACAAATAAAAAAAGTGAATTCCCGAACTCGTCAAATCCCATACCACAATTTCGTGACAAACGAACAGGCCCTTCATGATCCGTGCACGCTTGATCTGCACTGATTTTGAAGCAACGCGCATGAATATTGAAACATAATGCACGGATCATGAAGTGAATCAGACGGTTTTGATCAGGCATTAAACCGATGCCCATCCGACACACCCCGCTGCCACAGTATAATTGTATTTTATGTTGCACAATTCGTACCATCTGATTTACACCAGAATCTGCAATATTCAGGCCTAAATTAGTTGCACGCTCAGGCTTAAATTGGGTCAAAAGCAGACTAAAACTTCCTGGATCAATCTGGTTAATTTTGTAGTGCTGCAGTAGCATACCAATTTCACATGGATCAAGGCCCATAACTTATTTTTTTATTTTATGTGTCCAGGCACGCTTTGCAGAAAGAAGCATGGAGGTAAATGGTATCAATATTCAGCAGCCGCTATAGCTTTTTCACAAATTTTGTAAAAGATGTTTCAGAATTACCTTGAATTATTTGAGATCTATAGCCTATGAATGAGAAGTTTTCAATAACAAAAGATAATTTGCATTTTGTCAACCTTTTCAAAATCCAGAAGCAGACACTGTCAAAGGTATCGATACAATTAAAAGAGCATAGATATGTGATCAAAATATAAAACAATAGTGGGTTGAATCCGGTGCGTTGCTAAATGGTTAAAACACGAGTCCAGCTCACATGTTGCTAAATTGTACACCAACCGCTGCAATTAACTAATAACTACATGAACCTCACTAGGAATTAGAGAGCAAGAAAACTAATGGCAAAAAGGGATCCCCAATTTAAAACAGCCTTTAGCTTTACTTCTTGTAAGACAAAAAAGACAATGGCCAGAAGACAAAACCATTCAGTCCTTCCCACACCCACACCCACCATTCAGTCCTTCCCACACCCAGCTCTTTAACTTCTAGGTAAACCCAGAGCGCGTATCAGATCATTTATTTCCGTATTTTTTTTGTTTGTAATACTTCAGAAATCACGAATATAACAAATTGAAATTACTTAGTGTTTTATTTCCGTATCAGATCATTTAGAAAATAAAGTTCCCTAGATATAACATGCCAAGCATAGTTTACTTCGTCTTTTTTAGGACGGATCACAACACGCGAACGGTCATGACACAGAATACATGAGTCACGGTACGAAACTGACATGTGTATCACATCATTCTGTAACGTAGCTAGACATGTCATTTTTTCCACTCTACTCAGAGCGGCACTATTGTGTATTTTACGTACTGCTAGCAATGTCAGCGAATAATTTGCTTAATTTTGGATCAAATTGGAGAAAGTTCGCTAGATATAACATGTTAAGCATAGTTTACTTCGTTTTTTTGCTAAAGACTGATCACAGCACACGAATGATCAAGGTTCATAACACGTAAGTCACGGCACAAAACCGACATGTATACTGTAATGTTCTATAACGTAGCTGTTTTGTTTCGTGACATAGATGCTATTTTTTCCGGTCTACTCGGAGCGACACCTTTTTGTGTTTTATTGATTTATTGTCCATCTTTCTTAAAATGAGCTGATTTCAAATGAACATCTATTTTTCGCTGGAAATCTGATTTAGAAAAGGTTTGATCTTAGAAAGTTTATAACAATCCATAATTGTTTTCTATATATATTTATGGTTTCATATCTGATTTGAGTAAAATTAACTTAATTCTTTATGAAGACTTCTGAATACTCTTTGGCAATATCTCTATTTCATTATTAAACATTCTATCCGCCAACGGCTATGAGTGAAAGATAAAATTTCAGATTTAATATGAATCCTCCAATCAAATAATTTATCTTCCTTTGATTAAATACATTTATTTATGTATAAAAGTCTAAATTTAATTAAAAACATACCCACCACATATAGGCCACACGTACCGCACACCATATGCGCTCTTTTTTCTCTAATCTGAAATCCACGAAGAGATCCAAATCTCTCTTCCCGTAAACCCAAGTCTTCTCTCTGCCGACACCGCCACTTCTTCGATAGCTTCTCAAACAAAAGGTCTATTCATATTCTATTCAATCTTATAATATGTCTCTGTGGTAATGCACAGACACGATACTAGTATTAAAATTACAAGGATAAAGATTACTCTTATTATATTTTTTTCAAACTTAGTGTAACAAGGCACAATTATTTATTCTTTCCAAAAGAATATTACAAAATATATTAGATGGATACATTAATGTATTGTCATTTATGTTTGCTATATAAGACTCAAGATTTACCCATTGATTTTACTCTATTTTTGCTAACACAATGATTATGATATATACATGTGTGATTTTCATACCATCAGAATAGAAAGTTTTATTTATTTTTATATTGTCAAATGCCAACTAGATTGCTACTAAAATAAAAAGAATAAAAATTGCAAAATTAAAGGAGAGAAAGTAATCAAATATAAATATTAAAGACCCCTAGTTTAAGTTATATGATCCACAATATTCATACATGCACAACAGGCCGAATTTTTTATTTATATCCAAAAAATAAATGAAATTTAAAAAAATGACCATGTTGGTTCAGAATTTCGAAATATACCCAAACCGGAATTTTTTTTTCCGGATTCAACCTCTAACTCCGGAAATTTTTTTTCCGGAAATTCAACTCAAAATCCGGAAAAAATTAATCCAGATTCTAAGTCCGGAAATTTTTTTTCCGAACTTAATTTCCGGAAATATTTTATACGGTTTAGATTGAATTTCCGGAAAAATTATTTCCGAAATAGCACCGAATTCGATTATAAAACCCGCTGAGCTCTCGCTTTCACTCTCACTCGTAGTGCTTCAATCTCTCGCTCTCTCACAGTAAGTTTTAAATTATTTTAAATTATTTAAATTTTAAATTATTTATTTGTTAATTATTTAAAATATTTAAAATATTTAAATTATTTGAAATTATTTAAAATATTTAAATTATTTGAAATTATTTAAAATATTTAAATTATTTAAAATAATTTCAAAATGGTGTAAAATAATTTAGAAATTATCAAAATAGTCTAGAAAAATTTAGAAAATGTTAAAATGATTTCGAATTGTTTTAGGAACCTCTTTCATTTTTGGATCCCTTCCGGAGCTCTGACTGTCTGATTGATCCGATCTTCGATTCAGGTTATTTTTTTTAATTTTAATTTATATTACAATTAATTAGATCATTCCAAATTATTTTTTATTTTTTAGAATATTTTCCAAATAATTTAGAATTTTTTAGAATATTCCAAAATGGTTTAGAATAATTTATAAAATTCCAAAATAGTTTAGAATATTGCTAAATTAATTTAAAAAATTTGAAAATGGTGTAGGATAATTTAGAAATGATCAAAATGGTCTAGAAAAATTTAGAAAATTTTAAAATGATTTAGAATTGTTTTAGAAACGTCTTTCATTTGGATCCCTTCCGGAGCTCTGACTGTCTGATTGATCCGATCTTCGATTCAGGTTATTTTTTTTAATTTTAATTTATATTATAATTAATTAGTTCACTCCAAATAATTTAGAATTTTGTAGAATATTCCAAAATGGTTTAGAATAATTTATAAAATTCCAAAATAGTTTAGAATATTGCCCTATTAATTTAAAAAATTCCAAAATGATGTAGAATAATTTAGGAATATTGGAAATGGTCTTGAATAATTTAGAAAATTATAAAATGGTTATAGAATAATTTTTAGAGGTCCGGACAATTTTTAATTACTTATATGTTGTTATTTTTTAAATTGCCAGATCAATCGAAACTGAAAATGACAACTATTTATGTGAAGATTTTTATTGGGTATTTTTCCGGAATGGGTATTTTTCGAATTTCTTCGTACCCCTGGGTATTTTTTGTAATTTTATTTTATTTTTGGATATAAATAAAAAATTCGGCACAACAGGCTTTGACGCATCAAAAGGTCCCATAGGCCGAAGCAAAGAAAGAGCAACAAATTCGTCAATGCATCTTATAGGATATTCACAGAAGATCCGGGTTACAAATAGGCATGAAAGGTTAATCATCAAATGCAAAATTGATTACTGCGATAAACTCACAGAATAACCAGATTATCAATATGACAGTGATGCTAGATCATTGAGTGAGTAGAACTAAGGTGCTCTTAAGCTCACCAAGCCAAACCGTGAGCTTAACTCAAAAACTTATCGGATTGACTTCAAACGACATTTCCAAACCATTAGATGTTCAATCTATATTAAAATGTCCTTGGAGATCAAATTTTTCATTTTTTTCATTTTTTTTACTATTTATTAAGCTGGTTTGAAAACCGCTGTTTTTCAATGCTTCAGAAATTTAATAAAAACAGCGGTTTTCAAACCAGCTTAATAAATAGTACAAAAATTCCGAAAAATGAAAAATTTGGTCTCCAAGCACATTTTAATATAGATTGAACATCTAATGGTTTGAAAATGTCGTTTGAAGTCAATTCGATAGGTTTTTGAGTTAAGCTCACAAAGAGCTTGGTGAGCTTAAGAGCGCCTTAGTTCTACTCTCATTGGCCATGTTTGGTTGTGGAGTAAGAGGTGGATTAACTCTCTTACTCCACACTTAATCCACCAAACATGGAGTAAAATTGATGGAGTAAGTTGGAGTAAGATTTAAATTAATCTGGAGTAAGTTACTCCACCTCTTCAGATGGATTAGCTTACTCCACGTCATGGGGCCCACTGTCATACACTAGTTCTATTTTTTTATTTTCTCTCTCTTCATTAGACAACAGACAACGATATTTCTAGAGTAACTTAATCCGTTGCTTAAGTTGCATGACCCAACCAAACATGATTAACTTACTCCACCTTAACTTGGAGTAAGCAATTTAATCCGGATTAAAGTTACTCCACAACCAAACATGACCATTAAGTTGACTCTTATACTGACAACTGTACGGCATCACTGCTATATTAAAACGAGATAAATAAGGTTTATACTGTCCTCTTTAAATAGAGAACGCTTTTAATTCAGTGGGGACTTTTTGTGAATATTTTAAATTAAAAATAATAATATTGAATAATATTCAAACTTTCTCTTGTGGGTTCTCAATTAACATCTATATTGTAGAGCGCAACGTAAAATAAAAAACATCGATCTATTTGATAATTGACTAATTTGCAATCGGATTAATTTCAGATAAATTGCTACGAAGTACACCGATCCATGTTTTATTTTCCTAATTTCTTATATCCGAACTCTTGCTGACAGGATGTGATAGCTCGGATGCTCCATCGTACTTGGTGCTAACCAAATGAAAAATTTTATTTTGGGGAGATTTTCATGTATATTCCTCTAAAATTTCAAAATTACGTATTTCTCTTTCTAAAATTAGTAATATCATATTTACCCTTCTAAAAATTTAAAAAACTCACAAATGTATTTAATTATTATTTCCCCCTTTTTATATTTCTTTAGAGTATGTCTTTAGTAATTAAATCAGAATAAATATCAACGATCCTTATTAAATTGATGTTTGAGCAGATAATTATTAATTAAATAAATAATGTGGACGGATTTTATATTTATTTTAGGAGATAGTTATAAAATAATTTCAAAATTTTCTTCACTAAATATGGTGTGCTGGAGTAAATTCATATTTTTATCAGATTGGATAGTCTTTTTTTTTAATTTTATTTTTAAATCCTTGGCCGTGGCTACCAAGTTGTAAAAGAAGGTCAAATGTAAAAGGTATTAACTTGATCGACCACTTTCAAACATAATATATAGTTCAGTTTTTACCATTGTTTACTGTTTAATAAAGTATAGAAAGGATTACTTTTAGAGTGAGGCTATGGTGCTATGCATAGCACGGATGGCTAGTGTACTACGGCTCAATATGGTACTTTTTAAAATCCTAACGGTCGATCCGACCGTTCAATGTGATAACCATATGAATATGTACTTGCAAACTAAATTTTATATTTTTTCGAATTTTTTTACTATTTTTTCAGATAGGTAGAATTTTGATGGTCCAGAATTTTCAAAAAACACTGATTTTTCTACCTATCTAAAAAAATAGTAAAAAAATTCGAAAAAATATAAAATTTAGTTTGCAAGTACATATTCATATGGATATCACATTGAACGGTCGGATCAACCGTTAGGATTTTAAAAAGTACCATATTGAGCCGTAGTACACTAGCCATTGGTGCTATGCATAGCACCATAGCCTCACTCTTACTTTTATCTAAAACATGTTAAACATATATATATATTTTTTTCTTTTTCTGAAGTAAATAGGTCTATTTCCATCTTTATCTTCTATAAAATAAAGAAAAAAATTACAAAAAACAAAAGGGTAAGAATATACAAGAATACAAGATCCTATCCTTCTACATGTTGAACATAATAATTAGATAACAAACGTAAAGTTCTTGCCAAATGATATTGTGATGACAAAATTCATACAAAACCACCCCTAAGTAAGTAAAAATACCAATTTATGAAATTAATTATATGTAAAACTTAATTGTGATTGATTCAGAAGTATTTTTGAAAATTTATTTAGTAAGAATGCTAAAATTAAACTCGGTGCTTGATATATTTTGAAATTGAATGGTAGATGTTACGAATATCAGAATCAACCAATACTTTTGGGTTTTTTTATTTAGAAATTAAAATTTTAATTTTTCGGAAAAGTTGATGATTGTTTTTTTCTTCGAAAAATAGGTGGAACTGCACAAATTGTACGGTTCCACCTAGTGCTGTTTTTGGGACCGTATCAATAGTGTGGTTCCAGTATTTTTTAGACATTAAATACCATTCTGACCGCATATTTGTCTGAAATTTGTTAGGACCGCATCATTGAAATCCTTCGAGGAGAGAGATAGAAACAGGGAGAGGGTTCTAGTCCTGAAATCCGACTGAGGATTTCAGCCGATTTGGACTCCATTGGCATTTCATCTGCCTATCTTAACTGAAACAGCTAAAAAAACAAAACAATTAATATCTTTCCGGAGATTTAATTTTTAAATTTCTAAATAAACAAACAATCAATATTTTCTTCGTTTTTCTTTTTCTTTTTCTTATTTGTTGAGGAAGACCTACCAATAGTTTCAGAAATTAGTAGCACCTTTTTTGTGCCTGATGTAAAACCCAGAGGACCAGACCAAAACTGAGCCAACATTTGAATGTTTGGTTCATGATAAATGTAGTGGATCAGGCCCAAGATGAAATGCTCTGACCGCTACAGACTGATCCTCTTTTCAGAGAGAAAGGAAAGAGTTAGTGGCACTGAAAACCATGTCTCTTGTTTCTTTGTGCATGATATCTGTTCAGAATAGTAATTTCTCTTTCTCAGAAAGAGAGAGAGAGATAGAGAGAGACTTTCTACAGAATGACTGAATGAGAGGACACCGAGATAGCAATAATAACACACAGTGCCGGAGCAACAAACCAAACATTTTATCCTTCCCAATCTTTTATTTTGAACCTTAGTGCAATCCACTGTATACTGGTATTGGGTTTCAATTTTCAAATAAATATTTTAAAAAGCTTCCAATTTCAATTGTAGAATGTATTGTATTGTTTATGGATAATTGATGAGAAAGTTTTAAACTAATTAAATGCTTCTCCGGGTACTTGAGAAATGTATACAAGTATATAACAGCTTGCTGACCGTAGTACTACAAAATATTAATTAAGGGAAGAAAAGAATATTCTCTTTATCATTAGGACTGATGTGCTCTTTGCTGCTGCTTCTAAATTGTCAAAATTTTGTACAAAATGTACAATAAACTGCACCCTGAAAATTGTGTCAAGAATCGAGCGCAATTTTCTAGAAAACCCCCCCTTTAATAGTAATATATTAATTATTGATGATAAAAGATCTTATTCTTCTAAAATTAATTAAAAAACAGTTCTCAATATATGAAACATATTACAATTTATTGAATTTTCCAATTTAAAAGGACACTAAAATTAATGTATACGAGTAAAAATATTTATAATACTGCACATGATTCGTCTAGACTCTAGATGCATCATATTTATAATACTGCACAAGCAGTCGTTGTGCATTTTAATGAAAACATATTAAGAAAAAAAAATGAAAACAAAATCATCTGTGTTCTAAAGATATATATAATAATCTAGTGAATTATTTAGATCAGAGATATCTCGTTTATTTTTCCAAAGGTTAGACCGTACATGGCTAGATATTATAGATAATTGGCTTACACCGTTTAAAACGTTATTATAAATTGGAATAGAGATCAATTATATACTCCACGAAACAATTTTTGCGAGGTGGTTTTTTTTAAAAGAATTCTGGGAGGTGGTTGCAATTAAATCTAAATACACAATTTCCTTTTCTCTTTAGGTGATATGACTTTATATATACTGCTGTACCTCACTAAATAAGTAGTATTAGACTGTATGAATGATAAAGCTGTCTCTACAAATCTATCTGTGCGTGTAATCAAATTGTATAATTTGTATAAACTGACTACCACATACTGTCAGACACCACATATAATACGTATCTCAGATATATATATAGTGAGTGGCTACTCTACTTACATAAGCATATGAGGGCATATGCTTATAAGTCGTTTTTGTGTTTTCGAAATCCAAATAGTCGATCTGAAACGCTCAACATGTTCTCCATATTATAATGTGTTTGGAGACCCAAATTTTACATTTTTTGAAATTTTTTTACTATTTTTTTAGAATTTTTCAAAACAGTGTTTTAATATGACAAAAAAATAAAAAATAAAAAAAATCTGAAAACACTGTTTTGAAAAATTCTAAAAAATAGTAAAAAAATATTTCAAAAAATGTAAAATTTGATCTCCAAACACATTATAATATGGAGAACATATTGAGCGCTTTAAATTGACTATTTGAACTTTGAAAACGTAAAAATAACTTATAAGCATATGCCCTCATATGCTTATGCAAGTAGTTATATAGAGTAGCCAACCTCGATATATATACATATCTATAGTATATATATAGATATATATCCATCCTGATTAGGCCTATCCCTAATTCTCTCACCATAGAGCACAATTTCTTGAGCCTAGTTAATTTTTATTTAAAGAACTTGAGCCTAGTTAATTACTTTATCGTCGAGCCGGAATCAAAATAACTATAAAATAAAAATGTTAAATATAACCTCTTCATCATTATAAGTAAAAACTTCATGTCTCCTCGTATCTGCACTTTAATTGTCAATTTCCTTGCTTAAACTACTTTTATTAGTTGTCCATCGACATTACATATAATAAATTCAAATTAATAATGAAATGACTAACTCATGAACGTTTAGGTGATAATAATTACATATTGAGGCCTCTACTGTGTGGGCCACTAATGTATAAATGATTATTCTCCTAAACACCGAGAGTTGGTCCCGTAAATATTATTTTTTCTGCATGTACATGTTTTTATGTGGTAGAACAACATTCTTTTTATAATGTTGCAGTATCCACATAATATCTAACAAGTATGAAAAACTTATTTTGGAGCATACTTCTCCGCAAAGAAAGTTAAATATACATGAAAATAAATCAGATTTTAGCAGTCAGCGGATTCTCGTTAATTTATGCTAACACATCCAAAACCCTCTCTAATTATAACCGAAAGTGTGGATAAGGACTCAAATCATACCCACATTGCGTGGAGTTTTCCTGAAGTGGAATAGAGGAATAGAGTAGAATAGAGATTATATTCTTGTCGAATAAGAAAATAATTTAGTGAAATTGTGGAATCAGAAACGTGGAATTGATTTTGAACTTTTACAGTCAAATTCCTACTTTCTGCACTTTGGTCTCTTCTCTAGTCCTTTATGAACCAATTATCTATTTCATGGAGATATCCGATGGAATAGAGGATTTCGACATTTTTCAAAAATTGAAATTTACTCATTTATCAATATTTTTTCACTCTTCCACTAGTCCTTTCACTATTGATCAAACATGACCAAAATAGTGCAAAATTTCAGATTTCAGATTTCACTTTTTCTCTATTCTTCCCCTATTTCACACGTCAAGTTAAGAATTAAAATTAGGGGTTCCTTTGCCCCCTGCATTAATTTCCGCCTCATACAAAAAATGTTATTCTCGAAAAACACATTTATTAAAGTGATAAATCTTGATCCTGTCAAGAGGACAAGGAAATGAAAGGCTCTTTAAGTACATGTTAAATGTTGGCCCCAATTATTTGAATGCAATTTTTTTTTTCCAAGATTCAAAGAGATCATAATTAATTAATCTTCTACGTATAGTACAAATTTTCTAAAAATCATATTATGTCGTGTGCTTTTAATGACAAGATCATATTATACTTATCAATTATCATTTAGTCAATCCATTTATAATGTCATTGTGGGAGGATGCTTCAAGCATAAGTCACTCTATATTCTGTGCATTTTAGAGGTTTCATTTGCGTGAAACAATTAGAAAGGTCTTTCGCCTCATCCCTTGTTAATTTTTTTCTCCATCTTTTAGACCCGACTTCTTTATTTGCATGCACAAAAAGAACTGATTCTTCAAAAAGATTAAAAAGGGACTAAAAACCCTGCGCCTTTTGTCATAAAGAAGAGAAACAAAGACTACACCAACCAGTAAGCATTATTATCAACACCTTCTCCATCTCCCCCCAACGCAACCCTCAAAGTATCAAAAGAAATACAAAAGGAAAAGGAAAAGCTAATATTCAAAAATTAAGGGCCGAAAAAGTATAAAAATAGAAGGGAACTTCAAACAAAGGAGTTCAAGTTACAGTAAAGACCCCAATTTAATATGAACTGGACATGTCCATTACCGTATCTAGTTCCTACTCAACGCCTTTCCTTGGTTGCTTTGCTCATCATTCTCCTCCCTGGTCACAATCGACGACACGTAACTCGCCACATCAGAGTTGATTCCGGCCATCGGCTTCGCTCTAAACTTGTGCTTGCATGAAAAACATGTGATCTGAAGCAATGTTGCATTAATCTGGCGCATGGCATGATCCCTTATCGCATGTGCTTTACTGAGCTCCATCTGTGCCTGTAGCCGTATTCTCTTCGCATTCGCCAACTCCTGTTCAGCCAAGTCGACTTGTCGCTTCGCTTGGTGTCTTGCCTCGTCAGCCCTCGCCTTATCTACGATCGCTAACCTCAGCTGTCCTCTTGAATCTTCGTTTAGCCTTTCATATTTCGTTTCCGACGCATTTGGTTTGGAATCAAGTCCAATGGAGAGTCGCAAGCATGTGTCTTGATTTAGTTCGTTGTAGACCGTTGCTGTCTGGTTTAAGCGATCAACATCGGATGGTGGGAGCAGCTGAAGTTCTAAGTTTTGTGATGTCGGCGGAGTTTGATCTGACGGTTGCAACGGAATGTTCGTCGGCATTCTTACAGGCCAGGCTGTTGGACTGGGAATTATGTCGCTTGACGGGCTGGTGCTAGTCGCGGCACTTGCACGTGACCGGCCAGCATTGCACGTGTCTTGGTGCTCTATGAAGCTCTCCACCCTGTATACAAACATTTTGGAAGATTAAAAATCTGATGAGGACGTAAGAGAAACTGATGATAGATAGTATATAAAAGTGGACAGGAGGTGGAGGTGGTATACTTTTATTCAGGGTCCATGGTAGTTGTAGGAGGAAATGAAAATTAAATTTCAATTATGTATGAAAGATAAAAGGGGGTGCAAGGTGTGGTGAAGAAATGACAGGAACTCAGGAAGCAAGTAATGAGGGTAGAGTGAGACAAGGGGAGAAAAGTGTGGAGGTCAGATGGTCAGGTATGAAATTTTGTGCCACTGAAGGGGGTCACGGTCACGGATAATAAATGAGACCTGAAATGGAGAGCAAATGCAAGAAAACACATCACGAAAGCGGCCAATTGAGGTTTGCCAGTGGCATCAGGAATTGTGCCCTGAACACCCACATAATTGCATTTTCTTAAAATTGTTATCATCCTCAGTTGTTTATTTTTTACATTTTGGGTTACAGAGATCAAGCGATCTTACAATGTTGAGAAGAAATTGAATTTCGTAATCTTTGGTACCGACTTTTTCTCGGAACTTAAATAATGATGCATTTCAGCAAAAAAAAAAAAAAAAAAAAAAATTGGATTGTATTTTAGTAAGAAAAATGAAGTTGGGTCTTGCCCATGAAAAAAAGAGAGAAAAGATATTGCAACAATCGAAATGGTTTGTGCACAAGAACGTTAAAAAAATGTATATATATATATATATATAAGAAGTACATGTATGAAGAATCTCAACTTTCAGTCACTCTTTTAAAAAAAAAAAATTAATGTAATAAATCCTCCTAGTGCTTAGCCCAGATTGCACCATGATCTAACAATTCCCTAGGAAAATCCTTTTCTCAAAAGGTCCACTACACAGCAAAGATTATACCCAAAAAGACTCGATAAAAAGCATGATCTTTTGAACAAGGAATAATACACAAAAATCTTTAAAAGAAAAATTTTAATACCATAGCAAATTATTTCAAACACATTACCGTGAAAAAACACGACCGCAATCGCAAGAATGGCCGCGGGTCCCACAGGTCTTGAGGTGCGCCTTGTAGTCAGACTGCACGGCGTACCCCTTGGCGCACCTCGCGCAGACCCACTGCCTTTGGCCACTGTGCTTCCTACGGAAATGCTTCTTGATCCCAACAAGATCTCCGAGCGCATGGCATGGGTCGTGGTGGAGGCAACTCGGCTCGGGACAGACGAACACTCGCTTTCTTACTTCACCTGGTCCCTCCCGCTTCACCAGCTTCCACGGCACCTTGTGCCGTCGACGGTGCATTTGCAAGTTCTGGTCCCGCTGGAAACCTTGGTTGCATATTTCACATACATACCTATCTGACTCAAGAAGGGTACGCGGGGACAGTGATACCACCTCAGCATCCGGGTCTGCTTCGTTAAAAAATATATTTTTCTGTTAATTAATTTGAATGATGAATTGAATATACAATATAATTGATTAGCATTTAGCAGTAGACTGTAAAAATGTAAACCTGGAGTGCCAGCAGGACGTCGTTTCTTCTTATTGGAAGAGCTTGTGTTAATTTCAAGCGAAGGAAACGGATGCGAGGCGGAGGTGGCCATGGCAGGATAGGCGTCAGCACTTGGCGGATTCATGAAGAGAGAACAATGATATATGTGTTTGTTTTGTGTATTAGGAGGCTAGTTCTGAATGTACATTGCAATTTTGAGGAAGGGCATGAGATTCAATTTAAGGAAATACCACGAGGAAGAGGAAAGTGAATGCTTTCTTTCCTCTCCTCCTGATTCTTCTCACCCAAGTGCTTCTGTCTTTTGCTATTGTTTGGTAGTTTTTCTCCGTTTTGAAGATATATACAGAAAATTTAAGGCGGTCTTTAAGAGGGGGTTAGTGTTTGGCTTTTGAAGCTGTGTGTTTTTACAAAAGAGATCAGTGTGAGGAGTGAGAAAGAGAGAACCCTGTTGTGTGCTATGCTAGAATAATTAGGATTTGAGAGAGAGAGAGAGAGAGAGAGAGAGAAGGGATGAGATCAAAAAGAAAGTGTACAGATCATGGTCACTTGGGTGCATTACAGTTTGGATTTTGGACAGCCGTCTTTGGCCTTCTTATAATCATGAGAAACGTTACTTCTTCCCAGCTTTTGCACCTGAAACCTTCTTCATGATTGTCTCGTTGCTCTATCATGTGACAAGATGCATGTATAAAGTAAATCAATCGCCTCACAAAATTAATAAAAATATATTCTAGTTTTATTTACTGCACAAATTGACATTGATTAATGATTTTATCACAGATAATCTTTGATAAAGATTTTCAAACAAAAGAACTCTATCGTCTTACTTGATTTTACTAGCTACCCTACCATGTATTTATCTATTATGATTTAATTATGAATGGTTCTGACAAGGGATATATTTTGGCTTATGATTCTTTCAGAACTTGACAACTCAAAAGTATTTTTCTCACAAAAAGTTTTTTTTTACATAGCAATCAGCAGTTCATGACTTAAAATTATACTACATATATAAACAATTTATATTAAAAGAATACATTTCAATAACATATATTAATTAACAAGACAAATTATTAAATTTCCCACTTTTTTTTAAAGCTTAATAGTGGTCACCAGTATTAAATTTCCAGTTTTCATGAGCTTCCAAGTCAGTCCTTCACCCTTGATTCACACCAAATTTAAATAGAAAAGAAAATGCCGTGAACTTTTGATAAATGAAAAAACTAGTTCCCGGACTTCTTCTACACGACAAGTTAGTCCTCAAACCTTTTTTTAAAAAAAAAAAAAAAGTTGGCTAAGTTACTCTGTTTACTTCTTGTTTGAATGGAGAGTAGAGGAAAGGAGGGGAGGTGAAAAATAGAAGGGAATGGAATAAAAAAGAAGAACATATTTAATCTCTTTATATTTTAATAATTAATAAACGAAAATAAATTTAACTTTTCTTTCCATTTTATTTCTTGTTTGTTTAATTAAAATTTAGAAGGTTAATGAGACTAATGTAGGTTTGTGACAAAAAACTTGAAAGAAAATTATATAAGTAAGATATAAGATTGGGCATTTGTGTCATTTTCTCTAAAAATATTTGCAACAAAATTTATTTCAATGTGTTACACCTCAAATTGGAAGAAAAATCAATTATATTAATAATAATCATGCAAATTTAAATATTTCTCCTCAGTACCTTTCACCTCCGACATAATTCTGTCAACCAAACATGATTCGAGAGAAAATTTTCTTTTCTTTCCGTTCCCTTCCTTCCTCTACTCTCCATCCAAACAAGGTGTTCAGAATGAATAATAGCAAGAGTAACTCGGTTATTTTAACGAAATTGAAGGATTAAGTAACTTTCCAGAAAATCAAGGACCTAATGGTCCAAATAAAAATTATGGAGTCGACTTGATTTTTTGAAAAAAAAAAAAACCTAATTTAACGTCATATATAAAGGTTGAAGGACCGATTTGATTCTTTCCAAAATAATTGAAGGACTAACCTAAATTATGTTTAATTAGTCTTTAAAAAATCCATAAAATCATAAGGACGCCAAATTTTTTTGACAAATGAATAATTAATTAATCAAATTTGAATAATAAAAATTGATCATGACAAATTGTAATATATTTGACAAACATCTATATTAAAGCTTCATGTACTTTATTTTAATCATTATTAATTGGACTATAACTTGTTATGCATAATGGCATCTATATATTATATATGTCAGTTGGTTACATTATTATATTCGTAAAGGAATATATTCTTAAAATATAAGCGGTTTTTCTAAATTTAGTAGTTGATCGCATGTATAATTAACAATTTAGAACAATGCTAACACTGATATCGTGTAGCTCGCATGTATATATAGGGTTCAAAAGCAGGAACTTAAATTTTTAAAGTCCAAACAGTCGATCCAAACCGTTGGATGTTCAATCTATATTAAAATCTGCTTGCAGACCAAATTCTACATTTTTTGGAATTTTTTTTACTATTTATTAAGCCACTTTGAAAATTGCTGATCACATGGTCCAGAATTTTGTTGCATGTTTTTACTGTTCACCCGGATCAGCAATTTTCAATGTGACTTAATAAATAGTAAAAAAATTCAAAAAAATGTAAAATTTGGTCTGCAAGCAGATTTTAATATAGATTGAACATCTAACGGTTTGGATCGATTGTTTGGACTTTGAAAATTCGAAAACGAATCCGAAGTAAAACGTTCGCTTTACTTTGCAAAGCACAGTAGCCCATCTATATATATTTCAATAGAAAATAAAATATTTATATGTAACTAATTAACAATTCAACAAATTTTGATGGAAATAACAAACCTGAAAAATTAAGGTCCTAAATTTGTACGAACATTAGTGGAAGTTTGCAACATCTTGATGTAAATTAAAATAACAATCAAACAACACATTTATATGTATGTATGTATATCACATTTAATTTTTTTTTTTTAGTTTTAAAAATGAGGGAATAGTGAAGACACAAATAGTGAACACATTTATTTGGACTTCACTACAAAAATAAACATACGAATTGGAAATAATGAATAAATGCTACCAAATAGTAATTAATTGCAATATAGAATTTTTCATATAATCATACAATATAGTAATTAATTTTAAATATTAATTTATATATGCACCATGTGTTGATGAATATTGATTAGTAAGAAAAGAAACTATTTGTATGACTAAATCTAATAATAATTCATGATTTATCCAGAAAATGACAGATGACTTGATTTGTCTTTGAAATATTAAAATATGTCGCGTATATAATACAAACTACACTGAAATTTTATTTAAATTACTCTCTTAATTCTATTAAAATATGAAATTAATAATTTTCCTCAGCTCACATTGTAACTTTAATTGAAACTTTGAAAAGGTGACATGTTTGCTGGCATTGAAGAGCAAGGAAGCAAAAAACATGGTTAGCATGCAACAAAAGCAGAGGATGCCTCATAATTTCGTCACTCTCTCCCCCAGTAAATAGCGTGCATTAATTCAGCCCTGTCCCCTCCAAATGACACGTGGGATTCGGTTCTATACCCTACGAATTTTTTCTCTCCATTTTGCTCCTGTAGTCCAGTACGTACAACCAAATTGTACATGTACGTGCATATATAGTCGGGACAGGACCCCATGACGCAATCTCTGGCTTCCTGAATGGTCGAATTCGTATTCTACGCTTTATACGTCAAGATGACCTGTAGACGTATACCATTAACAAAGACAACGAAACACACATTTGTATAACTAAAAGAGTTGAGTTCTGCCCGTCAGTTGTAGTGACTATTTAGGTCTGGATCTTAATTTCGCTTAAATGCCAACGGGCAAATGCAGATATGTATGTCGTCTGGTATTTCAGCGTGTTGTGTTTGGGTGTGTCCGGTATACAAGCTGTGTCGTGCTAATCAGGGTCAGCTCTGGTGCAGGGCACCCAGGGCGACTGTTTCGGGCTCCGAGATCCAAATGGCCTAGAAAAAAAATTAGTTTGTATATATAAAAAAAAATATTAATTTGCATATATTAAAAATAAATAAAATATTAGGGTTCAAATTTTGTATATATAAATGGTCCAATTTTTTTTATAAATAGGTTTGATCTATTGGCATATCAATAAAAAATGAGACCAGCTAAACGCTTCCATAAGCATTTCAACACCTTATGCTTACAAGTCATTTTTGTGTTTTAAAAGTCTAAATAGTCAATCCAAACCGTTCAACATGATATCCATATTAAAACGTGCTTGGAGACAAAATTTTACATTTTTTTTTTGAATTTTTTTTACTATTTTTTAAGGTAGGTAGAAAATTATTATTTCTTATGGTCCAGAATCTTCTGAATCAATTAATGGATTTTTTACCTATCTTAAAAAAATAACAAAGGTTTAAATAGTGTTTATCGCGTCATAAAACAACGCTATGTTCAAATAGCGCCACTATATGGTCCGAAAACGCTATAGTACGCTATTCAGAACCTTGAAAAATAGTAAAAAAAATTCAAAAAATGTAAAATTTGGTCTCCAAGCATGTTTTAATATGGATATCATGTTGAACGGTTCAGATCGACTGTTTGGACTTTGAAAATACAAAAATTACTTATAAGTATATGGTGTTAAAGTACTTATGAAAATATATTAGCGGGTCTCATA
Source organism: Carex kokanica (assembly GCA_025461125.1). Lineage (NCBI taxonomy): Eukaryota > Viridiplantae > Streptophyta > Magnoliopsida > Poales > Cyperaceae > Carex > Carex kokanica. Next base: position 1,367,665 of record JAJGRX010000376.1, read on the forward strand.
AATTTTTTTGTATATATAAGGTCCAAACTTTTCATCCGTCTCAAACCCCAAAATCTTGAGGACCAGCTCTGGTGCTAATACATCAAAAATTTCAAACGTATTCAGACATGCCATATAGTCCAGGGGCCTAAGTAGAAAATTTTGACGGGTCTGAAATTTAAATGCACAATATAGTGATGAAATTTGAAGTATATAAATAATTATTTTGCTATATTATAAGAAAAATAATTTAAAATTTTAATAGACATAATTAAAATTTTAAGATTATACCTTGCACTAACCTACCACTCGCTTATAGTCAAGTCGTATCTTGCATGTGTCAAGACTAGGGGTTAAAATGGGTCGGATAATATCTGACTGAATCCGAATTTGTATTCAAAAATTAAATATGGATATTCGTTATTTGAATATTCGTGTGGATAGTGGCACAAATATGGTTTTGAATTTTAATTATCCGTATCCGAATGTAAATATATACTATATAATTTAATATATATTATTGAAATATGTATGTATATATCTACGAATATCCGATGTCCGATCTGTATCCGTCTAATATCTGAACTATATCCGTATCTTAAAAAAATAGATATTGATATGGTTTTAACACTATTTGATCCGTTTTCACGCTTAGTCAAGACGTGGCTTGTTTATACATGCATTTTCAGAAAATTAAGAATAACACTTGGACACATCACATACACGGACTGATACAAAAAATAACTCTATGCATTTTCACGCTTAGAGAATTTTCCCACTTTGTGGGTTTCGAACTCATGACATCTCACATAGGAGCCATGTGTCTTTGCCACTAGACCAAATGCAGGTTCTTAACATAATAATATTATACTTACTTTTCATTATCATTTATTATTTTATTAATATCCGTTGTTGCATGGATATTGTATATCATTTGGTATTGATATTTTTAACTAAAAAGAAGATTAAGCTTAGTTGAGATCGAGATTAATACCATTTTTAAATCTTAATGTAAATCAAACCGTAAAAGATGTGATGCAAAGGAGTATTGAGAAGTTTGAATTCCTAAATATTTTTATGATGTATAGAGTTTTCTATATTATATACTGGAAGAATTGTATGAAACATAATATTAGCATTCTTTGAAAACATAATGACAGAAATTGCAAAATATAAGTCTTTAAATATTCGAAATTTAATGCCCTTATCAGTGTGATTTCAAAACTTGAGTCTCGTATTCAGGGGCAGACCCAGTGTATTCCAGGGGGGGCAGCCCCCCCTGGATTTTGAGTTTTAGTGGAGATTTAATGGTTCCGACTGACTTTGCCCCCCCTGGAAATTTTTTTGCCCCCCTCTGAATGTTTGATTTGTAATTCGGGTTAAATTTAGGGTTAAAATTGAAATAAATTTGTTGAATTTTGATTGGTAATTAGAATTATATGTCAGAGAATCAGAAATTACAAGTCAAAGCATTGGAAAGTATAAGTTAAATCATTGTTTTTTATCGAGTACCCAATTGGTTAATGGATTTAAACCCGATTAGGTAATTAAACCCGATTCGATATTTTTTTGCCCCCCTGACGAAAATCCTGGATCCGCCCCTGCTCGTATTATGCTTAAATGTTCTCTAAACAGGTATTAAGAAAAATATTTCTTTTTAGCAAATAAACGCAGATCAAGTCCTCAATTTTCAAAATCAAACTACGATAAGTTTTATCATTATATTGTTTATAATTTAACACCAATGATAATTGACAATTTTGTTCCAATGCGTAAGGGCAGTAATTAACGACTGAAGCAACTGCAGACTAGTTAGGTCTAGCCAATTAATAAATGTACCAAAATTTTTTTTTTTCTCGTATCCATTTTTATATAAATAATGCTATGTTCTTTATGGTGTATGATCTCGTACCATTATTAATTTCCTGCATTTTTCACTCTGGGGACCTTCTTTTGTGATCCATACTAGCAGCATGAGTTCAACGATTCATTTGTCTTTAAATACCACTCAGTGGAAAACTAACTAAAATCAACAGCCTTGATCTGTCCACACCATTTATAGCAGGAAATATATTTACCTAAAATATGTCAAAAAAACCGAAATTTTTATTAATATCAAAAAAAATATCAAATTTCAAAATCTACACCTCATTCTGAAAAATTTCGAAATTTGCCCAAACAACAAAATTATTTTGAAGAAATTCATTGAATTTCCGCAAATAATTTTGCAGTTTTAGGTTTTCTGATTTTTTAATTAAATAGAAAATGTTATAATTTATTTATTTTTTGTATTGAAATATTTTATATATTTCTTTGAAATAAATGAAATACTATATAATTTGATTTATTAGAAAGACTGCAACAAATAATCCAGATCAACATTTTTCAGGCCAGATTTTTTGTGACTGTAAAAAAAATTAAAATATTTCTTTGTGTGTTATTAGAAAAAAATAAAAATGTTTTGAATTTGAGTTATTGATCCCGGTTAAAAGTCATTTCTAGGTAAATACATAAAATATTGTGATCCTTCTATTTTTGAAAAAATAATAATTTGCTCGGAGAAAATGTCGGATGAAATGATTTCTTATCGATTTTTTTTCAAAATGGATACAATATCTTAGAATTTAAATGTACTAGAAGGACCATAATATTTTCTTTATTTACTCATAAGTGACTTTTGAACCGGGATCAATAACTCAGATCCAAAATATTTTTATTTTTTTCCAATAACACACAAAGAAATATTTTAATTTCTCTTACAGCCGGAAAAAATCCGGCCTGAAAAATGTTGATCCGGATTATTTGTCGCAGTCTTTCTAATAAATCAAATTATATAGTATTCCATCTATTTTCAAAGAAATATATAAAATATTTTTAATATTCATAAAAAAATAAATTTTTTTTTTCCTATTTAATTAAAAAAATCAGAAAAACCTAAAACTGCAAAATAATTTTGCGGTTTGGGCAGATTTCGAAAATTTTCAGAATGGGGTGTAGATTTTGAAATTTGATATTTTTTTGGATATTAATAAAAATTTCGGTAAAAAAAATGTACTACTCTGCATGTGCACAAATAATTTTGTATATTTTTTTTTTGGAAAACTTCATAAAGACTACCAAGATTATATTAATAATTTTTGGATGTTCTTTAAGTACAGAAATTTAATTTAGGTATTTCTCCAATACAGAACATAATTATCAACTAATATTTTACATCATTAGAAGGACTAAGAATAGTAAACTGCTGGCAAATTGGACATGATTAAAACTATGTCTGACCTTTCTTGTTTGGCTTTATACTCGAAAACACATAATTGTGCATAATGAAAAAGCATATACCTTAGTGTGTGATTATTGTATACATAGTCTTATGATCTATTGAGAAGTCAACACTTCATAAATGAAAGGAGAAAGAATAATGAATGAATTTTCAAATCAGCATCCCAATTTTAGGAAATGTGGGGACAATTAGGTTACTATTATATATTATTACAACATCCCAATTTAAAATGTGGGGACATTTTTATTTTATTTATGAAAAGTTGTAATCCCACTGTTATATATTGCACTCAATTTTGGAACACAACAGTTTAATTTTTTTTTCTTTTATTTCTTTTGACATAGCTTGTAATACAGTTATTTTACGTAGACCAAGTCTTCATTAAATTATATTTAATTCTATTATTTGTTATCAATTCAGAATATTGTTTATTGGTATTATTTGTATATATGAAGTATTGCATTTGGTCATACAGATAGGTTATGTGGATTTTTTTTTTTACCGGAAGTTGACATGTCTGTTTATATCAACACAAATGGCAAAATTATGATTCACTTTTTCAAAAGGGATTTCAAACAAGATGATCCTTTAGTTATATTTACTGTCTGATTTAGTTGCAGATGGCAGTGGTATCATCAATTTAAATTATTCTTATTTATTGAAATTTTCTAATTAAATGTAAGCGCTTATGTAAGTTTAACTTGTTGAATTTAAACAAATTTCTGGCCTTAAGATAAACTATGATGTTATTACTTATTGCCATAAATCTAGGTAACAATGAAGCAAGTTTTCATGCATAAATAATAGGTTGTAATTTAATTGTAAACAATCTGAATTGTCTATAAAATGTCTCAGGGTGTCGCCTGCCTCTTCATTATAAACAAAAACTTGGTTACAGTGGTCATTCATAAAGTTGAAAAATAGTTGAAAAGGAGGAATAAAATGTTTTTATTTTTAGGTAAAAATTGTGTTGCTTGATGGTGGGTTAACTGCTACAACTTATTCAAATTTCAATTGGGCTTAAAATGGACAATAGACTTTGGTCTAGTAACAAATGCAATACTTGCCATGTAAGAGGTCACAGATTTGAAACCTAAATGAGAGAAAATCTCTTGTGAATATTAAATAGTTGGGTGGTTTGACATCCAATTTTTACTCAAAAAAAAAAAATGCTTAAAATGTCAGAGTTAGGAGAGGTTTTTAGGGCAAGGTACTTCAGCAAAGGAAAAAAATAACCCTTCAAAATTCAAACGCTTAAAATTAGAGTTTAATTCACCGATAATTGACACTTAAATGACATTATTTGATTTTCACTCTTTAATTTGATTTCTGAAAAGATGAGGGGCTAAAGCTAATCTGATGGGGGCAATTAGAAACTTCTGAAAACTGTAGGCCCCAATTGACAATAATGAGTTCCATAAAATTTGACATTTAAAATGGTTAGAATTTAAAATTTTATGGACCCGCTAAAACATGGCATGTGGCCTATTAATAGCATATCTGAAATTTTGTGGCCTTGAGGGGCTAAAGTTAAAGTCGTTGGGGATTTGATCGTAACATTAATAATTAGAGGGACTGAAGTGTAATATACGATGAACATAATTTCAATTGTTCAGAATTCTATATTTCTATTGCTCATTCTATGTTCCTTTTGTTTTCTTTATAAACATATGAACTAATTTAATGAAGTTATCGATACGTCGTTATCAAATAAAAATAGAATATTATATCAGATATTTTCAACTGGGAAAATTGACAAGGAGCCAACACGTCTCCAATAATCCTTGAACATTACTACTGCACAATGTGTGCTACAAGTTGTAGGGTACATGTTATCGTCGATAAATAATTGTTAAGTGCACCTTACTCATTTGTCATTTTTTCATGCCAGTAAAGCAATAATGTAGATTACAACAGGAACGATTGATTACATGTTGCGTTTTTCTTAATCATGAAACATATATACATTGATAGCTTGCACATAATCATCTGTTTTAAACCTCTCGAGATTCTAATTTCTCCAAAATATGGGCTGATCAGGGGTGGATCCAGGATTTTCGTTAGGAGGGCAAAAAAATATCGAATCGGGTTTAAATCTATTAACCAATTGGATACTCGATAAAAAATAATATTTTAACTTATACTTTCCAATGCTTTGACTTGTAATTTCTGATGCTCTAACTTATAATTCTAATTACCAATCAAAATTCAACAAATTTATTTCAATTTTAACTCTAAATTTAACCCGAATTACAAATCAAACGTCCAGAGAGAGGCAAAAAAATTCCAGGGGGTTAGCTGCCCTCCTGGAACCATCTGGGTCCGCCCCTGGGGCTGATTACAAAATCGAACTAATTGCTTTCTCCATGTTTTATTTTATTTTATTGTAGTGCATTGGATATCGCTAATTAGTCAAAAAATAATATAATAAAAAAATAATGCCCATTTTTAAAATTAAATCCACAATATTAATGTATTTAATTGTGATTAGCAGTCCTTAATGGTGATATTTCAATCTAAATTATAGCGAGATATAGCAATTTATTATAAATTAATACTAATTATGGTGGCATCTCACTCATTAATTAATACCAAAATAACTAAATAAGTAAGATACAATCACACAAAATATAGTAAAAGAATAGAGGGAGGTTAATTATAATGAGAAAGAAGAAAATGGTTTTAGATGTTATGAGGTATTTAAAAAGGCTATAATGAAAAGATAACGGATTTAAAAGGTAGAAAAGGTATAATGGACTATTTACAACATCGACAATATATATATTGCATTTTTTGGAAATTAAAATTTTGATCAGTCCCTGGTCACAAGCAGACTTCACAGGTTATGTGTTATAAAAGCTAGATGCGAGTGATGATCTGCCAGTACAATTGACGGGTCCATTAAATAATCACCTAATAGCCTGATAATTGTAACTGATGTTAACAGAAATTGAAGGGATCTTTTTGTAATATGATACACTAAAAACACTCATTAATTGGTGGTATTGTTGCTTGCGGGAATAAGTCATGCAATTTAAGGTATATGAGTAGAGTTCCAATACCGATAGATGTTCAATCTATATTAAAATGTGTTTGGAGACCAAATTTTACATTTTTTGGAACTTTTTTACTATTTATTAAGCTGGTTTGAAAACCGCTATTTTTCAATGCTGTAGAAATTTAATAAAAACAATGATTTTCAAACCAGCTTAATAAATAGTAAAATAAGTTCCAAAAAATGTAAAATTTGGTCTCCAAGCACATTTTAATATAGATTGAACATCTAACGATTTGGATTTGTTATATATATATATATATATATATATTCAAATTTAATTTTCTCACAGGAGTTGAGTTGATAATTTTTTACTCTTTATCTCATGCTGGATAAAAGAAATGGAATTTTGTTAATTGTTGGAATAATTATAGCTTGAACGAATTATAATTGCAGTCCAATATGTGCAACAAAACACAACAATAATGTTCAAGGGAGGATCACTTGACAATTCTTTATTTAGACAAAAAAAAAAAAATTTAGAACCGTGTCAGAAGCTGCACGGTTTAATATATTTAAACAATTCTGATAACATCAATTACTATCTTACTTACATATCATCTCTATAAAAAATAGATTTGATATACATCAAGTGATTTAAAATTTTAACAGTTTCAAATTATCGATTATTATGTTTGCCAAAGAAACATGATGGTATGGGAATGAGAGTGTTGGATTTGAAACTGATGAACATATCTCTGTTAGCCAATTTCATATAGAAATTTGAGGACTCTTGCTGTCAGGAATTATGAAAACAAGCAATACTGTTCAATTATTATTCCAATTCTTTGGCTAAATTATCTTCATTTTGGACTGCTATTTCTACTTACCAATCCTTGTGTGATAGGTGTACTGCATATAAACCTGGCCACCACAGTAGAATTCAATTTTAGAATGACGTGTGGATAGCAGACTGCCCATTGGTTATTAGTCACCCTTTCATATTTCCTATCTGTAGGAACTCTAACATCTCCTTACAGGAAGTCATTGCCTCAAAGGGTTTGGGCATAGACTTCACTAGATCACTTGCTGTGGTCAACTGGTCATGAAATATGAATGGGTTGACATTCTGGCCATTATTCACTCCTTCCACTCAGACTTAGAACAAGATCACTTGCATTGGAATTTGGAACATAATGGACATTTCTCTGTCAAATCACTCTACCAATTTATAAGTTTTAGAGGAGTCCAGGAACTCAATACAATGCACCTCTTTGGCACTTGAAAATTCCACCTAAAATTAGAGTGTTTATGTGGCTGTTAGCTAAAAATAAAATCTTGACCAAATCAAATCTTGCTAATAGAGGATGGACTGGCAGCTTACAATGTCATTTTTGTAATTTGACTGAAATTGTTGATCACTTATTTGTGTACAATGTCATAAGGCTAGACAGGCTTTATTCTGGCTGGGTAATTGTCAACATTTTATTGCTGACTGGCAAGGGGTAGATGATATTCTGCATTTTGGTTATGGGTTACCATCAAAACTGAGGACCAGTTTCCTTATTACGTTTAGTGTTTTTGCTTGGACCATGTGAAATATGCAAAATGATATATGCTTTAATCACTCAAACCATCAATATGTCAAAAAGATTGTACCCAATATAGCTAACTTGGTTTTGTTTTGGACATGTACTGTTACTAAAGAAGAAGAGTAACTCAGACAGACATGGCTTCCACAACAGACTGACCAGATTCCGTTACAGGAATGAAATCCAAGCATAGATGGCCAAGTTGTGCACTCTACTGATTAAGAATGATATGCTACCATAATGTCTTTATTTGTGTGCTTATTACCACTGCTTTTGGAACATTGGCCTTGCACGGCTATTACCTATTTTGTAGTTTAGGATACTATGGACTAACTACTTTTCTGTTGGTACTATCCGATCCAGATGTTTTATCTGTGATCAAACTCTTACCTTTTGTATTTTAATGATTTATATATGAAACGGGCCTTTGAGTCTTATTTAAAAATATATATATATATCGATTATTGATGCATCATCAAACAATACTAAAATCGTATATGTAATTTTATTGTTAAGTGGTCTCAATGTCCAATAACATACTTGTAATTTACTTCACATTATTTAATGTTTTTTTTTGTTAACTAGATTGTTAAACTAACCATTGTGATTGATCACAAGCTCATTACGTTTTTGACTAGTCAAATGATATACCTTAATTGTGGTTCTAACAAATTCATTTTTATTAATAAAACAGATGGTCGCTTATATATATGCACTTATTTCTAAAAGAACAGAGCATAATTGGCTTCACATCTAATTATCTAAATGTGAAAATAAGAGCATAATTTAATAGTGTTTCCACTCGAATCCCCTAAGTTAATTTTCGAAATAAATTAACTTTAATCACGAATTTCCATGTGAAATAATTAATAAATTTTCTGTTGTATATGTCACTACATTTTCCTTGCCAGCGAACCGTGACAAAATTAACAAATTCTGTTATTTGCTCTGTTTTCTCTGTTCAACTACAACTTAGCACTAGGAATGAAAAAAACTGACAAAAAATGTCATAGCTAAGGAATACAGCTAATAATATAGTTATGGACACTGCTAATAAGTGAATACTTTACTCTTCCGTGGCATTTTTTTAAATGTATAGGTGAACACTGCTAATAATATAGTTAGGGACAAATGTTTACTTAGCGGATAATAATTATTCCATAAAGATGAGCATTTTTATACATGCTTTTTGAAATATGGACATGTTAATTTTGACATAAATTTTGGAGTAAGACTTAGGTGCTATGAATAGTATAAGACTTTTTGTGTTATTTTCTCAAAAACTTATCATATAAATTTTAAATTTCGATCTAAGTAACATAGTAAATTGGTTATATGATGAAATTGTAGAATACTAGTTTTTATTCTTTTTGAAAAAACATTTACTATGTTTTATGATTTATGAATGATGAAAAAAATGGCTTAAAAATAAAAGAAAATTACCAATATTTTAGGCTATTTTTTGCCATCTTTCATAAACCATAAAATATAGTAAAAAATTCCAAAAATAGTAAAAATTGGTATTCTACAAGTCCATTATGTAACCAATTTATTGATCTACTTAGATCGAAGTTTGAAGTTTATACAATAGATTTTTAAGACAATAGCACGGAAGACCTTATGCTATCTATAACACCTAAAGTCTTACTCTAAATTTTGTTAGATGTTTATTGATGAAATCAAATATGAATGTTTTTTTTTTCTTTCAAAAAAGTGTTGTTCATCATTTTCTATCATGATCAATACTAGATCTACGATTCTCGTTTTATATAAGTTAATTAAGAAAATCTTGAATCATTTGATACATGCATGTTTGAAAGGGCAAAAACATTATTTTCAGAAAATAAGGAGTAGAAAAAACGGTGGTAACTAATACATAGTTATTTTCTTATTTTTTTTTTTTTAAAAGAAAGAGAAAAAAGTTCATGTCAAAACAATAGATATAAAATAAAAAGTACATCATTATTCCTTAACTAATGCCGTAGATACCAATTAAGCTAAACAAAAAGGATTGTCGTGGACTCAATTATGTCAAGAAGCTTCCTAATAGAAAAAAAGTAATATGTGTTAATTAGGAGGAAGATTGATCTCTTTTTATAATTACTTCGGCTGGTGGTGTTCAATCATGTGCGATATGTAAGGGTCCCTCCTCAAGTGATCTTCCTTGAAACCAAACAATGTATATTCCATTTGTATAACATGGCTTCCAAAGCTATGTGAGGGTCCGCCAATTCCTCTTTAATCCAACTATTTATATAAGGATTATAAAATAAGTCATATAAGCTCGTAAATTTGAGAACCAACTTTGATTTAGTGGTAAAAAAACAATGCACTCTCTCTATATATAGGAGGTCGTAATTAAGTTTGGAACTTGTTTGGAAATTTATGTGACTTGACCCCAATATCACTAATTCAAAAAAAAAAAATTGATAGATTTAGAAAGTGCTCTAGAATCACGTGCGTAGAGGAAAATGACGGAAAAAAGGGAGGAGGTGCGAGCGACAATTTACTCTTACATTTCGATTTCGCGATGAACAAATTTGTCAAAAATATATATGAAACTCACATCTGCTCTCTCTCAAAATTTTCAATTCTGAAGAAGGTCACTCGTGTCGGTTAGCTACGATCACGGTGCTACTTCCCTCATTTCTCTTTTCTTTCGTTTAAAGAAGACGCTTTGGAGCAAGCGTGAAGCTCTGAAATGTTTATTTACAATAAAAATTTACGGGCGCAGAATTTAACTTAGCTAATAGTTTTTTTTTTCTTTTAAACTTGATAGTGGCAAGAGATTTATGATCACTCAAAAAAAAAAATGTGCTATGTTGCGAAATTGGTTATTGAATAGATAAAACATGTTATACATAGGGGTGAATCTATTCTTTGTTCAGGATAGCTAAGCCACCTCCATAATTTTAAATATTTTAATTATATATATTAAAATTTAATTGTATTTTTTTTTAATTTTATATAGTTCAACTCTCTCCATACGATGTTAGATGTGTGCTTGTAGCCTATATGTTGGAACTTTATTTTGTGATTATGAAATCTTGAATTTAAATTTCACTAACTACAAATTATAAATTCTAAGTTTTAACCCCATCTAAAATCTCGGGCAAAAACCCTCCTGACCTAAAAAAAAAAAATGTGTGTTCCGATCATATGAGTTCTTAAGTTGAAAAAACTTCAACTTAATCGATCATTGTATATATACAATAATTCCCTACCTAAAGGCAATTAGAGGCTTGGCATTATTTCCAATATGTAACAAAATAACAAGCATATCCGTACCATAACGGGCCCATTATCGGGCTTGTATATCTACTGAAGGAAAACAGAGAAACGGTGTTGGGTTAAGAAAAAGAGGCGTCGTTTACTTTGATTAAGAAATTGATTAATTAAAGATACGGATTTGGCCTTTGTGCGTGTACGTTCATGTCTTTTGGTGTTATTTATTTGTCTTAGAGAGTTTAAGAGGAATGGGGGCATGATGGGTGGAGGTATCTCAACACATGCTCTCCTCTAGCAAAGGCGCCAATTATTCCAAATGCGCTAATGATCCCGAATCTAATCATGAGAGCTCTTTAATTTGAGGTAATTGTGTTAAAGCTCCCCCGTTTGCACCTCTTGTTGATGTGTGATGACCTCATCAACATTTAATTGATTCTTTTTTATTTTGAAATAAAAATTATAATTAATATTGATATCTATTTCTTTTCAAATAACTTGTAAACATATATTAATTTCTTCATAGATGAGCGAAAATTTATCATCATATATGCTACGCTTAAGGTGAAATTAAGACAACAATTACTTAATTATTTTATTTAAAACTACTTAGATTATGACTTAACTGTGTTAAGACTTCGGTACTATCTATGTCAAATATTCATGAAGACATAATAGTACAAATCTAAATGTTATGTATCCATAAACATTAAACTCAGGAAAAAAATTGGTACTCTTATAGCAATTTGGTGCTATAATATAAAATTATGTCTTTTCTAAATATAGAAACCAAAGTTTCAACACTTAATATTTGTATTAATTTAATGAGCTTGTCTCACTCTATATATATACTTCTCATGGGCGATTATTTATAATACGCAGGCCAAGCCTATCTTCTTCACAGAAGATGTTTAATTAAATTTATTAGACAGATAAATCTTCTCTTATCCAAATGATGAGATTAAGATTCAAGATTATGTTAATTAATTCAAGCTCACGCTATATATATATATACATACCGACCATATGGTCAAATATGGATCAACTTAGCATTGCTTTAATTAATCTTTATGAAGGTCTCAGTAGTCGTTCCCATTTATAATTACAATGAGATTCTTCTTCTCTCTGTTCTCTCTACTTTTGGAGTAATCTGACCCGGACTAAACTCCCCTTTAAATGAAAATTTATCTCTAGTCATGATTTGTTTGATTCGCGGCTGCACGTTGATATTGGCTTTAGCAAGGTCGGTTGTAGCGCCATTTTGTTGCATGCATGAGAGGTTAAAGAGAAAAAAGCTTATTGAGACAATGTGATCAACATGAATCAATGATCTCTCACAGCAAAAGAATTTTGGTGGTAGGGCCTTCACAATTTTCAAAACAACACATGATTAATCGTAGCAGTTTTCTTGTTTTCTTTTATGGATAAGGATAACGTGTTATGACCTTGTGATATAGTCGGAATGCTCAATCATCTCCATGATTTTAGAATTTTCAAACATGTATATTGAAATTTAATTGAATTTTTATTTGTTTTTAGTTTTTATGTACTTAAGCTCCTTACATAAATTATCATATATAAGTTTGTAGACTAATGATTAGAGTTCTAATTTATTATTGTGAAAACTTAATTTTAAGTCCCGGCCATGCATTATGCATTTTAAATTTTAAATCTCTATTTAAATTTTATAGTTGTTCCTGTTTGGAATTGTGTATATATTTGAAAACTCTTTTTAGTGAGGCATATATGAGGATAACTACGAAGATGTATAATTAAAGCATTGGTCCAATTTTTTCGGTCCTGCTTTTTCCAGATTTTATATGGTACGGAATACCAGTAAAAGTGTTAGCACATTATAAATTTTTGGTTAGGATTTTACTAAAGAATAAAGACAGAACATGTATATTTTCTAATGTTTTTGTCACTTCATCTATCTTTTATTTTCTAACCAAAAAATAACCGAGTTATCATTGAAGAAATTACCTTTTTCTTGCTTTTTTTTCCCACTTTAATCTAACCGGTAAGCGGGTCACTTACCAGCGGCCCACAAGGTAACAAGTGATCCAAAATTTGAAAATAGGGAGCTAGGCAAAGGGCAATGTACATAGATTCTTCTACACGCTTTGTCCATTTCAATAGAAGTTAGTATCTGTTCTTCAATTCCTGTTTATAACTATTAGCTCCAAAAATTGATACATTGCACAATGTCTGACCCCTGCAATGCATTAAATTATCAAGAACAGGTGACCGTGACATGGTATATATATATCTGTATTTTTTTTTGAAGGTTGACATGGTATATATTTTATCTTGGGAACTTTATTTATATGATATATGTACATGAGACATGTATAAGAATAAAATTAATCAACTAATGGCTTTACCTCTTACAACTTATTTTATTTAATTTTATTCAGTTAGCTTTTCAGGCTGCAATTATTTGTTTTCACTAAATTAATTGGAGCTGTATCACACCACATGCACTTTTTCATATCTCAGAATATATATTTTTTTTTTTCAGTTCGGATTGTCTGATATATAAATTGAAAGCACCAAATCAATTTGCTGACGTCATAAAAAAGTGTTCCTCGATAACACGGGACTGTTCGGCAACAAGGGATTAAGAGTGAAGGATTAAGAGCTTAAAAACGCTAAAAAAATGATGTTCTGTTGTCTTTAATCCGTGGGTGAAAACTAAAGAATCTAAAGGAATGGGTAGAGGTGCCTTAAAATCCGGACAAAAGGAGGCTAAAGAATGTGATATTAATCCGTGCTAAGAAACTAGTATTCGACAGAATTAAGCAGTTAAGAAAGCTAAAAAAAAACAAATTAAGTCTTAAGAAAGCTTAATCCTTGCCGACCAGCCCCAGCAGATCAATCCGACGGAAATTTTTTATCTATATAAATTATTAAATACAGATGTACGGAAACAGAAAGAGTACCTCATTTGCAACAAATATAGAAAGATCTGACTCAATGAGTCCGATCCAAAATTTATGAATCGGTCTCAATGGTTCAGATCCATCAATATATATATATATAGAGAGAGAGAGAGAGAGAGAGAGATGAGATATTGTGCTTTGCAAATTAAAACGAACGTTTTATTTCGAGCTCTTTTTCGGATTTTCAAAGTCCAAACAGTCGATCCGAACCGTTCAAGTTGATCTACATATTGAAATGTGCTTGGATACCAAATTTTATATTTTTTGGAATTTTTTTACTATTTATTAAGGCACTTTGAAAATTGCTGATCACATGGTCCAGAATTTTGTTGCACTGTTTTTACTGTTCACCCGGATCAGCAATTTTCAAAGTGCCTTAATAAATAGTAAAAAAATTCCAAAAAATATAAAATTTGGTATCCAAGCACATTTCAATATGTAGATCAACTTGAACGGTTCGGATCGACTGTTTGGACTTTGAAAATCCGAAAAAGAGCTCGAAATAAAACGTTCGTTTTAATTTGCAAAGCACAATATCTCATCTCTCTCTCTCTCTCTATATATATATATATATATATATATATATATATTGATGGATCTGAACCATTGAGACCGATCCATAAATTTGAATTTGGATCGGACTCATTGATTCAGATCTTTCTATATTTGTTGCAAATGAGGTACTCTTTCTGTTTCCATATATCTGTATTTAATAATTTCTATAGATAAAAAATTTCCCAATCCGACGCATTGTTTTAAATTGGACAAGCTAGCGACCGGTGTTTTTCGTATCCTATGTTATATTCGAAAACAATAGAGATAAGCATAGATTTAATCGAAAAAGCACAAGTTCAATCAACACTAAATGACGTACTCCGAATTCCAAGGATATATATTATATTGGGGGCTTAGAACAGTGTAATGCTTGGATCGTAGAGAATACTACAGAGCAAGTGTACAGCGAAGAAGCAATTTGTAGTCGTACAGTACAGCAAGACCTGACCAGAGCCCAGTACTGGGTACGTGGTTGGGCATTTTAGAGCTGCTTTTAATAATTTAACAGTAAAGTGAGTTTGAAACTTTGAATCCTCTGCACAGTAAATGAGAATTTTTTTATTTAAAAAAATATTATGAAATAATAGAGAGAAAGAGAAATAGTACTTTAATATTTCCATGTATAGATGGATCTTAAAATAATTTCTCCCTATTCAAAAAGGCATTCTTTCTAGTTTTCCGGTTGTCTTGGATCTTTTGTGACATTAAACAATTGTACAACATGTTGTATAGTGACATTACAGAAAGAATGAGAAGTAGAACCCACTTATTATAGGCCACAGAGAATTTTAAATAACCGGAAAACAAAAGAAATGTGTTGTGAGAATTTTTTCAGGTCCAAAGTTTGGAGCGAAAAAGTTTCTTCGGTCCATCTATGTAAGAAACTCAAAGAGTTTCCTCTATTATTTAGTAATATTTTCTATTAATAAAAAATTCACGCACAATATAAGTGTGTAGAAACAAAATAATGCTTATTCTCATGCTCGGCGTTGTTTGATTTCTAAAGAATATTTTTATTTTTTAGTTAAGAGTAAAATGAGTATTTTAAAAATTAGAAAACAAGTTTTAATTGAAAAGTCAATCAATTTCGTAATTTTATGAATATTTTAAATGTAGAAACGTAAATATAATATTATAGATTTTAGATGGGGAATATGTAATTTCGAGGTTTTTGAGGGGTATGCATGAAATTGCCCCTAGCATTATCAAGGTCCTATTTTGAGATAAAAACTGAAACATGGGATTTCAGGATTTCATCAACAACAAAAAAAGTAAAAAAAGGACAGAAACATGTTTGTCAAAAGAGAAGGGACGGAAGAAAAGGAAGACATCTGTTACAAATAAAAATATATTTGGGTGCCACCGATATATCGGGTTACAAATAGAATTGTAGGGTACTTAAATACCAATGGCTATTCATAAACTGTGGCACACTTGTTGTTGGAAAAGAAAAAAAAAAAAAACACAATTGTCATCAATGGACAATTAAGATTCGTATTAATTTTTGGCTTCCCTTGTTGTCGCTTTCTTTTCTTCTCTCACATTCTTCGCAGCACAGAAAAGCAAAAACGAAAGGGTTAGGCCTCTTTTCAAATATGTCAGTGGCACTCTTCATCAGATGAGATGGAACTCAACCGAACCTCCTCTTTGGTTCTTTTGATCGCTTTTGATGTGTAAAACATGTTTTCATCTCCAAAAATAGCAAATGTTAGGCACACAAAAAGTTGGAGCTGGTGAGATAATTACAGAGTACACACCAACTTCTCTGCAGGAAATATATTTATATTACTCAATATCAAATTTTGTTAATAATGGGCATAAACTGAGATCATATGTGGGGCCGTTTGGCAACGCAAAGATTAAATCTCCTCTAAGTTTATTTTCACCTCTTTTAGTTTTCTTAGTCACTTAATTCTCCCGAACACCAGCTCCTTAGTGAGAATTAAGATCCCCTCATTTAGGCTCATTTTGTCCGAATCTTATTTCTCTGCTCGAGTTTTAAGGTACTTCTATTCCAGGATTATGCCTCCTTAGCTTTTACTGCCGGATTAAGACAACCAGACATGAAGTCTTTAGCGCAGATTAAAGATTTAATCCTACTTGTGTTGCCGAACGGCCCATTTAGCTTTTATTGGAAATGATCGGTCCACTTTCTGACGGAAACTTTCTAATTATACTGAACATATAAATTATTTATAATAGTAAAAAGAAAATTTAATTTCAGTTTTATGTTTATTAATTGAGTTTGTGAGTTTAACTTACTAATTTGATTCAGTAATCATGATCTATTTGAGGAAACAATTATATACTTTCCAAATTTCTAATTTTATGAATTCATTAATGCATAGAACAAGTAGTTAAAAAGCAAATCAATTCGTGTATTCCATTTTTCATTATGTCTTACAACTTGATCTTAAAAAAAACGAGATTAAAAAATGAAAAAGTCTGAAATAAAAATGCTTGGCTTCTCAACAAGATCTATATTTGAAGTTTCACATTTATTAAAAGAAAGAGAACACCATAGAAAAAGAAAAACTGAATATGTGTCTGAAATCGTCACAACCAAGTCTTTCAAATTTTTTTTTTTCTGAAATCCCATGTTTCTTTGAACAATTATCATTAACTTGTGTAGGAACGGATCTTAGTGTACATCGAAGAGTGCTAAGTCATTCCTATGATTCTACTTTTTTTAATTATGTATATTAAAATTTAATTGAATTTTCTTCTTCTTTTAAGTTTTTATATAGTTTAGCTTCCTTATACAAAATCAAATGTTTGCATCTAGTCTAATGGTTAAAGTTATTAATTGTAATTGTAAAAGAACTTGACATCTTATATTTTTTAGTAGAACTAGGGTGTTCCTAAGCTCACCAAGTCTCTCGTGAGCTCAACTCTAAAACCTATCGAATTGACTTCAAACGATATTTTCAAACCGTTAGATGTTCAATCTATATTAAAATATGCTTGGAGACCAAATTTTACATTTTTTGGAATTTTTGTACTATTTATTAAGCCGGTTTGAAAACCGTTGTTTTTATTAAAATTCTGCACCATTGGAAAACAACAGTTTTCAAACCGGCTTAATAAATAGTAAAAAAATTCCAAAAAATGTAAAATTTGGTCTCCAAGCACATTTTAATATAGATTGAACATCTAACGGTTTAAAATGGTCGTTTGAAGTCAATTCAATAGGTTTTAGAGTTGAGCTCACGAGAGGCCTTGGTGAGCTTAGGAACACCCTAGTTCTACTCTATATTTTTTACATTTTATGTTCTATCTAAATTTTCTAGTTTCTAGCCTTATTCTTGCTGTATTTTTGGGTCTCATTTTCAGTAATAATTTTCTTGTTCTTCATGATTTAGTCATATAAAGATAACACCTTATTCCTTTTAGTACAAAAATCAATAATATAATTTGATTTAAGTTTCCATGAACTTAAACTCATGACGGAGTTTTGGAGTTTTGAACTTCATCACCTCATGGAATCAATTTCAAACAATAAATTGGAACTGCATATTCTAATTTACATCATGAGCCAAGTGTTTTATTTCTAATATATATATATATATAGTCCAGCTAATGTTATAACGTTATAATTGTTGGCTGTATGCAATCTTCTAATGCTTTGTTTGACTAGATTTGCAAAACCTACATTAATTGAATTTAACCCTTTACATGATTAATTAAGTGAGTTTGCAGGTTCAAAGTTTTAATAACAAGATCTATTATGAAGAACCAAAGATAGGTTCAAAACTTTAATTACAAGATTTATAATGAAGAACCGAGATTCATAAAGTGCTGAATTACAAGATTTTTTTGATGAACCTAAGAAGTCAACAAGACTTTACGAAGCTATAGATTTGTGTAATAATCAAGTAGTTAAGTAAAGTATACTTGAGGTTTGTTGATTTCTGGAGCATCCGCTTTGAACGAAACATATCATATGGAACGAATTTAAATGACAAGTCAGAAAGTTCCAGTTTGATTTCGTCCAAGACAGATGACATCTGTATGGAAAGCTTATCAAGTTTTGTGGGACAAATTATACTTACCGTCCTGAATGGGCATAAACGTTCAGACCGGTTAATATCAATTTGAATTATTTTGCGGAAACTCTAAACTTCAATATCCATACAGTCCATCATAACGGGTTTCTTCCCGCTAGGGTGGATCTAGCAAATATGAATTCCCCACTATATAAAGAGTTATCTCACTTCAAATTTGCTAAGCTAGCTGCCTCCCATATTTGAAAACGCATTTATTGTGCAACCCTTGAAAGCTTCCATTGTTAAGTGAACTTAAACTGTAATATCTTCTCAACACTCTCAAATCCACTCGACTTATCTTTTAAGAGATATAGTTTATTGTCTAGGATTTAGTTCAAGAGCCTTTATATTCCAACTAGTGCATCATGCTTGTAGGGCACGAAGGGATACACTAGCCAGAGCGTTTCCGCTCACATATATCTATAGTTGTGTGACGATCCCGAGGGACTCTCCAACTCGAGCTTCTAGACTCACCTTGTACACGAATTAGGCCGTGACTTCCCACCACTGTTGGGCTCACGTGTCACGAGTTGTATCATTTCTTTTTGGTTAATAGGAAAGGGGTGCCGACGAGGTTGCTCTAGACGTAGGCATTTTACGCTGAACTCTGATATCATCTTACGTGTCAACTGTCTCTAAACTCTACTCTATTTACTTTACTTGCACATGCCTGTTTGACATGTTAGTTTAGAGGATTAACCGAAAAACGTCTAAGAGTCTTTAAGACTCCCTTTAAACCCCCTCTAAGTGCCGTTAGGGACTACAAAGTGGTATCAGAGCAAGTTAAACTTGAATTATGACTCACTTAATTTGTGTATTTTAAAGATCCAAAATGGCACTAATCACTTGTACCGAATCCCCAATATTTGGTCAAACCTCAAATAACTTTAGCCAGTGGAAAGGGCTCATGGTTGAATATTTTAATAATTTAGAGGTTTGGAATATTATTGAAATTGGGTATGTACCAAAATTTGATGATAAGAATGAATTGACCCCCAAATCAAAAATTGAAAAGAAGGACTACATCGCAAAATATGAAATAATTACTTCACTTGAGGAGTGGGTTTTACTTTATTAGATGATTCATTAAATGCTCGTGAAATGTAGAATATACTAACAAGTAAATTTGAAGGAAATGAACAAATTGAACAAATCAGTGAGCTGATCAACAATCAAGAGCCAAGTCTTTCCTTCATGGCATTGCTGGATGAAAACTCAAAGGATCTAGGATCAGAAGAAACTAAGACACCCTGCTCGCACGAAAATCAACAAAAGAAAAGTGACATGGATGAGCAAAGAAGAAAAAAGCTTCGATAATTAAAAACTAGCTCTTCTAACCAAGTACCCCTAGTAACAAAGATTAATTTTGAAAAGGAATTTGATGAAATCAAGTTAAGGGGGTTATTAGAGAATGTTACTAGGGAAATATCTAGGTAAGATAGTTTAATCGAGTCGTTAAGGTTGAGAGCGACTAAATTACAGAATGATACCGATAACTTAATGAAATTGGATAGAACAAACCGGATTCTAGAAAATGAAATTAGTAACTGCGAATCTGAAATTGGAAAATTGAGAATTTTAAAAACAGAAAATTGGGAGTCTCATTTAGGAGAAATCGAGTTGTTAAAAGTAAAACTACAAAATGTAACTAATGAAAATAGAGCTTTAAATCAATGAATGAATTCAACGAAAATGATCTGGACAAAGTAAATAAATCTAATGATGATTTTAAAACAAAATGTATCCAGTCATATAAACAAAAAATTTCACACCTCATGGGGATTCAAGAATTCTTGGAATTAAAACTGGAGCTGTAATCAAAAGCAAGACTCATAAAATTCAGCAGAAGCATAGGAAACCCCAGAATTGTGTAATTGGACATCAATATAATAGTGATAAAAGTAAATATACCCAATACAGAGTCAATAATCATAAAAATCCTTCTTGGGTTTGTTATAATATCTACACAAGAGGTTCAAACGGACAGAATTATAAAGTACAAAATAATATCGATGATAACTCACAACAGAGAATCTTTATCTCCTATGATCATATTTGTGTTAAACATCATACAAAGGGAGATATTTCAAATAAGGTCACAAACATATCTACGAACAATTCGTACAATCATATCAAATTCATTGATATTAGACATCGGGATACATCACATCGACATCATAAAAGACCTACACTCAAATTATGCAACTACTATTGCCAAGTCAGTTATATGTTATTGAACTGCCAATCCAAATAAATGTTATAATGATAAGTAACACTTTGTACGTCAAATAATCAATTTTTGGTTTGAATTTGGCTCAAGGTCCATAATTAATCACTAATTATTGTTAATTTTTACTATTATCACGAGGATGACAGAGAATCAACCATAAAGACTATGATACTTCAATGCTCAAGTTAATAAAAAAAAGAGGGGAAAAAAAAACTATGATACCCTACTCCAAGTACCATATAGATTGATAAATGATTATTTGCTAAAATGAGTAAATAAAACAATGATCAACTGGTCAAGGCACACTCTACACTGGGCAAAGTTTTGACCGTGTCATCTTTTACCCACCAAGCCTGGAAAAAGGCCAGGGGACCGTAAAAGCGTATCCATTTTTTGTTTCCTTGCGCTTTATTATCAATCTTTTATTTTGCCTTTTGATCTTAGCTTTCGGTCATTTAACCCCACCCCTCCTGTCATGTGACCGCCACCAATCAGGTCACTGAATTTTTTTTATTTAATTAATTTTCTAGGAATTTGTCAGCAGAATTTAAAAAACTGAATGCAAATATTGTTTGTGTGCCATTTAAATGAACGACGCGCGAATGGTGGATTTGTGATGTCCAGATCAACAATATGAAAAATAATTTTTGTATGCCAATAAGTAAATTTAAAATTCGATTTTATCATTTAATCACCCTTAATTATTTAAATAGTGGAGAAAAAAATTCAATTAATCAGAGAGAGAGAGTTGTAGATAGGCGTGAAAACAGAGCGGATACGGAGCAGATAGTGGTAAAACTATATCCATAACATTTTTAATTTTCTGAATACGGATCGGATCGGATATTAATTAAAATAATATATAAAATTACTGAAGTTCATAATATTTATCTAATTATAATGGTGAATAACATAATTTTTTAATTATATATATTAAAATATATGATATATATCTACTCTTCGGATACGGATAATTGAAACGTAAAACTATATCAGTATCCATATCCATACGGATATTCGGATATCAGATATCTACATCTAATTTTTCGAATACGGATCAGATATTATTCATACCATTTTGACCCCTAGTTGTAGATGTTTAAAGTACAAATATTTTTGTTATTTAAGAAATTCTTGACCAAATAACAATATTACTTTGTGAATTAGTAATTTGATTAACAAATTTGTTGTCTTCAAATTTGAGATTTGTGAACTTTTTGTTAGATTATAATAGAATATGTTATCAAATGTAAATGCAAAATGTATTTTGGATGTAGTACAACGTACTCTTTTGTGTGTGTTTATTTGAAATTGTCATATTATAGGTAAGCCAAAGCACAAAATAGTTATAGATTATTAAGTTACTAAGATTATTACAATATTACAGTGCATTATAAATATTTTCATTTTTTTCAGATTTAAGTTCGAATTTCGGCTTAGGTTCATGAGGTGGGAGAAAAAAATCTTTACATGAAGAAAAGTGCTTGTGCGTCAATAAGTTATACTAATATTGTTTGTGTACATAAGCAGAGTTATGTATATTGAATAGAGGTCAATTAATCTCATTGTTTTTCAATTTTTTTATATTTATACATAATTTAGAGTAAAATATTATGAGTAATGTAAAATTGACCTTCATTCATAATATGAAAATTTTAAATAATTAGCCATTTTAATGATTAATCATAACTTGAAATTCTAACTCTGCCTCTATTTGTATTTCATCGATTTAGACAGCGGCACGTAAAAAATATATATATGTTTCTTTAGATAAGCACGGAAATAAAATTGTAGGTCAAATTTTGAAAATGTTGTCGACTGACATCAGCTACACACAAACACAATTTGTGTTTCTTCTTAAACCCAAACTTTTTTCGTACCATCTTTTCAAAAACAATAAACATAATTGATATGGTTTTCGTAAAATATTATTTTCATCAAGGGAGCATATTTAATCTGTGTATCTGGTTATTTCCTCCTAAAAAGCAACGCAGATCTAATTTATGTCTCTTCCATAGGTGTGGCTAGAGTGGGAAAAATGGCATGGCGGAACCGGTAACGTCACGGAACGGCACGTGTCAGTTACGTGCTGTGACTCGCGTGTTTCGTGCCGTGACCATTCGCGTGCTGTGTTCATCTTTTGAAACTTTGGCACGCACGACACGACACATAGTCACGCGAGTCACGTGTAATTAGGACCATTAGATATTGATTTAATGGTGAATCTTGAATAAACTAACCTAAATTATAATTAAATGGTCACGCGAGTCACGTATGGTCACGGCACGTTTAGGCACGGCATGACCATTCGAGTGCCGTGATCACTCCTTGACATTTTGATCACGGTACGGCACGGCACGTGAAAAATTAACTTGGTCACGGCACGGCACGAGATCAAAGTCACAGCGTGTTAGTCACGACATGGCACGGCACGTTTTTTCCACTCTAGGTGTGGCGCATATTAAGTATGCATCTTTAATAAAAAAATATAATTTTTATAAAAATTCTGTCAATTCTGTTTATTGTTTTGAGAAGATTGTAAGAAACAAAAATTCGGTTTTTTTAAATCCTCGCTGATATATTTTCAGAAATATAATTTCGAATTATTAATTATGAAATAAAAAATCAGGTCATGCCCACTGAGGAAACCAAACGGAGTGGTGTGGGCTGTAAGAATCGCAATCTGCAGATCGCACCAAAAACGGCCGAGTGAGGTCCCTTCACTCTAATCATACACGTGCAAATACGATCTGGTTCTTCTATGACGCTCCCAATGGGACAAAAGGTATTCCAGGTTAATGTCTTTTTAGTGGCGATAAAAAATTTAGTCCCGAATCTTGTTTCTGCTAATAAATATTGCATACAAGATGGAGTAAAAAACAATTTATTATTTGACCCTTATATAAGTAATAATATCGGACGTCGCAGAAGATCCTAACTCTTGTAATTATAAATCTCTAACGATTACTTTTTTTAAGCCAAAGGAGAGGAGCGGAGTTTAGTAGTGACTGAAGGCGACTAGCCGTAGTCACAGCCGGCGACCGGCGTTGTCCCATCTGGCCACATAAAGACAAAACGAAGCCGGGTATACGTGGCAGACGTCAGTTGTTTTTTTTAGTGGGTGGCACTAGGGCCCGCGCAACCCAGCCCTGGCGCCACGGATGACAATGATTTTACCCATTCATGGACCCATGTCTGGTAGGCCATTCCTAAGTTGGGCCCAGTTGAGGCCCAACCTTTTTTGTATTTCTGTAGACAAGTCGGCAGCACACATTTACTACAGAAATCCAATAATTTGATTATGGCAAAATTAACAGAAAGAAAACGATGAACTTCTACTAATCTATTGTTTCTGACCGAGACTTTCAAACATATGAAATTTTATTCAGAGGCAATATTTTAGCTTTTAATTTAATTAAGCGTTGTTATCGAACTTCATACTAATCTCCAAATATTAATGTTTCCCTTATCTAATTATTTTTATATTATAAAGAATTAATTTAGTTCAAAAACAATCAGCCATAAATGGAAAGCTCTTACGCACAGTGCTGTCACTGTTTGTAGTCAATATAACCTACGATATATATATGAGTTTGGCTAAATTGCTTCCGGAAGCACTTCGACCGAAGTGCTTACGGGGTCAAATTTTAGTATTTGATGTTCAAACAACAAATCCAAACCGTTAGATGTTCAATCTATATTAAAATGCGCTTAGAGACCAAATTTTACATTTTTTGAAATTTTTACTATTTATTAAGCTGTTTTGAAATTCGTTGTTTTTCAATGCTGCAGAAATTTAATAAAAACAACGATTTTCAAACCAGCTTAATAAATAGTAAAAAAATTTCAAAAAATGTAAAATTTGGTCTCCAAGCACATTTTAATATAGATTGAAAATCTAATGGTTTGAATTTGTTGTTGAACATCAAATACTAAAATTTGACCCTGTAAGCACTTCGCTTGAAGTGCTTCCGGAAGCAATTTTTTACTATTTTTTTAGAATTTTTTAAAATCATTGTTTTTCAAAAATTTATGGACTATAGAAAAACAACTATTTAAAACGGTTTGGATCGGTTGTTTGTAAATAAAAATAATGATTTATAGTCCAATGTACAAGATGACATATACATTGCAATGCACCATAACCCAACTCTCTATATATAGTGAGTGACTAATATCGATTTTTACATTTTCAAAGTCCAAACAGTCGATCCAAACCATTCAATATTTGATCTATATTAAAATGTTCTTGGAGATCAAATTTTACATTTTTGAACTTTTTTACTATTTCTTAAGTCAAGTTTAAAATCCTTGTTTTCAATGATCCAGAAATTTTTCACCGTTTATTAAAATTAGCGATTTTAAAACTAGCTTAATAAATAGTAAAAAAAATTCTTTAAAATGTAAAATTTGGTCACCAAACACATTTTAATATAGATATCACATCTAATGGTTTAGATCAACCGTCTGAATTTTGAAAATCGAAAAACCAATTGGTTGCACCACGGCTCCGGAACAAGCCAACCTATATATATATATAGACACACACGATTTGGCAAAATATGAATTAAATAAACATCTCTCAGAAGTATATTTATGAATTAATATTTAATGTTTTAACATCAGTACTGTATAAAGATAGCAACAAACTGTACCGGATATGTTGATTAAGCTGTGTATATTATCAGTTTGGATCAGGTCGAATGTTAGGTGGACATAGATATGTTCATCATTCAATTTCCCATAAATTAAAAACAATTTCCATCTTTTTAATTTTTGAAAACATGGATAACATTTGATTGAATTTTTTTTTTTTGTCTAAAATTAAAAACATATATGCGCAATGAAACGTACAAAACATTAAATATTTTACATTATATTGAAGTCTTATCTTTTTTTTAATACAGATCAAATTGAACATGCCGGATGAAATTTATCGGCTTAAATTGTCATCTCTAATATGATATTATTTTTATCAAACTGTTATACATATTAAAATATGGTTGGCAGTAAATTGTCATCTCTAAAAGGAGGTGCTATTGCAATTTTCAATTAATGGTATTTTTATTCAAATAAAAGTACAAGAAAAAATGTTTCCAACAAAATTGTATATGTAAATCACATTGAGCTTTTAGAATCAGTCAAATAGAACATCAAAGTAAAAAATTGAAACAATAGCACCGATTAATTTTAATACTATGCGTAACATGTGCTAAAAAAATTGAATAGATATTTTTGGATTGCTTTTTCATTTTTCACTTTACTGTCCCGAGTGCTGTACTGCTATATGTCTTTCTTTTAGCTATTATTGCTGTCGATTCAAAATTAATTTTAATTTCACTGTTTATGTCTTTGCCGGGTATGATAGTTCTTTCCATGAAACATTTGTTAGACACACTTGTGCTTAAAAAGTCAAGTAGGTTGGTCCCCCTCTGTTTTTCACCTTTGCATGCATGCCTCTGCCATGCACACAAACTGAGAGTAATTAATTAGATTTGCAAAAATACTTGGTCGAATGAAGGAATTGATATGCAATTACATAATTATGGAACTAGGTGCACTTGCCAATTTTAATTGCCTCCCATATATATATATATATATATATATATATATATATATATATATATATATATATATATATATATATATATATATATAATTTGGCTAATATGCTACGCGTAGCATAGAGGGTCTCCGTGCTACGGCTCAATATTTGAGTTTTCAAAATCCTAACGGTCGATCCGAACCGTTCAACATGATCTCCATACAAATATGTACTTGCAAACCAAATTTTACATTTTTTAGAATTATTTTACTAATTTTCTAGATAGGTAGAAAATCACTTGATCTGAAAATTATGTACCATTCAGATCAAGTGATTTTCTACCTATCTAAAAAAATAGTAAAAAAATTCTAAAAAATGTAAAATTTGGTTTGCAAGTACATATTCATATGGAGATCATGTTGAACGGTTCGGATCGACCGTTAGAATTTTGAAAACTCAAATATTGAGCCGTAGCATGGAGGCCCTCTATGCTACGCGTAGCACCGTAGCCACTTCATATATATATATATATATATAGAGTAGAACTAGAGTGCTCCTAAGCTCACCAAGCCCTTCCGTGAGTGCGACTCTAAAACCTATCGAATTGACTTCAAACGACATTTCCAAACCATTAGATGTTCAATCTATATTAAAATGTGCTTGGAGACCAAATTTTACATTTTTTGGAATTTTTTTACTATTTATTAAGCTGTTTTGAAAATTGTTGTTTTTATTAAAATTATGTGCCATTAGAAAACAGCGATTTTCAAACCAGCTTAATAAATAGTAAAAAAATTCCAAAAAATGTAAAATTTGGTCTCCAAGCACATTTTAATATAGATTTAACATCTAACGGTTTAGATTTGTTGTTTGAACTTCGGAAATTGGAGAACCGACCCGTTTGTTCCTGAGCCCAGGAACAAACGTTTTGAGCTTAGCCATTCTCTATATATATATATATATAGAGCTGGGCTATGGTGAGTTGCGAAGTAAGATGTCATTTTTACTTCTCGCTCATATTTTTATTTTGAAAATCTAACCAACCGATCCGAACCGCTCAACATGTTCTCCATATTGAAATGTGCTTGGAGACCAAATTTTATATTTTTTGGAATTTTTTTACTATTTATTAAGCCACTTTGAAAATCGCTGATTGAATGGTCCAGAATTTTTTACTGTTTTTTTACTGTTCACCCGGATCTGCCATTTTCAAAATAGCTTAATAAATAGTAAAAAAATTCCAAAAAATGTAAAATTTGGTCTCCAAGCACATTTCAATATGGAGAACATGTTGAGCAGTTCGGATCGGTTGTTTAGATTTTCAAAATGGAGTATGAGCGTGAAGTAAACGACGTTTTACTTCACAACTCACCATAGTCGATCTCTCTCTATATGTGTGTGTGTGTGTGTGTGTGTGTATGTATTACCTTCAAAATTATTGATGAAGTATACTAATAAGACTGGGTTTCAAACCAATCTGAATTTGAGATCTAATTAATAATTGTTCCACTTTTCTGCAATTAAAATTGCAATTATCCCATCAACATATACAATTTCTTTGCAAATAGGATGAATGGGCTCTTATATTAACAACAAACTTATTCTACAACTATTATAATCATGATAAAAGAAGTATGACAATGCCTTGAAAAATTATCCAAATCAGAAACAAAAAAATTTGTATTGTTTTATTTATAATTTAACAGTTTATGTATCGACTTTCGGTGTAATTTGAAAACTAAACGGTTATTATTAAGAGGTATTAAAAACTAAATGAAGAATTAATTGATTATCACATGATTTTCAAGTTGTGTTAAAATTTAACACACAACATATCGAAATTATATAAAACATATATGCAACTTCAATTTTTTTTATTACACTGTTTTTTTTTCTAGTATCCAAGATATATTGTCTCTCACATATCTCTATTTTTATATTAAGTACATAGATGTTTTGATCCTCCAATGATTATGATTAAAAGATGAATTTTCGGATTGAATATCAGTCCTTCAATCAAACAGTCTGTCTTTTTATTTATTCTATGTATTATTTCTATGTTTTTCTACATGTAGAAGTCTATATTTATTTAGGCACGTACTCACCACATGTAGATATCATGATTTCTCCATTTTTTTCCAAAAAAATCTTAAACCCCCTTATTTGATTGACAGTACTCGATTTCTTTACATTTTTAAAATGTCACTTAAGGATATTGATCCATAGTAATCGCTGCAACTATTGATTTCGTTATATGTTATTTAATGATACATATCCACACATAATAGTAATAAAAAATACAATTCCACATTAATAGCAATAAAGATATAGATCCACGCGTAATACCAATAAGGATTACAGATCCACATTAATAGCAAAAACTATACAAATTTTCATGCAACAGGACTATATGAATTGATAAAATAGTAAAATAACAAATTGTAGTATTTTATTGTAATAGAAAATACCACACAAAATCAATATACGTATGAATTAAGAGTTAATTTCGAGTTTTTAATTTCTTATTTACCCCTAAACACTTAAATATATCTATCTAATTTGTCCCTTAGCTCTTAAAAGTCTTTCTTTTTTACCCATAAAGTTAATTATTCATTGTCAATATTTTCTTTTTTCCATTGTACCCTTCTGTGGGCCCTCTAATCTAGCAGTCAATGGGGCCACACAAGGATACAATGGGAAAAAGTAAATTTTGACAATGGGTAATTAACTTTATGGGCAAAATAGAAAAAAAAATTTAAGAGTCAATGGAGAAATTAGATATATTTAATTGTTTAAGGGTAAATGAGAAATTAAAGAATCCTTTAAGATACATGAGAAATTAAAGAATCCTTTAAGATACATGAGAAATTAAAGAATCCTTTAAGATACATGAGAAATTAACCCATGAATTAAAAGTATTCCAACTTATTTTTTTTTTATAAAATACTGAATTTTGAACATATTTACTTGTATAATATGTCCATATTCCAATTTATTTTAATATTATTTATGAATATTGTTGAATAATTATTATTTTCATTAGTCTATTTTTTTTTATGAAAATATGTTATAATTTTTTTTTGTTCTCTTACAATATGCTCTCGTTGCAACGTATTGACACGATACTAATGATACGATGCATAGATAGATGCACTTGGTCGGTCATGCTTGCTTTTAAATTTAAAAACTTGTTGTTTATCTGACTGGTTTATTAATCCCATCAAATTTAATAAAAGGATGAAAAATAAGCAAATTTTAAATGGTGAACTCTATTATCGACTCAATTTTATGTTACGTCTAATTTTTCTGGTGTATATACTGAAATATATTATTTAAATTAAAAGTTAAAATTCAATTTATGGATAAGAGCTTGACCCTTATTCCTTTCTCAAAAAACTTAATTTAAAATTACATATGTGTTTTAAATTATTTAGATAGAGTCTATAACAAAAAAAAATTATGTGAAAGAATTTTATTCATCCATAGAAAATATTCAAACTTTAAGTAGGAATTTTTAATGAATTATTACAATTACTCAAATTTTATTTTATTTTTAAATTTGATACACATTCTATCTAAATAATTAACAATACATCTATAATTTTAGTTTTTAATTTAAATAATATTTTTAAAATATAGATGTAAAAGAGAAAGAGTTGAACGTAAACTAAAATTATCTAATAATAATAAAATAATTTGGCTGATTGGATCTAACTTTGCGAATATTTTCGTTTGTACCTGGCTTAAATGCATGTAATCATTACGCTGCCAAGTTGTCAGAAATTAATGACCTTTAATGCCCTTGTTTGATTTGACCAGTCTTCTTTTCAACTTCTAACCATTCGTCTAAGTCTCATCTGCCGTGTAAATTTCAAATAAGAGGGATGCTTCGGTGCACACAAGGACCTATTTGTAAAATGAGTTCTATTTTCATTTTCAAAGTTCAAACAGTCGATCCGACCGTTCAACATTATCTCCATATTAAAATGTACTTGGAGGTCAAATTTTACATTTTTTTGAATTTTTTTACTATTTATTAAGTATTTTACAAATTCAATGGTCTGAATTTGACTAGTTTTTGTAAAATACTTAATAAATAGTAAAAAAATTCAAAAAAATGTAAAATTTGACCTCCAAGTACATTTTAATATGGAGATAATGTTGAACGGTCGGATCGACTGTTTGAACTTTGAAAATGAAAATAGGAATCATTTTACAAATAGGTCCTTGTGTGCACCGAAGCATTTGCCTTCAAATAATTCACAGCTTTACATAAAATCTGATCTTTCGTTACTCTTTTTTTCTTTAGGCTTGGAGCTACCGATTTTTCATTTTACTATTTTTATAATAAAGAAAAATCAAATAATCATTTTCTTTTTAAAATTTATTTTCATATTTATCAGTTTCACAGATTAAACCTGCACAACTACCGGGTTCAAGTTTAATATGTTAGACCAAATTAACTAACCTGTTGGTTTCGCAGATTTAACTTGCAAACCTGATAAATATGAATTTCTTTCTAAAATGTAGTTATTTGATTTATTTAAATTTAAATAAAGAAAATATGAATATGAATATGTTATGTTATGTTATGTTTTCTTTATAGAAATGTTATTTTTATTGGTGTCAATTATTTATTGTATTTTTATGAAATCTAATAGTGAAGCTTCTTTATTATCTTATAACAATATTATAGTGTTTAGTCTGTTATAGTCGGCCTTCTATATCAAAGTCGAGTTAGTACTAGCTTTGAGCTTCTTTTTTATTGCTCCTTTATCTGCCTTTCACATAGGACGAAGCCGTTAAAACTGGTTTTTTTACAGAATTGAATTAACTTTACACAACAAACAAAACTTATGAGGAAAGAGAATATACAATACAGCTCAAATAATAGAAGCGTACAGACACTTTGTCTCAGTGCGTTTTGTGTTGGTACGGTGGATGTCAATTGTCGAGCTCGAGCTGTTCAAGTACACTTATATTAGACATGCACAGTGCATGTCTGTGATACAGGTCTCTGTACGTGTGTGTCTCTGTGTGGGTGTTCATACAGACCAGTGATAGGAAGGAACAAGAGATTAACATACCCTATCTTTACTGCCAAACTATTGATATGACTTGTATACATGGCGCAAACTTTTTCGTTTTTATAATAACTGTACGTACGCGCTGCTCAAACAAAGCCCAACTTAAGTGAGCAGTACTGCACTTAAATGTACAACAAACAAATCTCTCGTGACACTAATAATATGTCGACGGGTCTTTTATGGTCACAAGTGGAGTTAGACATTCGAACAAAAGAGATCAAATATATTTAGAAATTGATCATATAAATTTTTTCTGCGAAGAATGAGGTCTCCCTTCTTCAATCTGCCACTGTTTATGGCAATAAGATCTACTGCTTGTTAGCTTTGATTAAACCTGTTAGAAATTTTCCTAAAAAAAAAAAAACCCGTTATAAATGGTGGTCATGAGCCATGAGTGCTTAATTAGCCACTCTAATGATGTCAAAATTTTAATTATATATATTAAAATGTAATTGATATTTTATTTTATTTAACTTATTATATAGTCTAGCTCTCTTTATGAAACATTAAAAAAAAATTATTAGAAATATCAAATGTTTACTTGTAGTAGTGCTCTATATATGAATGTGGTGATTTTTTGGTTCAAATCTCATCTACCACAGCTTGTACATTTTTCATTTCAGTGGCCCCTCCCAATCAAAAGTTTATAATTCCGTCCCTAGTTAGCCTCAGTCTTCCCATCAAGAACTAGCATAGTATATGCATATTTTTTAGCATATTATTTGATATTTTTATAGTGTTATTATAGAGTGAGGTTGAGGTACTATGCATAGCATCGATTGTTCTATACTATGAATTGGTATTTTCATTTCCAAAACTCAAATAGTCAATCTGAACCATTCATCATGAACTCTGTATAAAAATATACTTGAGAACTATATTTTATATTTTTTTTTAGAATTTTTTTACTATTTTTTTATAGACGTAGAAAATCTGTACTTTTGAATGGCTTTGAAGTTATATATAACAAGTGATTTTCTACCTATCAAAAAATTCTAAAAAAATATTTGATATGCAAGTACATTTTTTTAGGAAGATCATGTTGTTTGATTTAGATCAACTATTTTGACTTTAAAAATTGAAATATTGATCTATAGTACAAATCAATTGGCGCTAGGCATATTACTATAGACTCACTCTTCATTATATATATTTTCCCAATGTTGTTACATACTAAGAATTAAATATATGTGTTTGATCAATTACTTGTCCATTAATTGTTTGCAATCACCAATGTATATAAATCATATTCATATATAGTTTATGCATATACAATTGCTGAGTTAGACGTTGACACTAATGGGTCGGATCGCCAAAGATCAATATGAACGCAATAATACATTACGATTAATGATTGTTTATATACCTATTTAGAAACACTTTTTTCGTCATATCAATGTCGAAATTGATAGGGTACCGCGGCCCCCATCAATCTCCCTTATGCGTTCAAATGAAATGAAATTATAAAATACAATAAAAATAGCAAAAAGTTATGAAAATATTCATAACTCAATTTTCATGAGCTAATTTTTTTTATTAATCATAAGATTTGATGCTTCATAGAATCTGATCGGACTTGTTCGGATGTACAAGACGGATTGATTGATTGAATCTCAATTTTTAGATCAGATGGTAAGAATTGAAAAATTAAAAGACGCATCTAAATTTTGAAACGATGGATCGAGTCAGAAAAGGCACAATTGAATCATATCCATTACCTTCTGGCTTGCGACTCTTAAGACTAGATCGGTTAACAATTATTTCGTCATAATTCTCTAAAAAAATTGGGGATCGTGAAAAACAACCTAGAGATATATAAGAGACGTCACTTCTGTGCTTGGAAAGAAATTGTACAAAGATGATCCTTGATTTCAAATTTGATAATCTCTTTATAATTTTCAGAAAAATGTCAATTATCTTCCTTCATATAATTTTATTAGTGATGTAGATAAACGCGCACTTTTTACCATACCATCAAATACACCATTTTCTTCATCATATATGAGACGTCCTAATTTTGTAAGGATTTATATAATTGTTTGAGTGAGGCTATGGTACTTTGTAAAATATGGATTGGTATGTTTCATGGATTCTTATTTTTGATTTTAAAGTCTAACTAGTCGATCCGAATAACTCAACACGATCTCCGGGTAAATATTTTGACAGAGTAGTTTTTAATTCATGTAGTGTACCATAATAGAGCCAAAAATACTCTTGTGCACAACTCTTGCAACTCTTGCCCTGCATGAATCAAAAGATGCCCGGTCAAAACGTGTACCCATAATCTCCATGTAAAAATGTACTTTATGACCAAATTTTACATTGTTGCATATTTTTTTACTTTTTTTTTAAATAAGTACAAATCACTACATTCAAAATCTTTAGATCATGTGATTCTCTACTTACCTTTTTATTAGTAATTTAATTCCAAAAATTATAAAATTTTGACTACAATTATATATATTTTATATGAAGATCATGTTGAACTGATCAAATTTATTAATTGTTTGAATTTTGAAAGCGGAGATATTAATTCATAACACAGACCGTTGCATGCTTTGCAAAGTACTATAACTTCCCTCTAATTAATTGTTCAAATTTAATATGCTGAAGCAGACTGAAGGTCTTTTATACATTTTTTTTCTTTAGAATGTGTCATTCTATTAGTATGTTCCTCGTCTATCCGAAGACAACTGGATGGTAAATAATATTGATAAACAGTCCTGTGAAAATGTACTGGTTACTTTGGCATGTAAGGACTTTGGTACTGTAATGCACTATTTGTATTTAGTTGATTAGTCTCTTTAGAGTGGAAACACCAGACCATGTGCCTCCATCACACTCAGCCCTGTAGGTGGATCACTTCACATGAAAGACAAATTAATGAAACAAAAAGAGATACATTAGCACAGGAGAAAGAAAGATGCTCAGGCCCCTTCATAGAGAGAGAAAGAGGATGGATAAGATGGTGGTCTGGTTGCAGTGGAAAAGCTCAATACCTAAACATGACAGAGACAAACAGAGGTGCCCTCCCTGGAGGAAAAAGAAGGATCTAAAGATGGCTTTGTGGTACATATTGCCAATAATTATCATAAAATTTATATGCAATCCCAATTTGTGTTTCTTATGTCCTGACTCCTAATTAAGCTATTTGGTAAAAAAAGGATATGCATCCCTTAATTAAGCTTTTTTTTGCCAATAATTATCTGGTTGAAATAGCATTAATTAGCTTGTTCAGTCATAAAATGGAGACAATACTGTTTTACCTTCAGGAAAATTTCTTCTGCACATGATATATATCTACTTTACTAAAATAAATTATCAAGTGACACAGTATTATTTTATTTTGACAATAATATTTTTACTTTCATGCTAACATTTGTGGTACCGTATTATATGTGTGTTAAATTATTAGTCCTGTCTTAGGCATCGGATTTTAATAAATTGAAAATCATCATGGGATTAATGCCACCATCTTAATTATTTGTTTAACAAGCAGCAAAACACTATAAAAGAATAATACTTCATATTATAGTGGTTGACAATTAATTATCTTTCATGGTACATAATTTTATTAAGTTTTAGTAACTAAGATATTCGTACCTTCGTTAGTATAATTATAATTTATTGAAAGCATGCCTATCATCTAACTTATTGCGTATTATCATAATACTTTAGTACAGGAACATTATGTAATGCAGTGTTTTAAAATAGTCTATGCAGCCGCACAGGGGTGTTATTTTTGTCGATGTCTCTTCCCAACTATTGTCGTGAAAGATAGATACCAATTCCAATCAAATGGGATTAAATAAAAAAGACCCTATCGTTGGATCTAGTTTGTAAATTCTCCTGACAATATACAGCAACTTCAGGTTGATCAAATTTTGAATCAATACTTTGAAAGTTTGTTCCAAAATATGTAGTAAAATGATGACACAAAGAACAAATTTTGAATTCTCTATATATAGTAAAATGATGTTGAGTAGCAGGAAAACCTCTTTCAAATTGTCACAAAATCATAACCAATGATGAAAGTAGTTAGAAAAAAATATTAATAAGATATCATTATAAGTTACTAAATCAAATAATTAAAAGAATCGATTCACTCACTTGCATTCAAAATAATATGTAGCGCACAACATAAAAATGCAAATATGCAGCTGCATAATTGAGTATGAGACCGCATATGCAAATTGCAATACACAATATGCAAATTCAAATTATTTGGGATGCTAATTAAAGCGGATTTTCAAATATAAGTTATGTAAAATGCATATTTAGCTACATATATATTATGTGAAAATGCATTTTAAATTGTAAATATAACATAAACATATGCATATTGAAAGTTGTATTTGAAATTTAAAATGACGGATGTAAATGTACTGTATCCAACTATGTTTTTTTTTTTTTTTTTTTGCTTCATGTATCCAACTATGTGACAAACTGGGACACAAGCTGTGTATCTGTAACAAATCTAAACTGTTTTGGGTTGCTTCTGCACAAAGCTAACCCAAATCATTCATTCAAGGGGGTCGAGGGATTCATTCAAGGGCCCATTGGGCTTTTCATTAGTTAACTGCACCTGTGTTAGAAAAGCTTTTCGGGTAGGTGCCTCTTTTCCGAAAGGCTCATTTGTGACCACAAAGAGGGTGCTCCAAAACAAACACCCCATGTGATCGCCTCCAACACAGTGTTCAAAAGTCAAAACAGTGGAATCTTTGTTCTCCTCTCTGGTTCTTCTGTGGCATGGTTGCTATCAGTGTTGTATGCACCAACTCCTTACAGGTGGGCCCGGTCATATTGTTCCAAAATTACGGAGAGAGGATCACTTGACTAAATTATCTCAACAATTATAGAAATATTTCTCTTAATTTATAAATATGTCTTTAACCACATATAGAGCTAACCATAGTACCAATATACGTGAGAAATTCACGAATAATTCGCATTTTATTCGTTTTTATGATGTTTTCAAACCGAACTCCGAATAAAACGCAAAAAAACATATAATACATTTTATTCGCGAATAAAACGCGAATCACGAATTATTCGCGTGAAAAACGCGAATTTTTTTTTTTAATTTACAGGGGCTTTTTTTGGGTTTTATTTTTTTGCTTTCTTGTTATACCGAATAATTTTCGAATTATACCCGAATCACGAATTTTTAACCCCGCCGAACCGAACCCGAACTATTCGTTTGTCACTATGGAGCTAACAACCGAATTTCATTCCACATAATTCAGTATAGTTTGATGATAAATTAGGTATTGTTCAATTTCATATTGCTAGAAAAGTAAGTTCAATTAATAAACTGAATCTCATATTCTTTTTTCATCAGTACAATGTATGCACCAAATTTATGCCTAATAAATGTTGCTTAAACTTTATTTTTTGAAGATTCTATTGCACCACACAGAATACCCTTTGCTTTGAGATATGACATTATTCTTCTTATGTTTTCCTAAAGCAACCCTATTAGGCAATCAGGCAATCACCTTGTATGATTAGTCACACTCTGACAGTTACCTAATAGCTTGTGATTTACCAGGGGACATGAACTTTAAGGGGACCAACCTAATAAAAAGGACCTGGGCTTTCGGATTGGGTTTTATGGGCCAACGGGGCCTCCAAATGGGTTGTCATTTTGCACCGAAAATTTCTGATGCAGACATATTCTCTTTCGTTTTTTTCTCTCCTTTTTAATTTTGTTTCTTTGCCTTTACTGCTGGAAGAATAGAGATGACAAAAAGTAGACAGTGCGTGCTTTAGCTTTCATGCTTAAATGGATAGTTACGCACAATTTTATTTGGAATGGCCAAGGAAAAATAGAGTCTTAAAGAAGATGCGGTATCTGTATACGCACAGTTACTAGTGCCTTTTCCAGCTTTAATCAAAGAAATAACCAAAAACAGGTTACCGACATCCTTTTCCACCAATTATTTGAGAATTTCAACTTTCGATCAGCAAATGAAGATGGATCAAAGTATGAGGATATGTCGATTAAATTTAGGTATATATTGTGCCGTACATACATTTTTATGATACATTCATTAGTATATATGATAATATTGTCTAAACTAAGAAAACAAAAATATATATGCCTTCAACATTTAAGTATATCATACATCAAATTTGAGTCAGTTTGAAAAGCTGTTTAGCTTTTTCTATGAATGGCCAAATATTTCCAGCTTAGACAAAACAGACATAGGCTATATTTAAATAATGAATAACACACCTTCAACTTTAATGTTTGGATTTCAACAATTTCATTAACAGGATTATGCCAAAAAGATCAAATAAATGTACCATGAATATATGTGGAAAATTAAAACTATATTTTTACCATTTTTGTTTTGGTGGTGTGTAGTCATCAGATATCAGACCAAGTAATGTAGCAACAATTGTTCCACATACTAATTTGTCAAAGAAATTGATAGATTTGAACTGTTGTATATTTCAACCAAATAATCAACAAGGCCCACAAAGTATCAGTGCCTACTGCCTACTATTTCTATGTATCTTCAATCAGACTATTATGTGAGGCAGCATCATTGCTGAATTTAGACAAAATGACGATAAATATGTCTATTCAAGCCCACAATTTTGGGACCTAAAATAATGATACATCACATTCACAAGAGGAAACTCCCTAAGTATACGTGCTCCTCTTCAATTGCTGTTCCATCATTCATAAATCATAATATCATATTCATATCTCAATATATTATTCCTCTTGTAGGTACAAGAATACAAGCTAGGTATAGATGCAAGAAGAGCATTTAGTGAATGTCCGCAACCAGTATCACAGAAAAGACAAACGAGTACATATTACAAATAAACGTTAGGTTGACGAACAGAAGGGGAAAATTATAAGAAATAATTAATTCGCCTTATTTGTTTGTAACTATGGGGCGCATAACTAAATGAGGGAACTCATTAGCATTAATAACATGTCTCATATTAGGGGTGGGCAAAATAGCTCGAACTCGTAACTCGCTCATTTATAGCTCGCTTTAACTCGCTCATTTATAACTCGAGTTCGCTCCAACTCGAGTTGGCTGGCTCGTTTAATAAATGAGCTGAGTTTGAGCTCACCCCAACTCGCTCATTTATAACTCGAGTTACACAGTATTGATCACAATAAATCTCAGAAATCCAGACCCTGTAACTAAACCCAAATCCCTCAGACCCTCATGGAACCGATTAGTTTTTGTTAAGCTGTTTTTTATGCATATGAAGTTGTTGGATACTACTCCCTTTGGCCACATGAAAAAGAATTCATATCACCTAAAGTAACTCAAATTTCAATTTTAAATCAGCACCTATTAAACTGGTTAAATGAGTTATAAACGAGTTGTGAGCCAACTCGAGTTGATAACGAGCTGAGTTCGAGTTGGCTCTATAGCTCGTGATTACCATCCCAACTCGAGTTGGCTCGCTCGTTTATTTAATGAGCTGAGTTCGAGTTGGAGGTAACTCGCTCAAACTCGGCTCATTTACAGCCCTATCTCATATACCACATTTTTTTTTTCATTTAAACACCGGCATCTTTTAGCTAGTTCATTCAGTTAAACGAACTTTTCAATTTTCATGGCCACAGAGGGCCCTTATTGGGTCAGAAATTGTTAAGTTAGGCCCATGTATCTCCTCTGGGCTGGTATTGGACTGTTTTTTCGGAGGCCCATATCAGAGATTTTTATGGGTTTCTCTTGACCCGGTTTGGCCCGATACCTATTTACATGTGGCCTTGTTTAGTTCACCATGTTTTCAGCGTAACAATATATTTTGCACAAATAGCCGTAAGCTTTTGCCGAAATTTTTATTAATACCATTTTCAAAAAAAAAAAAAAACACTTTTTTGGAAGATTTCGAAAAATACAAGAGCTGCAGGGTCAATTGGCTGATCTTTTTTATGGAAGCCGCCATGTGACGCTGCGGCCCCATTTTTTTTTTCTTCTATACCTATCATTTCTAAAGTCTCAAATTAAAAGGGAGTAAATGAGAGTTATAATAAAAATTCAAAATTCGTTCAGATTTATTTGCTAGTTTTTAATTCATTAATTGGTAATCGTTTTTAAGCGAGAATGCATTTAGTTTTTCACGCATTGTTTTGTTATACTTCCGATTTACTTTTTGCCTTATAAAATAAATGAGTGAATTCATATTTAGGTAACTCAAGTTTCTTAGAAAAATCATATGTTTCATAAACTTTAATTTACACCAAAATAATCCTTATTTTTTTTAGAGAAACCAAGTAGCTTCTTGAACTTTTTATTGCATCAAAACAATTCTTCAACTTTCAGAAAAGAAAATAAGTTAATTCTTCAACTGCTCTCAAATTAAAATTTCTAACTTGGTTCTTTTTCAAAACTTGAAGGACCAATTTGGCCATATAGATAGTTAGGGACTAATTTTATTATTTTTTTAACTTTCAGGGACCCAATTTGATCTTTTTAAAAGTCAAATTTTTTACTCAACGTAAATGAAAACTTGCTAATCAAAAGGAAAAATTGTGCACTCCTAAAATGAAAGAATTTTTTATGAATATTTTTTTCAATATTAAATAGTTAGATGCTTGATTTCTAACTTTTACTTAAAAAGAAATAAAATGTAAACTCCTGGAATGTAAGGATGCTAGTATGCTATTTGATATTCAGATCTTTACATGATTCTCCTAATTTTATTACGAAATTTCATCAAGAAACCGACACTGACTCCTTGGAGTTCGGATCCAGTGAAGTAACTCTACTTTTGGGTTTTAGATCGGGACCGTCTGATTTGAATCCGAGAAAATCCATCCTCAAATTGAGCACACACATTCCGATAACAAATTCGAATTCCGAGACGATCTCGAACGATGAATTCGAATCGGATGGTCTCAATCCAAAACTCAAAGATTGAGTTACTTTAGGGGATCCGGACCCGACTCCTTGACGATATAGCTGGCACGTGATTTTTAGGAAACCACTTAAAACGGGTTATATAATTTTGGGTAGAGATTTTAACAGAGTAGTTTTGGCTTCATGCAGTGTACGAACGATAAGCAGTGCTGTTTTGACTCTATAGTCTGTGCGCTGCATAAAGTCAAAACTGCTCTGTTAAAATATTTTCCTTATATTTTTAATAGAATATTTAAACAAGTGGACCTTAATATAACATTGACACAATTCATCAGAGTCAATTTCATCCATTGTTATTTTGAATATAAAGGAGAATATTTTTTTTGAAAGAAATAAAGAAGAATAAATTAATACTTTCGAATTATTAATGAAAAACTTGAAAGGGGTAATTAATCCGTATGGGTCAAAATCATGGATAAAAATATGGCAGCTCAAGGCACCACACAGGATCATGATCTTTATATGGCTAATGATGAGAAACAAAATACTTGCAATTAATAACCTGGTCAAGAAAAATGAGAGGTAGCACAGTTGATAGGAGAAAAGTTCTAAGATTGTTAGTCACTCAAAGGTCAAGAGTTCAATTCCCTCTCATGACTTCACAGCTTCTGCGAAGGTTTTAAAAAAAATAAAATAACCAGGTCAGAAGAGGATGGCAAATAGCAAATATGTTTAGCCTATGCAGAGGAATAGAAGAAACAGTGGACCACCTGTTCAGGGGATGTTCCTACACTGTGACACTGGTGCAAACTGCAAAGTATACAGAGATCAGTACAACGTCTTCCTCCGTGTGCACATTTCCAAAATATAAAATATGTTGATACCATCCTACACCCACTACACAGACCAATTAAGTTATTGCAGGTAACAATTATTTTCGTGATTTGGAGGGAAAGAGATGTAGAAAAATATTCAAAGATGAAAATAAAAGCATACAATTGTTGTCCATGAAAGTGATGGTCGATTTTGCAAGCTGGTTTCCTAATCCTACCACATATAAAATCATTATGGTGGCAATCAAGTTGTTGAGATATTTTCTCACATTTGTTATTTAAACTAATCTTAAATTTTTCCTCAAAGTACTCTTCTTAAACCTCCTGTAATTATCTCTCAATTTTGCTCCTTGCCATTTGGCATTTTTTTCTGTAAAACCTGATACCACTGGTGTCTTTTAATTATCAATGGAACTTGAAACTTGACCTCCATTTTTTTCTCAAAAAATATTCTTATAGGTCAACTTAGAAGTTGTCTCGTACCTTCAATAGTCTTGCGCTATTTGGTGGATAAATTGTTTCTTCTTTTTTTTGTGAAAGAGAAATATGGGAGTCAAGCCCAGACAGTAGAGGTGTCGAAGTTACTGGTGGATAAATTGTAGTGCGAGTGAGATAATATTATTACCTATGGGAATCACTCTCTAAATATATTATGCTATGAACTTTAGAATAAATACTTAATCATACAATAATGCATATTTGTACAAACTGAAACAAATACTTCTATAATGCATATTCTCCTTCTTTTTTAAAGTACGACGATGCTATGCAAGCATATGATATTCAATTATAAATTTTATTAGCATAAATGTTTTTAAATGGTCTAACTCTCTGATCATAACAATACATGCCCAAAATTATTGCATTGTGAAGTTGCTTAATGCAATCAATCTAGATAATTGTCATGGAAAAAAAGAATCGAACTCCACTATAACCCAGATATCTGCAATTACTTTTGAAATATCAACATTAATTGACTATATGAGATATTAGTCCCACCACTAAACTTGTTCAATGATGATTTATTGCTTCAAGTAAGCTTTGCTTGTTACTTCAAGCATGAAGTTAGCATTTAGGTTGAACAAATAAATAAACCCATTGAGATTAAAAAAAAAAAAAAACGTTTATGGCTTTCTATGACCCTATCCTTTCTTGGTTAGCCGTTAACCATAGATAAAGAAAAGCGAAAGGCCAATAAAGATGTCATTTTCCATAATTTCAACTCAATCAGAATAATACAAAAATAAGATCTAGGTTACGTTTCTCTTACTTTCTTTTCCTTTTTTTTACCTGTTTATTTGATACAGGACTACACACTTCTTTCTCAAAAAAGAAGGGTGACCGTCTTCTCTCAAAGAAAAAAAAAACAAAAAGAAATGGTAAAAGTCTTCGTAGTGAATTCTCAAAAAAAAAATTATTAATATTCAAATTTTTTTCAAAATTTAACAATTTGCACCCGTTTTCGGAATATTTCCAATTTTGTCCAATCCGGAAAATAATTCTCTGGATCCGGACTTACATTCCGGAGAATAATTCTCCAGATACGAGTTTACTTTCCGGAGAATAATTCTCCGGATTCAAAGGTTCACTTTCCGGAGAATTATTGTCCGGATTTTTTTTAATTAAACCAAAAATGTTATAAATTATTTATTTTTTGTATTGAAATATTAGAAATATTTTATATATTGCTTTGAAAATAGGTGGAATAATATCTAATCAGATTTATTAGAAAGACTGTGACAAATAACTCGGATCAACATTTTTCAGACCGAATTTTTTGCACCTATAAGAAAAATTAAAATATTTCTTTGTGTGTTATTGAAAAAAATAAAAATATTTTGAATCTGAGTTATTGATCTCGGTTCAAATGTCACTTCTAAGTAAATAAAGAACGTGGTCCTTCTAGTACATTTAAATTCTAAGATATTGTATCCATTTTGAAAAAAAAAATCAATAAGAAATCATTTCATCCGACATTTTCTCAGAGCAAATTATTATTTTTTTGAAAATAAAAGAATCACAATATTTTATTTTATGTATTTATCTAGAAGTGACTTTTAAAAATTGGCTAGACCTATCTGCAGTTGCTTTAGTCGTTAAATACTGCCCTTACACATTGGAACAAAATTATCAATTATCATTTGTGTTAAATTATAAACAATATAATGATAAAAACTTATCGTAGTTAGATTTTGAAAATTGAGGACTTGATCTGCGTTTATTTGCTAAATTTTTTTTTTTCTTAATACCTTTTTATAGAACATTTTAAGCATGATACGAGACTCAAGTTTTGAAATCACACTGATAACGGCATTAAATTTCGAACATTTAAAGACTTATATTTTACAATTTTCTGTCATTATGTTTTCAAAGAATGCTAATATTTTGTTTCATACAATTCTTCCAATAAATAATATAGAAAACTCTATACATCATAAAAATATTTAGGAATTCAAACTTCTCAAT
Organism: Carex kokanica; assembly: GCA_025461125.1. NCBI lineage: Eukaryota > Viridiplantae > Streptophyta > Magnoliopsida > Poales > Cyperaceae > Carex > Carex kokanica. The sequence continues at coordinate 1,411,283 of JAJGRX010000376.1, forward strand.
ACTCCTCTGCATCAAATCTTTTACCGTTTGATTTACATTAAGATTTAAAAATAGTATTATCTCTCGACTAAGATTAATCTTCTTTTTAGTTAAAAATATCAATACCAAATGATATACAATATCCATGCAACAACGGATATTAATAAAATGATAAATGATAATGAAAAGTAAGTATAATATTATTCTGTTAAATAAAAGTGTCACAGGAAGAAGTTTCTCCTTTCTCATGGTGAGGGCCCGCACATAAATCATGTCATCATGAGAAGATTAAGATTATCTCTAATTTTTGAAGTTTTATCATGCTCTCTTTGGCAATCAAAATTATCATCTTTCAACAACTATTGTAAATAATTGTATTGCACAAATTATTCATGATAACCTCATAATTGATATAATTTATTTAGCAATATATATGACATTATGACCCTGTAAAATAATTAAATCATTAAAAATATCAATAACATGATTTCAATTTTTAGATGTGTGTGTATATATAGAGAGAGGTTGGCTAATATCAAAACGTTTATTCCTAAGCTGTGAAACAAATGCTTTGGTTTTTACATTTTCAAAGTTTAAACAATCGATCCAAACCGTTCAATATTCAATCTATACTAAAATATTTTTGGAGACCAAATTTTACATTTTTTTAAATTTTTTTACTATTTATTAAGTCAGTTTTAAAATTATTGTTTTTAATGATCCAAAAAAATTTCACTATTTATTAAAATCAGCGATTTTAAAACTGACTTAATAAATAATAAAAAAAATTCAAAAAAATGTAAAATTTGGTCTCCAAGCACATTTTCATATAGAGAGCACATCTAAAGGTTTGGATCGACCGTTTGGACTTTGAAAATCGAAAAACCAATTAGTTGCACCACGGCTCCAGAATAAACATTTTGATAGTATAGAGAGAGAGAGGGGGGGGTTGGCTACTCTACTGATATAAGTATATGATAGTATATGCTTATCAATCATTTTTGTGTTTTTAAAGTTCAAATAGTCGATCTAAAGCGCTCACATGTTCTCCATATTAAAATGTGCTTGGATGCCAAATTTTACATTTTTTTTAAAAAAATTTACTATTTTTATAAAAAAAATTCAAAATAGTGTTTCAATATGCTATAAAAATTCTGAAAAATAATAAAAAAATTCTAAAAAATAGTGGTTTTAAAAAATTCTAATAAAATAGTAAAATTTCCAAAAAAAAAAGTAAAATTTGGTCTCCAAGCACATTTTAATATGGAGAACATGTTGGGCACTTCAGATTAATTATTTAGACTTTGAAAACACAAAAATGACTTATAAGCATATGCCCTCATATACTTATATAAGTAGAGTAGCCAACCTATATATATATATATAGAGAGAGAGGTTAGCTAATATCAAAACGTTTGTTCCTAGGCCATGGAACAAACGCTTCGGTTTTTACATTTTCAAAGTTCAAACAGTCGATCCAAACAGATCAATATTCAATCTATATTAAAATTTACTTGGAGACCAAATTTTATATTTTGTTGAATTTTTTTACTATTTATTAAGTCAGTTTTAAAATCACTGATTTTAATAAATAGTGAAAATTTTCTCCAAAAAATATAAAATTTAACATTATGCCAAATTCGAAGAATAATTCTCCAAAAAATAAATCTTTGAGTCCTGAAAATAATTCTCCGAAAAGTAAGTCTGAATTCGGAGAATTGAAAACCATTGGCAATTTGGATGCTGAATGTTAAATTTTATAAAAGAAATTTGAATATTAATAAAAATTTCTGTGAATTCTCACAACCTTGCAAAGAGCGATCAATGGAGATTATTGGGGACATATCACCACCAATTGACACTCGTTTAATTTTTACATGAGCATAAATCCGAAGGGAACAAAGGAAGAGAAAAGGTCAAATAGTAGCAGGTCTGTACCAATGTAGCATGTACAAAGCAAACGCAAAAAAAGGAAAAAAAAAAAAAAAGATGTAAACCATTGGGTATTGACCGGTACGGATCGGCTACATTCACACAAAACAATAACTTTAAGAGAACAAAAAAATACATCATTATAGAAACATAGAAGTTTAATTATCCATTTCAGATCTTAAAGATGGAATAAACCACAAATAATTCATGTTCCTTATCCTGCTGTTATTTCTTCTTTGTTGAACTAGAAATCTTACATAATTGATCGGGTCATTTACAGGTGTTGCTCTACCAGTAAGTAATGATACTCACAGGTTGCATAACCTTGATGCAAATTTCATCATATCAATACATTTTTTTTAATAATAGTGGATTAAATCCACCGACTTTCATTAATAAAAACCAGACAAACAATGAATGTTCGTACCTTAAAAAGGTACCTACAAACAGCACATAACCATCCAAGTACATATCAGCATCTACTTAACAAACTACCATAACACTTAGCTACACACCTGACCACTAACAATAACAATTCATTGTATCAATACATAAAAAGTTTGTATAAAGGGGATATTTAATAGACAAATCTGTGACACCTTATGAGTTATGACTATACCATGTACTCAATTGATTAGTGCTTGCTGTACTTGCAGATAGCAACTGTTGGTATTCATTTCTTTTACCAGGCGGCAAAGGAAAACATGTATGGCCTGGAACCGTATGCCTGTATTACCAGCTAGGTTCTGTACCTGTTTGTACCACTACTAATCAGATGCTCAGTTTGTTTATTATTGTTTTTTTTTTTCTAGGCTACTTTTGTATCCATGGAAGAAGCACCAATAAGATTACAATCCGTTTGCACTACAGTTCCAAAATCTGCAACCGCAATCCGGGGTCCTAAACTATTCTCATTCCTAATCGCATATATACGAATGCATTTCATGTTTACGAGTCATCAAGTTACATAAAGACCATTCAAATTTCTCATCTGGTCCAGTACAAATCTTTATCATCTCAGGCCTTCCATCATATATATTAAGATGGAAAGCATTGCTAATTTTTTTCTATAAAGCTGAGATCAACCAATTACAATGTAAAACTTTTTAAGCAAATATGACATTTTTCAATTTTAGAGTTATTCGATGATCTCTGTAATATAAGAATACGAAAAAGAAAATAACATATTCCACACTATTCGTGTTTGATAAAACTAAAGAAATGTATAAGAAGTAAAATAATGACTAATTGTTACAGGCCCAACAGCAATTTCTCAAACTTGAGGACCACAGGTTGATAATGTGATACAACCTTTTGAAGTTTTGACCAATAATATAATTTCGTTTGCATACACTTCACTAAGGAACTCTTTAAAATTCACGAGTCTAGCGAAATGGAAATACAATATACAATTTCAAAAGTATACATACATTCTGTTTTATCTCCTCTGCCAAAAATTGAAAACAAAAATATAATAAAAATGGAATGGAACCAAGTAGTGGTTTTTCTCTCAAAACAAATTATATACATGCACTCATTAGTGTGAATATTATCCCGCCAATTTTGAAATAATTCCTTCAATCCAAAGTGCCAAATTGGTGATAATAGTAATTATTAATTAACCTGACATTAACCAAGATGAAAAATCAAATAAGCTCTATTAGATTACCATTATGTGCAAGAGGCATGCCTCCACTTGGGCTCATCAAGGAGGGCCATGGAGAAGACCGCCATGGTTTCCCGGCTTGTACAGAAAAATTATCCACTAGAAAACCCTCCTCACTTTTCTCTTTACCAAAATGGCATTGCCTTTCATTTAGATCATCCTCAAAGATAACCCATTCTTCAGACATGACTGCCCTGCCCTCTTCTCCCTGAGTCTGTTCCACTGGAGTCTCAATTAGTTGTGCTCCTGGACTGACCTCCAAATATTCCAGTTCTTGTTGAACTGGACTCTCAATTTCTCTCCTCTCCTCTTCTTCTTCAGCCTCACACAAAAGCAACATCTCAAGATCCTGTATGTCTTCTTCTGGAATCTTCTCCACTTCAGGCAACTCAGCTGCATTCAAAACCCCCAAACTGCGACACAATTCAAAATAAGCAGAAAGTTGTGAGCTTTGCTCAGTCGCCTTCCTTAAGACCCTCACTCCAACAATCCCTCTTCTCATCTTGGATTCAGGTGAGAGATTACCACACTCATTTAAGCAAAATTCCAACTTCGGAATATGATCTGACCCAAAAACGTTGACGAGGAATAATGCAACCCCTTTACAAATCTGACTGTACACCTCAAAGATCTCGATTAGCACACAGTTCATCGCCTCAAGCACAAGCCCAACCTCCATCCCATTGCCATAAGGCCTGATCTGCATAAGCAAATCGAGCAACAACTGCAATTTATACACTCGATCAAGCAGCTGGTCTTCATCAGTCAGGTCATACTCCAACCCCGCAAAAACCGACCGGCTATCTAGAAAATTGAAGTATGCACGGACAAAAGCCGAGAAAGCCGACGTCTTGGCCGGAGATGAGGACCGGTCTTTGAATTCTGACAAATCAAAAGGGAGGCGACCGACCTTGGAATCAACAGGTTCAGAATCTGATCGCATGAGAATGCCGTGGATGAGCATGAGAGTTTTGAGAGCGACGGGCCAGGAGCGGGTACGGGCGGCACGGCGTGCAAGGGCCCACATGACAGGGAGGAGGAAGGACGGAGAGGTTCGGGCCCACGCAAAGACGCGCGCTGCGTTTTTGTAGTCGACGGAGCGGTCGTCGTGGCTAGTGGCGCGAATGACAGCAGCCTCAAGCTCCGCATTGCGGAAGCGGGAGGAGCCTGTGATGATGCGGGTCAGATAGAGGCTCTGGCGGTCCTTAATTGCCGCGGCCGCGCGACGCCACCACTCGCGCGGTGACGTCATGGAAGGGGAGGTGGGGTCGTTGGAACCTATGTTGGAAAAATTGGGGTGTTTAATGGCAAAACGTAATGGGCCGAAAATGGAGGAACGTGGGAGGCACCAAGCTCGGAGCGAGGGAAAGATGGTTGTAATGGGGTGGTGAGAGAGAGAGAGCTGGGTCAAAGAGGTTGAATACTTGAATTAGATCGACGAGAAGGGAGGGAAAACGGTTGAGGAAGGAGAGCGACGCGGGATCCTGGTTTCTGTGGAATGTTCTATGTGGGTTATGGTGTTGTGTTCTACTGACAGTATATTTTTCGCGTGGTCCCAAATAGTCTCCGAGTCGGTGGTATTTGCCCGCTATAGGATGTTTGATGGATGTGCCCTTGGAGACGCAACGTCGAAGGATCTTCTGCGGCGCTTCCTAAGATGCTTTGTAGTTGCTAGACAATATCCAGAACTTCTTCAAATGTGAATATTTTTTTTTTTCTGCCAAATCAAATGTGAATAAAAGTCGGTGCTCTGTAGGACCTTCCTGTCGGTAACATGTAACTGATTTTTTTTTTTTTTGGTAAATAGCCCGTGGGCACATGTAACATATAACTGATTGTTATTGTATATTCTTCGACTCCGGATCAACTCATATTTTGAGTTTAGATCCGAACAATCAGAATTCGGTATGATGGAATGTATTGAATCCTGTAATATGCGTGCTAAAGCTGAGGATACACCCAAGTCAAAAAATCAATGACGAACCTTACTCATTGATCGATCATTTTCTTTTTTGTCTTTTTTTTGTTTTTTTGTTTTTGTTTTTGACACTTCGCACTTTATTTCATCGAAGTTCCGTATGTGACATTTATCGAAATCCAAGTGTGAGGTGTCAAAAAAGTATTTGACTTTTAGTAATATAAATAGAACACAAAACTTGGATTTCAGCATAAATAGAATTTGGATAAAACTATAAAAAAACATAAATAGTAAAGAGAAATTTCAGCATCAAGTATGCAACTGAATATGGACGCTGAATCTTACGTCTTCATATGTTGTATACCAGAGTAGAACTAAGGTGCTCTTAAGCTCACCAAGCCCTTTGTGAGCTTAACTCAAAACCTATCGGATTGACTTCAAATGATATTTTCAAACTGTTAGATGTTCAATCTCTATTAAAATGTGCTTGGAGACCAAATTTACTATTATTAAGCTGGTTTTATTAAATTTCTGGAGCATTGAAAAACAGCGGTTTTCAAACCAGCTTAATAAATAGTAAAAAAATGAAAAAAAAATGAAAAATTTGGTCTCCAAGCACATTTTAATATAGATTGAACATCTAACGGTTTGGCTTGGTGAGCTTAATCAGTGGCGGAACTTAGGAAATTGAGATAGAGGAGGCTGGATGAATAAGTATCATATAATTTTATTTTATGAAGGAGGTTAATAATAATCTTTTTTGTAAAATTTACAATTTTGAAGATTAAAAATGCAAAATTTTCAAAGGATAAGAGAGCTTAGCCTCCTTTTCTTACCACGTAGTTACGCCTCTGAGCTTAAGAGCACCTTAGTTCTACTCTGTATACCAAACTTCAAGGAAATACTTTTTGGCAAAATTTGAACCGTTAACATTATTGTGTATTTTTGTTTGGTATAATTTCACAACTTTTCAGTTGCATATATCAAAGTGAATATGAACAGTTCAAAATTTCATGTCAATTGATACACCATATGCTCGAAAAGAGAAACATGCATTTGTGAACAAGACATACCATTATAAATAAACCAAAAACAAAACAAAAATTCAAAGATGTCATAAGGTAAATGAGAATTAAGGTAGTTTTGAACTTATAATTTTTAGTCAGAGGTGCACTAATATTTTTGTAATAATTTAGTTAGAATTAACATGAAACTTATTAAACTAAATAATAATAACGTTATTAAACTAAATAATAATGCACATATGTTATTTGATTCAGTCAGAATGACTCATTTGCAATTACATTTTTTCAATTTTTGACCATTTTAATATTAATATTCTCAGTTCAATGCTGAATAAAATCATATTCAAATAAACTTTATAATAAATATATCGATGATGACAATAACAAATATATTTGTATCAGCTCACGAAAAAAAAAATTCCAAGATTTAAAGTATCTAAATTAACGCGTGAATGCCAGCGACTAAATGTGTTACCAGATTCGGCTAATTAATTTATTTGTGTAAGCATCCAATTGGATGCTGGAAAATTGGAATTTGACTACTTTACGTAAATATAGAATATCGTTTCACATTTAAATTGAAACGCGGTTTACGAAAGCTCCCATATTCTGTCAAACTAATTAACAAATCTTAATTTTTCCAGCACTCAAATGTCAGATCCATTGATCCAACCATTTTTCAACGGCCGCCTGTGCATGTCATTGGCACCCTAAATAAGTCTTTACAATAAATAAAATATATATAATATGACGTTCAGCTATTATAGTTACGAGTTATAGCATTTTTTTATTATAGCTTCACGTTTGGGTCTGAAAAAATTAATAGTACAGCTATAGCTAAAAATTTAAAATACTGATTATAATTATTTCGAAACCGTAGGGAATTCAGTCACTGGTATGAGACACGTCAAACACAGTGAGGAATTAACTTACTGGTACGAGATCCGGTACCAGTGACCGGTACCAGCAGCTTTGTCAGATCAGAAGAGAGCTTAGTATTTCATTCTAGTTTTATTTAACAATTTGTATTTTCTTCTTTCTCAATTTCCTTGTTTTAACTTTCTTTTCTTTTCACAACTCACCATCCATTAGTTGGACTTGTGTCTGTAATTTCAGTTACAAGTCTCTTGTAACAGTTAAATAAAATCAAATGGGGGCTTTGACCCCTATTTTTACTCAAAAAAAAAAATATTTCGAAACCGTTATGATTGTTTCAGGAATTTTTCATATCTTCATGCGAATTGAGTTTTTTTTTAACCTGGCTACAATAAAATAACGAGACTAAATTATATTTAGCCTTAAATTTACAAGTTGCAAGTATCGACAAAACTAATTAAATATTGTTGAATATGTGTTAATCCGAAAGAAGTCAAACCAAAAATTATTTAGAATAACAGTACTAATTTTAATGACGAATTAGAACATATTATTTTTATTTTCAGTGTTAAAGAGAATTATGTTGTATCATTAATCTAACATTGGAAACATTGGACTAATATGAAAAATAATTACATACTATCAATTTTAAGCTCAATTAAAAGTGATCATGTGCAGTTTATAATTTATTAAGTATTAATATGTCATATAGGGTGTGGACCTTTACACCTTGTTTGGATGGAGTACAGGAAGGGAAGGGAGGTGAAGAATAGAAGGGAATGAAATGGAATAGAAAAGAAGATTAACATATTTAAACTCTTCGTGTTTGGATGATTAATGAGAAAAAATAAATTTAACTTTACTTTCCGTTTTATTTCTTGTTTGGTTGATTAAAATTTAGAAGGTTAATGAGAAATTTGGTGCATGTTGTAAGTTTGTGACAAAGAAACTTGGATGAGAATTATATAGGTAAGATATAGGGTTGGACATTTGTGTCATTTTTTGGAAAATATTTGCAACAAATTTTTTATTTCTATCCGTTACATCTCAAATTGGAAGGGAAATCGATTCTATTAATTATAATTATACAAAGTTAAATATTTCACCTCCTATACTCTTCATCTCTGACATAATTTTGTCAACCAAACACGATTCGAGAGAAAATTTTCTTTTATTTCCATTCCCTCCCTTCCTCTACTCTCCATCCAAACAAGGGGTTAATTTGTAGACCTTAATGGGTAATATTCATTTTAATGATGGCCTAAATTGAATAATTATCATAATTGGACAGCCAAGAGGTTCTTTAGGCTGTATATAAATATTTGGTCCCCATAATACAAGACATCATGAATTCGCTTATTCTTACCTCATTAAAAAAGAGTGTGAGAGAATTTTAGAGAAAGCAAAACAAAGAAGACTCTCTAAAAGATCTTATTATTTTGGAAGAACTGAATTGGTGGCGCTCTCATGCACAAAACAATTATGAATTAAGTACATTTATGCACCTTACAAGACAATTATGGATTAAGGTACACTTCTGCATCTCAGTTTATATTCAATACAGATGGTCATGTGGTAGCAGGCAATAGTATTCGTCGGTCCCAACAAATTAAGACTAAAAACTTTAATGTTTCTACTTAGTTTCTGATACTTTAAATTCAATATTACCAAAACCTATGATGTTTGAGTACCTTTGTGATTTAATTTTAGTAATTCTAAAGATATTTTGAATTTGCGTTTTACGTATGATACTTGCCTTTTTCTTTAAGTTGAAAAAGTTCAAAAACTTTCAGAGTTTTCCTGAATTTATTTCGAAAATAGTGAAACTATGCTTTGAATATTTTTTTTTTTTAGAAGAAACTATGCTTTGAATATTTCTGATGCAAATATGAAATGTTAGCTAATATACTAGATCGCAAAAATGTCACCTATTACTTTTCTGGGCATAGAAAGCTTACTTGTGAAGAGTGAAATATTATTATTTATAAATTTTACAAGATATTGTGAAGTTGGAAGGACAAGTTACTTTTTGGAGATGAATTGCCATTTCAATTCTGCTCTGACCGCTATACTCGTTCATCTCGGATCCTGATCGGCCGTCAATGCATTAACTCAAGAGGATACGGATTCCGTTTATTGGCTATTCGTTTTAAAAAGGACAACTAAAGTAAGAAGAATTGATAGGTTTAGAATAAAGTTTCAATAATATGAAAAAAGTATATCATTTAGTACAGCAGAAAATAATGTGCATGGCCAGATCAACGAGGTATTCTAAATTTATATTTTAACGAAGAAAAGAGTTGAAATGCCTTCATTTTTTGTAATGTGTCAATTTGCATACTTTGATCATCTGAAAAAAAAAAAATAACATGATACAACCCACAAACCGACCTGATTATAACACAGGTATCGATAATATGTTTAATATTATATATATTTCTCTTTTACAATATTTTTATAGTTTTTAACATTTTTGTTTTTGTCTTTCTTAAAGAAAACTTAAAATTAAAATAGATAATTAAAACATAACAAATCTAAGTAATCTTATCAATCGTAATCGGTCATAGTGTGACTAACGTATCGTAATCAATTTGTGTTATAACTATTAATATAAGTTTAATTACAATACGGTACGTGAAAATTTAATTTAATCACGTCATATGACTCAAATTACAGCGTGACAAATCATAATATGACTCCGCGTTACACAAATTTACATCTTATATATAAAAGAAAAGATAAACATGGAAGATCCAACAGACACTTTGAATATCAGGCCCGGTCTGATACACAAAAAAGTTGTCTTTCCCTCTCAGCAGGCTAGCCTACTTGTTACTAGGCCTCTCCTACTCCACGGACAGATCCATCTTTAGTATCTCTTCCGATTATCCTGAATCCATATCACCCAAGTACCTGAGGTGCAAGTGTTAGATCTGGACCGTTCTTTTAACTTGGCATGAATCTCAAAGCAGATTTCTACAATAGACACCGGATTGAGTTTGACTCGGCCAGAATTAATCTGAATTGTTCATTATTTTAAATTACATCTCAGGTACCTGGGGGAACACAAACTCGATTATCCATCTATCAATTGCATGCACCTTGGTAAATAATCAAATTTGAAGAACTTGTCACTCTGTTAGTCTAAACAAACTAAAAGGAAGAATCGATCGTCGACGTAACTCGGAGGTAAATCTCTTCCGACTCGCGACCAGTAGGTTTGGAAAATCGCCCACTAATCGGATCATGGCCGGGTGATATATTTTCCGAACCATGGTAACCCCAATGGAATTATAAGATTTTAATATTAAGTAAAACACTTCACAAATATAGAATAGGGGAGTTGGGAGAACCAGCCTTTGGTCTAGTGGCAAAGGTTATGCTCTCCATGTGGGAGGTCACAAGTTTGAAACCCGGAAAAATAGAGGAGTTGGACCCCTACTGGCCACTCCCTAGCTCTGTTCAAATGCTAATTCTGACTTTTCTTAATTTTTCCTTGGTTAAATGGAAGTTGTTTAAAAGTAGCACATTTCTTGTTGGGCAAACTACAAATTTTTTTAAAAAACCATAATTAAAAAATAAAAAATTAGCAAACCAACATGTTTAGCCGGATTTTTACAAAAACCATAAGAATCGAGATGCCAATTCGGTTCCCACTTTTTTTTTTCCTGGAACCGAATTGGCATTTCGGTTCCCCCCTTTTCACAGTTTTTCCGCAGCGCAGAAACGGTGTAGCTTTTGGTGTAATGCCTTGGGACCCGAATTGGAATTTCGGTTCCCATTATTTTTTTTTTTTAGAGACAAATAACTAAAATGATGACATATAATACTAAAAAATTGAATTTTTTTTTCCTTTGTCAAATTACTTTTTTGATAGCATATTTATACTAAAATACTATAAATTACTTGAAATTATATTAATTTATGCTGAATTACACTAAATTACTTGAAATTACAATAATTATGTAGAATTATGCTAAAATACGGTAAATTACGCTAAATTACGTATGAATATGGCCTATTTTGTGCCATCTTTCATAAATCATAAAAAAATAGTAAAAAAATTTCAAAAATAATAAAAATTGGTATTCTACAAGTTCATTATATAACTAATTTACTGAGCTATGTAGATTGAACAATAGAAATGAAAATCTTAATCGGAAACTTCAACTGAAGTTTTGGGACTCTTTTCTTTATTTTTTGGCGATTCTACTAGTTCTAACGCATGCGTATTTTTACAAGCTTTCCAAAAAGTGGTTATTTGTTGAAATTGGATACTCGAATGCAGTTTTATGACCGTTTGAAGTTTCATCGTCGTTTTTTCGCTTTCTCAGTGAAGATATCATCCCTATTCATACGTAATTTAGCGTAATTTACCGTATTTTAGCATAATTCTACATAATTATTGTAATTTCAAGTAATTTAGTGTAATTCAGTATAAATTAATATAATTCAAGTAATTTATAGTATTTTAGTATAAATATGCTATCAAAAAAGTAATTTGATAAAGGAAAAAAAAATTCTATTTTTTAGTATTATATTTCATCATTTTAGTTATTTGTCTCTATAAAAAAAAAAGTAATGGGAACCGAAATCCCAATTCGGTCCCAAGGCATTACACCAAAAGCTACACCGTTTCTGCGCTGCGGAAAAACTGTGAAAATGAGGGGGGAACCGAAATGCCAATTCGGTTCCAGGGAAAAAAAAGTGGGAACCGAATTGGCATCTCGATTCTTATGATTTTTGTAAAAACCCTACTAATCATGTTGGTTTGCTAATTTTTTATTTTTTAATTATGGTTTTTAAAAAAAATTCGCTAATTACGGGAATAGTTGCAATAACGGAGAAGTGAAAAGGAAAATAGTTTTCTATTTAATATTATTCCAATCATACTCCGAAAGCATGAACAGTGGAAGAAAATTTAGATACTAGCAGAGGCTGATCCAATAAGATCCGGAAGGCAAAATCCCAAAACTGATCGCTGAAGCTCAGTTTAAAAAAAATCAATAGACCTGCTCACTCTCAAATCCACTAGGCTGAAACTGTTCTCTCTGACTCTCAAACCCAAAGCCCAAAACTGTTCTCTCTGAGTCTCCTCTCAACTCCGCTAGGAGCCTAGGCTAAACCTAATCGGAGCCGCTCGTCAATGCCTGAAGTGAGTCGTTGTTGCACTTATCTCTCTCAAATCGCTGAAGGTTGAAGGCAAAGGCAAACTCTCTCTCTTTCTCTTCTCTCCGCTGGCTCAAAAGAACGGTTAGATTTTAAATTTAGCGTTAAATTCTGATTGGGGATTTGGTATCCATTAAATTAGCCATTTTCAGTATTGAACTATTAATCAATTTGGTTCATTTCTGTACTGTCATGTTTGTTTTCTGTACTAATTAATTTGGTTCATACTTACCAAATAATTTGAATTGTAGTTTGGTTCGGTACTGTGCTACACTGATACCATTGCAAAAATTTGGTTGGCACTGTAATCTAGATTAGTAATTAAATGGTTGTAAATTTAAATATGTTTTTTTTCGATTTTTTTATTATTATGTTGACTGTTATTTATTTAGTATCCGATTAGCAAATGGATTTGAACCCGATGCCCCCACCAGTGTTTCCTACTGCGGGTCACAAGGAGTTTATTGGGTGGAATTCTTTTGTCTTGTATTGTATGGTAATTGTTATTGTTTGCTTGAGTGGCACTTGGACTGTTTACTTGTTTGCACCTGAGCCTGAGGTGTTAAATTAAACTCTGCAGTCATTTATTCAGAGCTTAGCACTCTTTGGTGCCCTTTGTCATTTTCATTTTTTGTTTCCTTTTTACAGACAGAAGGATCTTTTGGTTCTTTTTTCTGTTAGTAGCAGAAATTTAAGATGTATGTAGCTCGTTCTACAGCTCAATGCTCAGGTTTTTTTTACTTCTTTTATTTGTTTAAGAAATTTTTCAATTGGCTTGAAATTCATTTCATTGTAATCATATATTTTTTTCTTTTGACTTGGACTGTACAATCAATTATTTCCATGATAATTTATTTGAAGCATATTTTACTTAATATATTGCTCTTCTATTATTATATATGAAATATTCATAATTGCTTGCACTGGTCAGTTTGACCAGTAGATTAGGTATCAGCTCCTTTTCAGTTTTGATAACATTTGTTTTATTCTTGCCTATTAACTTTTAATTCATAATTCATTCTTGAATCCAACCATAGTTTGTAGAATTTTATTCCAAGTGCCCTGTCCATAAAAGATAAATCCAAAAAATTTGCATCGTACTGGATAGATGTAAACCAGATGGATTCAATACCAACATAGAGCAATGAGCATGTACGATTTGCATTGGGGGGGGGGGGGGGGGGGGGGGGGGCGGGTAATTTATAAGATAAAAGTACAAGTAATTAAGCTGACTTGGACTTTATTTTTGCCGTTTCCAAAGTATTTGAATAGATATTCTAATACGAGTATTCCTTTGTAGGTTTGATTTTCTTTAACAGATGTCAAACACGTACCCCTATTGGGAAAGTAAGCAAGGTTAAACTCCCATTGATTAAGGTACGTGATATTTCAATCTTATATTGTCCTTTAATGTACAATTTGTTTGCCCTTCTGTTCTAATCATTGCAATTAGGTCTCAGCACCAATCATTCGGCAAACATTTCCATTGACTAGCTTGAAGGAGTGTGCAGCTACTGGCAGAGATGGCACTAATAATGTTTATTATGATGACAAATTTGATCCTGAGCCAGTTTGGTCAAGTCTGATAAAAGAAATTTTATGGTAAAAAACGTGCTCATTCTTTTTATTCTTTTTTTTTTTTGTTTTATGGCCCAATTAATGATCAACTGAAGCAACTACACAATTAATGCTTAATCGACGCATAAATGTACATTAAATGGCAATTGTGGTAAATTCTTACTTGAAATGACTGTGAATTGTAGGTGCTTGAGAGAATTTTTTCAGTTTTTGGCTGAACAGCCTAGTCAATTGAAGTACATCGAATGGCCTAGCTTTCAAAGGATGGTATATGGATCCTTTAACTAACAAAAATGCCAAATTGAATTCACTTTGTAAACTTTAATTCCGCAACATAAATAAGAGTTGATAAAATTTTATTTATGACTGTATTATAATCAACAGATTTTTCACTTTTTTTTTTTTTTTACTTTATTTTCCGCAGTTAAAAACAGCTACACTAACACTTGTTATTGTGGCCTTCCTCATTGTTGCACTGTGCTCTGTTGACTCAGCCTTGTGCTATATTATGGCTTGGCTTTCAAGAAAATCTGCATAGATCTATATCTAGGTAATATTCTGCATAAATTAGTTCATAAGCCTAGGTTAGGCTAATTAACCCAAGTTCCTGCAATGAGACCCTGGACTCAACCAAATAATTAAGAAAATAAAACCAAGAATAAACTAGTCGTCAACTGGTGGAGGTGTGTCGAATAATACCAAGTTTTAGCAGGTGCACTTTGGTGTTGCCAAGTATTGCAATATTGACTGATACTACGCATGATGGTTACACTTTTTCAGTATTATGTTCACTGGTTACCCAAATATGTTGACTACACTCGACAGTTGCCAAGTATTGCAATATTGACTGTACTGGGCAGCACGTGTTGCAGTGGAGAGGATGAGTATCCATTCTGTATGACCCCATCGTAATACCCATTTCAATAAATTGCACACAGCAATGCGAACTATGGTAAGCTGTTAGATAACATAGTAAGTTACTAGCTGACAGATAAGCTGCTATAGCAAATAAAAATCTTCTAAATTGTCCTAAAATATTGTCTAATATTGACTGTTGTACTGACAAGGAGCTTCGCTCTCGGGGTGAAGGTCAATAATTCTTCTCTATAGCCAAAGAAACATAGAAGAAAGGGCAGCCAACCCCCTATCCTTTCTTTGACTTCGTTACTAGCATGATATATTTTGTATAAATTTTGATATTAAACAAATAACCTTGTAGTGTGACATTTTTTACCTAGAAAACTTCTATTACATGCTGTTTTGACTGTGTGCTTGAATATTGAAATTCTTGAATATTACATGCTGTTTCCCTAGAAAACTTCTATTGTTTTTATCTTTTGGCGGACCTTTGCCT
Organism: Carex kokanica; assembly: GCA_025461125.1. NCBI lineage: Eukaryota > Viridiplantae > Streptophyta > Magnoliopsida > Poales > Cyperaceae > Carex > Carex kokanica. The sequence goes on from JAJGRX010000376.1 coordinate 1,426,780, forward strand.
GAGCTTTCCCATATCAGTAATGGCTTTCAACCAATTTTATAAACGAGGATTAGGGGTGTTCAACCGGTCGGTTTGGGTGAAACTGAACTTTTTTTGCCGAACCGCGGTTTGAACTGAATTTTGAAAATCCAACCGAACCGATTGAATTAAAATTTCAAACCAATCTAAAACCGAACCGATTAAATTAATTTAAACTTCGGTTTATTCGGTTGAACCTAATACAAACATTTCAAGTTACAAATAAACATTTCAAAACCGGTTGGTCTGGTTCAAACCGATTTGGATGATATTTTTGATAATCACACAAGTTGGTTTTTGATAAACCGATTCATTATAAACCACACAAAATAAGCTGATCCATTTTTTATTAAACCGGTTGGTTCGGTTAAAACCAATTTGGAGATCTCAAAACCGAACCGCACCATTTAAACTGAACTTTTCTTCAAAAATTAAACCGAACCATTTAAACTGAACAACTGATCCAATTAAACCGAAATTTGCCAGTTCGGTTTAAAACCGAATAAACCCATCCATTTGAACACCCCTAACGAGGATAATATCGCTCCATGCTACAATGTGTTGCTTCTTCAAGTCGTTTGATTTTCTCAAGATGTGTGCAGTGCAAAACATAATGATCAAGCAGCTAAGGGTTCACAACACCAAGTGATGTGCTGGAAAGAATGTCAACCACTTATATTTGACAATCTTGATAACACCAAATAGTTGTAGGTTAATTATAGATATATCTTTTATATAAAGTTATATGAGTTATATATTGACCACTGATTTATTCCAATTGTCAATGGTTGACTAATTCTTCAAATTAGTACACAGCTCTCAAAGTATAAATTTTAGTTTTTTTTAATAACTGTTTTATCGGTTCTTATAGACGATAAATGAGTTTCTTATCAGCATAATCCATCGGATATTCAAAATTCAGCCGGTTTTGGAATATTGCAGTTTAACTCGAGTTTTTATTTTCTAAATACATCCATCATTTTTAATTTAACTTGAAAAAAAATTAGGAGTGAAGTGTTTATTTCGATTCAAACAGATGTTCTCAATTAATGTTCACTTTTATAGAAACAAGTGTGCATTTTAGCAGGATTCAAATAATTTTTTTTTATGGTTAACGGCAATTATAGGCAACATGTATATTGATTAAAAAAGAGTTTATTTACAAAATCTAAAATTCATATAATGACCACCCTCCTCTATACAACAAGGTGAACATTGTAAAAACTCTGAAAGCACACCTAGCTAAAATTTGTCACCCGCTAAACCTACTTAGTTGCTATTCCTTCATCTCTCAATATCTAAAGCAGTATCGTTAATGAGACGATGAACCGCTCTTCATTTATTAAAAAATAGCTTCCGGTTTCTCTCCCTTCAGAGTGCCCATGCTTCCATTGTCCATATCACATTTCAATGGGACCTTTGCCATTATGACATTGCTTGTCTGGTCCAAATCCAAACCTATTGTATGTCCTCCCCTCGTCGTAAGATGTTGTAATGCACCATCAATTCCCACTAAAATCTGACGGTGTACACACAATCCCACATAATATGGTCTCTCGTCTCTACCATGTTTGTCTCACATAAATGGCAGCCCTTCTGAATAACACATCCTATATAATAGGACCTGTTGGATCAGGATTTTCCTATCCAGCATCAACCGGATAAAAATCCTAACCTTCATCGGGACTTTAATTTTCCATAGAATGATCTAAGTGGAAGATAAAATACCCCTATTTTGCATTGCTCTATACACAGACGAGCATGAGAAATCCTCGGATGACATCCACCTCTATTTTGTAGCTCCTCCAACCTTTTTCACCAAGCATTCGAAAAAAGATCAGAGTTTTGCCAGATCCTTGAGAAAAAACGAATCAAATAATGTGTTTATAATGAAACTTACCAATACACAAATATTTGAAGTTCCATCGTGTAGTGTTTTAATCATGCACTATCAGGTGTTTATATCCAGTATGTATAATATATGTTGTTCGGTAACATCTCATTTGGTCTTCTTTAGTTTTCTTAACTATCTAATCCTTTCAAACAAAGATTCTTTAAAACGGATTAAGACTATCTTAAAAGGATTAAAATGGATTAATCTTGTAATGTGCACTACTTAAAATTGCATTGTTGGCATTTCTAATCAGTACTTCGCAGTTATTCATGAACATATTTTTTCATTAATAAAATAAAATATAAAAACTGAAGAAAACGAGGCCATCAATTGCATAGATATGGTTATACAAAAAAAACGCCGCTATATCAGTGCAATTAGTAGTAGTGATATTGATTCCCCACAAGGGGAAAGGGATTTTGAGTCCTCCGCATAAAGCAGAACATTTTAAAAATCAAAAGAAGAATAGCGTACGAAAGAAAAAAATCAAAAAGAGATGGAAGTCGGGCCGGAATCTAAAAAGTGTTCTGAAATTTAAAAGAAGAACATTTTAAGGATAGAAACCGTTTTTCTTTAAGTATTAAAAAATAAAGAATTAAATCCATAGCATTTTTTTACAAAATATTTAAAGCTTGCAAGGTCGTAATGAACAAAGATTCATTGTTTATTGCGAAGTAAAGGCTACTAAAATTGTTTGTGAGCGGAGTGTCTAATTTGACTCATTGTATATAAGCTATTGGGTTGTTCCGCAATAAGATTAAGCTTCCTTAAGTTCAATTCTCTTTCTTTAGCTTCTTTAACCGCTTAATTCTATCGAACACTAGTTTCTTAGCGCGGATTAAGATCACCTCCTTTAATTTTCTTTTGTCCGGATCTTAATCCTCTGTTCGAATCTTAAGGCACCTCTACCTCTTCTTTTAGTTTCTTTAGTTTTCATCCACAAATTAAGACAACTGAACATAGGTTCCATTAAGATTTATTGCAATGCTTGGACCGTAATGAATAATTGCAGCTCATAAACCGTAACTAATTATGAAGATCTTGTTAATTTTGGACATTTTGCAAAAATGGTGCTACAAATTTAATTTTTTATTTTCTAACGTTATGAATAAAATAATTGGGATAGATACATTAATTTAGAAAAATAAATAAATTATCCCGTGAGAAACAAAGAACAAAGGCAGGGGCGGACCCAGGAATTTGATCAGGGGTAGGCACAATGAATTAATCGAAGCAGCGGACTTGGCTAATGAATAAATTAGAGCAACAAATCTATTATTCTGAGCTAGGGGTAGGCACAGTATTGGACCAGGGGTAGACACAAAAATAAAAATACACTGGGTCTAAAAAAAATTTTAAATTCAGGAGTACGCACTTGCCTACCCCTGAGCCTTCATAGGTCCGCCCCTGAACAAAGGTGCAACATTAATTGCATACATTGGATCCCGCTCGAACCGTATCTATTTAAGTGCTTTTGTATTAAACATCGAGATCTATTAGTCGTAGAATCTAAGAGACAAAAAGGAGCCGTTGCTATTATAAAGATGAGAAGTGGACTGCACACAGGAAATACCGTGTGGCGATTCATTTACATTCAGAAGTTACAAAAATTTGAAATAGTAATAATCTCTGACTCTGGGTCCCAACATATTTCGGGTCGAAACACAATTGTGCACTTCCGTATTGACACGGAGATCTGAACTAATTTTAAAACTAGAGGCTCGAGATGGTAATAATCTAGAAAGTCACACGGGAGCGGTTTCAGTGTCAACTCCCTTTCTAAGAAGAGAGAGAGAATAGCGAGTGAGATAAAAGAGAAACGGCGTAAGGTTGGGATCTCTGCACACTTTATGGTACTTTTTCACTTTTCTCTGCTTCTCTTTATTCTCTCTTCCAATTTTTCACTTTTCAACCCTTCTCTTTCTGTTCGCTTCATCGAGAAGTTTGTCTTTTGTCTTTTGTCGCTGTCTACCAAGGGATTTTCATGGAGGTGTTACTCTTTTTAAATCTTGCTTTTCTTGCACTTCATATGCTGATATGCGATTCTTGTTCGCTAAGGTTGGGGAATAGTAATATCTTTAATTTATTTTTTAGGAGAAAAAGGAGGAAGAGGATATTAAAGAACATGGGCAAGGTGAGAACGGTGTTAATGGCATCGTAGAAATGGATAATGGCGAAGTAATAGTTGAAACAGAGATAGATTTCAAACCGATTGAGCACCCGCCTGAGCCGCCAGATGAAGATCTGCCGATAAAATGCCCAATTCCTGATCCATTGTCTCTGATTGTAAGTGGTTCTATAATCCCTTCTTAATTTGGGAGCTCTTTGTTGTTTTAGGACTTCAAATTTGCTCTTGATAGAAGAGTACACAACTACAAATTGTTTAACCTGGTTCAGCGGCTCTCCAATTTTTCGTTGAAAATGCCAAACTGGAGGGTGCCCGTTTCCCAGAAATTTGGAAATATACTAGAGAAATATTTTGGCAATTAGACAAATGAACATTTCTTTGACAAATACTAGAAAAAGGCAGCCTCTGCTAAGAATTTTTTTTTTTTTTAGAAAAAAAGGAAAGACAAATACTAGAAGAAAATGTAGTGTTGAGCTACAGAGAGATATGGTATATCGATACATGCAATAGTTTAGTTGTAAAATCGAATTTTAAGGTCTATTGCAATGAATAGAGCTTCTTAGATATTTTTAAAACCGGCCCCATTGAACCCAAGTTCAAGCTTTACAATGGAATATGCAAGTTACAATTAAGAACAAGGGGTATATGAGAAGCCTGATCCTAACCTTTTTCTACATTTTGGATTCCGTAACTGGTCAAGTGTTTAGTGGTACAAGACCTGACCAGTATGTAATTGGTATCAAGTAATGAAGTGGTTGACATAACTTGTAATATCTTTATTTGTTTACTTAAGATTGATGAGGTGTTCGAAGAGCCATGCACAGATTCTTTGCAAACAATCGCAGATTTACTAGAACAAAAGGAACCAAGCACCGAGAAATCATCTGGTACAGATGATGAAATTGAGAAGCATCAGACCCCATTGCCAGAACATGCCACAGCAACTCATAAGAGCCCCCATCAAAAATTTTTGCAAGTGTTTAACCAATGCAAAGAGTTGCATGCTTGAGAATTTGACAAAGCTTTCATGCAGTTTGACTCTTCTCAAATTTCATCAGATTTATCACGTATAGTAATTGGAGAAAGTTGTTCTTTGTTATATTTTACCATTGTCGAGTTGCGTTTCTTTTCATTGGGGATGTAAATAGAAGTCGGGAAAATCTAAAGTTGAAAATATGATCATTGATTGCTTGTTGTCTTGATTGCTTGTTGCTCCAACTTGTGCATAATTTTACCCTTCGAAATTTAAATCGCTGAATGTATTTGTTTTTCCATCTCAGCATTAACAAGATCTGTCTTGAATTAAAATTAAGTGATATAATCAACTGTGACGTTCTTTTAGTCAATTGACCCACATATCAAGTCCTAAATTATTCAAGTTGCTTCAACTGCTGCAGCGGTGCTCTCCGAAATTCCCGATCAAGTCACAAATTAGGGGCTTCATCTATTGTACACGAGCATGTCAACTTTTAGGCTCTCCTAGATTTTTTTTTTTCTTCCATGCACGCCCAGATTTTTAATATAAATTGACTCTGAACTACATTGAAGCTACAAAACTTACTGCTTATCCTTATATATCAATAAATAAAAGAAAAACTTAAAATAAAAAAGAGGAAAAATAGGGGAAAGGGGAATTATTCGACAAGAGAAATACACAAAGCCACAAGCATTCCTAGCAGCAAGGATGTCAACTGTATTGCTGTGCTTTTAATTGTGGTTTTCCCTGCGTTCATCTCAGGGATCACTCCAGCAACTGCTATATATATGAACCCACCAGCTGTAAAACCCTAAAATAACAAAAACAGAAATAAAACATTAGGAAAATACTTTAATTGGTTCCTGAAAATGAAGCCGAAACAAACCTTAACACGGTCATGCTCAAATTTAACAAATGCAAATTCTAACTAAAACATCCATAAAGATTGAAAAAACATAGAACCACATGCTGGTAAAGATCACTACAATCTCACACTAATTGTATATTTTTGCAGACCGGCTAAACCCCAAACCATAAACCCTAACTCTGCAAAGTCCTCATAAAAATAACATGCAAGTATTACGAAAATGACGCAATTTTACAAAAATTACCTCAATCAAAGATGAGTGCCCCGGATCTTTTCCTAACATCAGCGCCTGAAAAGAATTATGAAAAAGTAGTGCAGTAAGTCAATGATTGATCCAGACAGCAACATGAGCCCCGCACTAAGAGCTGATATTGTCAAACTTATAATGGAAATTTGCCTCTTCTTTAGTGATAATAAATTGAAGAAAAAGAAAAAAGAAGAAGTAAAGGTCACTTAAACCTAGGCATGGGCTTGGCCGCCTGGGGTTGCCCATGCCTAGGTCCACCCCTGAATTAGGTAACCATGATGTAAAAGTCTAAGCTACATAATTCAGGTAAGAAAGAGGAGGCCCTTTGCAAAATATACCAAATGCAGGAAAATATTGTGTAATATGGTTGGTTTGTGCAAAAATTAAATAGCATTGGGTAAAATCTGCCAGAAAAAATGGGAGGACAATAAAGAATAATACTATTAACTTACTAAAGCAGTTCCAGCTAATGCCACAAGTGCAGAGAGGAAGTTGAAAAAGAGAGCCTTGGTAACTGTAAACCCTGAGCGCACCAAGATCCCAAAATCACCAACCTACATCACATTAGTAACCAAACAAGTTGAATTTTATAGTTTTGTTGTGCGATGATGTATTAGAAACAAATATACATATAGTGCAAAAGAGCCTGTATATAATGTAGCAAATCCCGTTCAATATAAAGAACACATCATAGCGACCCCTATCTCTTTCCTCAAAAAAAAAAAAAAAAAAATACATCATAGCAAAGTAAATGATAACTGACTCAGTTCTCTATTCAAACCCTATTTCAGTTGAATATAGAGATCATTATGACAGAACAAACCTTTTACAATGAAGTCACAAATGGAACTGCTATGAGACATTATTTTGGTTATGGAGAATTACCACCTTTTTAAGGAAACAAAAGCACTTCTTCTTTTAGGTTTCACTACCTTGACCAGATCAAAACTATGTGACTCAGATCAAAACTATTGACTTTTTCCCCCATTAAGTATCGTATCTATCCCAAAATAATGAGAAATTAACAAAACATCTGGACAACAGTAATAAAACAGGCTGGTCATAGGGTAATGACTAATGACACCTGCTAGCAATAGCAGGCATAGAGAGTGATGAAATTTAAACTTTAGAAATGTCATCAATGCAACTAGAAGTTACTTCAGCATCACACAGCTTAGGCTACCTGATGGGTAGGGCCACAATGGCTTCGGCTAATTGCACAGAGCCCATTACGGAATTACTTCATAGATTCTTCTCCCACACTAAGTATCACAGAATGCTTGATTGACGACCCACCAAAATTTGACCAATTTAGCAACCCACTAATAACAACTCTACCATTTCATTTCCAAATACCTAAAGATCATAATTCTTAACAACAATCCTAATTTCAACTATAGAAAAAGAAAACTAAAATGAAGATGGTCTTGAATAAAGAAACTATGAATGTGTCACTCAATCCTCTCAACCACCTTATCCTGTCTTTGTTAATCTCTCTACACTACTGCCTATTATTCCTTTCTACTCTCAACTTACACTCTCATGCATGCTAAGCGCAAATGAGATCAGCTCGGTCTCACTTTACTTTTCAGATCAGTTTGCTCTTGGATCGAATTTGAATGTAGAGAGGTACTGTCAAGTCAAATCCAAGCAGAATTGTAGTGTGACACAAGCTGAGCACTAAACATGCAACAGTACAAGTGCTATAGTTAATCCATTTTTTCACGATTAGCTTTGTAGTTTGACTATGAATGTTATTTTTTTACTTTAATAATTAATTATTCCAATGCTAAAGGCCGTCCACACGTGCAATTTCTTCTCATTATTTTAACTACTCTTATATATCAGTGTAACAATATTTCAGGGAAAAAAAAACTCTTAGATTCTGATCTGAGTCACAAATTCATTCTAAGTTGTCTGATACTAACAAGCAGACTACAGAGCAATCTTAATTCGGTTTCAGTACCCCCACAGTATTTTAGATACAAGGTAGCAATGCATGCAGTAATTGTTCCATGATCTTCAATCAAGGCAAGTAAAATATGAAAATCGAGATGGACAATTAAAAATTTTGATTATGCAATGGAGATGATAAAAATTAGCAAAAAGAAAATCCAACCTCTTGGGGAAGTTCATGAGCTAGAAGAAACAATGTTCTGGACCAACCACCAACCGAGCCGTGCAGTAAAAAAGCACTTCCCAGCGCCATCCCGTCAGTGAAATTGTGCTACATAAATCAATCACAAACATTATTTTTTTTTTGAATTTTGGTTACTCAAATAGAAGCATTTAACAAAAAGTCTTTTCTGAAATGAAGATATGTTCTGCCTTTTATTGTGGCATTACCGATTCTTACAAATGCATAACCTAATTACGGGGATTGCAATGGGCAGCAGGCCAGGTTTCATGACAACCAAGCTTGACCCACCTTAGCAAAAATTTGGCCCATGCCAGGTCTCTTTATATTCTTTGACTATTGCTTCTTTCCAAGTATGTTTTTACCCAAACAAAAGTAAACTGTCAATATTCTTTATTTTACACAATTACTACCTACTAAGCAAATATAGAGAACACACTTCTTTGAAAACAAAAGAAATATTACTCTTGCTACTTAAGTTTATAATATTACTATAATATACAACAGGAAGGACCAGAACAGGATTCTGGAGGGTATGCCCCGACCCAGACTGACAGGAATCAGATGTGGCCAGATTGCCTGTGATAAAGGCAGGCTTGGCCTAGGTGGTCCAGATTGAAATTGATGTCCTTGATAAACATGGGATCTCATTTATAATGTGCATCTAGTACAAAGTTTTGATTAAAACGTGTTATATTGCCAGTCAGGAACCTGAACTAGACTTCTAAAGGGGTCTTCATTCTTCAATAATGGGCTTCATTAGAAAGCATTTTATTATATAGTTTAGTTAGACTTTTAACAACCTCATTCAACCTAAACTAATAAAATAAAGCAACATAACTGGATACAGCGAGGCAGATAACTGGATTAAAATCCAGTTGCACACATTTTTAGTCATAAGCATAAAAATCGCAAGACATTTTCATAAAAAATGCTGCAGTGAAATTAATTATTGAAACCATGAAACTTACGACACCATCAGAAAAGAGATTCAGGTAGCCAAAAACAAGGCTTGAAGATGAAGTCTCCTCTTTTTCTATTTCAGTTGATTTATTTGAGGATATATCATTGGTATTATTCACTGTTTCCAATGTCGAACTACTAGATTTTGCACCAGACGAGCCTCTCTGTTCAAATCAACAAATATTATTAGGTTTAGCACCAGATGAGCCTCTATGTTCAAATTAAAAAAAATTACTAGGACAGGAGAAACATTTCAACAAAACAACCACAGAGCTATCTCAAGCATAATGCTTCTTTCATAACACCTTTCTTTTTCTTTTTTGAATTTAGCCGGCAATTTGCCAGCTCGGCTTCTTTCACAACATCACTTGGTACAATTTAAGTAAAAAGCAACACCAGTGTTTCCAGTTGCAGAGTGGAACCATATCCTTGTCTTGTTCTCTGACTTGGCATTTTAATTTTCAATTGCACAACTGAGTGTTAATGAAGGCTTAAGAGGGACTTGAACATTAAATTGCTCAAAAAGGTTAGCCAGAGCACCCAATAGGAAGGTCCATTTGTCAGTTAATACAATAGGAATTGCACTTCAATACCTTTTTTATTGTATTGTATAACAGGTCCTTAGAGAAAAAACACAAGAAATTAAACGAAGTACTTTACGAAGGGCTTTCGACTTGGTCTTTTCCCCATCAGTCATTTGCTTTTCAGTTATCTCCTGGTTTAAATTCTCTTTTGCATCATCGTGTTGCTTGTTATGAAGATGGTGGTGGTGATGGTGTGCATATCCAGAGTAGTGTTCGTCGACATATCTAACCACCTTCTCAACTACGAAAAATAGCACAATTCCAACTGCCACGACAAGATATTACTAGTAGGTTATAACCACACCGCATCTTAGATATACTAAGCAATAAAGCGTAAATGAAAAAATGAACTCACATAAGACAGATAGCCCGTTAGATAGGTCTTCCAGGGAATGGGCATGAACATGCTCATGAGCATGATCTTTATGGCTATGATCATCATGAACATGTGCATGTGAATGCCCTCCACCTGAAACAGAAAAAAGATTTAGTATTAGTTATGTTCCAGTACTAAAGTTTAAATTGTAATGTCACAGAGTTGGTATTAGTAACAATATCAATCTTAATTATAAGTTTAGACACTGTCTAATACACTACAGGTATGGTCTTTGTTGGTACTCAGTACAGTATGGTACCCCTATTTCTTCATTTGAAAAATTTGGCCACACCTTTTTTCAACCAAGAACAAAATGTAGAATGAATATTGATTATAGATATTAAAGCCTCTTTAAACCCTCTGAAAAACAAGAAAGCACCAATATGATACTGGTACAACCAGTATACACTAAGAAACTCACTAAAATATTAAACCATGGCTAGATTAAATAATACCAAAAGCGTGTGGCAGTTGATGAAGAAAAGCATCTCCTAACATCGCTCCTGCCTACAACAATTGAAGTATTGAAATATGAAACGATACAAGTACTGCATATACACAGGATGACCCTTGCCAATGCTACCTGCCAGATCTCATTTGCCCTCCTTTCTACCTTGGGCTTTCGCAAACAAAACCCAACATATTGCAAGTAACAGCCAAATGGTAGAATGATGTGATCATATTTTCCTCTATTCTAATAGGCCACTTCAAAACACCCAAATTATACTAAAATTAAATCAGTAGTACTAAGATGCAAGTTTTGAGTTTGTCTATGAAAGATTTTTTCTTAAGATGACAAGCATTGGAAACTGAATCATATGGTTGAGGTAAGATGAAAAAAGAAGCTGACAATTAATTTGTCATTTAAAAAACTGAACTTTCTATCAATAACACCTGAAAAATTCAGCTTAGTTCTTTATATGAGAAATGTTGGATATTATATGCAGATCGGGTATGGTACCAGTGTAAGTCACAATCTTTGGCAAATTTTTGTTCATCATGTTCAAACTAGAAATATAATTGAGCTTTGGTTGATAGTGGTTCACTTTCACCAATCTTACCAAGTTTCCGCTAAAAGAAGGTTGTAGTAAGGTCAAAGTAGGTTCTGAAACCATCCCTTTGAGTGCGTAATTTCTACAATAATTGAAATGAAGAAAACAGTAATAAGACTTACACCAAACACTGCAAGACAGTCTACTATGGCCTTTGAGGGCTTCCCTTGGGCTTCACCGAAAAGAGAAGAAAAAAAGTTTAATTTAAGTCCATATGAAAGAAAAATTACAAAAGCGCAGATACAAAAAGGTACTTGCACTAGAGCCAATAACACTAGTAAATTAACAATTACCTAATCAGACTCCAATTTTATATCATTAGACAGCTCAATGCATATTTGCAGTTGCAAATTTGAAGTTTGACTTATATCTGAGATAATTACATGAAAAGTAACATTGAGAATAAAAATACAGAGCTGCAAATTTTGTACTCACAAAAAATAACTGGGAGTAGGACGAGGCAGATCAGCGATGCCATACTTACAAGCAGCGAGCAACCCATTGCTTTCATCCATATACCTTCAAGACTAACAGTTTAAGCAAAACAGTCCCAGACTTTTGACAAAAATTAATGCAATTTTTTTTTGGAAGAAATTAGCCACCATAATTGAGGACCAATTAAGCATTAAACTAAAGACTAAAGATGTAGCTCCAGCCACAATCAAGTAGCAGTGCCTAGTACTGTACCATAGGATGTGTACCCATACATACTGGTAGCTTAGTAATCCTTAACCCCGAGTAGACTGGATTGAATAAATTATTACCAGGTTTAGACTTTCCTCAGACTAATACAGTGGAAGGACCGCGAAGTCAAAATCTTTGCAATGGGAGAAGAAATACCTAGATGAGACGTATCTCCTTCAATTCCATGATAATGGTGACGATGCTCATGGTGTTGATGCGCATGCCCATGTCCGTGGTCATGATCATTGTCGAAGCTTTCCAGCGCCAGATCCATCTCCTCCGCTAGTTCTTCTGGAAGCTTCGGCACAGTCTGGATCTTCTCTTCCTTGTGGTGATGGTGATGGTCATGATCATGATCATGGCCATGGTCATGGTGGTGGTCGTGACCACATCCCGATGAGATTACAGTGGTGAAGAAGAGGGAGAAGAGAAGTAAGGAGAGTAAGGAGTGAGAGCGGCGGGAGAAGGTATAATCGGGGGCCATTGCGAGAATTGTTTTAATATTTTTGAGGGGTTTTATTCAGTAAAGGAGAAAGGGGAGGGTCTGACTTCTAAAAGTTTAAGAGGAAGACCGTTTGCAAGTGCCTTCTAGTGTGATGAAGACGACTAGGACGAAGAGGAGGAGGATTATTCCCACTATTACACCGAAGGTTACCACATCCATTTATTTAGAGACATCCTTCTCTCTTATTCCTCATTGGACATCCTTCTCTCTTATTCCTCATTGGACATCCTTCTCTCAAGCTAATTGAAATAATTTTAAGAGAGCCAAACGAGTTGATCCAGTGAAGTGTTAGACCAGCGAAGAAAAAGAGAAAATGAAGAGGAAAGGAAGAGGAATTTACATCACCTGAAGTAACTCAATTTTGAGTTTAGATCTGGACCGTCAGATCTATTTCAGCACGAATATTAAAAATAACCCGTGCATCTACTCGAGCCGGATTGGCCCGGATCTGATCCAAGGGTCCACATCTAAAGTCAAAATTTGAGTTACTTCAGAGGTCCGCACTCGGGGAAAATCGAGAAAGAGGCAGAATTTCTCGAGAGACGCAGTGAACAGCGTACCTGTTCGGCAACCCTGCTTAAGCCTCTTTTATCTCTTAATCTTTCTTAATCTGACCGAACACCCACTCCTTAGTCCGGATTAGACACCTCCTTAGTTCCTGATTCTTAATCCATCCTACCAAGTAAGTATTTTCCTATGCTTAAGATGTTTGATAGCTATACGCTTGAGGCTATCATTATTCATGTCCTCTGTAGTTAGGTTATCTACATTGTTGGAAAGGTAAGGGTTTTCTACAGAAATATTGTGAAGTTATATGCAATTTTGACTTAAGTCTGCTCCCTATCAAACTAAATCTTCCGATGGTTTGCAGACCCTTGGATTGGCAACCAATAGGGGTACGTTTGGATGAACTCTAGAATAGCTAGAATAGCTACTGTTTAGAATAGTAAATAAGAATAGCTACTGTTTAAGAACAGTGCTAACTCAAGCTATTCGGAATAGTGAAAAAGTTGTTTGGATTGCATATTTGGAATAGAGTTTGGAGGAAATGAATAAAGTAATAATTTATGTGTTAGATTAAATATAATACAATATGATATTAATTTAAATATTAAATGTAATATAATCTTATTTTAAATATTAATTAGTATTAAATAAAATATTATATTAAATATAATATAATATTAGTTTAGATATTAAATATAATATAATATTAGGTTACATGTTAAATGTAATATAATATTAATTTAAATATTAGATTAGTACTAAATAAAATATTATATTAAATGTAATATAATATTAGTTTAAATATTAAATGTAATATAATATTAGTTTAAATATTAAATGTAATATAATATTAGTTTAAATATTAAATGTAATATAATATTAGTTTAAATATTAAATGTAATATAATATTAGTTTAAATATTAAATGTAATATAATATTAGTTTAAATATTAAATGTAATATAATATTAGTTTAAATATTAAATGTAATATAATATTAGTTTAAATATTAAATGTAATATAATATTATTTTAAAAATTAGATTAATATTAAATAAAATATTAGATTAAATGTAATATAATATTAGTTTAAATATTAAATGTAATATAATATTATTTTAAAAATTAGATTAGTATTAAATAAAATATTAGATTAAATATAATATAATATTAGTTTAAATATTAAATGTAATATAGTATTATTTTAAATATTAAATGTAATATAATATTAATTTAAATATTAAATGTAATATAATATTAGTTTAAATATTAAATGTAATATAATATTATTTTAAAAATTAGATTAGTATTAAATAAAATATTAGATTAAATGTAATATAATATTAGTTTAATATTAAATGTAATATAATATTATTTTAAATATTAGATTAGTATTAAATAAAATATTAGATTAAATGTAATATAATATTAGTTTAAATATAATACAATATAATATTAATTTAATTATTAAATGTAATATAATATTATTTTAAATATTAGATTAGTATTAAATAAAATATTAGATTAAATATAAATATTAGATTAAATATAATATAATATAATATAATATTAGATTAAATATAATATTATATTATATTAAATATAATATAATATAATATAATATTAGATTAAATATAATATAATATTAATTTAAATATTAAATGTAATACAATATTATTTTAAATATTAGATTACTATTAAATAAAATATTAGATTATATATAATATAATATATAATATTAAATTAAATATTAAATGTAATATAATATTAGTTTAAATATTAGATTAGTATTAATATTGAAACTAGCAAATGCTATTCCATATTTTTGTAAGAATAGAGAATAGCCCTATTCTCCCTATTCCGAATAGCTCTATTTCTCGTTTGGATTGTTCTTGTTCCGAATAGCAATGCTATTCTAAGAATAGTGCTATTCTTAGTGCAACCAAACATACCCCTAGGAGAATTGAAGGGAATTGAAGTCTTATTCCTGCCGAACAGAAATAAATAGAGTTGGAATTGGAGAGACAGAATAGTGCACTTTTCCCCTTTTCTCAACTTCAAGGAGATGCTGGAATTGAGAATTGGACCGGAAAAGGAATAGAAAATGACCTTTTTTACCCTTATTGTTAAGCATGATAGTGCACACATGCTTCATGCTTCGATTATAAGATAAAATGATTTTTTTTTTCAATTGTTAAATTCAGTCTATTTCTTTTCATGCATAATTTGAAATGAAATATAGTTCTAGTTAATTATATCCTAACAAATAGTTGCATGAATGAGATACCTTAGAAATTTTATGGTTCTGATGCATCCTTGTTGCTTTCTAAAGTGGCTTGTTCATATGTAAGAATCTTCTTATCTTGGCCAATAGCATTATTTTTCTCACTAAGTAAAAATGAAGAAACTCTGAACTGTTTATTTGGAACAATTTGCATGTTTGTTATTCTTAGAAGTGACATTCATATTGGAATGAAGTATTTTTCCATAAACAATATATCTAAGTTGCAAGTAATGTACGTTGCTCCATAAGTTAGATATGGATCAGTTCATATCATTCAAGTAAATTGTATTTCCACTAAAACTATAAAACTTTCACTTCATAGCAAAATGTAGGAAATATTATGCACACACATATATATTTTTATATTAAACTCTCTTTGTTCTTTCAAAGGATAAGTTTCATGGATTCAAATATAAGTTCATCAAGCGCAAGGATGGGTGGCAATGGTAGAAAGAAGGGGATTGGTAAGGGTGCAAACGACCAATCTGAGCTAACAAAAGAGACCGAACTACTTATAATTCTAGTAGGTGAAAGGTTAAAAGCAAGGAATAACAGAAATGAAGGCAACCTTAACCCTTCTGCAGACGAGTGGAATTACATCAGAAGCCAATTTAACTATAGAAGTGCTCAAAACAAACGTCACCTGCAAGTTCTGAAAAATAGATGGAAGACATTGAAAGCTGACGGTATTCCCGACGTGACTCCAGAAGCATGGGAAGAATACATCAAGGTGTGTACTTATAACAACACTTATTCATGAGTTCAAAAAGAAGCTAAGATGTCTAAAATTTTCAGATTTTCATAAAAAAGTGAGGCTATGGTACTATGCATAGTGCATATTGGCCCGCGCTATGCATAGTACCATGGCCTCACTCTTTAGAAAAAGTGTACTTCATTTCTTTTAAATGGTTCCTTAAACACTTGTTTATTCTAAAACACGTATTAAAATTCTGGAATGTATGTTGGAACATGTAAGACTGTTGCTGGTACAAGTTTTGGGAAATGATTGGGTGAGAGGATGCTTCATGAATGAAGCAGATGGCATGTTAAGGGGCTACGTAGACCACATTTTTCATCGTTACCGGGCAGGCTTACCACTTATTCAAACCTTGGTGGGTCTGGGTTGCACTACCCTTATCCTAATCCTCCTTTTATGCCATACCCATATGGTATGGGTAATGCTCCCTCTCACATCTTGCATCACGTAGCCTCTCAAACTTCACCACCTATGACTGCTTCACCCGTGGCCTATCCAAGAAACATGAATAATCCTCCCCATATCAATGTGAGTGGTGATGATCATAATACCCCTTGCACTCCAAGCTCTAACCGGCATCCACCTTCTGACTTCTACCACCCATGGACATGAAGATTGCAATTCTAGGTTTATTTTGTAATGAAGTTAGTTTATCTAGGAGTCGAACTAGATTTTGTTGACTAACAAGCAATAGAAAATATTTTGAGTTGTGGCATTTTAGTAACAAACAATAGAAAGTATTTTGTGGCATTTTGAGTTTTTAGATGACAAAGTGATATGGAACTACTACTTGGTTTAAATCAGTTTTTATCCCTGTTTTATATTTCTCAGTTCATTCTTTTTTTTATGTGCTAGTTGTCAAATTTCATTAGGTTTTTATGTTTTTAGATGACAAAGTTACATGAAATTTATTTTTTTAGAAGAAAGGTGAGGATCAAGTTCTCAAATATAATTTGTTTAATTTCCTTGTCTGATTTATTGGGAACCATCATGTAAAGTTATATGGAACTTAGCTGTTTAATGTTTATTTAATCTGTTTACTGTTGTTATACTAATTTAACATTTAATTAGAATATTTGGACTATATTGTCATTTTTATTTCATAATTTATTTATCATAATTTGTATTTAGTAGTATACTGATATGATTTATTCATATGTTAATATTCACAACGTGGTGCATCAATCAAAACTCAACAAGGTCATAAAAAGTCATTTTCTACTATTTTTGTATTTTAATAATTGTTCACTTTTACTATTCCAATTGTTGAGTTTACAAATAGGAAAACTGTATGCTCCAGTACTGGTATTAGGCAAGTGTATAACACTTTCTAACATTGATGCTTTTCCAAAAAAAAAATTCAACATGCGCATGTTTTTATTCTAAACTGGTAAGCAGAATTTCATCTTCTCTGGTTAGTACCCAACCACCACTTCCTCTACAAGTTGTTGTACTGTAGTTGTGCTTGTATGTTGATCTCTTGTACCAGTATCAGTACCAACTTATTCTCTTGACAGTTTTCAGTTATTGTTAATCATTTAACCTTTTTCTTGTCACTGTTAGCAAGCTTCAATTTCATCTCAGATTTTAAGATCCTTTTTTCTTTCCCTAAGCTTTCATTTCATCTCAGATTTTGGTACCGTATGTATTTTTATATACTGTATGTATATTTTCAAACAATAAATAAATACTTGTGTGCAGGTGTTGCAAACTTGTGTTATTCACTAACTATTTAATAATTCTATAATTTTTATGAGTTTGTCACAGCAATTTTGTTATTTCTTTTGCAGCTGTCAGGGTTAATCTGAATTGAGCTGATTTTAATGGATGGATTTAGAGTGAATTGAGCTGTTAGGGTTAATTTCCCTTTTGCATTTGTTTATTTGTTTGTTGTAATAAATCATATATAATGTATTAGCTATTAAATTAAAATAATTTAAATTACCAAAATGGGTGTAATCTGTTGGAGAGAGTAAAATGAGAAGAAGGATATTTAAGTTTTTACATACTACAATATATATTTTATTTATACTAAATTTTATTCTTAAACCTACTATCTTATCGAACAATAATCTGAAACATTGTAGTATAACCAAACAAGGAAATACATCAGATGCTGGACCGCTACCTTAAGCGAACACCCCCAATTCATAGCAGCCTTTTTTGTTGGACCGCTACCTTAAGCGTCCATTTTTTCTTCAAACAGTTAAATTGTTTATAACGTAAAAAAATAAAAGATTGTGAATTTGTCTAATTCGGTCGATAAAAAATTAAAGAAAATGATTCAAAAATAATTATTTTAATTTTTTTTTTTTAAATTAGAAGTGAAATAAGAGTGAGGGATTGGTACTATTCATAGCGCGGATTGGTCCATACTATTAAATATTAATCTCTATATTTAAATTTCAAATAGTCGATTTGAACCGTTCAACACGACTTACATATGAAAATGTACCTGTAGATCAAATATTATATTTTTTTACAAAAAAATTATTATTTTTTAAATAGGTAGAAAATCACTTGAACGGTTCAGATTATTTTTTATAAAAATTGTAGACAATTCAGAAGTAGTGATTTCTACCCATCTACAAAAATAGTAAAAAATTATAAAAAATGTAAAAATTAGTCTGCAAGTAAATTTTCATATGATGGAGATCATATTGAACGGCTCAGATTGACTATTTGAACTTTAAAAACGAAGATATTGATAATACAATTAATTAAGAACTTTAAGTTTCCGAAAAAAATATATAAATTACGCATTGAATTTAAGTTGTAAATAATTCTGCAACCTAACTCGGTAAAAAAAAAAAAATTTTCTTTTTCCATAATAGTGGCAACCAGTGCCAGAGGCCCAGAGCCCCCAGGTTTCATTGAACCACAATGAATTACATAAAATAAGCCAGGAGATAAGCTAGTTTGTCCCTTTCCTAACCCAAGCCCAAAAAGGCGTAGATTCAAAACCCAAATGAGAAATAGCTAATCAACGCCCAGAACGGTACCATATCCCCATCCCATCTCTGGGAAACTTTATTGACAAAAAGAATTTGCAATTTTTACTTTCGCAACACTTTTCCAATGAAGTGTTCCAATAGTTAGTACCAACTACCAAGCAACAGAATAAAATAATTAAGTTGCATTGTTGCATGCAAACAAACAAACCCTGTTACAGGACAGGTTGGGTTTGTGTATTTTTGGATCAACCAGTTATACCTTTCTTCTTGGACATTTTTATACAATCAAACGTTCCTATAAATTTACACCCTTGGAAGCAAGTGACCTGTTGCCTAATTTTTTCTACTTTTCTATGCTTCTTTTTTCTGCATTAGGGATTGATACATTTTACCACAAGCAATCTATACCATATTTCTATTGTACTGAGAATCACACCCTTTGTTAAGGCAGGGAACTGAATACGCCAATGCAAAATCCGAAGTTCAAATCAATTAGTACAATTAAAGAACCTATCCTGATGAGCACCAGATGAGTTGAACGGAGGCGAAAACAAACATATGAAATCAGTTTACAAATTCAAATTTACTTTAGAAAGTGAATAGATTTAAACCACATAACACATTAGTTAGATAAATAAAATACAGGCCCTCTACCACCAAAGAAAAAGAATTGAACCATATAGCACGTCTAAGATGCTAACAAAATAATAGATCAGAAGTATAACCAAACAAGGAAATACATCAGATGCTGATGCAAGCACTGAAATTTTACATACAAAACATCAGAAACTACAATCAAACAAAAAGCACAAATTGTTAAGATTACGAATCGCAATCAGTTTACAAGAGATAAAAATGATAGGTTAGCTACTGCAAGTTAGTCATCTATCCCTCTATTACATGTCAAAACTACATTCAATCAATAATCTGAAACATTAATAAACATACCTCACTAACTTAAATTATACAGCGAACTAGTTATAATGTACATGCACACTAGCAATCTTCAATCAACATCATATACTCCCTAAACTTGAGCAGAGTAATGTCATCCTGTCAATAAGAAAAAGGTTTAAACTTGTCTTCACAAAAGATATATTTATTATTGAGGAAAATAATTTTTCTCAAATGAAAAAAAAAAATGTGGAGGTACATACTATCAAGCATCATCATAACATTAGATTACGTCGTAATGGGGATTCAGGTTCCGACCCGCTAACCGAAGTAAAAGTTGAAACTGAATCATCCTTAGGTATGGCAACAAAGTTCAAAGGGGCTGTTGACAGCCTTCTCATCTCCCTGTTGAAGCTGTTGTACCGGCCAGAGTGGGATCGAGGTGTCATCAACTCAGGCGTGGCCCCACCATAGAAGGATTGCCGCCGTGGGCTCGGCGTCATGAACCCGTTACCATTACCCTGATGGGGCCCACTAGCACGCCTGTTGAAGCTATTGCTCCTTTTGGGGGTCGATTTGGAGCCAAACATGAGCTCCTTCTCTGTTTGTAGCATGCTTTGCAATTTCTTTTGATCCTGAAGTGGTAAATAATTATCTTTATTTTACAAAGGCATAATTTTTGTTGAATGAGAGGGGACAGTTAAAGTGCTGAGCTACTGGTTAAAAAAGGGATTTAGTACCCTGAAGCGGCGCTTTTCCTCCTCTTTTTCTTGTCGGCCAAGTTTGTATTCCTCCAAAAGACACACCAGTCGCACCTGGGAAATTGTTTATATAAAGTCTCACTTAACTTTTCATTTATTGTGCAAATAAAGATAACAGAAAGGCACACTTAAAGCAAAAAATAAAATTAGGTGCACATACCCCATCATACATGAATGGCGTGTTCTTCTCATCCTCCCATGCAAATGTCCTGCCTATGAGGTTGTCCACCATGCCTGCTCAAATGTCATCAGATTCATGACTATATTGATAGATAAGACTTGGATAGCATATACCAGTACTGAAACCATACTGGTATGAAATTGGCAGTTTCAGCTGATATTTAAGGTGATTTAAAGGATTATCCAGGTTGACCAGTGCTGTTGCGTAATTAGCAAGGGAGGCAGCATACAATGTGAATTTTATACCTGGAATTTTGGTGACGAGTACGCGTGCTTTCTCTGCCCGTCTTAGATTGAGGTGAGATCCTCTACCTGCACTGTATCGGTTGTCGTCCTAAAAGTAAAAGAACATATGTTGAATGTTTCATATGAAGCATAGTATTGAATTCAAACTTACTTAAGACTTTATATCAGGTTTCTGTTTTAGGTTATAGATCAGGTCGACTTTGATGTGTTCATGTCATAGGATCTGAAAGCCCAATTTAAGTGTCTGTTTTGGTTTGTCAGGTCAAAGAGTTAAGTTATACAGTCAACTTATTATATTTCAAGCCAGGTGATATTTTGGCAGCTCCCCCAGTCCACTCTCCAGTATTCATAGCAAGTGTTTCTAGGTCAATGGACCAGGTTTGAATTTTGATTTCTTAACCCATCTCTCAGGTCAGAGCAACAGAACCACATCCAGTTCTTAATTTATAGTTCTTTTCTTAAGAAAAGGCTTTTACAGATAATTGCCATATCTTTCTTAATATGTAAAATCAACAAAACAATAATGTAATGCTCATCCATTAAAGAGGTGACCCGCCCCGACCCAACTATACAGGTCAACAGGTTCAACGCAAATCCACTTCCCTTTCTTAGGAGATAAAAAAAAAAGTCGTATACCTTGTTATACTCATCAAGCCAGGTTTCTTCGTCACAAGCCGCTAGCCATTTGTTGATGCGGTCCATTATATCTTTTCGGCTCATTGATTCCTCTCTTGCTTTCATTATATGTGCCTCGAGATTTGCTAACAGCTCCGATGGATCTACAAGGCCTGTTGCACGTCAACCAATAGTATTATCAATAACTCAACCAGAACAATTTGATATATCTGATATATCCGCTGAAAAGGAGAAAAGAAATTATCCCAGGCTCACAAGCAGTTGTGAGATTTCCTACATTAAATTATCAACCAAAATATCAAAATCACCACATTATGTTCTGTACAATTTCAACTCGGATAGATTTTTAAAGACATTCTTTGATGGTATACCTAGGGCCAGCATCTTCATAAAGTGCTAGATATTATTTTCACTAGTATGTTCCATAATACAACAGATATTTGTTGATAACTTCTGCAGCTACTACTTTTTTAAAATATTCTTTTGAAGAAGAATTCACCAAGTAGCCTTTTTACTACTACAGTAATACCAATACACAACCCAAAAAGTGAAGTACTTGGCCAGTAAATTTAAATTTCTAGGTATAACTCCATAACTACGGAAATACAAAAAATAATGCCCTTAAATTCAAAATCTGTTGTAAACCTTAGACAACAGTCAAACATGGAAACAACTAGCTGCTTAAGATCAAATTAGAACATATAAATCTGAAAAATGGATTGGAATCCATTGACAATTAGGGCAACACTTTATCAAATTAAGTCAAAAAAAATTTAAAGATCGAAAAAATTTATCAACATATTGTTAAGCTTATAGATTGGTTGTGTATCAACTTTTATGCAATTTGAATGTCATTTGATATTATAAATGCGTTAAATATGTATTGTTGCAAGTTTCAAGTCATTTGATGAATGGTGAAACTTGCTTCAAATTCATTTTCATGTATATGACGTGCATAATGTATAGATTTCATTGCATTGAATTTCAAAATTATATATTATTTTTTTACAGTCGTGAAGATTGCCAGGTTAATACGTAGTCAATGGATCCTAACCCCAAAAGGGGCATGCTGATACAGTTCTACAATTGCTAATGCAAAATATTAAGTTCTTACAAAAGCATGTTAATTGCCCTAAAGAAAGGTGCTCAAAAGTCAAAACTAGAATTAAGATTACCAGAATCTATCAAGGCATTGGTTTTCTCAGGGGCTGTGCTGGAGTCAGGCTCTATATGCGCTGCCTTACAAATATCTTCCAATTCTACCCTTCGCTTCATCACAAGCTCTTTCAATCGACTTGCTTTTAATTTTGTTAGCCTCTCCACCTCCGCCTCAGCCTAAGTCCAAATTAACAGAACATCCATATATACATTAATACTGGACCTACCAATAAGTAATTTTACTAGACACTGCTCCGATCTTATCAGATCTTCTCATCTAGGTCCCCTATTGTTTCTTACTGCTGTATAGCCCAATACTTGTCCCATGGTCCCAAAAACAAGAATGGGAAAGTATAGCATTTCAATATTTTAATGAATTACACTCGTACCAAATTGCTTTCATAGTGGCACATATGACAAGTAGAGATCAATATTTACAAGGGCCACAATGAAACTGCTCCTGCATAAAAGAAACCATTAAAGAAGGAAACCTGATTGAGTGTCTCCTGTGAAAGAGCCCCGCTGAAAGTTATAGCGTCCTCTGACGACTGGGCAATGTTTGTTAGTTTTGCATAACAGCCCCTCTCTTCTTGGGAGGTATCCATGAGCTTCCATAGTTTAAATAGCGCTTCCACCATTTCTCTCAGCTGCGCAAAGAAGATGCAATTTAAAATAATTATAGATTTGCAAACCAGAAAGCTCCCCAGAAAAAAGTACATGCAGGCTTCATTGCCCCTTAAATGATAAAGTTCAGGCCATAGAAAACATCAAGGAGTGCAGATTGAATTTGTATCCCATAACAGTTACCTTGATAACATCGTAAATAACTAAAAATGGCATATACTCAGATCTACTTTTAGGAAAATCAAGTGTGCCCCTGTTATCTGACATGAATGCCAAGCAAAATGAAATAAAATGTTGTGCATCTTATACACAGTGAGAATACTTCTACAAATAAATCCCTCAAGAACCTCCTTTCTGCAACACTTGTATAAAGAAAGGCAGAAAGTGATCTGAACATCTCTCCAACAACAATTTGAGAAATAGCGACATACAGAATATTATTCATATTTTATGGTTGCACAAGTGAGGCTTCCAATTTTCAACAAGGTGTATGATAAGTTCAGGTTTGTAAAGGAATCCCAAAAATTTCCAAAATAAAACAGTAATAAAATCAAGATAACCTTTTGAATTCTTTGTTTTCTTTCTTCTTTGAGCCTCAAAACCACGTGAGAGAGGCCATCAATAGTGCTATTGCTAATGTTTGTTGATTGGTTGGGACCACCACTTCGGTATAAACTTGGGTGCACCTGATGCACCGTCTCCGTGAAGTCTAAACCTAGAACTCCACAAAGGCAATGCACTTGGTTCACATACTCCAGCACCTTTTGAAGTCTATCTGACTGATTATACGAACAAAAAGTATGTAAGAAGCTGATGCTATATAGTAATCGCATATGATAATTTAGTTAAATAATGTTTCTGTACGCGTGTGTACGGGCCAAAATTCCAGTCTGTAGTGGTGAAATATTGGTATATACCATGACACATATGATAACTATTTTTCCAATCCAAAATATAAAGATACCAATAGGAAGCCAAGGAGTCAGAAAACCACAATGAACAAACTAAAATTCTAAAATCACTTTAACAGGCTGGTCCAATAGTAGGTGGGTAAGAGAAACATTACCTTCAGAGCCCACAAACCAATGGAAATACAGTAAGAAATAGCAAAGACAAAAGGTACAATATATGAACAATGAAAAGATATCTCACTACCTTCTCCTTTTGAAGCGCCTTGAGCTCTGCTTGGTATTCATTAAGCCTCCGTACCGAGAAATCCTGTTCATCATTTACGGTGCTTCCACTTACTGTGACTTGCTGGGAATCCGAAAGCTCAGATCTGATAGTCTCAATCTGAGAGCGAATTTCAGAGAATTGCCGGACTCTCTCCTCCCGCCTCAGCCTTAGCGTCTCCAAAAGAGGTGTCACATTTGCAATTTGATCCCTGAGCGGCTTTGCCATGTTCTTCTCTTTCTAAAAATGAAAATGAAGGGGCAGTTTGAACTTTAATGCATTCTACGAGATTTGTTGTGAAGATTGGACATGTTGTAATTGTGATAAAGGGGATATTTAAGGTCAACTTGGTTGTGGTAGGCAAGTATGAAATGATAATCTTCTGATTTCCTTGTATATTTTATATTTACTTGCTTTTGCTTGTTTATTTGCGAATAACCTAATAAGACCTGGTCATTGCACCAACCAGATACTGCTGGTTATCATCTCTGCCAGAACATTTATTCTTCCCCACCTCAGAGTCATTACATTTCACATTCTCTTAAAGCTTTAAAATAAATATAAGAAGAATCCCTCTATTTTACCAAAATTAAAATGTGGTAACCTTATAGAGGACTATGCAAACAATCTCTTCAGTTAAACAAAAATTTACTTTCAACACTGTCTGGAGTAATAGGACCAGTTGCCAGAAAAAAAAAATCCCAGCATAAATTTACAATAGATATTTTAACCTGACCGAATTTTGCCCCTCAAACACATGTGCAAACAATTAAAATCCATTAATTTCACCAAAAAAAAAAATCAGACATTAGGAACGAGAACCATATCTACACAAGCCACTCCATATTTTTACCAAAGTTTACCTTCAAGATTTTCCAAAGAAGAACTCAAAAATCAGTATTTCTGGGTGGCATTCATTGCAAAAAATATGCCACTCTGGTTTAGAAAATTACCATGGAGTGAAGACTGAGTTCCCCGAGAGAGGCCATTATGGATGCTAACTCAGCCTCTTTGGCCACAATCGATTGATGCAATTGTGTCCTTGTTCGGCTCGCCTCATCAACCTTTCGCCGATATACCTCAAGACATTCTCTCTCTATCTCCGTTAGTTTACTCTCTCTCTCTGCCTCACTCTCCCCTATATCAGCCCATATTTGCTGCTCAAATAAAACAAGTTGTAAGTGTTAGATTCAAAAATTGAGGCAGTTGCAGGATTGCTACATGTCTTGGTAGGTATATAACGATTCCACACCCCCTCCGGAAAAAAATAAAAATAAAAAAAATCCAAGCAAGCACAAAAATTAGTGCAGATGGAAAGATGGAGTGATTAAGATATGGAACCAGTTAATACCAATACGAGATCGACTTACTACACAATAACTTTGCTAAAAAAATGTATTTGTGCTAACTAACCCAAATTCAGGTCTAAAAACTCAATGAAAGCATTAAACCAAACAAATAGCAAATAAAAGAGGTTTAATTACTAGTACAGGCTAAAGACCAAAACGATACTGTAACATAACTGAATGTATAGTACCCAATATGGAAATTAATATTTACAATTTCAGTCTGTATAAATGTGAACTAATTAAATATTAGTTCCAATTTTAGTAATATTTAATTAGTTCACGTTTAAATACAGAAATTCTTCTCACTATATTTATTCCTTCGAAATTGACCATTAGTTGGAGGAGTAGAAAGATAATTAGCTTAAATCAAGTTTAAAAATTAAAAAAAAAAAAAATCAAGTACTACAGAAGTAATGAATAGTATTTATTTGTTAAATAGCTAAGTTTAAATAACAATATAGGCACCTAGCTTGCTATCTGAAAAAATTAACATCCAATAGAACTTCCCTTGTACCTTTACCAAACAAATAACCTAATTAATAACTCAGAAATGAGTCGAGACGTAAATACACCAATTAAAGGTATCCTTAAATTAGTGAGAATAGAAAGCAAAGTGAGTAGACATCTGATTAAACAAAAAAAAGGAACCATTGAAAATATCGAACAGGAAAGTACTTTATCGAAGCCTTCTTAATTTTTTGTTGAAATTCTTTATTCAATTTGTAAACCTGGAAAGTTATACGAGAGAAACCTCTTCTTCTCCGTTGAACTAGTAATCAACTAAGATAGAGAAAGAGAAAGACCTGAAGCTCTTTAAGCAAAGCACCACATCTAGCCTCCATTGCCACACAGTTTATTCCTCCAAACTCAACACCGACACTAACCATTCCACGCCTCCACTACGGCCAAAACCCGCAAACCTAATAGAGAAATCAAAGATGAGGAGTATTGGAGAGGAAGAGGAACAGAAGCAAAGAATCAGGTTTTATTCCTTTAGTACCAGCCACCAAAAACACGGTAAAATAGCCCGTGAAAGAGAGAAAGAAAGAGAATCAGGAGGTTATACAGCGGACAAGACGAAGAGAGAGAAAGGGGAAACGAAAAGCATTTCGCTTTTCTACTAGCAGTCTATATTTTCTTTGGATTGAAGCGCAAAATTGCGAGATTTTAGAGAGATTTGGTGATATGGAAGGATATTCAAGGCTGTATTAGTACCAAAAAAGTACGGTTTTCCGAGTACAAGAGAGGAGAGCGCAGAGAGAGGCAAAGAGCAGACGATGTCAGTGTATAGTAAGAGCAGAGAAATCTGCGATTTGGGGGACCGAAATAGATGGATTTAGAAAACAACTAAATAAAAATTGATGAAATAATAATAACTGCTCTTTTATTTATGCGATATAGACTATACAACTACAGTATAGTATAGATAGTATAGTATAGTATTTGGTAGGGGCTAGGGACGAATGATCAAGGGAATGAATCCTTCAATTGTTTTGCGAGCACTTGAGTCGTCTATTGACTTTTTCCTTTTCTAATGCATTGATGATGCATCCTTGCAAGTCCAGAGACCAGAAGATACGCGTTCGTCCAGACTCCAGAAGCCGATATAGTGATATTGTATCTGTTTGCGAAATAAAATGAAATGATACACACCTTGTGTGGTTCTAGCTCATGGTCACGTTTGGTTTGAAAATATGTTAAAATTAAGGTCTTTATTTTTCACGAGTTAAAATTGAATAACTTAAATATATATGAGTGAGAACAGTGTAAAATTACAGTCTATAAATTATGTAGCCTTGCGTAGAAATAATAAGTTATTTTGTAAAGTTACACTTCGGCAGTGCTGATCAAGATTTATACTAACTTTATTATCATCGCAACCATTTTATTATGTATAATGGTAGTAGCAAATAATAGTATAAATAGTAATATAAATAATATAAAATGATGACGGCGTCCGACGATGATGTCAATGTTGATTACAATAAATAAATAAAATAATAATAGGGAGGGTCTAGCTTTCCTCCATTATTCATTCTCTATTTTTCCTTCAACTGAAAATAAGTAAGGGACCACAATATTACAATTAATAACTGCTGGAATTAGTAGGGGATCACAACTGCCTTCATAGCATTACCGGCAGACATATTGCGCAAAAGTATTCACACTTGACCCAGGTAGTATTCATCCATGTAAATAAAAGTACTCATCTTTAAGAAATAATTATATAAGGAAACATTACTACCCATCTTTTACACGTTTTTAGAAATGGTTTTTTTTCCTACGTTCACTCTAACTAATATTTCTGTCGATCTGTGCTGAATTTTTCAAATCTAAAACCACGAAAGTCTTCTACACAATTTTCTCTTTCAAATGAGATCCATGATGACATACTTTCGAGATGTCCGTTACGCAAGTATCCACACCTCGTACTTAAGTATTCATCTCTCATTGAACAAGTATTCATCCTCGTCGTGTAAGTGTAAAGAGTACATGAAGGTATGGTGGGACCACACAACCGCGACTTCAGATAAGTAGGGGACCACAGTAATATGCGGAGATAAGTGGTGGAATTAGTAGGGGACAATTTGCGAAAAAGTATTCACACTTAACACGAGTTGTATTCATCCATATAATAAAAGTACTCATCTTTGAGAAAGAATTATATATGGAAATATTACGACATTAAGAGCATTAATTACGCGGAGATAGTAGGGTACTACAACTGCCGTCAGCTAAAAACAAAAGAAAACGCGTAATTAAGTGGGGGGACCGCACAACCGCCATCACCAACTACCGTGGGAACCGCATAACCGTCACCGCAAGTGGAAATAACATCAAGTATTCATCTATAATACATGAAGTACTCACATATAATACATCAAGTATTCACCCTGATATATCAAGTATTTAAAAAAAAAACTGGACATATCACACTCATCTTTTACACGTTTTTAGAGGTGATTTTTTTTTCTCCGTTCAATTTAACTAATATTTCTGACGATCTGTGAGAAATTTTGCAAATCTAAAACCACGAACGTCTTCTATATAATTTTCTCTTTAAAATGAGATCCATAATGACATACTTTCGAGTTATCCGTTGCACAAGTATTCACCCTCGTCATGCAAGTATTCATCTATCATTGAACAAGTATTCATCCTCGTCGTGTGAGGCGAAGGTAGAGGCGGAGAAGGAGAGGCGAAGGTGGGAGGCGGAGGCGGAGAGGGAGAGGCGAAGGTGGGAGAGGCGGGCGGAGGCAGAGGTGGAAGAGGGAGAGGGAGAGAGAGAGGAAAGAAATATAAGGAGAAAATCTACTAATTAATTTGTAGGGACCACTAGTTAGTTAGAATTGATTATTATAGTTAGAAAATAAAGTTAGTTAGTTGGAGGAAAAATGGAGGAAGAAATCAAGGGGTAACATATAATTACCCATAATAATAACTATTATTCCGTGCATTGCTAATCAACTATTTGATTTATTTTCTAGTGTGATATTCTTTAATTCTTTTTTTAATTCTAATACACATTTGACAATAATTGTTAATCATAACAATGCACAATTACCAATTGCAAAACGAGCAAGACGGAATTAAGCATAAGGGAAAGGGGACTAAGCCACCTCTATAAATTAAACATTTTTATTTTTGTTCTTTAAAATAAAATTACATGGCATCTATTCATTTAATCTCTCATCTCATTTTTTAGTTCCGTCTCTACGAATGAGTCCAAGTTGTTTAAACTGAACAAGAAATACACAAGATTAAACACTAAATTATTTAAATTAGACACTAAATCTGAACAATAAAGTACGTTGATCCAAACTTATCACTAACTCAGTTTAAACTGAACAGTAAGGAACACAAATTGAATATCAAAACGTTTAAATTTAACAATAAAGAGCTTAAGAACATGTTGAATGCTAAAGTATTTTTACTATAAAACGCAAATGCTAAAACGTTTAAATTGACTAATGAACCATTTAAACTCAATGTTTTTAGGCATTTCTTCTTCAGTGCTCCGCATTTACCATAGCACGAATTATAATTGTTCGCGGTGTTTGATTGGACAAACTATTTAATAACAATGATAATAACGACGAATTATATCAATACAACATTTTGAAAAGAAAATAACACTACACTATTTATAACTTTGCAAATAAAAAATTAATTTTTTTTTTAATTCTACAGATGACCATTTTTCTTAAGCAAAATTATAATCTAGTCTTGCAAATTGTAATTTTTTTTTTTCTGAAATCCGGTGTCCATTGTAACTACAAGGGATCTGTTTTGATATTTGTGAACAATGATCTGAATTTATTAATTGTACCTTAGGTACCTGTGGTGAAGTGGATTCGAACAAATGTCTATATATGTCATTCATTTAGTAGTTCTTTGCAGTACACGTCTCAATGACCAACAACAAGCATAATCGCAATACATGATCAACGAGACTGTTCATTAGAAAAAGGTGATGAAAATGATGGCGGTATAAATGATTCAAGACAACCTACCAAATACCATAATTGAAAATGAAGCATGACGCGATTCACCGAAATTTTTAAATATAGCACAGTTCAAAAAAAAATATACCAAAACGGCACCGTTTGGCAGGAATTTCAAATTTAGCACGGCCGCAGAAATGGGGCCGCTCAGCTGATCTGCGGCCCCCTTTTTTCTTTTTTTCCTTTTTTTAGATCTGAGAAATAAAAATTCGAATTTTACGAAACTTTAAACGGCCATAAAACGGCGCTCGAGTGTCCGATTTCAGCAAATGACCACTTTTCGGAAAGCTTGTGAAAATGCGCATGCGTCCGAACTAGCTTTGCTAGATTTCCAAATTCAGAATCGCAAAAAAACAAAGGGAAGAGCCTCAAAACTTCAGTTGAAGTTTCCGATTAAAATTTTCATTTCTATTCTCAAATCTACGTAGCTCAGTAAATTAGTTATCTAATGAACTTGTAGAATAGAAATGAAAATGAAAATCTTAATCGGAAACTTCAACTGATTTACTGAGCGAATTTCATTAGATAACTAATTTACTGAGCTACGTAGATTCGAGCGCCGTTTTATGACCGTTTAAAGTTTCATAAAATTCAAATTTTTATTTCTCAGATCTAAAAAAAAAATGGGGCCGCTCAGCTGATCTACGGCCCCCAGGTCTAAAAAAAAAAAAAAAAAGGGCCGCAGATCAGCTGAGCGGCCCCAGAAATGGGGCCGCTCAGCTGATCTGCGGCCGTGCTAAATTTGAAATTCCTGTCAAACGGTGCCGTTTTGGTATATTTTTTTTTGAACTGTGCTATATTTAAAAAAATCGGCTTGATTCAAGACAACCTAACAAATATAACAATTTGTAGGAACGAGCGGTGAAATTGATATTTCTCGATATTATGAAGCCTTCAAAAAATTTAACCATGTCGCATCATTTTAACTCTCGTATGTCCGATATTTTATTGTGATATTTTTATATAGTTTAATTGGATGGTTCATATATATTATTTTTCTCACATTGATTAAAACGGTCGTTTAATGTGACTAAAGTAGGATATAACTCTTAAAAAGATACAGCTCTTTTTAAATTTTTTGCATAAATAATTACGTGACTAATCATGTTTTTTATCATTATGTCTTTAAATTTTTTTAAAAAGATATTTGTTGTGTTTAAAAATTTCTAAATGCAATTTTTTTTTTCTAAAAATTGTCTCATTTGAACATTAAATTATTTTTCAATAATTTTTTTTTTCGAGCGAAGTCTGGATAACAATCTTATTATGTAAAAAGATATTTCGACTATATCATAATGTAATTGTAAAACTTTTGTTGTTTATTCATAAACAAATTTGTCACTGAAACAAAATAAGTTGGTTTAAAAACTAATGTTTTAAAATTAGTTAGATTGTGTGAGTTTAATCTCAAATGTCGTCGTACTAGCAAATGTTATCAGCTTTAAAAAAAAAAAAGAGGTCAATTTCTATCCATTTTATTATTGTAAGTAGTGACGGATCCAGTAAATACTAATGGATTCAATTAGTCCTTATTCAATTTTAAAATTCTCATAGTTAGATATAATTTTGCTATATGGTTTAGAATACAATGTTATGAGTATAGTAAAATTAATTTCTATATTTTTTTTAGAAAATTTTATATGATTAATTTTAATGTGTGTTTGATCCTTACAGCTTAAAGTCTGTCTCCATCGTAAGAAATCATAAGTTTAAAGAGTAGGATATTTTCGTTTTAAGATTATAAATTCACAATTCGGGATGTAAATTCTGAAAACGGAGCTCGGGATATATTTTTGAGTTGTTGCCGCAAACTTGCATTTAATTAGATCAACCATTCGAAATAATTTAACCGAATTACTGTAAAATACAAAATTAGCACATCCAAACCTAGACCAAATGAGCCATATATTGAACACGCTCCGTACCAATATTTTATTTCCATTGCCGACCACGGGATTGTACCAGAAATGAAAAGTATCGTTTCTTTCCGAGCTTCAAGCTAAATCAACTTTAGTTTTTTTCAGTTGCAAGCGAAGTACGACATTCGCATGTTACATGTAATGTAGAACATTCTACTTCCTCGTGTACCATTTTTAAAAAATATACAACATATATCTATGGTATTTTATCTTAGTACTTTTTTAACTTAGTTTATATTTTTAAATGCTTACTAATATACAATTAGCACGTGTCCTAAATTATAACAGGGTTTAGCTCTGCTGTGTTTTCTTTTGGATATGAAATTATAATAAGAAAATTGACCTGAGTACAAAAATCGCATCAAGATTAATACTTTTTAATTGAAACCAATAGTAGCTTTAGTTTATGAAACAGGGAAGGACTTGAATTATTTCTTTAAGAAAAAAAAAACAATTTGATCGACAATATTTTTTGTTGTAGCGAAAAACAAATATCATACTACTAGAAATTATATAATTTTAACCTTTACGAAAGATTTTCACCCGAAATTTTTATTTTTAGCATTTTCTCAAAAAAAAAAATCAAAACATCTTTGTTTCTGAGGAATGTGATATCTACCCGGACTGCTCTGGCATTCTACGGCCCCAAAGGCTGGAGTCCGCATAATGCTCCTGCGGCCCCAACTTTTTCCCTTTTTTTTGTCTACAGTAAAATTCTGAGATGACTCAACTTTTGCGTGCCGACGTGTAAGATGCCTATTTGAGGATAACGCAGCGGCCAGTATTATATGTGCCTTGAGATTCGTGCACAACGTATTTTAACGGTTGTGATTTCTCAAACTTTGAGATATCTCAGATGATGCAAATTCTAAGAGGTGTTTCCACGTGCTTTAATTCCAAATACGTTGTGTAGGTTAGCGTAAAAATACTTTGAGATATTTCTATTTTATTTTCTTGTATGATTCAAGATTCGTACTAATGTTGTGGACCCCATTCACGCGGCCCATTTTGTTTCTGTTAGACAAAAAAAAATGAAAAGTTGGGGTGGCAGGGGCATTGTGCGGATCTCTTATTGGGGCCACATTGGCATTGTGAGAACCTCAGTTTTTGGGGCCGCACAATGCCCGTGCGGCCTGGGTAAGTTTCGAGTTCTGACTAAACTGTAGTGTTTTGGTTTACTTTTTTTGTGAATATGGTAAAAATAAAAATTCAGATTTTCACCAATGCCAGCTTCAGAGTGCACAGATAACTAGGGAGTATTTCTCTAATTAAGTCATAAAAGCTCCAAAAAAGAATTTTAAGTTGGCATTAATCAAGCACATAGTAGCACGACTTTCAATATATCCTACAATTCGGATACTGTTTGATAATAATTATATACTTTAATGACCATCAAATTTAAATAGTCGAAACTTTTAAATTATTCAACCAAAAACAAACTGAATAATAAACCTCAACGTTCCCTTTTCACGACTTAAAATAAATGGACTTGCCTTAAATAAAGTTGGATTACAGATTTAAATTATATTTATAATATTTGTCATTACTGTTCACCTAATTCAAGATAGGAAGACGACACTTGTTTTCCTTGGGCTTTCTCAGAAAGATTCTATTATGTTTTAAAGACAACCAAGTCAACAAACTTCATTGTTTATTTAATTGGTTATGTAGCTTTCGTAATTAGTTAACTCAAAAATTTAATAGCTTGTTTTTTTGACAGAAAAATTTTAATTTATTAAAATTTGGCCCGGACATTTTTAATTTGTTATCAAATGGTACCTCCGAAATGTTTTTATTTACCATCTTTGAAAAAAAAAAAAGATAAACTATTTAATCAGTTTTTTTTTAATTTATAAATTTACCAAGTTTGTAGGTTAAACCTGCAAAACCTACAAGTTGGTTTCACAGGTTTAGTCTGCGGGATCATTATCTGTAATTCATCCAGCAATTTTAATGTATGAAACTAACAGGTTAGTTCCACAGGTTTAGTCTGTGGGACCATTCTGACATTTAATGCATGGAGGAATTACAGAGAATGGTCTCGCATACTAAACTTGCTATTTTTGCAGAATTAACATGCCAACCTGATAAATTCGAACATTTAAAAAAAAAACTTTATGCCTCCATGCGTTTAATGCATTCTGCTATTTAAAAAAAAAAAAAAAATTATGCCTCCATGTTAATTCTGAAATGTTCCTCCATGCGTTTAGTATGCGTTTAACATGCCAACCTGATAAATTCTGAAATGTTCGAATTTTTGCAGAATTTATCTGGAATTAACATTCTGCTATTTTTGTCTTGTAACCCTTGTTACACTGAAATGAGACAAAAATCATAAATTTTATTAGTTTATGCCTCGGTACTCGTCTCGCAATGTGCACCTCGGCTTGGATTCCGGATCAGCTATAGACTCCAGAGCCTTGAATCTCTTTTGAACTAGAGAAAAAAAAAAGGAGTTATGATCCAGCCAATTCGTTATCTACTATGATATATTTTTAAGATATTATATGCATTTCTTGTAAATCTAGTATGTATATTTTTTAAGGAAGTATTAAACAGGTTAAGTATTATATTTATGCGTTTGTTCACTAATTAATTTTGATAAACTACCAATATACATTTATTTTAAGTAATCACATACATCTTATGCATACAACATATAGGATCTCATATTCAAATAAAATTGTGAAATGTAATTAAAATATAAAAAAATAATATCATTGAGGCCATTTTTTATTTTTTGAAAATTTATGAATGACTTAGATTTGAATTAAGATTAATCAAAAACGTAAAGTAACTTACATGACCTCAATTTTTAGGTCCAACAGCAAAAATTGATCGGACTTGATCTAGAACTTTGTACAAACACAGTCATATCTAATCCATTTCCATCCCCATATTGAACTACATGGCCATTCTCACAATTGTTGGTCAGCTATCTCTTTTTTTCCCCTCTAATTAAGTTGTTCTGCTTGTTGAACTACGGATTTAGTACAATGGCACGAGTTGTTGTCTCTTTTCGGAAAGATATATGTTCAATTTTTGAAAAAAAAATATTTAAAATATATTGAAGTGTACCGGAATTCTTTAGTGCAATGTACTATTTTTATTATTACCATTAAACCAAACGATTTCATGATAATTATTCAAATAAATTGAATCATAAATCCATTAAACTAACAATAATTACTGAATCATAATATTCGGTTCAGTTAGAGCCGATTCAAAACTCATTGCTACAATTTTTTTTTTTTAACTCTCTTTTCTTACATTTTTTTTTATTCATATGCTAATCTATCAGTAATAAGTAATAACTACTTTTATTTAGTAAAGACAAATGCCGAAAATCAGCATTAATTTCTTGAGTTTGTTTTCAGTTTTAGTGGGCCGCATGAAATAAAGTTTCAACAAATTTGACTCGAAATTTTGTCTGTCGTATTTCCATTTTTTGTTTCGGAGTTCGGACGGATTGACAAAATTTGACTTCAAATCTTTTATCCGAATTTTTTTTTGATAAAAAAGTGAAAGTCTAACTTACTATTTTTTGTTTAATGTCTGCAAAGAACCTCCGAATTAGTTGGCTAATATACCACTGTTTGCATAGAACATTTCATTAAAACTCACTTAGTATAACGAACTGTTCTATACCAACGTTGGTATATTAGCTAACCTCGAGGATCCTCATTTAGATTTCGAATTTATAATTTCCTGCCACTAGATCAAATGTTGATTCTTTTTATTCGAATTTTAGTAATCGAAGTCACAAAATTATCAGTTACCGGAAATTCCACAAGGTAAAAGAGTAGAAATTAGGTTGGCTTTTGATAAATTTTATTCAAAATCAGATTAAAATTGTCAGATCTCTGCGAAGTACGGACAATTTAAAATTTAATAAATTTAAACGGTCTCGTAAACCTAAACCGTCTAGGCTTTAAACACCGATCAAACAATTTAAGTTAAACTTTAAATATAACTTTGTTCAAAACCCTTCGATCATAAACCCACCAAAAATAATAGCTCTGGTCTTCATTTTAGTAGTGACATCCGAGCCAAGAAAGATTTCGCCGGAATAATTTTGCTTCCTCTGTTGTTATTATTTTTAGATAATTTGTGTTTCCTCTTGTCTTTTGACTATGTAGGTCATATTTTTTTTCTATGTTTATGAACTTGTATTCTGAGGATCAAATTTGCTTCTATTCTAAAAAAATAGGAGAACCCTTCTCTTCTCATTTTGTGTCTCTCTCTTCTAAAAGAGAGAAAAAGAAAAAATGAGAGAGAAGAACAAGGAGAGAGACATAAAAATAGAATATGAGGATCCCCTATTCTTTAAAAATTGGAGCAGACTTTGATCCTTATTCTAAACTGTAATTTGTAATCAAACAAAAAAAGATATACATACGAACCTCTGTACCACAGCTAGGTACTGACAATTACGAATTCACATCCTCCCCAAGTACCTGAAAATGGAATCTTTTACAATTAGTAAATCCGGACCATTCTTTTTAAGTCAGCACGAATCTCAAAGTCAATAATACTGGGGTAATCTTCTACGGTACCTGAGAGGATATTGATCCAACAATTACAAGCAACAAGCCTTGTGTTGTTTAATATTTATTAATACATAATTAGAAAATGAAATGATGATAGAAGAAAGTTTCCAGAAAATTAGTTCTTCAGGAGGACGCATCTCCGACAATGATTGAAGGATCACCGCAATTGCTTTTGGATTTAGTCATTTTGGAATGTTACTTTGAGAGAGAAGCTACCATAGACTTGTATTAACCTTTTATTTGTGTGCATTCTCTTCTCAATTATATATGTTTATTTATAAATTTTAGTGTAGGTTGTCGCCTACTTTCCTACAATAAATTTACTTTAGTATATGAAGATAAATTCACAAAAATTATGATAGGTTACTCAGATATATCTTGAAAATGTAAAAATAATTTGTAAACGAGATAATGATACTTTTAAAAAGAGAGAGCAAAAACTAGGAGTTATTTTTTTTTTTTACAATTCAAAAAATTGTATCATGTAACATCTCACTTTTATTTCGTTATTACGTTACACCTGATAATTTTATCAAATCTATTATACTAACTTAAGAATATTATAATGTAATTAACAGTAGGAACCTTCTTTTTATTTCATCGGCAATGTGCTTTAGGTAAAGATATTAACAATTGAAATTTTTATTTATGACAACGCACAGATAATAGATTCAAAAATTCAAAATAAAAAATATTTAATTTGTGAATTGCGTAAAGTTAAAATAATACTGTTAATATCTTTATCCTATTTTTCAACTGTCTTAGAGGAAAAAAAAAAAAAACTAAACGAAAGTAGTCATTGTAGTGTTTTTTGAAACCCTAGGCAGAGGCTGCCAAGGTAGTCATTGTAATGTTAAATCTTGAAACTTGGAAGTAGCGAGTAGCGACAAGGTAATGTTTCATCCGGAATTCATGTAACAGTTTGTTATGTACTTTTATGATGCATATATTTCCGGTCAATGCTTTTAACTTTATTTATGTGGACAAAATTAATTATGTCATGGCTATTTCTTTGAATAGATATGTGGTAGTTAAGAAGCTTGTTATTTAGACATTATTTTATTATCCCTGTCCTACATAAATTAAAAGTTGCTCTGTCAAATCTTCATCCAAGTCTTTACCTAGTAAAGACGAGTATAAAAATTAAAGGAAAAGTTTTTATTCTGATTTCTCTATTTTTATAAAAAAAAATGTCGAAATCAGGAACTCTGATATTTTTTAGTTAATTTTTTTTTATAATTCAGTATTTAACTTTGTAATTTTCTTTTTCTTTTTTTCCAATAAAAAAATTAGACCCGGTGGTTAAGCCATGGTGGTCATGGCGTCAGGTCAAGGGTCCCATCCCATCTAATAGACCACTCAACTGATTGTCAATAACTTTATGTACTTCATTTATTTATTGTTTTAATCTTCTTAAAATATTAGTACTTATCCATCTCCTGCTTTAAATCCTGAAATATTCTATACATCAAGAAATTATTCCAGATGGTTGGTTGATGTTGATCTTGAGAACCAACTTTTGATTTTTCTTAAAAGAAGAAAAGAACTTTGATGAACTCTCATTTGATTTGGAGATACCAACTGTCGTCTATAAAATTTTGTCTATCTTTTTTAGTGCAGATTTTTTTTTTTTTTTCATTTTTTTCGCTGTAAAATCCATATATAATTCACATTTTAGTTTTTAAACACACAAAATTCACTTTTCAGCAACAAAAATAAATCCCGTACTAAATGAAATTTGAATAATGTTTTTCAAGCTAGAGAAATTATTATCCTTGCTTACACTTATTTCTCGCTGATATTTCCATGAGTATGGGGGAACTTGTTTCCAGTTAGATATGTCAGATAATAGTACCCGGTAATTAAATCGTATAAATTGAGTTATATTATTCATTGTTCAGACTCTGCTTAAATAATTGGAGAATGGCTAAGCTTAAAACGTTTTTTCCATGGCCATGGAACAAACGACTCTGTTCTTCAATTTTTAAAGTTCAAACAACAAATCCAAACCATTAGATGTTCAATCTATATTAAAATGTGCTTGGAGACCAAATTTTACATTTTTTGAAATTTTTTTACTATTTATTAAGCTGGTTTGAAAATCGCTGTTTTTATTAAAATTCTGCACCATTGGAAAACAGCGATTTTCAAACCATCTTAATAAATAGTAAAAAAATTCCAAAAAAATGTAAAATTTGGTCTCCAAGCACATTTTAATATAGATTGAACATCTAACGATTTGGATTTGTTATTTGAACTTTGAAAATTGGAGAACGGAGTCGTTTGTTCTATGGCCATGGAAAAAACGTTTTGAGCTTAGCCATTCTCTAAATAATTGTACCCGGTTACTATTATTTTTCTGAAGTACAAGTACTTCGTTATGAATTCGTATAAATTCATGTAATTATGGATTGGAAAGTGGTTAGGTTACATGTGATCTGCCTGCCACGCTATACTAGAATTTTGTAGTGCATTGAATTAGGAGAGTACTATATTCAGGTCAATTATTACAAACTTGAGGGCTAAGGGGATTTTTTTCTGCGTTTCTTCTTTGATTAAGTTTTGATTGCATACAGAGGAGATCCAAGATGAGAATCAAAAAGCTAATTATGCTATTTAGGAATTGACAGTATATCATACTCTTACAATATGTTTTTATACCTAAACTAAACTGATATTTGTTTATTATTCTGGTAAATCAAAAGGCATTCAAGATGATTTTTATTTGATTTGTTATTTGGCACAAGTTCTTTTGTCTTTATACAAATTTTCTGAACATTAACAACTTATTGGTAAATTAGTGCAATTTCTACAAACTTTTTCTTGTGCATTTCATGCGTCAAATCACATTTTTCAATTTCCTCGACACTGGTACAAATGTACAATCATGAAGTTTCGGTTGATGTAACTGGGCATGCTATATGCCATAGGCTATCGCAAGAAGAAATCAGAGATGTCGACCAATATAAACAAATATGGAATACTGGCATACCGCCAAGGCAAATTCTCTGGATAAGTGAACTCCTAAATCCATTTGATGTCCTCTTTGAATCTAATGCTCGACCTCCTAAAGGCCGTCCACTAAAGTTGATAATAAGAGAAAGGCAATAAGTTTTACGCAACGAGATCCTTTTAGTTTTAAGTTTGTCGAAGCTTACCGTCAATGCAGTTCGAGCAAATGACTAAATCATAGAAGTCACACACACGGAGATGATCAAGCAGTGGATATTTGATTTAATTTGTAGAAGCTTTTTTATTTTCAATTTTTCTTTTGACAAACTATAGATGTTGTTATGAATGATTATTTGGTTTTTTTTTATATTTGACGATTTTTCCTCATTGATGTTGTTCTGAATAGGTATTTGGTTTTTTATATATTTGAGGATTTTTCATCATTGTTATGGTACAAGTGAGATAGGAAAAATGAAAGTGTACTTAGCTCAAATTAGTTATTGTGTGGAATTCGCATTTCAAGCATTTGAAATTGGGTATTTACTCAGTACATTTGTTTTATTCTCTTTGGCTTGAAGGAAAGAAGCTTATAATAAGTGTCAGCTAATTATATGAGCACAATTATAAAGTATGCAATGAATTTAATAATTCTACTGTTTTACAGGATAAAAATGCAAATGTTTTGTTCTAAATATTGCGCACGAATTATTTAAATTCATCAAGTTTAGGTCACGGTTAGATTTGCATTTAGATATTGCGCATGAAGCAGAAAATTCAGCGACTCTTTCTTGAAGAAATACTTTTCTTTATTAATTTTTCCTTTATTAACATTTGTATTAATTGAGACATTTAAGAGAGAGAGTAAAAGACAACGAGACCAACCGTAAACCTGTTATTTCGATCCCAACCGTTAGATTCGCACATGAAAAAGTCTTTTCATTGAGATTCGCATATGGCAAATTTTGAACAGTTGAGATCGGAATAATAGATTCATGTTATTTTATTGGAATAACAGCAGATTTATTTCCTGCAAATTAACGGGATAAATGACAACGAGACCTTATCCGATTACCCTTATCCTGTCTTAATTACTGTTACGAATCTAATATACTTGCTCATTTCAAAATTCGTACAAACACAAAAAAGTTTCATTCAAGTGGTTGGATTACAAAACATTTTAGTGATGATGACATCACGCTAAATGCAAAATGTTAGATTTGCTTCTCTTTTCTTTTTATTTATTTCAATCGGATAATTTAAATATATTTTTTATACTCTCTCTTTTAAAAAAAAATAATGTGTACAAGGTACAATGAAATAATATGATACAACCCCCTTATAATATGTGCAGATTCTCATGCAATTAGTTATGTTGTTCTCCGTTGTACATGGTTATATTGCAATATGCAAGATGTTTAAATAAATTGTATTAATTTAAAGTTTATTTTTTCTTCAATAAATGTTTTCGATATGAAACCTGAAAAGTAGCTTTAGTGGTTTTAATATGTGAGTTTTTATTTATTACTTTCCTCATTTTCCATCATAATGCAGTCGGTCCCTTTTGGAATACTCAGGCCAAATCTGCAACACTGATATCTTAGGAACTTAATACGAGTTATGAAACTTTGGTACGAATCATTTGATATATTTTTTAGTATCTTTCTTCTTCTTTTTGGAAAAAATATGAAGTCTCACTGGGAGTGTCAACGGTTACAATAAGGGTCTGGTACTCTGGTGGAAGCATTACCGTACTCTACCCTTATCCGCTACGAATTTTTTTACCCGTATCCTATCCTTATCCGTTATGGTTGTCGGATAACAAAACGGTAGCGGGTAAATAACAGGTAATATTAACATAATAATTTTTTTATTTACTAAATAAATTATTAAATTCATTTCACACATATATACGTGTTTCAAAGATCTAAAATTTATTGGAATTTACTGAAATTTATTTACGTGTTTTAATGGTTAATTAAGTGTAACACAACTATCAGGACTAGTTGGAGAATTAATATATATATATATATGAGGAGGGATCCAATTACAATACTTTTGAGTTACCACAAAGTTACCACAATCATTTTCTACATTTTCAAAGTTCAAATCGTCAATCCAAACCGTTCAACATGATCTCCACAATAAAATGTGCTTGCAGATCAAATTTTACATTTTTTTTGAATTTTTTTACTATTTATTAAGTATTTTACAAAAATAAACAAATTCAGACTATTGAATTTTGTACCCATCTTAATAAATAGTAAAAAAATTCAAAAAAATGTAAAATTTGATCTGCAAGCACATTTTATTGTGGAGATCATGTTGAACGGTTTGGATCGACGATTTGGACTTTGAAAATGTAGAAAATAGTTGGGTAACTTTGTGGTAACTCAAAAGTGTTGTAATCGGATCCCTCCTCTATATATATATATATATATATATTTTTTTTTTTTATTATAATTAACTGATCGGATAATGGGCACGAAATAGGCTTTATCCGTACCCTTACCTGTTTAGATAATGAAATTTTTTTTACCCGTACCCGATAAGTTTATGAAAAAAAATCTTCCCCATATATATCTTATTGAATACGATACGGATCGAGTAAACGGATAAAAGGATGCCATTGACACCCCTAAGTAGAGTGGGAAAAATGGCACGCCGGAGCCGGATCCGTCACGGAACGGCACGGTAACGGCACGGAACGGCACGGCACGTGTGTCGGTCACGTGCCGTGACTCGCGTGTCGCGTGCCGTGACCATTCGCGTGCCGTGACCAATTGTTGGCAAAGAAGACACGGCACGGCACGGCACGGAAATTGTCTTGGTCACGGCACGGCACGGCACGGAAACACGGAACGGCACGGCACGGGACACGCGAGTCACGGAACGGAAGACACGCCAGTCACGGCAGTAGCGAAGCAATACACTAACATACCTTCCTATAAGGTATAATTTTATTTTAATTAAAATATTTACATTTAAATTTCAATTAAAACATTTGAATTTTAAAGAATCGTTTCATATTTTTTTTAAAACGTTAAATGCGATCAAATTTGACTAACGCGCGTTTGGTCACGGCACGTTTAGTCACGGCACGAATTAGTCACGGCACGACTTAGTCACGGCACGCGAGTCACGGCGTGACTCGCGTGCCGTGACCACCCCTCGTAATTTTTGTCACGGCACGGCACGGCACGTGAAAAATTTACTTGGTCACGGCACGGCACGGCACGTGACCAAAGTCACGGCGTGTTAGTCACGGCACGGCACGGCACGGCACGTTTTTCCCTCTCTACCCCTAAGTCTCACCCATATTTGATATTTTATAGATTAATTTTTTCTGATATTTAGAGGGAAGTTAGTAATAGAGAATATGAGGTCAAGTAACCTTCATTTATTTTCAAAAAATTTAATTTTTGTTATTATACAAGATTTTTTATATAATTTAAGATAAAATGCTATTGATAATATACAGTTGATTCTTACTTAGCATGTAAATGTTATATGATTGATCATGTTTATTTTTAATTCTCATAGCTCGAAAATATGATTCTTTCAATACTGCTATAGTGCTATCCCTGCTATTTAAGACAAAAAGCAACATAAACCTTCTGAGGAAGAGGCTGCCTGATTGGTTTACCCAACAATAAATGAGCTCGCTCTTAATAATGTAGCACGGTATATTATAATGTTTAATGTGTGTCAAGCTCGTTTTAAACTCTTGTACTGTTAGGCTTGTCCCTTTCTTCGATGATATTTCCCTACACAAAACGGATCAACCAGTCTATATATTTTTTTTAATCCAGTCTATATGATCCGAGTACCGCTTCAGCTTTGAGAGTGAATCCGTATCCTCTGCATTAACTCAAAAGAGAATCTTTTGAGTTAATGAATATCGACCATCCGATCTGTTTTAAAATTCGTGCAAATTAGATCTGCACTAATATTAAAGGGCTCCTATGTTATAGGCACGAGCCGGATTAGCTCCGTTTAAAATCAGACGGTTTAAATTCATTAACTCAAAAGATTCTCTTTTGAGTTAATGCAGAGGATACGGATCCAGTGAGAGTACTGGCTATGATGCTATGATCAAATCAAAGGCACTTGGGCTTGAGAAAGTACAGATTTACTTATTCAATACTAAAAGTACAGATTTATCATATAGCTCTCTGCGGAGAATCAAATGTGAGCAGAGCCTATGACTAATATTTCTTTCAATTTACTTTTGAAGAAATCTAATTTTGTCCTTCCGAAGCATACAAGAATCCGTATAACCCGAGGTACCTAGGTGCAAGTGATTAAATCCGGACCGTTATTTTGACTTGGCACGAATCCCAAAGCATACTCCTACAGTTTCAATAGACACCGGATTG
This sequence comes from Carex kokanica, assembly GCA_025461125.1. Classification (NCBI taxonomy): domain Eukaryota; kingdom Viridiplantae; phylum Streptophyta; class Magnoliopsida; order Poales; family Cyperaceae; genus Carex; species Carex kokanica. Next base: position 1,471,034 of record JAJGRX010000376.1, read on the forward strand.
AGTTTGGTCCAACTATGATTAATCTGGACCGTCCATTTTTAAAATTGTACCTCAGGAACCTGGGGGGACACAGACTCATCAAACAGAGTCCGGGTCTGCTGCTTTTTCGGATCCAACCATTCAAATTTATCGAGATTTGTGCATGAAAAAATTTCTTTATCGAGATACGCAAATAGAAAAATTTGAATAGATGAATCCCGAAAAGCAGAAACCTGCTTTTTTTTCGAAAAAGCACCTAAGTTCGTTTCCATCAAACAATGTACTCAGGCTAGCATGTCTCGATTTTTTTATTAATAAGAAAACAAAATAAAAAATATTTAAGAATAGGTATAAAATTAGAAAATTTTGAAATATAAGAAAAACGTTATAGACTATAATGTCTAGGGCACTGTAGTTGAACATTATAGTCTATAACATTCAATTAATCTAATTGCTAATTAATTCAAAAAGAAAATATTGTAGCTAAACGTTACAATTTATAGCGTTCAGCTACAATGTCTTTTTTATAAACCTAATATTATTTCACTGTTCCTTGGTATATTTCAGGGATTGATTGCATGATGCACCGGCAGTATTCAAATTTCATCGGATGGTCTATAATATTTTAGTTTTTACGATAGTGAAATTGTGATACTTTGCAGTGCGCAGATAGAACCGTATTATGAATTTATATTTTCGCTTTTAAAATTAAGATGGAGAATGCTTACTCGATGGCTACTGCAAGGTTTTAAAAAAAAATTAGGAGCGTTGAATAAATAAAGAGGGATGCTTCTATGGACATAAAGACCTATTTGTAAAATGAACATATTTTCATTTTCAAAGTTCAAACAGTCGATCCGACCGTTCAACATTATCTCCATATTAAAATGTACCTGGAGGTCAAATTTTACATTTTTTTGAATTTTTTTTACTATTTATTAAGTATTTTACAAAAACTAGTCAAATTCAGATCATTGAATTTTGTAAAATATTTAATAAATAGTAAAAAAATTCAAAAAAATGTAAAATTTGACCTCCAAGTACATTTTAATATGGAGATAATGTTGAACGGTCGGATCGACTGTTTGAACTTTGAAAATGAAAATATGTTTATTTTACAAATAGGTCCTTATGTCCATAGAATAATTTGCCATAAATAAATATTATGTAATTTTATTTTATGAGAAAGGCTATTAGTATATTTTTTTTATAAAATAAAATGTTTATAGGATGAAATTGAAAAAAAAAATTATAGGAGGAAATTAGCGCCCCTTCTCCTGCCGACATTTTTAAAAATACCCCAAGTTAATTAAAGATTAATAAAAATACCCACGGTTCCCGAAAAATTTTAAAAATACCCAAACCGGCCATTTAATGGCCGGTCCCGCAATTTTTTTTTTTTTTTATTAAAGAGGGGAACCGGCCATTTAATGGCCGGTCCCCCATTTAATTTTTTTTTTTTTGTAGATAAATAGATAAAATGCTGAAATCTAAGACTAAAAAATCGAATTATTTTTTTAAATATTTGTTAGATTACTTTTTTGATAGCATATTTATACTAAAATACGCTAAATTACTTGAAATTATGTTAATTTATGCTGATTGACACTGAATTACTTTAAATTATGTTAAATTTTTTTAAGAGACAAATAGCTAAAATACTGAAATATAACACTAAAAAATTGAATTTATTTTTAAATATTTGCTAGATTACATTTTATATATATAATTAGCATATTTATACTAAAACACGCTAAATTACTTGAAATTATGTCAATTTATGCTGAATTACTCTAAATTACAATAATTATGTAGAATTATGGTAGAATACACTAAATTACGCTAAATTACGTATGAATAGGGATGATATCTTCACTGAGAAAGCGAAAAACGACGGCAAAACTTCAAACGGCCATAAAACGGCGTTCGAGTGTCCGATTTCAGCAAATGACCACTTTTCGGAAAGCTTGCGAAAATGCGCATGCGTTTGGACTGGCTTTGCTAGTTTTTGAAATTCAGAATCGCCAAAAAACAAAGGGAAGAGCCTCAAAACTTCAGCTGAAGTTTCCGATTAAGATTTTTATTTCTATTCTCTAATCTACGTAGTGTTAGTGTAATAATCTAGAAGTCAATAAAACAATAAATGTATCATATATATTTTGTTCATGAATTGAATGTTTAATCATTTTGTTACCTTGAGTATTATTGAATTTATGAATCATTTCGAGTTCATGACTGGAATTGTGAAACTTCATAATATAGATGATAATACTCTTAAAAGTCTCTAACCAAGGTAATTAGCAGGAACACTAATTATCGCGATAAGGTTAGTGTGTGGATTAAATGATGGTTAAGTTTTACAAACCATAGACAAAGAGTTGTCATTTTAATCACACAGATACATGTTAGAGAACATGATATTTGACAGACCCCAAATGAAACATTAAATGGAATTGTGTTTGTGTCATTAATGTTTTCATTTTAGTGTTAAGTTCTAAAGTATGAGATATTCATTTTTCCTACATAAGAAATGTATATGTGTGATTGCTATCTAACGCTATCCGTAAAAAGTAGCTATAAGGATAGTTCTTCGGTATACATAGCTTATGCGGAGGAAAAGATGGTTTATCAAAAATACTATTGTCCCTCGTATCTCAATACGAGCTATAGCGTCACTGGGCCCCTTGATAGAATATGATTATCTGGATCCAGTATGATTACAAGAGTAAACATATTTGATAATCTATTCAGGATCAAGAAAAGATTAAGTTTGCAAGGATGACACACACCTACCTTGAAACTAATCTGATAGCTATGAGACAAAATAATTAACACGAAGTAAATCGTTTACTGGATCGTGATATTGTACCGTACAGCATCATCTGTGTAATTGGTGTCATAATGTACTTGCCAGGTGCCACCTATGATTATAGAAGTTAGAACAGTTCTAATTCTATTTGCCAACATAACACAGATCCTATCGGGTCACACCAATAGGAAAGTAATCAGAGAAATTTTATGATTAATTATAAAGTGTTATAATTAAGAATAAAATATATGTCATGGAGATGACATGCTTAAACCGAATTAAATTTATAAACGTGTATGACACGTCGTATAAATTTATCGCAAACGCAAGAAATACAATTATTCAGAATAATTGTATATATATATATATGGATTAAAATATTAATTATGAATTAATATTATGGATCAAAAGTCCAATTTGAATTTAGGCCTTAATTAAATTTAGAATTTAATTAAAAGCCTAAATTAAATAAATTAATTAAATGAAAATGTTTAATTAATATATTAAACAAATCATTACAAAGTCAAATTTGATTTTGTTTCTTCTAACCGCCATATGCAAAACCGCCACAAATATTGCCTATTTAATGGCATGAAATGGTGAGAGAAATTAAGAAGTTCATTTTGTAGTCCAAATCAAAGTACGAATCAGACTGATTCGATTCGTATCTAATTTTCTCTCCCAAATAGTGATTTGCAGAAAATCAGATTATCCATATATATATTTTGCGAGAATAAAAGTTATTCTTGTGAATAGTGTTTTGTCAGAAATTTCGTACTTTCGGTGAATAGTGATTTACCGAAAACCGCGACTTTTCGAATACCGTTGGTATAGTATTTCTGGCAAAAGAAATACCAACTCTCTGGTAGTTCCTGGTGGATAACCGATAGAGGCACTATATTTTTGGTGCTTGCTTAATCGGGTCAGACAGTCGGGTCAGACTGCATTCCAATTTGAATTTGGAAGCAAGGTAAAGAAATGTTATATTAATCTATTTAATTGTTAAATAGATTTAATCTTTTAGAAATCAATCAAAGGAGTAGATCTATAAACTGATTAAAATACAAGTAAATACGGTTTTACTACTTTGGGTCTATACAGGATTAATCTGGTATGTAACTCTCGGTTATTATCCGACATACTACTTAATCTATGATCTGAATAAGTAAAGTTTTACTTACGGTTTTTAATCTAAGAAAAGGATTGAACATGTATGTAACTCTTGGTAGATTATCCGACATACCACTTCAATCCTTTTGGCTTAAGTTAGAAGTAAAATTTTTTGTTTTACGGTCTTTCCGCAGCTTAAGCCTAATGGTTTTGGGTAGCCTCAAAACCCAACACGTAGCTCAGTAAATTAGTTATATAATGAACCTGTAGAATACCAATTTTTATTATTTTTGAAATTTTTTTACTACTTTTTGTGATTTATGAAAGATGGTACAAAATAGGTCATATTCATACGTAATTTACCGTTTTAGCATAACTCTACATAATTATTGTAATTTCAAGTAATTTTGTGTAAATCACCATAAATTAACATAATTTGAAGTAATTTTGCATATTTTAGCACAAAATCGGCCCTATTCATAGTGTAATTTAGTATAAATATGCTATGAAAAAAGTAATCTAACAAATATTTAACAAAACAATTCGATTTTTTAGTGTTAGATTTCAGTATTTTAGCTATTTTTCTTAAAAAAAAAAAAAAAATTCAGAACCGGCCATTAAATGGCCGGTTTGGGTATTTTTAAAATTTTTCGGGAACCGTGGGTATTTTTATTAATCTTTAATTAACTTGGGGTATTATTAAAAATGTCGGCTTCTCCTGTACCTATGTCAGCCCTGGGTTGCAACCTGGGAATAAAAAGTTCATAGATAAATGTCATTATCCTCAAGTGTTCAATGGTAAAAGCAGTTGAGAAAAATAGAGAAAAAATAAAGGATACATGTTGAAACACTATTGGAATAATAAAGTGCCTGGAGGAAAAAATTTCTTAGGCGTTATTTTTTTGTCTTTCTTAAATGCTGCTGGGGTGGCTACCTGGCTTCCTGCTACGACACCTGCATTTCAAGCAATTAATGCAATGCGAGTTGAAATGGGTCAAACTCTCACCCCCAGAAACCTTCCAAGTTCCAATTAGGCATCGGTTTTAATGCTCCATGGACTATGGGCTCTACATGGTTGTTCGGAGCATATGCAATGTCTAAAAATGCAACCAATATTAGTTGGTACAACAAGAGGATTTCTGCTTGTACAATTCATAGATAGATATACTTATATTATATGCAAGCAATTCAATTAACTACTTTCTGGTGGCAACCGTACCTTTCTCGCAGTTCTCTTAATTTCTTTGATTTTTATTTATATATGAAATGAGACTGCTATATTAAATCTCTCATTTGTAGAAAAAAATTGAAACATGAAGAGGCACATTTAACCTTTTTAACATCAAATTTATTATATTTTACTAGAATCCAAACGTAAAAAAAAAAGTGTTAGTAGTGTATATATGTTAGTTCGTAACTATAATGACTGTCATTGTGCCATAAAAATATAATTACAAAATTACAAAAAGGCGATCAAGTTGATCGACGATCTCTAAAATATTATGATTCATTACTTTAACATGAGCTTTTTAGGTCACCGGTGACCTCCCTGAAGCAATTATATATATAGGAAAATAAATAAAAATATACTAGCTTTACATGTGATAGTCACGTATACGAGTTACGCAAGATGCGAGAGAAGATCATGCAATTATAAAAAATTAGGAATTATATTAAGAGTTTATTTAATGTTTAGTATTGTTAATTGGTTGAGCCAAATTCAATTAAATAAAATTATAAAATATGTTCTAGAGAAAAAAAAAGAAAAAAGTTGATCCATGCATCATGATTGACAGCTAATTAAAATACTATAGTGGAAAACATAATATTGATTTTAGCAATCATACGACACCCAGCTATAAAAAGGAAGATCAAAACCAATCACAGATCAAAATGATTAATTTAGAAGCTTATTTTCAAAAGCTCATTTTTTTTTTTTTTTGATAAAAGTGGGAGGATACCACCGATTTCACTGAAATTGTAGTGTTAAACGAGATAGGTATTAAGTCTGCTACCTACGCATGTTACAAAAGGAACCTACAGATGACTTGTTCAATGATTACAGCAACCAAAACAATTAGGGCTTGTTCGGCAACATGAAAATTTTATGGGAATAAGAATTTCTAATATGGGAATGGGAATTTCAATTTGTCAAAACCAAAGGTATTTAACCCGTGAAAAATTTTAGAATATAGGTGTTCGGCAAATGCATGGGAAATTTGTTAGGATGTTATTTTTTCTTTATAGATGTAATACTAAAATTAAACTATTTTAAGTGTATTGATACTAATCACTAAATATGATCAATATAATTATACATATTATATTCTAAAAAAAATTAAATGAGTGAATCAATTGTTTTAAATTCTATTTTTTTTAATTATTTTTAGTTTTGTGATTGATCAATTATTATTGTACTGTTGAAATGCATTAATTTTTTTTATTTTTGTGCTTGATTGTTAATTTTAATTAAATTAAAATTATTTTTGAATTTTAGTCTTTGTTTAAATATGCTTGATTTTTATATGTATCAAAGTTGAGCGGTTCGAGTATTAGTTGCTCAATTTTTTATTCGGTAAATACAGAATTTTGAGACATAAATGCCCCGGTGATGTTAGCTGGTACAAAATTGATTTAAATTGAGGCTTTGTTTACATAATTGTGCTCGGCTGGGCTTAGAATTTTGATTAAATTTGTTTCTTTAAACGGTGTTCCAATTTGAATGGTAAATTTAATAAAATTAATGAAGCAACTTAGTAGCTCCACCAATTGGGAAAAAAAACGGACCTCCAGCCTAATTTTTTTTTCCCATAGGTATTCACTATTGAAAGGAAAAAAAGTAACTTTTTGGAAATTGAATTAGGAATTATAACTAAGTGCCGAACACCCTCAAAGAAAAAATGCCCAAAAATTGATTTTACCCTTGGAAAACCATGGGAACCTCATCTACCGAACGGGCCCTTAGTATCTCTAACTAGCATAAAACAGCTGAACCTAAGTGAAAACAACATATGCTAACTAGAAAGTATGATTAACCTACAAACATTATACCAGATATTAGAACAAATAGGTATTTCCAAAAGCCAATTAAACTATAATCAATAACAATTTAATATCGAGAACCAGTCTTTGATCTAGTAACAAAGATACATAATTTTTATATGGGAGGTTATGAGTTCGAAACCCACAAAGTAGATAAATTATATGTAATATAAACAGATGTTTGAAAAAAACTGGTAAATTAGACCTCCACATTTTATTAAAAAAAAATAACAATTTAATATCAATAGCAATGCTATGCTTTTTCACCTTATAGGTGGTGTGCGAGAAGCGATTTGAAACTAAATATTGTTAAAACCCGAAAGTCTCGCATAAAAAGAAAATTTATCGGACAAGCAAATTTAATAAGACGATAAAAAGATAGCTCTAATGTTTGATTCTGTGACTAAAATAAATTCTTTGATGTGAAAAATCAAGGCATGTTTAAATTCGATTGAATTTCTTTTTTTTTTTTAATATTTAAAGTTGCAATGCTTAATTGTCATTTTTATTTTGAAAAAAAAAACAATTGATTAACTTGCTAAAAACTGGCCATTCTCAAACACTAAGAAATGTTTTTGAGTAACTTTCATGCTTTATCGTACATAACATTTTTTATCTTTTTTTTTTTTAAAGTTCAAATAGTTGATCCGAACCGCTCAACATGATTTTCATATTAAAATATATTTGGAGACCAAATTTATATTTTTTTATTTATTTTTTACTATTTTATTAGATAGGTACAAAATTAATATTTTTAGATGGTTCAAAAATAGTGATACTGTACCTATTTAAAAACAAATTTTAAAAATATAAAATCTAATCTCCGAACACATTTTAATATATATAAAATATTTAAACTTTGAAAATAAAAATAAAGAATACGAGAGACACGACAAAATATAAAAGATATAAAGACATAAGACATTTTTATCATCTCAGTGTATTATGCCATTTCTTTTAGTAGAGCAGGTTAGCGCCCCGAGCATAACTAGTCAATAGTCATCCACTAGAAACTTCTTTTTTATAAGTTAGGGACAAAAATAATCTAAAAAAAAGAAAGATGAGAGTGACTCGGGTCCTCATCCAGTCATCCTTCACAGTCATCTTTAGAATAATTAAACATATTAATGATGATTTTGATGGTTCTCTCAATGCCAATTTGAACATAACTTTACACGTCGGATTCGCTCTACAATTTTTATAATCCCAATAATAGCTTAACAACCGCTATTATTGCATCTCCTGATATATCTCCTGATATTTATCCAAACGACTAATTTAGAGGATATATATGAACATGTGCAAACTTGTCATGTAATAGTGAAGCAACCAATGATTAATGATTTGATTATTTCACACCTTTTTAAGTATCTGACTCAAGCGAACATAGTTCTAAATTTCTACCTATTAGTTTGAACTTTACTTGGCAGTTTATTGTCTGTGCTTAATAGAGCATAGCGCAGTACAAGTTGTTGGTTGCTATATGGGGCATTCTTTTATTGCTCTTAATCTTATTCTAGTGTTGACCGTTCTTCAATACCTAGAGTTACTGAAAAATAAATAAAAGGCAGCTGATTGCAAAGTAATAGAATATATAATGTTGGAGTAAATTTTCAGAAAATTTGAATAGATAAAGAAATTAATCAAAATAGTATTATCCGGATCGTGCTATTATCATTGTCCTTAAATGTATTTTATCTTTATCATGCAAGATTTGAAATCGCTATAAAAATAATAATTCAGAGATGTTACTATTTAGGACATGGCTGACGATTAACTCTACAATATCTAATGGTTAAATCAACTGGAGAATTATTAGAAAATGAAAGAGACTTTAATATAATCATAATTTTTCTTTGATTTCTCAGATGGAGAGACGAAAGAAATCCTGGGTATTAATCATTTTTTTCTTTTATGGATGCAAGACAGGAATAAAGAGGGCCAACCAATAAAAAGAAGGAGAGACCGTAATTTAAAAAATAAAAGGGGAAACGCATCTCTCTGTTTTATTTCCTATCTGAAAAAGTGCTGCATTTTCCAATATTAAAGAAATGGTTATTGAAGAATAAATGATAGCAATTAGCAAAACTCCAATTTAAATTCATTCAGTTACCAAAAGTAATGTATGCTATCACTAGATAAATGAGAGTATTATACTTCTCAACTCAAAAAAGGAAAACAATGTCAATGTCAATATTAAAGAGATGGCATATTTTATGAGCAGCAGTACTATGACAATATGATTTGAAATAACGTCTTGGAGCGGTAGGTTTGAATATGAAATGTGAATCATCAAAACTCCTAGCTCTCACTTGCACTCTGAATGGTGATTTTTGCAACAACACCCATCATTTTAAATTCAAATCCACTCCTCTAATTTAAGAAAATTAAATGCTTTTCTTAGCACAACTCACCATAACAGAATCAGCCCTTATAATGCTTTGACTATAGAGATATTTGTTCTATTGTTATGAAAGATAGACTTTATCCTATATTCCTATATCACTTATATTGGCGTTTTAGAAGCTCAATTATTAGGCTCTAATGATTGGAAGACCCACACTGTCCTAAAAAAATAGATAAGATTGGGGCAACTCAACAAAAAATTCAATAAAAAAAAATTAGATAAGATTGGCTCTCCTCGGAAATTTTTTTTATAGAAATTAATAATAATGAAGAGAGCAACAGAAAGAGTACATTAGATTTTTCATTAGTAAAAAAATGAATAGAATTCTTACCAATTCAAACTTTTAGTTATTTTTTTTTTAATTTGATACATATATGGAGGAAATTCTTCTATTAAATCTCTAATAAAATATAAAAAGTTTTTTAAAAAGTAGATAGAATGTTTTCATTTTTTATATTTTACTAGAAAAAAAGAAAAAGAAAAAAAGAAAAACTAATTTGAATCGGTAAAATTCTTACCGATTCAAACTTTTTAATTTTTCAAATCAGTAAAATTTCTACCAATCTTTTATATCAATTAAAAACCTAATACTCTTTATATTTCTCTCTCTTCCTTTCTATTCATTTCTACTTGAAAAATTCTCCTCCTCCCTTTCCACATTTTCACATTGGAAATTTTTTATATTTTTTTTTCCAAAACAGAGAGAAAAAAGAAACACAGTTTCTTACACTCTTACCTGATTCGCACGTACACAGTTGACCGTCTCTTGTGCCTAACTCTCGTCACTTGGTCCCCACGCCAGTACAGAGCTAGCTGTAACGCTCTTCTGTTTTTTATTACATTACTTTTCGGTTGCTATATCCTTTTGCAATCTCTCGTCTGGCCTATTATTTGTCTAATGAGCATATAATTTATTCAATGGTGGCGGCTTTGTGTCGGCAACGTCTAATCAATAAACCCCACTAATCCTTTCTGCCATTACTAGAGACAAAATATGTGTTCATCTTTTTTATAGTGGGATATGAGTGATCTCATTACGGTGTTAGTGGGATTAAAAGATCAGTATTTAGTTATAAATGTGTGATCTCATTCCGGTGTTAGTGCGCTAGTCGGTGAAGAATATATTTCACTTTATAATTATCTCACAATACTTTCTTTTCCAGGCCAGGCCGATTCTACAAAGGCCCAGTTCGAGGTTAAATTATTCAAGGCCTTACCAAAACAGGCCCAACCTGGCATGGCCTTGAAAAACTTAAATTCCAATTTCTCGTCTTTGTGGATCATTCGAATTCGTATAATTTTTGTTGTCGGATATTTAAGTTTAGATTTATTCAAGATTGAACAATGAAGGGTTTGAACATCAAATATTTTTCATTTTAATAGGATCGAATGTTGAAATTATTAAATAAATTATGTTAGTCCGAGTTAGATTTCACCGAATCTATTTAATATAGTGTAATTAAAGAATTTATATATCCTCGGAAAGACATATCTGATGCCTCGTGCCATTGTCCGGATACAAACTCAAAATTTATTAGGTGATATAAATTCCCCCTAGTGTCTAGTGCCTGTTATTTTCTTCATATGCGCGTGTTGTTCACCAAACAAACTGGATTTTGGTTTGGACAACGACATTAGACAAAGATCTTGTTTATTGATATGTTGAGAAAAGTGAATGCGATTCGTAATTAAATCATATTTGTCTAAAACTCTGAATCTAAGCATTTAAATCATATTTTTGTTAAAATTTCAAACTTGTATTAGTTTTTTTTTTTTGTCCGAGAGAAACTATTATTTCGTCACCTCGGCCTAAATAACTAGTGAGAATTCGGGATTTCAATTCCCATTACTTTATAGTTCCGTGGGTCAAATTTGTTAATTTAAATAAGAAAATATATTTTTTTTAAACCCTGATAGTGGCTATCAGGTTAATTTAAATTAAGAAAATCAACGAGTAACACGGCTCTCTGCAAGCTGTAGGCACCGAATTACCGAAACCATAAAGAGAGGTACTACCCTTTATTCTGGAACTTTTTTTTGTGTAGTGGATTAAAGTAGGTTGAACTGTATAAGGAATCAAAGAGAAACACAGTTCGCTGCATCAAAAAGGCACACAAAAACGAAGTAGAAGGGTTCGCTGCATTGTGATTTTGTGAATCTATTAGCTAGGAAGCGTACGGATTGTCTGTACGCGGCTGAACGGTTAAATTTTTAAGAAATTTTGAGATTGGAGCTGTGCGAATAATTAAAATATAATAAAAAGGTCGAAATAATTGACAAGCAACGAACAAAAGGGATAAAAACCGAATTTTTTATTTATATCCAAAAAATAATGGAAATTTCAAAAAATACCCATGTTATCTTGAAAATTCGAAAAATATCCAAACCGGAAATTTTTTTTCCGGATTTGACCTCTAAATCCGGAAAAAAAATTTCCGAACTTAACAATTTTTTTTTTTTTAGAGTTTCCGGAAATTTTTTTTTTTTTTTTAAGAGATTCCGGAAATTTTTTTCCGAACTAAATAAATTTTTTTTTTAAGAGAAAAATAGCTAAAATACTGAAATCTAACGCTAAAAAATCGAATTGTTTTTTTAAATATTTGTTTCATTAATTTAAAATTTTTCAAAATGGTGTAGAATAATTTAGAAATTATCAAAATAGCTAAAATACTGAAATCTAACACTAAAAAATCGAATTGTTTTTTTAAATATTTGCTAGATTACATTTTTTTATATATAATTAGCATATTTATACTAAAACAAGCCAAATTACTTGATTTATGCTGAATTACACTAAATTACAATAATTATGTAGAATTATGCTAGAATACGGTAAAGTACGCTAAATTACGTACGAATAGGGATAATATCTTCACTGAGAAGGCGAAAAACGACGACGAAACTTCAAACGGCCATAAAACGGTGCTCGAGTGTTCGATTTCAGCAAATGACCACTTTTCGGAAAGCTTGCGAAAATGCGCATGCGTCCGGACTGACTTTGCCAATTTTCCAAATTTAGAATCGCCAAAAAACAAATAGAAGAGCCTCAAAACTTCAGTTGAAGTTTCCGATTAAGATTTTCATTTCTATTATTCAATCTACGTAGCTCAGTAAATTAGTTATGTAATAAACTTTTAGAACACCAAATTTTATTATTTTTGGAATTTTTTTTACTATTTTTTATGATTTATGAAAGATGCCACAAAATAAGCCCCATTTATACGTAATTTAGCGTAATTTATCGTATTTTAGTAAATTTACCGTATTTTAGCACAAAATCGGCCCTATTCGTAGTAAAAAAACAATTTGATTTTTTAGTGTTAGATTTCAGTATTTTAGCTATTTTGATAATTTCTAAATTATTCTACACCATTTTGAAATTTTTTAAATTAATGAAACAAATATTTAAAAAAACAATTCGATTTTTTAGCGTTAGATTTCAGTATTTTAGCTATTTTTCTCTTAAAAAAAAAATTTTATTTAGTTCGGAAAAAAATTTCCGGAATCTCTAAAAAAAAAAAAAAAAAAAATTTGTTAAGTTAAATTTTTTTATCCGGAATCTCTAAAAAAAAAAAAAAAAAAAAAATGTTAAATCCGGAAAATTTTTTTCCGGAAACTCTAAAAAAAAAAAAAAAAAAAAAAAAATTGTTAAGTCCGGAAAAAAAATTTCCGGATTTGGAGTTCAATTTCCGGAAATTTTTTTTCCGGATTTAGAGGCCAAATCCGGAAAAAAAATTTCCGGTTTGAGTATTTTTCGAATTTTCAAGATAACATGGGTATTTTTTGAAATTTCCATTATTTTTTGGATATAAATAAAAAATTCGGTCATTGTGTAAAATTTCCCTAAAATTAACTCCTTAATTTCAAAATACACCATTGTACAAGGAGAACAAATGGGTGAGCGCAACAGAATGTCATGTATGAGCTTTCACTCGGAATTTGCTCTTTTTTCTTTTGAAGACGTAGCAATCGGCACCGGTGCCATCTTTCTAAAAAGCAGCGCCACGTGTCTCCTGGTAACGTAAGGTGTGCCAGCAAACCTGAGACCGAGGAGACCTAGTAACGCAAACTTTTTTATAATAATCAGAGGATGGATGGAATAACACTTTTTTTTTGTGACTTCTGATGACGCTGTATATTTTTAAAGTTTTTAGTCGATTCAAATTGTTCAATATGACGGATATATTAAAATGTGCTTGTAAATCAAATTTTAAATTTTTTGAATTTTTTTACAGTATTTTACAAAATTGATGTTTTCAGACTATTGAATATTTGTATTCATCTTAATAAATAGTAAAAAAATCCAAAAAAATGTAAAATTTGATCTGCAAGTATATTTTAATATATCCATTATATTGAACGGTTTAGATTGACTGTTTGGACTTTGAAAATGTAAGATGTCATTCAGTGTCACCAAGAGATGTGTCATCCGATCCCTCCTCTAATAATTATATAATAGTCTCGTACTAATACTATACTTAATCAGTAATTCGGGTTCTTGATAAAATATTTTAAGCACAGGCGGTGCTACCTCGTACACTGTAGCAAGGTCCGGTCTACGAACCAAACCTAAGCAAAGTTAATATTTCGGTTATCGAAAGCACGTCCAAACCAACCGAATGAATTTTGAACCGAATAAAGCCAAATCAAATAAACCGCGACAAACTTGGGATTTGATTCAATAAATCGAATTAAACAGTACGGCAACAAAAATAACATTTAACTAAGCAATTTTTGTTTACTGTAACAATAAATCAATTGTCTTTTTAAATATTCCAAAAAATCAAATTGCTAAATGTATAAAAGATGAAATTGCACTCTCAACATCTGAACTCTCAAATATATTATAACATCTAACTTCTGATGAAATGAGAAGATATAATTCCGATTAAAAAATCCACACATCAAGATTTTAGAATTTTCTAGTATTGAGAAAAGAGTACAACATATAAATAATCTTAATAAGATAGTCTAGAAAAAAAATACATGTTTTGAAAGAATATAATAAAAAAAAATGGAGAAATACTCATTCATCTTCAACTTGAGTTTAATACATCAAAACTAAACTAAAAAAATTAATTATTATATAGAAAATAACATTCAAAACAAACCACAGTAAAAAAAAGGAATAATTATTTCAGTACCCACGCTACAGTACCTGCACTGTACGCGCTACGGTACCCGCATTGTACACGCACTATACGCGCTACAGTACCCGCACTGTTATTTTAGGAAATTTCATATATCATATGTAGTTCTTGTATAGGTATAAATACTTGCCCTGTTTGAGCTATATACTTCACAGTGTTACTATTAAAATTTGTAAAACAAAATTACAGTTTTGGAACAATTGTGGTCTCCACATGCCGTTTGAGTGGTCCCCTAATGCGGGTACAACACGAGAATTTTTCAAGAAAAGGTGCGGATACAGTTATTTTAGGAAAATTCATATATCATATGTAGTTCATTGTATATGTATAAATACTTGCCCTATTTGAGCTATATACTTCACAGTGTTACTATTAATATTTGTAAAACAAAATTACAGTTTTGGAATAGTTGCGGTCCCCACAAACAGTTATGGCAGTTTAAGTGTGGGTACAGTGTGGATACTGTAGCGCGGGTACTCATATTAGCTTCCAAAAAAAAGATACAATACTTTTTCATTTTTTGTATTTCTTGTCACATTTTTTTTCTTCTTTTTATTTTTACTGAGCTGAAGAGAGTTTTTAGAGTTGAGTTCCAATCTGGAAAGACCTTGAATTTTAATAGTTCATTTATGTCTCACTAAAATGAGACCCACGCATTGTAAAGACTGTTATTATATCCTATACCATGTGCAATTATTTTGTTAATTTCCACTTCCAAATCCTAAGATACAATTGTCGACTTGATTATTTTGTTTTCGTCGGTCGGTTTATATTGACAAAAATCAAACCCAACCAGTAAGACAAAACCGGATCGAACCATCTAAGCCGAAAACCGAATAACGTAATCCCAAATTTGAGTTCGGCTCAAATTCAAATAAAATAAACCGATCATCTAGCCGACATTTTTATTAATACCCAAAGTTAATTACAGATTAATAAAAATAACCAGACCCATCAACTTTTATTAAAAATACCCAAACCGGCCATTAAATAGCCGGTCTCCTGATTTTTTTTTTTTTTTTTAGCCACAAGAGCCTACAAATTATACTAGAATGGACTACAAGCTAGAAAAAACTAAGATGCATCGAAATAATTAAATACAGGCGCGAGAAAGAATTCTGAGTCACAATTAAATTGCAAATAAAGTCCACGCAAATTTGAAATAAAAAAAGTTCATAACATATAAATAAAAATATGTACATAATAGGGATAAATCACCTCCTCTTACTACTACGCCTAAAACTAAATCCAAGAAAGAAACCGCTTCCTGCAGATGGCCTACTAGATGGCTCTGCTTGGGTTCCAGACGGCCCTGCTTGGCTTCCAGATGCCCTTGTTATACGCCTACTAGTTGACCTCCTCGGTTGGCTTCCAGATGGCTCTTCTTGCACTCCAACCGCCTCACCTTCTAAAATAATTGTCTTTTCCATTACTTCTTAATTAGTTCTCGGCATCATAGGCACAAACTATCAAAAGCCTCCCCTCATAACGCCCTGACAAGAAGCATGCATCTATGCTGATCACTGGTCTTAAGAACCGAAACGCTGCAATGCATGAACCAAAAGCCCAAGCGACGGCCCTGAATTGAACGCTGTCCCTCAATATTTGTCCTGTTTCTTTATCTTGTATCGGACTGGTTAGAAATTGGTATTTCGAGCCTGGATTGTTGGCGCAAATTGCCATTAGGAGTGATCTCAGCAAGCCGTATGAAGCCTCCCAACTCCCAAATTGTCGGGCTATTGCAAGCTCACGACCCCTTCAAAGTCAATTGTATTTCGGGGTTACTTTGTCATACACCGTCATAACAAATTTGCCACCCACTGGATGCTCATACAGGGGTCAGTCTTAATGCTGTTCTGAATGATATCGGCAATGATTGATGCCGTCAGACATTCATTGTCAATCTTTGTATACTCAGTCCTGCATATGTGAGGCTTGTCTTGCCTCGTTATAACCCAGGCATCTCCATATCCCGATGGTTTTCCTCGAAGTTCGTAATCACAACGCCGGTCCTTGCACACCACCTGAATCCGGTCCTTGTCACTTCTCTTCATTTTAATCTCCTGGTTCTTATGAACATGGTGCTATCTAATCTTCTTAATTAATTCATCTTTGCTTCTAAAATATTAGTTTACGGCCAGCTCACAGTGTACTCAATCCGTTGCCTATAGTAACCAATATCTGCTTCTCTAAACTCAGATACATCATTGAAGCCTGGGAACGGGTGCGTATCACTCCGCCTACTAAGTGGCATTGAGGCAAAGCTGCTTCGAATGGGCTCTTCGACTGTTTCAACTGTACCATCTCCACCACATCCCTCCAGGTGATTAGAGTCCCAGTTATCTCCATCATATTCATCCCCACTTTGCAGACGTTCATCCGGAATATCATTAATATTTTCAAAATTCGACTCAATTTCATCGTATACTGGTCTTGGGAGCGGGTAAGGTTCTAGTTGCGGGAATGGTAAATGCGCCTCATGCACAGGTCTAGGTGGGGATGAAATTTGGAGTATTGGTTGAGGTCGTGATTGGGGAGCAGGTGGATAGTAGGTTTATGGGTTAGTATATGGTGCTCGTTGTGTTGGAGGAACAACACGAGTTTCCATTGCAACTGAGCATTGGCTGTAACTTCCAACCACTGCCTCTATCGGAACTCTTCTGACATAGATATCTATTATAAAATCTCCATTGGCCTTAAAATGACCATATAACCCTCTCCAGGTATTTTTCATCTGCCAGTTTCGCAAGTGCATATTTTCCGGTGTTTCTATTGCAAACTCGGGTCCCCAATTCTATGTTGCACCTTTCTGGGTTATAACCGGTGTATGTGTAAATCATGGCTTTCAAGTCCCACAGGGATATATCATCGGGAATCATTAATGAAGTAATTAGTTCTCTGTTGTAATAAGCTCCGTTTGCATTACTAAGAATCTTACCAACACAGTGTAATGAAATCAAGGCCATTGCAATCAAACTACATTTTGAAAATGGTAAACAATTGTCAGGTTACTAATAAAAAAATAATAATTTAAAATAATTTAAAATAATTTAAATTAAAAAAAATTAAAATTAAAAAAAATTAAAAAAAATACCTGTAAAATTCTCTCGTGTATGAAGGGAATTGTGAGGGGGAGAGAGAGAAAAATGGATATTTATAAGGTCTAAAAAAAAAAAATCAGGGACCGGCTATTTAATGATCAGAATATTTTTAATAAAAGTCAGTGAATCTGAGTATTTTTATTAATCTGTAATTAACTTTGTAATTAACTTTGGGTATAAATAAAAATGTCGGTCATCTAGACACTCCTAAACGTGGATGCTTAGCCTAGGACGCCACGTCCAAGGAACGAATCCGATCCTTCCCTCAGATCTTGCCACGTTACCTCTCTTTCCCCTTCTTTTAATTTATACTTGTGTATATATCTCGAGCCTTCTCTTCACCAATGATAACGACACAGCTTAATTTCTCCTAGGCATTGCTTCTTGCTTCCATTTTTTACGAGTCTAAAAGTATAAATTGGAGGAGAAAAAAATGACTAAAACCTGGACTTTACTTACAAACCTCAATTCTGTTGCTGGGTAAGGTTGAATGCGGGTTTTAATTCTAACAAATTTCTTCCAAGAATTATATTTTTCACTTTTCTAAACTAGACTAATAAACTTGTTTGATCATTTTTTTTACGAGAAGGCCGACGCTTACGCTCCTTTATCCTTTGTAAGTGCACGGTTTACCTACTTTTATAATATTATTATTGAATTTGTTTGGGGCGTTCTATGAGAAATATGAAAATAGTTGATAATTAATTTGAACCAGGTATGCTTCGATCTGTGCAATTGAGAGTACAACAAAGGTTGACGATGAACAATGGTTGGCTTATTGGATCTTATACTCCTTTATTACTCTCATGGAAATGGTTGCCGAGCCCGTCTTGACTTGGTAAAAAATTGTACCTTAATTTGTTGGCTGTAAAAAAAGATATTCATAAATAAAAACCACATGTTTGTTTGTTTTTAGCTTAAGGTTTAATTAATTAAGTTGGTTGACATGCAATGGTATAATGGATTTTGGAACAAATTGAGCTCTTTAATTAATCTGCTTGGCAGTTAATACATATGAATTTTATAATTTGTTGCATTTTATTAACTATGGATTATTTGCCTTTTGTTGTAGGATTCCGATATGGTATCCTATAAAACTGGCATTTGTAGCATGGCTGGTGCTACCTCAGTTCAGGGGAGCTTCTTTCATATATGAAAGATTTGTGAGGGAGCAGATACGGAAATATGGGCTCAGGTTAGGCAAAGATGAGGCACACCCCCACACTACATAGGTAATGCATTATACATGTATTGATCAATCATGATGTATGACTGATTAATTGTGGTGTTGTCTGATATAATTTGTTTTCTCCTTGTAATTGCTTTGTGTAATGAGAATAAAATTCTGCAATTCGAACATATATAAAGCATTTGAAATCTTTCACCACCTTTGTTCATACTTTAATGAATCTATAATGCTTGTTTTAAAGTGTCCAACAGTTCTCATGAAATTCTGTATGAATAATATAAGTTTATTCTCTGAATGAAATATTATTTATGGAGGAGATACATGTTGACAGCTTGATGTCTTTTGAAATATTTCATCTAATTTGTAAGCATTAATAATCCAACTGTGAATTATTATTTATTAATAATTTAATAATGGAGAATGCTCAAGTCTTTCACCTTACATGCGCCTATTGGACCACTTAGAAGTCAACCGAGTTACTTACCACTTGAGTTCTTAGTTGGACTCAAATCTGTGATATATTTAATTTAAATGAAAGAAATATGTGCATCTCCTTTCTTTAAATTCTCGACTGCACAAAATATTTTGATCATCCGATTAAATTTGATTTTACCGGGTTGCTTGTCAATTTAATTGATTCTGCTTTGATGGAACCGTTTTATTTTGGATCTAAATTTTGGTTTTACCATTCCCTTTGCTACGAGGAAATGTGAATTATTACTTATGGAGTTTGTTGGCAATGTTAATTAGAAAATAGTAAATTGGGTACCGTTTCATCCACTGCTAACTGAAGCCTTTTTTTTTTTGTTTTGACCTTTTTGCCATGGCAGGCTGGAGCTTTGACGCAGGAAGGGGATGACTGATTGTCCATAAACTATTACGCTCTTGTGTGCATCTTTGTTAAATATCCCACTTAGTAAAGCTTTACAAAGTGATTGTATGGTAGTAATTATGTTCTTATTTTGTATTAACGGATGTTGAATTGTGTTGTTTCTTACAAAATAAGAAAAGTTGTTTCTAACAAAATAAGAAAAGGAAGATCCTTCAAATAATTAAGCAGAGATTGTTGGTGTTGTTGTTGAGAATGGAGCTATATTTCTAGGCAGCATGTCCATAATTTGAGGCCCTTTTTCTGAAATTGTTCGGCCTTAGATAAATCTTGGTGAATGGGCCTTCCAATGTTAGGTGGGCCTTCTCTTTTCTTTTTTGTCTGCCTTGTTTTTTTTTTTTTTTGGGAGACCATATTAGGCCTTGGTAACTTGATTGAAAACTTCTGACCTGTGAACATATGACTTTGTTTTTCAGAATTTAATTTTCATGATTGGAAGCATAATGGCACGATTGAAAATAAATTAATCTAGACGGCAATTGAAGCGGCTTTAATCTTCATTTAATATCAAGTCAATCTTGCTATTTAACTTTATAAAAGCATTGGTTATAAGAAAAATGGGAAAGTGTTGCTTGGTGGAGTTTTTTGAGTAAAGATAAGGTTGAATATTTTAATTTAATTACTGAAGAGTGATTTTCCAACCGAATTTTAAACATACGATTTTTTTTGTGTGGAAGTTATTGTTTTTGTCATTGAATTAAAGTTGGTTTTCGTTATTTAGTGGTGGAGTTCGTTGGGTGTTGTAATGGCGCAATTTGCAAATAAAGAGGTGGGAGGTAAACAAAAGTAGAAGATAAAGGGGGTAAAAAAAGGATAAAGAGTTTGTTGAGGCCTTGAGGGTTATGCCATAAATTCAAAGACCTAATTAGTTAGACGCTATTGCTAAGCTTTTAGCCAAATTTTGTCCAAATGATTCGGATGCAATTTAGGTTTTGTCTGTTTACGTCATTTTTTTTTGTTTGGGAGGGGGGAATCAAGAAATGTGATGTTTCTCTGGAGCGTTTGGTTCGCACTATAGGTCATTCCAAAGAATAGAAAAATTATTATATTTAATTCGCGTATAGTTATTGCTTTCAACATTTCTGGAGATTAGAATTACCATATTTAGTTTGCACATAGTTATGGCTTTAAGCAAATTTGGTATTGTACCAGTATTGGCTATTGACAAATATTATATTGTACAGTATTGATCCGCATCAAATATGTATATGTTATCCGAAGTACGTAGCTTATTTAGTTAACATAATTTATACTCATTCACATTGAAGTTGATAAATCAAAACTTTTTAAAAGGAGATGAAACAAACAACCGATCTTAGCACTATTTTTATGAATGAGTCTTAATTTTTTTTTTTGGTTCCTTACATGGCCTGTAGGCCCTTTTACAAAATCATCCTTCAATTATCCTAGACTGTCGATTTTTTTGGATATATGGTCGATTTTTGGAGTTTATGCAGGGTCAAATTTTTAAATTAATTTTTGGATATACAAGGGTAGTCAGTCCGAAGCTAATTGACTGCTACTGATTGAAATTAATGTTAAAAAAAGTACTGGATATTAGCTTCGTAAGGATAAAAAAGAGAATAATATAGATGTGATTGAGATATTATACATACTAAAAATCCGGAGACTTGGTGAATTAAATATGAGTGAGGCTACGGTACTATGCATAACACAGTTTGGTCCGTGCTACGGCTCAATATTTGAGTTTTCAAAATTCTAACGGTCGATCCGAACCGTTCAACATGATTATAAAATGAATATGTACTTGCAAACCAAATTTTACATTTTTTCGAATTTTTTTTACTATTTTTTTAGATAGGTAGAAAATCACTTGATCTGAAAATTCTGGACCATCCAAAAACAGTGATTTTCTACCTATCTAAAAAAATAGTAAAAAAATTCTAAAAAAATGTAAAATTTGATTTGCAAGTACATATTCATTTTATAATCATGTTGAACGGTTCGGATTGACCGTTAGGATTTTAAAAACTCAAATATTGAGCCGTAGCACGGACCAATCAGTGCTATGAGTAGTACCGTAGCCTCACTCATTAAATATTTAGGAAATTTTAACACAGAGAAAGTGCAAACCTTTCTAAACAAATTGATATTAAAATGATAATAATAAAAACTACTCCAGAAGGAGTTTATGAAGTGTAAAAGTTTCTAATTAAATTTTTGAAATATGGCCAAAGCCGGCCATTCAATTACAAATAAGTAGTGAAATCTATTTTCTTACAATGGCTAAAGTTAGGTAACAAAATTTTATTATTTGAAAAAGAGAGAGAGAGAGAGAGAGAGAGCGAGGAGGATAAAAATTTGTATTTTAAGCTTTTTTCTTTAATAAAACGACCTAGGTAATCTCCAACAATTGAAAATAATAATGATAATAATAAAGAGAGAGCGAGGGAGGAGACAAATGTACCAATTTAGTGTATCCAAGATGTAGTTTAGAAAGGAGATGATCTGTTACCTCACTATAATACTATTTGAAGAAGAGATGATGCAAAATGTTAAATCTTGTTGTAATTTTTTTTTTCTAATTGTTAAGACAATTTATAGAATTTTGGTAGATGGAGAGGAGAGACTAGAGAGACTTAACAATTGGACAAGTTATATAAAAATTTGCATGGCCAGAAGCGTTGGGTAAAATGTGCACACAAAAACATATATATTTGGAGTACATGGTTTTGCATTGAATATTTAAACCGTTTTCCAAACACAAATGAGGACAATGTAATTGTCTTGCATTCGACACAGTTCTTTCAAAGGCCGGGTCTATTTAATAATTAATGGAAAGTTTAGGAAGGTAACAAGAGAAAACAATGAGCCGGTTTATATAATCAACGTGTCAATAAAAACACTATTCATTATTTTATAGTATCTTTCTGAAAAAAGCTTGTAATAGTAAGAAAAGAAAGTTAGTGGCATCAAAGATACACTTTCTGGTCTCAAAGATAATAAGAAACTTTATGGAATTTTTTTTTGCAAATGTATATATATACACCGTAATTTAGAAATTTTATGGTAAAATTATCCTTCTTAGAAAAGGTTGTAATAGTGAGAAATGGAAGTTTGTGGCATCAAAGATACACTTCCTTGTTTGGAAGATAATAAGATATATACTTGTAGTAAAAAAAAATACAAATTGATACACCGAACACCGTAATTTTGAATTTTTGATCTAACCAGTGCACACAGTTTCAATTTGAGAACCATAAGGGTAGTTTTAATTTAAAACAACTTTTTTCTAGAATATGACAAGTAATTTCAGTCAACAGACGGAGAACTAAAACTATACATAAAATAGTAATATATTTTATAAGACTACTAAATGCACATATTGCCATATGACAAAATATTAAATATTGGGACCATTAATATCATTAAACTAAAATTAATAATGTGAATTAAATAAAATTCAACATTCTTTCAAGTTAGAATTTCAAACACAATGAGAAGAAGTACTACAAAAATATGCCAATATTCTAGAAAATTGACCATATATCCAAAAATCAGTATATATCCAAAAATCGACCATATGTAAAAAAAATCGACCATATATCCAAAAATCGATCATATATTCTCTTTTTGCTGTAAACAACCTTGGAGCTATATGCATTGCAAAATTTAGTTATTAAAATAACGAATTAAATGTATATGTTTTTATTAAACTAAACGAAGCATTAAATTGGAAATTTTCTTTAATTGTAATAATTGTTAGATCAATCACATAGTTTTCAGTTCTTTCTCCATATATGTTTGAATTAATTTAATTTCACTTTTATAATTATAAAAGCGGAGTGAGTTACAGAAAATTCGGAAAAGAATTAAGTCTTATGTATACTATAGTATAGATTCCATGTAAATCATTATGTTGGTTAATAATTAATCTGTGCTCATTCTAGTTCTCTGTGACTCTGTGTGTTGAACTGTATAAGGGTTGAAAAAGAGGAACAAGCCACCAATGAAAAAAAGAGAAGGAAAATGGAGGCAGCAACTCGGGCTAGAAAGAAAATAAGAGGAGGAGAGGAAATCTTGGGCCTGGGCCGAAGTGAAAGAAGGAATTTCTGGAGCAGACTGAGCTGAAATGGAGATGAAGAGGATAAGAAAATAGGTACAATTGACACCTAGGCTAATCCAATTGACACCTAGGTGATCCAATTGGAGAGAATATGACTAGCTGATCCAATTGACACCGCCGGCTAGCCCTCCAAGGAGAGAGGAAAGGCAGCTAGCTCCTTGGTGTTGATTTGGTCAGCACAACTATTCGAATCCTAAAAGTGTCAATTGCTGATATTGATGATGATCGGACGACACTCATCGTGCTGTTAATTTAGCTCAAAACGCTGTCAATTAATGAGTACATGAAAGGAGCCATTGACTGGGTCTGGGTTAGTTGAATTAGGTAATCAGAGTTAAAGAAGGCTTGGAGTTGATCTAAAGATGTGACTGCAGTATATTTTGGTGTGACTGCAATATATTCTGTTATAAAATGTATGAATAAACTTGAGATTAATTCGGCAACCCTCCTTAAGAGAGAGTGAAGATTAAAAATTTAATCCTTACTCTTCCTCAAAAAAAAAATTTAATCCTTACTAAAGAGCACTTGTTCGGTAAGACAATAGAATTAAGAATAAAAATTTAATATAAGTAAAATATATATAAAGAATAAACACGCATTTTTACCCTCCGCCACATTCAGTGGTTCAACAAAATACATACGGTACTGAAAAAATAACCACTGTACCAAAATCTGAGATGAAATGAAAAACTCAGGGAAAGAAGAAACTAAATTTTCAAGTATCAAAATTTGCAAAATTTGGACGAAAAAAGAAACTAGATTGATTGTGAAGTATCTAAATTTTTGTTTTCAATTAGAGAAACAATGAAAATCAGAATTCCAATTTCCAATTTTGGCCAAAATTCAGGAACTAAAGAAACTTGGACGAAAGTTAGAAACTAAAGAATCCAACAAATTTGGACAAAATCAGAAACTAAAAGAAACCAAAAACTTTTTGAGATAAAAAAAAATGTGTCTAAGCCTGGGTTAAAACATGGGACCTTTTGCGTGTGAGGCGAACGTGATAACCAACTCAATTCAGAGTAGGTCTGATGCCCATCGGACCTACTTTGGTTAGATGGGTGTGATGACCATCCAATCAGCATCAATATTTGTGCACTCTGCATCAAAATTCATGCGAGTCTGTATTAATTTCTGTGGGCACAAATTTAATGCTAATTGTACGATACTAGAGTTAATTGAACCTAAAAGTAGATCCGATGCCCATCAGACCTACTCCTATCTCTAACCAACTACACCACCCAGACGTTGTTATTTTTAAATGAAGATTAAAATATTATATAAATGTCGTTAAATAGCCAAGAACATTTTTTACAAACATGCACAAGTATACATTGTATATTATACCTGCTGGTAAAGCTTGAATATAGCCAAGAATCATGTCAATGTGTCCCTTCTTCAACCTTAAAATAGATAGAAGTCCCTTTCTCATTATTTTTTAAATTTGCTGACCTATGGACACTCAGCTGGACATTTCTTAAAATACCATAAAAATTTATTAAATGACAAACGATTTTTGAATTGGGCAAATTAACTTACATCATATCTAAACAATAAACAACACAATTAGAATTTTAACTTTCAAGTAAACTAAATATATTCATATAACGACATTTTATTGAAATCATTCCGCTGACCATCTTCATTAATTCATTTTATTGTAATAAAGAACAAGAAGAAAAACAAGGAGAAGAAAGCGCCACCGAGAGCTTCTATGTGCTGACAGGTTTGAAGAAGTCGGCCACCTTGCTTTCGTCTAGTGGCTTCAAAAAGTGACGGTTCATACCAGCGGCTACGGCTTTCTGGATGTCTTCATTGCTTGCGTCAGCTGACATAGCAATGATTGGTACGTGGATCCCGTATCAGCTTTCTTCTTCACGGATCTGTCTGGCTGCTTCGTAGCCATCCATCACCGGCATCTAAAAAGGGAAAATTACAAAAAGAACACTTGGAATAATTTGAACGAGGAATACTGTATAGAAAGAACAATATAGTTGTTGTTGTAATTGTAATGAAATTATGAAACAATTTACTCTGTAATGTACTCATAAATTATTAAATATTAAATAATTTTAATAACATTTACCTGACAATCCATAAATATAGCATCGTAGGTGAAATAGTGGTTGCCATTTTTTCCTCGGGTAAGTCCTGTTTCGAGAGCATTCTTTACCAGATGTAGTGCTTCGAAACCATCTTTGGCAACCTCCACCTCTGCACCAAGTTTTAAGAGTACTTTGGACCCCACCATTCTTATTACAAAATCATCATCAACCAATACGCTTCCCACTTAACGGCCTCTTAATTTCAACTGGACTGCAAGTTTCTTCAGTTATTTCGCATGGTTCTTTTGGTTGGATATTTATCCGCAGTTCGGGCAATGGATTGGTTGATGCTCTTTGTACATGCAATTCCTCAGTTTTTTCAAGCTCTTGTATGAGTTTGAACAACTTGTGCAACCGAGTGCCATGGATCGGCTTTCTCAAAGTAAGATTGCATGGAAGGGCTCTGAATTGACTCAAATCCTTTTCAGTTACTTTTGAGTCAGCAATACAGGCAATCTTGCAATAAAGATTGGGGTTTCTTCCAATGAATTCGGTCAAAGTTGCTAATATGTCTGAGAGGTTTCCATTGGATAGATCAACAATTACGAGGATTCGTAAAGGAAATTCACTTGACAATTCTGCCCTTGGCAGAGGTTCAGAATCTTTTTCCCTGCCACGCAAGAACTCTTCATTATCTACATTCTCACTTTTCCTTGAAAATGTCTTGCGAAGAAGTACAGAATCTGATTTGCTCGATGAGTTAATGTTATTCTTTATCTTTTCAAGAGTTGGAGAAATATGCTCGGCATGTTTAGCCGTCCACACTTTTATCCCAAGGCTCTCAATCCATGTCTGTAGGATTCTTTTTGTTTCACTCCCTTCAACAAAGAGAAGGGAATGGACTTTCATGAAATGCGACCCGTTTAACACGAAAGTTTCGGTAATTGTTGATCGGTTTTGTTCTTTGTGTCTAATTGTATCGGGAAGAGCTACCTCCTCTGACCTTAGGAATATGTTGAATTTGAAGCAACTTCCTTTCTCACTAGGCTCCTTGTCACAGATTCTTATCTCGCCACCCATGAGACGTACCTATAAGAAAATAATTTTATTTGAGTGAGTTCAGTTCATATACTGGTATCTTTTTTTAATCCTTATAAAGAACTATGAGCATAACCAGTTTTTGTTTAACTGAAAATAATGGATAAGAATCTTACAAAAGATTGAACAATTCCAAGTCCCAAGCCTGTGCCTTCAGGTGAATCTTCCTTGACTTGAACATAGTTCTCAAAAACCGATGCTCTCTTCTCAACCGGGATCCCAATTCCGGTATCATCCACCTCAAAAGTCAGCTCAATCGAATAGGGATCGTTTCCCATATATTGAACATATTGCTGCTTGGTTCTACTTCTAAAATGTCTGAAAGTACTTCTTGACAGGCAAGAAAACATGTGTGAAATGGACAATCCATAATCGAACGAAATACTGGGAATTTTCAATTTTGGCTTGCCTGCCCAAGTGCGAACAACAATTTTTCCATCTGATGTGAATTTGACAGCATTCCCTAACAAATTATCCAAAATTTGCTTAAATCTCTGTTTGTCCCCTGTTACCTTCCCCAACTTCAAAACAGAGAAATCACATGGGTCCCATATCATCTCCAACCCTTTCTTTTCAGCCAAAATGTTAAATGCATCAACTGATTTTTCAATAATTTGGGAAATGTTGAATTCGGTTTGTTCTAAATGCATCTTTCCTGATTCCACCTTACTATTGTCAAGTATTGTGTTCAGTATATCTGCAACAAAATTAATATTAAATAGTCAATAAGCTGAAAGAAATATATTATTTAAGTAAAAATAAAACAATTCTTTATAAAAATATTAGAATTTTATTTTTGTACTTTAGGAAACAGACCTTTTTGTTCCAAACCCCAATTCGATATATAAACTTTATGAGTGGACAATCAAATACAAGAAAAAGAAAGTATTTAAACCAACCTAAGAGATCTCCGGCATAGTCCTTCATCTTCTCTAAGTTTGTTCCCAAATCAGAATCTGGTGTTTGATCCTGGCAACACTCAATCAACCCAATAATGCTGTGTAGTGCATTGCGTACATCATGACTAGCCCGTGCGACTGCCAAGCTCTTATTCATGCTCTTTCTCTCTGCCTGTTGCACCGCTTCCTTCTGTTTTATTAGTTCAGCTTGTAATTTGGCCTCTTGAATTTTTGACTGTCTGAGACATCGCAACATGAACAAGGTAAATAAGGCCATGCCAACGAGCACAACTCCAGCTAAGGTGAGACAAAGGTGAGAGAGAATTTGTTTTTGGACCATACTGTCCTTTCTCTGAAAAGAAAACAAAAATCTGCATTTCAAATAAAGTAACAACAATTTCAAAATGTCTTCCAACTAGGAAGATTGAGAATCTCATATTTTCTATTTCTGGAAGGTTAAAAAATATCATTTTTTTCCCTTGGCTTGTTAGCAGAAATAATTTTTTTGTCCTCATAAAATTAATTTTATGCAAAACAATAACTACAATTTTAATAATGTTTCACTAATAAAGGACATTCAGAACAAAAAATGAACAAATGCTATGCTGTCCCACAAATAAACACATAATGCAACAGAGGAAGATATACAAATCTTATTATCATGATCAGATTTATATCGGTACAAATCAGTAGAATGGCTTTCCAAATCTCATCAATTAAACTGGAAGCACATTTTTTTTATGTAATTAATAAACAGAACCAAAAAAGTAGAAAAATAAAAATAAAGTGAAAACCATACAACCTAAAATAAAATTCATTACTCCTAAAAACTTTAGTTTAAGAACATAAATTCGAATAGGATGTCTGATAGACAGTTTATTATTATTCTAACAATATAACTAAAAGCTTCTAAAAATAGAAAAATTATTTAAATTAAGCATAGTTAACAAAACTTAATAAATTTATCTACAAAAATTTAGTAAAAGTAAAACCACCGTACACAATAAAATAAAATAAATAATTTGAAACTGTTTGAAAAATAAAAGTAACAAATTTTTTTGAATTCTTTTGTTAAATTGAAACTTGAGAATTTGAAATAATCTGGAAAAATATTGGAAAGCAAAGTCATTTAAAAGATGAAAGTAAAAAAAAAATGACGGTATTTACATGTCAACAAAAATAAATGACATATCTACTTATTACTGTCATTATTTATTCCTTTATTTGCACTAACCAGTATCTTCCTTTAATCACTAATTCCATTGTATAAAGAAATTTAATCTGAAAAGAGTTATTTTGCACGAAACACAGTTAGGTAGTTGTACCTTTTTTATCGGAATGTGGAGAAGCTAGAAGCATTGAGAGTTTGGTCTCCCTAGCTACAGTTTCACGGCGAGAAGAAGCCAAGCGTCATCGAAAGAGAGCTGCGAGAAAGGCGAAGGGGTGGAGGGGTAAAATCTGAAAGAAATAATAAGCAAAGGTAAAAAGGAGCACAATAAGTATCAACATAATTTGAAAAAGAAAAAAGAAGCTAGATAGCCTACATTCAGAATATTCCGTAATTTTCTTGTGATTTTGGCAGCAATGATAAAGATTAGTAGTCCTATATAGAGTTCTCCAATTTGCAAAATAAAGGAGGATTAAGTTATGTATGGTAAGGAATATATTACGGTATGATTTTTTTCTTCTAATACAAGGTGAATGTCTCTGTTTGGAAAGAAAATTTCGGGGGATACTATGTTTCTATTATTGTGATTATTAAAATGACACGTACAAGCTAGTAGTTTGGTGTCAGAAAATTATTATTTAATTTTACCAAGTGCATAGATTTTTTATAAGGGCATAAGTTTATTTTTATAATTGATAATACAATAATCATAATTTTTAGGTTTTTGAAAAAATATTTAAATTACTTAGTAAACAACAAAAATATGAATTAGGTCAAACTTGATAATACTGAGCAACCTACTTATATATTGTGCTACCTATCTTATTAATTTGAGTCTGATGGATTCCATATCTGTCTGATCAGCTTTAGATCTGTGCGTGCTGAATTTACACGGATATTAAAGTGAACATGCATGAATATTGAAACAACATGCACAGATCCTAAAGAGGATCGGACGGACATGCAACCCACCGGACTCAAATTCGAGTCCGATGGACGTCGGACCCAAATTGTTCCCTTTATTATATGAAACAAATTATAAATATTTGATTAGTTTAAAGTCAAGCAGTAAAAATAGAAAGTTTATAAGTTAATTCTAATACATTCATTTTTATATTTATAAATGTTATAAATTTTTAGTAATTTATAAATTTTATATGTAAATACATCACTCTTGAAGTAGATCAGTTTCAATAGTTTGAATTTGACTTTTAAAGTCGATCCGATAGATCTTAGAGTTAATAAACTCACCATGGAACTTGGTGAGCTTAAGAACACCTTACTTATACTCGATATAATACATTTATTATATACACTTACAATGTTAAATTTTAAGTTCAAACTAATGTGGCTAAAAATTTAAATACATTAAGGGTTGTAGATTCATAAAATGTATAGTTGGTAATACAACAATACAATAAGGGTTTCTAGATTCATAAACTAGTGAACAACCAAAATATGAATTTAAGTCTTATATATTCCAACATTTTAAGTATAGTTGGCAACACAAAAATAACTTGTTGATTAAATTCTCAAATAATTTGATACTTTGAGAATAGTTGGTAATACAACAATAATCTTGAATTTTATATTTTTGAAAAACACATTTAAATTACATAGTGAACAACAATTTATGGACCAAGTCTTTTTCGATATTAGTAATACAACAATAATTCGACACTTTGAGTATAGTTGTTATTACAACATTAACTTGCCGGTTAAATTTTCAAATAATTCGGCACTTTGAGTATAGTTGATAATCCAACAATAATTATGAATTTAGATTTTTGAAAAAATAATTACTTAGTGAAAAACAAAATATGATTAAGTTGGTAAAACAACAATAAGTTGATACTTTGAGTATAGTTGACAATACAACAATAATTCGACACTTTGAATTTTATATTTTTGAAAATATTATTTAAATTACTTAGTGAACAACAAAATATGAACTAATTCTTACTCGATGCGTGTCAAGAAACGAAATACAACACAACCCATTTATTTATAGATATAAAACATTTTAATATAAATTATACTTACAATGTTCAATTTTTATGTTTAAACTAGTGTGGCTTAATTTTGAATTCATTAAAGGTTTCTATAACCATAAGATGTTATGTTTGATACGATGATGATGCTATTAATTCTATAGAGTGTGTAGCGAAAAAGAAGGTTTAAAGATATATTTAGAATCATAGTTAGTAATATTATAATTAAAAACTACATTCGACAATATTATCAGTATCTTTAAGAATATTTATATGTTAAAAATATTGTGTCAGTATTAAATTTAAAGAAATATTTAGAATCAAATTTAGTAACATTTATAATTAAAAACTATATATATTCGACAGTTAATATTGTATCTTTAAGAATATTTATAATTATCAGTATCAAATTTAGTAATATTTATATGTCAAAAATATTTTTTGACAATATTACCAGTATCTTTAAAATCAAATTTAGTAATATTAATAATTAAAGACTATATTATATGTTGTTCGAAATAAACATAACTTGCTAATTAATAAAATTCTCAACTAATTCGACACTTAAGGTATAGTTGATAATACATCAACAATCATGAAACATTAGTTTTTTTTAATAAAATAAATATTACAATCATTTGGTGAACAATAAAATATTTTTATAGATATTACATTTATTATATAAAGAGGAGGGATCAAATTACTTATAATACATTTATTCATGTTGGACAGTTCGAATTGACTATTTGGACTATGAATTCGCAAAAATGACTTATAAACATATGGTGTCAAGATGTATCACTATTTTTTGGTGTAATTAGATCCCCTCTTATATAAATTATAATTGTAATATTAAAGTAGGGGTTAATTATTTTCATAAATTGGCATATTTTTTATTTTACTTGGAGATTAATTTAAGAATTACATACTTTTCATTGGGTGGCATCCAGCCAGAGATTTCTTTCCAATTTTTTGTTTTTTGGAAATGCGCCAGGTTGGGCCTATATTGAGAAAGTGCATTTAAAATTGTAGCAAATTTAATAATAAGCATGAAGAAATGGTAAGAAAAATATCGCGTCTCTCTCTATCAATCTCCCCAAATTTAATAATTAGCATGAAGAAATGGAGACCCCAACCTGTTCTGATTTTTTTGCAAAAGTGGACTTCATGCATGTATGTGACAGTCTGATTTTTTTAAACAAGTTCTTTTTGGTTTTATATTGTGTGAAAAAAATTATTATATGTCATTACATGCAAAACAAGGTATTTAATACAATAAGCTTGTGTCATCACTTATGTATTGAAAGACAAGTATTAACACATTTTGCGCACTTATGAATCTCTCTTCAATAAAAAAAAAATAGTCAATGTGCAATGTTATTAAATCTATAATTTGATGATTGAGTCAAAGGAATACCAAATGCGGTTATAGTTAACATAAATTTGTGCAGATATGTCTGATGTGTCGCCCAAGGAGATAGAGCTCCGCTAAGGAACAAAGCTTGCATCTGAACTCCATAATGTTTTAATCCATTTTTTTTTTGCTTTTATCTTTAAATGACAGTGCAGCTTTTTTTTTGTTATTATCAATGTAAATTTGAATGATATATATTATTGTTTAATGAAATTCGTTTGGAATTATCTGTCTTGATGTTATATTATATTTACAATTTATGTTATAAATCGGGAATATTCATTCATATTAAATTGACCTACTAATTTTAACAAAATATTAACCAAAATAAATTGCGTAGTGGCAATCATGTATTTGGTTGTAATAAATTTTTGCTACATATTTCATGCAACTAAAATTTGGTTACAAAAATTACACAAATTGCAACTATAAATTTCGTTGCAATACACTATCTTATTACTATTGTTTTTCGGTTGCGTTAAATGCAGTGTTCTAAATAGCGCGCTATAGTGTTTTTGGACCCCAAACGCTACGCTATGACATCAAAATGCGCTATTTGCGCTACGGCCGCTACAGCGCTATAGTGGTCCGCTATTTGCGCTATACAATATGGGGTTTTTTTTTAAGCAATTTATATGGGTTTTAAATAAAGATAAAAAAAATCTCAAACCGAAATTGAATTTGTTGCTACTTGCTACAAATAAATCAATTTGAAATTGAAAATTGAAATTGAAATTTGAATAGAAAAAAAGTCCAAACCGAAATTAAAATTTAAATAGAAAAAAAAATAGATTATGTCATGAATCATGATGCTTAAGATATTTTTAATAGGAAAAATCGATAGTTTATGATATTACTATGGATATTTTGAACCGCAATTTGGACTTTGTACGGATTCAATATGAATATTATAATTTCTTAATTACTTTGGTGTTATTTATTGTTCTATGAGACTTTAGATAATGTTGATATTTAGTACAAATATTGAATATACGAAATGTAAAAAAAAATGCTATTTGGAATAGCTTCCGCTATAGCGACGCTATTCGCTATAGCTTTTTTTTTTAGCCTTCCCGCTACGACGCTATAAACGCTATTTAGAACCTTGGTTAAATGCATAGTAGCAACTATTTATTTGGTTGCAATAGATTATTGGTATGCATTTCATGCAACTAGAATTTAGTTGCAAAAATTACAAAAGTTGTAACTATTGATTTTGTTGCGATACACTTATCTTATTACTACCATTTATTTGGTTGCAATATCTTATTTATACGTTGTTTTTGCAATTAAATTATGGTTGCAATAAATAAATTCTTATTGCAACCAAGCAATTGGTTGTGAATATATTGCAACAGAACCTCTTGCAACCACCTGCAACTAATTTTTTCTGTTGCAAAATAATTTTATTGCAACTAATTTATACCTTTTAATATCAAAAATATTATTGCCCGAATATGAAAACATAAACATTTAATTCATTATTTGATAACGCCAAAATATATAGTGAAAATCACTATCTTTTTCTCTTGTGGGATTCACAGGTTTGTTAGACGAAAACAGATAAATGTTTTTGTGGTTATAATTGACAACATGGTCATCTAAAGGTATAAGATATGAGATTTGAATTTATTATATCTGATAGGGTGCAGAGAGTATATCTCTAGTATCATTCACAGTAAAATATTAGATAATTATTATAAATAAATTAGAATTTGAAAAAAATTAAAATTTGAAAAAAATAATAGATGCTATTGCAATGATTTATGTATTACGTATTTGAATGGTAAATAGATAGATTGTCGATTTCTCGTGAAGTTTGAGCAAGGATTGTGAATGTTGCACGAGATGCTCAAACTTTCCACGGTGTATATTTTTCTTTCTTCCTTCGATCTTCTTTCCTTTCCTTCACTCGTATCGTTAACATAGAAGGCAACACGAATCCTGTTGGATACTTGGATTATACAATATAATTGGTTTGATTTCTTACTATTTTTCTCAATTATTTAATCTCCACTGCACCCAACCTTTGCACGGCTCAACCTCATACCTCAAAGGCTGCACGTTCTCAAGGCACAAGTTTGAAGCAAAATCACAAAAAAAAAAAACTGTCAAGATCACACACTAGCTGTAAGTAATCTCATCTTATCAAATTGACAGAACAATTAAAAAGTTAATATTTGAGTTGATTTTATTGAATAAATCAATGCATTTAAGGTGTTTGATGAAAAGCTCAAACCAAACTGCATTTCTATAAGCATGACTTCCAAACCAAAACTTAGGAAACTGCTAAATTCTTATACCAGTTAGCATCATCAGAAATCTCAACCCCTGATCTACTTTGGGCGTTTATGCCGACAGTTGAATTATCATACTTTGGTGCCTTCCTTGTTAAGTCTAGGGAAATGTATGTTTACAAATTAAAAAAGCAAAATAATCAGAAACGGAATTGTTAAATTTTAAAAGATAGCCTGTGCATAGATAGAACTGGAGTTTTGTATTTGTCACAAACTTATAGTATTGGTTGGAATAATAATTACCAGGGTTTTGTACTGAAAAAATACCCGTCGATATTCTTTATTGTTATTAACCGATTCCTCTCATTAATGAACACATGAAGGCCACATTTAGGTAAAACGAGTTCTGGCAGTATT
Organism: Carex kokanica; assembly: GCA_025461125.1. Classification (NCBI taxonomy): domain Eukaryota; kingdom Viridiplantae; phylum Streptophyta; class Magnoliopsida; order Poales; family Cyperaceae; genus Carex; species Carex kokanica. The sequence goes on from JAJGRX010000376.1 coordinate 1,506,066, forward strand.
GAAAGGTAATGGTCCAAAACACTGAATACATTAGCACACTGGAGATTGGTTGCATGATATGAGTATCGGGACATAATTGGAAAAAATCCAAAGAGAATTTATGATTCATTTCCCCTAAATCTTGTACAGCGTGTAGATAATAGTTAAATGCATTCATCTTAGAGATACGATGCAACTAATTTGGATATATTAAGTTCAATTAAAAAAATAAAACCTTGTGTTCACTGAGATGAATAATTATGTTTTTCATGCAGATTGCATACTTGAAATTTTCATAGGTATGTTAGTACTTCTTTCTACATTGTAGACCTTATATATAAATTATTTAACCAAATACAAAGGATTCAATAATAAGAAGAACAGAACAAGCAAAAGAAAGAGGTTCATTGATTCTTTAACATTTTAATTGATTCAAGTTTGAATACACGTATGTAATTTCATTATGAAATCTGACCTTTTGGGATTATATAAGCATAAGAATAGTCTTAGTTGCATCTCATTCAAAACCATAAATTTCTTAAACAATGTTCATCTGAAAACTAGGGAGTTGCATATTATTTTGTACCGCACTTAGATCTTGTAGAAGCTGTAACGCTTTTGCTCCAAAGATATTCAGAGGACCCAAATATGGTACTAGTTAGAGCTGGTACCTATGCAAAAATCCAGAAATGAATTATGAATTCCTTTTTATAGTTGAGGCTACTTGAGATGTGTGAGACTATTTGTGACAATTGACTTGCTTTATTGTCTTTGAAAACGTATTTTGGAGGTGCATATCTCTGATGTCACTGATGTGTACTGGTACATTAATTGTGATTATAAGGACCTTTATGCATACTTTCTGAACTTCTAAAAGTAAATAAGTTCATTCTTGTAAAATGTGACATTCATTCTTGCAAGAAAGAACCAGCAGTTGAATTGTTTTAGAAAACCAGCAGTTGAACTTATTTAAAAAACCAGCAGTTGAAAATTATTTAAAAATCCATATTTTCTGGTTATGAACTTATTTAAAAATCCATATTTTCTGGTTATAAGTTGTAATTGTTTTAAAAAACCAGCAGTTGAACCGGTTAACTCACCGGTCTGACCAGTGAACCGTTGATCCGGTGCTTTACCGGGTCGATGTCTGGTCCGGTTCCGATAACATTGCGTGAAACTGAAAATTGGAGCTTCTATATGAAAATATTTTACGGATTTCTTACTTCTTATCTGTTTTGCTGTAGATTACATGATCTGCGATTTATACATTTTTCCTAATCTCTTAATATTTTTTTTTTATCTTCGTAGTAGACAGAATTTAATAGGCAAGTATCAATTAAAGCTGGAAAAAAAATAAAAAAAATTACTTAACCATATTTTTTTAATTCTGCTTGGTGGTAAAGGTGCTCAAGCTTTTTGCTAAATTGAATTCAAATGCATGTTATTTTGATCTAAATGCAAGTTAAAATTATGCGAGATTAAAATATAAAAATGTTAGATACCTCATATTATCTTGCTAAAGATTTTTTATTTAATTATTTGGTTAATACATTAAATTGCTATTTATTTACTGCAATTTTATTGTTCTTTTAAATAAATGTCCCGTAGCCCCTGTATTTCTTACTTTTCAAATGTCATATGCGGGAATTGAATCTACATTCCTCCGTAGAGAGACGAGACCCACCACCATCTGTACTAGGCCTACAGTTCAATTTTGTTTAACCTACTGGTTTTGAATCAAAAAAAAAAATACAGTTCAATTTTGTTGTTGTTTACTTACTCTCTTTTTTTCTTTTTTCTTTTTAAATTGCTGTTTGTTCTTGAAAATAGTAGGATCCCCACATACACACACCCATACGTGCACACACTAGAAGTCTAGAACAAATTAGTTAATATCATACATACCCATCAACTTCAACTTTGAGACTACCTCCATCTTTCTCAAATAAAAAAAAATACATTAATCCATCAACTCTTTGATGTATCATATATTTTCGTTTACCCTTTCAATCATTTCATACTCGCCTCAGGATTGAAAAATGTACAATTTTTCTAATTAACAGCTAACAAAATCTTAGTTTATGTACGGTTTAAATAATTATGGACTAAAATGCCCTTGTTTCATTTAGCGTATTTTTTCTTTTATGTTAGAATTCATTTTTGAACAAGATAATGCAATCTTGTTGTTTTATTTGCCATAGACACACCCCTTGCCATTTGTAGAGATGGAAAAAGATTGTCTGTTTTTATTTTTTTTTATTTTTATTTCATAAGTACAATTTACATGATTTATACAAAATGCCTTAACAACTTTCCTACACAGCTCACAATAAATCTTCCTAAATATTCTATAAAATATTCTTGATTTCTCACAGTATTCGGTCTTCCCAAATTCTGAAAAGGATGTCGGCTCCGCTAAAGGCGCAGCTCAACTACCTCGTGAACTCCATGTTTGCCATGGTAAATCCAATTATATTATATTGCTCTTTATAATTGGATGTTGTCTCTCTCCCCCAAATTAAGTTAAAAAAAGAACCCTGAAAGTATAATTTTGTTAATATTTTACTTTTCCACTGAATAGACACTCTCAGTGAGTTGTATGTTAACAGAATTTTTCCAAGACAGGGAAAAGTAAGCAAATTGTGATGAAATTTTTTTTTAAAAAAAATTTCTGGGTTTTTTATATCATTAACACCTAACAGTACTTTCTTAATTGTGATTTGAACTTGGAATAAAAAAACGAATAGGATATTTTGGATGAGCAATTTACGGTAGTGCAGGGGCTGGAAGATGACAACCCTGGATTTCTGGTAGAAATTATGTCTGTCTTCTGTGATCAAGCCGAGAAGATTGTCTCTCAGCTGTAAGTGTTGTCGTATGTACTCTCACCAAGTTAATTTCTTTTCCTTAAAGATTATAGGAACTGAAATGGCACCATTTATGATACACTGATTCTCTTAATTTGTTAAATTACAGGCTCTTGTTCAATTCTGTATATATAGCAAGTATAATACACACGTCTATTCTAATTATGATTTTTGCGTTTTGATTGGTTAAGGAGAGAGTCAGTTGTTGAGTTTCAGAAGGTTGCTGAATGTGTGCACATGTTCAAGGGAAGCTGCTCTTAGTTAGTTTCACATTCTCCTACCTTTGACCTTTCTTTTCTTTTTCTCTTTTTGTTAAGATATTGTACAAACTGTCAGTGCATATGTATATATAACTTCTCCAACCTCTGTCGACATTTGATTTTATGACTGGTAGTGTATAAATTTGGGGAAAAATACGCACAAAATAAACTTGTTTAGAACTTAATTAGAGCATCCCGAATTATAAGTACCCATCACGTAAGACCATTCTTTATAATTAAACAGCTTGTATTGAATTTCTTCTGTCACATTAATTGGCAGTCTTGTTATAACACCATCTTCTTTCAACAATAAATTTGAAGAGTGTTCCCAATATAGCATATGTAATACTAGAGGTGCTATCGGGTCGGGTCGGGTCCGGATACTATTATATTTGGACCCGTACCCTAAAAGTGTTCGGATCCAAATTTTGATCCATACACTTATTTGTTTCAAATCGGGTCGGGTCCGGATCCGGATACCTATCTACCCGTAGATATTTCGGGTCCAGTCTTTCGGTTCCGGGTAGATAGATACCCATAACTTGTTTGTGGATTATCGGGTCCGGTTCGGATATGGGGCGGTTCCGGAACCGGAGCGGGTATATGTCACAACTCCCATACTATAGATATTTTTCTTTTTTTCTCATTAAGTGCCTTCAATAATATTTTGTGAAACTTGGGTAGTATTTTCAGAATTTGATTGTTGATTGTTTGGAGTACTCATGGTGTAACAAAAAGTATTCAAAAGTATTTTTTATTTTTTGTTAATAGCTTTTGAATTCAGGAGGCTTGAGATAAATAACTTTTGAAAATCAAAATATTGAAGAATAGATATAATTTTTAGAAAGTAAAATATTGGAGATGGTGATTTCCTTTTCTATGATTCAAAAAAATCCATGAATGGAATATTAATACTAATTTGTTTGAATAGAGAATTAAATTTATGACCAAGGTTCTAAATAGCGTTTATAGCGTCGTAGCGGGAAGGTTAAAAAAAAAGCTATAGCGAATAGCGTCGCTATAGCGGAAGCTATTCCAAATAGCGTTTTTTTTTTTTTACATTTCGTATATTCAATATTTGTACTAAATATCAACATTATCTAAGGTCTCATAGAACAATAAATAACACCAAAGTAATTAAGAAATTATAATATTCATATTGAACCCGTACAAAGTCCAAATTGCGGTTCAAAATATCCATAGTAATATCATAAACTATCGATTTTTCCTATTAAAAATATCTTAAGTATCATGATTCATGACATAATCTATTTTTTTTTTCTATTCAAATTTTAATTCCGGTTTGGACTTTTTTTCTATTCAAATTTCAATTTCTATTCCCAATTTCAAATTGATTTATTTGTAGCAAGTAGCAACAAATTCAATTTCGGTTTGAGATTTTTTTATCTTTATTTAAAACCCATATAAATTGCTTAAAAATAAAAAATAAAAAAAAACCCATATTGTATAGCGCAAATAGCGCCGTAGCGGACCGCTATAGCGCTGTAGCGGCCGCTATAGCGGCCGTAGCGCAAATAGCGCATTTTGATGTCGTAGCGTAGCGTTTGGGGTCCAAAAACGCTATAGCGCGCTATTTAGAACACTGTTTATGACAAATATTTGATTTCAATGAGATTTATTGCGAATGACATATCAATGAGAGCAATAAATTTTCATGATAATGAGGAGGATATATAAGGCAGATATTGAAGGATATATTCAAAGCAATAAATTTTATTCAAAAAATTAATATGCAAAATGTGATTACTGGCGTGACATTTGTTGATTTGATTATATGTAAAATTGTATTTTCATAGTTATTCATATATGTTTTATCAGGTATTTATATGGGTATCGGGTCAGGTTCCGTTATGGGTCGGATAACTAAATCAAATCCATATCCTATCCATTACAATATCGGTTCCGGTTCGGATCCGGATCGGATATTAAATTATTAATTTTGTAACCGTACCCATAATTTAACCGGTTATATTTTTTAAACCATACCCTACCCAAATTAACCAGATCCGGGTCGGTTCCGGGTCGGATCCGGTTCGGTTCCAGATCGGATCTGGGTAATCGGATAAAAGTAGCACCTCTATGTAATACTTCTTAGAAAGGAGTTTTCATTTTCATTTTTTATTTTATTTTGCAGTGTGGGTGCTAAAAGGGTAGGATTGGGGTGCATCAGGTTTCTCAAGGTTTATGAAGAGAATGACAGAGAAGGGTATGCCTTGGAACCTGTTCTTATTATTTTAAATATAATTTGCCTTTTTTTTCTCTACAAGATTGATGAACCTGTTTTATTTTTGTAACACCGTGAATTTTTAAAATTCAGATTTAATTAAAATGATAAGTGGTAAATCGAATAATATATATATACGTATATACGAATCTAGTGACGTGGATGGTGAACAATAATTATACGATAATTTGTGTTAAGAGAGAAGAGTAAAATGTGTAAGAATTCAATTATATCGAATATGGGACAAGTGTGAGGTTTTATTTGCAAAATTTGAAATTTACAAGTGGGGCCCTTTTGTCATTCCTCCTTTCTTCTTCTCTTTTCTTCCTTTCTTTTCTTGCACCCCTCCCCTTCTTCCTTTCCTGTTTCGCCAAAGAGAGAAAGAACGAGAGAGAGACCGAGAGAGTGAGAGAGATCACGCCGTTTGCACCTCCGGTTACGGAATCGCTCGAAATTCGAGATCTCGCTCGAGGAGCTTGAATCTCGCCTATCCGTCTACTCCACCGGTATTTTCCTCCCCTATTTCTCTCTCTTTTCGTGGATTCGTGTTTCGAGATTTTCGGTAAAAACCCGCGGAATTGTACCAAATTGATTATTCCATGCCTTTGTTGTTTCTAAAGTGTTATTTGAGTAGTTTCATGTTCAAATTTGCAACCAAATTCCGATAACCGGATTTTCCCAAAATTGACTATGGTGTTGGTACCGTTTTCTCGAATTGACCTAAATCTGACCCAAATCGTACCATTGACTGAATTGATAACCCAGTGACTAAATTGATTAGTACCAAAACCCGATTTGTGACTATTCGTGCCTAAAACCCTAAAATAGCAAATATTCAAAGTTTAAGGGTTTAAATTGTAAAAGTCCTGAATTGAATGAATTGATCCATGAATAGATCCGAACGAGCGCGCTTAGCGAGATAGACGAGATCGCGGATTCTCTGTGTGCCCTACATAACCAGGTGCGGGGGTTCACGGGATCTGTTTTGGGATTTATTTCGTAGAACTAAATAACGGTGCATATAACTTATATATATTGATGACTTGATTGAATATACGTTGCATATCATCATGTTGAATCTCTGATTGAAAGCATTAGTTGTCGCATTTGCATGAATTGCATATTAGTATAATTGAATTGTTATATCTGTGATGATTCTCATGTTGGTATGGTTTATCGATTTCTGTTCTATCGTGTTGGATAAGTGAATGGAACCACAGTACTGAATTGAATTGAATGATTGAAGTGAACAGTGAATTGTAAAGTCTAATTAGCTACTAGACTTTACTCCAGGACCCTTATGCGCATCTGGTGAATGGCCCTAGTGAACCCAGTACCGGTTGGGTAAGGGATAAGTGTAGTGTGATTGCAGGTAGTGAAATTGTGGTTCAGTGATTTAAGTGATTCAGTGAAAAGTTTATTTGTTCTCGTTTAACAAAGTGATATTCTGTTGCATAGTCGCGAGATATGCTAGTGATTATTCGAATTGATTTTGTGATGTGAATGTATGACTTGAAACCAGGTAAAAGAATTGTTAAGCCAGATGGGATAGATGGTTGATATCTATCGTTGTTAACCGGACTGTGCAAAGTTACTAGTTAAGCCCCAAGAATTCTGGAAATCCTTTGATTACTTTTGAATGAAATAGTAGTTGGAATTCGTTTGGATCGGTGTGTGAGCATATGCATGTTATCTTGACTGATTGATTAACTGAATAATTAGATGCGGTAGTTGTTTAGTTCTAGTAATGGGTTTCTTACAAATCCAGTAGCCCTATAAATTCCGCACTGAGAAAACGATCGATTAGTTTTCTCACCCCCACCCCCTTCGGGGATATTTTCTTTTTATTGAATTGTGCAGGTAAACGTGAGTAGGAAGGGACTCAGGCTCGACATGTGAGTTGTAAGCCTAACGGTTAGGTTATGCCACCTTATGTAGTCCATTTTGTTGTACATTGAACCCCTATGCGGTATATTTTGTTGTATGTGATATTATCGAACCAAATCACCTTGTCGAAACCCTAATGTCTATTTTAAATATGTTTAATTGATCAGCTGTGTGAATTGCATGATTGTATGATTTTAAATTGGAGATTTTAAATGGGGAATACATGATAAATCATGCGGGAATCAATCGGGTTTGAAAATGGGGTTGAAATGGCATGAAATGGGCAAGGGAATGAATTTCAGTAGGCTTATTGCGGGCCGCAATAAAGGAGACAGAGCCGGAAAATGGCTCTGGATGAATCTGCGTATATTATTACGGGCCGCAATTAATTGATTGCGGGCCGCAATTAATTGATTGCGGGCCGCAATAAAGGAGACAGAGCCTAAAACCCAACTGAGAAAATTCGTATATGGATTGCGGGCCGCAACCATTTCCTTGCGGGCCGCAACGACAGTGGGGTTTTGAGTCAGAGGAATTATTGCGGGCCGTAAGAGGGTTGGTTGCGGGCCGCAACAACTTGAGTCAGAGACTAGAAAACAAGCAGAAGGAAATTCGAGTAGAGGTTGCGGGCCGCAATAGGCCCTACTGCGGGCCGCAATGGGGGTTCTGAATTTACTGTATTGAGTATAAATGGGCTGAATTGAATCGGATTTGAACAAAATTTGTTTTAAATCAAATCATATGATATGTGTATACATTTTAAAGTGTTTGGTTGAGTAGATTATATCGTACATGCCTTGTGAATATACGGGCAACTGTATATTCACGGCGAGAACTGCGCGACCCCCTGTTCCGGGGTGTGACAATTTTATATTTTATTTTTGTAATAAGTTTGGTTACAACCTGCACTTATTCATGGCATAAACACTGAACGGTAGAACCGTAGAATTGATGAATAAATTTAATTAAAGCTAACTCCCATCATAAATGCAATTCCCTTTCTACACAGGCGAGAAACAATTAATACCCACTCCGTCCCGACACAGTTTGTCAATTGATTCCTAGCTAGCATGAATTTTTTCCAAGTTCTTTTTTTATTTCATAATACGAGAATTAAGCTACTTGATCAAAGAATTGAATTTGGTCTTTTTGGTCTTTTTGGTCTTTCCAAAATATAACCCAAAAGTTGAAAATGTTTGCACATATCTGTATTATATATTTCAACTTTTAGATGGGTGATTTCGATGGCTTTTAAGCTTTAGGAGGTCAAATATTTTTCAGAAAGTACCTATGTCAATTTAGATTTTGCAAGGATATAGATGAAATCATACTTACTCGTATGTTTTTCTTAAAACTTAAAATCTTTATTAGAGCATCACATCATTGTAAAATTCTTTATTGACATTCTTTATAATATAGTGTAGTTGTATTAATTTCTGTGTGGTTATTTTTAACATTATTCTAAAATTTCTCAATATATATGACTTGTGAATGTCTACTCGAGCAGGTGTATAGCAGCAATGGTTGAGATCAGGCGTGAATTTGATGAGCTGCACATGAGACTTAAGACTATGCTTCAGGTAAAATTAGTGAATTATTTTCATAATAAATGCAGTTAGATTTTGCACCTTATTCTTTTCTTGAAAAAACAAAATTGGTTTTTTTATGCACCTTTAGTTCACGAACTTATTACAATAGACATAATGATATCGCACATGATCGTGGAATTTAAATTAAATTGTTTTTTTCCAAGTAAGAAATGTAAAAACATATTTAATTACTGATCAAGAATATTTGCCCTTCATTTTAGTTTCTTGTCATCAAAACTGTCTTATGAGTTATGACCATCGAGAAGTTACATACAAGTTCCTTTGTGTTAATTGAGTGCAGTTGGAACAGCAAATTCAAGCTCTTGATGCTAAGCAGATAAATTAAGGTTTGCAATTTTATAGATTTATCTTGATCAATAATGGTTGTTTAATCTAATGAATGTATTTGGATAATGTTTGTTTAATCTAATTAATGTATTTGGAGGCTGTCATTATTTCAGAGTCTAAATTATGTGGGAAAATGTAAGGCGTATATATTTCAGAAATAACTATTGATTTGGAGGCTGTCATTATTTCAAGGGTAGTGGAGTTGTCAATGACTGTGTTTAGTTGAATATTGTCACTGAACTTTCTGTTTACAAATATCCTTTATATCAAATTTGGTGATGTAGCTCCGTTTCTATCTCACTGGTACAGCTGTCCCTGATTTTCCAGTAGATGGGCAATTCTGACTTTTTCATTTTCCCTATTGCAATATACCCCTTGCAGCTCACCACTCTCTTCTTTTACCTTAAATCAAGCTTGCCAAATGTCATTATATGATATCCAATCCTGTATGTCGGGACAAACTGCATTAATTCAATGCAAAATTTCTTTTGAATCAGAGAATACAAAACCCTTAATTTCCTTTATCTGTGTGAAAGAGATATTGCATGTGTGAGAGACATATTGCAGTTGAATATTATGTATGATTTTCAAAAGATCCTTAATTAAACAATAGTATCAAAGCTTAACAATGACCAAGCACACCAAATTGGAGAAATTAGTTGATAATAGAGGTTTGATGGAACATGAACACTTAGATCTCATGCTGCCTAAACCACAAATTTCATACCGGAATATATGCCTTACCAATGGTAAAAACCGGAACCGGTTGCATATCCGGTCATATATCCAGTTTGGTTCTTTTAAATTACCGCTTCAGCAATCGTATCGGTGAAAACCGATTTTATCGTCCGGTTCTTCCTATAATGTCCCAGATAAAACCGTGTAAAACCCGGTTGAAATCAATTTTTTTTGTATCTTCTTCGTATCTTGCTCTTTCAGAAAACTGATTTCGCGTATCTTCCAATTTTTCTGGATTCTCCATTTCTTTCTTGTTTCTCCACACGCTGAGATAGAAAGAAATGCGAAATTGGCCCTCCTTTCTCCTTCAATTTTCTTATATTTATTGTAGTGTATTACACAGTGGCTCAAGGACGTTCTGAAGGTTAGTAGGCTTGAAACAAAATACTACAAGTAATCTCATTTCATCATTAAATTCGAATTTGTAGTCCATGTACTTGAAAAGCTTGAATTTTTGAGATAATTTTATTGAATAGATTAATGCATTAAAGGTGTTTGATGAAATGTTCAAATAGTTGAGTACTCTTGTGTATATTTGCAGATTAATTTTACGCCTCCACCCTTTATTTTGCTCCTTCGGATTATTCACTTGCTGATTATTTCCTTCAGATTTTATCCCTCAACCACCTTCGCCTCTCTATTGACAGGAACTTCTTCCTTCTCTGGTGGCTCTCTTTGGATGATGCTTGGCTTCTTCTCACCATAAAACTATAACGAGGGAGGCCATAATCTGAACGCTTATTTTTTTTCCACATTCCAGATCAAAAATGTACAACCACCTAACTATGCTATTTGCAACTAATGTCCGATTGACTTAGCTAATTCCAGTATTTGTGCTGATATGTCATTAGATTGTCTGATTTTTTTTTTTCTTTTGAACAAATTAGCTCCTTTCAAATCGGCCAAACTAATTACCTTGCAAAAGAACTTTTTTCAGTTTCAATTGCATTGTACAATGGAATTAGGGGAGTAATTGCATTGTCCCCTTTTTCTAATATCCTGGCATAAAATAGAAGTAAATAAGTGACAGTACTTGACAGTAAGTATCCATGCTTTACCTACTGGACCTTTAATTTACATATTACATAACAACAGAGCAGCTCAGAAATAATTTTTATGATTTGTCATAGTACTTAACAATGGACTAATTTCCTTCGCGCTCCCCTTTGGCGCATCCCTCCAGTGCCTCCCCTCTGTTGCGCTTCTGATCAGAAATTTTTTGAGTAAAGGTTGGAGGTTAAGCCACCCAACTATTTAATACCCTTGTTTATTACAACAAAGGATTTCCCCCATCCGGGCTTCTGATCAGAAATTGAAAATCGTGTAAACAAAATCTTAATTGACCCTGACTATTGCCACCTCCAAATCTAACGAGAGGGGTGAATGTATGATCACGGTTGTGTAAGGCGCGAGGCAATGGGAAAATAGAGAGGGATCGATCAGTGCAGGAGATCCTACAGCCAAATTATTTTTTTTTTTAGGGGGGAATTGCCCTTAGGCTTTAAACCTGAATTCATAGCACCTGAGTTCACTCAAATTTTGAGTTTAGTTGAATGGAAGGGTTTTCCCTTTTGAAATGATGTAATTAAAAAGTTTTAATAAATAATTTAGGAATTTTGCAAGTTTCCTCCTCTTCGAGTACTTAACTGACAATTAGTTTCTCTTTCATTTACTTATTTTGCTTTTATTTTGTATAATTTTGTAAATTTATTCTTTGGCGTAAAACCAGGGGTCCGGCTAATTTGCTGCCGGCAGCATTTTAGCCGGAGGTGCTGCCGGCAGTTTTACTGTTTTCTGATGTCCAAACAACAAATTCAAACCGTTAGATGTTTAATCTATATTATAATCTACTTGGAGACCAAATTTTACATTTTTTGGAATTTTTTTACTATATATTAAGATGGTTTGAAAACCGCTGTTTTTAACGCTGCAGAAATTTACTGAAAACAGCAGTTTTCAAACCATCTTAATATATAGTAAAAAAATTCCAAAAAATGTAAAATTTGGTCTCCAAGTAGATTATAATATAGATTAAACATCTAACGGTTTGAATTTGTTGTTTGGACATCAGAAAACAGTAAAACTGCCGGCAGCACCTCCGGCTAAAATGCTGCCGGCAGCAAATTAGCCGGACCCTAAAACCAGATATTGCAAAAAAGTTCCCATTCCATTTGATTTCCAGTCCTATAAGTTTCACGACCTAAATTTTAGAGCAATTGGTTGGTGAAGGAATACGTACAAGTCCTCTCATTTAGCTAATTATTCTTGTTGAGTTAGAACGAGTTGCTGACTTCGTGCATATGATGCAACCAGTGTGGGAACATGACTCGAGAAATGGAACAAGACGGTATAGATGCACATGTTGATAGACAGCATATCATGATGCAGGGTTGTACACATTGTCAGAATGATGAGAAATGCTTGCTTGTCTTTGAAAGATTTAAGGTATATATTTTTGTCTTCAGTTTACAATGCTACTGATGATTCTTCTGAATAATTTCAATTAAAGGAAGTAAAATTATTGTTCCTATTTTGTAGGAATCCTGGTTCAGGCCATCAGTAATTAGTAAGGTGTCTTACCAACTGCTATATGAATGTACTAAATTACTTTCTAAGAAATCATTTCTCAAACTTAGAGGAGGCAATCGAATCAAAGGAGCAGAGAGGTGCATCTATGCTAAAATCTTCTATATAATGCATTGCTGTAAGAGAAACATGGATTTTTAGGTCAAGAAAGAATAAAAATGAGAATTCTGTTACTTTGATCACGGTTCACCAGGTTATTTTATTTCTCTGCAATAGGATCTACTTATTTTGTACATACATACATACATACATACATACATCGATCCGAACCAATGTAGGGCTATTGTACTTCGCGACACGCTCATATTTCTATTTTAAAAATTCAAAACATCGATCCGAACTGTTCAAGTTGATCTCCATATTGAAATGTGCTTGGAGACCAAATTTTACATTTTTTTGGAATTTTTTTACTATTTATTAAGCCACTTTGAAAATCATAGATCCATTATGAACTGTAGCAAAACAGTAAAAAATTCTGAACCAATGGATCAGCAATTTTCAAAGTGGCTTAATAAATAGTAAAAAAAAAATCCAAAAAATGTAAAATTTGGTCTCCAAGCACATTTCAATATGGAGATCAACTTGAACAGTTCGGATCGATGTTTTGAATTTTTAAAATGGAAATATGAGCGTGAAGTAAAACATTGGCTTTACTTCGCGAAGTATAATAGCACAATTCCGAAGTACAATAGCACAATTATATATATATATATATATATATATATAGAGTATGGCTAATTTGCTTCCGGCAGCATTTCGGCCGAGGTGCTTACGGGGGCATATCTTGCAATTTGATGTTCAAACAACAAATTCAAACTATTAGATGTTCAATCTATATTAAAATCTACTTGGAGACCAAATTTACATTTTTTGGAATTTTTTTACTATTTTTTAAGCTGGTTTGAAAACTGCTGTTTTCAATGCTTTAGAAATTTAATAAAAACAGCGGTTTTCAAACCAGCTTAAAAAATAGTAAAAAAATTCCAAAAAATGTAAAATTTGGTCTCCAAGTAGATTTTAATATAGATTGAACATCTAACGGTTTGAATTTGTTGTTTGAACATCAAATTGCAAGATATGCCCTCGTAAGCACCTCGCCGAAATGCTGCCGGCAGCAACTTAGCCACTCCCTATATATATATATATATATATATATATATATATATATATATATATAGATTGACTATGGTGAGTTGTGAAGTAAAACGTCGTTTTACTTCACGCTCATACTCCATTTTGAAAATCTAAACGACTGATTCGAACCACTCAACATGTTCTCCATATTGAAATGTGCTTGGAGACCAAATTTTATATTTTTTGGAATTTTTTTACTATTTATTAAGCCACTTTGAAAATCTCAGATCCGGATGAACAGTAAAAAACAGTAAAAAATTCTGGACCATTCGATCAGCGATTTTCAAAGTGGCTTAATAAATAGTAAAAAAATTCCAAAAAATATAAAATTTGGTCTCCAAGCACATTTCAATATGGAGAACATGTTGAGCGGTTCGGATCGGTCGTTTGGATTTTCAAAATAAAAATATGAGCGTGAAGTAAAAATGACATCTTACTTCGCAACTCACCATAGCCCAGCTCTATATATAGAGCTGGGCTATGGTGAGTTGCGAAGTAAGATGTCATTTTTACTTCACGCTCATATTTTTATTTTGAAAATCCAAACGACCGATCCGAACCGCTCAACATGTTCTCCATATTGAAATGTGCTTGGAGACCAAATTTTATATTTTTTGGAATTTTTTTACTATTTATTAAGCCACTTTGAAAATCGCTGATCGAATGGTCCAGAATTTTTTACTGTTTTTTACTGTTCATCCGGATCTGAGATTTTCAAAGTGGCTTAATAAATAGTAAAAAAATTCCAAAAAATATAAAATTTGGTCTCCAAGCACATTTCAATATGGAGAACATGTTGAGTAGTTCGAATCAGTCGTTTAGATTTTCAAAATGGAGTATGAGCGTGAAGTAAAACGACGTTTTACTTCACAACTCACCATAGTCAATCTCTATATCTATATATATATATATATATTTCCCTTTCTAAAAAAAAGAAAGGATATGCATCTACGCTCAAATCTTCTATATAATATATTGTTGTAAGAAAAACATAGAATTTTAGGTCAAGAAAGAATAAAAATGAGAATTTTGTTACCGATCACGGTTCACGAGGTTATTTTATTTCTCTGCAATAGAATCTACTTATTTTGTACATATATATTTACCTTTCTAAAATAGAAAGAGGACAGAAGTTTTTCTTCACATTCTTATTGAATCATTCGGTAGTCCAAAGAATTAGAATGGGATGTATATTTAAACCCATTTTATAAATGATTTTTCATCAAAAAAAAATTATAAATCTTAATCTTGAAGAAAATTGTAATCAATTAATTGGAATTGAATTTTTCTTTTAGTCAATTCAACTTGATGCGTATCGTATTTAAAAATAAAAATACATTTGTAATGTTATCTTTCTAGTTTGAAAAGTATTGGTCAAATTGTGAAATGGTATACTAAAACAACGCTCATTTGATTATATAAAACGAGTAGAACTAGGGTGCTCCTAAGCTCACCAAGCCCTTCCGTGAGCTCGACTCTAAAACCTATCGAATTGACTTCAAACGACATTTTCAAACCGTTAGATGTTCAATCTATATTAAAATGTACTTCGAGACCAAATTTTACATTTTTTGAAATTTTTTTACTATTTATTAAGATGGTTTGAAAATCGCTGTTTTTATTAAAATTCTGCACCATTGGAAAACAGCGATTTTCAAACCATCTTAATAAATAGTAAAAAAATTTCAAAAAATGTAAAATTTGGTCTCCAAGCACATTTTAATATAGATTGAACATCTAACGGTTGGAAAATATCGTTTGAAGTCAATTCGATAGGTTTTAGAGTCGAGCTCACGGAAGGACTTGGTGAGCTTAGGAACACCCTAGTTCTACTCATATAAAACTATTCTATTAGGAATCGGTTAGTACGAAACAAGAAGAGTAGGATTCAGGAAGACACTAATATAAGACACCAAAATTAAATTTTTTAACGTTATTTGGTCAAATTGATCATGATTTATTTTAATTGTTTCTGAATATCGATGGGAAGTCTTTTTTCAAAATTTCAAAATCAATCGTTATCTCCCGTATATTGTTTCTTAATAGAAAAATATTACATTTGATTAGCTGTTCGATTAACTAAGAAGATATGAAAAAAAAAAAACAAAAATATTTTGTTTGATTTTTTTTTTGTAACAAACTTTGACTTGCAAGTGTGCCTGTAATAACATTTTAACTGAAACGTTATTAGTGTCTTAACCGTCATTGTCTTCTAGATTAGGAATAATGATGTACTTCGGATAAAAATAATAATAAATTGTTACTTAAAATTCCTTTCTACAGCTGCAATAATATTTTTAATTAATGAAATGGAAGTTAAAATTCTCAAATCAAATATCCGACTCAACTTATTTAGCTAATTTTGAACCTATGTCTTTCACACACACACACACACACACAAACCTACAGATGTTGCTCTTGGTGAAATGAAATTAATTACACTCGTTTCTTAATATCATTCAGTTTAAAGCAAAGATGATCCTATTGAGATTTTAAAAATTTTCCGGACCACCTTTTCACATTCTTTTCTTAAAATAAAATGATAAATTCATCAGTATCTGGTGCGATGTCTCGAGTCCGAATTCATAGAAGTTGGTAGCATTACGTGTGCGTTGATATTTTCTGTTTCAAAATTCAGTTGATGCTGATCGATGCTTATCTGATTAATTTGACTTCTTCAATTTGGTTCGATCGAGACTTCCGAGTGCGATGTCTAATGAAAAGCACATAAGCAACATAATTTAATTAATCAAATTTTCATTTACCAAACAAAAAATAAATAAAAGAAACAAGATGGCTTAAACAAGATAAATTCCCAAAACCACTGTCTAAGAAAAGAAGAAGAAAGAATTTCCAGATGGACATTACAAACAAGCAAGGAAAAAAAAAATGAAAGAGTATGTGCCAAGCCAAGTAGCTTCTGATCTCAGAATTCAGATAATAATTAAAAAAAAAAGGGAAAAAAATTTATATGCCACTCCAAAACTTGAAAATTAGTTATTTGCCACCTCAAAACTTGAAATTAGTTATTTGACACTCCAAAACTTGAAAATTAAGCTAATTGCCACAATTATACACTAAATTCAGATTTTTGATTTAAATTATTCTGAAAATTAGTGTATAAAAAACCGTATTTTAGTATTTCCAAGATTACCCCTCAATTCTTCAATTGAACAGATCTAATCCCTTTGCCTCATTTCTCTTCGCCTCTCTGGCTCTCTTCTTCTTCGATCGGAAGGCTAACTCTTCTCCAGCGATCCCCTTCCCCTTCTGTTTGAGAGAGCACGGAAGAATCGGCTCTCGGCGCCCACTTCTCCAGCGATCGCCTTCCCCTTCCGTCGAGCCAATCCCCTTCCCTTCCGTCCGATCCCTCCGCAGGAGCTACTGGACGCACTCCCTTCCGTCAAATCCTTTCAAGTCGATGTTCGAACTGGACGCACTCCCTTCCCTTCAAATACTATTACAATAACAATACTGGTGATGTCTCCTCATTCAAAGCTCGAGGGCCACGCGGGTCGCGTGTGAAACTTCCAGTACGGGTCGCGTGTGAAAGCAGAATAGAAACACTCATCAAACAATAACATTAACATTAACATTCATCAGAATAGAAACTTCTAGTACGGGTCGCGTGTCAATCCAACAGAAATAAAATGATAATATCAATAATTGTTCCGCTGCTACCCTCGCTTAATCATTATTTTAATATGTGGGAGGGTTTAAATGACTAATTTCTATTTTTTTTTTTAATTTCTCCAACAGTTTATATCAAACTTTGAAGGCTTGTGAAATTTTTGAATGCAATATCGATCAATAGGAGAGAGTCGCCCAAGGAGAGATTGCAATATTTTTGAATGCAATATCGATCTATGTAGGTGACACTGGAGAGGAAGCCCAAGGAGACGGAGTGAAGGAAGGTGATGATCAGAGAGAGAGGCGGGCGGAGGAGAGAGGGGGTGCGGAGGAGAGAGTCGGCCCTGGTGCCGTGCTTTAGGTTTGGGAACCGTCTCTTTCCCTAATTCAACGTTCATGAAGTATTTCACATAATCTTCAGCAGGGGCATTTTGGTCAATATTATAATTTGTTGAATTTTCAGAATATTTAAATCAAAAATCTGAATTTAGTGTATAGTTGTGGCAATTAGCTTAATTTCTAAGTTTTGGGGTGTCAAATAACTAATTTTAAGTTTTGAGGTGGCAAATAACTAATTTTCAAGTTTTGAAATGGCATATAAACAATTTTCCCAAAAAAAAATAGTACAAGATCAACGCAAAGGTCTCTCATGATGAATTTGCATAGTTGCATAGGCGGTAGGAGAAACAAACAAAAAGGCCAGTTGGGCACATGCACACAGCATGGGCTTACCACCTAGATGCTCATGCTAATTGTTCACGCTCTTAACTCTCGTAGGTCGTCACGCTGTTTTTTTTTTTTTTTTTTTATTGCACACACCATAGACTTGTGTGACGTTTGACATTTCATCCATGACAATTTCAAATTTAGCTAAATATTAGTTGAGGACTAGAAGTACGGATGAAAACGGAGCGAATATGGAACGGATAGTGGTAAAATTATATTTATATTTCTTTTTAATTTTCCTTTAATTTTCCGAATACGAATACGGATTGGATATCAGCTGGATACAGATACGGATCGGATTGAATATTTATTAAAATAATATTAAAACTACTAAAGTTCATAATATTTATCTAATTTTAATAGTAAATAACAATATTTTTTTTATAATATATATTAAAATATATGATATATATCTACTATTCGGATACGGATAATTGAAACGTAAAATCATATATCCATATTCACACGAATATTCAGATATTTAATATCCACATCTAATTTTTCGAATACGGATTGAATACGGATCAGATATTATCCATACCGTTTTCACCCGTAACTAGAAGATATGATAAAAGAAAATTATATATCTAAGTTTATCATGCAATTTGTGGTGAAAGTAAAATCCTATAGTTTCTTCCGTTTTTGCTCACCATTTTTTCAGCTCTTTTCTTCCTTTTTTTCAACCATTTTAAATGAAGTTGTATTGTAAAGAAAAGGTCTTGTACTGTTAACACCGTTATTTTTCTATAGGTAACAAATTCAAATTCTGTAAAACACAAGAGTGCTTGAAAAATGTAGAAAATATTAAAAGATAAAAGTAGTAGTCTGAGAGCTTTTAGAATGTAAAAAATTGTGAGAGGGATCACCTGACAATAATTATTATTTTTTAATAATTTTGACAAAAAAAAAAAAATTTAATTAAATAAATTTGAAAATTTAAAAGTAAATTTAAAAGCGTATGTTATTGGACATATAGATAATTTAATAATCAATTTCATTAATTGAGAATTATAACATATTTAGATGCCGTACCTTTCATCATAAAAGACATCAGATAAAAAAATTAGATCACACTTGTCACTGTGATAGAAAAAAAGTTTGTTACGCCAGCAGAAACATAAACTTTACCGGTTTGATTTCAATTTAATATGCATTTCATGGAAGCAAATAAAGGGCAGATTTCTCGCAATAATAGTCGTTCTTCCAAAAAATCAATGAAAATTCTTTTTTCCCCATGTTGTGTTATCGGATATAAACAAATAAAATCTTCTAAAAAATTGGGTGGATTTGCAAAATAAAAGAATCCGTCCCCACCGCAAATACGCGGGGGTCCGGATCCCCTAAAGTAACCCAATCTTTGGGTTTTGGATCGAGACCGTCCAATTTGAATTCGTCGCTCGAGATCGTTTCAGAATTCGAATTTGTCGTCGGAATGTGTGCGCTCACTTCGCGGATGGATTTTCTCGGATTCAAATCGGACAGTGCCGATCTAAAACCCAAAGATTGGGTTACTTCACTGGATCCGAACTCAAATACGCGGAGCACTTTATACACGCCCCCGCCGTTTCGTCTGTTATAGACAAGTTGATATAGCCTATTTGTGGTGATACACCAAACAGCTCTCCGGGCACCATTAGACGGAACCCACGTAGGACAATATTCTATAGGAATGACACGTGTTATGAAGAGAGAGGCAAAGTTCCTGTCGTCGGAGGCTATTCGCGCATCCGATCCTCTAGATGAATAGGGTGCATTCGAAGTCTCCATTTCAGCCATAATTAGACGTTGCTCTCTGAAAAGATAGTTGGACATGGTCTTAGATCTAGTTTTTGAACCTAGAGTACAGTCCGTACCTGACTGTGGACCCCACACTGAGTTGTAGTGAAGTTTTGGTTCAATCGGTTAGCTAAAGTGGGTTTAGAACAATAATTTAGTTTATTCTTGATCCTTTTCGCTACAAAGCAACTCCAATATGATCGCAGGTAACTTGTCCCCTTAGTAGTTAGTAGAAGAAAACAATCTTGACAAAAATAAAAATAAAAAATGCACTTGAAGCAATTTAACAAAACATTGTCCCCTCAGAAAATAACTCTTTCTGAATATGATTTTTCTTATAATTGTAAGTATATTTAGAATACATGCTTAAGTGTATTATTTTATTCAAAGTAAAACACTTTTGTAATAATTCGAAGAAATGCAATTATACGAAATAGATTTTTGTAAGAAGCACACTGGTCAGCGTTTTAGTTGTGATAAAAAAATAAAAATTTATCAACATACAATTTTTAATTGAGCTATATTAAGAAAATATTCAAGTGCAAAAGTAAGTATATTCCAATGTTAGGAATTAAAGTAAAATTTGTTTTATTTATGAATTGAATTTCATATCTCCATTCCATTATTAAGCACGTTGGGTGTCCGATCCACCAATGGTTATGATTGAAAGATGAAATTTGAGATTTAATTTCAACCCACTAATCAAATAATCTGTCTTGTTTTGATTAAATGCATCTTTTTTAAGTGTAGAAGTCTATAATTAGTTACAAACATATTCGTTACAGGTACAGTCACACAATATATTACAATTAAAATTGAATATACTGCCTTGTAGCGACATTTTTTTCCTTATTTCTCCTACGTTTAGCAACTTCTTCGTTTCCTTATTTTTGGTTTCCTATATCTCCTTTGTTTCTATACAAATTACCACGACAGAAAATAAAAATCAAATTTTTCTTTGTTTCCATATTTTTCTTTATTTGTTTCTATATAGATCCCAACGGCATAATAAAAAAATCTAGAATATATTTGATTGGAGTTGTTTCTATACAAATCACCCCACACCTGGAATCGAGAAAATCAATAATAGAAATATTGTTTTTCTAATTTTATTATATTTTTTCAATTGGAGCAATTATAATCTATTTTTCATATTTTTTTGTTCATTTTCAGAAATATTGGACTACATCGAAGAGAATAACACTAGCAATGATACTTCAAGTTTTTTTTCATGTTATATTTGATCCATTTTTTTTCATTTGTTGTTGTTTCTTTTACTGTTATTTATTATTTATCTCTCTGTTTTTTTTGTCATTTGTGTTTTTTTTTATTTATATATTTTTTCTTAATTCTAAGTGAAATGTCAATAAAAAAAGGTCTATTTATATTCTATTCAATCTTATAATATCCCCGTTGCAACGCACGAGCACGATACTAGTAATTTTATAATGTATATACATATTAGAATTGACAATGCTAAGCTATATTTGAATATGCATTGGATTGAACATATACAAATATTAAATGGGTGTATACGATATAAACTCTAATTTGAATATATAAATGAAATGGAAATTGACTAATACAAGTTCAAAATAAATTAAATAATTTTAGATATTTGTATCGACATAAACATTCTTAATGTTTCTACAAACTATTTTTAAAATTAAAACTTAATTTTCACATTACAGAAGTATGAATATACTAGTTAAGAAAGAAATAATTAACATACACAATACGAGTCTTTCGCAAAAAAAAAAATTATATGAAAAAGAATGAGTGGGTGGAAATTTGGATATTAGTATTCGTATATGTAATGTACATATTATAATACTGTGGACGACTTCTGGGGCGGCAAAACAGAGCTATTTACCCACCAAACTACTAATTAAAGTAATCAAATTAGTTAAAATTTAAAAACCAAAACAAACTTCGTTGTCTTAAAACCAAATCAACCACCGCTGACATCCTCTCTCTCTCTCTCTCTCTCTCTCGCCCGCTAAAAACTGTGTATGGTTAATGCCTTAATGGCGACCATTTCTCTCTCCATTCAATAAATTCAATAAAGAAGCAAATCTACTCTGCCAAGCTACCTCCTCTGAATTCGCGCTTCTAAATGGATAAAGCCACGTCATCCCTCGAGTCGCATTTCTCTCGTTCTAATCGAGGCCCATTAATTGCGTCTCTACAAGATAAGCGAGAGAAAAGCCAGGCTTGATTAAATGTTTGCTCCTCGATGCACTGAATTTTGTAAATAAGGTTTATTTTGAATGTTTGCTCCTCGATGCACTGAATTTTGTAAATAAGGTTTATACATTCGTTTGGATTGGGTGAGCTGCAGTAAATACTTCCGGTGGTGCGGGTTCGTCCCTAATTTCTCGTGATTTAGGTTAAAATTTTGATGGTATTGTAATTGGAGTGCTGATTTCTCTTTTCAGGTTCTGATTTTTGGTTAATGGCAGAAGGATTGGGATGGGGACGAGAGAAGAAAGACACTTTTTCTCTCTTACGAGTTTGCAAATCGGGTATGCATTTTGTTTTATTTATACCTTTATCATTTTGTTCTTTCATAAAACTTATTTTCTTCAATTCTGCCTTTTTTGCTATATGAAATTTGATTCAATTATCAGTTAGGATCCGTAGATGGTACAGTGAGCAAAAAAAATGTGATACTTCATTGTTAACACCTGGAATACATTTGAATAAAGTAAACTTAATTAATATTCTATCCATGTTAAGGAGCAACCTTATACAAGCATGCAACCTTTGTACTTTTGTAGCATTGTTGATGGTGATATCGATGTAGAATATGTTCTTAGTGTTTCTTTTTTAGTTTATCTTTAACTACCCTTGCTTCAGGAAAAAAAAAAGGCACGTGTCTCTCATTGACACTTCTTCTAGAATTTGATGCTGCAACTCTTATTTCACTATTAGATATTTGAAAAGGCAAGTTAAGACTATTCTAGCTGAATTGATGGTCTATCTTCTATAATTTAGAGATAATTTACATATGTCAAACTCGTTGGGTATAGAATTTATACAATTGATATCTGTCAGCTGGGATACCATATAAATTGAACCTAATAATGTTTTTCGTTTTTATTGTTAAAATACATGAATTGTTTAATTGTAGTCTATCGGAACACCGGAATTGCATAACTAGAAATTCTAACATTCCGTTTCAATACAATCATATCTTTTTCAGGGACTTGCAATCCTATCTTTCCCGATTGACTCTTTTCTTGGTGCCGAAAAGCAAAAAGTTCCTTATCCTTGTCGACAACCGGCCATGGCTTGACAAGCTGGATGCACGAGTAACACATTTATGGCAATTTATGGTCACCAAGGTTCTTCCGTTTTTAAAATTCGAATTATTCTATTTATATTGAATGCCTAGACCCTTAAGAGATTATGTTAGTCTATCGCTGTCCTTGACAATGTTGGTGTTGGTACCCTCAAGCTTTGCTCCACCTTTTAGGAATAATACACACACCTTTTTAGGGTTATGTCCTGAGACTTCCATCACAGATAGTCATATACTATATTGTAACCAGTACAGTTCATTTTGTTTATTTGAGTTTTATGATGGGAGAATTTTGCTTTTCTTTTTGAAGATATCTTGGATTCAATTTAACTGAAGGTCAGACAGAAGGACTATACCTGTCAGAGTTATGAGTACCGGTTATCATGCTTAAATTTTCACTTCTCCTTTTTATCAGTCTAGGCTATCCCCTTTTGCAAACACCCGAGGACGGAGAAAGAAGAAAGGTGAATCTGTTAAAGAGCTGGAGCTTTCAAATCAGTACAAGTGGTATTCTCTGATCGATGCAGCTGTGCACCAGAATAAAATCCTATTTCCAGTGAAGAAATTGAAAGATTCTTTTCTTTTGCATGATGAACTACACCATATCTTGTACGGTTTTATTGTGTTTGAGGTGGAGTGGGCCCATGTGCGTGGTATTAACTACTGCAATGAGCTTCAGGTACAACTTGCAACAGTTCAGTAACTTTAGTCCAAGTACTTTTACATACTGATCGGTATGTACATCAGCTTGAACTCGCAACAAACTAGTATGATGTGTCTATCTGGTTCCCCATGGTTAATTGTGTTCATGAGCATTTACAGTTAACCTGAATGGTACGGAAGGGACAATATGCTCACCGGGGGCGTAATTCTGAACTGGTAATTTTGATTTTAACAGACAGATACATCAATTGCAATGGAGGTTCGGTGGATGAAGAGATGGGAGTTTGACAGCATTGATCAGGCCTCTAACTTTGTACATTTCTGGTACGAGTGTAGCACTAGCTCTGGCCGCAGTCTTTTGCAAGATTACCTGGACAGCCTATGCAATGCAGGTTTATTTCTATAAATATTTTTTTCTTTTTTTTGCATATATGTAACACATATTTATTTCAAATGATACTGCTTGCTGCTTGCGTAAAGAGGACCTTAAAGGCAGTAATGCTCTTTTAGCATGGATTCCTTTTTTTGTTTTGAAAAAAGAAATGTATCAAGTACCGTTGGTTTCCATTAAATGAAACCAATTTTTACATCCTCACATATGACCTTATTTCATTACTCCCACCCCAGCATTTTCTTACTCCTTTCCCCTACTTCCTGTTCCACCGTCTTATACGTACAATTGCGCTTGTTCTACTGGTACACCTCCCCAGTTGATACAAACTTACATGCATCCCCTTCCTTTTCTATTTGATTGCCCAAATTACACCTGACAATATCACAAAATGTCAATTTCTGTTGCTGTCATTGATTTGTCTTCTAGTCTCTTCTGCCAGCAGTCAAGTACTGGGGTGAGCTCCAACAGTACTGGTATGAACCAGTTGGTGTGAAGCCTCTAGCTCCCAAATTATCTGGAATGGCACTGTAACTCATATTCTGCTGTACCCTCCAATTTGGATTGGCAACTGGTACATAGTTACATACAACCTCCTCGACACCTGTTGATACCCCAATGAACTAAATTTTTTCCTTAAAGAGTTCCATCTCCACACTAGCTTATCGATCTGATTTCCTTCTAAGTGTTGTTCTTTTAGTATAGAAGTCTTTCATTCTAAAAGATAGTTGGCCATGTCTTAATTTATTAAATTGCAAATGTATATTCGAACTATTCTGTGTGACCATGCCTCATCAACAGTTACCTCTTTATCATAACAAACTATGTAAAGTTCAGGGAACGTATAGTCAATAGAGGAATCACTAGCCGATCTTTCTGTCTAAAAACTTTATATTGTTACTTTCCAACTCTAAATGCAGTTCCAACTGTAATCAAATCTCTTTGAGGCTTTGAGCTAATACATCTTTCCGAAATTGAGATACACATCGGGCTCCTTTCATAATTCAGCTTGTATAATTTGTTTCCAAACATTATAAACTTGGATCTTAATGCTTGATTAAAATCTTTGTAGTTCATAATCCCTGTTCCTTATACATTTTGCTCCACACACTGTATCCATTTCAAGGGGGTATTCATGTTTTAGGATTGATTCTGAATTAGAGGTATTAAGACAAAATCTGGCATGGGAGGGTTGGGGTAGTGTCTTTTTAAACATCATAGGAACCAGTGTCTAGCGTTGTGAAATAAAAGAGCCTGTTATAGTCGGTTGAAATATTATTGTTGTACATTACATCTGGATAAAAGCGACCTGTGTCAAACCATTTAAAACACAGCTCATATTCCAGGAAATATTTCATGTGTTATATCATTAAACCTTAAATGTGTTGAGCAAGACAAGATACATCGTGCACATCTCTTAAAAAAAAGGAAACATATGGTCATCTGACCCTTTCCTCCTTGTTTAAGTACACAAACTACTCCATTAGCAGTCAAGGACAAAGACGAAAGGGTGATTACATGTAGAAGGCTGTCTTATATCCATAATTGTTTCCATTGGAGCTTAGACTCATGATTTACTTTGGAATTGATTCTACTACCATGCCACTTGAGGTACTTAGCCGTTTGCATGATTTTTCTTGTTTAAAGTTTGTTGTTATTAGGCTGGAATTGGCTTGCTGAAACATTTTGCGTTGGTCCATAACTGAAAATACAAGGAGGCTTATTATCTTCTGAAGTTTCATGTAGCATTTTTTAGAGTTCACTTCTTTTGAGAATCGTTGCTTTATCTCTGTTTTTTTTTTTTTTAGTAAAGTTGGGGGGTCAAGCCATCCAACTGGGTTAATATCCACGAGGGATCCCCCAGGTTATCTCTTGAGAGAGAATGGGAGATACCATTGTTTTGTGTCCCTTGTAATCTCTTCTCGGTATAATGGAATTGCTGGTTTGTTGCCTCACAATGGAGTAGCTATGTCTAAACCACTTGATATCCAGTTCTCTTATTTATATATTAATTCACTGGTTCTTACAAATTCCAGTTCTCTTGTTTATCTGTTAATTTACTGTTTCTTCTAATTTAAAATACTCTTCATGGTGATTTTTCTATTGCTATGATTTTGGTGTTGCAAATGTACTCATTGCATGCATGTGGTCAGGTTTGGGGGGTGGTTGTTTTTTCCTTTTTTATTTGGTTAGATCTTGTGTATGGTGGATGAAGGTCTTGGATGCACAAGGCTTGATTAATTGCTTTTTAGAGTGCACACAAGTTCTTAATAAGCAGATTGTTTGCTAATTTACCTTGTGTGGGATTCTAATATCTCTCTTCCAGGCTTCCATTTCAACTTTTAAATAGATAACCTTGGTTCTGCTCTCATAGCAGTATTTTAATTATTGGGATGGGGACAAAATACAATTCTAGTAATACCAGCTTTATAAATCAAATACTGGTCTGTTGCCAAGTAGATCCAACTATTTTGTATTTATTTACTTTTGAATTTGGCTTTCATTGAGGCACTTCTCAAGAAGATTTGCAAAAAACAATCACAATATTTTCTCAGTTTATATATAAGTGCAAAAATTAATTTGGTTTATTCTAACATTAATATCTCATACTGAAATATGAAAATCATTTGCATGTCAGGGGATATATTTTATGATGCCAAGGATGAGTTATCAACCTCTTCCAATGCAGAGGCCAACAATACACAGATTGAGGGTCTAAATGAAATATCGCAACAAACATCTGGAACTTGCAAGAGGAGAAAATTTATGAGGATGAATAGTGAAATTGTCAGCACCCCATCGAACTTTGATCCAGCAATTTACAAAGATGTCTTCATAGTTTTCCGATTTAGTGATCATGGCCTCCCATTTAACTTAAAAAATGTGATCATGTCAGATGTAAGGCTCCTACGATTGTTAGAATATGGTCTCCCTTCATGGGTCATATTTTTGCAATCATACCCTGTTTTCTGCAAAATTTACCGTCCTTGGATGTGCCCAATGGCACGGATCCTTTATGTCATAATATCCACTATAACTGTGCTTATTGGGTTCTACGATCTTTATAAAAATGTACCTGTTTTAAAGGCAACTGCTTTGCGCCTTTTTGGCCCATTTTCTGACTGGATGGAAAATTGGGAAATGGTATCGAGGATTCAGTACCTTGGTACAATGCTATTTCTACAAAATTTTGAGAAGGCAATCCGGTGGTTTCTCATGGTGACACGTGGCATCAGGTCGGTGCTGTCGGTTCTGACAAAGCCTTTTGCAGGGCCTTTATTGGATCTATTGGAACTTATGTCCCCTTTATGGAACTTATGTGTCGATTTTGGGGAAGACGTGGGTTCGGTGATTTATAGCATATTGGGGTTTTTGCAGTGTATTTGTGGGTTCATTTTGGATGCCATTATCTGGCCATTTTGGTTTATAGGTATGACTTTGAATATTTTTTTTTTATTTAAGTTTTTCAGCCCAATAATTTCTTTGTCAGCCATTTTGTCTGTACTAGTTGTTTTTTCTCATAAATGAATAGTAGATCCAACTGGCTTGCTGCTAAAGAGGTAATGGATGGACTTTTAGTTTGGAATTTTGTTTTTGTCTAGTTGGTGCTTTCAATATCACCAAAGCTGCAAGGTCTTTAAGTACCCAACTGTCTGGTTCAGGTACTGACAAGCATGTACTGATAACACACTAAAACTGGGATTGACCTGTACTGAAATCCAAGACCTTTACTGTTGTCATGTTTGACACGTTGAGTAAAACTAACTGCTAACCCTGGATTTCTAACCATTTTCTAGACCTAACCAGTTAATTTAATAAATTTTTGTACTTGAACGACTAATAAAATGACAAGTACACAAATTTGAATTGTTTAATTTAATTTCTTCAATCTTTTCATGAACAGCAACTGGGATAGTTTACCCTTTGTTTTGGCTCATTTGGGAGATTCTAGCAACTCCGGGTCGTCTTGTCTTCACAATATGCAGTTTATTGGGGGTGCTCGTCATAAGGTTGTATTCTCTTGCAAGGGATTTCTGGTCTTCTCTGAGTGCCCTTTTGCAATTCGCATCTGCAACTGAGGTGACAATTGGTGGTGCATATCAAGAGGCTTCCATGTGGAAATCACTTTGGAATGACATTTTCTCTCAGGTAAAAAGCATTAACCAAAAGCTCAAAATTTTGTGCACAATTGCGGAATGTGAAAGAAATACACACTCCACAACAAAGCTTGAATCTTTAATTTCTTCGAGAGGTACTAGTAACTGAGAAAAAATTATCAAATTTTCCTTTTTTAGGTATTCCGTGCAATCAGAAGTATTCTGAATGGGTTTGTGGCCTTTTTCGTCATATGTAACAGGCATCGTTTAAGGTACTTGCGCCCCATGCTCACCCCCTTACTTCCCAACACACAAAATTTCTCTCTCTCATCTGTGACTGCTCACAGACTCACCATATATACAGACACATATATTCGTGCACATAGTAACAAGCACAAAGGAAAAACATAATTCCATATCATCTGCTTAGTATTTGTTTTTTCGATATGTTTATGTGCTTGTTTGTTTGTTATTTTTATTATAGCACCTATAACCATATGCAAGAGTTCTTCAAGCACCTGTCTCGCGCTACTCGTGGAAATACAAATTCAGATATGGCTAAAAGAAGGCAGAATTGCCTAAATAAAAAACCTGTAAGCTTTCATACAACTTGACACTCTTTTTTGAGGCAGTAGGCAGAATGCCAAGTCCGATTTTTTTTTAGAAAGCTCCCTTAAAATATGTATGTCAAATAGCATTTGGGTAGGTACTAGGCCCATGAACTAACAAACGTTCCGCCTTTTTGGATCACTCTTGTGTGGTTGTCAATTGTTTCTGATCGAGATTTGAACATTGATGCAGATAGAAGAGTGTGAAAGGTCGCTCCTAAAGCGAAGCTATGTATATAGTTAGCTTCCCAGTTGGAAAAAAAGGAAAGCCAGGTGTCAGGCTGATTTGTAGATGGCGGCAACTCTTGAGGGTTATATCTTGTAGACTTGTAGGAGCTGTGTTATTTAGAGAAATTAAGATTAACATAAGCTGAATGAAGAAAATAGGGAGCGAGACATGCAGTCTCGCACTGAAAGGCATAGAGCTTTCTTTCTCTGTTCCTTTTCTTTTTGTAAATAAATAGACTGGTGGGCATGAATTGTCCTGTATAGTCATTAAGCATCCCATGTATTTATATACCCTTCACCTTTGTAAATTTTTTGAAAAATGTATAAAATTTTCTTATTGCAATTTGTGATATAGATGTGTCAATCAGAGTTCAAATACGCAGGTTGCTACCTTTTTTACTTACCCTCCATATTTTAATTGTATAGTGTAATTCCAGAATCTTCAACCTACGAGGTGTCATGGCACATGTAGCTAATCATTCAAGTTCTCAGCATATTGTAACACTAGCAGAATTAAGTACCCAAAAAAACACAAACTGAATTGCACAGTAAAGTGTAAACATACATGAACTGATAACATAAAAAACGATTTAACACCACTAGACACCTGAAATACGATCAGACAAGCCTAGGATAAATGCCCAAAGCACATAATTCGATTGCACTTGATCATAATTTATAATGAAAGAAGCTACACAAAGCAAGCTCAACGAGAAACGTTAGGAAGTAGCAATTGGCTGCTTCATGGCCTCGAACCGAGGCTCCTTTGGCTCAAACTTATGACGCACGTACAAGTTCATGTAATCCTCGAAAACGAACTTTGGGTAGGTCAAGTTCTTCTCTTTTGCTTCTTTTTCCACCAGAGCTGGTGCCGGAAAGATAACCGCATCACTTCCAGGGTTGTAGAAAGATGCTATTGACATCCTGTTTCCATCGGTCTGGGCCACCACGCGGTGCTCCACACTTTTGTATTTACCATTGGTGATTACCTGTGCACATTTTTTAAACACAAATTTACTATAATTAATTGCTAAGTACTGGGGATAATGTTTTACTCAATATAGGCTCTTTCGTTGTTTGACCGGACTAGCTATACACGTATCTTTTTTCTGTACCCTTATCTTTATTTGAACAAAACGGATTTTAATTCTAATATTTTTGCCAATCTATAAATTTTTGGTTTGAGGCTAGTAAAATTGAAATTACTATTTGACATTACTAAGACAGACGAATACTTGTCAATTTCTGCTCTGTATTTAAATGACCACAAACTTTAATTAGTTTGAATTCATTACAATTTGAATATTCTTTAGAAACTAAACTTTGTTATTTAAAAAAAAAAAAACAATTCCAAGCAGACGCACTGACCTCGAGCTGATCCCCAATGTTCACCACGATTGCATGACGCATAGGCGGCACATCGACCCATTCTCCGTCCTTGAGCAGCTGCAAGCCGCTGACTTGGTTGTCTTGGAACAGTAAGATAATGCCACCGGCATCGGTATGGGCTCTCAGTCCGTTAACCAAATCGGGCCGGGGGCACGGCGGATAATTGCTCACTTTGGTGCCGAATGTGGGGCCTTTTGACCCACAAAACGCCTTCTTGAGGTAGCCCTTCTCCAGCCCTAGGTTCTCACAAAGCAAGTCAAGCAGCCTCTCTGCTAGATTCTCTAGCTCCAGTGAAAATTGCTTCATCACACTCCTACAATTAATTAATAATTAGTCATTTTCGAATGTACTAATTAAGAAATGTTTGTCAGTTTCATATGTTCGTTAGTATGGCTGCATATCTGGCGCCAGCACATAAAACTAGATAAGGTTTCTTGAACAAGTACAATTGTGCTGGAATGATTTCAGATCTACAATCAATCAGAACTAGATTTACCGGACCCCATCATGTGTGTACTTTAATCTTTTATTAATACTGTAATAAGAAACTGATTGACTAAAATTAAAGAGCTGAAGTAAATATTATCATATATAAATTCTGAAATACAAAGGTCTTAAACTTGCAAGTTGCAACCATCAGAGCTAAACATTTATTCAAGAGTAGTGTGTGTGTGACTAGCTATGTCTTTTGCTTTAATAAATTCTACCTGTAATGCTCTTGGAGGTCGGGCACTTCGGAGATGTTAGAGACGGGGAGGTGACGCAAGAAGAAGGTGCTCTCCCAGTCGAGGTTACTGGTATCGGCTCCCTTGGTACCATCCTCCAAGGTTTTGTTAGCAAATTCTAAGAACCGCAGCTCCAAGCATTTCTTGTAGTGTTCCTTAGTCAGCCTCTCCACCTCGTCCATCATTTCCGGCGATATGCCATGGTTTAACAACTGCACAAATAATTATCTAGAGCTTAGATTTTATGGAATTATACTAAAATTTTCCAAATATATATACTAAGTTGACTCGAACGAACAGAGTCAGATTTGCCAACTGTATGCTGAGTCTATATTTTTGAAAGTGGTAAGCCAATATGCTCAAGTGCTCCATTTCGGATTGACAATGAATCAAAATTTGTACATATTTGGTTAAGGATTTTGAGTAGGCAACTAGACAGCAATAATCTTTTTATCTCAAATGATAGCTAAAAAGACTTAGCGTGAAACATATCGTCTAAAAGTGTTACTAATTTAAATCTCAGGAATAGTAAAGATTAATGTATTCTAATATCATATAGAAGTGGAAATTAAATAAGATATCTAGTTTGGGGGCACCTCAAAGAAGCCCCAGTTCTCGCAAGCATCTTGCAAAATCTTCATGCCTTCCTCTCTCTCCTCTCCATTCAATTTGGCCATGTCAATCATAGGGAACGACTTATCCATTTTCTCGCTCTCCTAATGTCTCTAACACTTGTGCTATTATTTTCTCTCCTTTTAGTTCGTTCAGGAGTTGTGTGGAATAAGGTACTTGTAAGCCCCTTTTATAGGCGTAGAGGCGAGGGAGAGAGAGTGACTTGACAGCTGCTGCCAAAGTTTTTTCAAAACTAGAGAGAGAGAGCAAGTGAGAGAAGCCAAGTTTGAGCATGGCTTAGCTAATGAGGACACCTGTGAGTGATGCATTGGATCGTTTAAAATTCCGGGTTCTTCTTGTTTTGTCTTAAAAGCAGAGAGTAGAGAGTAGAGTTCTAATTCGCTTTCCTTCTGTTCTACAATAATTGTGATATGCGATAATTTGTGGCATAATTCAGAAATTTGTGCATATGTAAGCCTTATTTTAGAAAACTATTTTGTTTCAATTTTTTCATTGTATGTAGATTTTGAAATAGACTCATGTGTATACATATGGACTTAAAGTAGAAGGAATGGGGCTGATCAACTCTTATTTTTTATGTATGAATGATTTTTTATATAATATAAATTAGAGTAATATGTTATGATAGTACTACTAAATTTTATTTTATTTTCTGTAAAAAGAATTTACTGATTAAATTTTAATATGTATTTGATTTTTATAATTTGAAAGTGACTCTTCTTGTGAATTATAAGTCTTTGTTTAAATATTAATGATCTGTTATTGCGCTGGTTCTTATTACTTCTTATTCCGCCTGATTCTTCTCTCTGTGTTCATATTCTGATATCATTGGCTGCTTTAAACTTGGATTGTTTGACGAGTATAACTAATTCGAATTGCTTCCTTTTTACTAATAGACGATCAAAATCAGTGGATACTTTCCTGGACTTTTGACTTTAGAATATGGAGTGGAATTCGCATCCTCCCAGGTACCTGACTGAGACTGAAACGGACGGCTCAGATTTACTCTTAGCCCATATGTTTAAATTGGCACGAATCTCAAAGCACAAATAATACTGTCCCTACGCCATCTCAAGTAGTCACTGGCTGAGAGTAAATATGGGCCGTCCGTTTTAGTCAAGTACCTGGGAGGATACGGATCCTATGGAGTAAGTCTAAAATACTATATATGCATAGCACGGATCGGAAACATAATTATATTCTAATATGTTTCCAAATATATCGGTTTGCACCTATATAAAGTAACATTAATTTATTTGAGGATTAAAATGTTAAAATGTCTTTACTTTTAAATTAATTTAAAATTGAAAGGTAAAAAAACCCCTTAAATATTAGTTTAATTAATATCAAAAGCTTGCACAAATATATCGATGTGGATATTCTGAACATTGAATTTCTAACTTGTTGATTTATAAAAAATAAACTAGAAAAAATAATGATTATTTATGTACATGTAGAAAAAATAATGAAATGACATGTAACAGTTTTATTTTTGCATGTGATTTTTAATATTTTCATTATTAAAAAATAAAAAATAATGACATAATAAAGATTAAAAAAAAGCATTTAAACCATCATATTCTAGTTTATGCCGCCATCATTTCTGAAAGGAACATAAGCTTAATTTCTCAACTGTACCGATTGAATCATGTGACGTGCAAGTAAATGTTTCAGCAATTGTTTGACGGTTAAATGACTATAACACAACTCTGCATTGTTTTGTATTAATATTATGTCCGTACGGGACAATTAATGTTGTGACAATTAAGAAAAAAATCATGCCTACATATTTAATTAATCAGACAAGAAATTACATCTTATAGACCTAGTACAATAGTCAGTCTACACCTAATGCATCTCCATCTTAATTAATGTGATTTGGTGTATATATAATTGCAGAAATTAATCATATTATCTTGCTGCAAAAACACGTTCCATATCACTACACATGCAACAGAAAGATCACCGTACTATGCTCATCTACGTCTCTCCTCTCCCTTTTCATGTTTTCATTTATTTATATAACTCGGACGTGACTAGGTGTCTAGCTAGGTCCGTTCATTTTTATCACAACTAGTCCGGTTTGGTTCGGTGTTCAATATTATGTTGGGTTCGGATTTTGTTAACAAGTTGAATTAAAGTTAATTTCGATGTTTTTATTGAAGTTCAAATATTTGAACTCAATTTTTTAGGCTTTAACGATCTTTTTTTGCTTCGAAAACAAAAAGTTCCAGGTCACGTAGATCTCTCCACAAACTTTTCGAAAATGGTCATAATAAGGAAAATTAGAGTTTCTTATAAAAAATTATGTATGTTTAAATTTTGAATTTGCATTTGCATTTTTTTTTTCTTTGGCCTTTGACCTATAAATTAATTTATATTAATTATAATGAATTAATGGTTATCAACAAATAAATAAATTTATTTTATTATTTTTTCGAACTTAACTTTGTTATTGTATGCTTTCTAATATTGGATTTCAAATTTTCTCTGGTCGTGATATATTATTGCATCCATTTTCTAAAAATTGAATCATTGATTTGTTCTTTTCAAATATGTCTAAAGGAATCAAATTAATGATTCGGTTCCTTATAAAATTCAAATTTCCCGATAATTTATCTATTTTTATATTAATTTTATTGAATTTCTAAAGGTAAAATATTCTTCACTGTCCTGGTGCTTCATTGAAATTTTCTGTGCTCATTTTTCTATACTTTATCATGTAACGGGTGTTGATAAAGAATGATATTTCTATGCAGGCAGCCGCAGCAGAGATACCTTCCCCAACAAACGCACAGTACCTTCTATTTTAATATTCTTTGATCTTTGTGGTGATGGCAAGTGCATATCCTCTGAGATATCTCTTATTTTGCGTGACAGACGTGTCCGGTGCCTATTCGGGGATTGGCAGTATTATGTGAGCTTTGAGATTCGTGCAGAATCTATTTAAACGGTTGAGCTTTTCCAAAAAGTCACGCAAAATATGAGATATCTCAGAGATGCGAATTCGGTTATGACCCCGTAAATTCTATGCAGAAGTTTTAATTAGCATTCTGACAGAACTTGGGCCACAGAGCGGATCCCACCACCGCTGGTAAATAAAAACACCTCACTACAGAACACACGGATTGAGTTGCAGAAATTAGGGGTGGCAAAAAAGCTCGAAGCTTGTGGCTCGATCGTGACTCGCACCTGACTCGCTCGTTAGGACCGAGCTATTAACAAGCCAGCTCGCTATTAGCTCGATCCATAATTAACGAGTTCAAGCTGGGACCTAGCTCACTTGCTAACTCATGAGCTCACGAGGTAACTCAGCTAGGCATCAATTTGTAAATTTGTATGAATTTGTATATATTTTATATTGTCTAACTCGATCTAGCCCGGTTCGGACTGGCTCGTCACAATTTCAAGCTAAAATTTTAGCTCAGATGTTCTAGATCTAGCTCACTAGATAAGAGCTTGATCCAGAATTAACAAGCTGAGCTAGAGCCCATCTCAGCCCGAGCCAGCTCGTTCATAGCCCTAGCAGAAATCAATCACGCGGCCTCACCAATCACGAATTCAGCGACGTATTTTTCACGGAAAGCGTCTTTATTTTTTGTTGCCATCCCCGGATACAAATCTCTCCTACTGGATAATTACAAACATTGGATAATTATCTACGGGCAGCTGACTACAAAAAAATAAAAATAAAACATGGGATAATTATTCAAAGGTTATGGATAGGTTATGGATAGAGAAAGAAGTACGTGACACGCCGTGACGTGACAAACATGTCGTGAATTGGCCATGTGATGTGATTAATTTTTTTTTCACGTGACGTGATCAAAATAGTGACAGACGGTCACGTCACGCAAATGGTCACGTCACGTGTAGTCATGCCGTGACTACACGTGGTGTGACCACACGTGACATGATATGACTGACATAAATTAATCACGTAAAACTTTTTTTTTATATTTTAATTTAAATTGTTGAAATTCAAAAAAAAAAAAAAAATTATGAAAATTATAAAAATTATAAAATAAGTAAATAATGTTGCAATTTTTTTTTTTAAAGAAAGGTTGTTGGGTATCTGATATTATTTTAAAAATTCAAATTACAAATATTCATTGGACTAAACTAGAGAAAATAAAAACCAGTACTACATGAGTACCGGTATAACTGAACCTACACCATAAGAGAAACATGAATACTCTATGCGTAACAAAAATAAATGAAAATTAACTAGAAAAAACTGGATACTTTATGTTTCATACCGTGGCGTGACATGACTGGTTCACGTGACATGACGTGATGTATAATTTTCACTCGAATGTGGTCACGTCACGCGACACGCGAGTCACATTACGTAATCGACTCACGTAATATGACGTGATGTTCCGTGACGTGCCTGATCACGGCGTGACAAATTTTCTTCTCTAGTTACGGATCAGATGTTTAAAGTTTTGACCATTTTTGTTGGATCACATTTTGTCGGAATTTCTTGCGTTATGAAACTTCTGCTGTACTTAATCCCGGAATCATGTATGGATTCCGAATTTAGCATGTAAGCCCCTGTGATTTTTAATTTTGTGTACAAAATTATTTTCAATTATTTAAATGTACACATACTTTTATTGCAAATTTCAAATTATACGGTATCTTTTTCAAATCTCATGTTATGAACCAAATAAGCCAATAAATAGATGAGTGAGACTAGTGTGTGCTAAGTTTAGCTTCAAACGACGAATTCAAACTCCTGAATCTGTTATCTACTTCACGAGTGATGTATGTACACACAAAATTTTGAGATTTTTTGACACATTTAATACAAAATCAAGTAGTAAAAAAAGAAAAAGTTTATAAATAATTTTAATACTAAATAACCACTTAATTTTATACTAAATGAATTCAAATTCTTTTTAAAAATTACATTTGGTGTGTCTAGATGCTTTAAAGTATACTTCTTCTTTTGTGTTCTTCTTTAGAATTTTTTACACGATGTATTGTGTTAATTTTCACCGAATCATATTTGTATTCAAAAGCAAGATCTTTTCTTGTATAAGTTGTCTTATTTAAAAAAAGAGTAATTTTTTTTTTTCAAACAGATAATTTTTATTTAAAATAAACCTTACAAAACAACTTTAATATTTTTTATTAAAGAGTCCGACACACCAATATAGAGGTGGCAACGAGCTGAGTTCAACTCATGATCAGTTTGCCACAGCTATCGAGTGAGTCTGAGTGAGTTGAGATTAAGGATATGAGCTAGAATCTTAGCTCATGATCATCACGTGCCAGTTCAGAGCTGGACCGACTTGATTCGTTAGCTCACCAGACTTTATTGGGTCACTATCATTCAAATTCAAAAATAAATAAATAATAAAGTCCATCAAACAAAGTATAGTTTGCATCAAATATTAAAGTACTTTTAATTCAAGTGGAATTAAGCAAATTAACTATCATAAATTAAGTTTGCAACTAAATTCATACATACTTGAATATTAAATTCCCAAATTCATACAAACATAGTTTACAAAATAAATTCATGCATACCGAATTCACACAAATCCATACATGGACCGAGCTAGTGGCAAGTTGGTCCGTTAACAGTTCGGTCCACTAACGAACGAGCTATTAACGAGCTACATTCAATCTACGAGCTACGAGATTTTTTACCACCTCTGTACCAATACCTTTTAAATATTTTCGCTAAAATTAAATATGTGTCTCTCTAAAGAGAGACGAAAAGAAAACAATTTTAATATTTATTTTATTAAAGAGTCTGATACATCAGCATCTTTTAGTTATTTTTTCAAAAAATTAAACATGTGTCTCTTATAGATTAGATAGATGAAACTTGCGTTCGCGATTAAAAAAATAATAATAACTTCAATAAAAACGAACGTTCGTAATTTATCTCGAGATAACAGGTCACGCTGGACTTTCCCCCCCGGAATAAATCATGCAAGAGATCGGTAACAAGTGTATCAATTCTCATTCACAAAATTTGCTTATAATTATGGTTGTATCTCTCCCAAGCGACAAATAGAGAGAGTTCAAAAGTACAGCTCAACGGAAATTTTGCACCACAAATTTGCTTCAAGTTTTTCGTTTCGGACCCACCAGATCTTACAGAGATAAATGTATACATTAAATAAAAAAATCTTCTGCATCAATGTAGATTTTTTAAGTGTGCAATATGATTTAATATGAAGACCAGGTAAATTTCTCATTGCTACATAACAATTCACGGAAGTGCAACCAAATATATATACGAGGAGGGATCATATTACACTTTTTTTTTGACACAATTTGATACCTATCATTTTCAAAGTCCAAATAGTTGATCCAAACCGTTCAACATGATGAATATATTAAAATGTGCTTGGAGATCAAATTTTACATTTTTTTGAATTTTTTTTACTATTTATTAAGATAGTTACAAAATCGTTGTTTTCGGTCCATTGAAAAACAACGATTTTGTAACTATCTTAATAAATAGTAAAAAAATTCAAAAAAAATGTAAAATTTGATCTCCAAGCACATTTTAATATGGTGATCATGTTGAACGGTTCGGATTGATTGTTGGATTTTGAAATCGCAAAATTGACCTATAAAAAAACAGTGTCAAGATGTGTCAAAAAAAGGGTGTAATTAGATCCTCCTCTATATATATATAAACTACGAAAAAATGAAAAATGGAGAATCATATTATGTCAAGAAGGAGCATATATATATTTCAGGAAATTGAAAAGAGTACGTTATATAAAAAGAGTATGCAAAAATTATATTTACATTATTTAAATGAAAAATAAATAAAATTGATCATTTATCTATAGCTAAATTGACACTTGTGATAATTAATTCATTCTGTTTATTTATGCCTGCCAACTTAATTGTCTGAATAAACACTTTTAATAGTTTGCACAAGAATTAAATATATTTGTGCAAAAGCAATTCCATTTGGATAATAATTACCACTTTCAATCCATTTGGTAATTGTTTTGTTATTAATTTGTGGCATTAAACATTTCGTCCCTACCTTTGGTAGCTAAAGCAAGCAAAATATCTATCAAAAATTCAAAATCATTACATGCATAATATATTTTTCCGAGCAAATATTTATATCCTCCTCATACGAAAGCTATGTGTGATTTTTTTTCCTTTCAAATTAAGCATAATAAAATTGGCATGCTTAATAAAATCTGAGATATTTTTCTATATGAGTAGGGATTGGATGACACTCTTTTTTGGGAAAATCGGATGACACCGTGCATTTTCAAAGTTTTCAAAGTACAAACAGTTGATCTAAATTGTTCAATATGATGGATATATTAAAATGCACTTGCAGATCAAATTTTACATTTTTTTGAATTTTTTTACTATTTATTAAGTATTTTACAAAATCGTTGTTTCAGACCATTGAACTTTTGTACCCATCTTAATAAATAGTAAAAAAAATTCAAAAAAAAATGTAAAATTTGATCTGAAAGCACATTTTAATATATTCATCATATTGAACGGTTTAGATCGACTGTTTGGACTTTAAAAATGTAGAGTATCATCCAATATCACCAAAAAATAGTGTCATCTGATCCCTCCTCTTTCTATATATATTCCTATCTTTTATATTTTCTTTACTATTATGAAAGTCAAGCTTAAGAAATAATCTAACAACATTCAACGATGGAGTGTCCCGTAATTGTTTAAAAATCATTTAATAGTTAGGTGTCAAGAACTAGCTAGTCTTTGGTCTAGTCAAGAAGATACCTATGAATATTTAAAGTTGAAAGACTCAATCCTATTTTTATCTTAAAAAAATGATAGATGTCTTTGGAAAATATTAGTGCCGCCGGATGATTCAATAATCATTCAAACTTTTTAACAACACGTTTCATTGTGTTCTTAAAAATAAAAATAAAAAAGCTCCATCAAATATATCCTCCTTTTTGGTCTTATTGTAATTTTTAATTTGAAATCAAGATGTTTACAAAGATAGAAAAAAGACAGAAGAATTGTATGACTGAATTAAGTACGATTGATGCAAATGTTTGAAATTTGCA
Source organism: Carex kokanica (assembly GCA_025461125.1). NCBI lineage: Eukaryota > Viridiplantae > Streptophyta > Magnoliopsida > Poales > Cyperaceae > Carex > Carex kokanica. The sequence goes on from JAJGRX010000376.1 coordinate 1,545,917, forward strand.
AGGATACTCCAACATGCCACTAACTCTTGAATCGAACTCAGGTGCTTTTCCGAAAGAAAAACAATAATCTGTTTTTTCCGATCTAACCATTCAAATTTTTCTATTTACGTATCTCGATAAAAAAAAAAATTTTATACACAAATCTTGACGAACTTGAATAGTTTAATCTAGAAAAACAAATTCTTATTTTTCTCTCAAAAAAAGCACCAGAGTCGGACTCCTAACTCTTTGCTATCTATAGACTACTGTCTCTTTTTAATACAGGCACAACAAAACAAATTGCTTCCTCATTTCAAGTAAAAGTCAAAAGTTCCAGCTTATCGTGAGGAGAGAAATCATGATACAAAGATGCGTATCTTGTATGGGAGAGAGGACACAGCGTATCGTGAGGTGCCAAAAGCATACATGAATGTTTTTCTTCATGAGATATGTAAAAGAGGAAATGTTTTTCTGTCTTGTTTGCATAGGTTAAACACATACTTTAAAAAAGTAAGCAAAGAGTGCTATGCTATTGCTATCTCGGTAATAGATAGGATTCATGCAATAAGGAGTTGAAAGAGCTTTAATTAGGCTGTTCCTACTGTCTGCTATTTTTTTTTTTGGTTTTGGAAATAGAGTAATGGGGCCAAGCCACTCATGATCTCTCACATAAGAGACATGTGCTTTTGTCGCTAGCTCAAAGACTGATTCTCCCTACTGTCTGCTATTTAATTTGTCTTTTAAATTAATTATTAATTTATTGGGTTGGAATTTGGTAGGATTCATTATTTAATTTTCATAATTTTCCATGTACACACATCACTCGTGAAGTATACCGGCTTCAACAGTTTGGATATGTCGTTGAAGCCAATCTGATAGATTTTTGGAGTTGTGATTACCAAATACTCTTGGTAAAAACATCACATGCTAGTTTTGCTATTTTTTTAGATAGAAAAATAGAGGTCTAGCCTTCCAAATTAAATTTAATGCCTATAATGAACTGAGGGTTCAAATGTTTCTATTTTTGTGTCTTCATTATGCTTCCACTTTTCAATTTTCTAATAACAAAAATTTTAAATTTATATATCAAAATAAAACAGTTAGATGTGATATATATAATTTTCTCTACATGCACAAAAAATTATCACTTTTTGACATTGGTTTTATATGAATCATTAAGTTGAAAAATCAACATTTAGAATTTATCTGCATTGATGTATTATTATAAGATTATAATATTAATCAAAATAAAATCGAAATATCATGATATTTTATGTGTGCATAGAGACAATGATATAAATAATATATAACGGTTTTGTTTTAACATTTAAAATTTAAATTAAGTTATTGTAGTTCTAAAATTAAATTCATGATAGAGAAATATAAAATAGAAATATTTGAATCCTCCGAATAATTTTCATTTAAATTTGAAGTCATGACCTTAATTACAAAATGATAAAAATAAAATAATCTTTTGCTCGCCGGCGACAATTGCAAAGTAATAAACAATCGACATTCCACAAACATAAGGGTATCCACACGGACCACACCACTACCCGAAATTTTTAAAAATATCCTCAATAAAAATAATAAACCAAAAAACCACATATCTATGAGAATTCGAGATTTACCCGGGCCGCAATATGAAATGGTAGACTCATTCTTTGGAGACCGCCATTTCACGTTGCGGTCCCGTAAAAACCAAAAATTTTGGTTGAAACGGTGAATTTTAATATATTTGTTTAATAATTTTAAAAAATAGAAAAAACAACTAATATTTGAATATGTTATAAAGAACATCAAACAAAACAGATAAAACATCTTATAATTTAGATGTAATAGGACTCCAAAACATTTTTCAGTCAGGATTTTTTCCAGCTATGAAAAAAATTAAATTATTTCTTGGTGTGTTACTGGAAAAAAATAAAAATGCTTTCGATATGAATTATTGGTCCTGGTTCAAAAGTCATTTGTAGTAAATAAAAAAATTATCGTGGTCCTTCTAGTACATTCAAATTCTCAGGTACTCCATCTATTTTGAATAAAAAAATAATTTGTCATCATTATGAAATGTCAAATCAAATTTTTTTTATTTCGAAAATAGATGGAGTATCTTACAATTTGAATGTATTAGAAGGATCATGATAATTTCTTTATTTACCTAGAAATAATTTTTGAACCGGGATCAATAATTCAGATCTAAAGCATTTTTATTTTTTTTCTAGTAACACACCAAGAAATAGTTTAATTTTTTTTACATCTGAAAAAAAATCATGCCTGAAAAATATTTCGGAGTCCTTCTAGTACATCTAAATTATAAGATGTTTTATCTATTTTGTTTGATGTTTATTCTAACATACTCAAATTATTGGTTATTCTTTCTATTTTTTAAAATTATTAAACTAATATATTAAAATTCACAGTAAAAAGCTAAATTTTTTTTGTTTATGCGGGGCTGCAATGATGGCTCTAAAAAATAGAGCCGCCATTTGTCGTTTCGGCTCTAAAAAATATAAAATTCTTACAAAACAATAGTCTTTTAGTTTACTTTTTGGCAGAGTATATTTAAAAATTTCGGCACCACTACAAATAGTAAGATGCGTGCAATTTTATTTTTTCAAACAACGCTTCAGCAACATTTTTCAAACTTATTTTTAAATCACACGAGCAAAAAGAAACTAACAAGTAACAACCGATCGAAGGTTTTCTGTAACATAAGATCAAATTAAATGCTAGAAAATTTTCTTTTGAAATCATAAAAGCTCAAAAGGACACAAGCACATTTTTATATGTTAAAAACTTGGGGAATTATTAAAAGTAAATGTTGCCGTCGCATATTTTTTCCCCTTCAAAGTTAATTTGTGATACTTTCGATCTGATGAATAGAGCAGAGGGTTGCATAACATTTAATTATTATTATGGCCATCATCATCATATTATTGTTGTTGTTGTCGACAATATTAAATTGATGTCTCGTTTTAAAATTTAGAACTAACGCATTTAAAAAAAAAAAATTATCTATCGGACTCATATCAGCCAAATCAGAAAAATGGGAATCAACTTGGAGCCTCAGCACACAAAAGACTACACAGATATATGCACAGAATAATCCGTTATCAAGCTATTATTAAACACTCTCGCTGCACCAATTTATTTCTCCTTTCTGATGTAACCGCAGAAGTATATTTTTTAGTTAATCTGGGTGTCCGCATAATTTCTGCTCATTACTATATATTCGCTTTTTAACATCTTCATTTTTAAGCTTTAGCTAGTTAAATGTTGAAAAAAATGGACCAATATAGTTTTCAATCACACATAGTTCAAAATTTGCAAAAAAAATGTAATAAAAATGTAATCTTTAGGGAAAATTGGTTATTTGCCACTCTAAAACATTCAAATTGTAAAAATGCCACTCTAAACTTCATTAATTCCTAATTTTGCCATTTATACTGTATTCTTATACTATTTTTATTAAAAATTAACTGAAAAATACTATTTTAGTGTACGTATTTCTATGCATTAATGAAGTGGACAAACATATGAACCGTGGATGTATACCAAAACAGTATTTTTCAGTTAATTTTTAATAAAAATAGTATAAGAATACAGTATAAATGGCAAAATTAGGAATTAATGAAGTTTAGAGTGGCATTTTTACAATTTCAAATTTCGAGATGACATTTTTACAATTTGAAGGTTTTGGAGTGGCAAATAACCAATTTTCCCTAATCTTTATGTTGTACGAACCTCATATGATCATAATTGTTCCTAGATGATCGTGATGAAAACACAATCATCTCTGCTCCATGTCAGATTTGTCAAAATTAATTCTTATATGATATTAACAATCAATACACACACAGGAGTGTTCCAATGCCTCATGTTTTTCATACCTCATTATATTTTACATATTCGTTTTCAAAATCAAAATTGACGATCCGAACCGCTCAACATAATATCCATTATAAAATATGCTTGGGATGAAATTTTATAATTTTTGGAAATTGTTTTACTATTTTATAATTTCAGACGGATGTATATGAATGCTCCAACAATTGTACACAGTTTTTTTGTATGATCCATGTGTGATAAAAGAAATATAATATTTTCCCACGTCATCGATCTGTATCTTTCTGTTATAATGCATCTCTATCAATTTTTTTGTAAGTCATTTCTCTTATTTCTAAAGCATCTGTATGTTGTACATATATTTATCTAAGACATATCTCGTAAACAGGCGAGGCTAGGACAAGGGATAAGGCAAAAGAGACGATATATTCACTGAGAATGTGAAAAACGACGGCGAAACTTCAAACGCCTATTAAACAGCGCTAGAGTGTACAACTTCAGCAAATGATCACTTTTCGGAAAGCTTGCAAGAAGATGCATGCGTTGGTGATTGCTACGCCATTATGCAAAATTTAGAATTGCAAAAAATTAAGGAAATAGCCTCAAAACTTGAGTTGAAGTTTCCGATTAAGTTTTTCGTTTCTAATTTTCGATCTAAGTAGCTCAGTAAATTGGTTATATAATGAACTTATAGAATACCAATTTTTACTATTTTTTATTTTATTTTTATTTTTTATTATTTATGAAAGATGACACAAAATAACTTAAAAATAAAAAAAATGCCAAAGTATAAATAAAACCTACGTAATCTTAAACAAAATAACAATTAAACATAATAAATAAACTATATAAATATAAAATAACAACCTTAAATTTATTTATGCTATTGTTAGTGAGATCTTAAAACTCAATTACTTTTATAAATATAAAAAATTATTAATATTTGTGAATGTAATTATAATTCATACTGTCACCTGTCACCCGTTTCATAAACTACAAAAGTTAATATAAAAAAATGTAAAAAAAAAACTGGGCCGCCCAAACTTTCGATGGCCATATTCTTTTCTCGGCCGTCGAAAGTTTGGCTGGTCTGGGCATTTTTAAAAAAATTTAGAAAAACTGGATATATTTATTAATTTATATTTAATGTTGGATATTAAAAAAAATCGGCACAGAGTGCATTGGATTCCATTTTTGTCAATTTGGAGTATATTGAGCATATCAAACCTTTTTTGTAGTATACTGATTGAATACTCGAGAAATAATATAGGTGTGCCGTGTCGCGTGCATATGACAATGTCGAAAACAAAACAAGATGTAGATATTTTTTTTTTTTGGATCTGAAAATTTTATAATGGATCAAATTATTTCTATTTCTAGCGCTCTCTTTAGTTTTAACATTTTAAAATAGAAAATAATGTTTGTTGGAGTCTATTTGATATCAATCCAATGGTACACCAGAAAATTGTTGTTTTAATTTTTAGAAATCATAATTTTCTCCTTCTCAGATTGTGAAAATATCATTTTGCCCTTAAACACTGGTCCTTCGGTAAAAAAAAAAAAAGAGTTAAATAATGTATAATATACTCTTTATTTTTTATTTTGCAGAAGCAATGAACTTTTGAACGTGTGCATTTTGTTGCATATATACAATTTATGAGTTCCAGTTAAGCATAACCTTCTAGTTTAGTAGGTGAAATTTTTAATAACAAGTGATGAAATCCAAAATGGTTAATTTTTTTATAAATATAACCGGGTCTTCATTATAATTAAATTAGATCAATACAGTAATAATAAAAAATAGAATATTTACACATTTTTTTTCTGTTTGGATCTTAGTTTCATCAATAGTTATTTGATGGTAATTCAGATGATCACAAAAAAATTAAAATTTCATCACTTCTTATTAAAAATTGTTAGAGCGTATATTTTAGAACTCCGGTAAAGTAGGTGAGTACAAAATAATTTAAAACTTAGGCTGACCCTGCAAATATATTTTTTAAATACATCACGTGCTTATTTTATTTTGATGTTGTTGTTTTACTTAATCAGATTGTCAGCTGTTAGTCTTGGAAGAAGGCGCCAGGCGGCGGATTTGACTACTAAATAAGAAAAATCAAGATGCAAGAAACTATTTAAAAGACTAAAATGGATGCAATAAATATGTGATAGTTCCTTCATAAAAAAAATTCAACTCAAGAACTTACCTAGTGATTTCGTTTCAGACACAATTTGGCGCCTTCTGCTCTTAATTTCTTCAAAACAAATATGAAAAATATTCTAAAGTATGTGGCTCAGCTCCAATGAAGAATAACCCAAGGTACAGTTTCCTACACAGGTAGAAGGAATACTCTCTCTTTTTTTTAATATAGCTCAAAGCCTCAAATCTTTATATCTAAAAGATAAGAGAGTTAATTGTGGATTAATAAATTTAGCTAGTGGCGATTATTGTGGTTGTATATATTTACTGGTAAATCAGTACAATAAAAAAGGTTTTAGCATCTCAATAAACACAAGTACATTATAAAAACCAACATTTGGTATAGAAATTTTTTTATGGACATTGAATAAAAATTGGTAGGCACTAATCTAGATGTACACCTTTCTAAATAAAAAAAAAGAGTTAATAATAAATTACACTTGATAAGTTATTTTTGGATGTTGTACCCATTCTTGAGATGTCTCAATCACCGATCTCTCTTAATGCAGATGTAAAAAATTTGATGAGATTGATTTTTACTGTATTTTAACATATATTAATTATTTAAAATATGTCCCTGCTTTAATTGTTACCGTTGTTATGGTCTTAGTTAAAAAAAAAAAATTATAAAATGATAGATTTGAGAGGGAATGATATACGGGAAAATGTTCCGTACTCAATATTTTCCTCAAAAACAATTTCGAAGTATGCATGCTGGGAAATTTGCATTCTGCAATCAATAATTAATCCCATGCACATAAGCAATTCAAAGAACGGAACTGTCTATCAGTTGTCCATATTAATTATAAGAAAAACACGTATGTATTACGTCTAATTGCTCGATTGCATTACTGATTGCAATTACTAGTTTTGATTCTGTTTAATCAAGTGCCACCAATTTAGCGTCAATTTCACAATTATGATTACAATAAAAAAGAAATCGAGAAAAAGATAGCGATCGATCGATCGTCCAAAAATTACAGTCATTTTACAAATGATGTTTCTTGTCATTGTACAACTTTTTTTTAAAATAAAGTTGATGGTCAAGTCATCTAACTGTTTAATATCGGTAAGAGATCTTTCATCTGAATTTCAAACTTGTAATTTTTCATATGGAGAAGTTACCTTTGCCACTCAGGGGCAGACCCACATGTATTCAGGGGGAGCAGCCGCCCTCCTGAATTTTGAATTTGTATAGAAATATATAAGTCTGGACCGAGTTTGCCCCTCTCTGAAATCCTGACTTGTAATTTGAGTTAAATTTTGGATTCAAATTAGAATAAATTCTTTGAATTGTAATTGATAATTAAGATTAGAAGTTAGAACATTGAAAATTATAAGTCAGAGTATTAGAAATTATAAGTCGGAGTATTATTTTTATCTAGTATCTGATTTGCTAATAAATTTGAATCCGATTAGCTATTTAAACTCGATTTGCTACTTTTTTATCTCCGAAAATCCTGAATCCACTCCTATTGCCACTCGTATTATTTTCTTGATTCAATACATAAAAATTGACTATGAAAATCCTAATTAAACTAATAAATAAAACTCATTTTCCATGTATCCTGAAAAAGGAGTCAAACGAGTACAATTCTATTTAAAGATGCCAAAAATGAGCCATGCCACTCACTCAGTTGCAAGATAAATTTTGGGACCATTTTATAAGGCAAGAGGGCTTGTCGGATGGTTCAAAGAAAAGGGCTGGTGCTATGTAGTGCTATGCCAATAATTTTTTATTTATAGAAAATATTAGAAAATAATAGATGGAAAGAGAAATGGTACATGAGAACTTTCATGCAAAGATAGATCTGAGAAATTTTTTCAGCTCCAAACTTTAGATTGGAACTTTTTTTTCTATCTAAAAGTTTTTTTTTTGTATGATTGTCTTGGATCTTCTATAACATGAATTTTATTGAGTTTTACAATAAATTTATACTTTGCTAATCTGTAATAGAGAATCTCAAAAAAAAAAAAAAAACTAACCGCAAAAATAAAAATTTATTCTTCTCAAATTCTTGATTTTCTCTTTGCGTCTCCAGATCACAGAGAATCTCATGTAACATGATAAAATAAAAGTTTTACATCGGAAAAAAAAATTCTCCAATCCATCTATGCATGGAATTTTTCAATTACTCTTTCTTTTTTTTCTCTATGATTTTATAACATTTTCTGTGAATAATTTTTTTTTCTGGTATGCCCCTCACTGACACCGCTTGTATAATTGAAGCGGGGTTTCCTTGTGGAAATACTGCCATTTGACTGAATGCAAATTTTGGATTTTTACTTGAAATAACTCATCATCCCACGTTAACCCCAATTCATGAAAGATTGTACTGGTACAATAAGTGGCCCAGTGTTGATGCTATAACGACAAAAGTACAGAGGGATTTATTGACTTTGTTTATTTAGTTATGAGGAGAACATGCCCAAAGATCTTTCGTGCTTGACACTTGTCAGTTGTCGCGCGTTTCAAAATATCAAGCAAACTTTATATAATTTAGTTATTTATTTATATTAATGCTTCAATGTATAATGGACGGCCCCAACTGCTGCATGTTATAATCTTCTGAAAAAGACGCAATAGACAAAACACCTATCTCGATCATTAATAATGAAACAACTTTGAATTTAGACTTTAGAGAGAAGATTTGTATGTTGTTGACTGCATAAAAGTATTATTGCAACTTTTCTTATTTCTTATTTTATCTTTCTTTGTACTGCTTGTTAAACTTTTATTTTAAATGATAAAAAATGTCTATTAGTAATATTATCTGACCTTTAAAGAAAATTTTAAGCTATCAAATGTGAACCACTAAAACAAAAGGGTTATATTTATCAATTCAATTTTTAAAATAACTAAATAAAATGTTAAATAAATAAAACATGATAGAAGAGATAATGTTGAGTTTATATGGGATATTGAATATTATGGTGTCATAATAAGAAAATTAGCTATTTTGAAAGTTTGTATGGACACACTAGAAATTCTTCCTAAAATTAAATAGTCGTCTAGGTTTATTATTCTCAAATTATGATTGCAAAGTGAAAACTATAATTAAGAGGTAGTTTGTATGGTGTTATTGGTGTAATTGCATAAACGTGGGGATAATTTTCAAACATCAATTATTTTCAAAATCACCCAAAGAATTTTCAAGCCAGCTATACCGGAACTACTGGTCCCATTATTTTAATTATTTCCGAATCTATTAAATGATCCATATCCAAATTCATCCAAACTAGGCCTGACTCACGGATCTTCATAATTTCTTCATCTTTCATTTTCCTTCCATTCATTTTTGTTGTTGTTCAAGCGTGACTATATTTGGAATTCGTATCCTCTGCATTAACTCAAAAGAGAATCTTGTGAGTTAATACATCTCGACCATCTGATCTATTTTAAAATTTGTGCGAACTAGATCTGTATTAATATTAAAGGGTCCCTATGTTATAAGCACGAGCCGAATTGACTCCATTTAAAATCAGACAGTTGAAATTCATTAACTCAAAAGATTTCCTTTTGAGTTAATGCAGAGGATACGGATCTGTATATTTGAGTATTTGTATTGAGACAAGTATTGTAGGTCTTTGTGCGTTCCCACCCCCAAAGGAAAAATAATTAAAAAAAAAAGTTGGAGATCCAATTAGCAACCCAGGCTTAGCTGTCCAGGATGAATCAAAGCGCCATGGGCCTATTATTTGAACCAGTTAAATTTTTTCACTTTTTTCCAGCCCAAGTAGACCGTTTCTTGGAGGCTGCTTTAGAAAAGTAGTGATTATTTACAATAGAAAGGAAAAGAAATTACTTGGTTATTTTGATAATTTTGACAATAAATTATAAAAAATCAAATAAAATTGGATATTAAACAGTAATTTATAATTATGTTATTGAACATGTTGATAATCTAACAATCAAGTGTCATAGAATTTTAAGTATTGTTTGATCATGCATTAAGAACCGTTAATTTCAGACTGGAAAATTATTTAACCAACTTGATAAATGATGAAACATATATAAAATTTCATTCGTATTTTATAGACATGATATGTGGATAGTACAAAATATACCTATAACAGGAGGATAGCAGATCAGATTGTTTTGTCTTAATTTATTTGTATCTAAAATATATATATATAGAGAATGGCTAATATCAAAACGTTTGTTCCTGAGCTCAGGAACAAACGGTTCCGTTCTCCAATTTCCGAAGTTCAAACAACAAATCCAAACCGTTAGATGTTCAATCTATATTAAAATGTGCTTGGAGACCAAATTTTATATTTTTTGGTCTCCAAGCACATTTTAATATAGATTGAACATCTAACGGTTTGAATTTGTTGTTTGAACTTCGGAAATTGGAGAACGGAACCGTTTGTTCCTGAGCCTAGGAACAAATGTTTTGATATTAGCCAAGGTTCTAAATAGCGTTTATAGCGTCGTAGCGGGAAAGCTAAAAAAAAAGCTATAGCGAATAGCGTCGCTATAGCGGAAGCTATTCCAAATAGCGTTTTTTTTTTTACATTTCGTATATTCAATATTTGTACTAAATATCAACATTATCTAAGGTCTCATAGAACAATAAATAACACCAAAGTAATTAAGAAATTATAATATTCATATTGAACCCGTACAAAGTCCAAATTGCGGTTCAAAATATCCATAGTAATATCATAAACTATCGATTTTTCCTATTAAAAATATCTTAAGTATCATGATTCATGACATAATCTATTTTTTTTTTCTATTCAAATTTTAATTCCGGTTTGGACTTTTTTTCTATTCAAATTTCAATTTCTATTCCCAATTTCAAATTGATTTATTTGTAGCAAGTAGCAACAAATTCAATTTCGGTTTGAGATTTTTTTTATCTTTATTTAAAACCCATATAAATTGCTTAAAAATAAAAAATAAAAAAAAAACCCATATTGTATAGCGCAAATAGCGCCGTAGCGGCCGCTATAGCGGCCGTAGCGCAAATAGCGCATTCTGATGTCGTAGCGTAGCGTTTGGGGTCCAAAAACGCTATAGCGGCGCTATAGCGCGCTATTTAGAACACTGATATTAGCCATTCTCTCTCTCTCTCTCTCTCTATATATATATATATATATATATTTTAGTTGTAATAAAGAATTTTATACATTTTTAACTACAAGATTAGCTTTAATATTTTTTTTCAATATTACTCTACAAGAAAAAATATACAAAGCTTATTTTTTTTCCATATTGTACGATTAAAATCAAATTGTCAAATGTAGTTGTACAAGCATTCTATTTTTTGAACTCTTATTTTATTGAATCATACTACGTATTCAATAATCAGAGATTTAAAATATAGTATGTACTTATTCTTACAAGCTTTATTTATTTTTAGTTTTTTTAGTAAAGGTTGGAGATCAAGTCACCCAAGTATTTAATATTCACAAGGGATTCTCCTATCCGGGTTTTGAACATGTCACCTCCCACACAGAGAACATTGCCAGACCAAAGGCTGGTTCTCGATTTATTTATTTTCAGTACGTTATCCAATCAATATCAAACAACCATCAACTCGGGTTCTTTCAGCTTGATATATTGAATCTTGTGTGATTGCATATTTACAATATTGGAGATCTTAAATCTGTTAAGTAATACTAGCGTTTCACAAGTGCCTACAGTTAGAAATATTTTGCTGACAATCTGTGCTTTTGTGTATTATTGGGCAGTGCCTTTGAAGGAAACAATCACCACCCATCTTGCCACTTGGATGCCTGATATGGAGATGATACCCCTTCAGATCTTATCACCAGTTAAATGTGTAACTGCAGCAAAAGAGGGAGGAGAGTTGCTGGTAGCAGCTGTACCAGTACTTGTTATTGAGGGATGACTCACAATGACTTTACTCTTGGGCATTTTCTCTAGATTTTGTTTTTGCATATTGATAGACTATGTACTATTGTTGTTATGTTTGCTTTGGATGGTTGTTATGTGTTTGGATGGCTGTGCTATGTGGTAGCACAAATATACTTGTTGTTGACATTTATCTAGGGCTTGTATTTCAATAGATAGGTTAAATAGGGTCCATGATGCAAAATGGGTGGAGACTGAGACTTGAATCAGTGCCTCCTGCTCCTGTACCAGTTTACTGGTACGGTTGAGGAATGAGCACTGATTCTGCTGATGAGGCAGTGTCGTGTGCGGACTAGTTATTTTCTTTTCGGATCTTTTGTAAACCATTTCTTTAATTAATGCTGTGGACCTTTAGAGCCTTTTTTTCAAAAAAAAAGAAAAGAAAAATAAATATACTAGCGTTTCACTCGAAAAAGATTTAATATTTTTTTTAATAAAAGTTTATATAAATTCTATTTTTTTTTGAGTCACGTGACAAATATTAAAATACCATCAAATTTTTTTAACTTTAAATTTTCAAATAGAAAATCAAATAGCCAAATAAAACTATACAAGTACCTTATTTTCAACTTCAAAGAAGTCCATCTCGCTTTTCTGTTTAAAATAGAAAAAAAAAAAATTAGGCGAAATATAGTTAGGCACGGAAAAACGAGGCAATCATAATTTCAAACAATTTTGATTATGATGCAAATGAACTAAAGAAACTCAGAAGATAATACTACAAACAAATAATTTGGTGAAAGGAGGATTTATCCATTATTATTATTATTATTATTATTATTATTATTATTATTATTATTATTATATGAGATGATGATGATGAGGGTTAAAATGTTCCGTTATTTTCATGTCTCACGTCATTATTTTTTTTTTAAAGTCCAAACAGTTAATTCAAACAACTCAACATGATCTCTATTATATTAATATGTGTCGTGAGATCAAATTTTATTTTTTTTGAAAAAAATACTACATTTAAATAGATACAAAAGCACTGTTTTTTAATCATAATTTTTTTTTAAATATAAAATTTGGTCTCTCGACACATCTTAATATATAAATCATGTTGACCGGTTTTGATCAACTGCTTGAATTTTAAAAACAAAGATAATGATGTCAGACATAATTGAGACACAAAAAGCAACATGACATTTTGACCCTACTCTATTGTCAACTTTTGCATTATATATATATGCTGTGACTAAGTTAATTTTTCACGTACCGTGCCGTGATCAAAATGTCAAGGGGTGGTCATGTCATGTGAGTCACGTCGTGTCCAAACGTGACTCGCGTTACCATTTGATCATAATTTAGGTTAGTTTATTCAAGATTTATCATTTAGTCAAGATCTAACGGTCCTAATTATACGTGACTCGTGTGACCACCTGATGTGTCATGCCGTGACTAGATCTTTCGCGTGCCGTGCCGTGTCAAATTTTGTAAAAATGAAAATGATCACGACACGGAACACACAAGTCATAACACGTAACCGACACACGTGCCATGCCGTTCCACACCGTTCCATAACGGAGCCGTGCCATTTTTCCCACTCTAGTCCCAACCCCCAAAGATGGTTTGCATTATACGGAGCCCATAGCCGGAAACATCTTTCCCCGTTTTCTCCTAAACAGACCAAGAACCAACCAAAAGGCCCAATTTTCCCTTGCTTTTGCTTTTAGTTCCGGAACGGAAGCAGTGAAAATTTAAAGTGCAATATAGTCCCACATTGTAGATCCAAACCTGCGTGCGGGTGAGGCCAGGTTATAAAAAGAGAAGCAAGGCAAAGGTGAAAAGCATCTTTGCGCTTGGGGCAATGACGCAGCTAGTGAGGTAATACCGAAGCGCGTCAATTGCTGGTTGAAAACTATTTCCAAACCCCCTCTTAGGCCTCGGCTCGCCCGGGTGCCTCTGAGAATTTTTGGAAGGGCTCTCCCTCTGGGATTGGGCCCTCTACATTACAATTATTAAGCTTTTGTCATATCTTTAATTATTGCGAAAATAATTTTCCTTGCTTATTATAAATAAAAAAAGTAAAATTCTATTAACACCAAATTTTGTTTTCAAATCTCAAATTTGTTTTTGATCTAAGCCGGTGGGCGGTGGATGACCGATTTGCATGCTCCAAGTGCGGGAACACCAACGCAAATTCAATTACTTGATCATGATTTTATTTGTTAATCGCATTCATAAATGAAGGGTAGAAAGAGCGGCGAGGAAATAAAGAAAAGGCACTTTTTTATGTTCCAATTTCTTACCATTTGAAAAAAAAAACAGAAAACAGTATTTTCATGTTAAATTTCATTTGAATTAGTAAGAGCTTGCTTGTTATGTTCAATTATCTAAATAAATGTTATGGCATGTATATCTTAATGTATGACACATGCCATTATTTCAGCTGATAATATAAGGAGTTTTTTCTTTATTTGAGTCATCCAATCTGATACAAAAATCGAATGGACTCACTGATAATGTTTAATTTAAATTTCATCCGTTCGTTTCAAATTGAATAGTCTTAGATGGAAAACATGATCCAATTTCCTTCTAAAAAAGTAACAATAGCACGAGTAGAACTAGGGTGTTCCTAAGCTCACCAAGCCTCTCGTGAACTCAACTCTAAAATCTATCGAATTGACTTCAAACGACATTTTCAAACCGTTAAATGTTCAATCCATATTAAAATGTGCTTGGAGATCAAATTTTACATTTTTTGAAATTTTTTTACTATTTATTAAGCCGGTTTGAAAACCGCTGTTTTCCAATGGTGCAAAATTTTAATAAAAACAGCGGTTTTCAAACCGGCTTAATAAATAGTAAAAAAAATTCTAAAAAATATAAAATTTGATCTCCAAGCACATTTTAATATGAATTGAACATCTAACGATTTGAAAATATTATTTGAAGTCAATTCGATAGATTTTAGATTTGAGTTCACGAGAGAATTGGTGAGCTTAGGAACACCCTAGTTCTACTCCAACAGCACAATCGATTTAACAGTTGACAAGTTCGTAAATCTGACGAGAAATCCAAGGTGGAAACCTCCCATTGGTCTTGTGTCCCAGTTAGTTGATTTCAACACTACACACAAGGGCAGATGAATGCCATTATCCACTGACAGTTGACCCCACTTTAACCCGAACTTACGTGGTAGTGTGATGTGTCAGGAGCCCATTGGTCCGCACACGCGGCCATTTACGATTTCGCACTTCAGTACCTCTCTCTCCGTGTCCGTAAATAAATTTATCCTCCTTTCTCCGACTCAAAACCAGAAAAATACTTCGCCAACCTCTATCTCTTCTCCAGAAGGTTCGATCTCTGATCCGAGAAATGCTCGCCAGATTCCTTCTCCTGCTCCTCTCCGTCGCCTCACCGGCGGCGGCTCTCTACTCGGCCTCATCTCCAGTTGTTCAGCTCAACCCTTCGAACTTCAAAAAGGTACTAGTAAGCATTGAATCCTCAGATCAACCATTTTTTTTAGCTTAATTTGACCGAGGGAAGCTTGCTTGGTCAAATTCGCTTTGGTAGGTTTTGAACTCGAATGGGGTTGTATTGGTCGAGTTCTTCGCGCCGTGGTGTGGTCACTGCAAGGCGCTGGTTCCTGCTTGGGAAAAAGCTGCCTCTGTTCTCAAAGGAGTGGTGACTGTTGCAGCACTGGATGCTGATGCGCACCAGGCCCTTGCTCAGGTTAGATTCCTGAATATGAAGTACTTTGGTTTTTGTCCATCTGAATTTGATGATCTGATTATATTTTTCGTTGAAATGGTAAAGGTGGTTTTGAATTCTAGAAGGAACATAAGCTCTGAACGCCATATTTTTACCATTTGTATGCCAAATGTGGTACCAATTTGTCTACATTACCTAGTGATATATGTGAGGTGCTCATTGACTCTCCACCAATTGCCGCAACTTTGCTTAAGTATACATAAGCAAAGTTGCTCATTACCTAGCGATATATAGCGATATTTGTATGCCAAATGTGGTACCAATTTGTCAAAACTTTCGTAGAAAATTCCTAACTAATCTACAATTCAAATTTAATTGAACTCATATTCTCATGAGGGTCAAATACATCAACGTTTTGTGCTCCATTATGCCTCCATTTTTTAAACTTCAATAACTAAAAATTTAAAACTCAAATGGCAAAACAAAATCATTAGATATGATCTATTTAATATTCTATATGCATATGTAAAAGATTACGGAATTTCAACTTTGTTTTAATTGGCATCAATTGCTTTCAAAAATACACTCGTGTGGAATTTCTAGACATTGATTTTTCAGCTTATTGATTTATATTAAAAAAACAAAAAGTGATAATTTTTTATGTGCGTGTAGAGAAAATAATATAGATTACATCTAATGGTTTTATTTTGTAATTTGAGTTTTAGAATTTTTGTTATAAGAAATTTAAAGTGTGGAGGCATGATAGGCATTTGAACCTTCCTCTATTCTCATATACAATTTTGCAAGTTTGTTCTTGCTCAGTTTAGAACTATTCAAGAGAATGTTCCTGTCCAATTTTTCTCTTAAAATGTGCCTAAACTGATCCAAAGAGAAACTCAAAAAGATCTGTCCCACAAGTTCGTCTGGGAGGCCCAAAAGCTGGGTTTTTTCTTCAAACTTCTGTCAGCAACTTTGCTTTAGTATCCATAATTTTGTAAACTGTTTTAAGGAGCATCAAAATTTGGAAATATATATTTTGGAGGGATAACCTATTTAAATTTCTTGCAGGAGTATGGAATTCAAGGGTTTCCTACAATAAAAGTCTTTCTACCTGGTAAGCCTCCAATGGATTATCAAGGAGCCCGTGAGGCCAAGCCAATTGCTGAATTTGCTCTCAAACAGGTCTTCTTTCCACAAGTCTTTTCTTGTGTTCTTTCCCCAAGTTTTTTCTTTAGTTGTACAATTGTTTGTTAGTGTTCTTTGTAATTGTACACTGTATTTTGTGGTTTTCATATTACCGACTTAAACAAACTTCCTATGACGTTTACAAATGGTTCAGAACCATGATTTTAATATGACAATTTCACCTGCTTGTCCCTACTGATAAGATGATTCTTTCCCTAGCCATACTTAGCTAAAACCCAACTTTAAGAATTGCTATTTTTGATATTGAGTTTCTATGTAATGTGAATTATTTGGAGTTGTGATAAATTTTCTCTCTGGAGCTTTTGTTTTGGACATTATAGACATTCTTGGGTTTAGAGAATATGGTAAATTGTTCGGCTGTAATTTGCAAATTCATTTCGTATTTTTTAAAAGGATTGTATATATGGAATGGAGTAAGAACTATATGGTTTGTGATACATAGGTCAAGGCACTACTGAAAGAGAGGTTAGAAGGCAAGGCAACTGGAGGCCCCAGTTCCAGTGAGAAGAAGTCTGAAACAAAGACTAGCGCTTCAGTAGTGCTAACTTCTAGCAACTTTGATGATACTGTTATTAAAAGCAAGGACCTGTGGATTGTTGAGTTCTTTGCACCCTGGTAAGTAGCTTAAGTTGTCATACATTAGTATTCTTTCTAAAATACCTTTTCTGCAATGGATTCCTTTTTGTGAGTCAGACCTGCTAAATTTTACCATACACCCAAGATGCAACCAACATTCTCGCAATTGGAACTCAAACTTGATATGATGGGGTTTTGCAAGTACAGACCAGCTAACTGAAATTAAAAGAAAGTCAAACAAAAGAAATCTTATCTTGATATAGTTCAATACGTACTGAGAAAAATGGACATGTAATAGGGGTGTAAACAGGAGGAATTATATCCATTCTGTTCACATCCATAGTTGTCTAGTTATCTGTAAAGTTTCTTTGCATCAGTAAATATTTACCCATATCTGTATAAAATGAAACAAATACAGATTTTGGATAATTTATAGGCCCTTAGAAAGATGTGGATATCTGAATTTTCTGTACCCAAATCTGCATCTTAAATTATAATTTTTCTTTCCCTTGTTGAGATGTGGATACTTTATTTATTTTGAATATCAAATAATATATGTAGGTTTATTACCAATTTGTTATTTAATTTTTTTTATTATTCTAAAAGGCCAATTTTTTTATTATAGCATGGTTGTGGTATCTGTTAGTTATCCATTTTGAATCCATATCTGAATTTATATATATCAATTATCCATTCTGCATCTGTATCCATTGAGGTGCTGATTTGGTTTGACATCTGTCTAATATCCATATCTATATCTATATCACTCAATGGAATGAATTTGCGAATATGATTTTTGCACTGTCTCCGTTTTTAACCCCAGCAAATGAGATGTATATGTGAATTGTACCATTTTGTTCTGCAAAGCATACAAGTAATGCTGGGTGCTATTAAGGTGAAATGCTGAAAGCTGAATGTTATATGCAAATAACTTTTTCTTTCATTTGTGTGATTTTCTGATTATTTAACAAATTAAGATGTATACCAATTAAAAATGATCAAAACTGGAGTTAATACTATCTTCCTGACATATAAGCAGGAGAATTGAATTCGGACATTTCTTAAAAACATTCATGTACCACCAAAGATAAAAAAAAAATTCACTGCATATGCTTTTGTGTTTCTTTAAAGAATTAAGATGTATACCAATTAAAAATGATCAAAACTAGAGTTAATACCATATACCTGACATATAAGCAGGAGAATTGAATTCGGACATTTCTTAAAAACATTGCATATACCACCAAAGTTTAAAAAAAAAAAATTCACTGCATTTGCTTTTGTAATATAGGTGTGGGCATTGCAAAAAGTTGGCTCCTGAATGGAAAAGAGCGTCAAATAATTTGAAAGGAAAGGTTAACCTTGGCCATGTCAACTGTGATGAAGAGAAGGTAAATTATTTTTATTTCATTGAAGGAAAAATAGGAAACATGTTCATGGATTTCCCAATGCAAGCTCAAGCTATATAAGAACCTAGCAAAAGAGAAATATCTTATAAGCTGCTTTACTATTTTAACTACAAGTGTGCAACTCCATGTCTGCCTCTTCTTCCTACAGTAATGGAGAACAAATTATGACATTTTCTTATTTAAATGGGAAATGGATGGGTATCAAGGGAACGGGTGTATGTCAAGTCCCAAAGAAGCTAAACAACATACAGACCTGTCATATATTGTACTGAAATAATATAAAAATGTGCGGAAAGCTAAGTTTATATGTGCCATACACCAGCTACTACCTGTCATAATAACCTAAAGCACTTTTTGTGCAACAGTCATTGATGAGCAGGTTCAATGTACAAGGATTCCCCACTATTTTGGTCTTTGGTGATGATAAGAAGAGTCCGTTCGTCTATGATGGTGTCCGGACTGCGGCAGCAATCGAGTCCTTTGCTTTAGAACAACTTGAAGCCAGGCCCGTTGAAATTGTCGAGTTGACCGGCCCGGTACAATCGTCTTCTCTGAGATGTTTTACTTGATAAAGTTTAAAGCTGTTTCTATCATTCTCCACTACTTCATACCCCTGAATGCAATTACTTGTATTTAGATTTATATTTAATAACCTTGACAAATGCTTACTGTTCTAACAAGTTTCCTTTTGTCTATGTTTATTTAAATTGTTTTGATGGTAGGATGTGATGGAAGGGAAGTGTGCATCTGCTGCCATCTGTTTTGTTTCATTCCTTCCTGACATCCTTGATTCCAAGGCTGATGGGAGAAATAAGTACCTTGAGCTTTTATTATCTGTTGCTGAGAAGTTCAAGAAGAGCCCTTACAGGTACATTATTCACAAAAATATTAGTCTCATCTCTCAAATTATTAATCTAAGAAATTTAACCAAGTTAGCAATTTTTTTTCTTTACTGATTTAAAGGGGTACATTTAGTCTAGATAAGATAATAATTACACTAAATGTTTAGTCTGACCTTCACTGCCATGTAATATAGCTATCTGTGATTATCTCAATTGATGCTAAGTTGCTAACAATTGAAGTTTGTGTCAGTTTTGTTTGGGCAGCAGCAGGAAAGCAAAATGACCTTGAAAGCAAGGTAGGAGTTGGTGGCTATGGCTATCCAGCCATGGTAGCCCTAAATCCGAAGAAAGGTGTATTTGCCCCTCTTAAAGGTTCTTTCCAGAAGGACCCGATCATGTGAGTTCCTCTTTCTTCTCACTTTTTTTTTTCTTTTTCTTTTTTTTTTAACGACGTGTTAGCTAGCCTTGCCTGTTGGGCAACTTTTAGTTCTTGAAGGATGGGAACCCACAGGTTAGGGATTCCACAAATAGATTAATAGGAAACCACATGTATAGGAAAGTACATGGAAGTGTTGGAATATATTGATTGGATTTACCGTGGGAACTATAATGGGAACTTACTGAATTTTGAATGGCCAACTGTTTTTTAAACCCTAAACACTAGTAACAGGATTTTTCACTAACAAAGTCAGTGCATTTTTTCTTAATCTCAAGTAAAGAAACGGTGTGTCTGACTACCCACTAAATCCGAATGGCCAAGTAAACATAAAATCATCTACCTCATCCACACTAACAAGAAAAAAATATTCTTCAGTGAGTTTGTGAAGGAGGCGGGACAGGGTGGCAAAGGAAACCTTCCTCTAGCAAACATACCGACCATCACGCAAACCGAGCCATGGGATGGGAAGGACGGAGAAGTAATTGAAGAAGATGAATTTTCTCTAGATGAACTCATGGGAGATGAAGCTGTGAAGAAGGATGAGTTGTAATTTGTAGGTAGAACGAATAAATGTGAGAAAATATAGATAGTGCCGCTTTTTCTTGATTCTTAGATCGTATTTTTTTTCAAGATATTTGTTAACGTTGACAGAACATTTTACATCCTCCAAAGATGGTTCTGTTTACTTTCTATAAATTGGGATATTGGATTGATCATACTTTTTGTTTGTTGATCCAATGCACTGATGCAATTTGATATGGTGTGATTCTGTTGCTGGATTAATATTCTGAATGGATCAAGAGTTTTTTCGTTTGGGCCAGATTGAATCAGAAACCTTTGGTACTCCTGACAAAAGCATGGGCCTAATAGATGCTCTTCAATTCAAAATCTCGACGTCAGAGCAAATGCTATGCTCAATCACATAATTCCAATAGGAGCTAAACACAGATCATTTATGGGGTCTTCTGATGTGTATATATAGTGAAAATTTTAATAAGTAAAATAATACTCAAGTTAGACATAATTATTTTCTAACTCATTATTATTATTAGTATTGCACTCCATCACAGAACACAATGAAAGAATTTTTGTCAGAAAAACCTACAACCAAGCAATGTCAGGAGAAAAGTATCAAACTATCAACTAAGCGGTCATCAGGACGAAAAATGAAGAAAATTATTTGACGATTATAGCTAAAGAAGAAAAGTCTATCAAACATGAAGAAAAAAAGTATTCACCAAGTAGCTATCAGGAGGAAAAAATAAAACAAGGCACAGGACTGCTGCTACTTGCCTATTGTAGCTAGGCACCACACTAGTTCCATCACTAGCATTTTTTTTGTCTGTGATGCTCAATATTTCTTCTTCCTTTCTCCACAAATTTATGTGGCTGGACCTGTACCACGTTCATTGTAGGGGACCATACGAATTTTTATTCTAATTATTTCTTGTTTAATAATTTAACTACTGTGGCAGTGTGGCTTTAATTTGTTGTTGCGCTTAATCTTTTCAATCCTTATTTTTCTAAGCATGTGAATTAGATTAAGGCATAGTTATGAACTCGGAGAAACCTGAATATGAACTTAAATATGATGAAATTATAAGCTGAACTAATATGAAGTTATGACTTATGGGCTAAACCTGTTCCAGGAGAAAATTCAATGAACCCAAAATCAAATAGAGTTGTTACTCCATCAACGTCTAATTTAAACCTGAATAATGAAAATACGACCTGTCTCACCCCATGTTTTAACTATTCTCAACTGCAAACCGCATCTGTATCTCCAAAATTCATTTTGACAAGAGAATAACTCCAGAAAATGAAGCAAAACTTGAAAAATCCCTAGACTCCGATTTAAGACCAGATAAAAAATAAGTCCAAATCTTATTTTGAAGAACATAAATTATACCCCTAATGACCAACAAATGACATCAATGCCCGGAGTAAATCACTTTTGACTCGTATCTTAACTGAACTGAACCAAATCTACATGGTGGTACCGACTACCGAACCAAATTTGACTGGCCCATTTGCCAACTTAATTATTGTCATTTCTAAACAAAAGGTGAAACTATTCAGAGTGCTAGTACTTTGACAACGACCAGAAGCTAAAGACATTATTTTTCTTAACATCAGATCTTAGTATCTTAGAATTAAATTTATAATTACTACTTTGGATTCTTTTCCCACTTCAAATTGATTATATTTTAAGCAAAGTAGACATGCTCACTTGACATAGTTTACTCAGACTGCTTTTCTTTTAAAAGAAGAACAAGCAGCACCAGTAGTAGCTCATAAAATGTCAATAGAAGCAACGCAAATTAAACTATTGAAATGATTCTACTTATCTTTAATTTGTGGTTTTATAATAGATACGCTCACTTGACATATTTAATTAGACATCTGTTTTTTTTTAGAAGAAGAACAAGAAGCACCAGCAGGCGCAGATCATGACATGATTTTAGTAGAGTGTGAATAAAAACAACACCAATTAAACTATTAAAATGATTTTACTCTTTACTACATTGTTTTATAATAGAGCCCATAATTTTTTATTTATATCAAATCAAGCTCTCCGAGAATAATTAGCTAGCTAGACTACTTAATCTGTCATTATATTCTCTTACTTTTCTCTTTTTTGCTTCTTTGCAAAAGTGTTCTCTAAGTTGGACTGGAAGTTGCAAATAAATATATATAGAGAGGTCCATTCAACCAAAATGATTAAAGCAAGGGGTTTACTCAAGCACTCATTTAGTGTGTATATATATATATATTCGTTTTTCCAATCAATGTGCTAACTTAAATTCCAAAGCTTTTTGTACATGTTTTTTGGATTAAGTATTGTTTTTGCTTTAATTTGCGTCCAAAGCCAATTAAATTGCTGTATTTCACCGTAGTGTTTTCTTGTCAGTTGTCATCTATCAATTGTGAGCTAAAAGCCAGACATAGCATGTACCAATCGTGATCCAGCAAATCGATTACTGACCTATATATGTAGATCTAATACTTTGTCTTGTGGGTTTATTATGACAATGATGTGGGCATAAACTGCTGCTACAAAATAATGAGGTATGAAGTAACCTGCCACTGGCATTTGACGCTGATGGGTGGGCCATTATGCACAGACCGATTGAATTTTTTTTTTTTCTTTCTTTTTCTATGAAGGCCTACTTTTTTGTTGCTGCCAGATATAGGGGTGGAAAAATGTACACGCTAAGTTCGCTATTAATGTAATTAAACGCGTCTAGTCTATTGTCTTCAGTGGCGGAACCAGAAATGATCGGTAGGGGGGGCCCAAGGGCTCAGGAATCAGGAATAATCGGTAAGGGGGGGCCAGAAACCAGAAATTAATCGTAATCTCCAACTAATTTTTTTTTTTTTTATTAAAGGGCCTTTATATGTTTTCTGGGGTCAAGAGGGGGCCAGGGCCTAGGCTGGCTCCTGCCTTGGTTCCGCCCCTGATTGTCTTAGCAAAGCAAGAATGAATTACAGCGATGGTTATTGGTTACAGCTACACATTTTCGAGTAATTAATTCAGAATGTAAGCTGTCACATATATATATTCTCATATTATTAAAATAACGTTGAATAAGCATCTAAACATGTATAAAATTTGACTTTTCTCCAAACCATATGCATTCCAGGAGAACCGATCCAACTGAAACTGACGTCTTGTTATTTAGCTAGATTTTTCTCAAGTCAGATTGCATATTTCCATCTTACTAAAATATGTCGAATAAACATGTAAACATGTAAAATATTTGAATTTTCACCGAAACATTTCAGGAACGGGTCCAACTGAACTCATGACGCCTTGTTATTTAGATTTTTCTCAAGTAAGATTACATGTTACATCTTACTAAAATAATTAATGTTGAATTAGCATCTAATAAACATGCAAGAGAGATTTGAAGTTTCTCCAACTGAAATGAAGCCTGATTATTTTGATTTTACTCAAGTTAGATTACATACTTCCATTTTATTAAAATAAAGTTGAGTAAGCATATAAACATGTACAAACTTAACTTGAATTTTCTCCAAATCATTACAGGAGAAAGGATCCAACTGATCAACTGAAGCCTTGTTATTTGGATATCTTTCTCAAGTTAGATTACATACTTCCATCTTACTAAAATTACTTTGAATATCAAGCATCTAAAGTCTAAACATGTAAGAAATTTCTACTTTATCCAAATAATTACAGGAGAACGGATCCAACTGAACTGACGCCTTGTTATATGGACTTTCTCAAGTTAGATATATAATTAATCTAACCAATTGAATGTACGTAACTAATTCCAGTATACACGCAAAAGACCAATTTAAATACATAAAAAAAAAAAAACTTAAGAAACAGCTAGACCCTAGCATCAGCACAAGGACACGTATGGAATGTACAAATTTTAGAAAAAGGAAATTTAAAAAAAGAGTCATAAATATCTACACACAAGATATTAACAGTACGTACTGTAGCACTGACTCCTTTTTACATGAGATAGGAGTAGGTCCGATGGGCATCGGACCTACATTTAGGTTCAATGAGCTCTAGAACCGTACGATTAGCATCAAGATCTATGCACACGGAAATTGATACAGACTTGCACGGATTTTGATACAGAGAACACGAATCTTGATGCAGATCGAATGGTCATCACACCCATCGAACCAAGGTAGGTCCGATGGGCATCGGACCTACCCTGATTCATTTTTACATATGGTGTAGAAAAACACAAAATATTATATGGACTCAGAACAAGACAAATTAATCAAGGAGTGGTGGTACTATGCTCCGATTAGTTTGCCCTTTGGTGCACACAAAAGCTCTTTTATTTTTCTGAGACGTCCATGCTGTTCAGTCTGCATGGCCAATGTATGCCTCTTCTCGTAAGCTTGCACGTAGGTTTCAAATGCCCTTTGGAAAAGTTGGAGAGGTGTATGTACTATATATCTGTATGGAATATAATCTTACAAATCTTTGCATGCGTAGGTACATCTGTAGATTGATTTTGAGCTGCGGGTTGGCAGAGACGCAGAGTATATAAATTTGAGCGCTTAGTACTGATAACCTACTCTGTCATCGTTTATCTCTAGTAATAATTTGGTCATCAATACACTTTCCGGTAGCATATATTGTTGAATTACCACATAATATGGAATGAGAGGCAAACATGAAATTTTCAGTAAAATTCCTATATAGATGGTTAAATTTTGGGGTGTTAATTAAAACCAATTCCCAAGACAACTTGTGGAAATATAGAATACCATTGAAAATAATAGTTTTGTGTCGTTAGCGGTGATAAGAATTTTATTAATCAAAGAAAATTTGGTCAAACGAGATTGGAATGGAGATATACTGAGAGTGTGTGCTTTTGTAATTAATTTGCAGTCAATTAACTATATTTTTGTACAATTAATGTTCGTCTGTGCAAAGATCTGAGTTTGTTTAAGTACATTTAATAACTATATATATCATTTTCAAAACCAGACTGTCAAAAAGAATTGGTATAAAATTATGATATTTATCTCAATAAGAAAATTTTCAATTCAATTTGGTTGTCGTCTATATATATTAATTGGGGACTACATAGCTTGAGAGAAAGGGTCACTTTTGACCAAAAACAATCCGGCCGTATTGCTGGAACCATTGCATTTATCATTTCTCTAATCAGTACTTACATATATTTGGGGATTAGGTTTGAATTGGCAAAAAGTATTGCATGTATGTAGTGGTTCCGCAGAATGTGGAGTTGATAGTTGATCAAATCAAAGATAAAGTGCCAACATGCATGGTCAACTTGCAGATTTTTGTAAATATAGTCTAGGGCTTGTAAAGATTTTTTTGGGCGGGTCAGGCACTGACCTTGTAAATAATAATTAAAACCTATGAGAAGGGTATGTAAATATAGTCTAGGGCTTGTAAAACTTTTTATTTGTCAATCAACATGTTGGAGCTAAAAGCTTCCAACCTTCAAAAAAAAAAAAACTTGCAGATTTTTGTTATACCAGCTTGAGGAAAGCTTTACTTGTTGCAGTGCTATTTTGAATAAAATGCATAATGGTTTCAAATTCGGAACCATTCCACTTAGGTTTACTTCCTCGCAGTTGTGGTACTTGGGTTAGTTTTGTGCTTTAAATTTACTTAACATAATTAAACTTGAATTTAAATAGCAAAAAAAAAAAATTCTATAAATATATATATAATTACAGTCATTTATTCCTTTGCTGGACACTTGATCAATGACACGTTATACACACTGATAATGTACACTTATTTTCAATGCACTCACCTATTACGTCCATAAACACTTGCTTATGGCGATGCACACTTCATTGAGACTTGATGCACACATTCTGAAAGAGTTGTAACCTTATGGATTACAGATCAGAACTTGGATAGAATAGCTCTTATGTAACCCTAATGGGTCTTTAGTTGTGCATGCAATATATAAATAACATCAGGCATTAGTTGACAACTTTAATCTACATCAACAATTGACATTAATTAATTAGTTAACATCTTCATTGTGCATTAGTTAAAGCTGACAAATTAACTTTTATGTCCACAATGAATTTGTATATATTATATCAAATCACATTAATTGAAGTTATTGTAACAGATGAGCACTAAAACTATGCACATCTCAACTGCAATTAAATCATTAGAATTCATGACAACAGAGCAATTGCGCCTCTGTCAAGAATTTCGAAAAGAGAAGACAGTATATAGCAATTGCAATTGCAGAAAAAAAAAAGGTAATTGCTAATTTACCAAACCAACAGGAACATAAAAATAAAATTTTAATTGCAAATATTGAAATATATTAAAATTTTGGGTAAATCCCATAAACTGAGACTTGGGTGAAATTATAGAGATAATAAGTAACCTTATTTAAGAAGTAATTGTTGAATTGAATTGAAAATGCAGTAAAAATCATATTTTATATATATAATTGTACAAAGAATAAGCTTTAATTCGGCAGATCAGAACGTACAAATATTCATGTGGTGCCAATGTCTATTGCTTCTAAATGCAATATATAGATGATAGATCACTGATCAAGCTAGAGTATCGGTTTACATTTAAGGCCTGTTCGGCAGACGGAGGGAAACGGAAATGGAAACGAGATTGGAAAAATTTTGAACTGCCGATTACTGTGCGCATGAGACAGAATTCGCAAAGTTTAAGTGAATTTTTTTTTTCCCACGCGCACAATAATGAGCCGAACAGACCCTAAAAGTTCAAAACATGGTAAACAAGAAAAGATCGGCAGACGTGATCAAAATTAATCATTTATAAAGCAAGTAATTATTTGTACTCCAAAAATTGTGCTGGACCTACAGTACTTCTAAAATTAATTGTGTACTTCCCCAGCGTAGCTGCATAGGGAGAAATTTTCTTGGGTAGCTATAATTGTTTCGAATAAGACAAACTCTTTTCTTCAATGATTTAGATCCAGTCAGTAAACGCTAAAGCAAAGCTAAGTTAAACAAGTACAGATTCTCGACCTTCAAATTAAAAAGTAGCAGATTCTTAACAAAAGATGAGACAGGGAATAATACTTCGTCCATTGGTAGGTTGAGGTTCTCGTAACAAATGCTAGAGCGGAATTGTTTGATCAATTATTTATAGGGTAGGTTAGCTTGAGGAATCCCGAGATTGCTATTAGTCTAATAGTATATTAGCAACTCGGATTAAGCAAATTGTACGTGATGAAAGTTTTTTTTTTTTTTTTTTGAGTAAGAATAGGAGTCTAGCTCCTATTTTTATTAACCCTGCAATTAATTTACATATGGATGGAATACGTGATGAAAGTTTGTTTATAAGGATTATCTACATTTATTCTTTCGAGAAATTATGAGCTTTATATAAATAAATATTAATCCAAAACAGAAAAATACCTAAATAATTAGAGAAAGATGCTTTCGATTATTTTTGTTGCAAAGTGTGTATATATGGATGACTCCCGTTATTAAATTGTTTGATGAAAGACTAATCATTTATTTATTGGATCGATCCAAGTTTGATATTTATACGCGGTATCTAAATAATTAAGAATACATGTACAATTTTAATTTTATAATTCGAATAATTTTCAAATAAATGTATCATAAGAATTGGATTGGATGTATTATAAAAGTTAAATGTATGCTAGAATTTCTTTGAATTTAAGAGGTTTTGGCAACTTTATGGAAAATTTATTTACAAATACCACAAAAAAACAGAAGGTTTATGTCGAAATTATGCTGGCTACTTTCTTATGGGGTATTTAGGGCAAAAGAAATGAAATAATATTCAAGGGGGTGATATATGGTCAATCTGCTAAAACTATTTATTCTAACTCTGGACAGCAAAGAACAATGGATTAAATTTGTTTTGCTCTGATGTTAAGGTGGATGAAGAAGAAGATCATGAGATTGAGCAACCTGATGAAGATCTATGAAGAGTGATAAAAACAGATTGTACAACTGAAATTTTTGTAGTAATTGTTTTGTTTCAACAACTGGGATGTTGTCTGTTTTATTCAGATTGAATAGGAAGTTGGAATTAATGGGTGGTGTTTATATTTTAGATTTTTCTTTTCTCTGAACAGAAGAGGTTAGATTTCGCCCGTTTTTCATAAATTTCAGCATATTGAGTTTAAATTGTGTAATCTTTCATATATCAAAGATATTATCATAACTAACTATATATATATATATAGATATATATATATATATATAGAGATGAGCTATTGTGCTTTGCAAAGTAAAGCCATCGTTTTACTTCAGCTTACTTTTTGAATTTTCAAAGTCCAAAATGTCGATCCGACCGTTCAAGTTGATCTACATATTGAAATGTGCTTGCAGACCAAATTTTACATTTTTTGGAATTTTTTTACTATTTATTAAGCCACTTTGAAAATTGCTGATCACATGGTCCAGAATTTTGTTGCACTGTTTTTTCTGGACCATGTGATCAGCAATTTTCAAAGTGGCTTAATAAATAGTAAAAAAATTCCAAAAAATATAAAATTTGGTCTGCAAGCACACTTCAATATGTAGATCAACTTGAACGGTCGGATCGACGTTTTGGACTTTGAAAATTCAAAAAGTAAGCCGAAGTAAAACGATGGCTTTACTTTGCAAAGCACAATAGCCCATCTCTCTCTCTCTCTCTCTCTCTCTATATATATATATATATATATATATATATATATATATATATAGAGTATGGCTAATTTGCTTCTGGCAGCATTTCGCCCGAGGTGCTTACGGAGGCATATCTTGCAATTTGATGTTCAAATAACAAATTCAAATGGTTAGATGTTCAATCTATATTAAAATCTACTTGGAGACCAAATTTTACATTTTTTGGAATTTTTTTACTATTTTTTAAGCTGGTTTGAAAACCGCTGTTTTCAATGCTTCAGAAATTTAATAAAAACAGCGGTTTTCAAACCAGCTTAAAAAATAGTAAAAAAATTCCAAAAAATGTAAAATTTGGTCTCCAAGTAGATTTTAATATAGATTGAACATCTAACGGTTTGAATTTGTTGTTTGAACATCAAATTGCAAGATATGCCCCCGTAAGCACCTCGCCGAAGTGCTGCCGGCAGCAACTTAGCCGGTCCCTATATATATATATAGATATAGATATATATATATATGCTTTTATATTTGTTTTTCTTTTGTAGCTGTTTTTTTAAATAAAAACTCATATAATTTGCTTTGAAGAAACAAATCAATGAAAGCTGGTGATTCTGCTTAGATTATTTACTTCTTAAACAAACACGACGGGCTAAGCTCCAACATATACTTTCAAAACGGTATATACTGTATATATCTTCTGACCCGATTATTATGGTTTAGAAAAATACAACATAATTATATATATGGAGTCACGACAAAAATTAATTAAGGATAGTGTCACTAATTTGCCCCTTGGTGCACTTAAAAGGACCCTTCAATTTTTCCTGTGTGCATGGCCCATGCCTCTTCACGTAAGCATGCAGTTTCGCAATGCCCCTTGGAAAAGTTGTAGAGGCATTAGAATTAGATGACCAACCCCACAATACTATTGGCATCCATCCATAGGTTTATTTTGAGGGCTTTACTGCCATTAACGCAGTTGATTTCAAGATCGATATTGTAGTATCTATCTTTCATTCCTACAATTAATTACCAATTATATATAACTTAATTATAAAATGATGTAGTATCTATATATCTTTCATTATTATGATTATCAATTATAACTTAATTATAACTTGATGTACTATCTATATATCTTCTTCTTCTTTTTCTTTTCAAAGACTTGGCAGTGGCTGCCTATATATCTTTCAATTATATGATTATCAGTAATTATAAGTTAATTATAAGATCATCTAGAATTTTTAACCATATTACTAAATGAAATTATTAAATTAGTAATTAATGCATATTCTTACAACTGTTGTAATTGTCATCTTAATTATTTTTTTTTGCAGTAGCCTCTTTCATTTCCTATGATTATCAATAATAAATAAATTATAAGATGTAGTATTTTTAAACAGATTACTAACTCAACAAAAACACCAAATTAGTAATTAATGCATATTCTTACAAGAGATGGGCTATGGTGAGTTGCAAAGTAAAGATCTTGTTTTACTTCACGCTCATATGTCCATTTTCAAAGACTAGACAGTTGATCCGAACCGCTCAACAAAATATCCATACTAAAATGTGCTTGGAGACCAAATTTTACATTTTTTTGGAAATTTTTTACTATTTTTTTAGATAGGTAGAAAACCACTGTTGTAATTTTATTACTATTTTTTACTATTTTCTTAAATTGATAATTAATTAATATAAATACATATTCTTACAACTGTTGTAATTTTCATAATATTTTTTTTGCAGTAGCCTCTTTCATTCATATGATCATCAACTATAAGTTAATTATAAGATGATGTAGTATTTTTAAGCAGATCGATTACATGACTCAACAAAATTATTAATACATATTCTTACAACTGTTGTAATTGTATTCTTAATATTTTCTTAATTCAGTTGCCTCTTTCATTCTTGTGATTATCAATTATAACTTAATAATAAAATGTAGTATTTTCAAACGGGTTACTAACTCAAAGAAACTCTTAACTTAAAAATTAATTATTCTTACAACTGTTGTAATTTTCATCTTAATAATTTTTTTTGCAGTAGCCTTTTTCATTCATATGATTAATTATCAATTATAAGTTAATAATAAGATGGTGTAGTATTTTCAAACGGGTTACTAACTCAACGAAACTCTTAAATTAATAATTAATTAATGTAAAGTTGTAAACACATATTTACAACTGTTGTAATTTTCATATTAATATTTTTTTTGCAGTAGCCTCTTTAATTCATATGATCATTAATTATAAGCTAATTATAAGATGATGTAGTATTTTTAAACAGATTACTAACTCAACGAAATTATTAAATTAGCAATTAATACATATTTTGACAACTGTTGTAATTGTCATCTTAATAATTGTTTGTAGTGGTCTCTTACATTCCTATTTTAATAAAGAAAATAAGGGCATGACCCTTATTAATTTCTTTCCGAAAATAATACTTTGCAGTAGCTCAGTACTCTAATTTCTAAATCATTACGTACAGCGAGCAGGAAAAAAAGGAGACAAAAGAAAATGCAAGTTAGAAAAACTTTTCGTGATTATGAAGTTTGCAAAGTAAAGTTTGTAACAGCGTGACTTTAAATTGTCAAAGTTATAATGTCAGTAGGAAATCACAATAACCTGATCACACCTCTCTGTGTTGCACCTTCCCCAGTTCGATGATTAGTCTTTTGCGAGCGGTTTGGGCTATGGTGTATTATAATGTATATAGCCTCTCTTGTACATTAACTATAAATTGTTGGTTTTGATTTTCAAACAACCAATCCAAACCGTTCAATTTGATATCCATATTAATGTGCTTGGAGACCAAATTTTACATTTTTTAAAAATGTTTTGCTATTTGTTTAGAATTTTTGAAAATCATTGTTTTTCTATGGTCTAGAAATTTTCTAAAAACAACAATTTTCAAAAAATTTCAAAAAATAGTAAAAAATTTCCAAAAAAAATATAATTTGGTCTCCAAGCATATTTTAATATGGAGAACATGTTGAGCCCTTTAGATCGAATGTTTGAACTTCGAATCCAACAGTTTATAGTCCAATGTACAAGAGGAGCTAAACATTGCAATGCACCATAGCCCAACTCTCTCTCTCTCTCTCTCTATATATATATATAGAGCTGGGCTTAGCTAAGCCATGGAGTAAAACGACTTGGTACTCCACGCCTCATTATTTCCATTTTGAAAATTCAAACTACCGATCCGAACCGCTCAACATGATCTCCATATTGAAATGTGCTTGGAGACCAAATTTCATATTTTTTGGAATTTTTTTACTATTTATTAAGCCACTTTGAAAATCGCTGATCCATTGATCCAGAATTTTTTACTATTTTGCTACTGTTCATCCATATCAGCGATTTTCAAAGTGGCTTAATAAATAGTAAAAAAATTCCAAAAAATATAAAATTTGGTCTCCAAGCACATTTCAATATGGAGAACAACTTGAGCGATTCAGATCGGTAGTTTAGATTTTCAAAATGAAAATATGACGTGGAGTACAAAGCGTTTTACTCCATGGCCTAGCTAAGTTCATCTCTCTCTCTCTCTCTATATATATATATAGGTTGGCTACTCTACTTACATAAGCATATGAGGGCATATGTTTATAAGTCATTTTTCATTTTTACGTTTTTAAAGTCCAAATAGTCTAGCGCTCAATATGTTCTCCATATTAGAATGTGTTTGGAGATCAAATTTTACATTTTTTGAAACAAAAAATACTATTTTTTTATAATTTTTGAAAACAGTGTTTTTATATATTTTTTTTGCCATATAAAAGACTGTTTTGAAAAAGTTCAAAAAAATAGTAAATTTTTTTCCGAAAAATGTAAAATTTGGTCTGATTTTAATATGGAGAACATGTTGAATGCTTCAGATCAACTATTTGGACTTCAAAAATACAAAAATAACTTATAAGCATATGTTCTCATATGCTTATGTAAGTAGAGTAGCCAACCTCTATTGATATATATCACAATAATACAACTGCGCCAGTTAAATAGATTGTATTAGCCCTTATAGATATCTACTAATTTGATCTATTTGTACAGAAAAGATACTTATTTTTCTTAGGATGGAAAACTTGAGAAAAGAAAAAAGCAGTCGGCTATATATCATTTAATTAAAAATGAACAGTACAATTTTAAGTCCTGTCACAACCAATGAAAATTTACAAATTTGGGATATTGAAGAAAGATCAAAGCAAGAAAAATAAAAATAATCCAAAGATTTTTTTTTTTTTAAAAGTGCATGGCCTTTGGATACACTAAACGGCTACAAAAAATGCGGCGCAAAATCAAGTGACAGCTCGCAACTCAGAAACCGTATGTGGTTCCTGTTCAAAATCACATCCAATTGGAAAAAGATTCACCAATTGACTGGCTTAAATTTGTTCTGACTTCTGAACTTCTGATAGATGCATGTTGTCCTGACGTGCTACATTTCTTATGTTTTTCTCCTGATTTTTGATGAAATTTGGACGGCTCTACTTGCACCAATTGAGATCGTTTACGGTACTGCAAGTTGTGAAACAACAGCATATATAAATTATATTTAAGCAGTTTTACTTTCCTGGTCAACTGCTGGAGGTTAGCACACATGGTGGTGTTCTTGGAAAAAAAATAATAATTAAGCATTCATAGTTGCTTAGACCGAAAATGAACCGAGTTAAGTGACTTGACTCTCGAGCTCGTTAGCAGTTGTTGGTCATTAAATTCGTAGAAATTTAAATTTTGAAGCAAAAACTCAAATAATTTAGATCAAATTTACAGTTCGTTATATGTTGAGCTACTAAGTGCTCAGCGGTTCTTGGGTGTAAGTTAACTTTGTTTCGTAATGAAACCGGGCTCTGGCCTTTTTAACCAAAAAAAAAAAAATGTTGAGCTACTAATTGTATAATGAAGGTACATACTAAAAGTAATGACTTTACTTAAACTAATTTATATGACTAATTTTAATTTAATTTCTTTGAACGTACATGATACATAGATTTGAAACATTTCAAAACATATTTAGTATATTAATATAATATAATATTACTTATCTAATCTTGAACAGATTTCTAATTCGGGTTGTATAAAAAAAATTTGAATCTAATAATAAGGCAAAAAATAGCTCTGGTTCTTTCCTTTTACCAGAAAATTTTGTTTCTTTTTTTTTTACCAGTATCATAACTGGATGCTTTTCTTTTCAACCTTTTTCTTTTTACTGTGGTTTTGTTTATTTAGGCTCAAATGTATTGAGCCAAATCTCTTTCGGATTGCAATCAAATAGGGGCATAGACCCTTATTTTTCATTAAAAAAAGTAAGGCAAAAAAATATTTAAGATTCATATGCAGATTTAATAAATTATAAAATATATTTTTTTAGATATACGTGTAAATTTATTCATACATATTCGAATTAATTTATATTGAATTACAAAAAATTCATTGGTAACTCTACTTACAAAAAATTCATTTGGCAGCAATGGCCCAATTTTTTTTTTTTTTTTTTTTTGAGGAAAATGCCGTTTCAATTTAGCAAGCGTCAATTCTTTAGATTGATCATGTGTTTCAACTTTCAACTTTTGACTATTCTTGTTTTACTTTTTAGAGGAAAAAAAAAAAGTAGCCCCAAAGGAGCCATTTAATTTCCAACTTTTTTTTTGATAGCTCATTTAATTTCCAACTTAGCGTCAACGTTTTCTCTCACCATCTTTTTCCACGTCTATAGATTCTCATAAATATAATTAACTTCATCATGTTGCAAAACACAAAAAAATATTTACTCGTGATAAAACGAGCTCTAAATCAGATAGCCACTTAGCTGAATTTTTTTATAAACCATAATTAAAAAAATATTTTTACGAAACCAACATGATTACTTTGTTTTTTACAAAAATCATAAGAACCGAAATGCCATTTCGGTTCTTATGATTTTTGTAAAAACGAAAGTAATCATGTTGGTTTCGTAAAAAATAAAATTTTAATTATGGTTTATAAAAAAAATTCCACTTAGCTCGGATCCATTTATAATTTTTTTAAATGATGTATCGATCGTATATAGAGTTTCATTATCCAATTAAAAATTGTAGAGTGCTTAATTTCTTTCTATTGCAAATTTTTTTGTTTAAAGTGCGGTAATATTCAAGACAAGAAAATTCTTAGAAACATCCATTTATTTGACGAATCTCCTTTAAAACATGACCTCATCCTGAATGAACGAGAATTTTTATTTTATAGAAAATAATAGAAAATAAGAGAGAAATAAAAAGAGTGCATGGGAACTTTTACTAATAGTAAGATCGGTGGCTGTGCCACCAATTCTAATTTTTTTTGTTTATCAGTAGAACTTACTACCAATAAAATATTTGCTGCAAAAAAAAAAAACTTAACAATATGGTTATTTGTAAGAGAGTATTACCTTAAATATCAGCAAATTAAGACGTTAATTAGAGTATAAAATGGTTGATTTATTATGCCATGACCAATCTACTTCCATCACACCTCAAATAAATCTTGAATTTCCTTTATAATTAAAGAGGAGACATAACTTAACAATATGGTTATTTTTAATTTCGAAGTTTTTATTGTTTGTAGACACAAAATTTGAATAATATAGATAATGTCTATATAATATTAATTTCAACTTTAGGCGTTATTTTTTAGGATTATTAAAAGATTTTCAAAATAAAATAGTTGACAAGTAATCTATATACCCTCATTATTAATAAGGCGTGTTTCTTTTTTCTTATCATTAGCTTCTTTTGAGAAGATAGATATAACTTCTTTTATATTTATATATGGATGACTAAATGTGACGGCGAAACGAACCATTATTTCTTTCTTACATAGTTAAGATGATCCAATCATTAGATAACTTTTCTCTACCTTATTGGGCAAATAAAGAACAAAAATTACCTTTGTATTAATTATGGGATTGTTAATTCTCACAAGAAATCTATTTTCAAGTTAAATTATTTATTAAACACATATACAGATATATGTTTAAACCTATGTATATTTAATGCAAGTGAATTCCATCCCTCATATCATGAGTCCTAATTCTCACTCGTTAAAAGTTTCAACCAAAATTATATCAAGCACTGAAAAAAATTATTAATTCTACTATGTTTAATATGCATGTATGATGGTGTAAATATAGAGCAAGGTATATATGTTAATTCGCAGTGCGCACATCAGGTCATATTATATATTCATTTTTTTTTTCAAAGACTTATAAGCAGTTGATCTGAACCAATCAACATGATACTCATATGAAAATATACTTCGAAACAAAATTTTAAATTTCTAGAAAAAAAAAATTTCAGTGTTCAAAATAGCTATAGCTACGTTATAGTTTTTTTTTACCTTAATTAAAAGCTATAACGGTATCAGCCGCTATCCTTTTATCATGGTTCTAAATATCTAGTTATAGTTGCGTTATAGTTTTTTCGAACCTTAAAAGTAATGATCCGATAATTGCTATTTAGAATCTTGTTTTTTTAAATAAGTACAATTAGTACATGACTCAAAGATTCTGGACCATTCAAAAATAGTAATATTCTATCTATCAAAAAAATAGCAACAAAATTCTAAAATAAAATAAAATATGGTCTTGAAGTACACCTTTATGGCTTCATATGAAGATCATATCAAACAGTTCCGATCGTTTGTTTAGATTTTAAAGATAAATATATTGATTTATAGTACTACCTGATCTGTACATTGCAGAGCACCGCAGCCTCACTCATGTAAATATATATCGTTTTTTTAATTAATAGCTGTAAAAACCAATCATGTATTTCCGCTCAAAACATTACAATACAATATCTTAATTAAAGTTAAAAAAATGGTCTAGTGCTAACTACAAACAAAGAATCTTCAATGGATAATGGAATTGTTTCCCAATAAGACAAAAACCTTTTCTCCTAAGTGCGTTTGTTCCTGTCATAATTTCCACAATCAAAACCAAGTTGAATCAAGAAATAGGTTCTCATCAAAAGATGAAGAGTGAGGGTACGGTACTATGCATAGTACAGTTTGGTCCGTGCTACAGCTCAATATTTGAGTTTTTAAAATTCTAACGGTCGATCTGAACCGTTCAACATGATTATAAAATGAATATGTATTTGCAAACCAAATTTTACATTTTTTCAAATTTTTATACTATTTTTTTAGATAGGTAGAAAATCACTTGATCCGAAAATTCTGGACCATCCAAAAATAGTGATTTTCTACCTATCTAAAAAAATAGTAAAAAATTTTGAAAAAAATATAAAATTTGGTTTGCAAGTACATATTCATTTTATAATCATGTTGAACGGTTCGGATCAACTGTTAGGATTTTAAAAACTCAAATATTAAGCTGTAGCACGGACCAAACCGTGCTATGCATAGTACCGTAGCCTCACTCAAAGATGAATTAACTAACCCGGTTGGTCCTCATCAAAAGATTCCATATACGGATTATTAGTTAATTAATCTGTGGGTCCAGATGATCACGAGAAAGTTTTTCTTCTTTTGAAAAAAGTACCAAGGGCATGTTTGGCATCCTTAAGAGTGAAGGATTAAATTTTTAATCTTTGCTAAGAAATTTGTATTAAGTGAGAAAATAAGATCAAGAAGAAGGCTTTAATGTAAATAAAATATACATTTTAGTATACAAAAACTAATTTGTCCCTCACATTGTTATTGACTTATTATCAAAGCAATCCAAACATAAAAAAAAAAACATGAGCAATAAATTAATAAAACAAAAGGAATAAAAAATTTAGAAACAAACTTAACAAACTCTAAGTTCGTTGCAATGAGTTTTTCCTAAATGAATTTATTAAACAAACTATTTGAATATGTAATTAAACAAAATTAAACAATTTACTATTCCGGATATGGAATTTCTATGTTAATTTGTTGCAATGGCTTAAAAATTTCAACTAAAGAGATGCTTAATCCAGTCAAAGGAATACATGTTCCGTTGGATTAAGAGTGATTAGGGCTAAAGGAAGACTAAAGAGGTAGGGCCGAACATGTACCAAGGGATTACTACTGTTTGTTAATGCCAGTGCCAAAAGGCCTAGCTAGCCGACTGACTAGGTACAATGTTTTGTTTGAAGAGTTAGTCAAGTGAGGCTAGAGCAAGAACAGTAGGGTTGACATCTGTACACT
This sequence comes from Carex kokanica, assembly GCA_025461125.1. Taxonomy (NCBI): domain Eukaryota; kingdom Viridiplantae; phylum Streptophyta; class Magnoliopsida; order Poales; family Cyperaceae; genus Carex; species Carex kokanica. The sequence goes on from JAJGRX010000376.1 coordinate 1,584,248, forward strand.
AAACATTTATTGAAAAGATTGAAATGGTCAATGATTTGATGTACGGCCTGTCAACTCTCTAGTGCTTCCTCCGCGGCACCTCTAAGCAAAACAAATGGAATTGTATCGCTTTAATTGTTGCTAATTTTTCATTCATAACAAAATATGGATCATCGCGCAATATGCTGCTGGTTTAGAACTCGTAACATTTTGTTGGGTTTGTTACGACTGATGTGGGTAGGGGTACACAAAAAGCTCATGACTTGAAACTCAGTTCGGAATTAGTTCGGATTCAACTCACTATAACTCGAGTTAAAACTGACTCGAGTTTACTGACTCGGTTAATTTATGAGTCGATTCCAAGTTAGGCCTAACTCGGTTCGGAATCAACTCGGTTGGACTCATCACACCAAACCCTAATTTATATATTAGACTCTATACTGTTTTGTTAGACTTTATCGGTTTGGTAATTTTTAATTATGTACTATTTTGGTGTTTTCGTAATTTTTAATTATGTGTTGACCATTATCTCATTATGTATTGCCTTTAATTGTGTATTATTTTTGTAAACTATGTCATATTTTTTTGTTAGAATTAAATTAGACCGCCTCACTATGTATTACTTTATGAGTCACGAGTCGACTCACTTCGACTCGAGTTGTTTGCGAGTTGATTCCAAATCGGAGTTTTTGACTCGGAATTGGATTAGCGACTCGGACTCAACTCGGCTCATGAGTTTGCGAGTTGAATCCAAGTTGTCCTTAACTCGGACTCAACTCGGCTCATGAGCAGCCCTAGATGTGCGCATTACGCTGCTGGTTTCGTAATGCCTAACGCGCCTCTGTTTTTATCAATTTTAGCCTTTGCCGTATGAAAACAACGAAACCGTTGAAATCTTTTTCAGAAAAAAGAAAACCCAAAAATGACCCATGACTACTTGACTCGTCGCATTATACTGCTCACAAAAATTACAAGGTCTAAATAAAACTCGATAAATACTGGCCTTAAAATCTAAGGAATTGGATTTTGTCAAAACGGTTTTGGACATAATCTCATCCAAAACCAGATCGCACCGTTTAATTTGCTTTACAATTCGTGTTAATATATTTAAAACTAAATAACTTTAAAAGCTAATTTAACTGTTTTATTATTTATGTGGAAAAAAAAATTATTCAGAATTAATTTTAAATTTTTACATAATAAAATATCAGTTCAAAATTTGTCCAGTGACCATTCAAGTGAGCCGAATAGGTCCTAAATAACTATGTAAATCTAAATTATCAGTATAAATTTTAACGCATATTGAACAGTTTACAACTGACTTTGATAAGATTTTGTCGAAAAGTCCTCCGGACAAAAACTCCACCCAAGCCCCTGTCCGGAACACACGCACGCCACATGATGTACTTCTTTCTATTATTATTATTTTTTTTTCCTGATTGGAGCAATCACTTCGTCCCCACATCTCCCCGAAACCAGTCTATATAACCCCTGCTTGTCCCGCTTTCCAAAAGCGCATAGGAAATCATTATTCAAATTGACAGACAAAAAAAAAAAGTAAAGAAAGGAAATCAAATTCCCTTCTCTCTTCTTTTGTCTTTTCTTTCTTCACCCCTCTCATGGCGACCTACTTCGACAACTGCCAACTCGACCGTCTCGGAACCCCGGTTCGTTCCGGTTCGCCTGTTCGCGGCTGCAGCTTTCCTGCTCTCATATCACACGCCCCTTCCTCGACTCAACACGAACACAAACTAACCGACTACTCATTCTCTGATGGAGAAGATGATGACGAAAAGACAGACTGGACCTCGCTCTACGGGTCTCACCTCGAAGTGGAGCCCTCTATCCGAGACCCGCGAGACGAGGGCACCTCCGACTCGTGGGTTGAGCGCAACCCGTCTTTGATCCGTTTGACCGGTAAGCATCCGTTTAACTCGGAGCCACCTCTTGCTGGCCTGATGCACCATGGTTTTATAACCCCTGTTCAACTCCACTATGTGAGAAACCATGGATATGTACCCCGAGCCAACTGGGCCAACTGGACTGTAGAAGTCACGGGTCTCGTTAAGCGCCCACTTCGTATTACCATGGATCAGCTGGTGAATGATTTCAAATCGATAGAGGTTCCAGTTACTCTCGTTTGTGCCGGGAACCGTCGCAAGGAGCAAAACATGGTGCAACAAACTATCGGGTTCAACTGGGGCCCGGCTGCTGTATCCACGTCAGTATGGCGTGGTGTTCGCTTGTCTGACATACTGCGCCGGTGTGGTATCATGAGCCGCAAAGGCGGTGCCACGAACGTTTGCTTTGAAGGAGCTGAGGATTTACCAGGTGGCGGCGGGTCCAAATACGGAACCAGCATCAAGCGTGAAGTGGCGATGGACCCGTCGAGAGATATCATTCTTGCCTACATGCAGAATGGAGAGCATCTAATGCCAGATCACGGTTTCCCGGTACGGATTATTATACCAGGCTTCATAGGAGGCCGTATGGTAAAGTGGTTGAAGCGGATTGTAGTCACCCCAGAACAATCCGAAAGCTATTATCACTACAAGGATAACCGAGTTCTTCCTTCCCATGTTGACTCTGAGCTAGCAAATGCTGAAGGTATACATATAGTCATATGCATATCATGACTAACTAAATAATGTACATAAATATTTTTTTTATAATGATTTGGCATCTCTGCTTAGAGCTAGGACTAATGGGATATTTTTTCTTTTCTTTGAGTAAAGCTTGGTGGTACAAACCGGAGTACATTATCAATGAACTGAACATCAATTCTGTGATTACAACGCCGGGGCATGACGAGATCCTTCCCATCAATGGCCTCACCACGCAAAGGCCTTTCACCATGCGCGGATACGCGTATTCTGGTTAGTGCGCTCTTCATTTTCTCCAAATTTTTCAAATTTTTCAATCTCCCTCCTTAATCCTTGTAGCCAGGATGTCTATTTGGTAAGTAATATAAACTAATAATAGTAACATGGGGATGGAGGTCTTTTATCTTTTATTAAAAAGTAAAAAGGTAAAATATACAATATACTCTTCTGTTATCCGTCCCCAAATATTACAGAATAAAGAGAGCGTATAAGAAACTGTTTAATAGATAACCTACCTATTCGAAAAGGTGTCTCAAGGTAGAAGTATTCATTACATAACTGTATCGGGAATAAAAAATAACTGACGGGCAAAACCTCAAATAGTGTATGAATACAATTAAAAAAAAATTAGAAAGAAGATAAACAATCGGACGGGCACCGAGCACAGAGTACTCGTCTACAGTGTTGTAAAAATGTCCATTTAGGCCGATTAATCGGCCGATTATTCATTAGCGGTGATCAAACTGTCATAGATGTTTTCGACTAATCAGCCAATTATTTCCGATTATGATCGATTATTTCTGATTATTCTCGATTAATCGTTTGGCGGTACCATGTCTGTCCGACGACCGCATACCGTTATTTACAACACTGCTCGTCTGGGTACACCTTGCATCTCAGGAATGGTACCTCTCGAATCCGTATCCTCCTAGGTACTGACTAAACCTGACCAAAACGGATGGCCCAGATTTACTCTTAGTTTAGATTTTTAAATTGGCACGAATCTCAAAGCACAAATAATACTGCCCCTTCTTCATTCCGAGTAATTGCCGGCTGAGAGTAAATCTGAGCCGTCCGTTTCAGTCAGTTTCAGTTAAGTACCTGGGAGGATATGGATTCGGTACTCTCTCCCAATAAACAATTGATCAAGGTGGCGGTGCTCATAAATGCCTTCTTCTGTTCTTGCGATGAGCGGATGAGATCCTAAACAAAATTGAGTCCGACTCTGCTGTTTTTTTTTAAAGAAAAGCAGTATTCTATTTTTTCTATTTCAATTAATTAAAAAAATTCTATTCGTATATCTTGATAAAAAAAAAATTTCATACACAAATTTCAACAAATATGAACAGTTGAGATGAGAAAGCAGGATACTGTTTTTGTTAAAGAAAAGCAGCATGTCGTATTCAACAAAATTCTACTGGCGTGCCGCGTGCATTGGAATTTGGCAATTTCGAATAGTTTGTTCCAATCATCTGTGTGTAGGGAATTATATATCGTACAATATATGACTTGCGAGTAAGCGGTATAGATAAATGGTGAACTGTTGTAGTTTTCATCACGGCTTGACCCATTTATCTGTAACTCGGTTCACAACTTTATCGGTGGTTGTCGGCCTCAGAGGATCCAGCATCAAGGGTGGACAAAAAGGTGAGGTGGGGAAAACGGCACAACGGGATGTCACATCGGATAAAAGGAAGTTATATTTATGCGTGTAGAAACAAATTTGACGCCATTTTTGCCCCCCCCCCCCCCCCCCCCCCCCCCAAAAAAAATTTAGTTTGAGGTCTTTTGCCCCAAAATTTAAAATATTTGCAGCCCTTCTTTTTGTCCGGTGGAAAGCTTCGACGCTAAGCTATAGAATTTTTATTTAAAAAAAAAAATTAAGATCAATTCTCCCAATTTAAACGTTCACTAAAATATTTAATCGAATTAAATTTATAATCTTCGATTATATATAAATTGTTATTAAATGAAAACTGATTATGCTAAAGCTATTTTATCTTTTCCACTTGAATTTTTGTCAAGCTTATGTAGTAATTCATCAAATTTATATGTTAGCATAGTTAAGCAATACATTTTTTAATATTGTTTCATTTAATCCTAAAACAAAAGTACATAAATATTTATAAAATAATTGATCATTTAAATGTTTTTTTATAGAACATTGTATATATTTCAGAAAATATTCTATTTCAATATTATATACAAAAAAAGTAAAAAATATTGATTAAAACAATATGAGGATCCAATTACACAATTTTATAATGACACATCTTGACACCATATTTTAAAAGTTATTTTTGCAATTTCAAAGTCCAAACAGTTGATTTGAACCGTTCAGTATGATCTCCATATTAAAATATGTTTGGACACAAAATTTTACATTTTTGAATTTTTTTAGTATTTATTAAGATGTATATAAAATTATTGTTTTTCAGTATATTATGGACTATTGAAAAACAACAATTTTAAAAAAATTCTAAATAAATAGTCAACCATTTTAAAAAAAAATGTAAAATTTGATCTCCAAACATATTTTAATGTGGAGATTATGTTGAACGGTTCGGATCGACTAATTAGATTTTGAAATTGTAAAAATAACTTATAAATATATGGTGTTAAGATGTATCACCATAAAATGATGTAATTGGATCCCTCTTCCTAACAATTGCATATTCTACCATTGGATATCCTAAGTATTTATATCATAAACAAAACTAGCTTGTGTTATATTTACTAAAGAATTTGGCAAGCATAAATTTAAAATTTATCGAATTGATATCAAATAACAATTTCAGTTATCTCCACCGTAAAACTTTCTGCACATGCCCAATTTGCAAATAGTAGAAAAGACTGAGCCACCAATTTTATGACATCTCAGTTAACAGTTTTTAAGTACCAAAATTTTATGACATCTCAGATAACAGTTTTTAGGTACCAAATTAATCTAAAAGCGTGTTCATTTTAGCGTGTTCATTTTAGCGTGTACAACCTCGTCAGTGACTATAGAGACATGTTGCAACTTGCAAGCATGGGCGGATCCAGGATTTTCGTCAGGGGGCAAAAAAAAAATCGAATCGGGTTTAAATACCTAATCGGATTTAAATTCATTAACCAATTGGGTACTCGATAAAAAACAATGTTTTAACTTATACTTTCCAATATTTTTGACTTGTAATTTCTGATGCTCTAACTTATAATTCTAATTACCAATCAAATTTTAACAAATTTATTTTAATTTTAACTTTAAATTTAACCCGAATTACAAATCAAATTTCTAGAGAGGGACAAAAAAAATTTCAGAAGGAGACAAAGTCAGTCAAGATCAATAAATTTTCACTAAATTTCAAAATTCAGGTTGCAGCTGCCCGGAACACTCTGGGTCCGCCCCCTGCTTGCAAGTAGCTAGATCCAATCATAATTACTTTGATGAAGTAAGCACATGGCAAAAAATAAAAATAAAAATCCTATGATAAAGGTCAACACCCACAACTATTAGCAAGTAGTAGTACAAGTAACCAGACGGACCGCAACAGCTGTAGCTTTTCACTTTCTAGTTTTTGTTTTATTGAGGAAATGGACTCAAAGACAGATCTGGACAGGAGATAATTTTAAAAAAATTATCCACTCTTTCAAGGATATTCTTAAAGATTCCTTAGGCGAAAGGTCGGGTAGGTAAGATATATGTAAAAATCGAAGGAATCTTGTATCGGTTCGTCGAGCGAAAGGTCAATTAGTGCCCCTTGAAGAGGCAGCAGCACAATAGAAAATGGGAGGATGGGAAGAAAAGCTAATCCAAATTCGTGGGTGCAACGCATCTGGCAATTAATTAAGTTATTAGCTGCCTAATTAACAACGCGTTTATGTTCGAAAACCTTGACCGTGGATTTCTAGAAAGGAATTTTTTCAGAATCAACCCCGTATTTTATAATATTTACTAAATATATAATTTTCTTTTATATTTTTTAACATGCAAAAGAAAAAGAAATTATGACTTTTGACGTGTTCAGAATTAAGAAAGAACCTCTGTTAGTCAAGTGAAAAATAGTAACTCTTCCTAAACTTCTCATAGTAAGTCAATTTATAATTAAATAATTAATTATCTAAGCAAAAGATCACCGGATATCAGGATTGCATATGTGTGATATCGGTTGCACTTTAACATTACACTCACTCTTCAACAGAAACATTGTTTTGTTTTATTGTGACCAATATTTTGATCAAATTAAGATTAATTGTTATATTTCCTCACAATGGTTCTGCATATATAGGCGGTGGTAAGAAGGTAACGAGAGTGGAGGTAACACTTGACGGCGGCGAGACATGGCTGGTGTGCTCACTAGACATCCAAGAGAAGCCGAATAAGTATGGTAAATATTGGTGCTGGTGCTTTTGGTCAGTCGAGGTGGAGGTGCTTGATATGCTCGCTGCCAAGGAGATTTTGGTGCGGGCCTGGGACGAGTCGCTCAACACGCAGCCTGAAAAGCTTATCTGGAATGTCATGGTGAGTTTTCTAAGAAAGGCAGATATCCATGAGTTCTTGGATACTTTGTTTACCATTTTAATCTTTTCAATGAAAAATGTGGTGTTATAGTAATTCATTACTTTTTTAATGGCTACATACATTGAAAAAGGACATCGAGCATTTAGAAACTTATCATCCATTTACATTATCAACAGAAGGACCCCTATTTTTCCTCAAAAAAACATTATCAACAGAATAAAAATTAAAGAAGCTTATTCACCCAGTGGATTGTTGTTTTTCTAAGTTTCATTTTTCTACCTTGCAGGGCATGATGAACAATTGCTGGTTCAAGGTGAAAATAAACTTGTGCCGGCCCCACAAGGGTGAAATCGGGCTTGTATTTGAGCATCCAACCCAGCCGGGCAACCAAACCGGTGGATGGATGGCTCGGCAAAAGCACTTAGAGAAGGCCGAGCAATCCGGCCAAACCACGCTCAAAAAGAGTATCTCCTCACCCTTCATGAACACCTCTTCCAACCACTACACCATGTCTGAGGTGCGCAAGCATTCGACTGAAACCTCTGCCTGGATTGTGGTGCATGGCCAGGTGTATGACTGCACCAAATTTTTAAAGGATCATCCTGGTGGAGCCGATAGTATCTTGATCAATGCAGGTGCGGATTGCACAGAGGAGTTCGATTCGATTCACTCAGACAAAGCCAAGGCCATGCTCGAAACGTATCGGATTGGTGAGCTATTAACCACCGGATACAACTCTGATACGTCAATGCATGGCGGATCGAATCTTTCTTTGCTATCAACCATTCGTGAGTTGTCGAAGGCCCCAACTGTGGCACTCACTAACCCAAAAGAAAAGGTGCAGTGCCGGCTTGTGTCCAAGACCGTGGTATCACGTGATGTTAGATTGTTCCGTTTTGAGCTTCCCTCATCTGACCAGACACTTGGTTTGCCAATCGGGAAGCACATATTTCTCTATGCAAACATTGACGGGAAACTCTGCATGCGTGCATATACTCCGACAAGCATGGTGGATGAGGTAGGATACTTTGAGCTCCTCATAAAGGTTTATTTCAAGGGAGAACATCCAAAATTCCCCAATGGTGGTCTTATGTCACAGTACCTCGACTCGTTACCGATTAATTCCTCCATTGAAATAAAGGGTCCACTTGGGCACATAGAGTACACAGGCCGTGGCAACTTCATGATTAACGGCAAGCCTCGGTTCGCAAAACGGCTTGCCTTGATCGCCGGTGGGACTGGTATCACACCTGTGTACCAAATTGCCCAGGCAGTGTTACATGACCAACCCGACGATGAAATCCAGATGGACCTGGTGTATGCGAACCGGAGCGAAGACGACATATTGTTAAGAGAGGAATTAGACCAGTGGGCTAGAGACTATCCTGACCGGTTTAGGGTATGGTATGTGATCAACGAGGTCACGAGGCCTGAGGAAGGATGGCGGTACAGTGTTGGTTTCGTTACCGAAAGCATATTGCGAGAGCATATACCAATGGGTGGAGATGATGAGACATTAGCATTGGCTTGTGGGCCTCCACCTATGATGCAGTTCGCTGTGCAGCCGAATTTGGAGAAAATGAAGTATGACTTGGCTAAATCCTTTTTCACATTTTAGGCTGTTGAGAGTATATACGCTGCTGTAATTACATACTTTGGTTCTGTGATTAAATTATATACTTTGTTGGTCAGTGCTTTTGGTCCTATTTTTCGATAAATAGGACTGTCAAGCAAGTATATATTTATGAACCAAAGTGTCTACGAATCAGGCAAAGAATGCATGATATTTAGTTGCTTGAATAGTAAGAGAATTATCATCATTTTTTCTCCCATTTGTAAACCGTCTGTTTTAGCCATCCTGCCTCCTATTTTAGTTGGAAGTTGATATATTAATAGTAAATATTATTTATATTTCATTGTTAGCATCTTTAGTATCCAGCTTATTATATGAGCTGAGATTCAGTGTGAAATGAATTAAATATTAAGGTATATGAATAGGATAAAGATTTTTTTTCCCCATCTCCTATCTCCCATTCATCCCCCAATCATTAATTATCTAGGGGGACCACAACTTTAAGCACAAAAAGACAAAAGAAAACGTGTATCAATCATTAATTACATTGGGGACCGCTAATTAACTAGGGAGACCGCTTATATTTGAAAAATTTACAACTGACGCGCATAAGTATTCATATATAATACATCAAGTATTCATATATAATACATTAAGTATTCATATCTAAGATATCAAGCATTTTAAAAAAAACTGGACATATCACTCACACATTTTTTACACGTTTTTAGAGGTGGTTTTTTTTTTTTTTTCCGTTCATTCTAACCAATATTTCTAACAATCTATGAAGAATTTTGCGAATCTAAAATCACAAACGTCTTCTATGCAATTTTCTCTTTCAAATGAGATCCATGATGAAGTACTTTTGAGTTATCCGTCACGCAAGTATTCATACCTCGTAAAATTATTTATATCTCGTCGTGCAAGTATTCATACCACGTCGAGCAAGTATTCATACCTTGTCGAACAAGTATTCATATCTAAGATATCAAGTAAAAAATGATTGAGTGGTAATGAAATTTCAATCGGTAAAAATGAGTGAATGATGTGTCCAGTTTTTTATTTGTGAAATACTGATGAGGTATGAATACTTGCTTGATGAGGTATGAATACTTGAATGACAAGGTATGAATACTTGTGCAACGGACAACTCGAAAGTATGTCATCATGGATCTCATTTGAAAGAGAAAATTGCGTAGAAGACGTTCCTAGTTTTAGATTTGCAAAATTCCTCACAGATTGTCAAAAATATTGGTTAGAGTGAATGGAGAAAAAAAAAAACCACCTCTAAAAACGTGTAAAAGATGGATAAGTAATGTGTCCAGTTTTTTTTTAAATACTTGATATCTTAGATATGAATACTTCATGCATTATATATGAATACTTTAGAATGCAACTATGAATACTTCTTTTAATAGTAATGAATATGAAAAAGTAGTATGTTTTTCTTTTCCTTTTCTGTTGCCGAATATTCCAAGTTGGTTATCGGTCCCTACCGGCAGTTAAATGCTAAATAACAGATAATTAGCGGACCCCCCCAGTTGAAAACGCATTTTTAATTAGTGGTCCCCGTTAATCAAGCGTTTTTGGTTGTCTTTTAGTGCGGAAATCGTGGTCCCCTCTTAATTACCGTTAAAGAATAATTAACAACCTTATCCGGGGGATGAATGGGGGATAGCAACCCGGGTATTGTTAGTCGGTCCCATATGAATATATCATTGTTATTTTTTTTGTTTTTAAAACAATGCTAAAATAGAAAAATAAATAACGAAGGAGTTAAAAAAAAAACAGAGAGTTAACTCTGTTGGAAATGATCTTTAATCGGTTATGATGGAAGAATATATATATATGGTCTTTGCAGTGCGGCGCTTATATAAAGTTAAATTAAGTATTCGGTTAATCTGAATAATTTACTACTGCACCGAAACAATTATAATAAAGAGATAAACAAAATTAAAAAGTTCATAACGAAAAGGTTCTGTAAATTACAGAGAGATAAACAATTAGTACATGATTCATAGTATTAAATTACAGTTCTGTAAATTTACATCCTAACTCAGTTTGAATAAATTAAGCACTTCTGTAATAAATATAATTTACAGCTCTAGAACTAGTACTTGATAAAAAAAAAAAAATCAATAACAAAGATGCCAAAAACCAAAAAATTAATGCTATAAGATGTTGAACTGATTTAAATTGAATAAAATAATACACGGTTTTTTTAGTATTTATCTTAGTTTAAGCAATATTATTTAGTGTTATCTGCCCTTTATAGTACAAAAGGAGATCCAGTCGGCAATATTTGTTAAAATAAAAAGTAATAACTAGGTGAAAAGAGATATTTAATGATTTTTTTAAGAGAATTTTTAGCTGTTAATTTAATATCTATTTGAGTACGCTTTTTAATTAGTTGACTTTGTTGGCACCTGAATTCATAGCTAGTGGTTAATTGGCAGTCTTTTACTCTCAATGCAATTTAATTGATGTTGCTTTAAATAATTGCCAACTCTGAATCTCTGATAGGGACTCCCATTGATGTAAGATTCTGAACTAATTCTGGTTTCAATGGCTGTTTTGTTAAAACTATGTATATAGTTGGTTTCTTTTGCGAAATGAATCCAGTAGCTATGAGGACAAGCACTCTGTTTCAGAAACAGTTCTGATTTTACTGAAATTCTCCATGTGCCGTGTATAAAATATACATACTCTGAATGGTTAGTTGATAAATTGGTTTGCTAGTTACAATGCATTTGGTTAGCAGAGATTAGAGCCCTCTTGCCATTGTTATATAAGTGTCACATCATGATTTCCAAAAGCCCAAAAACATTTAAAACTGAGGAAATCACATGATGTCAACTTGTGTACAGAATTGTTTTAGTTCTTCCAAAATCAACTTGAACTGCTGAGTTAAAATATCACAAGTTGAGATTCAAGTGATACTATTTTTCAGATAAAACAAATAGGAAAACAATAAGGAATAATCCACTGTTATTAATCAATATAATCTGCTGCAGTTTTCGATAGGGTCCCGTGATGATTTTAGCATATCTATTTTTCATAGGATCTCGTGTAACTTTTCTCTGGATTGATTTCTTCTCTTATTTGTTTTCCCGAAATTTTTTTAGTTACCATAACATAAAATCAAAATTAAATGATTATCACCCGACTCAAGCTTTTTTCAATCCTACTACTCACACGGACCCAGTTCGCACACCAAAATAGGTTGTTGCGCAGACTGGGTTGGCGCACCAACTGGTGCGTAGACTGGGTTAGAGCACTAACTGTTCTGAAATTTTTACTACTCTTCAGTGCATTTCACCCCATTTGAGCACTAATTTTGGTGCGCCAACCCAGTCAGAGCACCAATTTTGGTGCGCCAACTCAGTCCGCGCACCACCCCAATTTGGTGCGCGAACTGGGTCCGCATGATGGTGGAATTGAAAATAGCTTGGACCGGGTGGTAATCATTTAATTTCTATTTTTTACTTTGGTAATTAAAAAATTTCGGTTTGTTTTCTCCTCAATTTACAATTTATACTTCATAAAAATGGTTAAAAATCAAGTCTCTTAATTAAAATATCTCCTCTGTTATTATCATATGTCATCTGATTTACATTAATATTCGTAAATGATATCAATTGAACCTTTAAGATTTATCTTTCTTTAACTGAAAATATCAACATAAAATAGTAAAATATTATACACTTTTTCAGACAACGGACTCTAATAAATTAACAAATGGTATAAGTTACAATATTCTATTGTAGAAACGGCATATTAATTCCTTTCATTATATGGTGAGGTATACACATTAACTCCTATTATATTGAGAGGTTTGGATTCTCTCAAAAAAAAATTAAGTTTTGCCATACTTCTTTCTAGCAATCAAAATCATCAATTTTCAATTCAACGATTGTAAATCATTATAGCGTGCAAACTATGCAGGATAAGCGGACCGATTGGTATAATTTATACAACAATTTTGTATATATGCCCTGTAAAATTTATTAATCATCAAAAGTGTCAATACATAAGTGTTCTAATTTTTAATGTATTAGTTGTTTTTTGGAGATAAAGATAAAATGATGAACACAAATTTTATTATTGTTGTTTTGAATTTACAAACATTGTACATGAGTATTTATAACCTAATTTCTACTAGCCGTTAGACTCTTTCCTAAATTATGGTGGTTGTAATATTAACAGTATGCTAGCTTATTTGTTTTCTAAACTATGCCAGCGATGATATTTTTCTGAGGCTAAGATTTTATTCCTCAATAGTATTTATACTCGGCTACAAGTTTTAAATCAAGTTTACTTGTAAAATATTTATCTCGTCTTTACAAGCAAAACAAGTCGAACTTGTAATGAATTTTTAGGCCATGTCAATATCTTTTGATATTGTTTAGATTGAACCAATAAAATACAAAAACTAAAAAAATACATTTTATAATCCATACAGAATAATTTAATTTTTTTTTCCCAATACAAGTTTCGACTCTCAAGGCGAAACCTGAAAAATAATCCAAGTTGTTAATAGAGAAAAGATCCAATATTCATAGTCATTGATACTAAACGATCACCAACTCAAATAACCATTTTAAAACTTTTGAATAACAAAACTTTAACCATTTTAAAACTTTATATAACAAAACTTATTAATTAGATATACTGTATATATCATGCAATTTTTGTACAAAAAGAACTACACCATTATATTTTTATTTCGATATGCATCAACAACTAACAAAATCAACATATCAAATTGTCACCATTTGACCCTCTGTTGATGGCTATATATGGAAATGAAGCCAAAATCTCTTTTCTTTTTTCTTTTTTTTTACATGCATCTAATTGAAATATTTTGAAATACATATAATGGTAAAATCTCTGCCATCACCTTCAGAAATATTGGAGCTATATCTGTGGAGAATACTTGGAACAGGCTCTGATTTGGATTGCTAATGGGACACCACGAAATGCGCCACCTTTTATGGATGGTGTGATTTAATCATTCAAGTCTCGTGGTAAGAATTTTGGGTCAATTGGAGATAATTGGGCTTCAGTTGGGACAAAATTAAATGGGTTTTGTTCGGACAATGGGCCTGTCATCAGCCTGTTAGGGCGGAGCTCTGTTTACTGCGAAATTTACTACATGAGCCCATTAGTTCTTTTTAAGCTCGGCCCTACCTGTCTGGCAAGCTTGTATTAAAAAGACTGCATCTTAAATCAGGATTTATTTTCTTTTTAGCTTTTCTGAAGAGTCGTCTCTTAAATTCGTTAATGTTGAACTTGGGCAAATCTAACGGGTTGTACTCAGACATGGGTCTGCTCTCGGCCTGTTAAGGTCGACCTGTTGTTAATTTTTTTTTTTTTTTTTTTTTTGGAAATGCTTGATAGAGACCTGTTGTTAATGGTTGATTACCAAATCTTCTAATGAAGGCGTTGAGGGATATTTTATCCCAGACAGCGAAATGACAGTAAAACTGTAGATATGTTCATCAACATAAAAAAAAAAAGTCAAATTTTAGCATCTGGTGTGAATTGACAATTGATTGATCATCTATCGAGTGATTTAAAAAAAATTATCCACTTGATTTTACCATTGTTTGATCGACAATTAAGAGTAGAACTAGGGTGTTCCTAAGTTTATCTTTGTGAACTAAATTCTAAAATCTATTGGATTGATTTCAAATGACAAATTCGAACTGTTAAAATCCGTCTACCTTACGAGGGGTGCATCTACATGCAAACATTTTAAATTTTCAAATTAATTTAGTAAAAAGTCAAGTGGTCAAAATTAAAAGGTTTATAAATTAATTTTAATGCATTCATTTTTTGAACGTTTTTTTACCACATGACTCTATACAAAATTAATTTGAAAATTTAAAATTTTTGGATGTAGATGCATCACTCGTAAAGTAGACGGGTTTCAAAAGTTCGAATTCGTCATTTGAAATCATTCTGATAGATTTTATAATTGAGTTCACAAAGAGAGTTGGTGAACTTAGGAAGACCCCAGTCCTACTCGACAATTAAATAATTTTTAAGCTTGCATTAAGTATAAAATAAGGTGTGTCTATGATATACACAAGCACGTCTGATTTCAAAATCGACAAGACCTCGTGTGTTAACAAAAACAACTGTTCGACCAATGAAAGCAATGCCCAAGTGCCTTAAAATACCCCTCAAAAAACCCTAAAATACAGTGACCTAATTAACTCCACTCGGGAGCTGACCAACTCGTTCAGTCCCAAGAAGAACCTCACTCGGGGGGCTAACCAACCCGTTCAGTCTCAAGAAGAACCTCCCAGCATTAAGAGCTTCCTGAGCCCATCTGCTCAATTGGGCTCGGGAGATCCTGCGACATCCCAATAAGGCCCGTCCAGCTAACCTCCTAGAGAGAGCCCTGTGCGAGCTCGGGATGGTTCCCATTTCTATGCGGACAGTACCGTGTCTACATGGTTGTTATGTGACAACTTGTCAGACCACGTAGACGCGATCCCATCACCACTCTCATGTTACAGTCACCAGATGACCTATATAAGACATCAAACTCAACTGAGCTAGGGGACAAACTTTTTATTAAGAAATGTATCAATACAGAAAAGAGTCTAAATATTTCAATACCTTCACACCTCGGGAACGAGTAACCCAAGTCTCTCAATCACAACCTGACTTCTTAAGACAGGCGTGTTCACTACCCTGATTTAACATACAGTCTATTCTCTCCGAGATAGAACGTATCATCTACATCATAAAAATTATGTCTGTAATTTATTTTTTATTCTTATACTTATTTTATTTGCTTGTTACATCATGAATTCATGATCGAGTAAGTTTAGTCGTGATGTATATACTTGGTTTACAGATATATACTTGGTTTACAAAATAATTGTAATATTATGTCTCATTTTGTCTCGCGGCCCGCCTGTCCTTGCCATTCTGTGCATCTTTTACCTAAGTCCTTTAACCTGGGATCTTTCTTGTCTTTTTTTTTTCCTGCGATCTAATTTACCTTCCCAAAACTCGGCCCAAGTTACGTAACAACCCAAAAAAAAAAAAAATTCACAGGATTTCTCTAAATATAATAACTCAGATTCAATGAAAGTTCAGTAGAACTAGGGTGTTCCTAAGCTCACCAAGCCCTCCGTGAGCTTGACTCTAAAACCTATCGAATTGACTTCAAACGACATTTCCAAACGTGACATCTGCTTTTCAAAGATGAAATAGTGGCCCAATTGATCAGTGATGATTCAGAATTTAACTGCTAAAAGTTTCACAACTGTGCTTCATTCAACATTAAAATAATGTAGCAAATGCAAATTCGAAATTCATAATTCTTAATAAGATACAATTATTTCACATTAAATAATCTAAGTATACATTTAGCTGTTATTAAATGTTCACTATTGCATGAATGGATGAAATAAAATGTAGATGGACTATCCCGGGAACAAGTATCCTCTCAGGTATTAGACGGTTGAGTAGGGGTGCAAACGGATCGGATAATATCCGACCGTATCCGGATCCGTATCCGAAAATTAAATACGGATATCCGATATCCGAATATCCGTACGGATACGGATACGGATATGATTTTACATTTTGATTATCCGTATTCAAATAGTAGACATATACCATATAATTTAATATATATTATGATAATATTTATGTATATATCTACGGATATCCGATATCCGATCCGCATCCGTACATATCCGTCTAATATCCGATCCGTATCCGAAAAATAAAAACGGATACGGATATGGTTTTACCACTATCCGATCAGTTTGCACCCCTACGGTTGAGCCCACAACTTCACTACTCAGATTAACTCAAATTTGATGCCTATTTGGAGATAGCGCAGTGAGCCAATATTATTTGTGTTTTGAGATTCGTTCACAGTTAAAAGACCGGTCCAGATCCACTAATTTTAAAATATTCCCTTGTCCGATACCTGAGAGGATATGAATTCCAATCCAAGAGGAGTCCACACTTAAAAATATATATAAATATTTTGAATTTGAGAGGATCTAATTTAAATCCCCTATGTTATGGTAGAAAACTAGAAATAATTAATTCCCAATAAGGTCACAAAATTTATGTGTTTAGTTACTAAAAATAAAATACTTGTACAAAACACAATTCAGTTAAAACAGATGTCAAAGGGGACACCATGTGTCAATTTTGTAGATTACATGAGACTCTAGATCACCTAACGTTGACATGTTCCTTGCTCAAACAATTTGGTTCTGAATAGAGAAATGTCAAGACTACTTTACAAATTGACACTCAATCTCACATGTTATAATTTGAAATAAAATATCATGTTTATTGTAAAATTAATTATTATTTTCGGCATTAAAATTTTATATAGTTGACTTCATTCACATTTAACTCTCATAGTTTGAAAGTCTGATTCTGCCTGTGTGTGCTGGCATATATGAAAAATATATTAATGAATTATGTTTTAAGAGATTTTCAGAGTTAAAACTAATAGAACATTGGTGTTACAGATTATGTCTACTATTGTAAATTGGTTAGGTAATGCAGAGATGAAGATCAAAGATGAGATGGCTGAGTGGATTACTAAAAACATTGAGGGTGTGTTTGATTGGGTTGAGAATAAGTTATTTTTGAGTTTAGGCTATTCGGAATAGCTTATTTGGTATTTGGTTGAGTTAAAATAGCTAGAATAGGAAATCTAAACTTTTTATCTTATTATAATAGGTTATTCTTAAGAGTTTTGAGATTTGACTATTCTAATAAGACAAACGACAACTATTATTGATTTGACTATTCTAGTTATTCTTGTTTTGCAACCAAACATACCCTGATTGTATTCCTCTTCAAGTTTACAAGGAAATCCTTGTGGTAATACTGGATGAGCAAGCTGGAATTTTGGAAAACAAAGGAGAATTGAGACATCATTTTGTAAAAACAGAGTATAATTCTCTTAAACTAGCCTTAGTTTAAACAGGTAGATGAACTAATGATAGGTCTATAGGGACTTATGGGAGCCTATGAGCTTGTTTTAATATTACCAGGCTGTATTGATGCAGTTGCTAATTATAATTAGCTTGAAAGGATACTATTTAGTTTCTTTGATTAAACAGGCTATATGTATTTTTTTTTTATTATTGAATGTCCATTACATAATATTTAAATTTGCATTCTAAATTTTCAATAATATAGATGAAAAATTGAGTGAGAGGTGAAGTTATATATAGTAGATCGATAATTGGTCGAAAAATGCTACGAACACGTTGCAAATTTTTCTTGTCATGTGGTTTTACATTTCTTAGGCCACCTAAATTTTTTCCATCTAGAGATCGATCAAAGAAATAATAAATAAGAAAAACAAAAGTTATTGTAATCTGATAGGTCGGATTATAATTTTTGGAAGCAGAGCGTGTTTGATGGGTTCGGTCTGATGTCCACTCAGAACTGTCTGATTCTCTTCATGATACGTGTACGCTACTTTAATATCCGTGTGAATCAAGTACGCATGAATTATAAAGTGAATAAGATAATTCCAAACAAAAATCAAACTAATTTGGATCCGACGTACATCTGACACTGCCCGCTTCCACTTTTTCTACTTACCTAGAATCCAACTTGTTTTTTTTAGGTTGAATATTAATTTAGTTTGTCATGGGTGTATTTGGGCCTGTGATCTAAATCGACCCGTATATGAGTGACTATCTGATCCTGTTTTTCTTATCATTTAGTCCTGATTGTCTGCAACGTGTTCTGGAGCACACATCGTGCGCCTATAGACACTATTAGACAGTAAGATCTCATGTCACTAAAACTCGATACAAATTGGTGTGTCTACTATGGCTCAAGGAATCTGGATTCTTAATTTAGTCGAAGTCGCTGATTCTGCCCTCAGCTCATTTGACCAAGTAAATGGCACTTTTAGCCTGACAAATATGTCATTTTCTTATCGTTGAAATTTGTAATTATTTAATATAAGGTGAAATATACGAATTCACATCCTCTCCATTACCTGAAAGGGGAATATTTTATATCCGGACTGAGATTTAATCTAAAACCGTAAAGTGAGGAGAATCGTCTACAGTATCTGGTAGGAGCTGGATTCAAAATATTATTATTTTTTATGAACATGAAATATGGACCGTATGTATCATGTCTGTAACGTTGCATTTCAATTTCAGACTTTAATTTTTAAAGATGATTAAGATTGTCAAAATAAATAATTATCTAAGTAATCATTTCTCTTTTCAATAATCACACAAAATATACATTTTCTAATTGAAAGAGTATATTAATTACCAAACGACAACTAATAAAACGGTTATTAAAATAAAAAATAAGTAAAATAATGGACATTTTCATTATAGTTAGATAAGCTGTGTATCAAATTTGGTGCAATTTCAAAATTCTTTTGTCACCTAATAAGTGTCAATATAAAAACAGTTACTTTTTTTTTTAAGTTATCGACTAATCAAATTTAATATACAATATATCTAATTATAGAGAAGAAATTAATAATTTCATATTTTTATGTTCATAACTATTTGGTCAGTTATTATAGTTACAAAAAAAATATTGTTAATACAACATGTTTTTTTTTTTTAATAACCTTCATTTTAAACATAATATTGTTCTTCGGCCGGAAAAATACGAAGAAAATAAAAATCACTTCCTTATATCCGCTTTTGAAAAATATGTTCCTTCATTTATCTCCTTTAAATATACTGAGGAATGAACTAAGAATCACAACAAATTAACAAAAATATAACCCTATTACGTTTTAATATGAGAGAAAGATACGAGTACAAATCACATGGGAAGAATATCTCCTATACACTTGGGCGTGTTCGTTTGTTATGGGATTAGACGGAATGAGATTTAACGGGAGTGGGAACCCATGAATATAAGTACGCACATGATTGATTATGGGAATGTGCTACAATGAGTGTTCGGTTGTATTGTGAGGTTAATTGTGAGAAATCTTGATTTATTTTTAAAATATGTATTTAATTTAAATTTTCTACCTATTTAAAATTAAAAAATGTTCAGAAAATAATTACACTAATGTGCTGTAAAAAATATTATAAAAATGTTTAAATGACTATTTCTACAATTCAAAATATTTGTGCAGAAAATAATTTGCACCGTGGGAAAATAATTTGCACTAGATAAATGTTTAATGTCTTGTATTAATTTGCAATCTATTTTGATTTATGTTTTTAGCTCACACTTTGTAATAATTTATATATTATTTGATGAATTCTACACAACAAACACATTAAATTACTATTTTTACAATTCAATAAATGAATTATAAATGCAAATGTAAATATTATTTTACATCAATGGTTTCTTTTAAATATAAATTTTATCATAAAATAGCTTCATAATTTGTTGATATTGAAAATTGGATCTATGTTGAAATAATATTTTATTATTTTACATGATGATTGCATGTCAACAATCAACTTTTGACTACTTAAAATAATAAAATATACACACTGCTTCATTAGTGGCTCCGTGGAAAACAAAATTAGCTCAGAGCTAATGTTAAAATTCCTATGAATTTCTCAACTTTTTGGACATTCTTAGGAGTTTTCCTCGTGATAAAATTGGTTCACCGAACATAGAAAATAAATTCCATTTATTTGAAAATCCCATCAAAACTAACAAAAACCCAAAGTGCCGAACAGACCCTTATAGTTTCGAATGAATGACATTCAAGAACTACCATAATTTTTTGAGATAGCTACCTCAAGGCGCCTTGAACTGAGTAGGTTCATAATACCTTCTTTGTTATGATTTATTTTTCAATTATAAATGCCAAACATGAAATTTTGGACCAATCCGCTGCTTTATATTCCTGTTTCTGACAGACATTGTTCAACTTCTTTAAAATGGTTGGGCTTTTTTAAAATTTTATTTATAAATATACTCATTATCAACTCCAGTTTTATCCTTTATAATAGTACATCTATTTCTAATAGTACATCTATTTCTAATATTAGTACATAGCAAATTTTAATATAAGGATTTTTTTTTTTTACTATGCTTGCTTCTTCCCACTTTGATATTTCCTATTTACCTCTCAATGTTTTATATATTTACTACTCACACAATAGAAATTTACGTGTAGATTGAAATTTTCTTTTGCAAATTATCTTTATATATATAAATTCGTCCTTGAATTAAGCATATCAGTTAGCTTTATCATTTATCTTTAATTGTGTACAAATTTATGCTGTAGAAAAAACGTAGGTTCCGTTGTTATTTATGTAGATCTATCTCCCATAACCTTGCTATATTTACAGTATGTAAAATTATATTTTAAAAAATCAAATTATTACATTTTTTTTTGCTATCCATACAGAGGTAAACTACATTTGATTTTTTTTTTAAATGGGTTATAGAACAACTTGAATTCGGTTTCGGATATACGTGATGGTTGTTATCTTTTCTAAAGGAGTTGTGATAATTTTGTTACCATTGTTGTCGTTGTTTAAAACAATAAACAAATTTTAATGTTGTGTTCCAGGGTTATAAGGATATTTTACAGTGTGAAAGGGATATAAATGAATTTTCTCTGTTATTTAATATTACAATATACCTATCTGGTGATTTCTTCTCTGCAGTACCTCCGCAAATTTTCCAAATACCAAACGAGTGAATGCGAGGCGGGTCAGAATTCAGTTTGACGTTTCTCCCGGGTCGGTTCACAGAACCATAGGGTTTTCGGACGGAAGCCTGACAACAAATAAAGACGCGAAAAAATGCATTAAAACGGAAAAATAGAAAGAGAATTACGTGACCACAGAGAAAAAAAAATATACAGAGAGGAAGAAAGAACTCACGCTGCAAATCTTTCGATAGAGGCGGCTTATTATTCCCCTTCTCTCTTTTAGTTTGATTCAGAGAGAAGAGAGAACATAACAAAAGGGAGAAGAGAGAGTAGGGAAGAAGGATAAACGATTAATTAATCGCTCGTTGCTATTATTTCCCTCGCTGTTCCCCCCGTTCTTCGTCACGCTGTTAAACCTTCTGGATATAGAAAGGTCGCTTCTTCCTCTCCATCGAGGCGGCGATTCCAATTCTGGAATTGTGAATTGGTTTAGGATTCGGCGCTCGAATAGGAGAGAACAATTTGGTTCTTCGACTTGGGGGTTCTTCCAATACCCCCCTTTTTCTTTCGCTGCACGGCGTCCTTCGTCTCCCCCTATTTTGTAACATCAGATTATTTTCACCAAGTACTATTCCTGAAGAATTAAGGTGCTATCTCTCGCTCTCTTCGAGCCCTAGATAGGGTTTGCGGCTTGTTGCTAGGGTTTCCGCAAGCCATTTTTTTCAGGGAAGAGGGTTTCGCCCTTTCCTTGATTGGTCGGTCGTTTGGCTTATACCGTCTTGATTCCATTTGTTTAAACGAGAAATGAACAATTAGAGTTCAATTGACTTCCTTGTAAAAAGTGAGGAGACATCGAGTCTTAATTTTTGAGGGAGATTTAGGGGTTTTAGTTTTGTTAAGAAGTTAGAACTGAATTACAATCCAATTGGTGTGTTGCCTCTCTTTTGTCCCCTTGAGGGGAAGCGTGATATTGTTCAAAGAAACATAGAATAGATTATAATTGGTAGATTGATGCTGATGAAGGGGTAGAAATTAAGGAGAAAATAAAATAGAAATTGAGCATTAAATGGTGACTTCTGGTTGACATGGAGAGAGCCGAGCCGGCATTCAAGCCAGAGTGGTTGAAATCCTCTAACCACGTTAACTCAAACCATCTCGTCAGCACTTCACCCCATTCAGGTACTATCTGTTCTATTTCGTCTTAATTTTATGCGTTTAAACTTCAAAGAGTTTTCTTGCTCGTTATGTATTTATGAGATATTCTTCACCGAATGCCCTAAATTTATCCATTTAATCTTTCCTCTGATTGACTTGAATTGCAGTACAAACCTTATCTGGAATATAGTTACGGTGCTGTTTAATGGGATTAAATGTAAATTATTCTCATGCAAGTAATTGGGACTGTATCTACATGTCAAATTAAAATGCAATATACTGAAGTTAATGGCTTCTTAGGTTTGCTGCATTGGATGTAGGCTTTTATTTTGTAGTTGTGTGCTCAGTGTAAAGATGAAAATCGGGAATTAATTGTAAAGCACCGTTAATTATGTTTGCGAAATTGTGTGCAGGGTTATGTTTGGTAGTTAATGAAAAATTGTTATCCGGAATTAATTTTAGATTTTAGTGTTTCTGGATTGTTATCTGGAAGCAATTTTACTGGATTTTGTTCAGGATGTTCAGTGCTTACTAATAAATTGAGGCAATTCTTGATTCTCTCTTTTATCTTTTGTAGATGAGCAAGGTGTAGGGATATCTTCTAGAAACATACTATCTTCAGTTGATCGGGACAAAAAATCTTTGACCTCTACTAGACGAAGCTTGAGCTCTAACGGGTCAAGAACCTATGAACCAGGATCTGGCAAATCCAAGGCATACAGCAGCTTTGGCAGTTGCCGGCGTGAGAGAGACCGCGTCAGGGACTATGAGCTCCAGAAAGATAGGCGCTCTTCTCTTCTTGATAACGGGTTTGATGAGCGCCTTACTGACAACTCCTTAAGGCGGTCACGGTCAATGGTCTCTGGGCGACCAGTAGTAGTTGACACTTGGGCCAAAGGGGTAAATGGTAGCACCAGCACCAATGGTGTTGTTTCTAGGTCTGGCACCACCAATGCCTCTTTTGAGAAAGAGTTTCCTACTCTAGGAGAAAACGGGCGCCATGATCCAGGCCGGGTCTCATCGCCTGGTATTAGCACTGCTTTCCAGAGCATTCATCTGGGAGGTGTTGAGAGCTGGAACTCAGTACTGGTTGAAGCACCTCCTGCTGTAGCCTCAAATGGGATGAATTCAGGCAATGGGTCGGCTGCTGGTAATGGAATCAGTGGGAGTTCTCATGCTGTTCTTAGCCCAGTTCCGACGACTGTTGGTCCTGGGACAGGGTTGAATATGGCGGAGACGGTGGCTCAGGCTCCATCAAGGTCTCGTACGCCGCCTCAGGTATGGTATTGCAATACCGTTCTTCATTTACTGGTACCATTGTACTTACGAATGCCTATGATTATATTAGACGTTCCTGTTGTTATATTTATAGGGGTTTTGTTGGTAATGTCAAATGTAATGTAAAAGAAACAACTTGCATGTGTTGGTGTGCCCAGTATTTTTAGTAAAACATGTTTTCATAGGCGTTTTCGTTGAATTAGATTTTTTAGGTTATTTGTCTTATTGGTAATAAACTAATAATTCTCTTTGTTGTTCTAAAACATTTTTTTACTGGCAGTTAACATTTTTAGGTTATTTGTCTTATTGGTAATAATTCTTTTTATTGTTTTATTGGTAATAATTCTTTTTATTGTTCTAAAACATTTTTTTACTGGCAGTTAACAATTGATACACAGAGAATAGAAGAGCTGAATCTGAAGACATTTAAACAACTGATACCAGTGACACCATCCATGCCGAAAAGCTCGGTAAGCCCTTTTCACTTAAAAATATCCTTGCAAGTTTGCATTGTGGGCTCTTGTATTTCTTTTGAATTGTGCATGCACCATTTCCAATGTGTTGGTTTGTGTACAGGCACTTTGCTGTTCTTTTATTGTTCTAGTGATTTTGATTTCAAGGTGATAAGCTTAAAGAAATCATATTGACGATGGCTCTTAATGGTTTATGCATACTTATATTAACTATGCAATTATCACTTGTTCTTTTGTATTAAAAAGGGGCAAATTCGCAAAGAGTGCTTCTAGTTTGTTTTCTCTGCTGATGCGATTCAAACAGCAAAATATAAAATCATTAAACAAATAAGAAGCAAAGTAGAGGATCCCTTGGCTTCTAACAGCCATTATGTCTGCTGTCTATACATCATATTGGTCAAGGGGTGTTAATTTATGGCTATTGAACATAGAAAGTGATGCAATGTTGTTGCCGTAATACTAGAAAAGCAACATCAAGAAAGGTCATCTATAGTAAATTCAATTGCCATCAACATATATTACAGCCACTGTGCATGCCCCATGTTTTTTGTATTTTCTTCAGTTGTTTGACTCGATAATAAAATATATCATTTATTTTTACCTTTTAGAGCGAGTGAATTGAGTTCCCTTTTGTTTTATCATATAAAATTCAGTATGTACTTTCTTCTACTTTTAATTTCAGCATTTACTATACTATAATGGAAAACATAAAACCTTAAAGCACTGGAAGTTGTCGTTGTTCTCGTCAAATTTGAGATGTTTACCTGTATCAGGAATATATATAAACTATGATTCCAGAAATGACACGTATGTCATAATTCATAAACAATATATACAATATAAGTGGTCCTCTCATTTGCGCAATAATTTCTGAATAGCCTTTTCCTTGAAAATTGCAGGTCTCTAGTTCTCTGGACAAGAAGAGCAAGAGTCAGCCCCTTTCCTCTCAGCCTCTCAGTCCAGCCTTCCGTGGCTCTGTCAAACCAACACCTGACAGCACAAAACTAACCCAAACCGGTAATTTCCTGGTCCTTAACAGGGACAAAAATGGAATTTCTCTTCCCAGCAAGGAGCCACCTCCTGTTGTCACCAAGCCTACAAGCTCAACAGCAGCCCCTGTGGCCTCGGCGGTCCCCCTGAAGAGCCCAACGAGTAGGGACAGGAGGCAGCACTCTCAGTCCAGAGAGAAGCTTGAGTTCTTCAGGTTCATCAGGAACCAATCATTGGGTACCTCGCGTGAACAGGACAAGGATTCAATTGCAGACACAGGTCTTTCTGGTACTGGCCCGAATCCACCTTTTATGGAGAAAGCAACAGCAGAGAGTGGAGGGGTTCTGAAAATTTGTGAGGAGGTGGAGAGCAGGGTTGTGATTGGTGATGGGGAAGTGGACCCGGATCCAGATGTGGATTCTTTAGACCCGGAGGAAGAGGCATTTCTTCTGTCACTTGGGTGGGACCAGAATGCTGAAGAGGATGCTCTCACCAAGGAGGAGATTGAAGCTTTTATTACCAAGGTAAGCATGTTATCACTTTTTCTAACCATTTTTTAGGTTGCGTTTAGCGTATGTTCCATCAGATATTTTTTGTTTCTTGCCGCCCGACTCTTTCATTTTCCAATTAGCCATCCTGACTGGCACACTGGCAATTATTCAGTACTGCCAGTACTTACAGTGAATATTTTTAGCTTTTTATACCTTATTTGGACAATTAGACAGTTGAACAACAAGAAAACGCACGAACTGCATAAACACAGAACATAAAAATTGAACTCCTGGTGCACTAGTGACAAGTGCCGAGAAACAAACCTTTAGCATAACAGAATTGCTTTTGGATATGATATTATGCATTGATAAAGTGACCCCTTACTGATTTGTAATGGTTCTCTTTTTTAAAGTACAAGGATTTAAAGCATCCTCCAAAGAGTGCATCCTAGGAAGAGATCTCTACACTGGCAGAATAGTTGATGTGATTCAGGAGCTTAGAAATATCTTGTTTGACTCGAACAAAAAAAAGAGAAAAACTAAAATAGTTTTGCCTACAGATCTGGTGTGACTAGTTGATATGTGGGTGCTGAAAAGACAGGTGGGGAGAAGGTTAGAATTTTTTGGTGCTTTTTTCTTGCTAAATAGAGGGGCCAGTGATATATATATACAGACGCAGTGCTGCTTTCTTTTCAAGCTATGTTGGTTTTACACTGCCCTCCGAGAGACATAGGCTGGTTTTTTTGTTTATCGTTTTGCTTTTCTTTTTTTCCTTTTCTTCACCTTGTTTAAAATGTTTTGCAATTTTACTGCCCTTGGTTAAGAAATGGCATGGTATGGAAAATCAAAGCTATCTTCTTCTTTTTAGTTTTGTGCTTTCTATATATTGCTGATCTCCCCTTCTTTCATACAAATAAAATGTCACGGCTATTATCTGATTTATTTTTCTTTTTGCAAAAAGATGCTTACTGCTGTTTTCTTGGCCTATTTTCAATACCTCAAGCATATTCTCTAGAGCAGTTCCAAGTTATCATCCTTTTCCTTCTCTTTTATAACGATCCAATAAAAATTACATAAAACAGAAAAAAAAAAATATGCAGGAAAATATATTGAGTGAACTTGAAAATAAAAAAAATCTATGAAATGTCCGGTTTCTCTGAAGACATCAAACAAAATGTTCTTTTAAATATATATTAACAAAATATACGTATGGACTCAAAACCTCCCTCCCCCTCTATCGTTTACTCCCTATCAATTTAAACCATTCAGAAAATCGTCCCCATAATACGAACAAGAGCTGGGTTTGCTGCCCTCAAAGGCCTAAGGCTATTGTCCAATATACATTGGCACGTCCTCTTCTATAAGACGCATGGAGCCTGACAAAAGCCTCTTGTGTCCTTGGTAGCTGCTCAGATTATAAAGTTGCTAAGATAAACAAGGTGAGAAGTGACTCGGAGTAATGACCCCTACGGCCCTACGTTACCAAAGTATAGTTCATTCCACAATTTAGTGAGTTTGGATTCAGACCATCCAATCAGAATTCGGATCAATCTGGTCCGAGATAAAATGTTTGGGACCCTTTTATATATATTCGTGCCCAAAGCCAAAGTATTGCAAAAAAAGAATATTTTGGGGCTAAAAAATAACACTTAAATTCTGATGGCAGTTTAAATCTAGAGATTGGTGTTTTTTCTATAAAGGAAAAAAAATGTTACAAATTCCTTGTGAATAAAAATTGGAACTAACCTGATTTACAGTCCACTTGCCACCGGCTCAAGAAACAAACTCAAGGGCCAAGGCCCCTTACTACCAGGACGGCCTTCTTCAGTTCAGAATCCCTTCACCAGGAACAGCACACATTAGCACCGCCAACTAGTAAAAGGAACCCGGCGCGGCCAATAGACATCTGACCAAATTCGATATGATGCTCGGTCAGAACCGTCTAATCCGTATCAAGATTCATGTGATTCAAGTCTACACAAATTTTGATGCAGACCGAACAGCTCCAATCAAGCATCAGACTGAATCAAACTGCCCCCCAATGGTCTGATTTAATCTATTGGTGCGGCAATTACCTTATGAATGACTGTATTGGTACTTCATTGAAAATTAGATGGTAGAATTTTTTTATACTTCTAAAGAGAACTTAATATCATAGGCTGTATAATCAACTTAGTACAATTAAGTTAAATGATGCAAGTAAGCTATCTTATCCAATTTCTTGATGTCATTGCTTGATGCCCCACTCGACAATTACAATTAAGTTATGTTATCCAATTTCCTTGCATTGCTGAATAATCACACATAGCTCTTTGAATGGTGCAATTAATCCTACAGTACAGTGCTAATTCGGGTTAACGACTATTCCGAACTACTATTATGTGTTTAAATGTGTTTGAGTTAGCAACTAGGGACTATTTTTTATTTGTCTTTTGTGGGACTTTAGCATGCTATTCAATTAACCTAACCAAAAGATGGGTTAATGACTATTTCCAATTTTGAATTAGCTCACTATTCTCACTAATCCAAGCTTTTATCCAAACGTCAAAGGGAAAATTTTATGTGTGCCCTTCAAAAATATCAAAATTACATTTTTCTCTTGTAAAATTTATAATACCATATTTACCTTTCTAAATTTTGAAAACTCGTGTATTTATCAAATTTATTGTCTTTTCTATTAAAACTCATTTTAAATTTACTGTACGGAATCCTTATGCGCATTTGGAGAACGTCTCCACTGATCCCACCCGGTTGGGTAAGGGTACTTAATATTGTGACTGTAGGACACTGTAGATTTATTGTGGTAAAACGTCTATTACTGATCGTTACTTCTCAGGTGTGACATATTGGTCATTGCTTTTCAGGCGTGACAAACTTTGATATATTATAAAACGTACAAAGTCTGAACCAAACTGATAACTGACTGTCCAACTGTAACCATAACTATATTTAATCGGTTTAAGGCACTTAATTATATTACCAGGTTTAATAGAATGGTTTAGGACACCAATTAAATTATAATATATGTCTGTAGGCTATCGTTTGACAATTCTGCAAATTGTTGTTCTGTTAAATATTGTTTATGAGCATCTACATTTGCATACGAATTGACCAAACCGAGTGGCACTGAAAACCGATATCTATACAACTTAATAGGATCAATCCCTAAGATGAATGAAAAATGCTAGCTTGAACCTTAGACTCCAAAGCTTGTTACGGTTAACCATTAGTTAAGATAAATGTACGAAACCATGAAATTAGAATACACATATTTGTGCTTGCACTATTGCGTAGCGGTTACGCGACCCGGCTGGTATTTGTTCTAGACAAATTATACAGGTCCACAGACTGGAACTGAATACCACACTGAGAGCCTAGGTTTGAGCTCTCACCTGTTCCACTTACGTGGGTTCCAGGTACTGAAGCTTCAAAGCAAGAAGAGTTCTAGACTAGGATTGCATCAGCAGTACTGCCAGTTGGGTATATGATTTTCTTTGGTTGTTTATAGCTGAATTGAGTAGTACGGTGAAATTTACTATCCAATTGCTACTCACCGTATTTTGTTCAGTACCCTCTTGTATTATCGGGATGGTTCTTTTGAATTTTCATTGTTAATATTTGGAAAGTAATAGAATTATGACAGTATTAAATAGTGTTATTGGTAATGCATACAAATGTAAACTGACTTGCATACATTTTAAAATAAATGTATGCGGCAGGATGTTTCGCTCCGGATCTGAGGTGTGAATTATTTTGAGATAAATATACGTGACAAGACTGTTTTGCCCTAAATCTGGAGTGTGACAATTAAACTATCATAACTACATATTAGTGGTGTTTGGTGTTGAAAAAATCACCACCGGAAACAATATATCACTTGGCAAAATGAAAATATCATAAATACAGAAAAATACCGTCAAAGAAATTTAAACTAGCGTTTCTTTTTATAAAATATCGCCAATGGATTTGGGGTCAAGGGTCATTTTGGACCGAGTCCAAGATCCTAAAGATCCGACTGTATGTTAGACTTGAGACTATTGTTGGATCTGTTGTAGTATTGTAGACGTTCTTTTAATAACAGGAGAAAAAAAATTCAATTAAAAACTACAATTTTTGAAGTCCTTGATGTTTTGACACATACTTGACAGGAAGAACTTCAAAGGACCATTTATTGAGCATATTTTTCTTAATTATTTTTATTTAATTGGATCATTCTCCCTATTAGAATGAAATGACAACTATTTTGTTTAACCAAACAAACTGGGAATTCAGATCCTTTCCGGTACCGTAATAGGGAATTTTTTAGAATTAGTGAATCTGGAACGTTCTTTTTAAATTGGCACGAATCTCAAAGCACAATAATATTGTTCCTGTGCTAGTCCGAATCTCAAAGCACCTGAGAGTAAATCTCTCTCTTTTTTTTTTTTTGAAACAAATAAATCTCAAACCGTAAAGTGAGGAGATCTTTTACTGTATCTGGAAGGTTGTACGGAGTCTTAACTCCTTGTTAATAATTGTTTTAAAAATAAATAATAATTTCACTTGCTCAGGAGTCAGAACAAGACTTGTTCTAGACGATTATTAGTATTTTTTTTTAAGAAATAGTACAAAAGATGGTAGGAGATTGGACTAGTACCGATTGGAAGAATGTTACACTGTGATCGGAATGGCCACGCGATTTCTCAAACGCGAAATGGAAAAGGAATTCGCGTCGCGTTCGTGATCGTGATCGGAAGCAAAGATTAAAGGCAGCGAGAATCGATTCGGCGGGATTTGAGAAGGAAAAAGTCGCTCATCGAAATCGCGTGAAAAGTGGAGGTATTTGGTGAGAAATGATTTCGCCAAACTGAAATTACACGGTTGCCCTCGTCGCTGGTGGGAAAGTCGCGGCTGAAGAGGAAGAAGAGGCGGAGAGATACCTGAAGTGTGGGCTGAGTCACCGGGTTGCCGTGAGTTTGACGCCTTCGTTTTTGCTTCGCCTTCTCTTCTCTTCTTCGTTGTGAGTTACCCTTCTTCTATCTCCATTTCTCTTCCATGGCAGGTTTAAGGAAGAAAGCTTTTAATAATGGCATTGTTTTGTAAATTAAGGGAACTTTTGGGATTTTTTTATAGCATAAAACATTGAATTCTATACTGCAATTTAATCCTTCCGATCAGTAAAATTCAATTCCGAATCTATTCTAATCGTTTCTTTTCTATTGAATTGAATTCTATTTTTTATAATTGTTATTCCGACCACAGTGTTAGTTAAATTCGAACAGTGATAAGTGTGTTTAAATATGAAAAAAAGAAACACTTTTAAAAAATATCATTTCTAACTCTCCCCTCTTCTACTCTATTTAAATTCCAATCATTCTATCCATTCAGATTTAAATGTTCAATGACTGAGATTTATCATGAAAGATTCAGTCCGAGTTTACGGTTCTGGATTCAATATTACCCTTTTCTAACAAATTAAACTTGAGTGAACAATTTGTGACAAAGAACAAAGTTTAGTTACATTCGGTAAAATTTACCCATAATCAATTTAGAAAAAATTATTTGCTTACTCAAGAGAGAGTAGAGAAAAAAAATATATTCCGACATAAAATTATAATTGTACAAGTTAAGGTGGCTTAAGTTAGGCCTAACTCAATGGCTGAATTTTAGACATGCCCGTACTTAGACCGGTCCAACCATTTCAAATTTAATGACTTAATTGAGACCTGAACTTTTTATTCTATTATTTAGAACTCAATCAAATATTACTGTAGTTAATAGTTAATATATTTTGAACAACTAGAGTTCTATTAGAGCTTTTACTAATGTTGATTTTCAATTTTTCTTTGGGAACCGTAGTCTTGTAGATTTTCAACTGTGGCCAAAAGTAAGAGAATTATTGAATTTAATAATAGAAGGTTTCTTTTGAAAAACCCAGCTCGTCCCAGTATAAGATCTTGTTGAGCTAATAATTATTTTATTACAACGGTCACTAAAGACTTTAATTGACTGCTTTTGATTTCCAGACAAGTAAAGACTTTAAATTGATTATTAACGGATAATACCTCTTGACAAATTCTTCAAATTAAGTAAAGAATTTTAAACTTTTGAATAAGCTTATAGACATCAGACAACACAAAAAGAGATATATAAAAATCTTAACTATCAAATCATATGCAACTAATTATCATACAAAGATGTCAAATGTAAATAATTAAATCTTTAAAATCAACAAAACATTTGGTAAATCTCATTTTTTTTTTTCCCATACGAATGAATGAGACATGCATGATACATCACATATCATGTTGTCAATATTGAATTTTATATTTAAATTACTTTGTGACCATTATTAATATAGTCACTGCCAGTAAATCTTAAATTCATAACTCGATTATTATATGTATTTTGAAGATTTGGTAAATTAATAGTTTCCTATCAAATCTTTGTAGAATTAAATGAACACATTAAATGAATTTGTGACCATTCGTATCATCGTATGAGTCTCTAGCAGTGTTCTAAATAGCGCGCTATAGCGTTTTTGGACCCCAAACGCTACGCTATGACATCAAAATGCGCTATTTGCGCTACGGCCGCTATAGCGGTCCGCTATTTGCGCTATACAATATGAGTTTTTTTTTTTAAGCAATTATATGGGTTTTAAATAAAGGTAAAAAAAATCTCAAACCGAAATTAAATTTGTTGCTACTTGCTACAGATAAATCAATTTGAAATTGGGAATATAAATTGAAATTTGAATAGAAAAAAAAGTCCAAACCGAAATTAAAATTTGAATAGAAAAAAAAATAGATTATGTCATGAATCATGATGCTTAAGATATTTTTAATAGGAAAAATCAATAGTTTATGATATTACTATGGATATTTTGAACCGCAATTTGGACTTTGTACGGTTCAATATGAATATTATAATTTATTAATTACTTTGGTGTTATTTATTGTTATATGAGACTTTAGATAACGTTGATATTTAGTACAAATATTTAATATACGAAATGTAAAAAAAAAAATGCTATTTGGAATAGCTTCCGCTATAGCGACGCTATTCGCTATAGCTTTTTTTTTAGCCTTCCCGCTACGACGCTATAAACGCTATTTAGTACCTTGGTCTCTAGTCTAATATCTCATATCTAATTCGTCTAAAATGCGGATTACAAAGAATATAAATCTATATATATCTCGTATGTGAAATCATTAATTTTACGTATCAACGACAAGATAAAGGTGCCATCAAGTCTTGTAACGGGTGTCTGAAAATCCTTATTTTTTATTTTTATTTTTGCAACGGGTGTCTGAAAATCCTGTTTATTGTTAATACATGCTTTCTATAACGTTGTCAAAATATCTTGTTAATAATTAAATTCCGGAAATATTTTAATTAAAATAATATTTTCTGAAAATTAAAACTTTACTTATTTTTATCTTCTAGACCGCAATTAATCCGGACAGAAAACCCAAAGCGGTCCCATTACCTACTAGGAGCCAAAGAAGTCAATTAAATAGTCATCGCATCCACCAATAATTTCAAATTTCCAAACGAATTCAAAGTTCAAAGTTCAAAACTTGCTGCGGCTGCGCTGGTCTGGTGGTCAGACCAAAATTCGAAAGTTAGTAACACTGGAAAAAAGGGGCGGGTCAATTACCCTCTAAAACAAAAGGCTCGTTCAACCCCCCATCTGAAAATTTTGCTGTCCCCACGCGTCAGAGACTGTTCAGCGAATCTCGATTTAAATTTTGAATTTATTCCTTCGGCCCTCGCCTCGTTCCCTTTTATATTTGCCTTTATCCCCCACCTCTCACTCTCGAATAATAATAACATGCTGCGGCCTGACTGAGGCTTTTTCACAAACACCTAGCGGGTTCTCGTTTCTCGCGAGAAAACATCTCCCGTTCCCCACCAATTCGCCCAGAAAAATGAACTATTTGCCGGAAGGAGTCGTAGAGCTGATACTCTCCCAGCTGAAAAACGCACGGGACATCGCGTCAAGCACCTGTGTCTCCAAACAATGGCAATCGTGCGTCCCTTACGTCCCGTCACTGTACTTCCCTCGTGCCGTGTTCGATTTCTCGCAGCGTGGTAACAATAAGGCGTCCGATTATGACGCCACGATCGGTCGGATGATTGCAGAGGCGGTCCGGCTAGAAGAGCTCGTGATCTACTGCCCATTTAACCCCTCGAACCTGGGCACGTGGCTAAACCTCCGAGCTGACACTTTGCGGGTCCTGGAGCTCCGAATGGATGGGTTTGGTGACAAACCAGGTCCGGATGGCTCCGGGACCCAGCTCGATTGCATCCGGGTTGCAAAACGGCTGGAGCTGCTTAAGATCTGGGGCGTCTCCTTAACTGCCGCCCCAAAATGGGGGGTTCTGAAACAGCTTAAGAGTTTGGAGATTGTGGGGGCCACTGTGAGAGATGGTGTGTTGGAGGAGGTGGTGCATGCTTCTCCTAATCTGGTAAACCTTGTGTTGCTCAGTTGTGAGGGGGTTGGGTTGGTAAAATTTGAACTAGAGAGGTTGGAGAGGTGCCGGCTCGACTTCTTGGGACAGGGAAATATAGCTCTTTTTCTCGGTGCGCCGAGGCTCGAGGATCTCTATGTTCAAGGTTTCAGTTCAATTTGGGTCAAGCCCAACCATCGGATTAAGACCCTTTCCATAGCCAAAAATCATGGTAATTTCTCTGCTCTTATATTTGGTGAAATTTGATACTATTGGTTAGAATATAACAAATGCTGGACAAAATTTATGTTGTATAGCTGGGTTCAGTGTTGATTAATTTTAAAGATTGGATCTTTTAAAATCTTGCTTCAATTTCAATGGAAATCAATGGTCAAATGCAATAGCTTCCCTTCACTTGGTTGTTCTGTATATCAGTGAAATCAGTGATATATTAAATGAAAGTAGTCTGAATAAAGGTATATTGGATATTTGGATATTTTCTCTGAAGTTCCTTTTCAGGATTATGGTTTATCTACAGAACACTGTACAAAAAGTCTTAGGATTTGAATTGCTCAGTCCTCTGCATGTCCTCTTTGTCATGTAATCTGCACAATTTTCATTTCTAAGCAATTAATCCCCCCTTCATGGTATTACAATTAGTTATTGTGGGACAAAAATTTGTCTCATGAATTTCTTAAGCCATCACTGAATCAGTTCATAGATGGAAATATTGAATATATTTGCCTCATAATCTTAGTATTACACTAAGTTGAGACCAATTTATTGCACTACATACTAATTACTCCCTCCTATTCTGATTATTTCTATTTCATTCAGGCCATATGGTCTGCAACTGTTGCATGCGAAAACCCATTTATTGTTGATATCTATTAGTAGTCACATTAATCCACCAATGTTTGGATTTTGTAGACTTTCAATTCTATGGTCTGACATATCTGTAATGTTTTAAGTCAGGTTAATATCAAAAGAGCCATGGATTTATCTTCTGTAAATTTAGTCAATTTTTTTTTTAACATATTCAATTCAGAATGCTGTTTTTTTTTTTTTAATTGAGCCCTTTTATTGGTCATATCATATTTCAGAGTTTTCCCTAGATAGGACTTGTGCATTGGCATTGGAATTGGTGGTATCCACTTTGGGGACAACAATATGCAAATCTAAATTTAGGAATGTTTTCTTCTTGCTATCCTTGGTTGTAGGTCACCAGTCCTGATTTGCATTTCACTGCTCAGGACATTGCCACAGCCAGCATCGTATGTACAAAAAACAAGAGCTCATGTGCGCTAAAACGGAAATAATAAAAACTGTTTTTTTTGCATTGTCCATTTGCGGAAGCTGATTACCAATTTCTGTCTAAGAAGATAGTCAAAATACTTGATGAGGGTTTGGACTTGGTAGTGTTTTACTTCGTATGCTCTTACAATTTAATTGTTTCTATAAAGATGAAAGTCAAAGTCAGTCTTTTATTTCAGATACTTTATTTTGTTGTCTAATGTTCTTTGCCTCTTTGGTCCATAACCGTTTCATATAAGCTATTGCTAGTTACCTCTACTGGTTTTATTGGGGTAGACATGTGTGTTGGCATTATAAAATGGGACTGTCATGAAATGTCAGCATGACAGCATCCTTGTATATTTCTGGCCTTCAATGTGGATCTTACCTGCTGTCATTTCTATGTACATGTCCTTGCTGGGTTAGAAGTTCTGCCTAATTTATCAAAAAACTATAGTACCTGTTGCGCCGGAAGCAAAAGAATATTTTCACAAGCACTGAATAAATAAAATATGTTGATAAATTATTTTTGAAATCCTCTGTTACAATATCTCAAGCTGATAACACCATTCTGTTACAATCCTCTGTAGCTTCATTGGTTTATTTCGTAAAATTATGTAAAGAGGGCCTTTGCATGCAATTTTACTTTCAAAACAATAGTTTTAATAAAAGGCAATTGTTTGTCACAGTTATTACAGGTATGTTGTTATGAGATGGTTTTTCCCGCAAAGATTTCTTGCGAAAATAATAAATATCATAATGAATATTTGTTGTTCTATTCAAGACTTATTCATGCTATGATAGCCCGAGACTCTTATGCATACTAATATCTCATACAAGATGCATTTGCAGACATGTTTATAAAAATGATAAGTTCGTGGACTTTTTCTTTTGTAATGGATCCTTTTCGCAGACTCTTATAGGTTATTAACCTGTTTAAATTTAATATAAAAATGCACCTAAGTAGAATTTTAAAGTTTGTAGTGCTGAATTTTATTACATTTGGCAAACTGATCTTCTTCAAAAACATTGTCTGAGTTTCTTTTTAATTTTTCTTTTCTTTTTCTATGAATTTATCTGATTATAATGTAATGTCAGATGTATACCTAACACAATATAACAAATGGTAACAGGGAGAGTGTACAATGTGGAGATGGGAAAGCTGGCTGAGGTGCAAAGCCTTTATCTGCGAGGCATCCAGTGGAGCTGGGGTGCTATAAGCTCGGTACTCCAGTATGCGAGTGATGTTACCCACCTCACCATGAAGGTTGAATTCTGTGGCAATTCTGAGACGCTCCTTCCGTTCCCTGAGGTTGACTTAGTCAACTTTTTCAATAGCCACCCAAAACTGCTTAAGTTTGATATCCATGGCGCCATGTTTGCCTCATTCTGTCAAAAGAACAGCCTTGCCAAAGTAAGCCTCATTTCTTTTTTTACAAGGGTGACTCGTTTCATTTAGATACTGTTTTAATTTACAGCAGTTTAAAATGTTATCACTTCTTGCTTAATGCAACTTTACGTAGCTCAAGCTGTTGCAGTTGGGGTGGTTAATGGATATTAAGATAATGATTTGTTGGGAGTATATGTGAAAGCTGAGTTAGGTTAAGAATAGGCAGTTTAAAATGTTATCACTTCTTGCTTAATGCAACTTTACGTAGCTCAAGCTGTTGCAGCTGGGGTGGTTAATGGAAATTAAGATAATGATTTGTTGGGAGTATATGTGAAAGCTGAGTTGGGTTTAGAATAGGAACTGGAATTAGTGTTGTGATGCTTGTTTATATCAGTTCTATTAGAAAGGTTGCACTTCGCTACCTTTTGTCTGGATTGAATCGAAACAATAATGCAATATTTATTTCCAGTAACGTGTTATCACTTGGGTAAATTGCAAATTGAAACCTAAGATGAGCAAGAGTAATGAATGATATTCTTCTTTTTAGAATGCACAATTTGTATTCAAGTCCTTATTTGTACCGAGAACCAGCATTTGGTCTAGTGGCTAAAGGTAACTTTTTCTTTGTGGGACTGGGAGGTCACATTTCAAAATCTGGATAAGGGATCCTCTACGGAGTCCCCCACCTTCATCTTTAAAAAAAAATTAGTTGGGTGGCTATGCACAAATATTTACCTCAAAGATGAAGTCTGTACAGAGTAGCCCAAATAACAATCACTAAAAAAAATTACTTTGCAAGTCTTTACAGAGTTCTTCACTTCTTTGGTCTTGATTAGCAAACTTAGAAATTAGAATATAATCTTAATTACTGGCAGTTATTCCAAAACTCTTATCTGTTGGATGCCCTTATTATATCCTTTTAATGATTTTTTTTTGTCGGAAATTGACTTGCTTGGTTTGCACTTGCAGGTGAATTCAAATTTTGTAATTCCTTGTTTGGAAGAGGTCTCAGTAATTGTGAGGTCTGCACTGAATGCAGAGCAGAAACTGAATGCACTGGAGTCATTGTTGACACACACCCCCAAACTGCGCAAGATGGTGATTCGTGTCTCCCAAATGAAGAACTGCAATGAGGCTGCTGATGATTTCTTTGAGGAGGTTTGCAAATTCCGGCTTATGAATCACAAGGTTGTTTGTGTTGAGTAGATTTCATTGAGGTTAGGGGTCCATTTGTTGTTGTGCTAATTTGTTGCTGTTGTTTTCTTGGTTGATTTAAACTTTAAATTGCTGTCAGATCAGTGTGTCATTGAGTTTAGTTTAGGTTCATTGAAACTTTTTTGTGGGCTAGCAGGGTGCTAATTTCCCACTAATTCATAATCAGGAAAAGATCTGTCAACATTTGAGCAATCTTTTCTAATTTTGAAACTTTGTTATTTCTTTTGTGAAACTTGGTGAAGTTATTTGTGTTTGCTGTCTATTGCTTGTACTATTTACAAGTTGATTGCATCTTCTTCTCTTCTTTTTCCTTTTTTTCTCTCGTACAGTACAAATTAATTTTCGTTTTCACCTTTCCCTGAGAGGCCTTTGGTTAGTTTTCTTCATTGCACTATGATACCTTTATGTTTTTTCGGGCCTATTTTGTAATTAGTCAAAAGTATGCAGAATTCAGTGTATGATGTGTCGGATTGCTATGCTTTTGTTGTCTCATTTTTCTAATAATTCGGGTTTAGCTATTAACCGGATTTCTGTCAAGAAGGCTTGGAGTTTAATATCAAACTTTGCCAACATTGATAAATTTTTTTAATAAAAAATAAAAAAATTGCAAAATTAACAATCTAAAATAATTAATTCCAGATTTAGCATCCAGTTAGTGACTTAGTCTTATGATTTCTAATTTAAAATAGTTTGTTTTGTGATTTTTATTTCTTAATTACTATTTAGAGGGATTTGGCAAAGATTTTCTTTAAAGAGTGAGGCTATGGTGCTATGCATAGCACCAATGGCTAGTGTACTACGGCTCAATATGGTTCTTTTTAAAATCCTAACGGTCGATCCGAACCGTTCAATGTGATATTCATATGAATATGTACTTGCAAACTAAATTTTATATTTTTTCAAATTTTTTTACTATTTTTTTAGATAGGTAGAAAAAATAGTGTTTTTTGAAAATTCTGGACCATCAAAATTCTACCTATCTAAAAAAATAGTAAAAAAATTTGAAAAAATATAAAATTTAGTTTGCAAGTACATATTCATTTAGTTATCACATTAAACGGTTTGGATCGACTGTTAGAATTTTAAAAAGTACCATATTGAGTCATAGTACACTAATCATCCGTGCTATGCATAGCACCATAGCCTCACTCTTCTTTAAATATCGTAGTGCGCCGAAATTCAAATACAAAACTAGTATTGTCATAAAGACGACTCATAAAAAGTATTCATACTAAGTCATGTGCGGAAACAAACTTCTAGCTATAGGATAGAAGCTACCTTGTCGCTTTCGGTGCGTTTGGTAACACCACTAGTTTCACCGACATTTTTATTAATATCCAAAGTTAATTACAAATTAATAAATATACCTAACAACTATGAGAATTTATAAAACTATCCATATCGGTTATTTTTTAGCTGGTTTTAATTGTTTTCGGTACCGATTAGAAAATGACTAGTACTAAATTTTTTTTAGAGACAAATAGCAAAAATGCTGAAATCTAACTCTAAAAATTCGAATTTTTTTTAAATATTTGTTAGATTACTTTTTTTATATATAATTAGCATATTTATACTAAAATACGCTAAATTACTTTACGTTGAATTACACTAAATTACACTAAATACAGTAAATTACGCTAAATTAGGCCGATTTTGTGCCATCTTTCATAAATCATAAAAAATAGTAAAAAAATTTCAAAAATAATAAAAATTGGTATTCTACAAGTTTATTATATAACTAATTTACTGAGCTACGTAGATTGAACAATAGAAATGAAAATCTTAATCGGAAACTTCAACTCAAGTTTTGAGGCTCTTCCCTTTGTTTTTTGGCAACTCTGAATTTCAAAATTTGACAAAGCGGGCATTGACGCATGCGTATTTTCGCAAACTTTTCGAAAAGTGGTCATTTGCTGAAATCGAGCACTCAAACGCCGTTTTATGACCGTTTGAAGTTTCGTCGTCGTTTTTTGACCTTCTCAGTAAAGATATCATCTCTATTCATATGTAATTTAGCGTAATTTATCATATTTTAGCATAATTTAAAATAATTATTGAAATTTAGCGTAATTTAGTGTAATTCAGCGTAATTTAACATAATTTTAAGTAATTTAGCGTATTTTAGTATAAATATGATAATTATATATAAAAAAAGTAATCTAACAAATATTTAAAAAAAAATCGAATTTTTAGTGTTAGATTTCAGCATTTTTGCTATTTGTCTCAAAAAAAAAAAAATTTAGTACCGGTTATTTTCTGACTGGTACCAAAAACAATTAAAACCGGTCAGAAAATGACCGGTATGGATAGTTTTATAAATTCCCAAAGTTGTTGGGTATATTTATTTATTTGTAATTAACTTTGGATATTAATAAAAATCACGGCTAGTTTCACAAGCCAAATCAATGGCCAGAGAAAGTTGTTCAAAATTGACAAAAATTCGTCATGGGGTTATAATGTTTCGCCTTTTAGAAGAAAAAACAACCTAAAAAGCAATGTCAAAAGCACGGCACTGGCAATACAAAGCTGGATCAGACTAAGAGCTTACTAGGAATCCATCAAAACCTATACAACCAAACCGCGACCAAACAAAAGAATAAAACAATACTGTAAATGCTTTACTGATTATATATCCAGTTTGCAAAAAGAAAGAAAAAGGCATAAAGGCATCATAAGTTATAATAACAGATCCCAAAAGGTGAATCTATAGCTTCTATTGCATGTTCTTTGAAATACATCATATCGCAAGTCATTGATAGACAAGTCTCATACTCTCGTATATAATAAGTTTCATGAAATTTATATGATATGGAGCAGAGAATCTAAACTCCAAAAGGCTACTTCTCTAAAGTGGTCAGAAGTAAAACACCAGAATAATGAGTCTACTAGTCTTCTTTTTTGAAGGTTAGTGGCTTTAAGTCTACTAGTCTTCTTGCTTTTATTGAACTTCTCTAGAGTTATTCAAAGTAGAATTCCTGGAAAAATCCTAAATTACCAACAAGCTTTGTTGAGAATACATAATTTTTAAATTTTCTCTATTAAAATTGTCTTTTAAACAGCTGAAGATACTAGGATGTACATAAATGGGACTATCATTGTTGCATACGCTAAATTGATTTCTTTTTAAGAAAAATAATGATATATGAATCGCATATTAGAATTCAAAATTATACTGATATCATCCCCATAAAATGTTTTCGTGCTTTCTTGAGAAAATAAAGTGACAGAACTTTTTGTATTGGAAAATTAATTACATCAAATGGAAAATAATTTCTTATATTAGATAACAAGTGATTGTTGATTACTGGAGTGGCATAATTTTTTATTTAGGGAAGTTGAGAGTCGAGCCTTCATTTCTCAAATACAGATTTGTGCATAACTAAGTCGGAAAATAGAGAATTTATATTTTCTATTATAGTGTAGGAAGAGAAAATCGTTTTTATGCTCGAAGCTAATTATTCTGGTTTCTGGACATTATAGCAAGAAACATTGGAACCTTTATTTTTTTTAAATAAAGTAGAACAAATTATAAACATGAAATGTTCCTTTAGGGTCTTTGGTGAATGTATACAGATATTTAAAGCGATTGTACATGAAATGATATTAGAAGAGTTGGATTGAACCCCTTGCTGTCCAACTCTCCTTTTGTTTAGTTTGAAAGACCTTTTCTTCTTTTTTTGCAAATATTCAATTTTCTAGGCCCACTAACAAAAAGCTTCAAAAGTCTAAAACCCCAAAAACAGTCCCACCCAATTC
Organism: Carex kokanica; assembly: GCA_025461125.1. Lineage (NCBI taxonomy): Eukaryota > Viridiplantae > Streptophyta > Magnoliopsida > Poales > Cyperaceae > Carex > Carex kokanica. The sequence goes on from JAJGRX010000376.1 coordinate 1,626,005, forward strand.
CTTGGTGTCCAAGGCATTGACAGGTACAATAAACCACAGTTACCCCCATACTACTATTTATAGCTCGATATCAAAGCCTAATTCCATCAATGCACACAACAGTTCACCCTTTGAACTAATGAACTAAACTAGAACATGGACTTCAACTATTCTAGCACAGAATGTGAGAAGAGCTGCAGAGATATCCAGAGATCATGGAATGAATTGAGTCGATTGGGTGTAGCTCTGGCTCACCTAACCCGATCAGAAAGACGGCAAATTAAGGATACATATCGAGCCATGTTTCACGATGACCTTGTCGAACGACTCCATGGGGAACACATGTCAAACCCGAAAAATGAGGTATATCACTGTTTTGAAATTAAGTTATATATAATACAAATTTTACACTACAATAATACCCTGCAAATGAAATAAATATCTTGTTTGGGGCATATCCCACTGGTGTATTTCCTTTGAAGGGTGCTTGCGATATTTCGAGGCACTATAAGTCTATAACATAAATTTGATATTTTGAAATCATGAAATGTAATACCGCTTGAAGGGCACTGTGCCCCAATTTTTGAAATGTACAAAAGACTTTGCCAGTATTGCATTTAATATGCTTCTCAATTTACTCCTCTGAGTCTATAAATTGTTAAATTGTGATTTCTCCTATGCCAATTTCTCAGTTATACAAAATGTTGTACATTTGGATGCTTGATCCAGCTGAGAGAGATGCCATGTTAGTCAGGGATGCTATTGAACAAAGCTTGGTAGACTATCAGAGTCTAGTTGAGATTTACACAAGAAGGAAATCGGATCAGCTATTCTTCACCAAACAAGCCTATTTGGTTAAGTTCAAGAGAAACCTAGACCAAGACATCTCCTGTGAACCATCTCATCCTTTTCAAAGAGTAGGTTAAACTGTGTTTTATTTACCTTATTAATTTTTAATTTACTGTAATGCTACTTATCATATAAATTTATTAACTAACTTGAATATATTCTACTTAGTAATTATGAGCATCATACTGGGACCACACTTCACCATGAAGTACTGTCCAAATCCAATTCATAAAAAATAACAGAGGATATTTTTAAAACAACAAGAATATGATAACGATTTAAAGGAAAGGGGGAATTTCATGTATATCCCTAAAAATCTCAAAATTACTTATTCCCCCCTTAAAATTGATAATATCATATCCACCCTTCTAAATTTTAAAAAACTTACAAATTTACTCAATTTATTGACTTTTCTATTACAACTCATTTTTAATTTATAAAGTACCAATTTTACTCTCTATTGAAAATTAAAAACATGTAGCATGTTCAACATAAATATTCAGTCTTTTGGTCGGTTATGAGAGCAAATTATTGATTTTATTATTTTTGATGCATACACAAGCACATGTCTAAATGTCATTGTGTATGTGTCACAAGTAAAGAAATAAATCTTTTGTCCTTGAAAACCGACAAATTAGAAGATGAAATGTTTTTACACATACTACATATTTTTATTTTTTCATAAATAGTAAAATAGGTACTTTATAAAAAAAAATCAAAATGAGTTTTAATAGAAAGTCAATAAATTGAGTAAATTTGTGAGTTTTTAAAATTTAGAAGGGTGAAAATGATATTATCAAGTTTAGAATAGAAAATACATAATTTCGAATTTTTTGAGGGGTACGTGAAATTCCATCTAAAAGATAATTAGTAGTTATATTGTTAAAGACTTTAAGGATTGTGATTTACATTTTAACTGATAGATTCTAGCGGCTTTGGCAACTTCGCGTCAATCTCACCAAGACAACACCAGTCAGCACATCGCAAAATGCGACGCAAAGAGGTTGCATGAGGTGGGAAAAGGAAGCACTGGAGGGGTTGATGAGTCCGTGATACTGGAGATAATTAGCAAGAGAAGCATTCCTCAATTAAGGCTCGCTTTCACCAGCTACAAGCACATCTATGGCCGTGAATACACCAAGGTACAATTCATTTTATATTCCTTAATTAAATGCGATTTGTAAAAAAAACTTATAATTAGTGGTGAATGTTATATTATTTTATTATTGGTGCTGTTAAAAATTAATACATGTTCACTGAGAACTGGCAAGTAATTTTGTTTGATTTTTTAAACGTTAATTGGGCTTTAAAGAAGCATCTGATTATCCAAAGTTGAGCAATACAGCAAGCTATAAGAGCACAACAAGAGAGCAATAAGAGAGGAACCAGTTATATTAAATCAGCTAAGAGTGACTTGCTTTTGCTGTCACACACCAGTTATATAATTTCTACTCTTCATTACTTCAAAGCAGAAAACTGACTTTCAATTTCAACTAAGAAAAAGATGAAGAAATGATCAATCTATAGCATATTTAATTTGAAAAACCTACTCATGTGTAGATTTTTTGTTCCTTAATTTTTTCTCCTATATTTCTGTAGTACGATTTTGCTTAATTTCAAAGTTCAATGATGCAGACCTTAAAGGGAAGCTGTGGAGAGTTTGAACAATCGCTGAGACTGGCAGTGAAGTGCTTCTACACTCCCGCCAAGTATTATTCAAAGGTACAACTAATACTGAATGGTCCTTACTGGTACCGACATTAGTTGCTAGCCTGTTACAGTACCAACATGAAAACTGTAACTTGATACTTAGGTGAAAATTCTAAAATAAATAAAAAATCAAACAGTAGATGTTGGCATGGGAGACCTCTTGTAAATACCTCTGTTGAAGTATTCTTTTCCTTTTTTCTGAAAGAATATTTTCGAAATATTTTAATTTTATGTTTCTTTTGTTGGGGATTCTCCGTAGATTTTCCATACATGCATTGAGGGGTCAACTGTAGACAAAAGGATTTTGTCAAGGGTGATTATAGGAAGTGAAGATGTTGGCATGGGGGAGGTGAAACGACATTACGAGAAAACGTATGGGAAGAAATTGAAGGATGCTATTTGTGATCGAATACCGGTTGGTGATTACAGGGATTTCATTGTGGCTTTGATTACTGGCCCCGTTTCAGCTTAATAGTTTTACGCACACAAGCTAATTGTTGATTAACTTGATGGTAGTACGGTATGAATTATTAGTTATTAATTGTTAAAATCTATATATATGTTGGTGTAAGTATATTCTTGGTGAGTTTTGTAGAATTGATAGAATAGTCCTTATATTTAATTTGGGCAGTACCTATCTTCTTGTATTTTACTGTTTTCTGAATTTCAGTTGAGAAGCAATGTATCTGGTAAACATTTCTCAACAACTAATTGTAAACATTTACAAACTCTTACTTAAGTCACCTGAGCCCAATTTATCAAGAGTGATAAACAGTAAGACACTAAAAGATCACTAACAAAATTAGTTGCTAAAAGGAAGCTAAAGATAACAAGAAAAACACTAGCTCCCTTTTCTACTTTGCTTCCAATAAGATGGTTCCAAAGATCACCTAGCATTCTCAAAAGGACGTCTGAATCCAATCTGATTTCTAACAGAAAGTTGCAAAAACACTGATTCTACGCATTAGAAATCAATCTAGAGAAGCTTCTTCTTTCTGAAGAAACTCTCTAGATGACACATCTGCAAAGCTGATACACCAATGCAAATGAAAAGTGAGGTTATACTTAAATATGTGACTCTTGCATTGGTCCTCTCACTGATGTCCCGAATTTCCCTTTCCCTACGTAACAAAATTAAAAAGGTTACAGTTCATTCATTGTACATAATTCAAGAATTTTGGCATCTATCCATGCTAAAATTAGCAGGTTCACTAACTCTTGCAATTAAGGGTATCGTCTATAATATATGGGATTAATCCCAACATAATTGGTATAAGCTGTAATTGTAACCTTGATCTAATTACCAGTAAATACGGGTCAAAGTGGGTCCTAGCCTGTACTGTTTGATACCACTGGGTTTTTTTTCTTTTGAAACAGTCGGATCGGTAAAGGAATTGCCTGATACAGTGTGGAAAAATTCTCTATTTTTAACCTGTTTACAAGATGCACCAAGTTCTCGCGAATAACTGAAACAGTTGTTTCTAGCTTCCGCAGCTCCAGTTCTACTCCCTAAAGTTAGGCACATAACAACTCAGTAACTTGCAAAATTGTTTGTTCAAAAAAAAAAAAAAAAAAAATTTGTCAGACACTGTCACTTTTATTATGAAATGGACTTCCATAGAAAATTTATGTAAGGAAAATTTTGAATTTTGAATAATGTAATATCTCCAGATCCCCTTCTGGAACTTATTTTGGACACATTATTCATTTAACTGTTATAACTTCAGCAAACGCTAACACTACTTTTGGAAGGAAAGTTACCTAATTGCCCTTCTGTTATTTATACTGATGTTGCTTTGTAGTAAGTCTAAAATATATATTTTTGTCTGTGAAAGAACTGAGAAATAGCTACTAATATGCTAATTTTCCCTATTTTTTATTTTTTCTAGGTACCATTTGTAGATTAAAATTGTTGAAAACAAATAAAGTTTGTAGCTTTTGTTTTATTGTATCAAAACAAAGAAATAAAACTGATGATAAAAAAAATATGAAGTATTGAGTTCTTAAGAAAAATAAAAATAATAATTTATTTGTACTTATTTCTCATTTAAAATTGTTATTGTAGTTTGGGGTTAATTGCCTCTAATTGTAAAGGTTCAGGAGGGACAGGAGTAGGGGTGATTAATAAGCGAGTTGTTAACGAGTTTTTAGCGAGCGAGTTACGAGTGAGTCACGAGTGAGTCACGAGTTATAAGTTATGAGCGATTTACTCATCTCTAGACAGGAGTATTTAAATATATACAAATTAAAAGTTTGTGGGGAACAATGACCGAACTAAAAAGCACAAGGCATTGTAGATAGAGCTGTAGGCAACGCATTAACCCCTTTGAATAATCGCCACATATTTGTTTCCACAAGACACTAACTGACAGTGTAAGAAATTCATTGAATGTTTAATCAACTGTTGTGGTAGTTCTTTCGGTATTTGTTATGGTAAATTGGTGTCAATATTTTACATCTTCTTCAAATTTTATGATGTTAATTTGTGATTTAAATTTACAAAATATTTTTTTAATAATAAAACATTAGCTTAGAAATAATATAAATTGAGACCTGAAAATCAATTTTTGCTTTAGTGGCAAAAGACAAATAATTTTCGTGTGAAAGATCATAAGTTCATAATTCTTATGAACAATTCTGTGTGAATATTAATAATTATATGACTTAAACTCTCAAAAAAGAGTGAGACTATGGCACTATGCATAGCATGGATTGGCTCGTACTACGGATCAATATCTCAATTTTCAAAGTCGATTCCAACCGTTTAGCATGATCTCCATATGAAAATGTATTTGTGAATTAAATTTTACATTTTTAGAATTCTTTTACTAATTTTTTAGATATATAGAAAATCACTTGATATAAAAAATTCTAAACCATTCAAAAGTTGTGATTTTCTACCTTTCTAAAAAAATAGTAAAAAAAATGTAAAATTTAATCCACAAGTACATTTTCATATGGAGATCATGCTAAACAGTTCAAATCGACTATTTAAACTTCAAAATAGAAAATATTAATCCATATTATGAACCAATTCGCACTATACATGGTCCCTTAGCCTCACTCCTAAAAAAATATAAATTGAGACCTCATTATTAAGGCCTGCCAAACGCAAATGCAAAACACCAAACTGTTTCAATAATTTTGTTGTTCAAATAATATGAAGTACCTCAATTCTCTCCATTCTAGCGATGGAGTCCCAGTCTCTTGTGGCTATCCCAATTTTCCAGTCGAGGTTGACATTTCCACCCATTCCTTTCTCCTTGCTATCCATCCAAAAACACGCCAGGTAATTTCCAGGCTCCTTTGTAGTTAGTGCAAACTGGCCTTCAGATACCCGATCTTTGTTGTGTAGTATGTTCCCAAACGGTGAAGTAACCTGGAGCGTTTAAAACGGATAATTTGATTAATTCTTTAGGATGACACAAATGTAAGTAATTTCTTTGTGTTAGGCGCAAGATTAAAAGGAATTTGAGAATGGGCCGGGTCAAAAGCCCATCCACGACTCCAAAAGATCTCACTAGATATATCCAGGCCTCCAGGGGACAAGTTGGGTCCATGTCTGGCTTGACTTCTATTAGGGATATATAGTTGAGTAGAACTAGGGTGTTCCTAAGTTCACCAAACTCTTTTGTGAACTCAGCTCTAAAATCTATCGGATTGACTTCAAATGACGAATTCAAACCGTTAAAATCCTTTTATTTTACGAGTGATGCGTCTACATGTGAAAATTTTAAACGTTCGATTTAATTTAGTATAAAGTCAAGTGGTCAAAATTAAAAGATTTATAAATTAATTTTAATGCATTCATTTTTTGGACGTATTTTGACCACTTGACTACTCTATAAAAAACTAATTTAAAATTTTAAAATTTTCACATGTAGACGCATCACTCGTAAGGTAGAAGGATTTCAATAGTTTGGATTCGTCGTTTGAAGCCAATTCAATAGGTTTTAGAGTTGAGTTCACAAAGGAGCTTGGTGAACTTAGGAACACCCTAGTTCTACTCAAATGCAATAAGATAAAGAGTAAAACCGTTGAAATTGATTTATCATGAGTGATGATTTTACATGCAAAATTTATATATTTTCGAATTAATTTATTATAAAATTAAGCGGCCAAAGATGATGAAAAATAAATATATTAAGATTAACTTATAAACTGTTTTTTTTTTACCGTTTGACTTTATACTAAATTAATTAATTTGAAAATTATAAATTTTACATGCAAACGATATATCGATTTTAACAATTTGGATTCGTTGTTTAAAATCAATACGATTGATTCTGAAATTAATCTCATCACTTGGTGAGCTTAAGAACACCCTAATTTTACTCGTAAGATATATAGTGTCTGAGTTACTGGTGGATGTTAAAGCCTCGCCGTACAATCATTTGCTTAAAAATTGGTACAATTGTTTGTACCAATTTTACTCCAAGGACAATGTGAGCGTTTATTTGATGGTATGAAATGCACAATTAGCTTAACATTTTGTCTAAACCGAGCTTAAACCATAATAAAGAGGCTCATTTACACCCCAAATAAGGATGCGGATGCGGATGCGGATGCTTTTAAGTGGCTAAACTATAAAAACCTTATGAACTTCTCTATAGTAACTGGTTAGTTGGTATATATATCTTAAAGAGATGTAAAAGACTCGACCTTGATGCTCATGGTAGCGCGGATGCGGTTGTCGTTAGAAAACAAAGTATAATTGCCGAAAACAACGACATTCGGCTGTATCTCCTCTGACAAGCACTTCGCGCCATGTGGCGGCAGCTCGATCCATATAGCCCCAACTTCTGTCGTCCATTGCCATAATGCAAGCACAATTACCATTAACGATGCCGCATTACATTGCAAGAAACTTTGTTTACTTCGCCTCATCTATCTTTCCTGTTCCTGATATCTCTCCTTGTCTCTTAATTTGAAATGGTTACTAGGTTATTTACTCAACCTTGATTTGAGCAATTTTGTAATTTGATATGGTATATGTTTTGCTGCCGAGGAATATAATCAGTTCTTTGCTGATGGGGAGATCAAATTTGTGATGCGAAGAAAGCATCTGCAAACGGCTCTAGACCTAATTTTAAGAAATGACAGGTTTTGTTAAAAAGATTGAAGAGATGAGTAGATGACAGAGACGTAGAAAATAAGTCCACACGCTCACTCTAAAATAAGAGAGGATATATTTAGAACCCTCTTGTGATATAATTGGACTCAGCCCAATTACTAAGAGTCGTGGTTGTGGCTGTGGGCGTGCTCCATAATGGTGGAGGGGAGGAGAGGGGAGGGAAGGGAAAGGAAGAAGACAGTGTAAATCGTTAACTATCTCTACATTCTGATTTAGAAGTTATAAAATTTAAATAATTTGTTCTTTATACATGGAGTTCACTTCCTCTCTCTTCTCTTCTCTTCTCCTCTATTTCTCAGAATTTAATGATCTGGACTAAATAAATTGGATTCGTTCAGGTTCAGTCACCCCTCTTCTTTCCTCCTCTTCTCTCTTCTTCTCTCCTCTATCCTTTTCTAGAGTACACCCCCAGAGCTAGTTTTTTTATTAAAACAATCGATTAAAACCGACTCAAAAATAATAAAAAATCACAGTATTATGTATATATAGTCCGCTATTTTTTTTTTATGTCAACCCTACGCCATGAAAAAATATTGAAGCTATAAGCACGAGCCGAAATATTTTCTCTACTAATATAATAACATATATTTTGATATAAAAGGTGGCGTTTACTGCTTGATAATCAGTTCAACATACATACAAAAAATACATAAGCTTTTGAGTAAAATTTTAATTTATCACAAAATTTAACGATGTTTCTCCATATTCAGTTCCGTAAGAGACGAAGAGAGATGATAATATAATGAGTGGGATCATAATAATATGCATATTACAAATGAATCCATACTATGAATCTATATCTCTATTTTTAAAATCCAAATAGTTGATCCCGACAGTTAAACATAATCTCTATATGAAAATATACTTAAAGATCAAATTTTATATTTTTTTTAGATCAAGTGATTTTCTATCTATCTAGAAAGTAAAAATTATTTTAAAAAAAATGTAAATTTAGTTTCAAATACATTTTCATATGATGATTATTATGTTTAATAATTCAAACCGACTGTTTGAATTCTAAAAATAACAATATAAAAGCTATAACTCAGATCGATACGTAGTATGTATCTTACCACAGCCTCACGTAAAATATAATATCTAAAACTTCATGTAATTCTTTTTGTTTGTGATCTTTCTCTGGTCTTGTCACTTTTAGTACTTGTGATTTTTTTTTTAATTAAAGAGCTTCGATACAGTATTCTAGCATCTTTAGATGTTATTCTCAAGAATTGAACATGCTTTCTCTTGAAAAAATAGACGAGAGCTCGTGTCATTGCATTAAGGTGTTTTATACGTCATCTAAGATTATTACTTCTGATTTTTATATTATTTATATTAGAACTTGTGATGTTAAGAAATGGTTTACGTGTAATTAAAAATTTGATGAAAACTGTCATGTTATGAGTGTAGCCAGAAAATTCTTTTATGCAATATATGTCAAATATAGATAGGGTGCAAGGTTGTAGCTCGTGATTCAATTGAGTTAGATCTGGAAAAAAATTCGGTTTAAAACAAATTAAACTAGTTCGGTTCTGAAACGAATGAAATCCAGTTCGGTTCGAAATGATATTTGAATCGAACTCGAACTGAGTCTGACTCAGTTCGAAACTCTTATTTTTAGTTCTAAACTCTGCTTCAATTTCGAACTAGCTAGTTCAGTTCGAAACTGATTCGAATTGCACCGAATCAAACTCGAACTCTTCTTTTCAGTTCAAAACTCTACTTCAATTTCGAACCAGTTCGGTTCAAAATTGATTCAAATTCGAACTCAAACTGGATTAAGTTCGATTCGATTTGATTAGTTTGCAGCCCTAATGCTAGATGACGGATAAACCGCACTCTTATATGCATACCTGACGTGCATCGTATTTTGAATAGGATAAGTTTCATGCTGAGTTTTGTAATATTTTATGAATTTTATCCACCACAAAAATCCAGTCAGCTATTGACAATCTTTTAGAACATCTCCATTCCAATTGCAAAATAAATTGTAAATACTGATATAACAATTATAATTAATTTTAATTGTAAAAATTCAGAGCAATTGCTAATGTATTAACCTTGCTAAGTTGATAATTTGTCTGAAAGTGCTACACATCAAACTTTACTACAAATATTAATTTTAAAGATGCAATTTTAGCAACTGTAAAATTATCAATCTTGAAAAGTTTTTTTTTTGTCACGTTAGCAAAATTGCACTACAGGTGCGAAATTTTTTTATAAGTAATTTGAATAATATCACTTTATGTGACAAATAAATTCAAATTACAATTAAGTAATGAAGATGTTCTTATTACTAAAAAGCTCCTAAATATTTGAGGAAAGTACAGACATTTTGTATCCAAAATATTAGCCAGAGCATTACTTCCCTTATTTGTAATTAGGATAGATAGAAAAATTCGTAAACTGTTGCTTGTTTGATATCAGAGCATCTACATCACAACAACTCAAATTAATTTCTAAATAACTGTTAACTACTTTTTAGAAATTAAGGTCTCTAAAATTTCTAATTCTCACATCTCTGAAATTAATTTTAGAGTTTCTATTTAACCACGTCAACAACAAATTAAAAAAGAGAAATAATTTGAGCCAATCATTTGATCAGCATGGAGTTTATAAACAGTTTCTTAATAAGAAACTTTATTGAATAGTTTCTAAATAAGAAACTATCTCACATCCCTGAAACTGAATTAGAAACTGCCACATCATAGTAGAAACTCTAATAATACAAGAGACGTAAATGCTCTTAGAGCATCTACATCCCTAGTACTATGAGAGTTTCTAATTTGATGTGGCAGTTTCTAATTCAGTTTCAGGGATGTGGGAGAATTTATTATTTAGAAATTGTTTATAAACTTCACGCTGGTTAAATAATTGGCTCAAATTATTTTTTATTTTTAATTTATTGCTGACACGGCTTAATAGAAATTTTAAAATTAATTTAGAGATGTAAAAATTAGAAACTTTAGAAACCTGAATTTTTAAAAAGTAGTTAACAGTTATTTAAAAACTCATTTAAGTTGCTGGGATGTAGATCTAAGTTTGAAAAATGTTTGTAATTAGCCTACTTAATTTTGACCCGGCTCATCGTGAGCAAGTTCAAGCTTAACTTGATTTGTTTCTCACCATCGCCGAAAGAAATGAATTATTTTTTGACTCGTAATCTATATACAAGACTTACAATACCAAATTAACAAAAAAAAATCCTTCATCCAGAATAATTCTACGTTCCCAATCGCCTCGGTTTAATCTCGCATCCAATTTACCGAGCCCCACCTAAGACAGCAATTCCATTTATTATTACAACCCAGACGACCAAATCCAATCGGGTCACTTTGGTCCACTCCGGGGACTCCACTTTACCCTATTTTATTGCGGCCGAACAAACTTTCCCGCGCTTTAAGTTCAAGTTGAACCTGTATCCATTCGAGTTTCAAAAGCAGAGAATTAGAAAATCCTTAAAAACCGCTTGCTCTGGCAGAACACAAAATAAACCCGGTTCACGTGACCCATACGCTCCCTTGTTAAATTCTCCTCGGAAGCATCCGGTCTAGGCGCCAAACCCTATCCCGCGCAAAACCCTCTCCTTCCTCGAAAGAGAACCCTACTGCTTGTCTGCGCCACTTCTTATCCAAAACAGGTACAATTTCTCTCTCTTTCTCGATCTCGATTCGATAAGCAAGTTTTGGTTTACCTTGTGCTCGCTATGAAGTACTTTCTTGTGCAAAACCTGTGTCTGTTTATCACACGTGGCCTGTTTGATGAAATGCCTCAGTTGCAGAAACGGGATGTACGTGGTAAAGAGAGATGGCCGACAGGAGACGGTGCACTTTGACAAGATCACGGCACGGCTGAAGAAGCTGAGCTACGGTCTGAGCCAGGACCACTGTGATGCGGTTCTCGTTGCCCAGAAGGTGTGTGCTGGCGTGTACAAAGGCGTCACGACTAGTCAGCTTGACGAGCTGGCGGCTGAGACTGCTGCGGCCTTGACCGCTAGTCACCCTGATTATGCTCAGGTAGTTGAATCATGTTTTGTTGAATTTGGTAAATAGTTGTGTAAATGTTATCATTTTTGTGAGGATTGGACTTTCAGAGTATGCTTGCTGAGATCATATTATTTTGGTAGATCTACAGCAGCTTCTCCTCTCAACAAATTAGAATCATTACATGTCCAAGTCCAATAAATGCTAGATATTAAGCCCTTCTGCTTAGCTATTCTTTTCGTTTTAGTTCTTTAAGAAGAAAAGAGTACCAGCAACTCCTAATGAATTAAGGTTGTACGTCTAGAACTTTTAAGCTCAAATTAGGATTAACCCATGAAATATCTGGGTAAAATAACTGGAGGGGCATTTTATGGAGGTATCAACTACAAAGGTACTGGAAGGTGGTATTGATTCCTCCAGCACCTTGACATGGCATCGATCAGAAGAGGAAACTTTTTTTTAATAATTGGTTTTGTTGATTTTTTTCTCTTGACTCCAGCTTGCTGCAAGGATTGCTGTCTCTAATCTCCACAAGAACACAAAAAAGTTGTTCTCAGAGACGTAAGAGCATCAATTTGTGATTGTTTTCCTTCTAATCCTTCTTATTTTTTTTATTGAAGTTGCGAATTTGGATTGCTACATCTATGCAGGGTCAAGATTATGTATGATCATTTTGATGAAAGATCTGGACAGAAGGCTCCTTTAATTGCTGATGATGTCTATGACATAATCATGAAGGTAAGTATTAGAAAAGTTAGTTGAGATAAATAGTTGTCTTAGACCTTTGTATTATTGTATGGTCATTATTTCAAGCATGTTTCTCCTATCTGAATCAAGATGAGTTTAATTTTGCCATTATTAGCTCATTTTCTTCGTTGTTTCAAGTTGATGATAATATCCTAAATTGAATTGATTAAATTGGTTGTACTTTGGAAATTCCAAATTTTGCTGCATTGTGTAATGCCACTGATTTGTTAAAAGCTAGAAATGATGTGATCATCTGGCTAAACCTAATAGTATAACTGAATTTACGTGTTTTTAATTCCACACAACATCTGCCATAACAATTCCATGAACTGAACATATCCTGCCATAGCTACTGTGTCCATAATTTTACTCTTTCAGAATGCAGCTCGACTGGACAGTGAGATAATATATGACAGAGATTTTGACTATGACTATTTTGGCTTCAAGACTTTGGAGAGGTCATACCTCTTGAAAGCTGGCGGTAAGGTGGTGGAGAGGCCGCAACACATGCTCATGAGAGTCTCTGTTGGAATTCACAAGGATGATATTGAATCGGCTATTAAAACCTACCATCTCATGTCTCAGAGGTGGTTCACTCATGCTTCACCGACTCTCTTCAATTCCGGCACCCCAAGACCTCAGGTTCTTTTCTCCAATTAACAATTCTGCCTTGATTTAGGACTTAACCAGAGGTTGGCAAGTAAAATGGGGATGGTTACAACCAGATCCAACTGGTATCGTAGGTTGGTACTCACATTCTGTTACCTGATCTGACCTGTTGGTTGCTGCCAGTATTGCATGGACTAAGTAGTGGTTTAAAATGAATATAACAATATATTCGGTACATGATGGTAGAGAAACTATTCTGAAGCTATTAATACAGTAGTTGCGACTGTCAAAACGAGTGCTGCATTATACCATGTTGAACTAAAAGACTATAATTATACCATTTTTTAATTGTTATTCTTTGTTTCCTTTGCAGTTGAGCAGTTGTTTCCTTATATGCATGAAAGAGGACAGCATTGAGGGCATCTATGACACTCTGAAGGAATGTGCTGTTATAAGCAAATCGGCGGGGGGAATTGGCGTGTCAGTTCACAACATTCGCTCTATGGGAAGTTACATTCGTGGCACAAATGGAACATCTAACGGCATAGTTCCCATGCTTCGTGTTTTCAATGACACCGCCCGCTATGTTGATCAAGGTGGTGGTAAGAGAAAAGGTAATCTTGGCTAAAAGCTGCTAAATATTGAAAAAGATAGAGGATCAACTGTCCCTAATTCGTTGCACCTGGATTTCTCCCTGATGACAATGGTTGGCAATTTAAATTTCTCATTGCCTGTTTTGGCATCATTAGAATCTTCGATTGAATTGATTAAATGCTGCTGTTTAGGTGCTTTTGCTGTATACCTTGAGCCGTGGCATGCTGATGTCTTTGAGTTTCTTGATCTGCGCAAAAATCACGGAAAGGTATAATTCTCTCTGAGATTCGTAAGTCTGATCTATTAGTTGAATAGTGGCTGATTGTATTTATATCTGACGAGACACTATGTTGTACTTGAACTATTATATTAACTTTACCATCATTAACAAATTGTGCTACAGTTTGAAATATAAAAGTTTGATGTATGGCTTAGCTTATCCTAATTCCTAACTAATACGAGTTAAACAAATAGCCACCGATCTTGATTTTGGTCAGCACAAAGCAGCATTCTCAATTTGCTGTGGTGACACCTATCTTTCTATTGGTAGAGTAGTTTTACGAGATGATCAGCTCTTATATAATTAAGTTGAACTGAACTACAACCTATTTCTTTGCAACGGAGGCTAAACTAAACCAACTAATTTCAATTTCCTTTTAGATTTGTGACTTGATAAAGCCCTAAAAAATTGTAGGAAGAACATCGGGCAAGAGATCTGTTTTATGCTTTATGGGTACCAGATTTGTTCATGGAAAGGGTCCAGAGCAACGGCCAATGGTCGCTATTTTGCCCAAATGAAGCTCCTGGTCTTGCCGACTGTTGGGGCAAAGACTTTGAAAATCTCTACACAAAATATGAAAGAGAGGTTAGTAGTATTTGCTTGCAACTTCAAATTTGTTTTGCCTGAAATGGTGTACTTCTCTTTGGGAGGTTTTACAGCCAGTTGCTGAGTGTAGATTCCATTTGCATAGCAAATGTCCTCAAGGCCTGTTCGTAAAAGAGAATAATACTAATTAGATTCTTTTCATTATATCAATTTTTATTACAAACATAAGATTTATATATTGTTTGGGTTAAGTTGGGTCGGATCACATACCATATAAGAAATGTTAAACCATACCTGACCCCCAGGGTGTTAGGTTGGTTTGACCCTTTGGGAAAGAATCAAGATCATAAAGGTTAGTTCTGGTCACATACTAGATTTGATATGCTTTCTATGCTAATTTGAAGTTTGTGTCTTTCTTTAGAGTAACCAGACTTTGATCTTAAATGGGACTGGTTGACCTGATGTGGCTGGTCATTGATTTGACCCTGCTACCTATGAACTCAGTTGATGTTCAAGTGCCAGTATAGAAATGCAAGGCTGCTCAAATAAAAATGTTTAAAAAATGAAAAGCACTCGAAATCATATCATTCCATAATGGTACCATTTTTGTAATGATATGCACTGACAAACACTGTCAAGTTACTCTGCTTTACTGATTTAATCTTGATTAACATTAGGGAAAGGCGAAGAAATCTGTTCCTGCACAGAATCTCTGGTTTGAGATTTTAAAGGCCCAGATTGAGACTGGAACACCTTACATGCTCTTCAAGGTAATATTACATATTATCATTTCAAATGCCTTCAGACTTTGAAATAATGATGTCAGTTCTATTTACTACACATATTATGTCCTTGGAGTGATTACTTTATTTAGATCCACCAAAGTAATAAACTCTGCTCTTGGGTTTCCAGTATGGAATTGACTAAGTTTCAGTACCAATGTCTTGAAACCAAATGTACAGTTGGATAGCAGAAATAATATTTTTAATAGGATCTTTCTTCTTGTAAGAGTTATGAGATCTTAATATGATAATGATATGCTAACTGGTGAATTTTGAAGAACTCGTAGAAATACTTAATCAAGCTCCAATCCCCAGAGAGTTGTCCTTGGTTAATCCCATGTTCTATCCTGACAGTTATTTATGCCATTTACAGGATACCTGTAATAGAAAAAGCAACCAACAAAATCTGGGAACCATCAAATCTTCGAACTTGTGCACAGAAATCATTGAATACACCAGCCCAACTGAGACCGCAGTATGTAACCTAGCATCAATTGCTTTGCCTCGTTTTGTCAGAGAGAAGGTAAACTGAACTTGCTTTTATTTTTGGGGAGTTTTTGTTTTTTCTGTTCAGTTTGTAGTTTAGTTTCACAACATAGATGTATAACTGAAGCTTACGATCCCCCACCCCCCACAAGCCCCAGGATGGGGGGGAGGGTTTGGAGTTCATTTATATTTATGATGTGTAAATATTGTTTCAGGGGGTTCCTTTGGAGTCTCATCCATCTAAAGTAGTTGGCAGTGCCAATTATCAAAACAGATACTTCGACTTTGATAAGCTGGCTGAGGTTTGTTTTTTACTTCCACACTATCCACATAATTGTATTTTGTTTATCATTATTCTTGTTGAGCTGTTACACTGAAATTACTTTTTTAGGTTACTTCAATCATTACTGCAAACCTCAACAAAATAATCGATGTCAATTATTACCCGGTCGAAACTGCAAGAAGGTCGAACATGCGACACAGGCCAATCGGAATTGGGGTTCAGGGTCTGGCTGACACTTTCATCTTACTAGGCATGCCTTTTGATTCATCAGAGGTGCTTATTTCTTAATAATGTTTTAATTTTCTATCATACAAGACTTGCAATTCCAGCGGGTACATATTGGTTCCAGGTGCTGGCATGGAGCCTGGTCATGCAGTATTGAATCCTCTCAATTTCTCAATAAGCCCAAATTCCACTTAGTGAACCTCAAATTATGCAAAAGCAAAGATCATAATCTGTTATTATTTATTTAACCATCAAATGTGCAACTAAACATGTTGAAAGATTAGAGTCAAGCTAGTACTCGGTACTTCTCCAGTCATCACTTTACATTCATACTGGTAATAGACCAAGTGTTGTAGTGCCAAGATTTTATTTGGTGTTCATATAAAAAATTGGTTTGGTGTTAACCTTGTTTATTGTAATTTTATTGCTGTGCTTCTGTAGGCTCAAGTGTTAAATAAGGACATTTTTGAGACTATTTATTACCACGCTCTGAAAGCATCAGCTGAGATTGCTGCCAAAGAGGGTCCTTATGAGACCTACAAGGGCAGTCCTTCAAGCAAGGTTAACATTTACATCTCTTTCTATTTCTTGTCTCTTTTTCTTTTCCAACTTTAGGTTTTAGGAGATGCATATCAAACTCCTCAAATTATAATACAACTCTGATTGGAAGTGCAGTGCTACCCAATTTCTCATTTTCAAGAATCATTTATTGTGACATCAACAGAACCTGTTGTATTTTCCTTATTTACTAATACTGGACCCCATAGAATTGTTAGGTACTTATTTGCTTGCACATTTCAGAATCTCAACCAAAAAAGTGTGAGGCATCCTGTTGCTAATTGACAGAACCTATTTCTTTTGTAGTTGAGAAAATGTTCAAACCTTCACCAATGTCTTTTTCACGCTTAACAAAAAAGTTGGAGTACACATTGACAACTGCAAGAAAACATTGGAAACTGAAATCCCACTAGGTTTTGACT
The DNA here is from genome assembly GCA_025461125.1 of Carex kokanica. Taxonomy (NCBI): domain Eukaryota; kingdom Viridiplantae; phylum Streptophyta; class Magnoliopsida; order Poales; family Cyperaceae; genus Carex; species Carex kokanica. The sequence goes on from JAJGRX010000376.1 coordinate 1,643,192, forward strand.
AGGAAGTAAACTGATGCTGCACCTAACCAATGTAAATGAACTTCAGCTCAAATAAGAGCTTGTTTTACAGCATTCTTTAAAAATTTTGCAGGGTATACTTCAACCAGACATGTGGAATGTAACCCCATCAGACAGGTGGAATTGGCCTGCTTTGAGGGAGTTGATTTTGAAAAATGGACTGAGAAATTCGCTTCTGGTAGCCCCCATGCCCACAGCATCAACCAGCCAGATCCTTGGCAACAATGAATGCTTTGAGCCTTACACTTCCAACATTTACAGCCGTAGAGTTCTCAGGTTTGTATCCACACCCTTTCTTCAGAAGTTCTAAGCTTTCTTAATTAATGCTGATGCAAATTTAAGCCACAGTTTAACCCAATTTTGACTCAGTTGAGCCCATTTTTTTAATCTATTTATTATTAGCTCAATTTTAACCTGAGGTTTGGACCAAATAGCTCAACTTAAGAACAAAATTGCTGAGATAAAGAAAACAAAATAAGACAAAGATACATTCAAAATGGATGGAGCCTAATGAAATGACACCTAATGTTTGACCCTTTCTTTTATAAATATTTCAGTGGAGAGTTTGTTGTAGTAAACAAGCACCTCTTGCATGACTTAACTGAGATGGGCCTGTGGACACCGACACTCAAAAATCAAATTATTTACGAGGATGGATCTGTTCAAACGATTGCTGAAATCCCTGATAATTTGAAAGCCATCTACAAGTAAGCTTAACATATGTGCCCTGATTTGTTAACTTTGCACTGGTGGGTACCTTATTTTAGATGCCATCTGCTTTTGGGTTCTCGACTTGAAATTATTTTTTCTTGGTAATTAATCTGCAGATGTGAGGCCCAAACAAAAAATGTTATAAAATAAAGTAAAATGAAAAGAAACCTTAAAAATATTTAATCTAATGCTCAAACGTTGATAGTTGATCTGTATGTAAAACATCAACCAAACATAAGTAATCAAAACACGGGTGACCCAGTTGGTGTGTGTGGTAAGGGTAGACAAAATGTTGTCCAGGTTTTAAGTAATTAACTGTGGAGTGTGGGAAGAAAAATCAAGTCAAGTATTGCTGCTTCTGATTTTGCAGAACTGTATGGGAGATAAAGCAAAAGACCATAGTAGACATGGCAGTAGATCGTGGTTGCTATATTGACCAGAGTCAAAGCCTCAACATCCACATGGACCAGGCTAACTTTGGAAAATTGACATCTCTTCACTTTTATGCTTGGTCCAAGGTAATCTTTCCTAGTCTCATTTGTGGATTGCAATAGAAAGGTCATACATTTGATGATGCAAACAAAAACTGGGCTGGTTGATTGCTGGTCTATATATTTTTTTGACTAAAACCATACTCAAAGTCTATTGTTGTAATACTTTGCTCATTTGATGATGCAAATCTATGAACTCACGCTATTTCTGTTTTGTGATGTCAGGGGCTTAAAACTGGGATGTATTATCTCAGAACCCGTGCTGCTGCTGATGCAATCAAATTTACTGTTGACACTACCCTTCTTAGCAAGGTAAGGCATTTACCATTGCGAAATTTCCCTTTCTGGCAGATAAAATCCAACTTTTCTTGTTCTCAAGTAAAACTGGCAATTTCTCATCACATCCTAGGCTAACAAAAGAACATTGTGCTTTTCTTTTAAGGTTTTGGTTTAGGGTAACTCTGGATGAGTTGGCATTTACAAATTATTTTACTCTGAACTTGATTTAACTAGTGGGCGAACAAAATTGCAGGATAAGAAGCCAGATGAAGAGGTCGAAGCAAAAATGGCACAAATGGTTTGTTCTTTGAACAACAGAGAAGAATGCCTTGCTTGCGGGAGTTAGATACTGTGGTTGACGATCTAATATGTGGCCTATGAGAGTGTTTTTCTTCAATCGGCTATTGTTTACTACAGATAAGCCTTATTTCCCTAACTAGATGTTTCTGATGTTCGATTAAGATCTGAGCGAGACTACTGTATGTATGTAATGTGATGTTCTGAGATGCATGCTCTGCATCTCGATAGTTTGTACTAGAGTTATTAATTATTGCTAGTAAAGTGAATTGGCAAGGGCCTCATTAGTTTAGTGCAGATTTTCTTAATTGGAATCTTTGAAGCAAGAAAAAGAAAGCCACAGCTTTCACAATCGATTCCCCAAAGAGAGCATGATCTTTTGCTAATGTTCTCTCTTCTCACAGTAAAGAGAGCATTCCTTGAAACATATTTTACTGGACTATTATAATATATTGGCCGAAATATATTAAAGTTTCGTATTTTACTTGCCAATATTGCGAATAGAAATTTAAAAGTCCGTCCTCTCAAAAAACAAAAAACTTAACTGAGCTTAGGAATCATTTAAAGTTTTGTTTATCAATCAGAGACCTTAAATTTTTTTTTTTTTTTCTCGTTTTCATCGAAAAAAAAAAGTGATTAAGATCGGGGTTTATTTATTTTATATTATTTTGAAGGTTTACGATGATTCGGTGATTACCGTGCACAACTGGGTGGCTTCAGATTTTCAATACAGGTCTAGAAATTGTTTCCGTCGTATCACAAGCCGATATTTTTTTTAATATCCAACATCAAATAAAAAATATCAAATATATCTAGATCGGCTATTTTTTGGCCGGTTGAATAAAAAATACGGACCGGCTATTTTTTGACAGATTTTTTTTTTAAAATATTCAACAATATATTCTTATTTTATAAATCTTCAAATGGAACAAATAATTCTTGATGGTGTAGGTGATTGGAGCTTTTGCCTCACTAGAAGAGGTATTTGGCTCAAATCCAGGTGTAAGCAGTTTTTTTTATTTTCCAATGTCCAAAATTAATTATTGCTAGAAACATGACTCAAATCCGGGATATATGGTTCTTAACTTTGTCAACTACCTCTACACAGCTATCTATTGCTATAATACAAGTGTTGGATTAGATAAACTAAAATAACAGCACGATTAGTATAATTATTTTATAATTAGTTATTAATTAGTATATTTTTTTATAAATATTTATTTTAGTTGATTAAAAATATTAGTATATTTAGTTATAAAATGCTAATTTATAATTAATTATACTAATTTTGGTACAAATTATACTAATTAATAACTAATTATATTAATTTATAACTATTTATAAAAAAATATACTAATTAATAACTAATTATAAAATAATTATACTAATCATGTTGTTATTTTAGTTTATCTAATCCAACACTTGTATTATAGCAATAGATTCTAACACAAAATGATAGCTAGTGTAGTGGAAGTTGACAAAGTTGAGAACCATATATCTCGGGTTTGAGCCCGCTTCTAGCAATAATTAATTTTGGACATTTGTATTGGAGTCCTCATTTTAAAATAAAAAAAATTGCTCACACCTGAATTCGAACTAGGGATCTCTTCTAGTGAGGCAAAAACTCCAACCACCTACACCATTAAGAATTACTTGTTCCATTTGAATGTTTATAAAAAAAAGAATATATGATTGAATATATATATTTTTTTAAAACCTAACCGGCTAAAAAATGACCGGTCTAGTCATTTTTAAAAATATTCATTTTGTTGGATATATTGATATTTTTTAATTTAATGTTGGATATTAAAAAAAATTTCGGTATCACAAGGGTACTTCTACGAGAAATTTAACACGTTCCAATTTATTATTTCAGCATTCTAAATAATAATATGGTTGTCGGGCCCACTGTGAGGAACTTTCATCTCCACCATCCAAATACCACTGTTTTTCTTTTCTTTTCTTTTTCTTTAACTTCTAAAGGACAGCCAATGTATCCACAATTGAAACGATGGCCCATATTTACTCTCAGCCGGTGCCTATTTGGGATGCGCTGGGGCCAGTATTATTTTTCTTTGAGATTCGTGCCAAGTTAAAAGAACGATCGTGGATGTCTGTTTCAATTGTACTTCATCCCCAATGAAGACGGCACTGGTGCGTTTTCTTTTTGTAGTTTGATCAGAACTCGTCGTGTGTCTCGATATACACTGCTTTTGTCGCAATGTAAAATCGTTAGTTTATTTGGTCGAGAGCCACAAGTTTTAAACACAGAATTTTTACAAGAAGCAAATCACCATGATTTTCAACTTCAATTAAGAAGTTAGATTGTTTTCATTGGTATAGTGCAAGACTTGATTTTTCAAGTTCTCTCCTTGTTGGTTAGAAGATTAAATTTCCATCTATTGAATTAGCAAACATAAATTAACTACAAAACATCAATCAAAATTTTGTCCGAATAATTTTAATTAAAATAAGTATATTACGAGGAGGGTTTAAATGCCTTCATTTTTTGTGCCTCCATTATGCATTTATTTTTAAAAAATTTAATAACTCAAAATTTGAAACTTAAAAGTCAAAGTAAAACAGTTAGATATGATTTACATCATTTTATCTATACATATGTAAAAAATTACGACATTTACATCATTTTTATTTTAATATCAATTCTCGGGTAGATGAGTAGGTTAAAATGTATTATTGGTTTTGTGTTCCAATCGTGCTCCACATCTTTATTTATATTTTCAAAGTTTGAACAGTCGATTCGAACTGCTCAACTTAATCTCCATATTAAAAATAGTGATTTTGTACTCATCTTAAAAAAAGTAATTTTTTTTTTTTAAAATTATAAAATTTGATCTCTAAACATATTTTAATATAAAAATTATGTTGAGCAGTTGGAACCAACTATTCAAACTCTAAAAATGAAAATGAATATAAGAAGGTGGAGTATGATTGGAGTACAAAACCAATGTAACATTTAACCCTACTCTTTACATATATGGCCGACATTTTTAAAAATACCCCAAGTTAATTAAAAATTATTAAAAATACCCATACCGGCCAATTATTGGCCGGTTCCTTGATTTTTTTATTTTTTATTTTATTTTTAGAGAAAAATTGCTAAAATGCTGAAATGAAATCTAACACAAAAAAATTGAATTGTTTTTTTAAATATTTGTTAGAAAATACGCTACGAATAGGGCTGATTTTGTGCTAAAATACGGTAAATTACAATAATTATGCTAAAATACGGTAAATTTACTAAAATGCTGAAATTACAATAATTATGTAGAATTATGCTAAAATACGGTAAATTACGCTAAATTACATATGAATAGGGCCGATTTTGTGCCATCTTTCATAAATCATAAAAAATAGTAAAAAAATTCCAAAAAATAATAAAAATTGGTATTCTACAAGTTCATTATATAACTAATTTACTGAGCTATGTAGATTGAATAATAAAAGTGAAAATCTCAATCGAAAACTTCAACTGAAGTTTTGAGGCCCTTCTCTTTGTTTTTTGGCGATTCTGAATTTGGCAATTCGGCATCGTGGGCACAGACGATGCGCATTTTCGCAAGCTTTCCGAAAAGTGGTCATTTGCTGAAATCGGACACTCGAGCGTCGTTTTATGGCCGTTTGAAGTTTCGTCGTCGTTTTTCTCCTTCTCAGTGAAGATATCATCCCTATTCGTACGTAATTTAGCGTACTTTACCGTATTCTAGCATAATTCTACATAATTATTGTAATTTACTGTAATTCAGCATAAATAAAGTAATTTAGCGTGTTTTAGTATAAATATGCTAATTATATATAAAAAATGTAATCTAGCAAATATTTAAAAATAAATTCTATTTTTTAGTGTTATATTTCAGCATTTTAGCTAATGTCTCTTAAAAAAAGTTAACATAATTTAAAGTAATCTAGTGTCAATCAGTATAAATTAACATAATTTCAAGTAATTTAGCGTATTTTAGTATAAATATGCTATCAAAAAAATAATCTAACAAATATTTAAAAAAACAATTCAATTTTTTTGTGTTAGATTTCATTTCAGCATTTTAGCAATTTTTCTCTAAAAAAAAAAAATCACGGAACCGGCCAATAATTGGCCGGTCGGGAATTTTAATCGGTACCGGCCAATAATTGGCCGGTATGGGTATTTTTAATAAAAATTTGGGACCGTGGGTATTTTTAATAATTTTTAATTAACTTAGGGTATTTTTAAAAATGTCGGCATATATGGTGCTCTTATAATAATTAGTTGTTTTCACAGTAAGATTTGTGGGGGTGTCAAATTACAGATCAACGGGCAAAATTTGTTGAAATTTCTTTTGGATAACAACAGTTTCAGTAAATTGATCCCGTTGACTAGTTGCATCCAGCTAATGATTGGCAAACAGCGTACAATTCCATGAGAATGATTCCAACTTCATTTTTGTGATGACTTTGCTCTGTATTAAAATTAGGATGAGCAATTTAATAAATATACATTCCGTACTTTTTTGTGAGATATGAGATTATAAATGTTTTGAATAGACGAATAAATGGATAAAATTGTGGTGCAACATATAAATTTCTAGTTCTTATAAATTATCAAGCTACACGGCCAACAAAATCTATCACCTCACATGCTGATAAAATATTCCGTTTCTATGCAAAAGCTGGTTTAGAAAATAATTTACTTTTTTTTTTTTTCCAAATGAAAAGTCCCGTGTCATGCGAAAAAAATTAAACCTCAATTTCAAGATACTTACCAAAAGAGTGAGGCTATAGTACTATGCATAGCACGGTTGGAGCTGTGCTACGGCTCTATATTTGAGTTTTCAAAATCCTAACGGTCGATCTGAACCGTTCAACACGATTATAAAATGAATATGTACTTGCAAACTAAATTTTATATTTTTTCAAAACTTTTTACTATTTTTTTAGATAGGTAGAAAATCACTTGATCTGAAAATTCTGGACCATCCAAAAACAGAGATTTTCTACCTATCTAAAAAAATAGTAAAAAAATTCGAAAAAATATAAAATTTGGTTTGCAAGTACATATTCATTTTAAAATCACGTTGAACGGTTTGGATCGACTGTTAAGATTTTGAAAACTCAAATATTAAGCCGTAGCACAGACCAATCCGTGCTATGCATAGTACCATAGCCTCACTCCTTACGAAATACAGAATAAAATTAGATTCGGATTAGAGATAGAAATAAGTGTAAGCTACTGAGCAAGACGAACGGATGGACGCGGCAATCAATGATTTCTCAAGCTCGTTTTTCTTTAATTTTCTAAAATATCGAATGAAGAGAGAGAGAAGAGAGACAAATAATTGCTAAATATTTTAACTATCGGTTGATAATTTGGTTGGATTATTCAATTGAAATTTCAATTGTATGTTGCTTGTAATTTTGAACAACCGTTGTATTTCAAGATTGCACGTAACAAGGTAGCTCTATATTTATATAAATTGAGCTTTCGACATGCTTAATCAATTAATAGATATTAAATTATTGTACATTTGGCAATCGCTGCCAAGTTTAAAAAATATATATATATTAAATTATAGTAGCATATTTAAATGTATAACGGGTCTTTGAGATTGCAACTATTCTTAAAAGAAAGTACATGGAATCATCTATTATTAAAGAATTCGGAAAAAGAGAGTGAATCGTCTATCGGAAGACTCGCGTACAAGAAAATGAAAGAGAGGTGGATGTAAAATATTCATTTTATTCTTTATTAAAAGTACGAAACACCTCGTGGAACTCAAATTTGAATATAAAGGGTTCTTCTACTTTCCGATCCGCGCGCATCGCAATAAGATCTATGCGTGTTTGCTTCAAGATTTGTGCTAATATAGCGTGCACAGATTTTAAAGCAATTTTTCCATGTGCATTGCATTAAGATCTGTGCAAGTTGCTTCAATATATGTGCATGTTCGCTTCAAGATTTGTGTTGACCTAGCACGCACAGATCATAAAGCAATTCAGACGATAGAGGAACCTTTCAGATTCAAATTTGAGTCAGATGGACGTTTTATGTTTTATAATAAAATGGTAAAATGGGTATTTTATGAATTTAGAATGTGTTTTAATATAAAAAACAATAAAATGGGTAAATGTGTGAGTTTTTGAAGTTTAGAGAGGGAAATATATAATTTTAAAATTTTTAGAGAAAAATATGTAATTTTGAAGCTTTTGAGGGTAATCCGTGAAATTCCTCCTTTAAAAAAAGTGATATTATCATTACATCAGTGACAAATCACGCTTGGTTGTGTGTGGGGGAAAGCATGCTTTGATTAGTTGTCCAGTGGTAAATGATTGATTGATTTAAATTCATTAATTATTGTAGCAATGACGCTTAGGCAGTAACATAGAAACTTAGAAAACAATCTATGGCGATTAAAACGGAAAATATGCTGGGAGAACGGTGAAAACAGAGAAAATGTTTTTTTTTTTGAGTAAAAGTTAGAAATCAAGCTACTTAACTATTTAATATTTATAAAAAAATTTCCTATCCGGTTTCGAACTCGGACTCAGACTCGGACTCGGCCTTGGTACAGATGAATTATACTTCAATCTTCTTGAATGGTTAGGCACAAGTCTCAAGAAGGGGCCCCACTAGTTCATCATTTTCTATGATGATTAATTGCAATATTAAATTATGTTGTGTTTTCTACGAGACTTTATTATGTTACTATTTTATAGGTTTGACTATTTATATTTTCTATGTCATATTAATTATGTTAGAGTTTTCAAGAGTTTGTTAGAATTTCTAAGTTCATTATGTGGTGTTAGTTTATAAGTTGGACTTTAAGTTTTTCTAAGTTATTATGTGATGGATGTATTATAAGAAGAGATGACATGTCATCTTTTTCTTTAGACCTTGATTAATATATGAAATGTTTTCTTATATTCTCTTTCTTGTGATTTCTCTCTTCTTTGTCTAATTAAATTCTCTTCTCAAATTATTCAATATCTCATTAAACCAAACAAAACCTGTACACGCAGAGTAGAGTTTGGAACGTGCTGTCGTCATGCGACCTCTCACTGTCCCACATGAATAGTATTGTCTAATTCAGAAAATGCTTTCTTAGATGAAAAAAAAAATAAAAGAAACAAAGCTTTTGCCTTTCACTTTTATTGGGTGGGGGGGACGAAAATTTCGGTAACTTACTTTTTTGCTGCACCTTTTTTCTGAAAATTTTATAGTTAACATCATAATATTTTGAAATTTTAACTTTATCATGATTTTGAGAAATGTCGTATATTACTATCCACGTACCTCCTGAGTAAATATAATTCATGGATTCTACGCACCTCTATAGTATGTAGAATTCTTAGCGTGTACGCTGAAGGGTGTGGAATCCATGAGTTGTACTTACTCTGGAGGTGTGTAAATAGTAATAATGAAGAATTTTAGAAGTAAGATTAAAATTCAATATTACAACGGTGAATTTCGGACCTTTTCCGTTTCGCATGTTCGAATTCTATTTAAAAAATTAAATATCGATTTAGTGAGTCCTTATTTTAAAATTAAAATTTTTACTAGTTTAATTATTGCACTATAAAAGAGCTGAGTCACATGTCATGCATTATTCAAAAACAATATATTGGCAAAACATATCTCACAAATCGAGGTGAAGGCAATAATAACATGTCTATTGTTGCTCGCACCGCTTATGGTAACAGGTTGCCTCTCTCGTGTATTTTTGAATGTTAAAATTATCAATTTATATTCCTTTCTCGCTTATAATTTTTGTATTCGCATTTATTACAGATTTTGTAGTTAGGTATTGTCATATTTATTTTTTGTGAAGTCAATTTCCGTTAAATTATTACGGCTACTTTTTGAGATTTTGACAGTTATTTTTGAATTATGGGCTCAAACTTGATGAAAAGCACATTTAACGAGTTTGACTTTCAATAAAGACTTCACTGGAAATGAAACGCCAAAGAATTTAGAAAAAAGAATGTGTAATTGCGCTTTATGATGATTGTTGTACACGTTACGACTTTTTAAATTTATCCATTTTTTGTTAATGTCTGTAAATTTTCAAGTTGATCCGCATTTCTATATTAATTCGATTTTGAACAAACTCAAAATTTTACTCCCACGCGTCAGAACTAAAAAAGGGAATAATTTGAAGTAGTTTTGTTGATCCATCGGTTAGAAAAACAGGTGAATATTATTAACAGAGCTGGTTTAACTTCATACAACATATCAGTTATATATATTTTTTATTTTTGTACTGTATAAAGTCAAAATAATTCTGTCAATATTTTTGCCAAAACAAAGGTGCATGTTGTGTTCACGTGAGCCGGGAAACCAGGATTTTTTGGGCCTAATTATTTTGTACTACAGGTTTAATAATAGGCTAAAGCGAGGTGCAGTCCCGGCAGATTTTTCAATGGCTCTTTATTCCTTTATACCCTGCTTAAAATGCAACATAGTCATTATAGTATTATTTCTCTATATGATGCCAGAAAGCATGACCAATTAACCATACTAATTGGGGGAGCTTAACCTAGTAACCTGTTGACTATTGTTCATTCAAATAGAAAGAAATATTTTGAAGCATCATAAAGAATGTTGACGACTCACGCTTACCCACGTAAAGAAAAAACCTTTAAAAAATGTTGACGACTCACGCTTTCCCACGTAAAGAAAAAACCTTCTTTTATTTACAACTAAGTAATTGTTTTGTCATCCGTGTTTATTTTGATTATATCACTTGGTCATTACATCAGTCATTGCTCTTTGACCATATAATACACCTATATAAATGGATTAAAAAAAAGAAATCCAGACTCAAATTCTAAATTTTGAAAAGGCGCTCCTTGTTGGATCTCTTTCGTCAGTTTCTGTGCCGGGACATTTAGAAAGGCAGTTGTTTTCTAATACACAATTTAAATGAATCTCAATCTTTTCCGAAACGATCTACCAAGCATTAGAATTTGGCAGATCAAAGACCACTTACGTGGCTAGTGAAACTATGAATTTGGGACCCACAGATTAGCAGGTTTCTAGTTATTTATTGTGCACCCTGTTCACCTACATTTTCACTTGGGAGAATCACTCGACAAGGAACAGATGTCGGCCAGCGACTCAGTGAGTGCCTCCAGTTCTAATTATCTGTACAAAATTATGTGATGTTTCCGTGTTTCGAATTAATTTTTTCTGAAATATGACTCGTTACAGATTTTTTAGAACTAAATATACGTATCGGCTGCACCAACCTTTTAGGCCCCACATGACACAGCAAGACTTCGTGGTCCCCGTACTTGATTAATTTTCTCTCCATTTGCTACGGAAGACTTGAAGATCTCTTTCCTTGACGTCGTACATTGACTTGTCCAGGGGGCGAAGCAACATTTTTTTTTTAATTTTTGTATAATTTTATATATAATTTAGTGTAAAATATTACAATACTGTAAAATTGATCTCATTCTACGTAAAAAAATTGTATATGATTGATTTTCATATGTACTTGTCTAATTGTTATTTCTTTTCCAAATACACCGACAATAAATTTTGTTAATTATACTTAAATGTCACATCTATGAAATTAAGAAGTAAAATTACTTCTCTCAATGACTTTGATATGAAATTAAGAAAAAAGTTTTATTTGACAATTTTAATTCGTTTTGAATCAAACTGAATAGATGAACACTAAATGCAATCTTTTTATTTGATTATCACATGTATATATTGTGTTTGATAAGGTGGTAGAATTGAGAAATTTTTTCGGATAACTAATTGAATGTGAATATGGGCAACCAATGTTTTTAAATGCGGCCGTATGTAGGGATGCAAACGGATCGAATAATATTTTATTGTAATCGGATCTGTATCTGAAAATTTGATACGGATATCCAATATCTGAATATCCGTGCGGATACGAATATGGTTTTGAATTTTAACTATCCGTATTCAAATAGTAGATATATACCATATAGTTTAATATATATTATAAAAATATTTATGTATATATCTACGGATATCCGATCCGTATCCGAAAAATAAAAGCAGATACGGATATGGTTTTACCACTATCTGATCCGTATCTGATCCTTTTGCACCCCTAGCTGCATGGATCAAATATGCGGCTACATATGCATATGCGGTATGTTATTGTGTTCAAAATGTCATACAGTTACATATATGCAAACCACATATGCGGTCATGCTGACACTTACTACCACATGCGGCACCGTCCATGCGGACACCTAGGAGTTGATTAGGATTTCTGCTAGTGGTATCCCATTATGTGCATTCAGAATTGTCTCCAAAACTCCAAAAATTCATATAAATTCACTCCTTTTGAGTTTTTATGATTTCTTTATATCAAAATTCATGATTTATTATGTAAAATTTTATCATGAATTTTATTTCATGAAAAATCACTGTCCATTATTAGTGACTTTCAAAAAATTGAAATTTTAAGATATTATGCTCACTCAATTTTCAAGGAATTAATATGGTAAATTCCTTATGCCCCGAACTATTTAGGGTCTAACAACTGCTCATTTTAAAATCCGTATATACAAGCCTGCATTAAAATTCACATATATAAACATGCATTAAAATGCGCATATGTAATATGCAGTGACTTTTCGTATGCATGAACAAAATCAAATTTTAAAACATTGTGAGCAACAACAATTTTACATTCGTTATCCCACACGATAATTTATAAATAAGAAATCACTTATATTATAATTTATTAATTTCATATTGTTAAAATGATGTCAAGGTCTGTTTACACGACATGCATAGTTTTATGTATTTAGCGGTTGATGTTCATTTTCTATTGTATATTATACTATTATATAAATATTGTAGTGCAAATTAATGCACTGTTAGAATATTATTCTTTTCAAAAAATAGAAAATTAGAAAATCATACACTGTAACTTTTTTTTTTTTTTCAAATAAGTCCTTCGAATGATTTCTGCCCAGTCTATGAGTACGAGAAATGTTGTCTAGTCTTTGATATAAACTGTACGAGAAATGTTGCTTATGTTAGTTTTATTTTATTATGTTATGGCCTATGTTATTAATATGCATCAGGTTCATTCAAAGAAATGAACGAAAGGGCTTCAGCATTTTTGATGGAAAAATCTGTTACTATTAATATATACTGGTCCCAATTGATTGCCTGATAAGATACAGAAAACCAATCAGAATAACGTCTCTCTATCTCTTACTACTGAATTAAGAGAAAACGCTATTAAGAGAAAACGCTGTGTCCATCATCAGTTATCAGGAAAATCATTGAAGATCTCAGTATTAACGCTTCCGCTTAAAGATGTCTTCAATTCAGAACTGTAAGATTTAAACTCATTTGCTATTTTATTTTGGATTTACGGATTCTGGATTACGTGTTTCTAATTGTAAAAGCACGTCATGTTTTATTATGTCTATCAGCTTAGTCTTTGATAATTTATATTTTCAATATCTTTATTGTTATTTGGATGATGTTGTTTTTGCCTGCATATACTGTCACGTGATAATTTTTATTGAACACTCAAATAGAAAATTTTGCTTGCATCTTATCTTAAATCACCTTAAATACTAATAATTGTAGTTTCTGAACTTTCATTCTTTCATCGCTTAACAGTTAACACATATTTTAAGCAAAGTTCTCTAACTTGAAATTTTTATAGTTTGATGTTGAGAGAATTCTAAGATTGTCTGCTGCCAAAATTAATTTCGGAATAATTATATGTATTTTATAATTATATCGAATATTTTCTATTAGTCATTTTGTTATATTTAGTAACATCAAACATTGAATATGCATAAAATTGAATAATGCTATTATGAACTTAAGCTCACTTTTTAATCTCACTTTATGTTCTTGAATTTTATATTTAGAGAATATTCTATGCAGTGTTGTAAATAACGGTATGCGCTCATCGGACGGACATGGTACCGCCAAGCGATTAATCGGGAATAATCGGCCGATTAATCAGGAATTTCCTTAACGGTTTGGTCACCGCCAACGATTAATCGGCTTAAACGAATGTTTTTTATAACATTGATTCTATGACATGAAGGGTTAAAGTGTTAAAAAAATGAATACTTATTTTTTATGAGTATTTTAATATCGTACAATATAAAATAAAAAATTGAAATAATCCAAAACTGACGATTGCAATTTGTAGTTTGAAACCAAATAATTTTTGAGATTAAGTTTAAGACCATAATCCTGATTATTTTATCTATATAATGTTACTATTAGTACTACATTGCTATTTGAAGATTTCCATTCTTGTATATTTTGGAGATCTTCGACTTCTCTCAATTCTGGACGTCTCCTTGCCTTTTCAAATTGAGAAGAGAAATCTGAATAAAGGACATTCCCCATATGACGGTAAACTCACCGCACTGCCCCCATATGGCCATATTTTGAGAGAACGGTAACCTCACCGCGTGTGTTCTTAACTTCGTGTTAGTCCGTCTTTGTTTTTCATTTTTCAAAGCTGGCTGCGCTACCACTCTCTCTTCAGTCTTCACGCCTCTCTGCTTCTCTCTCTATTTTTCTTAAACCAGACGCGTTCCACTGTCCCTTTCTTTTAATTCTCACATTCCTTTCTTTTTAGTTTCTTACAAGCTATAAAAACCATCTCCTGTTTATCGACATAGAAGAGAGGGAAAAAAAGAGTGTAGAAGAACATAATATACAGGCGATAGAATTAAAAGGATAGATGAAGGGCCGCCACGGTAGCGGTTGTGATAGAAAAGTTTCAGCTCGATGGATGCTTATTCTTTGCATTTCTAGCTTTTGCATAGGGATGCTGTTCACGGATAGGTAAATCTCTTTTATTTTATTTTTTGTTTTCTCTCTCTCGAATTTTGCATTTAAACTCGGATCCTTTATTTAACTTTCTTTTACAGTAACTTTGTTGTTGTTTTTTGTTTTCATCTTGTTACCATTTTTTTTGTGCTTGGTGGATCCAATTTGAATAGATTTTGGGCTGCCCCTGATTCAAATAATCTAATCATCTCCAGGCGGCGTGAGGAGCAAGAGCTTCAGATCATCTCTGGCGATTGCCAAACCAAAAGGGTAAGCATTCATGCTGGATTGATCCATTAAGTTTGAGTGTGAGATCTCCACTAATTTTTGATCCCTTTTTCAGAAACCAGCGCAAGATAGGGATATTATGGGGGAAGTGACAAAGACTCATGAAGCTATACAGTGAGTTTTTAATAATGCTTAGTATAAGCTGTTTCCTTTCTTTGCTTAAATTGATGAAATTAGCCGTCTGAATTTAATCACTTCTTTGCAATTAGGTCCTTGGATAAAACAATATCTACACTACAAATGGAGTTGGCTGCTAAGAGAAGTTCTCAAGAATTTAATGGTAACAATGGTGGCTCACCATCGACCTCAGTTGGGAATCAGCCGAGAAAGAAAGCATTTGTCGTAATTGGGATAAATACGGCATTTAGTAGTAGGAAGAGACGGGATTCCGTGAGACAAACCTGGATGCCTCAAGGTATATGGCCTTATTTTTGGAAACAGTTGGTAGTATCCTTTTTTTTAATTCAATTTGATATTTTTGTTGGGTTGGTTCTTTTTTTGGTTATTTAATACCAAAGGAAGTTTTGTATTGGTAATTGCATGCTTGATTTGTCCTTCTATGATTAAAGTGTGATCCAGATCACTCCATTTCCTTCAAATTTTTGGGAAAAAGTATATATATTTGAAGTTTTTAATCCAGCACTCTGATATTGGTACCTTCTCTATTTTATGTGATGAGATAAACATATGAATTAATTTAATTGTATGATTCTTCAATGTTCTCATTATTCTTTTAGGTTTATGAATGAACATAATTAGAAAACAACCATCAATTATACTGGTGCAGTCTAGTCCTGACTGGCAGCAAGACGTGCCCTATTTATTTACTGAATGCTCTGTATAAGAGAAAATGGTCCTTACAGTAAATGAATGCATTTGTACCAATTTGCCTTTGTACTGATTTCCCTTCCTTTTTGTAAATTTAATTAGGCGACAGCCTACAACAATTAGAAGATCAAAAGGGAATTGTTATTCGGTTTACTATTGGTCATAGGTAATGTACTTGTCTTCTTTCTTTCTATTTTTTTTTCTTTTATTAACATGGGGAATGTCGCATATGATGCAAATCTTTAAGGTGATTTCTAAATTTAGTAATTATTGTGCAGTTAGGTTATGATCTATTACTACAACTTAGTATAAACCAAATTAGGAGTGGGACCATCAACCTTATTCACATGGTCTAGTGTTCAAACTTCAAAACCATTAAGAAGGAAAAGAAAAGAGAAAAATGACAAAAGGGTTTCCCCAAAAGAGCACACAATATTTTACTTCATTTGCAAACAGCATAAAACTTCATACTGTTTGCAATTGACACTCAACTGTGTGAATAACACATATGGCCCAACTGTCTGAATTTGTGGTAAAACAGTAATTTTTCAATAAATGACAGTTTTAGCCTGAACCTAGTGCTTGTTGTTTAAATTTTCATTAGCTCAAATTGAACTAAAATGAAACGAAGTGACATCATATATTAACTTCGAGAGTTGTAGGAATCAAGAAATTTGAGTTAGATATTATTACAATGGGGAAACTTTACCTTTTTTCTTTACCATTATTTTTTACTATAGTTTTTTTTTTTTTTGCAAATTGTAAGTGTTGGATGTCGATTGCAAATACAAAATATGTTGAATACTGTTTGCAAATGCTGTAAAATAAAAATGATCAATTTGCAAGAATGGAAAAAATTGGCATTTTGTTGTTCCCTTCTTTGTTGCTGTGAAGTACTTTTGGCGATATTTCCAAAAGATCTAATGGGTTATTTCTGTGAATTTTATGCAGTGCCACATCAAATAGTATTTTAGACAAGGCTATTGATGCTGAAGAATCTCAGCATCACGACTTTCTCAGACTGGTATTCAATAATTTAATCTCTTCCATTCTTGTCCTAATATATTTGCACCCAATGCAGCATTATTGTTTTGAATAAACTACAGTAGAACTTCCATAACATTCCTGAACCGGACCATTCCAGAATTCTCTATCATGCCAGTATGAGATATTAATACGCTTATGAAATTTACCATTAAAAATAAGCATCCAATAAAGAAAAAGAAGTTGTTGTGGAGAATAAAAACTCACCATGATTTACTTTGTTCCAAATAGGATCATGTAGAAGGCTACCATGAATTATCAGCAAAGACGAAAACATTCTTCTCGACTGCTGTTTCTATCTGGGATGCTGATTTTTATGTCAAGGTGGATGATGATGTCCATGTAAACCTAGGTATATCACTCTTTTACATTGTCACTGAAAAATAAAAAAAACTTTACTTGATACTGTCACCTACCAACTGGTATGCCACTGGAACTTCCTTTTTTGTTGTGTGTGTAAGCTTTTCGTGCTGAGTGGGGTTTATAAATTGATTGAGGCTTATACACTGTTCTTGCTCATTACTAACTCTTATCATCTGATCTCCACTAATATAACCAGTGCTTATAATTTTTCGATGTAGGGATGCTAGCATCAACTCTGGCTCGACATAGGTCCAAACCAAGAACCTACATTGGTTGTATGAAGTCAGGGCCTGTTCTTTCTGACAAGTAATGTTTCTATTGTACAAATTGTAATTTTATTCCACATTCGGTACACAAACAATATCATTTTTTTTACCTGTACATAAATCATATTTGTTGTCTATAAATCTGTTTTGCCTGCTCCCATCTCCCTCGCTTTATATCTCTACTTTTTATTACCCTTAGGTTTTTGATGTAGACAACACATTCTGGTCAAACAACCTCTGAAATGTCTTGTCATTTTTCACTATTGCAAGTTGATATGTGGTGAAGCTACCTAAATATGGAATTTGTACTTTGTTTTATTCAATATAGGCATCTGAAGTATCATGAGCCTGAGGCTTGGAAATTTGGAGAAGAAGGAAACAAGTACTTCCGCCATGCTACTGGACAGATTTATGCCATCTCTAAGGATCTGGCCACCTACATCTCAATCAACCAGTAAAATTCTTTCACGCATTCTATTCCAATTTCTATAAAGTCATCCATTTAAGAAAAAAGAAGAAGAAAACATCGGAGACAGGCATGCTTCCCTGACAATACACCTTTCATGGGTCCATTTACCTGGTATTTTGGAGTAGGTTTTAACTGGGCACTTAAGCAGGAATTTTTATTTTATTTCTTTTCTAAATATGAATATTGTTCTGGCTTTGTAAGCCTTAGTTGTAAAAGCGTTTCAAAATTGATTTTTTTCCCCTCCTTTTAGGCACATATTGCACAAGTACGCAAATGAGGATGTGTCTCTTGGTGCATGGTTTATTGGGCTGGAAGTTGAACATATTGATGAGAGGAACATGTGTTGTGGTACCCCACCAGGTTAGATTTAAGGAAAAAAAAAGAAAAAAAGTAAAAGCGAAATCAGCAATTCTTAATATCAAGCTTGAATATTTTGATAAAAGATTGAAGTCTCTATATATCTTTAAATGAGGTTTGTATATGGAAATCTGTTTGCTTCTTAAATAGAAATTTGCAGCAAACAGCCATGTCAGGTCAGTGTAAGGTATATTTAGGGGGATAGGAGTAGGTCCGATGGGCATCGGACCTACATTTAGGTTCAATTAGCTCTAGGACCATACGATTAGCATCAAGATCCATGCGCACGGAAATTGATACATACATGCACGGATTTTGATACATATCACACGAATCTTGATGCAGATCAAATGGTCATCACACCCATCGAACCAAGGTAGGTCCGATGGGCATCGGACCTACTCTGATTCCATATTTAGGGTTTCATGTGATTGGAGATGGATATTCTCCTCTCGGGTCGGTCAAGTTTTGAGTTGATTTGATCTTCTTTAGTCAAATTTTGGGGACAATGAGGTTCCGCTTGTGGTCATCATTCTGATAATAAATTTTATGGAGTTGAATTAGTTTCTATTGGGTGTTTTAGTGCTTGCATCTGGGTTTTGGTTTAGGGTTATCCAGATCTAGGTGTTTGCAATTTAGTCAGCTTGTTAATTTGGGTTCATGTCAGCTCAGGTTTATGTTAATTGTCTTCTGAAATGTTTTGGGTCACACCTCAGTTCAGAGAAGTTTGAAGGGTTAGCCAGGTTATTTGGGTTTGGGATGGTCATGCTACTACCTCTTAAGTAAGAATCTAAAATTGGAAAATTAATATTTTCCCTCAAAACTGTTTCAGATTGTGAGTGGAAGGCGCAAGCTGGGAATGTCTGCATTGCCTCCTTCGACTGGAGTTGTAGTGGTATTTGCAAATCAGTTGAGAGATTAAAAGAGGTGCACAGCAGGTGTGGTGAAGGAGATGGTGCTGTTTTCAGTGCGCTTCTCTAACCATAAGTGCATGCTGCTATCACTCATCAGCTAAATCACCGGGATCAAACTGTTGTCTTGATTAACAATTCACACCGAATATTAGATATGCACTAAGCAAGGGCTATGCTTGGAGATAAGTACACAGCCTTTTGTGTATTATTGATTTACTACTTTAGATGATGAATGAGGGCTATGCATGGAGAAAAGTACACAACTAATCTGGTCCCAACTGGAGTTCCCGTGCGTACAATTTTTTTTTTGAATCCCATTGATTTATTATTTTAGATGCTTGTTAAAATTTTGTATGTATTTATGATTTAAATTCAGTTTGTTTTATATCCAATATTCCTTTTTGGATAATCAGGGAGGTAGCTGGCCATTGCTGACTAATAGAAGGGATTTCTTTAGTTGATATACTTAGTGAAATAGTTTTATTAATTGAAATACATTTTGTTATTGAGTATGATTTTTTCTTTTTCTATGTTACATATTATATTATATTATATGAGATAAAGTTTGCATATGAAAGTAGCATGCAAACCTCAGGCGGACGCTAATTACCTTGAACAGTTTAACCACATAGATAGGGATCCGACTCTGCTGAGAAAAGCAGGTTCTGCTTTTCCAATTCCAATCATTCAAAATTTTTTATTCGCATATCGGTTCTGCTTTTCCGATTCAATAATTTAAAATTTGTCATTTGCGAATTTTGATAAAGAAGTTTTTTTATGCACAAATCTTAACAAATTTGAATGATTGGAATCGGAAAAGCAGGACCTGTTGGGTGTTGGCAATCTTTTCATCTACCTTTTTGAATTGCAATATCGTTGGGTTTACATATGCAGACGCGACTTTAAATTATAGGCCCAGGTCTCCAGCCGATCCAGGGAACAGTCTTACTAAATGGGTTTAAAAATATAGCGGATCAAAGATGTTCAATTGGATTTTAGTGCAATCAGCTCCTCTCCATTGATGGGCCTAACTGTTTATTTCAGATTGGTTGTTCAAATTAAATTTAATCAAACTTGGCAAATCTATTTATTCTAAAAACATTATTTATATCATAAAGGATGAAAGTCCTGATATTCTTATTTAGCATTCAACAAAACTATACAATCTTCTTTTGACACTAACAAATTCTGTACATCAGAGAAGCCGAAACCACGGGCTTTATAGTGCTCACTGAGGCTCGATTTTGGTGTTCATAGAATCTAAATTGACATATATTTTTGGGTTCATTGGATCCTTCCAAATAAAATAAAATAAGTTAATAATGTAACAATTTATTCACGTGACTAGGTACTTATAAATCTTTACCAATGTCGGCACTCTTATTTCATGTGCGTTAATTAGTGCATAACTATATTTTGAATCATAAAGTACCCACTAATCCAGCCAGTACTCGAGACAGGCTCTGGCCTTGGCCTTTTATCCAAAAAATAAAATTGTGAGCTAAATTCGCAACTTGCATGTACTGAAATGGCTGGCTCTGACGGTAATTACATTTTTAACTAGAAGAAACCAAATTAATTAGTTTTTTTTGGCACTTACCGGAGAATAAATTAAAGTTCATATGCGTCATTCCAGTTTATAAAGATCTAAATCAACGAATTATTAACCCCCCAAAAAAATGCTGGTAGAAGATACACCAGGATTAGGGTCCATTTCCACTAAGTCTGATAAAACAGCACACAAAAAGAAAGCTTCAAAGTATCACAAAACACAGAATAAATCAATAAAATAAATGCTAGAGAACTAATTGAGAACCACACTGTTGCTCATAGATTTGATATCTTCAATCAGCCGGTGAAATTCTCTAAGAGACGACCCTCCCTCAGCAATGCTCTCCTTCACCGCATCAGCCATATCTTGTGCCGATTGCCTAAACCTTGCGGCTGATTCACCTTCCATCATCTGTCTCACCATCTTCTCGACCACTTCCCCGTTGCGTATGTCCTTCATGTCCAATCCGATCCGCCATATCTCGCTGACAAATCGACTGTTTATTTGCTGGTCAAGAAAGAACGGCCAGCACAGCATTGGCACGCCTTCGATTATACTCTCCAAAGTCGAATTCCACCCACTATGCGTTAGAAAACACCCGACCGCCCGGTGGGCTAGCACCTTTTGTTGTGGGGCCCATGAGATGATCCTTCCTTCTTCTGGCAATGATCTCTTAATCTCGTCTGTCCACCCTGGATCTTGTACCATATCCGGCCGTAGAACCCAGAGAAATTTGTGGCCACTGTTAACCAAACCAGAGTAGAATGCATGGAGCTCTTCTCGCATCAGTGTGGTCAAACTCCCAAAGCTAACATAGACTACTGACTTGTCCGGCTGTGAATCGAGCCACTTGAGGCATGCGGTATCTTCCTGCCAGAGACTTGATGTGTGCGGTGATGCGTCAGTGGTGCCACAAGCAGAGCGGTACGATTCGAGAATTGCATGGAGAGGACCCACCGAATAGGTCACAGGGATTTGTGACTGGATGTGATGAACCGCAGTAGATTCCAACACTTCTGTCGTGTTAAGGATGAAACCCCTCGCTTTACCGCTGTATGCTGTCACGGTGGCCATGAACTTGAGTTCGGGATCATCGGCATTTTTTGCTCCTCTGAAAAACTCCGGAAAGTCTCTTCGCCGAAGAAAACCCTCCATCCCTGGCACCCCTTGGACCACCTCATTAAAGTCAACACCTTCCCCGAATGGCAACACGCCGTTCTGCAACAATTTTGGTATGCATAAGTAAGCCCAGATGCTACATGCACTAGGTGTCCGAAAGGACAAGCACGGTAAACCTATCTCTTCTGCCAAATCCACAACAGAGGGAAGAAATCCATCGACTATAAGACATGTTACCGGTGGAAACTGATCGGAGGAATCTTCACTTGTCATTGTTAGTATCAAATCGCGTAACAAGAGGCGAGAGTTCATGTTCAACGACTCAGCGACATCTATCAAGAGGGAGGCATCACGAGGCTGGTTGTCAGGAAGGCCGTCAGGGATGGATTTGAAACGAAGGAGAGGGATGGCGGGGAGAGAGGCAGAGCTAAGAAAGAGGCGCTGGCGGGTGTCTTCGGTGTTGAGCAGGGTGACGTGGAGGCCAGCTATGGCAAGGAGCTCAGCCAGCTTCATCATGCAGTTCAGTGGGCCCTGGGATGGATATGGGAATATCAGCACGTGTGGGGTGTTCTTCTCTAGAGCCATGGCCGGAGATCTATGTGACAGGGAGTGTTTTTCCCTTCCTCCGACTTTAGCTCTGCCTTTCTTGTCTGATGAGTTGATTTCCAAGGGAAAAATCTTTAGATAGTCAAACTTGATAGAGAGGACTGATATTATTTTATTTGACAACTCTGTCAGAGGTTCTGCCTCAAGGAACTAAAAAGGAGTACGTACTGTCCCTGATTTTTGCTACCTCTTTAACCGAATTTGTCTTTTACAATATCAAAATTTGGCCATCGGAGTAGGTCCGATGCCCATCCGATGTGCATCAAGTTCGTGTGCTACGCATCAAAATCCGTGCAGGTCTGTATCAATTTTCGTGCGCATAGATCTTCGTGCTAATCGTACGGTTCTAGAGCTAATTGAACCTAAATGTACTCCTATCTCCAAAATTTGTAGTTACTCCCGAGATTTCACAATTTGTGAAATAGTGACAAAGAAAAAGAATTCGGATTTTTGGTTAGACTAATGGTTTAATCTTGGTTTAAAACAGATCAAGTTTGGTCAGACTTGCCTTAATCTGTTGATCACTGGGTACTGATCTGGTTGAACCAATTCTAATTCTAGCGATTTCTAACAAAAACTCAGCAAGCAATTCGAGTGAAATTCAGCTCTCTTCTTTCGGTCTTGATCAAGCTCTCTGCTGAGTTCACTTAGTTTCGGCTGTATTCTAGAACAATAATTTTTAGAAAAAAACATATGGATGCAGGATAATTAATTTTTGATGGGGTTTATATGTATACAAAGTTGTTGATTTTTATTTATTTGAATAGATTCAGAGTCAGTGTTAAAACTGACAAGGAAGTATACGGGGATCAAGTAAAGTATATTTTGTAACATTTTTATCTAAAAAATAGCACAATAATGAATGTTTTGATAAACAAAATTTCTGAAATTTATTTATTATTGAATCATCATATACTATGTACGAACCTAATGCTATTTAGTATTTATACATACGTCGGCAGTACAGCCGTTTGGTCCAATTAAGGAAGATAATTACAATTAATTAATTAAGTGAAAGATTATAGAGCAAATCATAGAACCAATGTTATCAGAACCGGACCGGACATCAAACCGCTAAAGCTTCGGTTCAATGGTTCACTAGTCGGACCGGTGGTTCAACCGGTTCAATTACTGGTTTTTTAAAATATATATATAACTTATTATCTGAAAGCCAAACTGGTTATATACAATGAGAGTATGTATCTGGTTCAATAAAATATGCAATTATAACAAAATCTAACAAAGAGTACATGTCAAAAATCATAGAGAACATAGAAAATCAACAACATAATAGAAGTCCAACCTCTAATTATATGATATATTTGACAGTTGACACATAACATGTCGCAAGTAGCCTCATAACACAAAATAAAATGTTTAATACTTCTAATAGCTAAGACAATTAACTAGCAACAAAATTAAAATGCTAAAACTTAGAAATCTAAAGCTAAGTAAAATGCCACTCGG
The DNA here is from genome assembly GCA_025461125.1 of Carex kokanica. Classification (NCBI taxonomy): domain Eukaryota; kingdom Viridiplantae; phylum Streptophyta; class Magnoliopsida; order Poales; family Cyperaceae; genus Carex; species Carex kokanica. Next base: position 1,667,066 of record JAJGRX010000376.1, read on the forward strand.
TAACTGAAATATCATGATATATATCATGGTTAGGATCTGCATGTCCTAGGTCATCTCCTATGGTTTCTCTAGCCTCAACACTTTCACTTCCTTGCTCTTGGATTCTTTCTGTATTGTTTGTACATGGACCTTCCATCTCATCACTGGAATCAAAATCATCCAAATTCAAATATTCATCTACAAAATGGAACTCATAAGACTGCAACAGTGTAAATGAAAATCCTGATTAAAACCCAAAATTAGAAATGAAAAGAAAAATTGGTCCTAAATAGAAATGAAATGTGAAAATTTATATGGGAGGATCAGTATCTACTACGAGTCATAAAATTTTTACCATTGTTTTCATTAGTTTGTATCGTGAGTCCTGCCATTTGTTTGCGAAATTCCTCAATTTCATCAGCCGTCAACAATGGCGGATCATCCAATACCCACTTGCCGTTATCAACAAAATCTTCAAAGCTAATAGAATCATAATTTTTTTCCGTGAAACAATTTCCTGTAGTTCAAGAACAATTTCTTTTAAACTTCTTGTTGGAAATTTAATTTTATTTCACTTGTAATACCTTTCTTACCTTTGATGTAATCTCAAGTTATATCGAACATAAACAAGATCATTCAACCTTTGGTTTTCCATCCTGTTCCTTTTTTTTTTGAGTGAATGAACTCAAAAACACTCATTTCTCTCACATCTGGATGAACTGCAAGTTTGACCCAAGATGCGCACTGCTAAATTTTGTAAATTTGGTGCACTGCTACCATATGTTATCCATCATTCATCTACAAAAATAATGACAAACGTGCATTTGCTAAATAATACTGGTACATAATATCAACATATAACTTTATGACAGAGAAAGAGATCCAAAAACTTATATATTACCTGGAGGCATCACAATACGACTGCGAATGGCAGTAGCCCTCCCAAAATCACCTTCAAATAAATAAAAGTTCGAAGACAATTGGAAAAATTTGAATGACAACTCGAAGAAGATGATTGAAAACCAGTAGAAGATGAAAGACAACAAGTAGAATATGGAAAACAACCAGTACAAGATGAAAGAAAACTAAAAGAAGATGAAAGACTACCATTAGAAGTTGGAAGACAACTAGAATACGTTGAAAGACAACTAGTAGAAAATGAAATACAAGAAGTAGAACATGTAAGACAATAACATGAAAGACAATCAGTAGAAAACCAAAGAAAATCAGAAGAATATGAAAGAAAATTGTAAACGAATAAAGACAATTACAAGAAGATGAAATACAACTAAAAGAAGATGTAAGATAACCAGAAGAAGGTGAAATACAACAATTGGAAGATCAAAGTTAATCAGTAAAACATGAAAGCTAACCAGTAGAACGTGAAAGACAGCCAATAGAAGTTCAAAGACAATTGGAAGAAGATGAAAGACAACTTGAATAAGATGAGAGAACCATTAGAAGATGAAAAATAATTAGAAGAAGATGAGAGACAACCAGTAGAAGATGAAAACAATTAGAAGAAGATGAAAGGCAACCTGTAGAACATGAAAGACAACCAGTGGTACATGAAAGAGAAGAACATGAAAGACAACCAACAAGATGAAAGACAACTAGAAGAAGATGTAAGAGAACTAAAAGAAGACGAAAAACAACAAGTAGAACGTGAAAATCAATAAGTAGAACATGAAAGACAAATAGTAGAACATGAAAGACAACCAATAGAAGTTCAAAGACAACGAGAAGATGATAAAAGACAAATAGTAGAAAATGAAAGATAACGAGAAAAAGATGAAAGACAAGTGGTAGAAGATGAAAGACAACTTGAAGAAGATGTAAGACAACTAAAAAAAGGTGAAAGACAACAAACAAAATATGAAAGACAACAAATAAAAGATGAAAGTTAATAAAAAAGTTAATAAAAAATTTCAAGTACATGCATCACTTATTAAGTAGATGAATTTCAACAGTTTAGATTCGTCGTTTGAAGGCAATCCGATAGATTTTTTGAGTTGTGCTTACCAACTCCTCTTGGTGAGCACATCACACCCTAACTTTGCTCTATTGTTAATACTATTGATAGTGCCAATAAAAGATCATGGAAGATGTAAAATTGAAATGATCCGAGTGCGTCTAATAATGTTTAGCACTTGTGATAAATTGATAATGGGAGGTGTCTCTTGAAATGATTCGAGTGCGTCTAATAGTGTTTATCACTCGTCAAACCTAAACGCAGTTTTCCTAATTAACATTACCGCAAGTTACAATACGGATAATTCATAATTGATAATATTATATAATATATAAACAGGATTGGTTTTCTATCATTTACCTCAGTTATACCAATTCATTTGTACGTAGTTGATTCCTTTGATCTTCTTCTCTGCTGCTGACTTTTTTCTTTTAATTAAAAAGTCTGGTGTATTTTTTATATGTTATTTTTTAGAATTGACTCTGCGTCTCTCTACGTGAGGTTTGTACCACTGCACTAAGTTTTACTGCTGACTTATATATAGTATCTAATAATGATGTTGCTTTGTATTTTTTTTAGGTTACAAAAATTAATGCATATAACACTTTCATGGACTGGAATGAATTATTTTATTAATTGTCTGATCTTTGTTAAATCTTTTTTAAATATATTAATTCGCATGTTTTTCAATTTTAATTAATATTGGAATAACACGGCAAAGTACAGGACAATACCATATACTTCTATAGATATTTATATAAACAAAAAAAGATTTTGGACATTGTGTACTTAAATCATTATATATTATTATTCAACTCAAAAAGAGTTTGGTGAGTACAACTCTAAAAATTTATCAGATTGGCTTCAAATGAGAAATCTAAACCGTTAAAATCTATCTACTTATTGAGTGATGCATGTACTGCAAAATTTTAAAATTTTTGAATTCATTTAGAACAATGTCAAGCGGTCAATAAATGATGAAAAATGAATTCATAAAACAACTACCGAAATAACTTATAAAGGTTTCATTTTTTTTACCGTTGGATCTTGTATTAAATGAATTTGAAACTTTCAAAAAATTTCATGTACATGCATCACTCATGAATTAGATGGATTTCAACGTTTGGATTCGTTGTTTAAAGTCAATTTGATAGAATTTTTTAGCTGTGCTCACTAAAATTTCTTGGTGAGCATATCACACTCTAACTTTGCTCAAAAAAACTTGTGAATCTAAAGGGGTTAAGATTTTTATCAAATTATCCGACTCTGATCCGGATAAAAGGAGTGGATAATTTCGTAAATTCGGATCCCAATAATATTGTTAACACAAAAAAGGATTGGATATCCGAGTTAATCCGGAAATCAGTGGTAACTTGCATAGACACCCTCCTCTCCGCTGTCACATCAGTGAATGAAGCAAAAGTACTGAATTTTTTTAAATAACATTAAACAATAATATTTAAAGAAAATGACACCACTGCAAAAAATTCAGATTTAACTTTTTCGCTGAATAATCTGATGGAATGCAGGGTCCAATATTAATTGAGGCATGTCTTAGAGATGTAGATAAAAAAAATGCAATAATTAAGGCATTGTTATGTAGATCCAATATTAATTGAGTATAGAGTTAAAATATCTAATTGTTTTCGTACTTTAATCATGTTTCACATTCTTATTCCTATTTTAAAGTTCAAATAGTCAATCTGAATTGCTTAATATAATCTTCATATTAAAATGTGTCTAATTGGCGCTCAAATTATATATATATTTTTTAGGAAGTTTAACTATTTTTTTAGGTAGGTATAAAATCTTATGCAAGACAGTTGTTTTGTATCTATCTAAAAAGATAGTAATTTTTTTTAAAAGAAATATATAATTTTTTCTAAAAGCACATTTTAATATGGAAATCATGTTAAGCAGTTCAGATAAACTGTTTGGAGTTTAAAACAAAAGTAAAGATGTGATGAGACATGATTGGAACATGGAAATAATGAGGCATTTTAACCCTCTCATATTAATTTCAAAATTCCAAATGTGAAACTTTTTTTTTAGGAAACCAAATGTGAAATTTGTAATCAATGTTGATGTTTTATTTCGATATATATATATATATATATATAGATAGATAGGCCAATATGCTTTTAGTAGCATATGGGTCGGTATGCTTCCAACTCAAAATCGGATTTTCAAAGTCCAAACGGTCGATCCGAACCGTTCAAGTTGATCTACATATTGAAATCTGCTTGGAGACCAAATTTTACATTTTTTGGAATTTTTTTACTATTTATTAAGCCACTTTGAAAATTGCTGATCCGGTGGTCCAGAATTTGAAAGCACTATTTTTACTGTTCACCCGGATCAGCAATTTTCAAAGTGGCTTAATAAATAGTAAAAAAATTCCAAAAAATGTAAAATGTGGTCTCCAAGCAGATTTCAATATGTAGATCAACTTAACGGTTCGGATCGACCGTTTGAACTTTGAAAATCCGATTTTGAGTTGGAAACATATCGACCCATATGCTACTAAAAGCATATTAGCCTATATATATATATATATATATATATATAGAGTAGGGCTATTGTACTTCGCGAAGTAAAACGAAGTTTTACTTCACGCTCATACTCCCATTTTCAAAATCCAAATAGTCGATCCAAACCGTTCAAGTTGTTCTCCATATTGAAATGTGCTTGGAGACCAAATTTTACATTTTTTGGAATTTTTTTACTATTTATTAAGCCACTTTGAAAATCGCTGATCCATTGTGAACAGTAAAAAATTCTGGACCAATGGATCAACGATTTTCAAAGTGGCTTAATAAATAGTAAAAAAATTCAAAAAAATGTAAAATTTGGTCTCCAAGCACATTTCAATATGGATAACAACTTGAACGGTCGGATCGACGTTTTAGATTTTGAAAATGGAAATATGAGCGTGAAGTAAAATATTGGTTTTACTTCATGAAGTACAATAGCAAAATTCTATATATATATATAGAGTCCGACTAGGCTACTCCATGGAGTAAAACGACTTGGTACTCCACGCCATATCTTCATTTTCAAAGTTCAAATAGTCGATTCGAACCTTCCAACATGTTCTCCATATTGAAATGTGCTTGGAGACCAAATTTTATATTTTTTGGAATTTTTTTACTATTTATTAAGCCACTTTGAAAATCTGAAAATCCTTATAAACAGTAAAAAACAGTAAAAATTTCTGGACCGCCGGATCAGTGATTTTCAAAGTGGATTAATAAATAGTAAACAAATTCCAAAAAATGTAAAATTTGGTCTCCAAGCACATATCAATATGGAGAACAACTTGAGCGGTTCGGATCGGTCGTTTGGATTTTCAAAATGGAAATAATGAGGCGTGGAGCACCAAGTCGTTTTACACCATGGCTTAGCTAAGCCCAGCACTATATATATATATATATGAGAGTGGCTAAGCTACAAACGTTTGCACCAAGGCTTTGGTGCAAACGATTTGTTTTCGAATTTTCAAATTCCAAACGGTGGATCTGAACCGTTCAAGTTGTTCTCCATATTGAAATGTGCTTGGAGACCAAATTTTACATTTTTTGGAATTTTTTTACTATTTATTAAGCCACTTTGAAAATTCTGATCGCATGGTCCAGAATTTTGTTGCACTGTTTTTACTGTTCACCCAGATCGGCAATTTTCAAAGTGGCTTAATAAATAGTAAAAAAATTCCAAAAAATGTAAAATTTGGTCTCCAAGAACATTTTAATATGGAGAACAACTTGAACGGTTCGGATCGACTGTTTGGACTTTGAAAATTCGAAAACGACTCGTTATAACTTCGGCCGAAGTTATAACGTTATGATATTAGCCAACCTCTATATATATATATATATATATATATATATATTCACATTAAAAATACAAGGAGAATTGTTGATTTTTCTATATGTGGCCTTGTACTTGAATGATTCAAATTTTCGTTTAAACTTCAAATTTTAAATTATTATTAATAGAAATTCATAGCGTTAGGATGTGGGAATAACATTTTACGCTTTGAATTTGTCATTGTCCATAGATCAATTATAGAAATTATCCGGTGTGCTAGCCTTTCAGCACTGAAGTGATATGATTCTCCATATATATAAAGTAATAAGAATGATTTTGTATTACGCGCACAAAAAACCATAGGGCAGGTCTTTACTAGCACTAAGTGGCACTTCAAAGTATCGATCACTTTTTCTTCCGTGGCACTTCAAAGTATCGATAAAAAAAACCATAGGCACGTATTTACAAGCACTAAGTGGCACTTCAACCGACATTTTTATTAATATCCAAAGTTCATTACAAATAAATAAATATACCCACTAATGTTGAAACTTTATAAAACTATCCATACCGGCTATTTTCTGACAGGTTTTAATTGTTTTCGGTACCAGTCAAAAAATGACCGGTACTAAATTTTTTTTTTTTATAGAGACAAATAGCAAAAATGCTGAAATCTAACACTAAAAATTCGAATTTTTTTTTAATATTTGTTAGATTACTTTTTTTGATATATAATTAGCATATTTATACTAAAATACGCTAAATTATTTGAAATTATGTTAAATTACGCTGAATTACAATAATTATGTTAAATTATGCTAAAATACGGTAAATTATGCTAAATTAGGCCAATTTTGTGTCATCTTTCATAAATCATAAAAATAGTAAAAAAAATTCAAAAATAATAAAAATTGGTATTCTACAAGTTTATTATATAACTAATTTACTGAGCTACGTAGATTGAACAATAGAAATAGAAATGAAAATCTTAATCAGAAACTTCAACTCAAGTTTTGAGGCTCTTCCTTTTATTTTTTTGGCATATTCTAACAAATATTTCAAAAAAAAAACCCCTCCTGACCAGCCATCGGCCAATAAATGACCGGTTTGGGCATTTTTAAAAATACCCAACTAAGCTGGGTATAATTAATATTTGTAATTAATTTTGGATATTAATAAAAATGTCGGTTTTTTTTACTTGTTACCCTCCCTTTTTGTACAGTAGTCAGTACCATAGAAACATGATACGCGTATAATTCATTTTTTTTTCATTTCCGAACCGAACACTAAATAAAACGCTAAAAAAAGTTTTATACATTTTATTGTGAATAAAACGTGAATCATTTTTAAAAAAAAAAATTGGGATTTTTTGGATCTTTTTATTTGTTTCCTTGTGGTATGATGATGAACTGATTTTAGGTGGGGACAGGTAATTTCCACCAAAGGAGTGGATGATGAACTGATACACTCCTGAAGTTTAAGAACTTATATAAAAAGATTTAACAGTAAATATGCCATTGGTTTCCCATCTCCAGAAAAGTTGATCATTATTATTGGAAAAGGAAAAGGAACTAAGCAATTGTAGGATAGATCTCCATTCCTATAATAAAATCGCACTTAAACCCCTTCTAAAAGTCATGGTAGCTTCTTGAGATTCCACCATTTTTTGCACAGTAATCAGTTGTGTAGTGCACAGTTCATACTACTGTGGGTATCTATGCATAAGGGTACAATTGTCACACCAGATATCCTGCCAAAATAGAACTTGACCTTGATTGCTAGGGGAAACAGCGGTACATAGTATACCAAGGTGCTCTTTTTGGATTACAGCTTGCCAAAAAGAAGATAGAGGCAAAGCTGGAGATTGATCATAGTATTTGAGCTGTACCACTGTTTTTCAAAGGCTTTGATACGAAGGATTCCTAGATTTCCACCACCACTTTAATAACAAAGAAATATTCATTTGATATAAATCTAGTATCCCGGTGCCTCCAAATTGTTTGGCCATACACAAAATAGACCAATTACATAAAGCATATTTTTTCTTAGTACTGGTTCCCTATCACAAAAAAATTCTCCTTAATTTATCAATTCGAGCAATTATTTTTTTAGGTATTGAGTATAATGACAATGTGTATAATGAGACTGCTGACAACACTACGTTATAATGACAATGTGTACTACACCTCTCGTTACTGTTCAAACAGTGATACAATCTCAAGGGACTGCTATGCAGTTTAGAAGGACCTTGCACGGGATTTTGTTACAGGAATGGGGAAGTCTTTTAAATTTGATTAGTTCTCTTTCCTTTACTCACCATTTTGATCACCTTGCTTGGCGATGGGAACCCAATGGGCTATTCACTGTTAAATCTTTGTACAAGTTTCTTAATTTCAGGGGGATTGCCGTGCAGCAACCTTTGCTTTGGTGGAAATTACCAGTCCCGCCTAAAATACGAGCATTCATGTGGCTAGTTCACAAACACAGAATTCTGACCAAAAAAATGCTCCAGAAAAAAGGATGGACAGGGGATCTTCACTGTCAATTCTGCCAAAACATTGAAGATTCTAATCATTTATTTTTTCGATGTCATTATGCTCACCATATTTGGTATTGGTTGGGTGCTTGTCAAACCTTATACCATCAATGGCTTTCCATTGCGGATGTGGTTCAATATGCTATAACCTTACCCAAAACTCTCAAAACTGCTTTCTTAATTGTGGTGTGTGCTGTGATTTGGAGCATATGGAAACATCGAAATGATTTGTGTTTTAATAATGCTGTTATCTACTCTTCACGAAATATTATCTTACAAATTGTGTCTCTGGTGTCTTATTGGTCAGGTCACCTACCTCAGGAGGTCCAAGCTGCTACGCACCTGTGGCTACCTGCTGAACTGGATGCGATTCCCCTTCAAGTGCTGGACCCTACTGACGCGCTTATGCTAGACTGGGTGCTTGGTGCTGACGATGAAGCTTAAAGTCTTCTCTGACTCCAGAAGTGTTAGTGCCTTCGAGCACTGTTTTGACTCCAGAAGTGTTTACCTTTTCATACTATTTCTTGGTCTTTTAGTTTCTTTTGATATATTCATCTGTGCCTTGTGCGTATATGATGCTGTGGAATGTTATTATCTCTGATGGGTTGAACTTTTTAGTATCTTGTAATTTTATCAGTTTCAATATATGAAACGGGCAGTTTTTGCCTTTTTTCAAAAAAAAAAAAAAAAAAAAAAACACTACGTTAACTAAGGTAATTCTCCCTCTCTGGAACAACAATTGACCCTTTTAATTTTGTAATTTATTTGTGATTTTATCAACTATGAAACTCCAATCTTTCGTGTTTAGTTTTTTTTTTTCTAAAAATTGATATTGTGTGGTGTAGACTGCCTATTGAGCCCTAGTTGGTCCGATGGGCATCCGACACCCTCCTCTCCCTTTATTAGGCCGAATTGCTAATAATAGGAACTGAAATTAAGTCAACTCTTTCCATTAGGATCTGATTGATTCGGCACAACCAAGTGAGTCAGATGATCATGCATACATTAACAAATTTAATTTTAATATTGTAATTGATATTAAAATTAATAGAAAATTATCCCCCAGATGATCATGCAAATACATAGTCGGTCCTCTCCATCACACATAATTTTTTATTACCCATTATATATAGTTACACACTTTCGTTATTTTTATTATATTTTAATATAATAAACTCACAAATGAGTTCATTTCTTATAACATTGATTTGGAGCAATCGCTAGCTGACTATTTTTCAAATCATACATGACTTGCATGTTGATTTGTTGCATGTTACCTAAGGTCCCAAATGAGTCGTCGGTCTTCATCATCGTCAAGCACAACATACCTTGATCATCAATATCAGCAATATAGTTATCGCGCGGCAGTTTCATATCTATGCCTTTAAAGTGTAAAATTACTTTTGGCGCTTTCACCCGAGATGGCAAGGTCGATGGTGATGAAAAACAATCAAGGTTCTGTACACTTATATTAGACATAGACAATTTCATGTCTGACAAAAGAGCCTCTTTCAGTTTGTTATAAGCAACCTCCGGTAGTTGAGTAAAGGCTGTGCCCGAATCCACCAACGTTCCATTGTTAAACACCGATTTGGGGATACGTAGTCGTTTGGTACCAACTGTTATGCCGGTCATGGCAATAAAGTAAAGGGTTTCATAGAAAGGAGGGGCATGGACAAATTTACTGGTTTGCACTGGCGCCTTGATGTCTCTATAGATCTCCTCTTGGGTACCAAACCTGAGAGTGGATCTCTCATTGGTATCATCTGTCATACAGTGTGAGAAACCGGAGATACTGAGCTGAGACACCAGGGAGGTCGCTTCCCTAGAAAAGCCAGCTATACCAGAGCTATTGTCCAGATTCCCACCATTTATAGTTCCGCATCCAAACACAAGGTGCGCCTTGAACTTACTACTGGTGCCGAATGTGAAGGTCTCACTTGAAATACTTCCAGACGTATACGTCTGATCGCCATAAGAATACTTGTACATACAATGGTTTTTGGTGCAATTTCTCTGGCCAACACCGCCTTGGCACAGCTTGTTATAGCACGGCAGCAGTGAGAAGGTGGAGGACTTAGACGGGTCAAAGAGCGGGGATGGCTGGGGGAGACATCTTGAGCATGGTTTGCATTGGGTCCAAATAAGGCCACTGCCCGTATCTAGCACGAGAGGATAAGGACGGGGAGGGGTGCCGATTGCTAGCTCTAGCACGTACTCGAATTCTCCGGATGGATGAATTGGAATGTTGGCTCTGGAAAGTGGGTTTGAGTTGCAAGCTTTGGATGTTAACAGTGCAGCTCTTGCTTGGCTCCGGCGTGCGGCCCGCTTGACGAGCTCGAGCTTGGTGAGTTGACGGCCGTAGTCGACATGAGTTAGTTCCAACTGAATATCTCCAGGGATACAGATCGTTGGGGTAGCAAGTGAGATTATGAGCAATACAAGAGAGATATGCATTGTGCTATTTTGTGTCCTCCTACCGGTGGGTAATTGAGCTCTTTATATAGGGCTGGTCATGAACTGTGAACATCTTAATATTTAATTTATGGTGATGTTCCACAATACTGAAATAATTTTGGATGGTTTATGTTGGTTTATTAAAAAGATTTATTACTAATTAAGGATTAAAAGTCATTTTAATATTCAAAATAAGTAAAAAATAAATTTTTTATAAGATTAGTGACTTTAAATACCAACTAGCAATTTTATTGATAAAAACGTATTTACAGTGAGTCAAATGACTGTAATTTATAAATTTACTCTTTTATTCTCATAAAAAAAAATTTTGATCGCCGTCGCACTTTGACGGCAACCAGATCTACTCACCGTCGCGCTCCAATCAAAATGTTGATCATCGTAATATTTTAATCGCCATCTCGCTCCACGAACGAATTAGCTTCTTCGACCGGCGCCGCACTCCGCAGCAACAGGATCTACTCACCGTCGCGCTCCAATCAAGATGTTGATCATCGTAATACTTTAATCGCCATCTCGCTCCACTACCGGATCCGCTTCTTCGATCGCCCCCAATGGGACACTACACTCCGAACTCCGATAATACCGCACTCTCGATTCCGGTTCCTCCTCCCTCCCTCATTCTTCTCTCCGCTCAAGAAGGTAGAACCGAGAGAGAAGGAAGTTGTTGTGGCTGAGATGTGGACTACAAAGTGTGAAAAAAGTGGAGTTAGGTCGAAAGAGGAGGAGAGTGGCGGCTATCTAAACCCTACGTTTTGAGTCGCTGGTTGAATTACCTAAATTTCGCTGAAAAAGCGAAGAGCGCAAAACCCGTAAAAAATAATTATGTACACAAACTAAGTCCTGCCGAACCTTATCAGTGTTTAGCTCTTAATTATCACAACTCAATCTATATATATATATAGAGAGAGAGAGAGAGAGTGACTAAGGTCAAAGTGGTAGTTCCTAGCTCCCGGTGCTACCAAGTCGTTTTCGGATTTTCAAAGTTCAAACGGTCGATCCGAACCGTTCAAGTTGTTCTCCATATTGAAATCTGCTTGGAGACCAAATTTTACATTTTTTGGAATTTTTTTACTATTTATTAAGCCACTTTGAAAATTGCTGATCAAATGGTCCAGAATTTGGTTGCACTGTTTTTACTGTTCACTCGGATCAGCAATTTTCAAAGTGGCTTAATAAATAGTAAAAAAATTTCAAAAAATGTAAAATTTGGTCTCCAAGCATATTTCAATATGGAGAACAACTTGAACAGTTCGGATTGACCGTTTGGACTTTGAAAATCCGAAAACGACTTGGTAGCACTGGGGGTTAGGAACTACCACTTTGACCTCAGTCACTCTATATATATATATAGATGGGCTATTGTGCTTTACAAAGTAAAGCGAACGTTTTACTTCGGGCTCGTTTTTGGATTTTCAAAGTTCAAACAGTCGATTCAAACCGTTAGATATTCAATCTATATTAAAATCTGCTTGGAGACCAAATTTTACATTTTTTGGAATTTTTTTACTATTTATTAAGCCACTTTGAAAATTGCTGATCACATGGTCCAGAATTTTATTGCACTGTTTTTACTGCTCATCCGGATTAGCAATTTTCAAAATGGCTTAATAAATAGTAAAAAACTTCCAAAAAATTTAAAATTTAGTCTCCAAGCAGATTTTAATATAGATTGAACATCTAACGGTTTGGATCGATTGTTTGAACTTTGAAAATCCAAAAACGAGCCCGAAGTAAAACGTTCACTTTACTTTGCAAAGCACAATAGCCCATATATATATATATATATATATATAGAGAGAGAGAGAGAGATAGGCTAATATGCTTTTAGTAGCATATGGGCTGATATGCTTCCAACTCAAAATCAGATTTTTAAAGTCCAAACGGTCGATCCGAACCGTTCAAGTTGATCTACATATTGAACGGTTCGGATCAACCGTTAAGATTTTGAAAGTACATATTCATATGGAGATCATGTTGAACGGTTCGGATCGACCGTTAGAATTTTAAAAACTCAAATATTGAGCCGTAGCACGGAGGCCCTCTATGCTAAGCGTAGCTTATTAGCCAGATTATATATATATATATATATATATATAGAGAGAGAGAGAGAGGCTAATATGCTTTTAGTAGCATATGGGCCGATATGCTTCCAACTCAAAATCGAATTTTCAAAGTCCAAACGGTCGATCCGAACCGTTCAAGTTGATCTACATATTGAAATATGCTTGGAGACCAAATTTTACATTTTTTGGAATTTTTTTACTATTTATTAAGCCACTTTGAAAATTGCTGATCCGGGTGAACAGTAAAAACAGTGCAACCAAATTCTGGACCATGTGATCAGCAATTTTCAAAGTGGCTTAATAAATAGTAAAAAAATTCCAAAAAATGTAAAATTTGGCCTCCAAGCAGATTTCAATATGTAGATCAACTTGAACGGTTCGGATCGACCGTTTGGACTTTGAAAATCCAATTTTAAGTTGGAAGCATATAGGCCCATATGCTACTAAAAGTATATTAACCTATCTCTCTCTCTCTATATATATATATATAGAGAGAGAGGGGGAGAGAGAGGAGGGATCCAATTACACCTTTTTTTTGACACATCTTGACACCGTTTTTTTATAGGTCAATTTTGCGATTTCAAAATCCAAATAGTCGATCCGAACCGTTCAACATGATCACCATATTAAAATGTGCTTGGAGATCAATTTTACATTTTAATATATCTATCATGTTGAACGGTTTGGATCGACTATTTGGACTTTCAAAATGGTAGGTGTTAAAGTGTGTTGAAAAAAAGGTGTAATTTGATCCCTCCTCTATATATATATATATATATATATATACGAGGAGGGATCCACTTACAACATTTGTAAGTTATAATATCTTACAATAATTTAGTTTTGTAATTTTAAAAGTCCAAATAGTCGATCCAAACCGTTCAACATGATACTTGGAGATCAAATTTTACATTTAAAAAAAAATTGCTATTTATTAAGTATTTTACAAAACTATTGTTTTTTAGTGGTCCAAAATTGTCTAAAAACAACAGTTTTATAAAATACTTAATAAATACTAAATTTTTTTAAAAAAAAATGCTAAATTTGATCTCCAAGTACATTTTAATATAGAGATCATGTTGAACGGTTTGGATTTTGAAAATCGCAAAATCAAATTGTGGTAAGATATTGTAACTTACAAATATTATAAGTGGATCCGTCCTCTATATATATATATATAATAGAACTAAGGTGCTCTTAAGCTCACCAAGCCATTTGTGAGCTTAACTCAAAAACCAATCAATCCGACTTCAAACGACATTTCCAAACCGTTAGATGTTCAATCTATATTAAAATGTGCTTGGAGACCAAATTTTTCATTTTTTTTAATTTTTTTACTATTTAGTAAGCTGGTTTGAAAACCGCTGTTTTTATTAAATTTCTGGAGCATTGAAAAACAGCGGTTTTCAAACCAGCTTAATAAATAGTAAAAAAATTCCAAAAAATGAAAAATTTGATCTCCAAGCACATTTTAATATAGATTGAACATCTAACGGTTTGGAAATGTCGTTTGAAGTCGGATTGATTGGTTTTTGAGTTAAGCTCACGGTTTGGCTTGGTGAGCTTAAGAGCACCTTAGTTCTACTATATATATATATATATATATAGTGATGCTACGATTCTTTGGGAAGTAAATAGGGTGTTTTACTTCCCGCTCATATCTTCATTTTCGAAGTTCAAACAGTAGATCTAAATTTCTCAACATGATCTTTATATTGATATGTGCTTGGAGACCAAATTTTACATTTTTTGGAAATTTTTTACTATTTTTTTGGAATTTTTGAAAATCAGTGTTTTTGTGATTTTTTTTATTTAATGAAAAGCTGTGATTTTCAAAAATTCTAAAAAAATAGTAGAAACTTTCCAATAAATGTAAAATTTAATCTCTAAGCACATATCAATATGAAGATCATGTTGAGAATTTCGGACCGACTATTTGAACTTTAAAAATGGAGATATGAGCGGGAAGTAAAACACTCTCTTTACTTCCCAAAGCATGATAGCCTATATATATATATATATAGCTGGGCTATGGTGAGCTGCGAAGTAAGATGTCATTTTTACTTCACGCTCATATTCTTATTTTGTAAATCTAAACAACCGATCCGAACCGCTTAACATGATCTCCATATTGACATGTGCTTGGAGACCAAATTTTACATTTTTTGGAATTTTTTTACTATTTATTAAGCCACTTTGAAAATCGCTGATCGAATGGTCCATAATTTTTTATTGTTTTTTACTGTTCACCCGGATCTGCGATTTTCAAAGTGGCTTAATAATAGTAAAAAAAAAATCCAAAAAATGTAAAATTTGGTCTCCAAGCACATTTCAATATGGGGATCATGTTGAGCGGTTCGGATCGATGGTTTGGATTTTCAAAATGGAATATGAGCATGAAGTAAAACGTTGTTTTACTTCACAACTCACCATAGTCTATCTCATATATATATATATATATATATATATATATATATATATAGGAGGGATCCAATTACACCTTTTTTGGTGAAACATCATGACACCGTTTTTTATATAGTTCAATTTTGAGATTTCAAAATCCAAACAGTCGATCCGAACCATTCAACATGATCACCATATTAAAATGTGCTTGGAGATCAAATTTTACATTTTTTTGAATTTTTTACTATTTATTAAGATGGTTAACAAATCGCTGTTTTTCAATGGTCTGAAAATAACGATTTTTGTAACCATCTTAATAAATACCAAAAAAAAGTAAAATTTGATCTCCAAGCACATTTTAATATATCCATCATGTTGAACGGTTTAAATCGACTATTTGGACTTTAAAAATGGTAGGTGTCAAAGTGTGTCACCAAAAAAGGTGTAATTGGATCCCTCCTCATATATATATGAGGAGGGATCGGATTACACCCTTTTTTTGACACACTTTGACACCTACCATTTTCAAAATCCAAACAGTCGATCCGAACCGTTCAACATGATCACCATATTAAAATGTGCTTGGAGATCAAATTTTACATTTTTTTTGAATTTTTTTACTATTTATTAAGATGGTTACAAAATCGCTATTTTTCAAACACACACATATATATAATCAAAATATCAAAACTAAATATTTGAATTCTCCATATATATTATAATTATCGTTAGTAATTTAAAAGTCAGAATAATTAATAAAAGATGGTGTACTGAAGTAAAACTATTTAATTTTTTATACCAGCCGATTTAGTCAGAGGACAGTTCGGATAGTTTTTACCTGATCAGCAATTCGTTATATCCATCATGAATTAAAATTAGTGCTTTTAATAAGTCGGTTGACTGTTTTATTCAATTAATTAGACATGTTGGTTGTTATGGTAGCAAATCAGGACTCAGGAGCAATGCACTTATAATATGCGATCGAGGAATGCTAGCAGATATCCGCTATTATTTTGTTGTCCAAGAAAAAATGGAGTTCTGTTTTATCGGTTGGAACCATCCCATCTGCAATATAATAAAATAGATTGATTCGTTGATTTATAGAGAGTTTTTAAAATGGATTTAATTTGTTTATTTTAATCCGACGAGATAGACTAATATACTTTTAGTAGCATATGGGCCGATATGCTTCCAACTCAAAATTGTATTTTCAAAGTCCAAACGGTCGATCCGAACCGTTCAAGTTGATACATATTGAAATCTGCTTGGAGATCAAATTTTACATTTTTTGAAATTTCTTTACTATTTATTAAGCCACTTTGAAAATTGCTGATCCTGGTGAACAGTAAAAACAGTGCAACCGAATTCTGGACCATGTGATCAGCAATTTTCAAAGTGGCTTAATAAATAGTAAAAAAATTCCAAAAAATGTAAAATTTGGTCTCCAAGCAGATTTCAATATGTAGATCAACTTGAACGGTTCGGATTGACCGTTTGGCCTTTGAAAATTCGATTTTGAGTTGAAAACATATCGGCCCATATGCTACTAAAAGCATATTAGCCTATCTCTTAATCCGACAATCCAAATAAAAAGGCAGTACTCATTAACTGTCCGAAATACACGGAAAGATAAGCATGTCGCAATCCAACTCATTTATTCTCGAGATGATTGCAACACTAATATTTTTTAAGACAGCCATGCAAGTATATATGGCATCTGGTCACCTACTTATGCCAAGTGTTTTTTAATGCTTCATATGGGATTCTTACCAGCCAGTTCCTTCTTTTTCGAAAAAGTCACATCTATAAACCTATTCTTATTCACTGCTTTCCCTTAGCGTATTTGAATATTCCGACTGCCTGGGAAATCCTTCATTCAAAAGCTAGCTTGGAACGGCGTAAAGAGTTTTCTACCGAAAGCAAAAAGATTAGACCATCCGGAGTGGAACATGTTTTTGAATACTATCTTCCGCATAGAACCTTACCTCTCCTTGAATGGCTTACATACATAGAAGATTTGCTTCTTTTTGTAAGAATTCTCAATTCTGCCTCAAGGATCTCGGTTCACTTGCCTACTTCCTAGGCATTGAGGCACGCACCTTTGGGGCTGAAGCGGTGAGATGCACCATTTACTTACAAAATCGATGTCCAACAGCGAGTTTGGAGAAAGTCACCCCACAAGAAGCATGGTGTGGTGTCAAGCCATCGGTGGCTCACTTGAAGGTGTTCGGAAGTATAGCTTGTATGCCCATACAAACATTTAAAATAGCTAATATACTCATAGAAACACCATAATATTCAATATTTTCATAAAAAATTGGGGCAATTTCATGTATCCCCCTCAAAAATTTCAATATTATGTATTTCTCCCTCTAAAATTTGAAATTACATATTTTCCCTTCTAAACTTTCCAAACTCACAAATTTACCCATTTAATCAATAAAATATATTTAATATATTTAAAAATACTTAAATAATATTATTTCGGATTCTAAATTTTTTTCAGATCATTATACCCCTTCCTCCTTCCAATCTCGTTCTTTCTCTTCAATTCATGTGCGTCTCACACCGTCCCCACCTATGGATCGGAGCAATGCAGCGAGCTCCAGCTGCGTGATCAGGCTGCCGCACCATCCATGTCGAATCGGCAAAAGATGTCACGCAGCTGCTTCAATCCATAGGTGGGGACGGTGTGAGACGCTCATGAATTGAAGAGAAAGAACGAGATTGGAAGGAGGAAGGGGTATAATGGTCTGAAAAGAATTTAGAATCCGAAATAATATTATTTAAGTATTTTTAAATATATTAAATATATTTTATTGATTAAATGGGTAAATTTGTGAGTTTGGAAAGTTTAGAAGGTGAAATATGTAATTTCAAAGTTTAGAGGGGGGAATACGTAATATTGAAGTTTTTGAGGGGATATATGAAATTCCCCCTAAAAAATTAACATTCTTATTTCTATCTTATAACTTTTTAATCTTTATTTAATTATTTTAAAAACTATAGAAACACCATAATATTCAATATTCTCATAAAAAATTAACATTCTTATTTCTATCCCTTTTAACTTTTTAATCTTTATTTAATTATTTTAAAAACTGAACCGATCAATATGTCTTTGAATTTTAATTGGAGGTGTCGATTAAAATAATAACAAAATTAAATTTACAAGAGATCCTTTGTTCCAGATTTACAATTAAATGCTTTCAATTACTTCACCCAGTATTATAAATTTGGATCGTTCATATTAAATCGGACGAGTTGGCCACCGTGCATGCCTCCCCCACAAAGTCATCCGAGTCTACATCACTGTCCATCAGCTTGATAATCAGCTCTATCGCATCCTCATAGGTTCTGACTCAAAGGTCTCGTTCCAATCAGGTTGTTTTTCATTTCCCTATAGAAGAGAAATACAATCTAGTTGTATTTCATTTCCCTATAGAAGAGAAATACAATCTATCATAAAATTTAAATATATCTTTGTGCCACGTCGTATGCCACAATTTTGTTGTTGAGTTAGCAATCTAAATTGGAACTTCATATGATAAATTAAAAATGCAAATTTGCCAGGTCTAAATCTCCACATTTTCACAAGAAAATATTTACTGAACATTTAAGACAAAGAAAAATCAGTCATGGCTTCCCTCAACAGTCAGCACAAATGGAGATAGTAGCCTGTGATACAGAACACTTTGGCACTAATGGTTTTTACCCCCGATGGGAGTTGCGATGACAATGATTAAGACCCTCTTTTGTAGCTGACTTGCATCCTAAAACCTGTACAAAACGCATACTGCCTTTCCACTGCACATCAGAAACGGATTGGCATATACTGGTACAAAAGATGGGCTATTGTTATAAGTCCGGGCTATAATCGGACTGGCTATTGGGCAGGGATGACAATTATTACTGGTACACCTCTGTGTATAAATAAAGATCTATAATGGTCAATTTAATTTTTAAAATAAATAGAAGAGGATAGAAGAAAGAAAGAAATTTTTTTTTTGTAATACAAGGGTGCACCATATGGCCATATATAATGTTAATATATTAATAATGCCAATAGAAGATATGGAAGATTTCAGATTGAATTGACGCGCTATCACTTGTGATAGTGGGAGATGTTTAATTGAAATGATGTTTATCACTTGGCGAACCTAAACGCAGCTTTGTTAACTAGCATATATAACTGTCATAATTAATTCATAATATAATCCATAAACAGGGTTTTCTATCATTCTCATGATCTGTTATATATGCCAATTCATCTGTACTTTTTTTGTTTCATCTTCTTCTCTTTACAGTATCCAATAATGATGTTGCAATTGCTTATATATATTTTTAAGGTTACAAAATTAATGCATATAACACTTTCATAGACTACAACATTTTATGAGCTCCACCTTATTTTAATACATGAAATGTGTTACTATATTGTCTGATCTTTGTGTACATTTTTTTTAAAACTGTATTCTATCTGGCATCTATCTCTATTTTAATTAATATTGGAATAACATGGCATAATGTACAGTAGAACGATACTGCATTTCTATATATAGATACTTAAAAAACAAAAAGATTTTGGACGTTGTTTAATATATATCATAGTGACATAGTATTCACCCAATCAAATCATTCAATCAATCAAAATAGAAATTGAATCAAATAATACAGTTAATACGTTTCAATCATATGAGTATTAAAAATTTAATATTATAACTAATAATCAAGTACTACATAATTATTTACATCTTTGCCATTTTATTGTATAAGGGCCTAATTGAGGTTCCTTCAGACTACATAAGAGACTAAATAAACTTAAAACAAAGGTACATAATTGGGTAGAACAAAATCTTCTTCTTCTTCTTCTTTGTTTAAAGCCTGTGGGCACTTCCATTTACCAGTATGTTATTACATCAGTTGTCCTTTTATTATTACATTGCTGCTTCCTACTACATATCTTGTAATAGATACTGTACTGGTAAATGAAAATCAAGTTGTCTACCAAAAAGAAAAGAGTGGATAAGTGTATTCAATGTAAGACATCTGTTGAGATCTAGCTAGATTAGCAAGTTGATTAGCTCTTTGGTTTTCCTCTCTTGGTATGTGAGCACAGCTATATTGTTGTTGAGCTGTCAACAAAAGTGCAATCTGTACCAGTTGTGAATATGCCCTCCAATCCGCCACCTGTATCTGTTCTAATATTTTCCCTGGCATGAATGTGTGTTCCAGCATCTCTGAATCTGTTCTAATATTTTCCCTGGCATGAATGTGTGTGCCAGCAGCTCTGAATCTGTGTGAAACACGCATTAATTGATTCCCATGCTCACTGTTGCCTGTAAGGCACTGAGAAGTGCAATAGTTTCCATCTGAAATGGTGAAGAACCATCTGATCAGGGCTTTTGAAAGTACCAAAATCTGAATGGTAGAAAAATATCTTACCCACTCCTCTTGCGTTTTAAAATTATAAGAAGCAAAACTTCCAAGATTGAAATTTGAAAATAGCTGACAAAGACTCATTAACCAAAATTCATTCTATAAATTTTTTGCTTCAGATTAACCTATTCTTGGCACATACCAGTAACACCTCGCAAAGCCTGAGTCAGATGTATACAAACTTTCAGATGTTAAAAAATTAGAATTAAATAAGAGACTCAGTAAACAAGGTTTAGAACAACTAAAATGACACCACTATGGAGCAAGGTACTGATTCGTCCAATAAAAGATACTGACACAATTAAAATGACGCCACTAAAGTCATGTCAAAATTTTATACTAGCACCTTTCCTGATCTACCCCTGGAACTACAAAAAAAAAATAACAGTACATAAAAAATCACTTTCAAACACTATTCTTCGAAGAGTTACAGATCAAATAAAGTATCTCTCCCAAGCATAACAACCACCCCACGAAATCTAACAACATTGTGTCATCAACACCAACCATAACAAGATAGCTTTTTTCCGGTTTAGGGTGTGACAAAAAGAATTAAAAAAGATGTAGTAATAATTAAATAGATTATGTTTAGATGGAAAATAATTAAATTTTAAATTTTAAATTGTCAAATATTCAATTAAAGAAATTATGATGGGAATATATATCTAAATTTAATTAGACATGTTGGTTGCTATGATAGAAAATCATGAGCAATTAATGCACTTGTATTAGGCGAGAAATGCGAGCAGATACGAACCATAGGAATTTTTTTTTAAACCATAATTAAAAAAATATATTTTTACAACATGATTATTTTTTTTTTTACAAAAATCATAAGAACCAAAATACCATTTCGGTCCATTATTTCATATGAAAACTTGTGAAATCAGTACCACAGAAAATTCAAAAAGGAGACCGGACTGAAATAATATTTCGGTTCTTATGGTTATTGTAAAAAAATAATAATAATAATTATGATTTATAAAAAAAAATTCGCACCATAGAGGACAGTGCTAAATGTAGGCGTACGCACCCAAAATTTCAAAGTGCTTGCGCTAGCTATCTTTGTAAGATGCATCCGTACATACGTATACGTTATTATGTTGTCCAAGAAAAGTGGAGTTCTGGTTTTTCAGTTGGAACCATCTTATCTGAAATATAAAAATTAGATTAATACATATATTTGTAGAGAATTAAGAAAAGAGGATTTGATTTGTTTATTTTAATACGATCGACGATCCAAATATAAAGTCAGTACTTTTTAAGGGTCCGAAATTCACATAATGATAAGCATGTCGCAATCCAACTCATATATATATGCACGAGATATTGCGTTACACTATTTTCTAATACACAGGTGCACCATATATATTGTCATTACTATTGATAGTGCCAATAAATTAAGATTGTGAAAGATGTCAAATTGAAATGATCCCAGTGCGCATGTTTATCGCTTGTGGTAATGGGAGGTGATATGATGCAGGAACGAAAAAACATGCGGCGGAAAGGTACCAACTTTTGAAAGGCTCCTATCTATTCTCAATTCAGTGGGTGCTGAAATAAGAATAACTGTTGCTGCCAATAAAAAGGAGGTACAGTTGGAGGAAAGCAATGCGTCTAATTCACAATATAGATGCAAAGTGGACGGATCTTGGAAATCTCCATGGATAGGAGGGTTGGGGTTTGTCGTGGAGGAAGGGAAACTGTTGAAGGGTTATCAAGCCGCGCCCAGCGTTGTA
Source organism: Carex kokanica (assembly GCA_025461125.1). Lineage (NCBI taxonomy): Eukaryota > Viridiplantae > Streptophyta > Magnoliopsida > Poales > Cyperaceae > Carex > Carex kokanica. The sequence goes on from JAJGRX010000376.1 coordinate 1,689,482, forward strand.
TGTTCTCCGATGCAAGGTGAAGCAGTGGCCTTAAGAGAGGCGATACACTTTGTCAAGAGCCTTAACTTGCCATTGTGTATTTTCTGTACAGATAATCAAGATCTTGCTAAAGTTTGTACGGAGTTACACCTACCAATTGATGCTGACTGGAGAGCGTATAGGGAGATAAATGAGGTCTGGAGGTTACTAAAAGAATATGATTATGAGTGTAGGCATATTCCTAGAAGCCAAAATTGCGTAGCTGACCATCTAGCTAAAGTAGGTAGCAGGCTATATGAGGGGTTTACTAGATACTCCTTTCTAATATTTAAAATCTTATTGAAGTTCTGAGCATGAATTGTGGTAACTAGAGTGGGAAAAACGTGCCGTGCCGTGACTAACACGCCGTGACTTTGGTCACGTGCCGTGCCGTGCTGTGACCAAGTAAATTTTTCACGTGCCGTGTCATGCCGTGACAAAACTTACAAGAAGTGGTCACGGCACGCGAGTCACGCCGTGACTCGCGTGCCGTGACTAAGTCGTGCCGTGACCAAACATGCGTTAGTCAGGTGATCAAACGTTTTTAAAAAAATATATGAAACAATTCTTTAAAATTCAAATGTTTTAATTGAAATTTAAATGTAAATATTTTAATTAAAATAAAATTAGTGTATTGTCTCGTGATTGCCGTGACTGGCGTGTCTATCATTCCATGACTCACGTGTCCCGTGCCGTGTCTTCTTTGCCAACAATTGGTCACGGCACGCGAATGGTCACGGCACAGGACACGCGAGTCACGGCACGCGACGGTCACGCATGTTGTGCCGTTCCGTGACGAAGCCGGCTCCGGCGTGCCATTTTTCCCACTCTAGTGGCAACTATGATATCTGTTGTAATGTGCAAAATATTGTAACTTCGAAAGTTTTGTTGAAATAAAAAGCCTACGGACATGTTGCATTGCAAAAAAATTAAAATAAATATATATATATATAGAGAGAGAGATAGGCTAATATGTTTTTTAGTAGCATATGGGCCGATATACTTCCAACTCAAAATCGGATTTTCAAAATCCAAACGATCGATCCGAACCGTTCAAGTTGATCTACATATTGAAATCTGCTTGGAGACCAAATTTTACATTTTTTAGAATTTTTTTACTATTTATTAAGTCACTTTGAAAATTGCTGATCCGGGTGAACAGTAAAAACAGTGCTTTCAAATTCTGGACCACCGGATCAGCAATTTTCAAAGTGGCTTAATAAATAGTAAAAAAATTCCAAAAAATGTAAAATTTGGTCTCCAAGCAGATTTCAATATGTAGATCAACTTGAACGGTTCGGATCGACCGTTTGGATTTTGAAAATCCGATTTTAAGTTGGAAGCATATCGGCCATATGCTACTAAAAGTATATTAGCCTCTCTATATATATATATAATATATGATTCTCCATATATATATAAAGCAATGAGAATGATTTGGTACTACGCGCACAAAAAAAACCATAGGGCAGTTATTTACAGGCACAAAGTGGCACTTCAAAGTATCGATCACTTTTTGCGGAGTCAAATTGTGAAGCATATGGCAGGAATATGTAGTGCTAGAACGCTAGTTCGGTGCCTCTCAACCTCATTTTATTTGTTGTACGAACGCTTCAGACATTCTACTCGGTGCCTCTCAACCTCATTTTATTTCTTGTCCAAACTTCTTGAATTTTTTTTAAAAACCATAATTAGAATAATCAAAGTTAGGAAACCAACATGATTACTCCGGTTTTTACAAAAATCATAAGAACCGAGATGCCAATTCGGTTCCAAGTTTTTTTTTTTCTGGAACCGAATTGGCATTTCGGTTCCAACCTCCCTTGTCACAATTTTTCCAAAAACCGGTGTGGCCATTGGTGTGGAGCCATAAACCCGAGATCCCAATTCGGGTTTAGCATTTTTTTTTTTGGAACCGAAATGGGCTTTCGGGTTGGGGCCTTTTTTTTGGAACCGAAAACCCATTTCGGGTTTGAGGTTTTTTTTTTTTGGAACCGAATATTTATTTCGGAGACTTTTTTGAGTATTTATTTTTTTGGAACCGAAAATGCATTTCGGGTTTATCTTTTATCCCTTCAACAGACTGCATTAGAAAATATGATATCTTTTAACTTACAAGGGAAAAGGATATTTATCCACTCAAATGTATACCTGGTCAAGTTGACCCAATGCAATGATTTCAAGTGCTTCACGCCAATTAGTGGGGCCCATTGGTACAGGTTGATGCCGTGCCATCATAGGCCTTTCCATGTGTGTGTCCAAATATCCCGTGTGTTCCCTATGATAGGTGGGGATAACCACAATCAATAACAACTATGAATCAAAAATCCGAATTGCAATTTCGGGTCCAAGGAGGAAAAAACCCCGAATTGTGATTTCGGGTCTAAGGTGCAAAAAACAAAAACCCGAGTCTTACTTTCGGGTCCACGTGCAAAAAATTAAAAACCCAAAATTCCTTTTCGGGTCCATGCCTATTTTGAATTTTCTGTGGCGGCTCTTCGAAAAAATTGTGAAATGGGGGGTTGGAACCGAAATGTCAATTCGGTTCCAAGGAAAAAAAAACTTGGAACCGAATTGACATTTCGGTTCTTATGGTTTTTGTAAAAAACAAAGTAATCATGTTGGTTTCCTAACTTTGATTATTCTAATTATGGTTTTAAAAAAAATTCAAACTTCTTTGGACATGCACTAGTGCCCATTAATACATCTTTTGTGTCCCCTGTTGCTTTTGACTAGGGCTGTAAATGAGCCGAGTTTGAGCGAATTACCTCCAACTCGAACTCAGCTCATTAAATAAATGAGCGAGTCAACTCGAGTTGAGATGGCAATAACGAGTTGTAGAGCCAACTCAAACTCAGCTCGTTATCAACTCGAGTTGACTTACAACTCGTTTAACCAGTTAATTATATACTTGTAAAAGAATTTATCAGTATCCAATAATTTTTCATACAACAATAGTACATAAGCACCATCAATTTTTCATACAGCAACTTAGTACATAAGTACTAACAATTTTTCATACAACAGCTTAACAAAAACAATTTATGAAATTTATTGTAACCAATTCTATGTAACTCGAGTTATAAATGAGAGAGTTGGGGTAAGCTCAGACTCAACTCATTTATGGAATCAGAGTAGGTCCGATGCCCATCGGACCTACCTTGGTTCAATGGGTGTGATGACCATTCGATCTGCATCAAGATTCGTGTGCTCTGTATCAAAAACGTGCAAGTCTGTATCAATTTCCATGCGCATAGATCTTGATGCTAATCGTACGGTCCTAGAGCTCATTGAACCTAAATGTAGGTCCGATGCCCATCGGACCTACTCCTATCTCCTCATTTATTAAACGAGTTAGCCAACTCGAGTTGGAATTGACTCGAATTGTAAATGAGCGAGTTAAAACGGACTGTAAATGAGCGACTTACGAGTTTGAGCAATTTTGCCCAGCCCTATTTTTGACAGATTGTCTCTACCAATTTAGTGAAGGCTATTTTTAAGTTAGGTTTCTTATTGGGTCCTGCCAAATTAACGGGTCCCTCGATAAATTAGAAGCCCACAAACTGGGCCTCTTTTGGGCTGAAATGGACCAAGTTAGGTTCTTATTGGGCCATTAGTTGACCAAAATGTAAGTAAAAAGAACTTGCGAGGAATTCAACCTTCAGAGACGTTGTTCCTATTTATAGGCTCCATAAGAAAATTATGGAGTCATAAAATATAATTTTTTTTTTGTTTGAGGCGTGGTAATCTTTTGAGTTTTGATGTATTAGTTTAATAATTTCTTAATCGCGTTATCTAACCTTTGTGCTGCAGCAACCCGGAGAAGCACCATTCAAATTTGAAGCAACCAAAAAACATTAAATAAAAAAAACAGAGAATTGAACTCTTGGATTATGAGAGTACGATGTCACAACACTTTATTCGATTCAAACCGATTTATATAAATAAAAATACATTAAAAACACTAAATCTGGTAACAATCTGACAACTCAAGAGTTCCATTAACTGACCCACAAAATAATTAAAATCCTAATTAATAAAAACTACCACGTTTAATAAATCAAAAGCTACATAGTATCACACCTAGCTGGGGCAAAGGATAAAATGCCATTCTCCAAATCATAGAGCACGTACATATCCTGCTGCAGGAAATTTCCAATTACCGACCCATCTGACGAGGGACCAATTCCCACACAGTACAATCCGGCACTTCCATGCAACATATAATTCAACTCTGGCAGTGTCATATTCGCGCCATCAAAGTGGAATGTAAGACTCGGTATCTTAACATTCGAGTTTGGAGGCGGAGGCCATGGAAAACAGATATCTAGACCAAAATTCTCATCAGCCACCATAGTGAGGTTAACCTGAGTTTTGAAGGCCTGTAGCACAAGGTCATATGCATCCATTTGTAGATACGCTATTGATGTGCCCGAGTCAATTATCACCCCTCCTGTACCATCCACATTCAATGCGAATGCCGATTCAGGAATCGGTAAACGGGTTTTTCCAACTGTAATCCCAATTAGGGAAATGTAGTACAATGACGGTAAAGCGGTGTTAATGATGAAAGGGGTGGATTGTACCGGACCAGTAATACTGGAGCTGTTAAGGTTTGCCATGGAGCCAAACAAGAGAGGGCTACTAATAGGTGAGAAGAAGTAAGTGAGACAATATGCAAACCTTCTTGGACCCAGCTGGTTGACTAAAGACAGGGGCCCACGACCTAACCCGACCATGCCAGATCCGTTGAATAGGGACCCTTCATTGAGGTTACCACAGCCATATGCGATCTTTGGTACCGTGACATTGTTTGACCTAGTACCAAAAGTGAAGGTCTCATTTGCGAGAACACCAGCCGTGTTAGCACCATCGCTATAACTATACATGTACACACAGATGTTTTGGTAACAAAAAGGGTAATCAAGGGCTTGACAATTGCTGCTTGAACAAGTAAGACGAGAGAAGGTTTTAGAAGCTAATGGATTGAAGTAGGGAGTCGGTTGGTCTACACAAAGGACACAAGGGGCGCATTGAGTCCAGATGAGGTCACTGCCGGTATCGATCATGGCTGAGTAGGGATTGGGTGGGGTGCCTATTGCTAAGTCCATTAGGTACTCACCTTCACTTGGTCGGACAAGAATTTTGACGTTTGCGACCGGGTTGGCAGCGGTGGTAGTGACTTTTGAGGTTGAAAAAAGTGTGGTAGCTCTAGACTTGCTTCTTTTTACCGCACGTGAGATGATTTTATGTTTGGGCAACCCACAGTCAGCATCTCTGTGTCTAAGAGGCGCACGAAAGCCCATATAATTAGTATTAGCATTGTTACTAGTATAAGAAGTAGAAATGGAGGAGGAGATGAGGGTGATGATTGTTACAATTAGAAAGAGTGTGCGGTTGGACATTTGGAGGTTCAGGTTTCTGGTTGAACAGAGTATGGAGCTAATTAATTACACACACTGGTTTAGAGTGAAAATTGGTTCGAATTATAGCAATTGGAGCTTGAAGGTCCAGAGAGAGATATACAGTCTTAATTTAGGAGAATATATAAAAATAATTGGGAAGGTTTGCATGGGTATTCACGTACCGTTTCTTGGATAGCGTGAAGAGTAAATGAAGTCTGACTATTTAGAAATCATCATCGAGTAATATGATGAAAAATATGAATCCGAGAGCTATGAAATTGTATCTGGTGTGACAAACTGGTGTAGCATGCCATGCAGGCATTTCTTTTGTTGAGCAAAGTTAGGATGTGATGCGCTTACTAAGAGGGTTTGGTGAGTACAACTCTAAAAGGATATCGGATCGGTTTCAAACGGTGAATTCAAACTGTTAAAATTCATGTACTTCATGAGTGATGCATGTACATGCAAAATTTTAAAAGTTTCGAATTTATTTGCTACAAGGTCAAGCGGTCAAATAAATAAATCTTTTATAAGTTATTTTATAAGTTGTTTTATATATACATTTTTCATTATTTTTTTGACCGCTTGACCTTGTAGCAAATAAATTCGAAACTTTTAAAATTTTGCATGTACATGCATCACTCATGAAGTACATGAATTTCAACAGTTTGGATTCACTGTTTGAAGCCGATCCGATATACTTTGGGAGTTGTGCTCACCAAGCCCTCTTGGTGAGCACATCACACCCTAGTTTTGCTCTCTTTTGTTTGCTGTTGCTTAATTTTGAACTAAAAGCCAGTTACACCATCCTCTAATTTTTTTTATAGATCATTGAAGCTTTTAGAGGACTTCAGGTCTGTAAGCTAATTAACTCCTGATAACTGAATCTTTTGATTAAAAAGTTTATTAATTGCAGACCTTTTGGAGAGTGATATATACTATCTCTATGTCATTAAAAGCTATATCTATATGATATATACAAGAAGAGGGATCCAATTACATCATTTTTTGACACATCTTGACACTGCCTTTTTATAGGTTAATTTTGCAATTTCAAAATCCAAACAGTCGATCCGAACTGTTCAACATGATCACCATATTAAAATGTGCTTGGAGATCAAATTTTATATTTTTTTTTAATTTTGTTTACTATTTATTAAGATGGTTACAAAATCGTTGTTTTTCAATGGGTTGGAAATAACGATTTTGTAATCATCTTAATAAATAGTAAAAAAAATTTAAAAAAATGTAAAATTTGATCTCTAAGCACATTTTAATATATCCATCATGTTGAACGGTTTGGATCGACTATTTGGACTTTGAAAATGGTAGGTGTCAAAAAAAATGTGTAATCCGATCCCTTCTCTGTATACAATGTCAATTGACAATGCATTAATTTTATTGCAGACTTTTTGGAGAGTGATATATACTCTCTATATGATGCACACAAAAATAATTACGTATTATTTAAACAATGTCTGTAGTTTAATTCAAACGCCATCCTACTGCCATTTTTTGTACTCTTGCTAATATTGGTTTATTATAATCAATGTCAATATAGTTTAATTCAAAGTCCTTTTTTAGGTGAGTATGCATATTTGAGCCTATAATTAAAAACATCAATAACACATACACAATAAACAATTATGTAAACGTCTATGGTGGTCTGATTTTTATGTAATTTTGAATTAACATAATCTGATTAGTGCGAAGTATCTTCATAATATAACGCAGATCCAGTCCCTTCAGTATAGTATCCAAATTTTCAAAACAAAAAATAATAATAAGAATACTAGAATAAAGTTCTTCTAAAGTAATTTTAAAATTTGATATCTAATTGTAAATTGTAATATCAATTATCTTATATAATAAAATGAACTCTTTATTGGACATGCATGAGATAAATTATGTTGCCAACAAAATTGTTTGAGAAAACTACAACAGTCAATCAAACTATTGTCAAAAAAAAAAAAATATATATATATATATATATAGAGGAGGGATCCGATTACACCTTTTTTGGTGACACACTTTGACACCTATCATTTTCAAAGTCCAAATAGTCGATTCAAACTGTTCAACATGATGGATATATTAAAATGTGCTTGGAGATCAAATTTTACATTTTTTTGAATTTTTTTGCTATTTATTAAGATGGTTACAAAAAATCGTTGTTTTCAGACCATTGAAAAACAGCGATTTTGTAACCATCTTAATAAATAGTAAAAAAATTCAAAAAAATGTAAATTTTGATCTCCAAGTACATTTTAATATGGTGATCATGTTGAACGGTTCGAATCGACTGTTTGGATTTTGCAATCGCAAAATTGACCTATATAAAAAACAGTGTTATGATGTGTCACCAAAAAAGATGTAATTGGATCCCTCCTCATATATATATATATTGCAGAATATTTTCTGCGGTTCAGATAGGTAGTGTATTGAATATGATATGCAGTTTCAACACCAATTAATTAGTAACTCGTCCAGCAGTTTGAAAAATTAATGATTTATTGGCACGTGTCCGATAAAAAACAGCTTTGAAATTGTATTGACTTTGATACACAACCTATTAAAATGCGAGAAAACATATAAAATATATTTTATTTTATTTTTTTGATAAAAAAAAATTCCGTTCTTGTGGTTGTCCAATATATATAGTTATCAATTAATGTATCATTTCCGTTAAATATTCTCACAAAACTTCTGTTGTGGCCTCTGATTACCGTAGTTTTTCCGCACATCTCTTACTACAGAGGTTGGTACTTTGTAAGCTGCAACAAGAAACCCTAGTTCTTAAGATGTACGTTCATGTGCCAGTACAAAAACAAAAATTCTGCAACTGGGCCAATACGTTTTATTATAATTCCAATTCTTAATAACAGCAAACGTTGCTTTTTCTACAAGGGTAACAGCATTCCCAGAGGCACGCTGATTAGTTACTATGATCTCCAGTCTCAAGTTCACAGTATAGATGTCCTTTTTTTAATTAGGTTGATTTATGTTAATTGAGTAAATAATTATTTAGTGTTTAATAGTAATTCTTCATGCTTCCCTTCATCTATTTAAGGATAGTAATAAATGAAGTTATTCTCTAACATATGTTTGAAGGAATTTGGACATGATGGATGCAATTCTTAAACCATGATAATCAAAAAATTAATCAAAAAATTTAAGCTGGTAGAGCCGAATTATTCTTAATAATTTGTATAAATTTAAGAAAGTATTCTTAATAACATCAGTATACTATTTATATATGGTTTTTTTTAAAGGGAACGAAAATATTGACAACGCATCCTGAAACTTGATGGGCAATATCGGGATTTGTATAAAAATAGCCGCTTGATAGTTGACTAATTAATTTCGAAAATTTGTCAAGCTTGATAAAGATTTCTAATTTATTGTAATTGCATAACTACCATAATATTTTTGGTGAGAATTATAAATTAGCAAAACAAGAAACATTTTCTTCTCTCATTATGTCTATAAGATTTAATTTATTACCAGAATGTTTAATTCATTGTATAATACTTTCCAATATTTTCCTTGTTTATCAGATGATCAAAATAAATTTTAAATCTGTATTCCTTCTTTATGGTTTTTAACTTAGATTTTGTAGGCTAGATGCATTTAATATCTAAGTTTGAATGCTTTGCGATATTATAGTAGCGAATATGGGATTGAAGTTTTCTAGAATCTAATTAGTCTTATTTACAGACATCTCCTCAGCTATCAAAAAATTACGAGCAATATCCGAACTATTTCTTACAAATCTAAAAGCTACCTGACCTTACATAATACCATCCAGTGAAGTCAGGTACGATGCATGAGACGATGAAGTTTGCAAACTCCCATGCATATTAATTGCCATGTATCCTTGTCCCCTTGAGTTCCTATGGCCAATCAGCCAGTACAATCCGGTAAAGCAATATTGAAATGTTTAATGATTTTCTTCCAAAGTACACTGACTTCAATTTCAATACTTTTCTATAAGATATTGTTTCTTTCTTCTGATACATTATTTCATTCTATACGCATTATCAATTTTCAGACCTAGCATATTCTTTTCAACTGGTTTATAATTTGGCGGCACTCTGAATTCTACAAAAACCATAATTAATCCTCTATTAGATACTCAATTAAATGAGAATACCACCATCAATGATAGCCGTAATTTGGATTAGTTCCTTAATCTCGTATATAAATAACTTATTGAAAGAAGTGAGGTTCAGGGCATATGGGTTGGGGAAATCGAAGAGTTATTTCTGCAGTTGCTTGCGCATGAATGCTGCTAAGCGACAGATTGCACAATCTCTAATTTGCTCCTACTTTTTTATTGGATATTTTTCTTCATTGCCACTAAAAAGATAAGGTATATGGAGATGTAGTATGGGACAGTTTTCTTATTTCAATTTTGATCAGGGGCGAATCTTAATATAAGTCAAAACGTGCTTAATCATCCCGAATGTATATTGAAATCTAATTAAATTTCATTTTCTTAAAAGTTTTTATATAACTGAACTATCTTTATAAAAACATAAATTGTGTGCTTATAATCTAGTGGTTAGAATTCTATTTTGCAGTTGTGAAAACTTGATTCAAAACTCAGCTACCACATTATGTATTTTGAGTTTCAGCATTTCAATCTAAATTTTCTAGTTTTGCCCTTGATTTTAGTACCTCACGTCATCATGGCAGTGCCAGTTCAAATATATGGATATGATTTAGCAAGAAAGAAATTAACTAAATCAAAGTAAAGAATTGTTGCTAGAAAAATTACATGAATTTTCATTATACTCACAAACAAAGTGTTAAATAATTTATATAAATACGGTAGAATATTGGGTGAGTTTGCAAAAGAAATCACCTTTATTTTTCTCATTTGAGTGCACCTGTAGTAGGGAACAGCAAGCTGGCTGGCACGGAAATGTAATTCAATTTTTAAATTTATTGGATCTTGTTATTTCGATTCCAACCCTAATTCTAATTCTATCCCGTTAACTTCAAGGCAAAGTTCGAAGTTATTTGCTTGGTAACGAGTTCACATTGAATCGAGGAAACGAAAATAAATAAATAAAGGTCTGTTTTAATTCCCAACCTTTCGGCTCTTGTGAAGAGGCCCAAGAGAGCCTTTTCAACGAATATAAAAGTATAAGATCTAATTTAGGTAACAGCAATATTTTGTATTCATTCATTTTTTTTTTTTTTTTGCAAGTTGTTCCAAGTCAAATTGCACGCAATGCCCACAGAAAAGGAAATTGCTGCTATTCAAAATTTCAGTCCAGCTCTTCGATGAAACCAAGTGGAAAGAAATCGCATTAGAAAAACTGTTAGTCATCACGAAAAATCCAAACGAATAAAGAATCATCAAATCATTAGATTTGAAAAGGAACATGTGACCTGCAAGTTGTCTAGCTCAGCTAAAAGTTTCGTTCACCCCTCTTAAAGAAAGAAGAAAAAAAAATGAAAAGAAAATACATCCAACTGTTAGCTGATGATCACTACAATGCACAAAATCTGACTACCCAAAAATGCATGAATTCAGTATCTAAATCTACATTACTAATTTAACAACACAACAGACCACAATAAAGTCAAATAAAAAACATGACTGAATTGGTTTGCAAGAGCATGAGCACTGCCTATGGGGCCGCCCGAAGGAGAAAGAGCACTACCTCCAGGTACTGATGAGCCAGGCATAGTCCCACCTGCCTGTGGCAGTGGGGCTGGTGACGGAGGTAGGTATGATTGATGCATTGCTGACGTGGGAATGGATAGTAGTGGTGGAAACTGGTGCTGGCCTGAATGAATCCACAGTGCTTCAATTAAGGATTTGTATAATAGTATGACATATTGTCTGTAGCTTTTAAAGTGAGCTTTCAAATAGTCTCAATTAACCCCCTTTTAGCCTCACTTGAGGTATTGGCAATAAATTGAACAAAAGAATAAAATAAACATGCTGGAATGTTCTGATTCAGACACATTTCAGCAGGTACATGCTGGTAAAGGTAGGGTCCCAGCAAATTATGAAACAATTGACAGAAGCATACAGGAACTGGTGAGGATTCAAAACAATGAAGAATATATTTACTCTCCAATTGCATTAGAATTTGGTTTGGATTTACAGATGCAATTAATGTATAGTTAAATTAGATATATTGAAAAGGACTCGTTGCATCAAGGGTCATGACTAACTTCATGCATTATGGAAACCTGAAGAGGTGTATAAAATAATAAATTAAAGCAGTTGATTTTTTTTGCCCCTAACATCAGAAATTTAGATTGAAGCAGCTATTCAAGCTATTCAAAGATCAAAAGCTGCTAAAGGAGTCAGTTTGATGTTTTACAGTAACTTCTGCAACATATATGTTTTGCATTACAATTATCTAACATTTACTTCTGCATTTAAATGTTTTTCTCGAACTTCAGGACAACCTATAGAAAAAACTACATTTTGGAAGAGCTAGGGTTTATGATTAGTGTTTGAGTATAATAATAAAAGATCCTCACATTTAGCTGTTGTATTTTTTTTTTGGGCCAAAAGTCCATTTAAAAAAATCTAAGCATAACTATACCTGGGCACTGAGGTTGAATGGATGTCGATAACCTGCACGAGAACAAAGCAATAAGTTCTTAACTTTATCAAGCTAGTTAGCAAGGGTAGAAGAAACTTTTTGCTGCGATATATCCAAATCAAAAAAAATATTAATAGTATAAAGAGAAAGCATACGCAGTTATGATGGTCCCATTTACAAAACCACCATAATTGCATGACGTAACACTGCATCCAGCACCAGTTGATTGAGTAGTGTAATTGCCAAGCATCAGGTTGCCTCCAGTACACTGCATGTTCGAGCAAGATGCTCCCAAGGACGCAGGTGTGCAGAATAAGCTGCATTAAGAAATGTATAGTTAAACTTCATAAATATCATTGAGATTTGACAAACAATATTAAGAAGCATAATTACACTAGGTTCAGTAGTTGATAGCCTAGAAAGATTTTTCAGTAAACCAATACCATGGGCTGATTTGTCGTCTTAGTCAAAAGACTACAAAATTAGTGCCTTGAGATTCTTAGAATGGTCCATCACAAAATTTTGTTGTACCCACAATGGAGTAGTTTCTGGTATTGAAATGCACCAACTCCACAAATGTGGCATTTTGTTGCATTATTCTTATAAAATAGTATGCCACAACTCCACAAATGTTGAATTTGTAACAATCAGCAATTATATTGGAGCTTCTAAGGAGTAATACCCCCTCCCTCTTCCAAAACAAAAGAAAATTGAACCTCCAAGCAGGGGCGGAACTAGAAAATTTAGATTGGGGGGGTAGGGTGGGGGGGGCGCTGAAATGTATAATGTGGGGTAACTTGGATACAAAATGGAATTCTAACCACTAGGCTACAAGCACACATTTAAAATTTTATGAGGGGGGCTGAACTATATAAAAACTTTAACAAAACGAAATTTCAATTAAATTTCTATACACATAATGAAATTTTTTAACTGTTTAACATCATTGGGGTGGCTAAGCAACCCCTGCATTACTTAAGATCCGCCCATGGCTCTGAGATTTGTACAATCTCACACCACCACACCCCAAAATTTTGTAAGTTTCCTATTTCCAGTGAAGCCATTAACATTTAGCAACAAACAACCACAACTGCCCCCACGCAGAACCCACATACGAACTACTTGAATAAGTTTATTTAATACAAATAAAAATTCATCAAAAAGCATTATATTTCAAGCAATAATGTACTAGAGTTTATGCTGAACTTTTTTCTTCTCTTTTCGTGTATAAGAACAAAGATATTATGTTTAAGAGTTTACACAACTTCAGTAGTAATATATCGAAGTAAAATAGCAGGGGAATTTTTAGTCATTCCCGTCACAAATTTTGATTCTAATAGAAGATGGAGGTGGACATTATAACAAAGTCGAGGTGTCTGACAGAGTGCTAGTTAGCAGAGAAGAATTTTTCTTGCTTATAAAGGAAGATGTTTTCTTTCATTTTCCTTTCCTTTTCCTTTTTTTTTTTTTGGAATGGGAGAGGCTTACAGTTCTGTTCTTTTTTTGCTTATACATTTACTTGATTGCTAATATTTTTTTTTAACTAAATTTGATTGTTTCTGTGCCAGTGCTTGTGATTATGCTCATACCTTTGTTTTCTCATAGTTCAAATGGCTTGTTTCTCATGGAAAGACTTGTAACATATTATAATTATAATTGATAGCTGTGTATCTAAAATAAGATGCAATGTCCCATGGTAGAAACAAAGCATGCCAAAGTAGTAAAATGAAAAATAAATAGAATTAGCTGGGAATAAAAATTACTTGAGATTTCCAGGCCCACAGCTACACTGAACACAACGACTGGCGGTTATTGCATAGGTCCCATTTGCAACAACCAGGCCATAATCTGAAGCAAATCTTGGAAACATTGATGAGCATGCTATAAAGGAAGCAAATAAGAAACAAAAATAAAACACTATCAGTTATTTCGTCTAAAACAGAATGAAGACATGAAGTATTGATAAATTACAATCTTGAGTTTTTAGTTATGCAATTTTGTAATTAGTTTCCCACCAAAAAATTACAATAAATAAATGTATATTTAATCTAAAAGTACCCAAATAAATATTAAAGAAGAAAAAAAAAATCAAGCGTACAAGATGACCAAGTTTGAGCATTATTGGTACAACAGATTGGCACTTGCTTGCATTCAACCATGATCTTACATATCCAGAGTGTAATATCAGCAATCTAATTGATATTTACCCCTTCCACTCAACAGAGATGTATCAACTTTTTTCAAGTTGTAGCCTCAAAAAGTGATGCAAATACTTTAAAATTGGAGCATGCAGAGTTGTAGTATGCTACTGTCTTTGAGATAATTTGGCCACAATTATTCAAATATGAGGAGGGTTCCAATACCTCATGTTTTTCATACCTCATCATACTTCATATTTCATATCTTCATTTCCGAAGTCCAAACTGTCGATCCGAACCGCACAACATGATATCCATACTAAAATATACTTGGAGATGAAATTTTATAATTTTTGGAAATTCTTTACTATTTTTTAAGATAGGTACAAAATCACTGTTTCTAGACCGTTCAAAAACAGTGATTTTCTACCCATCTTAAAAAATAGTAAAAAATTCCAAAAATTATAAAATTTCATCCCCAAGCATATTTTAATATGGATATCATGTTGAGCGGTTTGGGTCGACAGTTTGGATTTTAAAAACGAAGATATGAAAATATGAGGTATGATGAGGTATGAAAGGCACGAGGTATTGGAATCCTTCTCTTCAAATATATGACTTAAGAGTAAAAATTTCAAATCTGAAGTTGGAAACTATAGACACAAGAAAACCAATAGTTACATTCCATTTGTCTCATGCAACTCTCACCAAGGAGCTTTAGATAATAGCTCCTCAACTCAGCTTAGGGGTGTAAAAGGATAGGATATTATCTGATTTTATCCGGATCCAAATCCGGAAATTAATGAATTGATATTCGGATACGGATATTATTGGATTCTGATCCGGATGCAGATAATTTTCTGTCAGATACGGATGCGGATACGGTTTTGGATATGGAACCGGATATGGGTAATTATCCGAATCCGACTTTTAGCTTAACCGGATAATCCGAATCAATCCGCAAAATCTAAACCACAACCACTCATCCAACTTATTATGCTATTTGGACCCTGGAGGCAAAGTATGATGATTTTTTTCTGCGCCAATTTTTTTTTAAGGCAGTACATTAACGAAGCTCTAATTTATCAATGAAAAAAATATATTCAAAGGTTATTTGTTTTCATAAAGTACATCGATAATTTATTTTTAATTATTTGAATTATATTCGTATCCGTCCGATATCCGAACCGTATCCGTATCCGTTTAATATCCGATCCGTATCCATATCCGAGACTATTCGTATTCGTATTCGTATCTGAAAAATTATAATGGATAAGGATACAATTTGACCACTATCCGATCCGTATCTGACCGTTTACACACCTAACTCAGCTACAGCTAAAAACTTTTAACAACCAAATTAAATGAATTGTTCACACTTATCTGGATGTTGTCAGTGGTCCAAATAAGAACCTGTCACTATATTTTCTGAAATAATTTGTATTAGTAATCATAATATCTATAAATAAAAGATCCAGTCCTGAATCTGAAAATGTAACAAAAAATTTAACACTGACGATGTTCAAATCCTGACCAAGCCAATCCACTGTGTCATGCAACCACTGGAAAGTTCATAACATTAAACATCCCACTAGCATATTTGGCCATGTCATGATTGTTTCTCATTTGCAACAAGGAATAGTTATTTGTCTTAATATTTTTAACCGGGATCTTTGTCCAAGAAAATAGAAATTTAAGACACTGCTCTTGTGGCTGCTCATGGGTTTGTCCTGACCTTGACATCTTTGTGCGCCAAACACAATGCCGAAAGCTCCCACACATTGTACTGGTTTCCCTTCTCTCATATAGGAAAATCAAACACAATGCACTGGTTTCCCTTCTCTCATTTTTATTCTTAAAAAAAAGGCGTACCCAGTGCCGAAAGCTCCCACACGTTGTGGGGTCTGGGGAAGGGAATTTCTAGGTAGCCTTCCCCTTGCATTTTTGCAAGGAGGCTGATTCAAACCCAGGACCTCCAGAACACAAGTGGAGACACTCTACCACTGCGCCAGTCCCGCCCTTCCTCATTTTTATTCTTAATTAAAAAATAATAATTTGATACTTGCACAGGTTTATCTCTGAAAACATTTTGCTAGGATGGTCAAATAAAAAAGTAAGCGGGATTCAAAGGATATATGGATTCTGACAACAGATCAAGGGATCACTTGTAAACATTGATTATGATTTTATATGCACATAATTTCTCACTATTGACTGAACACAATGAGATCTCAATTACAATTATCTGGACAGCATATTGGGAATTTCGGATCAACACAATGAGCTTGATAATAGCATTATGTCCACTATGTACTGGCTGTTAAATCTGTGAAAGTCCCTGAGAGTTTTTCTATTCAACAGGTTGCCTGAGAAACTGGAACAGAGGGGATTGTTGATAACAGCAGCCATACTAATTTTGTAAAATATTTAGATGCAGGCTAGGTTATTATTTTTGAAAATATATTTACTAAATAAAAAAGTTTCAGCTGTTATTACTAAAATGACCTAAAAGCTACAAATGAGGCATGATTAATCTGGTAACACAAACAAATACTTCTCTTTGCTAAAAGTTGAGACATGCAATTAGCAAGCTCAAAATTATTATGATTTTTTTCTAACCAGCTGGTGTTAGGAAACAAAACTAATCGACTATTCCTTAGCTACTTCCGATGCTTACCAGGATTTATAGAGTAATTTGTTTTGGTACTACGCTGCCAGGCAAAAGCCCATATATAAACCAGGAGAGCAAGCATGGGATTTAAAAATGAAAAAGCCATCATCACCTGGCAGGGGAATAGAGATAATATCTCCAGGTAACACTGAGGGGCTCCCCAGCGAATTTACATTCATGATATCCGTGATGGTTGTCGCGTACTCAGCTGTGACACTCTGGAGTGTATCTCCATCTTTCACCACATATGACAGGTAAATTGCAGGAAGGGAATTGTCAGTCGAGTTAAAGCAGGTACAGTGCAATGGTATAACAAGTGTCTGGCCCACATCCAATCCAGACTGATCTGAGATTGCATTGGCATCCTTGATTTGATCAGCCGAGGTGAGATCACCATACACTGTTTCTGCTATAGAAGCAAGTGTGTCAGAAGGACGAGTCACGTACCTGTCAAGAGCATAAAATTGTAAATCAGCAAAATTTTGTAAACTCTTTACATTACTCATTCTGAGCCCTTTTTAGTTAAAAGGAATGTTTCTCTTAACCCAGGCCAAGTTGGTTTACATTTGCAGATGACACCAAATGTTTCTCTTTTTTTTTAACCCTAACAGAGGTTATCAGGTTGACACCAAATATTTCATTCGTCATTTGAATTTTTGGAGCTAACAACCTACACTTCGAATTTTTGGAAAACCATATGACATTATTGAGATATTTGCAACCAAAACCTAACCTTGAGTGTAGACTCTAGACTGAAGAAAAAGGTACATTAAACAAAATGTTGACTAGGATAGCCCAATATTAACGAATCATTTCTATTTCCTCCTCCTAAGACCCGAATGATCTGAAATCCAAGTCATTTGGTTGTTGATTTACAAATTTATCTGAACTAGTTATGGTTGATTCATTGATCTATAAAATTAAATTTCAGTCCATTATAATGATAAACTTGTCTGACGAAGCCAACTAGGTACGGCGCCACTTTCAAACAAACACAATTATGTTGAGCGAACAGCAAAAGTGCAGTACAATGTCAGGCATAATATGAAACATAATGATGATCGCGAGTTAACGACCAAAAAAAAAAAGTACCGGGTGGAGACGGATTTACGGATCCCATCGGAGCAGGAGCAGGTGGTGGGAATGCGAACAGTGAGGCCGGATGGGAGGATGCGGTTGGGAGCATTGGGCTGGGAAGGGTCAAAAGAGTTAGCCGCTAGGAGAGCGAAGGGGTCGGTTTGGAAGAGAGCGGCGAGCTCGGCAACCTTGAGGTCGGTGTAGAGAGTGTAGGAAAGGAGGGAGGGGCAGGGGTCGGTCGGGGTGGTGGGGGAGGCGGCGCACGGCTCGATGGTCGACTTGGAGAGAGCCAAGGGGATGGTGAAGGAAACGAGGAGGAGGAAGAGAAAGGGTTGCATTTGAAATGTGGAATAGAGCGAGAGAGGACGGGGGAAGGGGAGAAGGCGGAGAGAGCTTGAAAATGGGAGGAGGAAAAGTGGGACACTGGGACTGGAGACTGAGCTTTTGCAGTGAAAGTGGGGCAGAAAGGTAGTAAACGGATTCTTTAGGGGCTGTATCAGCTCAGCGTATCCTATGTGTAACAAATCACTTGTTCCGTTTGCTCCGTTCGCATGGTATATCGTAAATACAATACAAATACAGCGGTAGATAATTTTCAAAAATCACCAATACACCTATTAAATATATTATTTTTTATTATTTTAATTATATTATTAATTCAACACTTATATTTATATAAATTAAATATAAAAAATCCTGCAGTTATAGCAATTAATATCATTAAATAACGAAATTATATATTAAATATCATTATTACTCACTTTCAATAACAAATGTAATTTGGTGTAGTGGTAAAGGGGTAAAGGGATAGTTTGCTGCATCAATGGTCTCTAATTTGATTCCTGCAGAGCGCTAGAAAATTGAGACGTATCCGCATACCCAGTCCAGACAGGGCCGTATCGCTGCCATTTCAACCCGTATCGGTGACCGTATTAGAGATTAATAATACATATCAGGACCGTATCGTACCCGTATCTTGTTAGTTTTGTGTTTTAAAAGTTATCTTATATTTATTTTTTTTACATGTTAAGTTTATGAATTAGATGTTATATGCATTTTATTCCATAAATTTTATATTTATTTTTAGAAGTGTTCAAGAAGATGCTCTTGGTCTTGAACCATATAACTTTATATGATGATAAACATAAATCTCTAAAATGTACACAAACTTAGTTATTAGCATTAAACACTAATATACCATGACAAGTTTGTCATGTTGATTATGTTGTCCCTAACGGCACCTAGAGGGGGTGAATAGGTAGTCTTAAAGCCTTTTAGTCGTTTTTCAATTTAACTCTCTAAATCAACAAGTCAATCAATTCAACAAGCAAGCGTGTGCAAATAAAGTAAATAGAGTACAATTAGAGAAATTTGACATGCGGTATGATAACGGGGTTCGGCATAAAATGCCTACGTCTCTGAGGTAGAGCAACATCGTCGGCGCCCTTTTCCTATTACCCAAAAAAAAGATACAACTCGTGACACGTGAGCCCAACAACGGTGGGAAGTCACGGCCTAACTCGTGTACAAAGTTGAGCCTAGAAGCTCGAGTTGGAGAGTCCTACACAGAGGATCGTCACACAACTATGTTTACCTGTGAGCGAAAACGCTCGAGCCGGTGCCCCTTAATGCCCTACAAGTGGGAAAGTCACTCGACTATGACAAGGGAGCACTAAAGTAGATCTTCACACTATCGAACAAGAACCAACACTCTAACTAAATCTAGAGAAGATTTGTCAAGTGGATTCAGATTATCAATGGAGTTTTGAAATTTAAGCTTTCTCAAAGAAGAAAGCTCTCAAGAACATAGAATTTGTGCTTTTTGAAATTAGGGACGACTTGCTTAAAAACTGGAGTGAGAGTATTTACTCTATTTATAAAGGAGGCTCCAGATCTAGGTATTTTAACTCTTCCGTTCAGAACGGTAAACTTCCGTACTGAACGGATAGTTCAAATGTATTACAGTTTAGGGTTTTTTCGCCTTTATGAAATTTACCCTTTCCGTTCAGTACGTTTAGGTCCGTACAGAACGGATAGTGTATTTTTCCCAAATTATGTGTTTTTCAAGTAACGTACAGTACAGACTGTAACCGTTCAGAACAAATAGTGTTATCCCGGAATGTCTCTGTCTTTTTCTGGAACCTTTCGTTCCGAATGGTTTAATCAACCGAAATAATTCTTCCGTACTGTGACGCGTCATACCGTATCTGTCCAGTACCATGTCAATACATACTGTACTAAACGGTTTGCTTTTGTACCGAACGGATAATTCCTGAAATCAACAATCTCAAATTTACTTTACTAATCTATTTGATATTACAATCTATATTCTTGATATTCGTAAAGTCTTGTTGATTACATTGGTTCTTCAACTTTAATCTTGCAATTATAATGTTCTTGAACCTGCAAAACTCACTCATACAATGAAATCATTAAATTCAATCATTGTATGTTTTGCAAATTAGTCAAACACAGTATTTAGAGAATTGCATAGAACAACAGATTAAATACATTACAGTTTTATAAATGTTGATAAAGGTTTATCGTTTAATAACATAAGTATATAAATTATTTCATATATTGAACAGACCTAACAAATGAAAACATTATATGAATTATGTTAGTGTCGTTAATGTTTTCATTGTGTCTCAGAATTCTTAAAATATGAGATGTATTTCTTTTTCACATGAGAAATATATAATGTAATTAATATTAAAAGCTACTTATAACTTGTGTAGGAGAAAGTCATATGTCAATAGTATCATTGATCCTCATTTATAATGAGTAATGGTATTTTATGGGCCCCTTGGTAAAGTAGAATTACAATGCATGCAATATAATTGAAGTGCAATTATATATTAATAATTTACTTAAGAGACTCAAACACGAATATAATACAAAGATGACACAGTCCTACTTTGTATATTATTCATAATATCATGTGGCAAGAAATTACCACAAGTAATGTTATTTATATCGTTACTTTAAAGGATCATGTATTGTAAAATGATACTTAACATCTACTATGTTATTTGGGTAACTATAATGTATAGCTAGAATATCGCTTATAGTTTTATTCCATTGCCAACGTAACATAGATACTCCATATAGGTCACACCAACTGAACAAGAAACAATTAAGAATATTTTATTTATACGATGTATATTTTTTCATATGATGTGAAATAATATACATGTGATAAAATGTTAAATATCATGATTGCTTAGAACAATGATAAATTTATAAGAAATGTGCATATTGTTTGGTATAATGTGGTGCACATTATATAATATAATATACAGAGTCCGACTAGGCTAAGCCATGGTGTAAAATGACTTGGTACTCCACGCCATATCTTTATTTTCAAAGTTCAAATAGTCGATTCGAACCTTCCAACATGTTCTTCATATTGAAATGTGCTTGGATACCAAATTTTACATTTTTTGGAATTTTTTTACTATTTATTAAGCCACTTTGAAAATCTGAAAATCCGGATGAACAGTAGAAAACAGTAAAAATTTCTGGACCGCCGGATCAGCGATTTTCAAAGTGGCTTAATAAATAGTAAAAAAATTCCAAAAAATGTAAAATTTGGTCTCCAAGCACATTTCAATATGGAGAACAACTTGAGCGGTTCGGATCGGTAGTTTGGATTTTCAAAATGGAAATAATGAGACGTGGAGCACCAAGTCGTTTTACACCATGGCTTAGCTAAGCCCAGCACATAATATACATGGCACGTGTATATATGAGGAGGGATCGAATTACACTATTTTTTGGT
This sequence comes from Carex kokanica, assembly GCA_025461125.1. Lineage (NCBI taxonomy): Eukaryota > Viridiplantae > Streptophyta > Magnoliopsida > Poales > Cyperaceae > Carex > Carex kokanica. The sequence continues at coordinate 1,711,147 of JAJGRX010000376.1, forward strand.
GACATCGAATGACATCGTCCATTTTCAAAGTCCAAACAGTCGATCCAAACCGTTCAATATGATGGATATATTAAAATGTGCTTGCAGATCAAATTTTACATTTTTTGAATTTTTTTACTATTTATTAAGATGGGTACAAAAATTCAATGGTCTGAAAACAACGATTTTGTAAAGTACTTAATAAATTGTAAACAAATTAAAAAAAATGTAAAATTTGATCTGCAAGCACATTTTAATATATCCATCATATTGAACAGTTTGGATCGGCTGTTTGGACTTTAGAAACTTTAAAAATGGACGATGTAATTTGATGTCACCAAAAACGGTGTAATCCGATCCCTCCTTGTAATGATGTGTATAACATTGTTATAACATAAGTTTATTAAAGCTCAAAATTAATATGAGTTGGAGCTGATACTGTTGCAGTTACACAATGGAAACCTAGTATATTTGTAAATAAGGAGAGGTAGAGAAGTTTTTCATTAAGCAATTTTCTGAAAATTCTTTCCTTATCTTCCTCTTTCTCCTAGCCGCCGCCCTCTCTTCCTCATATTATTAGTCTCTCTAATGAAGAATTATTAGAAGAACAATAAGTGTTATTAACTAGGTTCTAAGCTTAGATTAGATTAAGATTTCTAGCAAGATATTTTAAATCCTTGTTTAGTTCAAGGTGAACACTAAGAGGTTGTTTCGACAAACAAAGGTATCCAAAATACTTAGAAGATAATACGACTTCTCTCTATTTACTAAATTGATATTTTGTAGAGGTATATTCAAATCTCCTTTAGTAAATAGATTTGTGATAGATAAATGAGCAGATAATTATTTGTGCATATGAATTACTTGAATATAATTAGTATAATAAAGTAGGTCCATAAATGCATGTAAAAGGGTAAAAAAAAAAATTTACCACCCTAACACATCATGAAATCCTTCATATCGGTATCCGATGCGCATCTGATACGGGTACGAGGCTTATTATGGAGTATCCAAGTAGCATAGAGTATCCTCCCAGGTACTTGACTCCAACGAGTTCCCAGTCGAGCGATCGGAATTCAATGTCTATTTAGCTATTGGGGTTTGTTTTGAGATTCGTGCCAAATTAAAACTGACGACTCAGATCTAATTGTAGTCAGGTACGTATTTTACTAGATATGAATTCCAGCACGACACAGCAGTTGGAAGTGCATAATGACAAATGAATTATTCGGGTTCAGTTCGGCGGGATAAAAAATTCGTTATTTGGAAATAATTCGGATATAATTCCAGAATGATTCGGAATTATCTGAATCGGGGATCTCAATCTCACAAGGGAGCAAAAAAAAAATTGGAAAAAATACAGGAAAAATTCACAAATAATTCGTAAAATCAATAAAAGTTCGTAAAATTCATGAATAATTCGGTCAAAGTTCGGCCAACCGAATAATTCAGCGTTCGGTTCGCCATTCCCAAAAAAAATGAATTATGCGCAAATAATATGCAAATTTTGTGACTAAGTCAGCACGACGAAATCCCTATCCTTCTAGGTACTTGGCACAGCGGCACGCTACCCGCAACACACAGGGCTAGGCACGTAACGTGCCCGTACTGATACACATGATAATTGACAAGTTGTGTAGATTATGTATTTTTACAAGAACCGGAAAATTAATTACAATGAATTAATTTAATAATCTTAATTATCATCATAAATATTTTTTTAATTTAACACACAAGATCGGCATCGATAATTTATTTTTTGATTGACAGCTCGTGTAGATTATGCTCATATTAATATTGTTTAATAGAATATTAAAATACAATCAAGTTGTAATAAATTCAACATACAAGAAAGGCATCAGTAATTTATATTTTGAAAATTTATTAGAATTATCACATGCATATATTCTGAATTAATATATGAGGAGGGATCCGATTACACCACTTTTGAGTTATCACAAAATTACTCTGCTCAATTTCTACATTTTCAAAGTCCAAATCGTCGATTCAAACCGTTAAACATGATTATCTAAATAAAATGTGCTTGCAGATCAAATGTTACATTTTTTTTTTTTACTATTTACTAAGTATTTTACAAAAACTAGTTAAATTCAAACCATTGAATTTCGTACCATCTTAATAAATAGTAAAAAATTCAAAAAAAAAATGTAAAATTTGATCTGCAAGCATATTTTATTTAAATAATTATGTTGAACGGTTTGGATCGATGATTTGGACTTTGAAAATGTAGAAAATGAGAAGGGTAACTTTGTAGTAACTCAAAAGTGGTGTAATCGGATCCCTCCTCTTAATGTATTGTCAATATATGGAGCGTAGGGTCTGAACTCTGAATTACATTTCTTTGTCAAAGTTGATGCCGTTCTTGGATCAAGTTCGGTAGGTAGGGTGCAAACCGATCGGATAGTGGTATTCGTATCTGTTTTTTTATTGTTTGGATATAAATACGAATTAGATATTTAACAAATATTTAACGGATACAGATACGGATACAGATTAGATATTCGGAGATATATACATAAATATTTTTATAATATATATTAAATTATATGGTTTATATTTATTAGTTGGATATGGATAATTAAAATTTAACCGTATCTGTATCTGTATCTACACGAATATTCGGATATCGGATATCCGTATTTAATTTTCAGATATGGATTCAGATACGATCGGATGATATCTGATCTGTTTGCACTCCTAGCCTGTCGGTAGGTTATGTCATAGTTGTCCAATTCGCTGCAAAATTTGTGTGAACTTGATCAGCGCAAATCTTAAAATTATTCACACAAATTTTAATGCGAATCATACAGCTCCCATCATAATTTGATCTTATGTCCATGGAATCGCTCCGCTTCCGTAATATGCTTCTCTAGCGCGATGATGCCTAGTAATCCATGCAAACCAAAATAAATGAACATATTGTAACGAATCATAGAAACAGTCTACATTTTTTTTTTTCTTGAGAATAAATGTTCAAGTTCCCATATTCCTTTAGCAGTCTCCAGTATTAATTCTCCACTTTTTAGGACAGTATAAGTTTTTTTTTTGCATAGTATCTCTGTTTTTTGAAATCTTGTCATCAGCTGACAAGTGTTTTTTGCATAGTATCTCAATTTTTTTTTTTTTTAATCAAATTATATGGACAACACATTATTTTTCGAATATTATATATAGAAATTACAAAGATTTAATTTTTTATAAAAATATAAATATTATGATATTTATATTATTTTAAGAGTAGTGTTTCAATAACACGAACCAAATTATTGTTTTATTTATATTAAATTTAAAACACAAATATCAAATCCGAGTTTTTTTTTTTTTCATTTTTATAAGAGATACGTCTACAATTTTGTGAATTCATTTTGTATTAGATTAAATAGATGAAAAAGTTGTCAATCACACTTAACTATTTACGTTTAGTTTTCACCCCTTGATCAAGTATTTAGTGATTTTAAAAATTATAAAATTATATATGAACGTATCTCTAATGAAATGAAGTCAGTCTGAATTTGACATTTAAATTTCAAATTTTGAAATGAAGAATATATGAGTTTGTGGCATTATATAGCACTCGTGACATTAAAATCCTCTTTATTTTTTATATAAAAAACTAATTAATCTCAAATTATTAAATCACGAATTTTACAATTTACAAAATTATTATCGAATCATCTATTTGTCGCTATCCTTCCTAGAACTTTTTGTTGCACCAAGTAGAATCCATACAAGAGCAATGATAGTTCCGACATGCCATGAAATTTCATGAATTTGAGATTCCAAGTTGCATATAAGACGAATCAAAAAGAAAATTCAACTGTTTGGATGTGGGGATCACGATTCTTGTATGGGGCTCTAGGCACGTTCTCGGCATTTGACAGAACATGAACCGGAATCTGCGTATTTGACAGTACGAAAAGGCCTTTATTACTTATAGGCCTGATATTTGAGACGAATTTAGCCCCCAATAACCCCTCATCAGCCCATATAATTGGTCCGCTGCTGAAATTTTGAAGCAGTCAAACTTATGAATTCGTATCCTCTGCGTTAACTCAAGAAAGAATCTTTTGAGTTAATGCATCTGGACCATCCGATCTGCTTTAAGATCCGTGCAGACTAAATCCGCACTAATATTGAAAGAGTATTAAACTATTAATGAACATCGAGTGAGGCTATGGTACTGTGCATAGCGCATATTCGGCGATATGAACTTAAATATTCGGTTTAAGAGTTTTAATGTCGATCCGAACCGTTCAACATGGTCTCAATATTAAAATATGTACTTGTACATTGAATTTTACATTTTTGATAAATTTTTTAGATGGGTAGAAAATCACTTGATCTGAAAATTCTGGACCATCTAAAAACAACGATTTTCTACCAATCTAAAAATAGTAAAAAATTTCTAAAAAATATAAAATTTAGTTTACAAGTACATGTTCATATGAAAAACATGTTGAGCAGTTCGAATTGACTGTTAGAATTTTAAAAAGAAAAATATTGATCCGTAGTACGGACCAATCAGCACTCTGCATAGTACAATAGCCTCACTCGCGAACATCAGCTTAGATCTTTAGGAGAGCTCCAGAATGTTTGTTCCACTAGCAACATTTATAAGAGGAAGCTAAGAAGCTCTGCTAATGACAAGTTTGTGAAAAATAGTCCTCAATTTTTCGTATTCTTTCTGACAAAAATAACCATTGAAAACCCGATTTCATGGGTGCTCCAATGAAATAATTTTTAACATAGTAAAGGTTAGTTGATTTATATAATGGTTCAGATCATTCCAGTTTTTCACCAGTTTCCTATAGACACAATCACTTATTTTGAGCAAAGCAATTGTGGACGGACTGAAATAATTGAAATGTTGTAACATAAGTGTACCATCGCAATTTTCTAGACAACTTTAACGTGAAGTAATACAATTTCGGTTAGAATAAAATGTGGGATACTGTAAACTAATAGTTGTTTTTGCTGGGAGTATGCGTTTAATTGCTGAAAAGCAAATCCTTTAAAAGCCACAGTAAATTAATTCAGTTACAACATTTTAGTTCTGAAGGGTTCTACTTATCAATTAAGCAATCAGTAACTGATAGTAACATGTGCCCGGTGGATTCAGCATTTTTGTCAGGGCTAAAAAATAGCGAATCAAATTTAAATAATTAATTGGGTTTAAATCCATTAACTAATTGGGCACTCGATAATATTTTTCAATGCTCTGACTTATAATTTATGATGCTCTAACTTATAATTCAAGAAATTTATTTTAATTTTAACTCTAAATTTAATTCGAATTACAAATCAGAAATTCAGCGGGAACAAAAAAAAATTCAAAGAAAGACAAAGTCAGTCGGACCGATACATCTCTATTAAAACTCAAATTCAAGAGGGGGCAACTGCCAGCTCATGTGGGTCCGCCACTGAACATGTGGCTGCAGTACCATGTTGCAAGCTGCAATAGTGGTCTGTAAACTATGTTGCAAACTGCAATAGTTCCATGTTGCAAACTGACAATAGTACCGTGTTGCAAACTGCAAGTGTTGGAAAAGGTATATTCTGTAAACTAAGAGTCAGTTACAAGTCAATGTGCTTACAGTGCGTGCCCCTACTACTAATCCATTTTTTTCTTTAAATCTACAGAAATCTAACAAAATATACCGTTATAGGATTTATAAGTTTAATTGTATAAGTTGGTTGAGAAGTGATTTCATTTGATAAGCAAAGAAAATCAGATATGCAGTTAGTAATTTGTTTGCATTTTACTCTGATTCTCACGGTTGGGTGTTATTTGTAAGTAGCGGAAAAATTGCTTCATGTTAATTACAACGATGAGAAGTTTTGGGTGTAACATGCTGATAAACCTTGTTAGTTATGAGACTGAGAGTAGTATATTATCAATCTTTCCATGGGCATTTGAGAAGGACATGATATAATTAGAGAGAAAAATCAAGCATTTGAGAATTGAGAGGATTATGATGTAAAGTAGCAAATATAAGATTAACAAACAAGGTTAAATTTGCTTTGAGATGGTATATCCTTTTTCATTTCAATTAATACTTGTTTGGTTGGATTTTAAATTACCGCCAAAAAGAACTTTCTTCCCTGCAAATTGTCAGTATCTCATGGCAGAACTGAGGATTGTGTACTAACAAATCTTGTCTTCTGTATTATTTTTTCTTGTCTAAGTTTGTATATAGTCATATGTGAAGCGGATGGATTTTGAAATAAATTAAAGTAAAACCTTGATCCGCTACATGTTACCGGCACTTCACATAATGTACCCAACGACCCAACCGAGGCTGTAAGAGCATCTACATCCCTGGTATTATTAGAATTTCTAATCTGATGTGACAGTTTCTAATCCAATTTCAGGAATATGGGAGAGTTTATTATTTAAAAACTACGCAGTAAAGTTTCTTATTAAGAAACTGTTTATAAACTCCATGTTGGTCAAATGATTAGCTCAAATTATTTCTTCTTTTTAATTTGTTGCTGACGTGGCTTAATAGAAATTCTAAAATTGGTTTCAGGAATGTGAGAGTTAGAAACTTTAGAGACCTTAATTTCTAAAAAGTGGTTAACAGTTATTTAGAAACTCATTTAAGTTGCTAGGATGTAGAACTTCAACACGTCGTCTGTTGCGGGTTCTCCACCTCCCTCGACGAGGACTTGAGCCACGTCAGCCGTATCAAGAGCTGTCTGTGGCCAATTATTTGTGTTGTTTCTTCATGTGCACAAAATTTATGATCTTCTGTGAAGCGGATTATTGCAAGAGAAGAGATGAGAATAGGGCTGTAAATGAGCCGAGTTTGAGCGAGTTACCCCCAACTCGAACTCAGCTCATTAAATAAACAAGCGAGTCAACTCGAGTTGGGATGGTTAAACGAGCTGTAAAACCAACTCGAACTTAGCTCATTATCAACTCGAGTTAGCTCACAACTCGTTTATAACTCATTTAACCAGTTTAATAGGTGCTGATTTATTAAACGAGTCAGCCAACTCAGCTCAAACTCAGCTCATTTATTAAACGAGTCAGCCAACTCGAGTTGTAAATGAGCGAGTTAAAGCGAGCTGTAAATGAGCGAGTTACGAGTTCGAACAATTTTGCCCAGCCTTAGATGAGAACATTCCTCGATGAATTATAGTTAAGAATTTAAGAACGATCTTAAATTCTTATCTGAAAAATTCCATCCAAGTAGCTTCGAGTATGTTGGGTTTTCAGGCCCAACTGGGCCCATCTGTAGCCTTGCATGTTTGCGCTCGATTATATGAGCCCATGGCGCTGAAAACTTTCGGTTATTTGTACAGTTTAGCGTTTCCTATACATGGGGTCCCCATTTTTTTTTTTTTTTGATAAATTGGCAGCACAATTTTTTTTAAAGGTATGGGATGAAACTTCAGTGTCCATGCATTTTTTGAGCGAAGTGTTTAGAGTATCAACCCAGAATAAAGATAATTTTATACAAGATACTTATTTACAATTAATTGTGTATTCTCTATCTTAATTCGTTAAAATTACTGAAATTACATAAAAGTAGGGGTGAAAACGGTATGGATAATATCCGATCCGTATTCGATCCGTATTCAAAAAATTAGATGTGGATATCCGAAATCTGAATATTCGTGTAGATATGGATACATATATGGTTTTAGGTTTCAATTATCCGTATCCGAATAGGAGATATATATCATATAGTTTTATGAGGAGGGATCGGATTACACCCTTTTTTTTGACACATTTTGACACTTATCATTTTCAAAGTCCAAATAGGCGATCCAAACCATTCAACATGATGGATATATTAAAATGTAAAATTTGATCTCCAAGCACATTTTAATATGGTGATCATGTTGAACGGTTCAGATCGACTGTTTGGATTTTGAAATCACAAAATTGACCTATAAAAAAATAGTGTCGAGATATGTCAAAAAAAAAAGTGTAATTGGATCCCTCCTCTAGTTTTATATATATTATGAAAAAAAAATTATTGATCACTATAATTACATAAATATTATAAATTTTAGTATTTTTTAATAATATATATTTATTTTTTTATAAATATCCGATCCGATTAATCTGTATCCGAAAAATTAAAAAGAAATATAAATATAATTTTACCACTGTCCACTTCATATCCGCTCTATTTTCAACCCTACATAAAAGTCATTAGGTAGATCATGTACATAATATTATCAAGCATAAAAAATTTCATACATATTTCTATATTACATTAATGATCATGCATATAAATAAAAGTATCAAAAAAATATCTATCAATTTATATAATTGGCCCAACTTTTGATAAGCTATTTGTTTTTTAAAATAATTAGCACGCTATTGTGCATATATTTAGGGGCAAAAGATGAAATGATGAGCACATGATATAGAGTCATATATAGACTCCATATGCCTAGGCCACTTGCATATGTTCCAAACTGCTTTTGGCAACGAGAAAACATAATAATCAACTCGGATCACTTCTCAAAACGGATTGATATCTCGATAGAGTTCTAAAGGGGTCCATTCCTGTCCCTGCCTCATGTCGACAAGTTGGATTGACTGATGGATTGGTGACGGGCTGACATAAACAACTTGCAATCAGTTCAGTTTTATCTAAACAGGGGAGCAGTTGTGAAATTGTTTATTTCAAAAACGAAATCCACATGAATTGCAATAAAAGTGATTGCACGTATGTGGCAAACTGTGAGCCATCTGATTTACATCGTTATTTTTAATAAGAAATTGTTTTGATATGATATTATATGAACCATCCGATTTCGACACAATGACCTTGATGCAAACTAGACACAAAAGTATTAAAAAAATTTAATGGCAACAGATGCGTAGTCATAAGACATACATATTATAAAGAGTTTCTCATTTAAAACATGTAATATCTTTTCGAATTTGAAAATATGCAGCAGTTTATACTGAACCAGACTTTCTAGCTATGGAGTCCAAATATGAATGCAATCAATCACATAAAAATTTCATATTGCGAATGAGAATCAATTTTATAGCAGTCATATTATTTTACTCTGAACTATATAGAAAATTATGTGTAAGTATAAACGTTTGAAAAAATAATGAACGTCAATTGATTCACATTTCCTGTTACTTGCTCTGCCTCTGTATAACTACAAGATATATATTAACGACTATAGATAGAATGATCATGACAACAAAAACTTCAATAAAATTAGATTATATCCCACAGAGATTGTTCTACATCAACTTTTATATAACTTGATTACGAATATTGAATATTAGTTTTCAAGTTTTCCCATGTTTTATCGAGTGTGAACGTCAATTGATCCTTTCTAATTTATCAAGTTTTCTCATATTTTATTTTCAAGTTCATCAACTTTCAATCGAACAGTTGTTAATCAATATACCGTGCAAACAAGGCAAGATAATCTCATATTTGATATAATTTATTCAACAATTTCATTGACCCCTGTAAATTTTATTAATTATCAAAAATCTCAGTACAACACAATTGAATTTTTTTTTAGATGTATATATGCTAAGGTTCAAATTTTAGATCAAAATAAAACAATTTTAAAATGTTTCACCAATATTACGATAAAAACATGCTCAATTTTGAATAAATTTCAAAACCATACCAATCATATTTTTTTTAGTTGAAAGCACGTAGGCGATTGCATTGATCCAACGATTTACAAAGTAGCTACTACATAAAATTTTTTTGTTTAAATTAAGAAGCATGAAAACCTATACATTGAGCTACTTGTAACATCATTTAATTTGTTATGTCAGAAAATAACTGATACGTGAAGCCAAAGAATGCGAATTGGTCTATTAGCGCCCGATTAGCAAGTATGTAAGCCTTCCGATTTCTTATCTGGAAATGTAGACAATGATTTTCGAGTTGCATGCAGTATATAACCCTTCCAAGCCAATAATATTTTGACTACTTGTTTGATTAAATTCATAAAAAAAAAAAAAAAAAGTCAATATAATCGATGAAGACTAATTCAACCTTTTTTTTCAACATAAACATTGATTTTTCACGAAGCCAAAAAAATAGCACTAGTAATTATGAATGACTTGTTTTGTCAAGCTTAGTTTTCACATTTGATTTAATCATTAAAATATTATATAGATGAATAAGAAATTCCATTTGAAAATTTAAGTGGTCATATTATTATACAAAGCTTAATTTTAGTAATTTCAAAATCGAGAACTGTTTTGAGTTCAATTGGTTAAGATAATGGCTTTTATGTAAAAGTCTATATTTAAACTTCACACCTGTGGCTTTTGAAAATAAAGATATGAGCCCTTTCTTTAGAATTTCTTTTCAAATTCCAAATTAAGATTGATATTTGATTTCGTTTGGTGGTAGCAAGTTGCATCCACTAAATAATTGCTTGATCTTGTAAAGAATATTTTACATGAGAAAGAATATAATAAATAATGAGTCCGGTTGATGTCACCATGTTATAATTTAAATCTAAATTATAATAAGTCAGTTTTTAAAATTTGAAAGTCCAAACAGTCAATCCGAACCGCTCAACATAATCTCCATATTAAAATGTATTTTGAGGTTAAATTTTATAATTTTTGTAAAATAAATTACTATTTTAGATAGGTATAAAATCACTGTTTTGGATAGTCCATATTATCTGAAAACAGTGATTTTGTACTTATCTAAAAAAAATTCAAAAAATATAAAATTTGGTCTCTAAGAAGATTTAGTATGGAGAATATATTGAGCGGTTTCAAATCAACTGTTCGGACATTGAAATTACAAAACCTGACTTGTTATAACTTAAGTTGTAATTATAACGTTATTACATTAGCCGGATTCATAAATAATTTACCCATAAAACGAACCTTTGAGGCTTTGAATTCCATCCAAATCAATTTGGAATCTCATGAATTATATAGAGTAATTAGACTGGCATCCCTGGATGAACAATCAACTTAACTAACATTAATTTATTCTATCTCTAATTGGAAATGTTTTCATATTCTTCAATTTATTTCCTCCCTAACTTCTACACTAATTAGCTCAGCCGGTTTCATTTCATTTTTTAATATTATTTAAGACCAAATTAAGGCGGAGGTGTTGATGGCTTAGTTACTGTCAAGGGCTCCACTGGATGCACCCAACAAAGTGAGCATGAAAAAGGTTTCACAATATTTACAGGTCTATTCTGAAAGTTGAGAAATCAATCAAATGAAGCTAACTTGAAAGTTAAGAAGAGATAAATGTAAAAGAAAAGATAAAGTGCAAGAATTTCCAACCCAAAAAAGAAAACTTTGGACGTAATAGCGTATTTAAACAAAGTTATCAAAATTCTTCACATTCATCCCATAAAATAATTAATATTCAATTGGGAATTAGAATTTGCCCAAAAAAAAAGAATCTATTCCTTCACACCTACCGTTCAGATAGTAACAGTTTCATCCGTAAATGACTATCAGTGCACTTTAATCAGTGCTATACTCAAATTGGTTGTCATTTATTAGGTGACCAGAGAACGCGTATCCTCTGCATTAATTCAAAAGAGAATCATTTGAGTTAATGAATCTCAACCGTCTGATTTTAAACGGAGCTAATCCGGCTCATGCTTATAACATATGAGATCCTTTAAGATTAGTGCAGATCTATTCTACACGAATTTTAAAATAAATTAGATGGTCGAGATACAGTGACAATATTAATATACAGGGACTTGGTTATAAACAATCCAAGGTCATATTTGTGCGGTGCTGCGAGCTGAGAGTTGAAATTGTAGACATTGTCGATTCCCATTCAACATCAGATATTCAATTGTACCCCTTGATATATCAATTTCGTTTCTTTGAAAGTCAAAAGTTAGCAAATTTCGTCATAGTTGCGCCTCACATGAAAACCGTCTGCTTTGAATTTTTTTTTTATGAAAACTTATTTGCGAAGTAGCAAGGAAGAACGGTCTATTCTTGGCAAAATTCAAAGTATGACTTTTTTATATTATTATTCTTTGGCTTGTGTTTTTTATTTTTTGTTTGGTGCGTCTAATGTTGAATATGCCCGCATTCAATCCAGACTTCTATTGTGTCAAATTGTCAATTGAAATAACTTCATTAAACCAACACCTTGTCTAACAAGGCAAGAGAATAAAATAAAATAAACATTATTTAATGCCAGCGCTGAGTAGAAGTTTCAATGGAAGCTGACAGATATAGCAAATTGTGTACGATGCACAATATATGTGTATATTCGGTTCTGTATCGATATTAAACCTTACGGCTATGATTGAATGACATAAAAATATAAGTTATTTTAAAATAGTAGTTATTCGGAATAGCAATGTGTATCAAAATAATATTTTTGTTATTCGGAATAGCTAGAATAGTTACTATTCTTTATTCCTTGTAAATGTTGGAATAGTTACTATTCGGAAGTGTGAAGTGAGAAAAAAAATGTTTTCTTTTCGGATTTCCACCAACATAGTTCTGAAAACACAAATTTGACACCGTTTCCGCTATTTTCATGTCGTGACATTTCATTTGGATCTCTCTTGCCTATCTTTCCTCTTAATTAGCACCTTGTTAACACTATTATTTATTGGTTACAGTTATTCACTATTCCACATGTACAATCCAAACAATATTTTTACTAATTCGAATAGCATCATTTTCACACTAATCTGAAATCACTATTTTTTCTCTATTCTCATTTACTATTCTCAAATTTCACTATTCTAGTTATTCTAGCTCCCATCCAAACATACCCTATCTTGCCACTTCTTCGTTCAAGCATTAAATTTTATACTGCTTGAATTATATTGAGTGAGGCTACGGTACTATGCATAGCACGGATTGGTCCGTGCTCCGGCTCAATATTTGAGTTTTCAATCGATCCAAACCGTTCAACATGATTTTCACATGAATATGTACTTGCAAACCAAATTTTACATTTTTTAGAATTTTTTTTACTATTTTTTTAGATAGGTAGAAAATTACTGTTTTTGGATGGTCTGGAATTTTTAGATCAAGTGATCTGCCTATTTAAAAAAAAAGTAAAAAAATTATAAAAAATGTAAAATTTTGGTTTGCAAGTACATATTCAATGGAGATCATGTTGAACAATTCGGATCAATCGTTAGAATTTTGAATACTCAACTATTAAGCCGTAGCACGGACCAATCCGTGCTATGCATAGTACCGTAGCCTTACTCAATTATATTTTAGGCGCTTGATCATATTATCTGCATTTGTTGGAACTTGGAGCAAAAATGAAATTCAAAACAGACTAAACAAACAAACAAACAAATAAATAAAAAGGTCTATTCATTTAAAAGGACATCAGCAATGACTTCCGAATATAAAAGTACTATTAGCACTTGTACGTACGGTTGTACCAAACATTATCGAATTTTAAATTATTTGCCAACATAACTAAAAAATATATATATATTTCACTTCTTATTTATGTTCGTAATAATGTCATTATGCGAAGAACTCATTATCTTTTAAAAGTATTAGCTGTATCTTTTCGAAGTATTATATTATGTGATGAAGTGTTAAATCAAATAAAGTTAAAGATTTTGATTTTTTCTTTCTTTCTTTGAAGGAACTAGTTTCCGCCAAAAGAAATAAGTATTTTCCTCCAATTTCGCAAGCTCCATCCTTGATCGAAGACAACAAGTATTCAGAGCAATTATATCGACAGAAAAACACTAATTAAAATGAAAAAAAAAAAACATTAGCTACTGTGATATCAGGAACAAATGACTAAATGAGATCTGATAAAAGTGTGGATATACACATTTAAGGGCACAACTACGTAATGGGACTGAGGTTTGTGCACTCATGGGTGGCCGCACGAAATGGGACTGAGGCCGTATTTTTTTTTTTTTTTCAACAGGATCATGGCTGGGACTTCAAGTGTGGTTGTGCGGCCGCACAAATGGTGTAAATGTTTCAAAACTGCGATTAAATCAGACTAAATGCAGTAACTTGATTTTTGACATATTTCTAAACTAAATTATACTAAAATACAAGAAAATTGGTCAAGTATTTGATGTTAAACCCGTACTAAAAGTATATATAATTAAGGCTCATCAATTACAATTTTATATTTTGTTATTGAATAAATATTTTTTTTTTAGAGCCAAATCAAAAAAAATAATTATATTATAATTTTTTTTTAAAAGAATCTCAACAGTGATCAGAAATTATGTTTAAATTCAAATTAAATCAGTATTTATACGTGAAAAGACGAGAAAATGCAAACCTAGTTATTTTGTCGTTCACAAAATGATTTAAAGTTTTGAGTGATGTACTATGCAATAACGCATATTAGCATGTAGCCATGTACTATGAATAAATCTTCATTTTCAAAATCCGATCAAACGACCTAAACCGTTTAACCTAATCTACATATAAAAATGTACGTGTAAATTAAATTTACTTTTTTATAATTTTTTACTATTTTTTAAATAGATATAAAATCGCTTAATCTAAAGATTCTACACCATTCAAATGTATGTTTTTCTACCTATCTAATTAAAGATAGTAAAAAAATTCTAAATAATATGAAATTTAGTTTTCAAGTACATTTTTATACAAAAATCATGTTGAACGGTTCATATCAATTATTTGAATTTTGAAAATAAAAATATTAATATGCAGTATAGACCGATTTGCGCTAATGACTGGTTTCCCAAAATTGTGGGTTAATTGAGCCCAAATTGAACCCAGTTGACCTATTATATTATAAACAATATTCAAATAACATAATATTTAGTAAATCATCTATGTTTCAAACTATGAATTTTCAAATTTATATTTTGATAACGTGATTCTAATCACATCCCAGTATCAAATATAAATTCGTCTTAAAATATAATTTTTGACAGCTCAAGTCGGCTCAGTAACCTTACCGGCCAAGTTGTCGTCACTCGTCAAATTGCTGCTGTGCACAGTGCACTGTTCTTTTTTTGAGAAATTTGATAGTGACTACCAAGTAGTGCACGCTGCACAGTGCACTGTCATTTACATTTTACATCAATACGACAAACACAGTTAAATACTTATTTGGCAGGTCTGGCGATGGTAGAATGGATTGGTTAGCAACAGACTGTGTAGGCAGGTGCACTGCATCTGCATCCGTAATTCCAGCGGCCGCCTCTCCGAATTCAGATCCTCTCCGGTATCTATCCGTAATATGGAATCTTTTATAACTAGTGGATCTGTAACGTTCATTTTGACTTGGCACGAATCTCAAAGTCCAATAATGCTGCTCCCTTCACTAGCTCGAATCTCAAAGCAGTTGGAAATAAATCTCAAGCCGTAAAGTGAGGGAAATTTTGTTACAGTACCTGAGAGTACATGAGAGGATACTTGTCCCGCCTTTCCACTATCTTCTACAACATGACAACTTGAAACCGAGTCAGTGAGATCCTGTCCAGTGCAGAATCTACGAGTTCACATATCATGTGTTGCAGATGAATTTAAAAAGTATGTGCTTTTGGTAATAAAATTTGGAATTAATATTCTTATTATATTTACAATATTTTTTCAGAACTTCTCTTAATTATTATTTAATTTATTGAATTATGCAGACAATATTTTTTATTGGACATTATTATTAAATTTTACAAACTTTTTATTTTTATTATATAAAGTTATAAATATTTTGAAATATTGTTTGTCTTATAAAACAACGAATTAGTAGTGAATTATTTTAGATATGTTTCTTTTTACCAAAAATTATAAATTATAAATTATATATTTTATTGAATTATTTTTAAACTTGTCAATAATATGCTTTTTGAGTTTTTTACCTACGTTGTTATTTGCCCCCACCTCCTTTTTCCTCTTCAAGCAGTAAAAAAGAAGGCCTTTCTATCTAAACGCGGCATTTCCCTCATTCTATTAAGCGACAAACAAATGCTCCTTCCTAAAATTTCAATGATGTGACCTTCTCTCCTTGGCTCCTTGCTCTAATAATATCCATAGTCCACAATTGTATGTTTTTTAAAGCTCAGAGCTCGAGTGATTCCCGCCGGTCTACCATGTGCATGCCTTTCCAAACCAATTATTCTAGAATCAATGTATGTGGAATTTGTGCGAAGACTAATGTTTGTCCCCTGAAATGGGTTGAATTGGCAAGTATTATCTTACATTACATTACTAGAGTGAATACTTTTAGGATGTTTTCTAGAGTGGAGAGTTGGTGAAAGAAAAGGTCCAGGAGGGTGAATATCGCCCAAAAATTATTTACGAATTTCGTCTCAAAAAAAAATATTTATTCAAAAAATCAAATTTAAAATTAAGACAACTTTTGCCAAAAAAATAAATTACGTGTAACAAATTAAAAAAAACAGATACATATTTGTTTTCAAACATTAAAATTAGAGTGAGGCTATGGTGCTATGCATAGCACCCATGGCTAGTGTACTACGGCTCAATATGGTACTTTTTAAAATCCTAACGGTCGATCCGACCGTTCAATGTGATATCCATATGAATATGTACTTGCAAACTAAATTTTATATTTTTTCGAATTTTTTTACTATTTTTTCAGATAGGTAGAAAAATCAGTGTTTTTTGAAAATTTTGGACCATCAAAATTCTACCTATCTGAAAAAATAGTAAAAAAATTCGAAAAAATATAAAATTTAGTTTGCAAGTACATATTCATATGGTTATCACATTGAACGGTCGGATCGACCGTTAGGATTTTAAAAAGTACCATATTGAGCCGTAGTACACTAGCCATCCGTGCTATGCATAGCACCATAGCCTCACTCTTAAAATTAAGTGTAATTGAGAGCAAATTAGTTGAGTAAGAATATTTACAGAGTAATACAAAGAAGTTGTATCATTTAAAAAAAATTATATAACAAAATAGTATTAAACGAGGAGAGAAAAGTAAAAATACACAGGTCCTTGGATTAAGATAAATAAGTAGAGAAAAATATATCGAATAATAGCATTGGAAAAAAAAATTCTAGAAACCAAATTATTTGTATGGGATATATATGTCATGCGCAAGCGGCCGGATGGGACATGCGATGAGACAGAACGACATCCACACATTCATCTGCCATCTTGTCAACCTACGTCGCAATAAAAAGAAACAGAAACAATACGAAATCAGCTACAAAGCCAAGTAACAAGTTATTTAACGACGCACTTCTCTATAATTAGCTTAATAACAGTAAACAACCATTTCAATAGGACTGGATTAATCCACGCAAATATCTCAAATTACGTATGCATATTTACCAGTAATAACAATTGGATTTGGGTTTTCAATATAAACAGTTCCAATTCAGTTGGAATTCCTGAACATGCGATTTCCAGTATTCCAGTCCATTAAAAACAATTTCAATATACATATCCATCTTCCAATTAAATATATCATCATAATCCAATTACCCAACTAAATAACCAATTAACCATACAAGTCAAAAACATAAATTATAGAGAAGTCTGATTACCTGATAGTGATCAATTCGAGGTGCATCAATCATTCATAATCACTTGCGACATAGAATCGAAATTCCAATCAGACATATAATCCGATAACAATCGATATAAGAATATTCATCAAAATACTATTTTTATTTTCTGTCTTTCTTTTTCTCTTTCTCACATTTTTTTTTCATTTTCAGTTTCTTCTCTTCTTCGTATTTTGTTTTGCTTTGTTTTTTTCTTTCTTTTTACTCTCAACGGGAGAGAGAAGAAAACCCTTTTTAAGGGGTTACAGGGAGGGCCAAAACAGGCCGCGTGGCATGAATGCCACGTTGGCTTTTTTTATTTTTTATTTTTTATTTTGCAATTGAAACCTTTAAGTTTTCTAATATTATAAATAAGTTCAAAATAATGAAAGAATATATATTACTAGAGTATTACAATATATTTGAACTATTAATTTCAATTAGACTGTTCAAATTATATTTAAACTTTGTATCAAAATCAAACATCGTGCACAGATATTGGAATATTATTTTATCAAGCCTAATAGAAAATGGACGACTGTCAACAACCATCAACTAAAAATATGCCCTTGACTCCTTGAGTAGGAGCTAGAACATTTTCCCTTCCGCTATACTTTTGTGAAATGAATGAAAAAAAAAATTGAAACCGCAAAGTACTTGTCAGTTATTAAAATTTGTTTCCCAAAATTATCCCGTAAACAATTTAATCGGACTCCCCTCCTTTTGGCATTATTTACTATTGGGGATGTTGACTTATGAGGAGATTATTATGTGATTGAGAAGACTAATTGCGCAATGTATATTAAGAAGTGTCACAACAGGGGCGGATCCATATGGTTCCAGAGAGGCAGCTGTCTCCTGAATTTTGAGTTATAATGGAGATCGGGAAGTTCTGATTGACTTTGCCCTCTCTCTTTGAAATTTTTTTGCTCTTCTCTAGATATTTGATTTGTAATTCGAGTTAAATTTAGGATTAAAATTAAAATACATTTCTTGAATTATGATTGGTAATTAGAATTATAAGTTAGAGTATCAAAAATTACAAATCAGAGCATTAGAAAATATAAGTTAAAACATTATTTTTTATCGAGTACCTAATTAGTTAATGAGTTTAAACCAATTAGCTATTTAAATCCGATTCGATATTTTTTTATCTCCTGATAGAAATCCTAAATCCGCCTCTCACAAGTGCCAACCTGCAAGCAACATCTACCACCTGCAGAGCTGCACAACCTTGGTCGTTCTCTACATGGGGACATAATTCCATCTCTGTTTCTTTCTTTGCTCAACTCCTTTTCATGTTTTCTAGATTATTCGGAAATCGGAATAGCTTGTTCTATGTTTGATTAGAGTTAAATAGCTAGAATAGAGAATTCAAATTTTTTGTCTTATTAGAATAACATATTATTTTTAAAGTTAAATTTAGCTATTCTAATAAGACAAATAAATAAATGACAAAAGAATTATTCTAGCTATTTTTATTTTACAACCAAACATATCCTTAATTGTTTGATTGTCTCTTAACAGTGACAATAAAAAATAGAAGTTTTGTTGACTTTTCAAATTACCAACTTCGTAGAATGGTGTTGCAGAAATGTTTTGCCTGCCACGTTGATTTGCAGACTTCTAGGTCAATTAAAATATGTACACTAACTTTGGAAAATATTTTATATTTATAGAAAATTATGAATATAGAGGTAAAGAGAAAGAGCCGATATTTTTATTAATAACCTCAAACAAAAGAAAAATATCAAATATAACCCCAATCCCAAAAAAATTTCAAATCTAACCCAACCGCCCCATCATTGGGCGGTCCAGGTTACCTACCAAACCGCCCAGAAATGGGGCGGTCAGCTTTTTTTTTTTTTTTTTAGATTTGAGAGACAATATGAATGAAATTTAATAATAAAAATTCGAATTTTGTTTTTAATATTTGTTAGATTAATTCTTTTGATGTATAAACCGACATTTTTAAAAATACCCAAAGTTAATTAAAGATTAATAAAAATGCCCAAACCGGCCGGTCCCTTGACTAAATAACTAAAATGCTGAGATATAACACTAAAAAATTGATTTTTTTTAAATATTTGTCAAATTACTTTTTTGATAGCATATTTATACTAAAATACACTAAATTACTTGAGAATTACTTGAAATTATGTTAATTTTTGTTAATTTTTGTTACTTGAGAAGGCGAAATTATGTTACTTGAGAATTACTCCAAAAAACAAAGGTAAGAGCCTCAAAACTTCAGTTGAAGTTTCCGATTGAGATTTTCACTTTTATTATTTAATCTACGTAGCTCAGTAAATTAGTTATATAATGAACTTGTAGAATACCAATTTTTATTATTTTTGAAATTTTTTTACTATTTTTTATGATTTATGAAGGATGGCACAAAATAGGCCATATTCATATGTAATTTAGCGTAGTTTACCGTATTTTAGCATAATTCTACATAATTATTGTAATTTTAGCATAATTCTACATAATTATTGTAATTTCAGCATAAATTAACATAATTTCAAGTAATTTACTGTATTTTAGCATAATTCTAGTGTAAATCAGCATAAATTAACATAATTTCCAGTAATTAGCGTATTTTAGTATCAATATGCTATAAAAAAAAAATCACGGGACCGGCCATTAAATGGCCGGTTTGGGCATTTTTATTAATCTTTAATTAACTTTGGGTATTTTTAAAAATGTCGGTTTATACATCAAAATAATTAATCTAACAAATATTAAAAACAAAATTCGAATTTTTATTATTAAATTTCATTCATATTGTCTCTCAAATCTAAAAAAAAAAAGCTGACCGCCCCATTTCTGGGCGGTTCAGTGTCCAAATCTGACCGCCCCATTTCTGGGCGGTTTGGTAGGTAACCTGGACCGCCCAATGATGGGGCGGTTGGGTTAGATTTGAAAATTTTTGAAGTTGGGGTTATATTTGATATTTTTCTTTTGTTTGAGGTTATTAATAAAAATATCGGGAGAAAGAGCATCTTGAAATATTTATGCACAGAAAGATCGGTAAAAATTTAATCATTTAAAAAAAGATATGTTTTCCAGTTGTCTTGGATCCCTGTGAGTTGTGACCTCCATCCTGTGAAAAAAATAAAGTTTGGAGTTGGAAAAAGTTGCAAACTTGCAACAGAGAATTCAAATCAACTGTAAAAAAGAAAAATAATACCTTGTGTCGGAAACATTTTTTAGTAATATTTCTATACATCGAAAAATTAAAATACTTTTTTTCTCTTTTTCTCTATTATTTTATAATATTTTCTTTAAAGAAAAAAATTCTCTTAACTCTGTTCCTCCGGATCCTCCGGAAATAATGATTCTCAACACTTTTTCTACTTGGTATCAGAATGAAATCAAAAGGATTATTGATTTATTCATCAAACTACTACCAGTCTACCGCTTTCAAAACGTCAAAGGTTAAAATTTGAGGATCATTGAGTTAGTTAGATTCTAGAGGAATGTTGGTAGCTGCTGGCCTACTTGCTAAATCTAGACTTTGTAGCACAGCGACCAACCCGGGAAAGTTTCATGTCAAATTTGGGCTGGATTTAAACCCGGCCCAGTTTTATACCCTGGAGGTTAAAAAAATAATACCCAAGCGGGACTAGGTTCGTGCGCCCGTCCCTCCCCTTCGAAAAAAGGGTCTGACACGTGCCGAAAGTTCTCCCCCGACCCGGTCTCTCAAGTCTTCTCCCAAGTCTCCTCTCCGTCCTTACCTCAGAAACGGAGACATCAGATCTCCATTCAATAGCTCAATGTCTACTTCACAAAAGTTATAATCATTTCTAACATGTCGCCGAAGCCCGAAGCTAACGATTTAAGCCACATATTTATTACATTTTTTATTTTTAAAGTAAAGCTGGAGATCTAACTATTTTAATATTTATAAGAGATTTTTTATTTGAATTTTGAATCGTGATTTTTTGTCACTGGACTATTGACTAATTTTTATATTTACTACAGTTGTTTTCAAGAAATAGAAATATTTGTTCAAGAAAAAATTAGAATAGTCTTGAATATTTATAAAAGCTTTTTGTGTTTCGTTATATTATTTGGGTTAAATGGAAAACATGAAAAGATTTTTTACATGGTTGAAAAATATATTCAATATTGAAATTTATTTTGCCTAAAATTTTGAACGGAGAATATATACATCAATAAATAATAGATAATCGTGCAATACTGAGATTCCTTACGATTAATAAAATTTACAGGGCCAATATGTAAAATCAGTTAGTAAATTATAGCAGTTGTGGGCTTATCATGATAGTTTGCACTGTACAATGATTCATTAATATTTGATCCAAAATTATATTGACGATTTTCATTTGCTAGAAAACTATGGCAAATTTAATCACCTGTGATGATAAGAATTAATGCGCGTATAATATTGCAACTTTATCTTTAATTCTTTATCATTCTTCGTTCTATTATGATTTGTTACATAAAATATTGCATAGCTTTTGCTGTTAATTTATACAACCAAAATATAAAAATAAATCTTAGTCATTTGATACCGTACGCATGGATCATTGAAGGAATATTAGAGATAAAGAACCCTAAGAAACATTGATTGTGACTATTTTGTAACGTATAAAGTTTAAGAGGAGGTTTCAAATGCCTCTATTTTTTATGTCTCTGTCATGTTTTTATTTTTAAATTTTTTAATAATTTAAAATTTAAAACTTAAGAGTCAAAATAAAACTGTTGGATATGAGCTACATTATTTTATCTATGTAGGTGTAAAAAAATATGACATTTCAATTTTGTTTTGGTTGTCATCAGGAACTTGTAAAAAACGTACTAATGTGGATAATTTTCAGACGTTGATTTTTCAACTTATTGATTCACATAAAAACAAAATTAAAATGTGATAATTTTTTATGAGCACATAGATAAAATGATGTAGATCATATCCAACGGATTTATTTTGACTTTTAAGTTTTAAATTTTGAGTTATTAAAGTTTTTAAAAATGGAGGCATGGTGGAGGCACAAAAAATGGAAGCATTTGATCAAAGTTTAAACAGTAACACTGCATAGTATATTAATAAGAGAAAATTATATCCTTCTTAATTATACCAGGAAATTTCTGCCAATATTGATCCATTCATGTATATACATTTGTAGTCTGGAAAGTCATAAAATATAATTGTGTCTTTTTAAAATTCAAATATTTTTCATGCTTTAATTATATGACCATTTAGATTATGAATGGATGGACGGATGGATGCATGGATCATGTTAGCATACTATTTTCCGTTAATAAACTGTTGCTTTTATTAAATTGATTGCGTTGTCTGTGAAATGCATATATACAAATGGAATGTTAAATTTTATGCGTATAATAGTATTATATCACTTTTCATTTGACATATACTTGTTTCAAATATACATATGAACATATATTGATAATATGATATTTTTAACAAGCAATTGACTGCGTTTTAACCAATTGCTCCATCTTATATTGTGAACTTTTTCGTGCACAGTTTGTTTAGCGTTTTTTTTTTTGTATTAGTGGTACTTTTATTTGGTTGTGAATATGTACAAATATTTTAAATACATCTTATAAAATTATGAAACTTGTAAATTTGGTATTATTAATAATTTGTCTTTTAAGTAAGCATACAATGGTCATAAATTTCTTTATTCACATTACAGTAAGAAATACAAATTTTATTTTGTTAGTGTTCAAGTCATGTTGTAAAAAATATAATTATATTCTGTGCCTTTTTATTCACTTATGTTATTTATATATTTTTTATTAGATGGTTGAACACATGATATATATATAGCCCAACTCTATATCAGTGTGTGTGTATATGTGTATATATAGTTGGGCTACGGTACATTGCAATGTATAGACCATCTTGTGCATTGGATAGTAAATCATTGGATTTAAAATCCAAACAGTCGATCCAAACCGTTCAACGTGATATCTATATTGAAATGTGCTTGGAGACCAAATTTAACATTTTTTTTGAAATTTTTTTACTCTTTGTTTAGAATTTTTGAAAATCATTGTTTTTTTATGGTCCAGATTTTTTTGAAAAACAACAATTTTGTACCCATCTTAATAAATAGTAATAAATTTCCAAAAAATGTAAAATATGGTATTCAGACACATTTTAATATGGAGAACACATTGAGCGCTTCAGATTGAATTTTTGGACTTTAAATTTAGTGATTTAGAGTCCAATACACAAGTGAATCTATACATTACATTGTACCGTAGCCCAACTCTCTCTCTCTCTCTATATATATATATATAGAGTAGAACTAGGGTGCTCCTAAGCTCACCAAGCCCTTCGTGAGCGCGACTCTAAAACCTATCGAATTGACTTCAAACGACATTTTCAAACCGTTAGATGTTCAATCTATATTAAAATGTGCTTGGAGACCAAATTTTACATTTTTTGAATTTTTTTTACTATTTATTAAGATGGTTTGAAAATCGCTGTTTTTATTAAAATTCTGCACCATTGGAAAACAGCGATTTTCAAACCATCTTAATAAATAGTAAAAAAATTCCAAAAAATGTAAAATTTGGTCTCCAAGCACATTTTAATATAGATTAAACATCTAACGGTTTGAAAATATCGTTTGAAGTCAATTCAATAGGTTTTAGAGTCGCGCTCACAGAAGGGCTTGGTGAGCTTAGGAGCACCCTAGTTCTACTCTATATATATATATATATATATTGAAAAAAAAAGAGATTATTGTCTGTTTCATTAAAGAAACTAAATGTTAATTTACATCCATATATCTTCACCATAACAGCTGTGAATTATCATGTCATTAAACACTAAAAATTAGGGTTGTAAAAGAGAGAATAGAGAAAAAGAAAATCAGTAACTAATAAAAAGTAATCAAAGTAAAATAGAGGTAAAGAACATGGCAATAACTTGCTCGGCATTTTTTTTAATTTGTCAAATTCAATTCGGTGTCTCAACAACTAACAAAAACACACGTAACAAAAAGGGGTAGAGAGCATTTTTCACCGGTGTTAGTATAACTATCGTCAAATTTTTTACTACGATGTTCGCGTAAATTGAACTCAACTCTCGTTCATCATTTTCTTCGGATCGTAAAACTGATTCAAAATCAAACTCTGAATCGCTTTTGGTGAAAGCATAGTGACATCCGATTAGAGCTCAAGGCAATTATTATTGCCTAATAATCATTTTGTGTGAAACTAACAACGAAAGTTATAAAATGGATTTATTGCACGAAAGACCATTGAATATAGTCGGAATTAGTTGTGAAAAATATTATACGATGTGTATTTAATTAATTATTTGCAAAATTGACACAGCTTTGTTTCAGGATGGTGATATATATATATATATATATATATTGTCATCTAACTTGACGCTTGTATATTAGGTTACCAAATTTTCATCGCCTTACCGTCCAATAGAATTGAACGTGCTTTTGAGCGTTGACACGGTGCCAACTGCCAAGAGAGAGATAAGAGCGGAGCTATCCTTTTATTGCAGACTGGAGACGAACAGAGCAGTTCTAAAATCTGAATTCACTAATTCAGAGTTCTAAACTTTCAAAACTTTAAAAAGCCAAGCTGCGAAGCAACAGTTAGCACTAACAGCCCTCATTACACTGCCAGTTATGTGGAGTTGCCATGAAATAGCACGCGGTTCCACTGTGTGGAACCCGCTGGAGGACCTACTATCAGTGGCACATCGTTGCATCCAGTAATTTTATGGGAGAAACCGTCTCGAGAGATTATTCGATGAAGTCCCTTTATTTTTTCTAATTATCTTAGACATAATAAAAACATTTTCTGATAAGCATTTTGTAAATTTAAGATCTAAATATGAGTTTCATTTTTAATCGCAACAAAAGAAAGACATGTTTCTCTTGCCTTTGCCTACTAGCGACATATCTTTTTTATAGATCCATATCTTCAGTTAAAATATTGTTAAGTTTTAAAAAGCTCTTAAAACATTAATTCATTAGAAGGAATATTGCATATTGCCTCTAATCTCTGGTTTCTCAAACAACTTCTAACTATTTTGTTAATAATTAAAAAAAAATAATAATCAAGTGTGCATTGACACTAAGGTGAATGTATATCAATATAATACTCAACTATGCATTGTCGCATTGAGCAACAATGATTTTATTTAAGATAATTGTGGACGGTCATCAAAACACACTTTTACTTAACTCTCGTGACAACTATCAACAATCCGACATTTTTATTAATATCCAAAAATAATTACAAATTAATAAATATACCCACGTTAGCTAGGTATTTTTAAAAATGCCCAAATCGGCCATTTAATAACTGGTTCTTTTTTTTTCTCAACCGGCTATTTAATGGCTGATTGAGACTTTTTTTTTTGCTGTTTTAGATTTGATATATACTCATATTTCTCTCTCTTACCTCTCACAACTCACTTAAATCCACAAAACAGAAAGAGAGAAAGAGAATACGATTTCTGAGATGAAAAGTGCGATATTTGAGGTGATTTTTCTGTAAATTTATTATTTTTTTCCTTTTTTATTTATTAAATATTTTATTTTGTTTAGAAATTGTTTAAAATTAATATAAATTGTCTAATCCATAACTTTTATTTCAAACTCCATATCTTACCATGGCACCCAAACCCGAACTTCGAAAAGGAGGAAGTGAAACAACACACAATGCTCGCATATCCCTCGCTAATAATTTTTGGACGAGTGAAGCCCGCTTGAGGAGACGTTTATCTCGTTTAGGGTTTTCACCTAACGAGATTGAAGAATATGCTACCACAGATGATTCGACTATTAGAAGCATTCTTTACGAGAACTTCGGCAATATTGACCCTCCTCCTGATTGGGAAGTCTGCCCCACATGTCATGTCAAGGGGAGTATTGCGGAGATGTTCTTTTGTCATCTCTGTGGCATAAGAGTTCACCCAAATGTATCAGTAAGAATGCTGATCTGGTAAACGATTATCGTTTCCAAACGTGAGAGTGTGTTGCGTGCTGCTGCAGGCCTTCGAAGTCGATGTGAGAAAGTTCCACTACTCCTAATTTGCTATATGAGAATATATGGTGTGTATTTTATGTTATTCTAGTATTTTCTGTTTAGATTTTATGTTGTAGTATGCATGTTGTTATTTTTGTTTTGTTGTTTATTTATTCGAACTCTCCCAATTTATTTTAGTATAATTTAGTGACAAAAAAATCTAAAAAAAATATAAATACTACCATAAAGACACCATAAAGTAGCACATAAAAAAGATAATCCTAACATAGTATACCAAATATAAATACAACAAAACAATATAACTAAAACTACCATAAAAAAATAGTCAGCTACGATATGCTATCCAGATGGGGACCATCGCGCAGCCGGATGTCCCATGTTAATTATATCAGGTAGTCCCCACCATGCTCCCGGCCAGACAACCTGATAAGGTGTAACGACATCAGCCTCGGCCTCTCTGCTCACCCGTACTGCGGCATCCCAGATTGACTCGTCCTCACCCCTAGGGACTGGC
The DNA here is from genome assembly GCA_025461125.1 of Carex kokanica. Classification (NCBI taxonomy): domain Eukaryota; kingdom Viridiplantae; phylum Streptophyta; class Magnoliopsida; order Poales; family Cyperaceae; genus Carex; species Carex kokanica. The sequence continues at coordinate 1,738,145 of JAJGRX010000376.1, forward strand.
AGGGGTGTAGAGAAGATGGACTCTGCCAATCCAGTTGCGTAATCATGCTGAGTCTGTGACCCGCTACCACTGGCCTCTCTATCGTGTGGCCTCTCGGTAGCATATCGTCGTCTCGTCGGCTCAAACTCTGGAGGGTCCCTAAACTCGAAGTCATCCAGACTGAAAGATGTCCCCTCATCCTCCATAGGAAAGAACTCCGGAGGCTCCTGCTGCGCTGGCGATAGTGGCGGCATATAGGCCGGACCCTACAATCATACAAATAATTAAGTAAATTTGCTCTGAAGGAAGAAATTTGTACTAACTTGACAGCTAACGAAATATGACATACCGGAGGGAGAACTGGACGTCCCTGCGCATCATAGAATGGATGCCAGCCAGTCATGGACAATACCCAACGATGGTAGTCCTACTCTGGCTGCTCTCGGGGAAGGAGATGGTATCTCACCCACTATAATCGGGGGCACGTTAGGCTCGTACGGATCTACCCTACGCCAGTCGATGTTCTCTCTGACGTCTCGTAACATGTTGATGGGTTGCCCCCTGTGCTCGTCATCCACAACAACATTGGCATGGTTCCTCAATAAGAAGCATCCAAAAGCTCTATAGCCCATTTTTCCCAACATCTTGATCCCATGCGCGCAACCTTTAAGCTCTACTAAAAGCTGCAAAAAAAATAATTTGTTAGATTAAAAATTTATGAACTAATAAGTTAGTAAAAAAATGTGTTGTTTTAGGTGCATTACCGCGCGAGCCCATTTGCGACCGTTGGGGGTGTAACCTTCTGGGTCTTCCTGGACATCCCCACCCTAGTTGTAACTTACCTTACAACCATGGCACAAGATGTAGTACATATGGGCTATGACATCCCCACCCTAGTTGTAGCTCGACGGAGTGTCAAGGTCTTCCAGCAGCGGGAGATACATAATCGGGACGTCATCACAGCTGGAATCAGCAAACATGACAGAACCAAAGAGGTCCATCACGAAGCCCCGTGTATATATGCAATACAAAGTAGATAATAAAACGCTTTTCGAAATAATATAAAGTAAATAATAAATGTAACAGAAAAAGTTTATAGGTATTGCTTCTGAATATCCTCAACAGTGGACTCTGTTGTCAGACCGACATTGAAGTGCTGTCGCATCTTGGTCATCTGCATATAGAACTTAGACGTCTCATGACTAGCTTGTAAATCATCCGGATCACCTCCCAACAACTAATCGATGTGCTCAGCAAAATGATTGCTGTCAGATACGTCACCAACGGGTGTGCCACAGATAAGCAAACCCTATAGGGCACTCACATCCTGATGTGTCACCGTCATCTCTCCAAATGGTTAGTGGAATGTGTGCGTCTCAGAACACCATCGCACCACTAGCCTGCAATGAGAGATGCATTGATGATGCCACTTCTACTCTGCACTATGGAGACAATACTGTACATCCCTAGATTGATGAGATACGGGTCCATTAAAAAGGGGACTGGCCATTAAATTATTGGTTTGGGCATTTTTAAAAATACCCAACTAACGTGGACATATTTATTAATTTGTAATTATTTTTGGATATTAATAAAAATGTCGGATCAACAATTATTTCAAAAATAAAACACATGTGCATTAATACTATTAGAATTGACAATTATGCTTCGGCACAATATTCAACATTGCATTCAAAGATGCGTGAAAAATTCACGATGGATATTTAGCAATATGCAACATTGCATTAATACTACTGGAATTGACAATTATGCATCGTCTGTGAAAATTTATTCATATTTTGTTCATTATAAAATTTATTTTTAAAAAGATGGACCATGTACATTCTTTTTTGAGGGGAAGTCCGTAGGCGTGGACCATGTACATTAGAAAAGTGGAACTAGTCCAGGCGTACTTTTGTGCACGATAATTTAGCATCACTCTTTTAATAATTTGCCACATGCTTTATATATAATTACAGATTTGATGACCATTCTCATAAACTCATCTGCTAAATATCTTTTTTTTTTTTTAAAGAGTGATGCTAAAAAAAATATTTAGTAGATGAGTTTATGAGAATGGTCATTAAATCTGTAATTACATATAAAGCATGTGACAAATTATTAAAAGATTGATGCTAAATTATTGTGCACAAAAGTACGCCTGAACTAATCCACTTTTCTAATTTCTAATGTACATAGTCCATCTTCTTAAAGAAGAATCTTATAATGAACAAAATATGAATAAATTTTCACAGACAAAAAAAATTATTGTTCTAATTAGAAAACATGAAATAATAATCAAACTCACTAGGCTATTACATATGTATTTAAATAACTGGCAAGGAGCGATCCGAAATTTATTCCCAATCGTTCCCTCTCCCTCTCCGCTCCACTCCCCTCCTGCAGAAAGCAAATTTCAATTGTTGAGCCGGTCACCGAATGGTAACTATAAAAATCTCTCCCAATTGCTCCCCCCTCTCCTCTCTTCCTCTATTTTCTCACTCCAATTCCCATCTCAAATAAAACCGCCACGAAGAAACAAACAACAGAAGAAAAATAAAACCAACCAACCAATCCAATCCATGGAGCCACAACACAGTCATGGAGGCGGTAAACTCACCCGAACCCCCTCCTCCCTCCTCCGCTCGCCTACCATCCGATCCTCCTTCCAAGCGCTCTCCTCCGTCGATGAAGACGCCTCTCACCACCTCCACACGCCCCCCTCCAGCCCCAAGCCTAAACCAAAACCCAAACCCAAACCCAGACCTAAATCCAACCCCAACTCGATATTCACCCCCTATCGCACATCGACATCTCACCCGCTGTTCCCTCTCCTCCTTCCCCTCCCCTTCCTCCTCCTCCTCTTCGTTTTCATCTCCTACCTCAGAGACGACTCCGCTTTCTTCACTAATCTCATATTGGCATGCTTCCTTATGCTCCTAGCCTCGATAATTGCGCGGAAGTCGATGTCTCTGTTCCCAAGGCGGCGCCACGTGTCTTGCGTGCAGTGGTTTATTGGAGACGCTGATACAACCACTGGAGCATCCACGCCGAAGAAGGAGAAGACCAATGGGAAGTGTGTCAAAGAAGGGATCGAGTTCTACTCTAATGGGGATTGCTACGAAGGTGAATTTCACCGGGGCCGGTGTAATGGGAGCGGCGTGTACAATTTCTTTGGAAAAGGGAAGTATGAAGGCGATTGGGTTGACGGGAAGTACGATGGGTATGGGATCGAGAGCTGGGCAAGAGGAAGTAGGTATAGGGGACAGTATAGGCAGGGAGTGAGGCATGGATTTGGTGTGTATAGATTTTATAGCGGTGATAGCTTTGCGGGAGAATGGTTTAATGGTCAGAGCCATGGAATCGGGGTGCAGAGCTGCTCTGACGGGAGTTCCTATTACGGTGAATTCAAGTGCGGAGTGAAGCACGGTCTTGGGTGCTACCATTTCAGGTAATTGTTGCATCAAAGATGCCTTCTTAACTTCTTTTCAATCTTGTTATTTCTGACAACAAGTGTCGTAGATTTCAAATCTGAAAGAAAGGTCATAACATGCTATCTTTTGAGTTAATTGATCTTGTTGTTTGTTGAATAGAACAGTAGGCCTGGCCCCTGGATGGGGTAGTTTGTCTTGGTTTCTCTATGTTTTTAGTATGATATTATATGCTGTAGCTATCCTATTGAGATTAGGTCAAACCTTGGCTACGGAACTTTCTCATTTCTAATTTACTATCTTATGGTGACAGGAGCCTTATTTTGATTTTGTCAAATTGAAATTGTAATTGATTTTTCAGGAATGGGGATAGATACTGCGGGGAGTATTTTGGAGATAAAATTCATGGCTTTGGCATATACAACTTTGCGAATGGCCATTGCTATGAGGGTTCCTGGCACGAGGGAAAGAAACAAGGTTTTGGCATGTATACCTTCAGAAACGGGGATGTCAGATCAGGTGAATGGGATTGCGGATCTTTAAAAACCCCGCAACCTGCTGACAACCCGTCTGTTCAGCGCGCTGTACTGGTATTTATCTATTTCAGTTTGATTTGATTCAATCATTGAATGCTTTTGAGTAGATAAAAGTGATACTGTTTTTGGATTAAATGAACCCGATAATAGTGTTGTTGTAGACATGGTGAAACCTAAATTTCAGGTGGAAATTCCTCAACTTCTGAAAGAAATCACAATTTTAGTTGGCATTATCTAGCAGCTGTTTGTTTAATCACAATTATATACTCGCATTCGCTGAAGAATTAACTTTGATTATGTTTTCAGTTGAATTTTCCTTGTCCAATTACTCTATTCCTCCAGAAATTGTTATTGTAAAAAATTTCAAAATTGAACCCACAGTTCTGTAATTGGTGTTGTATGTCTACAATGATCACCAAATTTGATTTCAGTTTCTGATATCCGCATTATGTGAAATCCTTTTCAGGCTGCTAGAAAAGTGGCCGAGAATGCGATGCGGGTCCACCGGGTGGATGAGCAAGTCAACAAGGCGGTCAATGCAGCCAACCGCGCAGCTACTGCTGCACGAGTTGCTGCAATCAAGGCTGTCCAAAATCGAATCGACGGCAAGTTTTGTGACACCGACGATTAGGATTTTTTTAACCTTTTTTCTTTTCTAACTGTAAATTAGGATTATGAATATTACTGCTAGTAGTCGTTAGTACCATATAACTAGTGCGAGAGACTTTGCGACCAGGTATGGCAAACAAACGGTACCTACCTGAGTCGGAGAGGCAAAATTGTAAAGAGAGAAAGTAAGATAAGGAAGCTTCTTTCTCTTTCCCCCCTGGCCCCTGGAAGTTTCAAATCTTTCATTGAAACAGATTCTTAGGCTATTTTTTTTTGCTGCGTTTTCACCAATGTATATAGGTCAATCAATGCCATTCAATTTGAAATTTTCAAATGAAGCTCCTTTCAGCCTTTATTGCTCTGTTCCAGGCCTGGATACTGTGTACTGTGCAGGGTTAGTTAAAATTCAAGGCGCATGGTAGTTATAATAAACATACCCAACCTTTCCGTCTCCGAAAGATCTCCGAACTCTCAAAATTGATAGCCAACGCTATGGGTCTTCGATTTGATATGGTTGACAAGTGGGACCGGGCAGTTGGCAAGCTGGTGGACAAATTGTGGGGAAGAGATAGGAAAGAAGGTGGATGCATAAACAATGTTGTGGATTAGATGTGGCCCCATGTGAGGTGATTCTTGGATGTAATAATGGTCGCCTATGAGCACATGGGAGACCGTAACTTTTACCACTAATCACATCTGGAAGACTGTTAGAGTGTTAGGTCGATTCGCTCGCTGTTTGCATCTTTTGCCCCACTGCTGATTATCTGTTGCGTTTTGTGTGTAGAAAGTAATCTCAGCTATGTTTGCCTGATCTCTAATTTGTGGCACTCTTTTTTTTTTTACGGATATGGGAGGATGGCAGGGCTTCCTCTCGGACTGCAGCTAGTTAAAAATTCGATTGGTCATCTTGTTAGTTGGTACTTGGTAGGTTTGATGCCTGTTTGAAGTTTTCAATTCTTAATCTGAATTCTACAAGTTGATTTCAGTTCACATGGTCATTTCATGTGCTAGTTTGATGCAGTGAAGGACAGAGCCTATATATATGTATATATATTTTTAAAAAGTAATTAAGAAAGAAACATTAGTGTGGTAGGAAAAGTGGTTTGGTAAGGTCTTATAGTTAACATTATTTAAATAGAATTGAGTCCCCAAAGCTAAATTGTAATTATGTCAAGCAAAGCAGCACTTTACAATCGACAAATCAAATTAGGTATTCACATTATCTGAGGTCATTCAAGTTCGCCCTTAAAAAATCCGTACGTACATATTCTTAAAGCGCGAATCTTAAAGATTTCCGCTCTCTACTAATTTGTCCCGTAAATTTACAAATTAATACAAACTTTTATAGTTGATCCGGTTTTGGAAAAACTCAAATTTTAAATTACTTTGCATACTCGCTCTCAAATTATTCCCAGATCAAAACCCAATTGCAACAGTAAGTACTGTTGTATACAACAGGCAGAGATCATGATTCCACCATTGAACTCTGGATCTGAACCCTCCAAGGACCCTACTTGGTTCCAGCCAAATGTGCTTTTATAGCATGGCACTATGGCATGCATGAGGTCCACTTCTTGTTTTAATATTTTTGTAGGGTGTAACTTTAAAACTATGAATGAATTTAGAAAGTGAAAGGCTCGAATGAAATATTCAATTAGGCTGGTCCATTGTATGACCTATCTCAGATTCAACCACCCCAACTTGCAATCTGTCATCTGTCATCCCCATTTCTGGGCTCGATAAGGTAAAGTTGTGTCATTTGTATTAATTTAATATTTCACATATAATTGACTGCCCCCTTATGATTTAGATGATGATTAGATGTGGGCTAATTAATGTCAGGTACAGAAGTTGTCGATAACCAATTAGCTCTTAGTATCATACATTGTATGTTTCTGATTAAATTTCAATAGTAAATGCATTCAGATTTGGTCTTATTCTCTTAATCTGATCTTGAATATTATACTTCCATTGATAACGGGCTAAGGACAAAATGCTGCTGCACTAGCCCAGCGTAATACAAGGTATATACATTTATGAGAGGGTATAATATGTTCTGATTGTCGTTTTAAAAAAACTATAGATGAATTAATAGATCCCAATGCAAGAAAAAGTTGACCGTAGAAGAATTAAATATTCCAGGAGGGACTGATCGCAATCAACCTGTCTGGAGTTGTATTAATTTCTTCAAAAAGAATATACATACATGATCCACAAGTATCCTTATTACATACTATATATGCATCTTATTTAATAATATCCATTTCTTAATGTTCGACCTTATCCAAGCCCATGTCATGCCTTCCTGGGACTTGTAATTGAAAGAGAAGAGCATTTAATGTATGTGGTGTTGTTTTCCTCGGCTTAAACTGGGACCTCCTCTGCTTATATGATTCAAATGCCTTACCTTCCACCGTGAAGTGGACGCATAGCAGCCAAGAAGATATTGTGGCAATCTTTTGTCTTTTATTTGTACAAATCCTTGATTTCTTGGATAAGCGCATGACTAGGCTGATGAATAGGGGAATAACAGTGCGGCCTCTCTAATTATCTGATTTCATTTTGGGTTGTTTACTAGGGTTAATTATCACGCTGTTATATATATATATTCATCCCATAATAGTATGGATATTCCGAGTTTTTTTTATTTTGATCCACTGATTCAGATTGGAGTTCTGATTTAAAATATTTCTACTGATATCATATGTCGTGGGTATTTTTTTCTTATCCCTTTAGATTGAAATGATCAAACTTGAGCAGTTGACTCTATTATTTAAGACGTAAATGATAGAAAATAACACGTAAGTGGTCTTTATCCACTACTGTTCACACAAAAAAAAAAAAACTTGTTTTTTAGTACAAATTTGAGCTGTCAGATTTATAATAGACTGGTTGAATTGGAAAACATGTGTTCTTAAGTTATGATGATTTTTTTTTAAAGGTAAGTGGCTTTAATGTTGTGATGATTATTTATTGGGGTTATTTATAAAAAAAAACTGGTTCGACTCGTGCAAGTAAATTAGAGGCCTTGGATTGGATATAAAAAATTCGTCTTGAAAAAGAAAAACTTAAATTACATCCAAATGTAAGAATAAATTCTGAATCGATAGTGTTGTTCAGGAGTGAATCTATGTATTAATTAGAAGTGACTAAATTACCCCTATAAATAAAAAAAATTATATATTTTTATTATTAAAAAGGCCGAGGTCCGGTTTCCATTAAACAAAAACAAGTTGAGGTTACATAGTTATGTTAACCTGCTGTCTGTGTTTAACTATTCCCCAATATCCAAAAAAAAAAAAACAACAACATCATGATGTAATGGGAAAGACAACATTCACTAGGCAGTAGGCACATATAACAAAAGTTGACCTACTATATCATATACCTAAAATTTTATTGACAAAAATTAGTAATTTTGCTTTTTGTTTTTTGTTTTACATTTTTTAAGTATTTATACCTTTTAGTCTTATTGTAAAATAAAATTATACTACATTAATATAGAGATTGACTAACTGTACCCAAGCTCCTGTACCTAGTTTTTACCCAAGCCCAACTGTCACGAAATTGAACCGTGGATGTAAACTACAATACGGGATCCAGTAAAACTCAATATTGGATACTGTAAAATTGAAAGTTGTCACAAGTCTCGACTTTTGAAAGTGGACCCGAGTTAGTTGCTAACTGCGTTGACCAAGATCACTTGGACAACTTGCAGAACTTTGACTGGCACCACTAGGACCACTTCTAAAAGTTCTCTAACGACTTTGCAACTAATCTGTGACCACTTTAAACACTGTAAACTATCACTTTGGATCTTGTAAAATTAAACATTTTAAAGAATAATGTAAAATTAAATTTTTTTTTCAAACTTTTATTTTATTTTATCAATATTTTATTTTTTTATATATGCATCTAGATCTGTAAAACAACAAGATGGATCATGTAAAATAACACAATGAATCATATAAAATAATAGGATGGATCATGTAAAACAACAAGATGGATACTGTAAAACCACAAAATAGGATACTGTAAAATAACAAGATGGATACTGTAAATTTTTTTTTCAAAATTTTAATTTTTTATATCTGCATCTATATTCTATAAAACAACAAGATGGATACTGTAAAACAACAAGGTTAATATTGTAAAACAAAAGCATAAATGTCTTCCAACAAACATAACATTTCTTACAAATTAAACAAACATATTGTTCACCAGGTATATTGTTTCTAACCAACATACTGTTCAACAAACACATATTACATCATACACAAATAGAAAAATACATATAATGTTCCATCACTAGAATAAAAAAGTTGTTACTTAAGAACCGTCTGATGCACATCACTAGAATAAAAAAGTTGTTACTTAAGAACCGTTTGATGCACATTATAAAGATTAGTCAGAAGTCTCATCACTAGAACAAGACATTTCTTTGATATATCCACGGATACTTAACAGGTGTCTCATATTGCATAAGCTGCAGTACTAACTCAACAATCTGCATGAATCAATCCAGATATATAATTATTGCATAGATCCTGTAAAATATTGTATAGATCATGTAAACCTATTTGATGGATCCTGTAAAATATTGTATAGATCTTGTAAACCTATTTGATATATCCTATTAGTAGGTAGTTCATTAGACTGCAGTTTTTCAGAAGAAATCTTTATTTTTGCTGCAAAATACATCGAACAACCTTTAAATATTGAGATTAATTCTAAGTTTTTCATATAAGATGAATACTGTAAAACAATAAGATGGAAATTGTAAAATCACAAGATGGATACTGTAAAACATCAATATGGATACTGTAAAATCACAAGATGCATACTGTAAAACAACAAAATTAATACTGTAAAACAACAAGATGAACGGTCAACCCATAAAATAATTACAATATCATACTAGATTGACAGCTAACCTGTTAGTTCAGATCAGGTCAAACTTGAAGTATTACCAGATCGGATCAGGATCTGCCAAAAGCAACAGATTGATAGCGATATTGCTAACCGAATACATAGAGCGCAGTAACGAAGTTTTGGTTACGACTTGCGGCAGATTTCAAAGGGAAAATTGAATTATAAAACTCGTTCTATAAAAATAAAATAATAGATTCAACTTCTGTGCTTACGATATGTTTAGCAATGCTCAATTAGCTAAAAAAACACAATGAAATCCACTAATAAAGTCAAACTTAATTCTTAATTATGATTGCTATTAAAGCTAGTGAAAGTCTAAGAAAAACTGATATTTTCTTCTCACGTTTGAGATCAAACAATGTAGGCATTACATATCTTAGTCATCATAGGACTTTCAAAATTTCAACAACAACGGAAAAACACCGATACACGCTCAAAATTAAACTCAAATACTATAGGATGGAAACACAAACAATAATTTAATAAAAAAAATTGAACACCAGAGATAAAGACAGAGAAAGAGACCATGACGCAGTTCTTTGAGGAAAGTCAAACTTAATTCTTACCGATCGAGTTACATACAACTTGAATTTCAGGAGAATTTCGTCGCAAGCCATTTGAGTCAGATCCAAAAAATCAAAATTCGAAGGTTTAAGCTAAAGCAGCAGGCGGCGAAAGCTCCTATTTTGTAGCGCTCTCTGCCCAAATCAAAAAAGAGGAGGAGAGAGAAGTTGAGAAGACAAAAAGAGACTGATAAAAAAAGTTTCTTACGGATCATTTCGTAAAGAGAGAAGAAAGTATTATATATCAGAAAGTTTATAAAACGAAGGACGTCGCAGCAATTAGTAGGAGTTCGTTAGAAAGTGGATTGAAACGGCCAGGTAAAAACTGGATACAAAACGCTAGATATAAAAACCCTTTTTCATTAATTTATTCAGTTTTCAATCTCAATTTTTTAAATCCGTCCCTGATGTTGCTTATTATTTTGAGTTCAGTCGCTGGACAAATGATAGTTACCGGAATAATAATCAGAAAATAACCATTGGCAGTTGACAAATTGAGATAAAATTTACGAACAATTTATGATCAAAATTATATATTAGCTTGTATATCTATATTGTGGGAGAGAAAAAGGAATCGGGTATGCACAAGGATTGATGATAAAGACAATATTTAAGCCACCAAGTACAAATTAAAAAACTGAGAAGTTTTGTTCTATTGTACATTAATACAAGAGAAAGGGAGCTAGTACTAATCATGATATGTTTTTCTCTCACTTCTTTTTTATTTTTTTTATCATTGAAGATAAGCAATATGACTATGTGACCCTGGCTGCTGTAATCTGTGGCGTATTTAATGATTTATGAACATCTGCTGACACGATGTTTGCTTGAATCGGAAGAGAGCACTCTTTTGTTTACTTTCTTATATTTCCTCTCTGAAATTGAAAAAGGAGCCTTTAATTAACAAAAAATGAATAACAGAAAAGCATGCAGGACCCATACAGGTTTGAAATTTTTTCACTTATATCCATCTAACAATTCAAAGTTATATATTACCCCTTAAACAGATGCTTCTTCTTAATAAAGCTGTAAAACTTAAAGCACTAATGAGCCGTGAAAATTTTAAGACTTTTTAACTGAAAGATGAAAATACATCATAATTTTTGACATTGCTTATCTGTCCAATCTGCACTGAATTTTTTTGTGAGTTGCCTAGTTTCCCAATTGCTGAATATATGAGATATATAATTTTAGAAGCAAAAACAAATTAGTAAGAAAATTATATAGTTTAAAACCAACCTAATATATTACTAGAGGGACGCTATTGACACAGAATACTTTATCTTCCATATGTAACGTTCTTTTTTGGACAACTTTACTTTCGCCATTGATATATATATATATATTTTTGTATATTCCAATTGTATTATTTATCTTGTTTCTTTTAAAAAAATACTTAATTGCTTAGTAGCTAATTATTCTGATCTTTTTGACGAACAAATTAGGGGAGACCAAAGTTGCTCAAAGAAATTTATTTTACTTACATGATGGGGGAATCGTGTATAAAATAAAATAAAACCCTATATTAAAAGGATATATCACATTAGGAAGTTGCACATGCATTATGGAAAGTAAAATTATATATTGGACGGTCATGAGTCATGACATTACTTTACTTTACTTTCTTTTCAACCTGTGCATAGGCAAGGGCGAAACTAGAAAATTTTGATAGGAGTGGCTGAAAATTAAAATGCACAATTGTAGTGAGTGAAATTTGAATTCAAGACTTCTTAATCACAAAATAGAGCTCTAAACACTAGGCTACAACTAAATATTTGTTATTTATTAAGGGTGGCTGAGCTATATAAAAAGTTTTAAAAAGATAAAATTCAATTAAATTTCTATATGCATAATTAAAATTTTAAAATCAAAGGGGTGGCTTAGCCAAGGTGGCTAAGCCTTAGATCCGCCCCAACATAAACACTTCTTGATGAACAAAAAATGGATAAATTGTTCCTGTATTCATTAATATTTTTTTTCATGTTCTTCATCAAATCTTTTTGTAGGAAATGGGAAATAATTTCAAATTTAGATGGGGAAATAAGATATATGAGACTTTAGTGGGGAAATAAGATATATTTTGATGGGGAAATAAGATATATTAAAATTTTTATGAGAAAATAAAAAATAAGATAAGTTTTAATGAGTATAGTAACAATTTATCCAAAAAAAAATTCCGATAATAATTTAATATATTTCACACTTATTTTGTGACAGATTCGTTTTCGCGTTGAGAGCATCAAGTCAATGCTCTGAAGTCATAATTCAGTCAGAATATCCTCTTAGTATTTAGTAGAAAAATAAAGAAAAAAGTAATCCTCTTATTAGTTATGGGCGAGAACTATGATGATTATTGATTGAGTCGGAGGTGCTAGCTAAACCCGTAGGTATTTTATACATTGCAAAGATAGGTTTAGATTTGATTAATTTTGTCCTTTGCTGTAACATGTCTATGTAAGGGAATCAGAGTAGGTCCGATGGGTGTGATGACCATTCGATATGCATCAAGATTCGTGTGATTTGCATCAAAATCCGTGCAAGTCTGTATCAATTTCCGTGCACATAAATCTTGATGCTAATCGTACAGTCCTAGAGCTAATTGAACCTAAATGTAGGTCCGATGCCCATCGGACCTACTCCTATCTCCTATGTAAGAATATAACTGTTGTACTTGTTTTACGCAATCTCACATTAATAGAATCTGCTATTCTATTAAATCTACTAATTTTGAATAAACAAAAATAATCCGAACAGAGTACAATATGACTTTTCCATCATTCAAAAAAATGAAGTGCAATAATAGTCATTACAGAAAAGAATTTTAATCTCGTGGTCTTATTAGTTTAAATAAATGTTCGTACACTTCTCAGAAATCAAATATATCCTCAATAAATAAATGATTATGATTTTTTTTTTATTCCGTAAGATAATACTTATGGGTGCGGATTTTAACAGCGATTTTTTTACTCAAGACAGCAATGAGGTGAGATAAACTTTTTATTTGGACCATTTTGTCCACGTTTTAGAAGAAAATTAATAAAACAACATACTAATAGTGAACCATATGCATTAATGGAGGATCACCTTCGTATGTTCTGATTGCACTTCTGCCATTTTAAAACATGTCATAATTTGAATGATTGATCTTTTGCTGATAGCTTAGAGCTTTTGTATATATTGCAAATTGGTTACTTCTTATATTATGAAAGCATGAAACAAATTATAATACTGTAAAGCAGTATGTTTTTCAGAAGGATTTCATGTTGCTCATTTGTTGAGATTCGGACACCAAATTTTTTTTTCTTGAGATTCGTGCATAAATTTTTTTGAATTGTTGGAATAAGAATAACAGAGTCTTGTGATTCCTTTGGAATAACAACAGATTTATCCCCCATCCCTCCTCAATTCACATTATCCTATCTTAACTTTTTTTTAGTTAGTAATAGGTAGTTAACTTTTATCAATTTGTAATATTTTCAAACATTTCTTATTCTCAAACATGCCAGTTTGATTTCATAGTCTATTTTCAATTACTTTCAATATGAAGCAAACCCAATTCCAGCCATGCGTGAGTTTTGTTTTCCAGTAATTATCCTGACCCAATTTTAATATTTTTTTTGTTTTATATATATATGTTTTAGCTTATAGAATGTTACAATAAATTTTTAACATAACAAATTCAAACTTACTCGATTAAATCTTTTACTTTGCAAATATTATAAATAGTAATAAAATTTTGAATTTTTCAAAATTTAAGTTCCAACAACAACTACATGGATAAAATAATATTCATATAACTAAATTAAAATACTAAATAATACCTTCGTTGTGTATTGTAGTGTAGCTTTCTTCTTTATAAAAAGTGATTGAAGTTCCAACTAACTATGATCAAATTTTGCATCGGTTGAAAAATAAACTATCTTATTCCAAATAGATACAAAAATATCATATCTCTCTTTGGAATCAAAGTTTTTTCGACAATTTCGTCATCAAGTTATTTTCTATATGCCACACATCAATATTCATCTATTAAACAAAAAAAAAATGTAAATAAATAAAACAAAAAATAAAAATTAGTTAAATTTTATAAACCATTTTCGAATATATATTTTTTTTGTTCCTTATAATTCATGTCTAACTATGATTTTATTATAAAAAAGCTAAACTTTTTGCGAAACTAAATAAAATTTGCATAAAAAAATTATTGAGAATGTGACTCTCAGTCCAAAAAGAGAGAAATAGCGTACGGAGTTCAAAGCAGGATTTTTTTTTGGAATCATCAATTAATTACATGAATATTTGATGTTCATTAAAGAAGTAAATAGCGACTTATCTAGTTTCCTTTCTAAAACGTGGACAGTATGGTCCAAATAATTTTTTTCTCTCGCCTTTTCGCTGCTATGAGTCAAAAGTTTGCTGATAAAATCTACACCCATACTTATCCCTTGTGTATTGCTGCACTTGAGTACTGTAACTTCTCTCACCACATTAATTACTAGCTTCTACAGTTAATGGGAGATACTTATCATTACATCCATTTGAAATAAATAATACCTAGAGTGGGAAAAATGGCACGCCGGAGCCGACTCCGTCACGGAACGGCACGACTCGCGTGTCCCATGCCGTGACCATTCGCGTGTCGTGACCAATTGTTGGCAAAGAAGACACGGCACGGCACGACACGGAAATTGCCTTGGTCACGGCACGGCACAGGACACGCGAGTCACGGAACGGTAGACACGCCAATCACAGCAGTCACGAGGCATTACACTAACATACATTTCTATAAGGTATAATTTTATTTTAATTAAAATATTTACATTTAAATTTCAATTAAAACATTTGAATTTTAAAGAATCGTTTTATATATTTTTTTAAAACGTTAAATGCGATCAAACGTGACTAACGCACGTTTGGTCACGGCATAATTTTTTTTTTAAAACATTCGCGTGCCGTGACCACCCCTCATAATTTTTGTCACGGCACGGCACGTGAAAAATTTACTTGGTCACAGCACGGCACGGCACGGCTCATTTTTCCCACTCTAGTTATGGGTTTAGTGTTAGTGTTAGTGTCCTAGACCCAGATCATATGTATGATATGTTTAGTTTATTAGTGAATGATTTTATCATTTTGTACCTTGAGTATTCATATTAATGGATCATTTGAGTTGATGACTCAAATTGTAGAACTTCACAACGAATAAATTTGTTTACTCTTAAATGTCCATTATCTTGGCAATCAGCAAGGTACACTGGTTGACCATATAAGATAAGTGTAGTGATTAGATGATGTCCATGTTCTACAGGTTATAGATAAGGAGTTATCGATCTAATCACACATGTGCATACATGGAGATGTATGGCACTGGACAGACCTAAGAATGAAATATCATATGGATTGTGTTCTGTGTCATTGATATTTCATTGTGTCTATAATTCTTTGGTTGAGATATTTATTTTCTTACATAAGGGATGTGTATTGTTGGTACTGTCCAACGCTCTCTTTAACCAGGAGTTATATAGGCAGTTACTGCAGTGCATATAACTTATGCGGAAGAACGATACGTATCAATAAATCATTGTCCCTTATATGTTAATATAAGCGATGATATCTCTGGGCCCCTTGATAAAGTTTGTATTATGTGCATGCAATATGATCATATGATAATTATATCATAATTAAACTTCAGGAAATCAAGAAAGAATAATTGGTAAGAATGACACATTCCTACCTTGCGATTATTTGGATATCATGTGGCAAGGAATTGACACAACAACATTTTTAATGTTACAGGGATCGTGATTTTGCATTGTGCTTTTTTATCCACATCATTTGGGTAATCAATATACCATGGCTAGTTGTATCATTGATTTATGGAATTAAAATGTTTAATTTCATTGCCATAATGATGGGATCCCATAGGGTCACACCATATGAAAGATTAAAAGAAAATATATTAATAAAGCATATGTGATATGTATATAATATGTGCTATGTTAATTATAAGGAGTTATAATTAATTTGTACAAATTATATGTTATTAATATATGAACAATTTTTATGACATAGAGATGTTGTAAAATAATCCTAGTAATATTTAAAGTATGTGTGACATATTTTAAATGACTTTTGACACATGAGAGATGCATATAAATTAACATAGAATATTAATTTATATGTTGGCCTTTTAATGTATGGGATTGTGGACTTAATTAAATATTAATATGATTAGTATGTTTAAGCCCAAAGTCCAAATATATGCTGGGGAGAATTGATTAGTGATGGCATGATTTAAGGAATATTTAAATATGTCATTAAATCTAATCAATCTCATTAAAGAGGAAATAAATTTCTGGACATATTTTTTAGGTAAATTTGAACTGGAATTTGAAAGGGCAAATATTAACCATTCTGGACGTATGACCTATGTAATATGTAGCCCTTGGAGTCTAGAATCCAATGGTGAAGATTTCAAGTCGTTTGGAGTTACCTAGAAATAGATATAAGGGTTTTAGTACCGAAAGGTCAAAATTCTGTGAATTATATCTTGACCGAAATTTGCTCTTTTCTCCTCTCTCCCATTTTTCTCTCATGAGTTGAGATCTAGAAATCCTCTAAGATATTTTCAGAAATTAACAAGAGGGTTAAACTAGGATTAAGGTTCTACTTGTTAATCTCTTACTAGCCTTAGAGATACAAGTATTTCTTTAATCTTTCGGTGGATACCTAAGGAGGCTCGTCATTTGAAGGGCTAAGCACAACCACCACTGAAAGAGAAAGGGAATAAGAAGTTGCTAAGCAAGACAACCCTTCTTGATTTGATTTGGAGATCAAATTCAAAGTATTATGTTATTCTCTTCTTAATTAGGCTAATTAAGATTGTTTCTTGCACTTACAATAACTAGATCGTTTGTTTTGAGTCGAATAAATTTTTTGTTTTATTCCTTGCTATCTAAGCATCAAAACTTTCATTTAGAAGTTATTAAAAATGTTTGGTTGCTGTGCTTCAGTTGCGTTTATTTGGGAGCAAAGCAGGTGTGGAAACATAAATAAATCTTTTTAAAAATAAAAGTATCACAATATTTTCTTTATTTACTTTACTCAGAAGTGATTTTTGAATTGGGATCAATAACTCAGATTTAAAGTATTTTTATTTTTTTCCACTAACACACAAAGAAGTATTTTAATTTTTCTTATGAGTGTAAAAAGTCCGACCCGAAAAATGTTGATCTGGGTTATCTGTTGCAATCTTTCTAATAAATCAAATTATATAGTATTGCGTATATTTTTGAAAAATATATAAAATATTTCTAATATTTTACTAGAAAAAAATATAAAAAATCATAATTTTTTTTAATTAAATAAAAAACCATAAATATAAAAAAGGGAGCTGACAGCAGCGGCGGAACTAGGATTTGAGTATAGGGGGGCTAAATATTATTTAAAAAAATAAAATTTATATAATATAATATTATCCATTATAATAAGACCTTTACTATTTGATTTCATAGAAAGACATAATAGATAACTAACACCAATAGCATGTTATGCCTATCAAAATCAAACTAAAATTTTAATAATCTAATAAATACCAAGGTTCTAAATAGCGTTTATAGCGTCGTAGCGGGACGGCTAAAAAAAAAGCTATAGCGAATAGCGTCGCTATAGCGGAAGCTGTTCCAAATAGCATTTTTTTTTTACATTTCGTATATTCAATATTTGTACTAAATATCAACATTATCTAAAGTCTCATAGAACAATAAATAACACCAAAGTAATTAAGAAATTATAATATTCATATTGAACCCGTACAAAGTCCAAATTGCGGTTCAAAATATCCATAGTAATATCATAAACTATCGATTTTTCCTATTAAAAATATCTTAAGCATCATGATTCATGACATAATCTATTTTTTTTTCTATTCAAATTTTAATTTCGGATTAGACTTTTTTTCTATTCAAATTTCTATTTCTATTCCCAATTTCAAATTGATTTATCTGTAGCAAGTAGCAAAAAATTCAATTTCGGTTTGAGATTTTTTTATCTTTATTTAACACCCATATAAATTGCTTAAAAAAAAAAAAAACTCATATTGTATAGCGCAAATAGCGCTGTAACGGACCGCTATAGCGCTGTAGCGGCCGCAATAGCGGCCGTAGCGCAAATAGCGCAGTTTGATGTCATAGCGTAGCGTTTGGGGTCCAAAAACGCTATAGCGCGCTATTTAGAACACTGATAAATACCCTGAATAGAGAAGAATAACATATTAACGATTTAGTATGAAAGTAAAATTAACCCTTTTGAATTTAGCATGAAAGTAAAATCAACTTTTATCTAAAAGTTATAATAAATAATAATATTTCAGAAATTACAAAATAAATGTAAATCTCAATATTAAAAAACGAACTGATTTAAAACCGACATTTTTATTTTTACCCCAAAAAATATATATTTTAATATAATTAACCAAGTTTTAAAAAAAATTAAATTTATACCCAAACCGTAAATTTTATTTACGGTTTGAATTTTTTATTTTTTTTTATTTTTTATGTGTGTCATCGATTAGGTAGAAAAAATATATATATTTATATATTCTTTACGTCTTACTTTCCAAAGAAAGAGAATTAAGGTGTTTGACCACATTATTATATTAATTAAATGGAGTACAGCTAAGGTAACTCAATTTCAGTCAAGGAATGTTTTAGAGTGAACTCGGATAGGTTAATTTAAGTACTTTTGCTCCTAGACCACCAAATCATTTATATTTTCAATTTGACCCTTTATGATTTCATGTTTCAAATTTTTAGGATTTCACCACTAAAGTTAAATTGCACTAAACCCCTTCATACTTTTAAGAATAACACTTGACTTATTAAGATATTATATATATTAATTTTTGAAGATTTGAAGATTTTATGTGACATTAATTAAAACACGTACTGAAGGGATTTTGATAACGTAATATTATGTTGAAACTCACCTTTAACTTTTGTCAATGAAATTGACCAATAACTAATTAACACTAGTTCTTATATAAAACTACATAAGTGATTATGGAGGTTATTTTTAATGTTGAAATAATTTATAACATATTCAACTTGTAACAAAATTTAATATATATAATATCTTAATAAGTCAAGTGTTATTCTTAAAAGTATGAAGGGGTTTAGTGCAATTTAACTTTAGTGGTAAAATCCTAACAATTTGAAACATGAAATCATAAAGGGTCAAATTGAAAATATAAATGATTTGGTGGTCTAGGAGTAAAAGTACTTAAATTAACCTATCCGAGTTCACTCTAAAACATTCCTTGGCTGAAATTGAGTTACCTTAGCTGTACTCCATTTAATTAATATAATAATGTGGTCAAACACCTTAATTCTCTTTCTTTGGAAAGTAAGACGTAAAGAATATATAAATATATATATTTTTTCTACCTAATCGATGACACATATATAAAAAAAAAACAATTCAAACCGTAAATAATATTTACGGTGTGAATTCGGAATTCAAACCGTAAATTTTATTTACGGTTTGGGTATAAATTTAATTTTTTTAAAAACTTGGTTAATTATATTAAAATATATATTTTTTTGGGTAAAAATAAAAATGTCGGGATTTAAAAAGTTGAGGATGTAAATTTTGCACTGCCGCACTGGAGATGTAAATTTTGAATGTAGATTTTCTTTTTCTTTTTTGGGCACAATTTTTCCTATTTGCTACGAACGGCGGAGATGTTATTTTTGTTGTTGTATTTTTTGCACTGCTTGTCCGCTAGAGAATGGAGTTATGGAGATTGATCTTTTTCAATTTTGTTGGACACTTTTTTCATTTTCTTTTCTTCTATGTTTGACCTACATTGGAAAGGGATGCCTTTCCTTTTTTAATAGCGCTGGGTTAGGAAATCAGAGGACCCAATTGGAAATAAAGCGGCATGCTATTCAAATTTCTAAAGTTTACTTATATGCCCATGAGATTCATTATATTATTGATAAGGGGGGCTAATACATTTATAAAAAACAGAAGTCAGTTGAATTTCACATTCCTGGTAAACAAATTTAAAAATCTTGAGGTGGCTTAGCACCCCCCAGGTTGAACTAAGATCCGCCCCTGGCCTGACAGAAACCACAAAAATCAAGTAAAATTTTATGTTACTCGGCTGCCGAAAAATTTAACGGTCCAATTCTTTTCTCGGCCACCGAGATTTTCGATGGTCCGGACATTTTTAAAATTCTCCAGAATACTTGAATATTTGTATTATTTTTAGTTAAGGTTGGATGTTAAAAAAAATCGGAAAAATAAGTATAAAAATAAATGAAGGAACGGAAGAAAAATGATCAAGTGGGCGTACAAATAAAGAAGTTAAAATTACATTAAATTAAGTAATTAAGTACTAGTTTTGGGATGCGCTGTCATTTAGTAAACTGCAGATATATAAAATTTGAAATAGAAAAGTAAGAAATCACAGTGGAAGATAAACTTGATTCAAATAGATTTTTTATAATTACGGAAAATCAACTGAGGTGTCATACATGATATTATATGGTAAATTATGGTTTTCTATCCACAAGTTCGTTAGACTGAGGTTAGATATTTAATTAAATACAAAGATAGTTTAAGTCCTTATCAAGTGTGAGATAAAACAAATAGCTAGTAGCATGCTTGCGTAAACGACATATATATTTAGGCATTTTAAAAATGACACCTGTCATTTAAAAAGTATCAAGATTTGTTCAAATGTTTTTAATTACAAGGTATGACAACAATATCTTTTCTCTTTAATCTCAATGTATTATTTTCAATTATAGAGCAGTTGCTAATGTTGACAAGGGATTAAGGGATTAGATAAATGTCGCTATTTAGTCTCTTATTGATGATTAATAAAGGAAACATAAATGATAAATTTCGCTGGAGGTCACTAAACTTTATCATTTGTCTCAATCAAGTTATTCTATACTTTTCCGTTCAAAATGCTAACGGAATATGCTTATTCCGTTAGTATTTTGGATGTAATGAGAATATTCCGTTAAAATTTTGGACGGAAAAATATAGAGTGATTTGACTGGGAGAAATAACAAAGTTGAGTGATTAGAAAGGGATAAATCAAATTTGAGTGACTAATTCGTAACATATGACAAAGTTTAGTGACCTCCAGTGAAACTTTTATATTACATTGCATATTCTGGAATAATTGGACCTGATAGAATGCAAAAAGTGCTCCGCAAAATTTGCAAGCATTGAGAACTAGCCTTTGGTCTAGTGGCAAAGGCACATGATTTCAATGTGAGAGGTCATGGGTTCGAAACCCGGATGGGAGAAATCCTTTGTTGTAATAAACAAGATATTAAATAGTTGGGTGGCTTGACCTCCAACTTTTACTCAAAAAAATTTGCAAGCATTAGTTGCCCATTTGCTATCAGTAAAAATATTTTTGGGAACCATTTTCATAGCCAGATTTTTTTATTAATAAAGAAATGATTTTGACTAATCTTCTTTTTTTATTACTTTTATCATTGTGTTAGATTTCAAATCTATGAATCATTTACAGACTTACAGTGATTAGGACATTAACTTGGTTAATTATTTTAGATGAGATTTTTTTTCCTTAATCTCATAGTAGTCTTTTGGTGATATTAACTCTAAAATATATTAAAAACCAATCTATAGTCTAATAATAAAAAATAACACTCTCCGTGTAGAAGATCACAGGTTCAAAACCGGATGAGAGGTCTTTAAGATATTGAAATTTGAAAGGCTAGATCTCCATCACTCTCTCTAAAAAAAAAGAACTCTAAAATATATAAGATTGAGTCCAAATAACAAATTCAAACTATTGAAACTAAACTATTAACCAGTGATGCATTTACATGTTAAATTTATTAATTTTAAATTAATTCAGTTTTGTTCAACCATTATTACTTATGAAAAAGTTCTTTTGACTTCATACGCGTTGCAAGTACATTGCATTTAAACAAACAAAATTCATGTAGATAGCTTTGTATCAATTCAACAACAGTCCCTACAAAGACAGATTCTAGAATTTAAATATTTCTTTTGATTTCCAATCGTCCATTTCATATTTGCTTTACTTTTTGTTTGTCTTTACTCTTTTTTGTTTTTGAGAAATTTCTTGGTAGTGGTTACCAAGTGTACAATTGTTTGTCTTTACTCATTTGGTCATTCGCTCGAATTTTTTTTAAAAACCATAATTAGAAAAAATAAAATTAGCAAACCAACATGATTAGCTGAGTTTTTACAAAAATCATAAGAACCGAATTGGCAATTCGGTTCCCACTTTTTTTTCCCTGAAATTGAAATGCCAATTCAGTTCCTCTCCCTTTTCACAGTTTTTCCACAGCGCAGAAACGGTGTAACTTTTGGTGTAATGCCTTGAATCCGAATTGGGATTTCAGTTCTCATTATTTTTTTTTTTTTTAGAGACAAATAACTAAAATGATGAAATATAATACTAAAAAATCGAATTTTTTTTCCCTTTGTCAAATTACTTTTTTGATAGCATATTTATACTAAAATACTATAAATTACTTGAAATTATATTAATTTATGCTGAATTACACTAAGTTACGCTAAATTACGCTAAATTACAATAATTATGTAGAATTATGCTAGAATACGGTAAATTACGCTAAGTTACGTATGAATAGGGATGATATCTTCACTGAGAAGGCGAAAAAACGACGACGAAACTTCAAACGGCTGTAAAACGGCGCTTGAGTGTCCGATTTCAGCAAATGACCACTTTTCGGAAAGCTCGTGAAAATACGCATGCGTCAGAACCCACGATGCTAGATTTCCAAATTCAGAATCTTCAAAAAATAAAGGGAAGAGTCTCAAAATTTCAGTTGAAGTTTCCGATTAATATTTTCATTTATATTCTTCAATCTACGTAGCTCAGTAAATTAGTTATATAATGAACTTGTAGAATACCAATTTTTATTATTTTTGAAATTTTTTACTATTTTTTATGATTTATGAAAGATGGTACAAAATAGGCCCTATTCATACGTAATTTAGCGTAATTTACCATATTTTAGCATAATTCTACATAATTTTACATAATTTGAAGTAATTTAGTGTAAATCAACATAAATTAATATAATTTCAAGTAATTTATAGTATTTTAGTATAAATATGCTATCAAAAAAGTAATTTTACAAAGGGAAAAAAAAATTCGATTTTTTAGTATTATATTTCATCATTTTAGTTATTTGTCTCTAAAAAAATAAAAATAATGGGAACCGAAATCCTAATTCGGGTCCAAGGCATTACACCAAAAGCTACACCGTTTCTGCACTGCGGAAAAAACTGTGAAAAAGGGGGAGAACCGAATTAGCATTTCGGTTCCAGTGAAAAAAAAAGTGGAAACCGAATTGCCAATTCGGTTTTTATAATTTTTATAAAAACCCGGCTAATTATGTTGGTTTGCTAATTTTATTTTTTCTAATTATGGTTTAAAAAAAAAATTCCATTCGCTCCCCAGAAAATTCAAAGGCGCCAAGCCTGTAGTTGGTAACAAAGTAACATTGAAGGAACAATTATTTCATTTGAAACTGTTTTCAAAGGATGACAAGTTGACAACATCAAAATCAAATAGTGTACTAAGATATTCTTCTGTACCTTTGCAAGGCATTAACTTTGCCTCTCTCAAGTCTTAAAGATATTCACAAAGTACCTTTCACCTTCCACAGAAAAATTGTCGTTTCCTCGCCTTTTGCATTTCTAGGGTTCTTTCCGTATCAAAAAATAAAAAAAACCAGAGGCTGATTGCCTGATTCGCCACGCGCAGGCGCCGCTAAGCGGGACTAGAGCTTATTTTTTTCAATTAAAAATGCTAAAGATGCCACCAATGATAAGTTGATAATAATACTGTCATTTTCTTGCATAGGGAATGTATCCGTCCATAAGAGATTAACGAAATAGCTAATGGATTTTTTTACACTGCACATTGATAACAGCCTTTGATCTATTGATACATACAATACTTTCTGTGTGGAACAGAAAGTTAGCGGGTTTGAAATTTAAATAGAAGGTTCATTGTAGATAAGAAATAGTTGAATATTTTTCCAATCCCATTGCCTGTTATTTCGATTCCAAACATTGATAGTTTTTGAGATTCGCGCATGAAAAAGTCTTCTTATTGAGATTCGCGCGTAGGAGAATGTGAATGGTTGGGATCGGAATAACAGGTTCCTATTATTCCTGGAGAATAACAACATATTTATTTCCCAGAAAAAAGATGCGTGTATAGCCAAGATTTTTATTAATACCCTAAAAAAAAATATTAAAAATGTCCTCACTTTGAAATTTTTTAAAAAAATGCCCTAACCGCCCCACAATGGGGCGGTCCACTGGTGCTAGAAAATCGTCCTTTTTCTGGGCGGTCCACTTCCTCTAGACAACCGCCCAGAGGTGGGGCGGTTCACTGTTTTTTTTTTTTTTCAAATTTTATATATTTGTAAGATTTATTGTTGTTTGTTAAGGTATATATTTTTATAAGGATATGTATATTGATATATATATATATATATATATATATATATATATATATATATATATTTTTAAGATGTATATATTGTTAAGATATATTTTTCTTTTTTAAGATATACATATATATATATTTATAAGTAAATGTATATATTGTTAAGATATATTTTTATTTTTTAAGATATATATATTTATAAGGAAATATTGGTATATTTTTTTTTAAGATGTATATATTGTTTAAGATATATCTTGGTTTATTAAGATATATATTATTGTAAGGAAATATATATTAATATATATTTTTTTACTGTAGATTTTATATAAAAATGAAGGAAAGTGCTTAATTTTTTTTATTGTAATTTTCAATAAAAGTGAGTTGAGTTTTGATGCGGTTATACGGCTGTTGTACTGATTGTTGATTTGGCTAACGTGGTAAACAGTGAAAAATATGTAATCTAAATCGTAAGTCCACATAAAAAAAAAATCCAAACTACGTAAAATAAATGTCCACAACTCATGCAAAACTGTCCAGATTGAATACACAATAGTAGAAACCTATCAAACTACAAAACATAAAAAAACCTAACGACGAGGACGAGGGCGACGACCAGAGAGATCCAACCTACGAGGTGGATGACGGTCCCTGGGCGGCTGTACACGCCTAACGTGAACCTCCTCCTCCTGTGCGGCTGTATCCGCCTCGGCCCATGGATCCTCCACCAGTGGGGGGATGGGCGGCATAGTAGGCACCTCCCATGGCTCCCAGGTCGATGGATACGTAGGCGGAGGAGGCGGTGTGCCAAATATAGCAGATGCATAGGCATCTGCATGCTGTGCTCCACTCCCACTGGCCTCGTCATCGTGCTGTCTGGCCTCCGGATATCGTGGTATGTGGAGGCTCGGTCCCTCATCCCCGGCATAATATCCGGTAAGGTCAGCCATAGTGAACTCCGGAGTGGCATGTCGTGGGGGAGCTCCATCCTTAATGGAAACAATGTTAGTTTTGCTACATACAAATAAGTAGTAAGTTGAATAAATAATAAATTTTTGCTACCTGTCCAACCTGCACCGGAACTCCATGCTCATTGTAGTAAGCGCTCCACGCATTATTATTCAACACCCATTCGTGGAAGCCCCAACCCGATTCATCCACTGCATAATTGAAGACAAATTAATGAGAATAGTTTTTGTACCGAGAAATGACCGTGTATGACAAAATCAAATTACCTGGAGGAGGTGGCGGCATCTCATCAGCGTAGATAGCGACTCTGGGCTGATCCGGATCTAGTGGTGTGGGCTCTATCTCGCGCCAGTTTATGTTCTCCCCACTGTCATGCAACATGCCAATGAGGCGGCCGTCAAAGCCGGAGTCCTCCACCATAGGAGCACTGTGCTGGAGCATTGTACATCCCACTGCTCGCCAACCTTCCTTTGCCATGCACACCAAGCTGTGTGCCACTCCTCTGATACCGGTAAGAATCTGCACAAAGTGTTCTTTTAATTACCGGTAAGGGGAGGCCGGGGGTAGGGTGGCCGGGTAGAGGGGAGGCCGGGGGTGGGCGGGGGGGGGGGGGGGGGGGCGCTGGGGTGGTGCTCGGGTCTGGTAGGAGGAAGGGTGGGGGGGGGGGCGGGTGGGGTTAGAGGGGGGGGGGGGAGGGGAACCAGCGGCCTTTAAAAAAAAAAAAAAATTTGGTGGACCGCCCCACCCACTGGGCGGTTGGGTAGAGCAAGAGAACCGCCCAGTGAAGGGGCGGTTTGGTGGGTAGGGTGAACCGCCCAGTGAATGGGCGGTTAGGGCATTTTAAAAAAAAAATTCAAAGTGAGGACATTTTTAATATTTTTTTTAGGGTATTAATAAAAATGTCGGCGTGTATAGCTAGTCCGGTCAAACATTTGAATAACTACTTATTTTTTCGATGATCCAGTGTTCTTATCTGCATGGATCGAACAAATCAGAATGAGTGAGCTATATTATCGTACTATAAATTTATATATTTATTTTCAAAATTTAAATAGCGATCTAAACATGATCTTCAGCTGAAAATATTTCTGGAGACCAAATTTATTTTACTTTTTTTAAAAGATAGAAAATCACTCCTTTCGAATGGTTCATAATTTTTTCTGATCCAGTGATTTTCTATCTATTAAAAAGAAATTCTAAAATGTATTACATATGGTTTCAAGTACAATTTCATATGATAATCATGTTTAATGATTTAAATTGACTATTTGAACTTTGAACATAAAAATATGGATCCATAGAATGAGTTAATCCATAATACACATATTATCCTAGTATCACTCAACCATAATAATAAAGTAAAACAATGCATTTACTTCACGATATTATGTAGAATAGAATTTTACCCAATCAAACTATACATCTTTCTTAATATTGAGTTACGGTCATTTTTTTAAGCATACTCTAAAAGGACAACCAAGTCATTTCACAAAGTTAGCAACCAAAAGGCTTGCAATTACGTTTACACATAATTCCTTCCAACCGCAATACCGCATATTCATTTATAACTTTTTTAGCAAAGCGTTATTCGTCAGTTTCATTATGTATCTGACACATATATTGATTTGACAAAGAAAATCTAGCCTAATTATTACACGCAACTATATCCACTTACATTTATTTTTGGTGACATCAGATTACACCCTACATTTTTAAAGATTTCAAAGTCCAAACAGTCGATCCAATCCGTTCAAATTGATGGATATATTAAAAGAGGAGGGATCCGATTACACCTTTTTTGGTGACACACTTTGACACCTACCATTTTCAAAGTCCAAATAGTCGATTCAAACTGTTCAACATGATGGATATATTAAAATGTGCTTGGAGATCAAATTTTACATTTTTTTGAATTTTTTTGCTATTTATTAAGATGGTTACAAAAATCGTTGTTTTCAGACCATTGAAAAACAGCGATTTTGTAACCATCTTAATAAATAGTAAAAAAATTCAAAAAAATGTAAAATTTGATCTCCAAGTACATTTTAACATATCCATCATGTTGAATGGTTTGGATCGACTGTTTGGATTTTGAAATCGCAAAATTGACCTATATAAAAAATGGTGTCATGATGTGTCACCAAAAAAGATGTAATTGGATCCCTCCTCATATTAAAATGTGCTTGCAGATCAAATTTTATATTTTTTTGAATTTTTTTTTACTATTTATTAAGTATTTTACAAAATTGTTATTTTCAGACTATTGAATTTTTGTACCATCTTAATAAATAGTAAACAAATTCAAAATAATGTAAAATTTGATCTACAAGCACATTTTAATATATCCATCATGTTGAACGGTTTGGATCGACTGTTTGGACTTTGAAAATATAGGGTGTAATCCGATGTCACCAAAAAAGAGTATAAGTGGATCCCTCCTCTTGTTATTTTTCATATATACTATCTATTTTTTATATATGTTTGAGACTGGGTCGGATCAAGATACAGTTGGAAGTGTTTAGTCACCTCGTTCAAATAGTTTAATCATTTATACTAAAATTCAATTAAATTTTTATTTTATTAAAGTTTTTATAATGTTTAGATTTTCTTATAAATTATTATATGCATTCTTGTAGCTTAGTGATCAGAATTTTAATTTATTTTTGTAAAAATTTGAGTTTAAATTTTAATAATGCATCATACATTTTAAAATTTTAATCTTATTTAAATTTTTTAGTTCCGCCCCTTTGCTCTAGAGTTTAGATAGAACCTTATTACTTAATGTTTGCAATCCATCTGCCCTTTCAAGATACAACCATATTAGGTGAGGAGCCGAAACCCCCACAGAATACAATACCTCGTAACTCATAACTTGGAAAAGGATTTATGCGGAGTTCTTTAGGATAAAAAAAAGAGGGAAGATGTATACAGGCAACTGGTACGAAAAACCGACATCTTCTATTCATCTCAAGAATGACAAGTTTAGCCGAAATATTTTATTTACTATTTTAAAATATTAAAATTTCAAAATTATCAGTACTTTAGAAAAAATATTTGGTGGTCAGATATTGTCTGTGTATTTTTTTTTTATTTTGTGAATACTTGAAGGTGACAATTATAAGAATTTTTTTCTATAGTAAATAATAAAAAGAAGAGAGAGAAATAAAAAAAGTACATGTGATTTTAAATTGGTAGTAAGATCGATATGAATTCTATCGATTCTAATTTTTAAATTATTAAGATAAGTTGAATTCATGCTGATCTTAGAATCAATTGAAAAAAAACACACTCTTTCTATTTTTTTTTATTTACAATTGAAAAAATATTCTCGCAATTACTGCGCGTAAATAAAAAATTTCGGTAAAATAGAAAAATTGGGGACAGTACAGACGCATTTCTCTATGCGTAGTAAATGCCATTCTGTAGTCACACATGCTTCGTTTGTTAGCTTTTTTTACCTTCAAGGCGGTAGTGTCTTTTTATTTTAAGGCTCGCAGGCTACATCATCTTAATCAAAAAAAGAAAAAAAAGAAAGAAAGAAAAGGAGTACGCTGATTGCCTGTGTGCTGCCTTAGGGCCTGTTCGGTAGCGTGATTTTTACTGTTCACGTAGGAAAAAAAAAATTCACTCGGTTAAAAAAATTTGCTTTCCTATATCCATTTTCCAGCCCACACTGTAGCCGAACAAGATCTTAAAGGGAGCGCAGACAATCTGGTAACTTCGAATTTTTTTCCAAAATGCTGGTAATTCTGAAGTTTTAATATTTTTAAATGGTAAATAAAATAAATTCGGCAATTTTAGTTGCTATTTCTGCCTCTGAAATTAATTCGAAGCTGACGGAAGCATACAGACCAGTTCAGCCCTTTTGTAATTCACAAGTACAAGTATGAACATTTTTAATTCCGGTTCATCTTGAGAAAACAAGACGAATATAACTGGACCTTTTATTACAACTAGGTCATAGTTTGGGCCTGAATTTTGACTATTTTGTAAATTCTTTATTGAGGTCAAGAAAAGGTATGTTTACAAAATAGTCAAAATACTGAATCCAAATATCCAATACGCTAGCTAGTTACAAGGTCAAACTGATGAGTACTGCAGTTGTAGGCCAGAATATTATTACCAGAGTGAGGCTATGGTACTATGGATAGCACGGATGGGTCCGTGCTACGGCTCCAAATTTGAGTTTTCAAAATCCTAAAGGTCCATCCAAACCGTTCAACATGATTATAAAATGAATATGTACTTGCAAACCAAATTTTACATTTTTTCGAATTTTTTTAGATAGGTAGAAAATCACTGTTTTTGGATGGTCCAGAATTTTCAGATCAAGTGATTTTCTACCTATCTAAAAAAATAGTAAAAAAATTAAAAAAAATGTAAAATTTGATTTGCAAGTACATATTCATTTTATAATCATGTTGAACGGTTTGGATGGACCGTTAGGATTTTGAAAACTCAAATTTGGAGCCGTAGCACAGACCCAACCGTGCTATGCATAGTACCATAGCCTCACTCTTATTACCATGCAACGATTGAGGAAGGTACAAGCATATGGCCAACAATTTTAACAAGCATGTCATCATAAAGGGGATCTTTACACTTGAGCCAATTTATGATCTTATTGGAACAAGCCAGAATGGCGCGTGCATGATTTGTTAACAAGAGAAACTAAGCACAAATAGCGTCTGTAAAAAGAAAAACTAGATATTTAAATAAAATTTCCCTGGTTTTCTCATGATAAATTCATCTAACAGAAGACTATTTTTCTGCTGAGAGTAGCCAGATCACAAGAATTTCAGGTTTTTATCATTATAAAAAATGTCCTAAAAGTAAGGAGATGCATTGCACCTACATTCACCCACTAAATTTTATTCAATCCAAGAGAATAACCCAAACTAAAACTTATTACCTTACCAACTGAAGCAAAACCTTAATTTACCTTCTCCTTAGCTTCTGCTTCATTCTTTCCACTGCCCCCCTAAGAGTAGCCTCGTCCTTGCAAAAGGTAAACCTCACCAGATTCTTCCCCTCCTCAGGATTCAAATAGAACACACTTGTTGGTATTGCCACCACTCCAACCTCCTGAATCAAATGCTCACAAAATGACACATCACTCTCAAATCCGAACGGTGTATGGTCTACAACTACAAAGTAGGTCCCACTTGATGGGTATACAACAAAGCCGACTGCCTCCAAACCCTCCACCAAAATTGCCTTTTTGGCCATGTAATCCCTTTTCAACTCTTCAAAGTAAGAATCTGGGGCCTGCAGAGCGGTTGCTGCTGCAAACTGCATAGGTGTTGAGGTCGCAAATGTTAGAAATGCGTGTGCCTGTCGGACACCCCAGGTCAGGTGAGGAGGAGCAACAGCCCACCCAATCTTCCATCCGGTGAGAGAAAACGTCTTGCCCAATGAATTCATGGTCACCGTGCGGTTAAACATCCCTGGCAAAGAGGCCATTGAGATATGGTCCATCTCGAATGACAACTTGTCATACACCTCATCAGTGAAAACCAGAACATCATTTTCCGTGCAGAGTTTGGCAATGAATTCAAGCTCCTCACGGGTGACCATCTTCCCAGTTGGATTATGTGGGGTGTTGATCATGATAGCCTTGGTGTTCTTTGAAATGACTGATTTAAGCTCCTCTAAAGGAACGGCAAAGTCAGGGGGGCGCAGAGTGATGCATCTAATGTTTGCACCAGCCATGGATAGCACAGCCTCGTACGAGTCGTAAAATGGGGCAAAAAGCACAACCTCATCACCTGGGTTAATTAACCCTAGAATTGTTGCCGCAATTGCCTCTGTGCATCCTGAGGTGACTGTTACCTCTTTTTCGGGATCGATCATTAAGCCAGTGTCCTTTAGGAAACGACTGGCGATGGCTGAGTTTAGGTTGGGTACACCATAACCGCGAGCATACTGGTTTTTTCCGGCCTTAATGGCTTCAATTGCAGCGTCCTTGACAAAATCTGGGCCGTCAAAATTTGGGAAACCCTGGCCCAGGTTGATTGCATTGTGTTTGATTGCCAGAGAACTCATTTGCGTGAAGATTGTGGTTTTGAACTTTTCTAGTCGCTTGGCCACCTGAAAAATAAGAGCTGGTTAGATAGGAAGTTAAAGATGATGCTAAATAATAGCAATAGACAAAAAATCCATATTTCCAAAAGCATTCTGATTCAGGTGAAATCATAAATTTGTATCTAAAATGTGCAACAGGAAAGAATAAATAAATGCTTAGAGATATAATAGGTTATATTATATCTAAAATGTGCAACAGACAAGGCGTTGGGGCCTGATAACATCCCCATCGAGGTGTGGAGATGCCTTGGATACGTAGAGATAGCTTGGCTAACTAAGCTGTTCAATAACATTCTCTGATCAAACAAAATGCCTGACAAGTGGAGAACCAATCTTCAAGAAAAAAAGGAGATTCAAAGTTGTACAAATTACAGAGGAATTAAACTTATGAGATGTGTGGCTGTGATGAAATGTGATGGGAAAAAAGCCTCCTCAACTTGTTTGGGTTACATTTCTAGCCTACCCCAAATTGTTTGGGACTAAAGAATTGGTTGTTGTTGTTGTTGTAGATATAATAGGTAATAGGTGCTACAAGGCAATATGAAAATGATTAGTACATGATAAATTATTTGAGTTTAATAACCTTACATAGCAGTATTATTGAACCAAAGCCTCCTCAAAGGTTTTCAGGACACTTAGAAAAAGACTCAAATCAATATCCATAAGAACAACCTTTTCATCTTACAGACATAAATTTTATGATAAAGATTCCTTTTTGCTGCACAGTATTAAAAATAAAAGGAAATAAAGACGCATCTTAAAATCTTTGAAGTTATGGGTTTAGTGGGGGTTCTGAATTCTTATTCTGCATATCATTCTCAATAAACACCAACAACTACTACTGAAGTAAAAGACATGAAGTATATAGTCCCGTGAGGCCGTGACCATACATTAAACAATAACTTTCTTTTAAACATATGTGCTGAAATGAAAAACAAAGGTTTTAGTTAAAAAAGTGTCTAGGTTCAATGAACCCTATTCAAGAGTTCAAAAGCAAGACCAAGTGTATATTTTTGTACTGGTTCTAGCTAAAACGGTTATTCGTATGGCTGCAATACTTTAAGATGTTACAATCTCAACGTTCAAGGACTAAATTAAGTTACCAAGTAGCCACGGTTATACATTTATAAATTAGCGGCAAAGAGAAAAAAATCAACACGGAAACTAAATTTAGATCCGGAACAAAGATAACTACCAAAACAACATAAATAGATACAGCCGTAATTGCATAGCACATCGAAAAAATTCTGAAATATCAACGATTTTTTTGAGGAAGAGCATGAATCGGTCTAAGAACTTTTTATTTGAATCATTTTGGTTAAAAACTTGAATGATCCTACAAACTGCGGCCTTATACATAGCAGATACTAGCTGAAATTTAATCCTCATTTTCTTATAACGAAGTTCTAAAATCCTAATTAATCAATCAAATAAAAATAAAAATAAAAATAAAATCCACCTGTAAAGGGGGCGAAGAGGAGGCGGGTTGCTTCGGCTGAGATCCAGCATCGGACTCGGTGGTGGAGACAGTGGTAGAAGAGGAGGCAGCCATGGCGGGCACGAGAGAAGAACTGCGCAAGAGAGATGAAGAAGAGAAAAACGCTCGCTTTAGAGAAGCGAAAGGCCTCAGACTGAGAGGCATCTCATAGTGATGAGCGCGCCAGCGGTAGTGAATGGAGAGGAGAGAATCATTTGATCATTTCCCAGTTTGGTTTCTCTTGGTCGTTTCATTCCTATTTGGTCTGAGTTGCACAAATTTCTGGATCCTACATGGGCTGTTGAATATTTTATTATCCAGTGTAGTGGGCCTAAAATTGGGCTTATTTGAGGTTCTCTTGTTTTGTTTTGTTTTTCTTCTTTCAAGTTGTTTGATTATTGGAAAATTTCTTCCGGGGTATTGTACAAAACTATTTGGCAGGTATAACAAAATCCTTCAATTTTACGAAACAAACATTACTGGTTAAACACAAATTTCTTCCGGGGTACTGTTACCTAGAAAAATTCTTATGCATTGGAGGTGACTTCAAAATCTATTTAAGTTTTCAACTATTAACACAACAAATAATATTTAATATTTGATTATCAGGTATATAATATTACACAACGAAAGATTATTGTAACAGCTAGCTTCATTGCAGCAATCAACAATTTCCTTTCTAGTACACTTTCCTCACAAGGAACACTGATTCAATGATAATTGCATTTTTGTTCAATAATATATCTCAGTCTTTTGTAATGGGGAAAATAAATGACTAGTGAATTTTCTTCCTTTGTAGAAATCAACGACTCTGCCATTGATATTTTGAAGGGGTCTTGCATTGTCCTGCGAACCCTGTAAAAGTTGGTGACATTAATTAGTGCAAATGTTTTCCCTTTTGAATAAGCATTTGCAAGCCAAAATTAATGTTTTAATAGATAAATAATTATAATAACTAACATTATCAACAGCTTCTTTTAACATTTGCACTTGCTCTCTCGAAACGGATCTTACCTGACAACAACAACAACAACAACAACAACAACAACAACAACAAAAATTTAAACGAAAAATTCTAGATCTAAAAACTAAAATAGTTACAACTTGTTGAAATTTTCTCATATATACCAACCTTTTTGGGAATTGTCCAAACAACCCCCTCGGTGCAAGGAGGGGTCGTAAGAGAACCCATGTAACGGTAGTATTTTTTACCAAACCCCGTGGCATATTTTGGATTCACAATCCCAATTGGTTCTTCTTTACTTTTTGTCACGATCATCGACCTAATGTATGGCACCAACTGCGTGGGGGAGAAAATTCATCTAAATTAATTATAATCAGATAATATATAATTAATTAATTAATTAATTAAACACTTTACATAAAAACAAAAGGAAGGGCTGTATTTGTACCGGATTATATAAACAGAAGGAAGGGTTAGTGAAAACCTAATTAAGCTGCTCAAATAAAATAAAATTATGAGATTATATAAACAAACCCTTGTTAAGAAAGAATCAGGACGACCGTATTCGTACAAGATTCCGATGACTGCTGTCTTATTGTCACTGCCCACGTGAACGACATGCATCTCCAAGTCGTACCTATAACATTATTATTTTTTAAAGGCACAAATAGTGAATTACGTACAATGATCGAGCCGAAATTTTGATAGTTACCAAATAAAAAAAATCAAATTAATTGATTACCATCCAATCTGAGTTATTTCAAACATACCACCCACACGTACTGAGTTCGCGTGGTGCGCAGACTGGCAGGCACACCGACCCCCTGGTGCTATTTAGTCCCGATTTTTACCGGTTTTTGCTTCAGAAATGAGACAGAGAAGCCCTCAGCACAGTAAAGAGTAAGTTTTTTTTTTTTTTTACTTTAGTCCTTTAATTTTTTATAATTATTTAATTGTATTTTTAATTTACTGTAAATTATTTAATTGTTAGGTTTGTTCCGTAATTCAACCAACTATGATTGAAATTGCTTGTTATTTTGGTGGGAAAGTATTACATGGGCCAAATGATGCTTATTACAGTACCCAACCCCAGAAAATGTTCAATATCGGCTTAGGTTTAGGTTTGAGAGGTATAACTAGGGAAGTGTACAAGGAACTGGGTATTGACCCCAATTATTACGAACTGATAATATCTGCAAGGATTAATATTGGCCAAAGCAACCAAACATGGTTCCAACAGCTCCCTGTACTAGACGATAACAGTTGGGGGTTGTATACCCAAATGACAATAAATCTGACAACACCTTTCAAGTTCCCAGAGTTATATGTGGTTGCCAACCCCATACAGAACCCCAGACAGCACGTCAGACCATTGTTGCAGTTGACCCAGGATCGGGTCATTGAGCATTCAGTGACGGGTCCTACTCGGGCCCTGACTTTAGCGGGTACTAGTCGGTCCCCATCCACAGGGGCTGGTCCTAGTCGGGGCTAATCGTGGGTTCCATCCTCCAGCTCTAGTCGTGACCGGGACCGATCTGAAACCCCGAAAACACGTTATTTTGCTGACACTACACACAATGATCCTGAAGAACGAGAGGCAGAGCAAAATTGGGATGCTAGTGAGGATGATGGGGGATAGTAGATCATAGTGATGAGGAGTCTGGTCGTCCTGTGCTTGGTATGCGAAAGTGGCCGATATTGGGTCGTAGAGAAAGACACCCGTTCCCAGCATTTCATTACACATCGGGGTTTCAAGAGGCTGACATCTTTTTTACGAATTCAGAGGTTCGTTTGTTAATTTATATTTATATTTTAATTTACTTTTAAAATTTGTAAATTTAATTTTTTTGAAAATTTTCAATTAGGTTGGAGAAAGACATGAATTGTCGGAGAGGATGACGTATAACGACAAAGATCAAATGAAAGAAAAAATTCACCACTGGCACATAAAGAATAATATCGAGGTCAAACAAACACACATCGACACATAATTGATGAGGTATAAGTGCAAGAGCAATCGGTGCAAGTGGGGGTTGGTTGCAAGGGCCACAGGCTTTGGTAATTCTTGGGCCATCACGAAGAATGGGGAAAAGCACACATGCCACGCTGATGCATCCAGGTCAGATCATGCGCAGTTGACGTCCGCTATGGTCGCGAATTGCATAAAAATGTCTTTGAAAAAAATGTTGATATTAGTGTCAGAGCTATTAGTGACTTGGTTGCGCAAAAGTACAAGGGCATCGTTCCAAAGTACAACAAACTGTGGCGTGGTAGAGAGTTAGCAATTGCCCGAGCATTTGGTAGTTGGGAGGGGTCTTACGGGCTGATAGTCCCTTTGTTAGAGGCAATCAAAAGGGCAAATCCGAGCACCCACTATAGAGTTGTTTCAAAGCCTTCAGAAAAGCCAGGGTACCGGTATTTCATGAGGTTGGCATAGGCATGGGGACCATGTCGAGAAGCGGTAGGTCACCTCAGACCCGTCATCAGCATCGATGCTTGTTTCTTGTCAGGTAGATACAAGGGTAAGTTGTTGATTGTTACTGGATACTATGCGGAGAACCAATTAATCCCGCTAGCATTTGGATTGGTAGAGAGCGAGGATTTTGAGAATTAGGGGTGGTTCATGAAGAGGGTGTGGGAGTTTGTAATTGGTCAAGGCAGATTCATGTGTATGGTGTCTGACCGGCATAAGGGCATAAAAAATGTGTTCATACAAGATGACTTGGGTTGGTCTGAGGCAAACAGGGAGTGTGCTCACCAGTACTGCTCTCAACATGTGTTTGAGAATTTTGGAAAGCACACTCAGGATAAAGTTGCTTCTAAATTTTTCAAGAGAATGGTTAAAAAGAAGAAACCAAGAAGATTACAGGAAGCATTTGATGCAATCGGAAGGCGAAATCCTGATTGGAAGACATACTTGGATACATGTGGCAAGTATAACAAAAATGACGAGGAAGAACCAGCTAAGCCATGGAAGGTGTATCAAGCTATGGACGACGGGGGTCATTGGGCCATAATGACTAGCAATGGTTCTGAATTGCTGAACAATGTGTTCAAGACTTCACGTAGGTTTGTAATTTAAAATTCTCATTTCGTTATTTATTTAAATATTTTTTGAGAGTTCTCTTAATTTTATTATGATTTTTTAATTCTCGTAGGTTACCAGTTGCTGCAATTATTGAGGAGACGTTATACGAGTGTGTCACATGGTTCGTTCAAAGATATGAAAAGACTGTGCAATGCCAAAATGACGGTCAGCTTTTCTCCACTCGTACGCACTTAAAGCTGAACAAGCATATCGAGAAGACTAACAAAATGAGCGCGGTTGCATTCAACAGAAGTGGAGAATTTATGGTCACCTCACATGATGAGAAAATCCCATTTGACATAAAGAGAGGCAAATGGGTGCACACGTCTAAAGACTGCAGGTACAAGGTCGTTGTGAAGAACGACCGTCAGGTGGAATGCTCGTGCCAAAAGCCTCAGCTCACCAGAATACCATGTGTACATGTGATGACAGTGTGTAAATTAAGGTACAAATATCCTCTAATAATTTGATAATTATTACCATATTTGAGGATGATGTCACTTACAAATGTGTGAAAAATGTAGGAATTACGATCCAAATGTCTTCGTAAATTACTACTACAACATTCAAACACTCATCGACAAATGAAGTGGTGAATTCCACACGTATAACAATTAAAGTGAGTGGCCGGCGTACGAAGGAGCGATCTTAGTTCCAGAGAATCGATTAGTGAAGTTGGGTAGGAGAAGACACAACCAGATCCAAATGTGGATGGACATACTGGAAGGAAGAAAAAAGGGTCACCAACCAAACAGAGCAACCCTCGAAAAGAATGTGAAAAGGAGAAGGGATGCTAGAAACCGTACTCAATAAGGTAATTACATATTTAAAAATTAAAATTGATATAGCAATTGTTGTAACAATAGATAATTTTTTCATGCAGTTTCATCGTTCAAGAGGTGGTACAATTTCTGTTGAGTTAGGGTTTCATCAACAATTGGATGTATTACTTATGATGTATTTTATTTTATTTGTAATATTTATTTGTGCTACTTGTGATATATTCAAATTTATTTGTGCTACTTCTGATAAATTCTGAATCGCTGAATTGCTGAACAATTGGATGTATTACTCTGGCTCTGAGGGCTTTTCTGGTTCTTTGGTTAATGGAAAATAAGGACTAAATAGCACCAGGGGGTCGGTGCGCCTATCCAGTCCAAGCACCACGCGGTGCGCTTGCCCAGTCCGCACATCGTACAATTTGGTGCGCCAACCCAGTACGCGTGGGTGGTATGTTTTGAAATAGCCCAGATTGGATGGTAATCAATTAATTTGATTTTTTTTCTTGGGTAACTATAAAAATTTCGGATGATCGAGTAATCCCGATCCGACAGTCTAATAAAATAATATAATTAAATTAAATATTTTGGTCACTAAAGAAGTTTCGAATTTTTTTATTAATTTAATCAAACGATTGTTATTGGATTAGAAAATTTACCGTTAGAGGTATTATTGTAATTCTAGACATGGTATATTAGTTGAATATTTCTGCGAAGATTTAAATCTATGGAATCTTTCATCTGTTTTCCATTCAATTTCACCTTGGTTTTTCTTTGAGATGAAGGGATAGGTTAATTAGGACCGAGTTGATTAAAATGGAAGGAAATCAGAATTTTTTTAAGATTCTCTCAATTATTGTAATCTAAATTATAATATATGAGATAAAAAATGTAAGACCGAGTATAATAATGTTTTCCGCTATAATATGGTATATTAAAGCAAGAATCATTCTTCAGTATTTATGAACGAAAACAAATCGGCTGTTATTCCATTGGACCCTGTTATTTCAATGGTAGCTGTTCAGATTTTTTCGTGAGTGAATCTTGAAGAAGACATTTTTTTCATGTGCGAATCTCAACGACGAAGTTGAACGGCTACTATTAGAATAACACAGTCCTGTTATTCCAATGGAATAACAACTTTTTTTTTCCATTTATGAACATCATTCTACATGTTTTTCTTCTAATTTAACCCTATGCAGTTCAATGCATTTTTTTTTTTCAGAAAAAAATTATATGATCAATCTTTGTTTGGCTAATTGTCTTAATTAGACTAAAACTGATCTTCTAATGCATTCATTCAAAGAAAGAAAAAAAGAAACCACCTTTTGCCATCGATTGTGTGCTCTGATGGAGAGTGCCAATGCAACTGAGTGAGATCATATCGTGTATCATTAATCAATATGCATCCTGCTTCCTTTTCCCATTCTAGCTGTACCAATTAATCATGCCATAGCAACCAAGATCAAACTACTAATTAAGTTCACAACACTTGTATTTTTTTTAAAATAAAAATATTGATATAAAAATAATTTCGGTCAGATTTTCATCCTACAATTTTTTACAAAGAAATATTAGCTTAGCCACTAGATAGGAAATATTTTATTGGTAGAAATTAATAGAAAAGAAGAGAGAGAAATAGAAAGAGTATATCAATTCTTATATTGGTAGAAAGATCGGTAAAATTCTTACCGATCCAAAAACCAGTTTTTTTTTTTCTTTCATTTTTTCTAGTAAAATATAATTTTTTTTACAAAAATAGATAGAGTATCTTAAAATTTAGATATAATAGAAATATTCTATCTTTTTTTGAAAAACTTTTCATAATTTACTAGAAATATAATATAAGAATTCTCTCCATCTATACATCAGATTTAAAAAAAAAACTAAGTTTGGATCGGTAGAATTCCTACCGATCCAAACTTTTTGATTTTTTGGATCGGTAAGAATTTTACCGATCTTTCTATCAATGTAAGAATTGATGTACTCTTTCTATTTCTCTCTCTTCTTTTCTATTAATTTCTACCAATAAAAAATATCCCTAGATTAAAAACTGTGTTAAGTACGCTTGTAATTAATTAGTAAACAATTTACACTGAAGCACATGCAAATATCACCTCGATGTAGTGGTCACGCCTCTTAAGCGTGGCTCTGCTTGGCCAGTATGATTTAACAAGACTTCCCAAATTTGGTTGTTCTTCAACTGATTGTTTCGATATATCAATTGGAGACTGTGCAAGACCCGTGCCGCACAATTGCCATTGATCGCTTAGCTCGCCCCAGTGCTCTGGCCCATCTTTAGCACCTGGTGTATAACTATAGCTTGTTTCATTCTCTACACATATGAGAAGAAGAATTAACAGATAGGATATATTTTCTTTTGCCTTTTTTTTTTTTTTGACGGTATAAGAATAAGAATATAAGATGTATGGTATATGGAACTTGACTAAGAAAGTACCTAGGGAATTGAGATGAATGCCAAGATAATTAATACCTGTCTGTGTGTATCATAATCATAGCAGATGGCCAAGAAATAAGAACGGTATTCTAAATCCAAGAAGAGAAATACATGTCTTACCATCTTTTACCGCTGATGTCAAGGGGATGGAGAGGAGGAGACAAATACTGAGAAATGTGATCATGATCATCTTGTTAGAGGAGATAATTGGTTCCATATTTGCTTTCAGAAGTATTTCGGTTTTGGATTTATTTGGCTTAAGAAGGCGTAGTTACACGAAGCACGAAACGGATGGTTATTAATAGACGATTTTTGAGGATAAACATAGATTTGAATATAAAGAAGTAAATAAAAGCCCAGGGACGGATCTACACCATGTCCAAGGGATGCTAAGCCACCCCATGATTTTGAAATTTTTAATCACGTATGTTGGAATTAAATGATTTTTTATTTCTTTAGAGTTTTTATATAATTTAGCATCCTCATAAAATGTTAGATGTGTACTTGTAGTTTAGTTGTTAAGACTCTATTTTGTTCTTGGGAGGTCTTGGATTCAAGTCTCACTAATCACAAATTAATATTTGTGCATTTTAAGTTTCAGCATCCTCTAACTAAATTTTCTAATTCTGCCACTGACCCTACAGAGACTACATGTATATGATTCCCCAAGTACCACCTAGGATCCGGACCAATATCTCACAAAAACTACTTATGAAAAAGAAAATTGCAGTACAGGAATTAAAGACTACATTTGTAATCCCTATTAGCTGAGAAATTAAATATGTCTGTGTTGATGGTGCCTTCTACAACTATCCCTTCAATGACATCTCCATGAATTGCTCCATAAAACATTTTATTTGAGGTTCTCGCCCAGTTTGCATGACATCTGATTTGTGTTGAGCTGAGAAATTAAATATGTATGTGGGTCCTTGAGTAGTTCTCTGCTTACATGACATATTTTCATCTTTTCTCTCATTTGCTGGTATAGCCTGATGCACCGTGCCACCATCTCAGTAGCTCTCCATGAGGGGAAATTGCGCAAATTTTTACCTGAATGTACCGCATCTACTATTACCTTACAGTGTATTCCACTGCTGTGTTTGTAACAGTACCCGGACCATGTACTGTCGCCTCAGCTTCGGTTACATTTATTGCTATAATTGGACCCGCTTGCGCCCTGGAAAGTCTCCCTTGCTGATTGTACCACATGATTCCCATTGCAGCCTTACCATTTGTGTCCCACGCATGGTTCTGAAACTTGGAATCAGAATTGGAATCGGATGAATCAGCTGGAATCAGAAGAAACTCGGATTTTTCTGACAGAAGCTTGTTTTTTAGCCAAAATATAGGAAAAAATTGGTAATAACAATAATTTGTAAGAAACTATATAGACAATTAATTATACCCAAATAATCTACTAATTGTATAATATAATATAAGTATTACAAATAGAACACACTTTTTATGCAAGCTAGCTATAATTTATGCATAGAAAAGCAAGATTACATTAGCAACATAAATTTAGTACATGATTATCTTGACAAGGTATGTGTTAAGTTTTTTTTTCTAGTTCAAATTATGTTTGCATAATTAGATTTTTTTTTGTGATTTGAAAGAAATCATAGATCAACAACTTCCAGGAAAAAAAAAAGAAAAATAATTGAAGAATTCGGGCTGACTCGGTCTTGACTTGGGCTGAATCGGGCTTGACTCTGGTTGACTCGGATTGACTCGGATTGACTTGGCCTAAAAATTGGATAACTTGGCGGAGTCAAACACTGTTCAATCGAGTTTTGATAAAAAAATCGCATGGATGCGAGACTCGGGTGAAACTCGGATCGGACTCGGCCAAGTTTCCAAACCATGGTCCCACGACGCATCAATCATTCCTACCCATCTGTCCTTCTCAATAATTACTGTGTTGGTGACTCGGCTCTGATGTGTCTGCACAGTCAGCTGCTGGTTGCTGACATTGAGCATTTTGGTTATGACATTTAATAGCCGGTTTAGGTATTTTTAAAATTTTCAGATGAGTGTGGACGTTTTTATTAATCTGTAATTAACTTAGGGTTTTTTTAAAAATGTCGGTGACTATGTGACCCTGGCTGCTGTAATCTGTGGCGTATTTAATAATTTATGAACATTTGCTGACACGATGTTTGCTTGAATAGGAAGAGAGCACTCTTTTGTTTACTTTCTTATAATTTCCTCTCTGAATTGAAAAAGGAGCCTTCGTTTGTCTTTACTCTCTGTTTGTTTTTTTGAAATTTCTTGGTATTAGCTATCAAGTTTACAATTGTGTCTTTACTCATTTGGTCATTTGCTCTCCAGAAAATTCACAGGCGCCAACCCTGTGGTTGGTAACAAAGTAACATTCAAGGAACAATTATTTCATTTTAAACGTTTTTAATGGATGACAACATCAAAATCAAATAGTGTACTAAGTCTAAGATATACCTTTGTAAGGCATTAACTTTGCCTCTCTCAAGTCAAAGATATTCACAAAGTACCTTTTACCTTTCACAGAAAAATTGTCGTTTCCTCGCCTTTTGCATTTCTAGGGTTCTTTCCCTATCAAAAAATGAAAAACCAGAGGCTGATTGCCTGATTCGCCACGCGCAGGCGCAGCTAAGCGGGACTAAAGATGCCACCAATCACGGGCGGATCCACATTAAGCTAGGGGTGGACAAGTATAATATGCTGAATTTTCAAAAACAATTGTTAGAGTACTGGATTTTGAACTTTTGCTCCATTTTGAAAAAATTAAATGGCTTACCATATTGACTGTTGAGAGCATAGTTTCGAAAATTGTTAAATTGTTTGATTTTTTTACAAAAAAAAATAGTGGAATCAGAAAATTGAGTAGAAATGAAATAGATTTTGTCTTGTAAATAAAAAGAAAGAAGATGAGAAGGAGAAACTGACAGTGGGACCAATATTTGAGATCGCCGTTTCTTATTTCAAATTTATTTGTAAGTTTTATGTTTAAATTTTAGCCAATATGTTGATTTTTCAATTCA
Organism: Carex kokanica; assembly: GCA_025461125.1. Lineage (NCBI taxonomy): Eukaryota > Viridiplantae > Streptophyta > Magnoliopsida > Poales > Cyperaceae > Carex > Carex kokanica. The sequence continues at coordinate 1,781,537 of JAJGRX010000376.1, forward strand.
AAAGTTTGGAATTACTTTTTTCATTCATTCAAATTAACCAATTTTTAATGTAATAGTTTAATTTTTAATGATTGTATTTTTTTTTACCAATTATTATTTTACCAAAAAAAATCCTATTTTTTCATACAAATTATGTTTTTTTCAAAAAAAAAGTTTCCGATTCGGTTCACCTCCTCCACTTACTACTATTGGATTTGAATCTGATTAGTTAATGGGTTTGAACCCGATTTGCTGCTTTCTTGCTCTACTTTGATGAAAATTCTGAATCCGCCCCTACCACCAATGATAAGTTGATAATAATACTGTCATTTTCTTGCATAGGGAATGCATCCGTCCATAAGAGATCAACGAAATAGCTAATGGATTTTTTTACACTGCACATTGATAACAGTCTTTGATCTATTAATACATACAATACTTTCTGTGTGGAACAGAAAGTTGCGGGTTCAAAATTTAAATAAAGATCCATTGTAGATAAGAAATACATTATCTGTTATTTCGATCCCAAACGTTGAATTCGCGCATGAAAAAGTCTTCTCATTAAGATTCGCGCGTAGGAGAATATGAATGGTTGGAATTGAAATAACAGGTTCCTATTCTTCCTGGAGAATAACAACAGATTTTTTTCCCAGAAAAAAGATGCGTGTATATAGCTAGTCCGGTCAAACATTTGAATAACAACTTATTTTTTTTATGATCCAGTGTTTTTATCTGCACGGATCGAACAAATCAAAATGAGTGAGCTATATTATCGTACTATAAATTTATATATTTATTTTCAAAATTTAAATAGCGATATCTTCATCTGAAAACATTTTAGAATTTTACTATTTTTAGATGATAGAAAATCACTCCTTTCGAATGGTTCATAATTTTTCTAATCTAGTGATTTTCTATCTATTAAAAAAAAAATTCTAAAATGTATTTTACATATGGTTTCAAGTACATTTTCATATGATAATCATATTTAATGGTTCAGATTGACTGTTTAAACTTTGAACATAGAAATATGGATCCATAGGAGTTAATCCGTAATACACATATTATCCTAGCATCACTCAACCATAATAATAAATTAAAATAATGCATTTACTTCACGATAATATGTAGCTAAGAAGATATACTCAAATAAAAATATGTAGCTAAGATGAAATGTAGATAAATATTTAGAATATAATTTTACCCAATCAAATTATACATCTTTCTTAATATTGAGTTACGGTCATTTTTTTAAGCATACTCTAAAAGGACAGCCAAGTCATTTCACAAATTTAGCAAACAAAAGGATTGCAATTACGTTTACACATAATTCCTTCCAACCGCAATACCGCATATTCATTTATAACTTTTTTAGCAAATCGTTATTCGTCAGTTTCATTATGTATCTGATACAGATATTGATTTGACAAAGAAAATCTAGCCTAATTATTACACGCAACTGTTTGTTATTTTTCATATACCATCTATTTTTATATATGTTCGACACAGGGTCGGGATCAAGATACAGTTGGAAGTGTTAGTCACCTCGTTCAAATATTTTAATCATTTATATTAAAATTCAATTAAAATTTTTTTTATTAAAGTTTTTATATAGTTCAGTTTTTCTTATAAATTATTATATGTGTTCTTGTAGCTTAGTGATCAGAATTTTAATTTATTTTTGTAAAAATTTGAATTTAAATTTTAATCATGCATCATACATTTTAAAATTTTAGTCATATTTAAATTTTCTAGTTCCGTCCTTTTGCTCTAGATAGAACCTTATTACTTAGGGCCCGTTCGGTAGATGAGATTCCCATGGTTTTACAAGGTAAAATCAATTTTTGGGCATTTTTTCTTTGAGAGTGTTCGGCACGTAGTTATAATTCCTAATTCAATTTCCAAAAAGTTACTTTTTTTTTTCCTTTCAATAGTGAATACCTATGGGAAAAAAAAATTAGGCTGGAGGTCCGTTTTTTTTCCCAATTGGTGGAGCTACTAAGTTGCTTCATTGATTTTATTAAATTTACCATTCAAATTGGAACACCGTTTAAAGAAACAAATTTAATCAAAATTCTAAGCCCAGCCGAGCACAATTATGTAAACAAAGCCTTAATTTAAATCAATTTTGTACTAGCTAACATCACCGGGGCATTTATGTCTCAAAATTCTATATTTACCGAGTAAAAAATTGAGCAACTAATACTCGAACCGCTCAACTTTGATACATATAAAAATCAAGCATATTTAAACAAAGACTAAAATTCAAAAATAATTTTAATTTAATTAAAATTAAAAATCAAGCACAAAAATAAAAAATTTAATAATTTCAACAGTACAATAATAATTGATCAATCACAAAATTAGAAATAATTAAACAAAACAGAATTTAAAACAATTGATTCACTCATTTAATTTTTTTTAGAATATAATATGTATAATTATATTGATCATATTTAGTGATTAGTATCAATACACTTAAAATAGTTTAATTTTAGTATTACATTTATAAAGAAAAAATAACATCCTAACAAATTTCCCATGCATTTGCCGAACACCTATATTCTAAAAATTTTCACGGGTTAAATACCTTTGGTTTTGACAAATTGAAATTCCCATTCCCATATTAAAAATTTCCATTTCCATAAAATTTTCATGTTGCCGAACAGACCCTTAATGTTTGCAATCTATCTGCCCTTTGAAGATACAACCCCATGTTAGGTGAGGACCCGAAACCCCCATAGAATACAATACCTCGTAACTTGGAAAATGATTTATGCGGAGTTCTTTAGGATAAAAAAAAAGAGAAAATACCAATTGAAAAAACATGTACTCTTTCTATGTTTTTATTTACTATTGAAAAAAAATTCTCGCAATTACTGCGTAAATAAAAAATTTCGGTAAAATAGAAAAAGTGGGAACAGTACAGACGCATTTCTCTATGCGTAGTAAATGCCATGCTGTAGTCACACATGCTTCGTTTGTTAGTTTTTTTACCTTTAAGGCGGTATGTCTTTCTATTTTAAGGCTCGCAGACTAGAATTTTTTTTAAAAACCATAATTACAAAAATTCAAATTAGCTAACCAACATGATTAGTTCGGGATTTTCAAAAACCGTAAGAACCGAGATGCCAATTCGGTCCCCAATTTTTTTTCCCCCCGGGACCGAATTGGCATTTCGGTCCACCCCCATTTCACAGTTTTTCCGAACGATTCGTGTAATGCCCTGGGACCGAGATCCCAATTCGGTCCAGGCAAAAAAAAGGGGGGACCGAATTGGGGTTTCGGTTCCCACCCCTTTTTTTTTCCAAAAGTTTCTATATAATCCCCTCTCCCTGCGCCAGACGTTAAGTTGAAAGCAAGGGCAGAGAGCAGAGAGGAGAGGCATTTTTTTTTCTTCCAGCTGAAAACGTTAAGAGGTTTAGTGTTTAAATTTTTTGTTATCTACAAATCGGCTCCGGCATTTTATTTTTAGCTTTCGTCTGAAGAACTTAGTAAGTTTTTTTTTCAAATTAAAAATTAAAAACGATATCGAAGGTTGATTGTGTATTTTTTTCATATTTTAGGTTGTAAAATTAAAAATAATATCGAAGGTTAATTGTGAAATTTTTTGTTCAGGGAGTGTCTGAAATAATAATAAATGTGTACCACAGACGAGCAATTTCAGACGCACCGACCTGCACATTTCCTGTTACTAACTCAACCAGTATTGATGAGCTAAGAAGACGTATATATGTTGGCATTCGTTTGCTCCCTGATGAGTTCGATCTGACAATCAGGGCACGGTTGAACACGACACCACCTGGCGAAACAGAAAAATATCAGTTATTTAACATAGACGACGAAATGATATGACATATGGTGCTTGGACATGCCACTCCGGTACTAAATTTTAAATTTCTTGAATTAGTGGTTGAGTCAGTACCAGTTGTTAGTCAGACCAATTATGACCCATACCGGGAAGTGTACCTGGAAGTAGCAGAGGCATACCAGAGGATGATTTGTGTAATTATTTTGACCGGCTCAATAATGATATTGACTCAGACACAAACTCTGACCTTGGTGAGTCGGTTGTCGGGGAAGATGATATGACCGAAATTGAGGATGAGATTAGGATGCAAGATGTAATGAAGGAGTGGCAAGAGTCTATTCCCTTTATTAATCGGGGATTGCAGCATCCTTGTCAGACATTTAATGACGATGTGCCGATGCCGTACAAGGATGAAGCATTTTTTGGTTATTCACCGAGAATCGACGGTATATTTTCAGTGGGATAGATGTTTCAATCCAAAACAGAACTTAAAAAGAAGTTGGGTGGATTTGCCATGGATAATAATTTAGAATTACAACAAACCCAGAGCAATCGTAGTGCCTATGTGGTAATATGTAGAGCGGAGGGGTGTCCATGGCGGTTATACGCAAAAACCACTGAGACGGGCATTTGGATAATTTCAACAAACCCATACGAGCACAATTGTTACAGCATTGCTTGTACAACAGACAGTCGTCAGATGACTGCCAGGATGATTGCATATATAATCAAACCTAGTCTTATGAAGGACCTGGAGATGTCAATAAAAGCATGTGAAGTTGTAGTTAGAGTTGCGCACAAAACGGTAGAGCCTTCCTATAACAAGATTTGGAGAGGAAGGGAGCTGGCTATTGCTGATTTATTTGGTTCTTGGGAGAAAGCATACGAACTGCTACCTTCTCTGCTCGGTGCAATCCAGAGGTCTAACCCAGGCACAAAACACAGAATTGAGCATGAACCATCTGACTGTATAGGCATCCTTATCTTCACCCGTGTGGCATGGGCTTTCGGTCCATGCATTCAGGCCTGGCCATATCTCCGTCCAGTTATCAGCGTAGATGCCGGACACCTATCCTGTAGGTATAAAGGGAAACTATTCATGGCATGCGCTTATGATGCAGAACAACAATTACTGCCAATAGCATTCGGAATTGCAGAAGAGGAGACTTCATCCAATTGGGGCTGGTTTATGCAATTTGTACGCGAAGATGTTGTCGAACCTGGCCGGGTATGTGTTATATCAGACTAGCATGCTGCAATCCGTTCAGTGTTTGATCGACCTAATTTAGGGTGGTGTGAGGAAAATGGGGAAGCAGTTCATCGATTATGTTCTCAACATATTTCGGCAAATGTGTACAAGCTGTGCAAGAACCAGAGAATCAAAAATATTTTCAGGAAATTTGTGGGTAAGATGAAACCGTGGAGGTTTAATGAGGGTATGGAACTGATAGAAGGTAGGAGTATTACTACTCATCGGTACATCATGTGGTGTGGCAAAAGAGTTCAAAACCTCGAAGAGGAGCCTTTGCAACTTCATAAATGGGCACAATGTTATGACGGGGGCCTGAATAGGTGGGGTATTATGACTACGAACGGATCAGAATCACTGAACAACGTTTTTCGAGTGGCTCGCCAACTGCCTGTAACTGCAGTTGTTGAGCGCACATTCTACAAGGTAGTGGATTGGTATGTAAAAAGAGGTGCGGTTGCTCAGCGGTGGCTCCAAAGCGGTATGAGATTATCAGCAAACATATTATCAGTTTTAGAACACCGGATTAAAAAAGCAAAGGAGCACCGAGTGATACCAATGGGACCCAACATTTATGAGGTTGTAGTTCATGATGGAGTCGTCAGCACGGTATGTCAGCTATTTACTTAAATCTCATTCATGCATTAGTAAATTGTAACATTTAATTATCTTGATTTATCTCAATTTTAGGGAGTGAAAGGAGATATGAAGTATGAAGTTATATTTCCAGAAGGGGAGGCGGGAATGCCTACTTGCGAGTGTCAGAAACCCCAATTTACTGCCATTCCTTGCAACCACGTCCTAGCGGTGTGTTGTCAGAGGCATCTAAATCCAATAAACTATGTAAGTCACTATTATAGCGTAGAAAATTATGTCAACACATGGACAGGTGGGTTTCATAGCTTTGGTAACCCCCCCAATTGGCCATATGAGTTGGGAGCACCTACAATCAGGCCGGACCCAAACAAAATAAATAAGGGCAGGAGGAAGCACAAGCGAATTCCTAATTTTATGGATGATATGGAAGCTCGAATCAGGCCGCGCAGTGGCGCACAACGATCGGAGGGGTCCAATAGAACAAGAACTTCAGATTGGAAATTATAAGGGTGAATAAGTTCATATTTTAATTATTTAAAGGATTTACACACTTACTTATTCTTCTGTCCGTATTATACAGGGGCAACGGATGGAAGACGAAGAAGCGTATCTGGTGCCCGGCCAGAGGCATCTGGTAGTCAGGCAGAAGCAACGGATGGAAGACGAAGAAGCGTATCTGGTGCCCGGCCAGAGGCGTATGCTAGTAATCCAGAGGCCACTAGTAGTCAAGCAGGAGCATCTGGTAGTCAGGCATCCGGAAGCCGACCATCTAGTAACCGGTCAGTTGGGCGTCTGATGAACAGATTATGAATTTATACAAGACTACGAATTCTAGTGTTGAAATTAATTGGTCTGTATTGATATTTTTGTATTCATGGCCGAATTGCATATTGATGAATCTATGAATTTTTATGAGATAGCCGAATTGCATATTGATGCATAGCCAAATCTATGAATTTAAAATGAATCTATGAATTCAATTATTGCATAGCCGAATCTAAGAAATTCAATTATTGCATAGCCGAATATATGAATTCAATTATTGCATAGCCGAATCTATGAAATTCAATTATATGCATAGCCGAATATATGAATTCAATTATTGACATAGCCAAAATGCACAGCCGAATTTTGATACCCGAATTATCAACGTAGAGAAAGCTCTTTTCCCAACTCCTTCTTCATGAAGTAGACTAGGAATGTAAGCAAAGAATCCATCAGAAAGTCACTCTCATGTATAGTAACTTCAACTACTCTATGGGAGATATTATTTCCTGTGTTGGTTGGATATATTGTGAATAGTGAGACTCCATGCTTTTGTTTTCAACAACGGCAATATTCAATTAGGAAACTTGAAAAGATTTCGAGTAGCGACTTCTTTGAAGAAAATCAAGAATAAGAAGAAAGTCTTTATGGTTTGACCTAAACTCTCACAGGCACGTCACGCTCGAATTTTGATATAGCCCAGTGTTTTATATTGATGTATTAATTGGTTTGTATTGATATAGCCGAATGTGACGAATTCCTTATTGATGCATTTTTTTTTTAGATGGCCGAATGTTTTGTATTTTTTTGCATATTGCATTCAATTATAAGAGATCGGCCGGGTCAGAGACGAATTAAGAGAGATGCATTTTTTTGTTAATTTTTTTCCTTAGTTAGTGTAAGCATTAGTTAGATTGTTCAAACAAAACATACACTACAAAAACATACATAAATCAATTCTCATCTTCTCTGCTTCTAGTCCTAAGGAATCTCGAGTTGCTATATTTGTTGGGTTTTTTTGTCGGCCGTTTCGGAGGCACCACTGATGGCAAAGCTTCATCTCCTAGGGGACGACCGTCTATGACTATTCTTTCAAGCGAGTCGTAGATTCCAGCCATAACATCGGAGGCAGTCGTTGAAGGAACTTGGACCTCAGGTTCTCTCGGACAACGGTCTGGAAAATCATCGCTGATATCGATGCATCTTAGATCAAATGGAAGTCCAGCCTTCTCGATCAAATAGAAGTCTAGCCTTCTCGAGCATTCTCGGTTTTAAAAAAAAAATAGGGGGGGGGGACCGAATAGCGGTTTCGGGTCCCGGTGTAAAAAAAGGTGGACCGAAATGGGATCTCGGGTCCCCATCCCGTTTCGATTTTCTGTGGCAGCTGTGCGGAAAAATTGTGAAATGGGGGGTGGACCGGAATGCCAATTCGGTCCCGGGGGGAAAAAAATTGGGGACCGAATTGGCATCTCGGTTCTTACGGTTTTTGAAAATTCCAAACTAATCATGTTGGTTCGCTAATTTGGATTTTTGTAATTATGGTTTTTAAAAAAAATTCCGCAGACTACATCATCTTAATAAAAAAAAAATGAAAAAAAGGAGTACGCTGATTGACTGTGTGCCGCCTTAAAGGGAGCGCAGACAATCTGGTAACTTTGAAATTTTTTCCAAAATGCTGGTAATTAGAGTGGGAAAAATGGCATGCTGGAGCCGGCTCCGTCACGGAACGGCACGACAAGCATGTCGGTTACATGCCGTGACTCGCATGTTCCGTGCTGTGACCATTCGCGTGCCGTGACCAATTGTTGGCAAAGAAGACACGACACGGCACGGTACGGAAATTGCCTTGGTCACGGCACGGCACGACGGGACACGCGAGTCACGGAACGGAAGACACGCCAATCACGGCAGTCACGAGGCAATACACTAACATACCTTCCTATAAGGTATAATTTTATTTTAATTAAAATATTTACATTTAAATTTCAATTAAAATATTTGAATTTTAAAGAATCGTTTCATATTTTTTTTTAAAACGTTAAATGCGATCAAACGTGACTAACACACGTTTGGTCACAGCACGTTTAGTCACGGCACGCGAGTCACGGCGTGACTCGTGTGCCATGACCATTCGCGTGCTGTGACCACCCCTCGTAATTTTTGTCACGGCACGGCACAACACGTGAAAAATTTACTTGGTCACGGCACGTGACCAAAGTCACGGCGTGTTAGTCACGGCACGGCACGTTTTTCCCACTCTACTGGTAATTCTGAAGTTTTAATATTTTTAAATGGTAAATAAAATAAATTCGGCAATTTTAGTTGCTATTTCTGCCTGTGAAATTAATTCGAAGCTGACGGAAGCATACAGACCAGTTCAGCCCTTTTGTAATTCTCGAGTACAAGTATGAACATTTTTAATTCCGGTTCATCTTGAGAAAACAAGAGGAATATAACTGGGCCTTTTATTACAACTAGGTCATAGTTTGGGCCTGAATTTCGACTATTTTGTAAATTCTTTATTGAGGTCGAGAAAAGGTATGTTTACAAAATAGTCAAAATACTGAATCCAAATATCCAATACGCTAGCTAGTTGCAAGGTCAAACTGATGAGTACTGCAGTTGTATGCCAGGATATTATTACCATGCAACTATTGAGGACGCTACAAGCATATGGCCGACAATTTTAACAAGCATGTCATCATAAAGGGGATCTTTACACTTGAGCCAATTTATGATCTTATTGGAACAAGCCAGAATGGCGCGTGCATGATTTGTTAACAAGAGAAACTAAGCACAAATAGCGTCTGTCAAAAGAAAAACTAGATATTTAAATAAAATTTCCGTGGTTTTCTCATGCTAAATTCATCTAACAGAAGACTATTTTTCTGCTGAGTAGCCAGATCACAAGAATTTCAAGTTTTTATAATTATAAAAAATGTCCTAAAAGTAAGGAGATGTATTGCACCTACATTCACCCACTAAATTTTATTCAATCCAAGAGAATAACCCAAACTAAAACTTATTACCTTACCAATTGAAGCAAAACCTTAATTTACCTTCTCCTTAGCTTCTGCTTCATTCTTTCCACTGCCCCCCTAAGAGTAGCCTCGTCCTTGCAAAAGGTAAACCTCACCAGATTCTTCCCCTCCTCAGGATTCAAATAGAACACACTTGTTGGTATTGCCACCACTCCAACCTCCTGAATCAAATGCTCACAAAATGCCACATCACTCTCAAATCCGAAAGGTGTATGGTCTACAACTACAAAGTAGGTCCCACTTGATGGGTATACAACAAAGCCGACTGCCTCCAAACCCTCCACCAAAATTGCCTTTTTGGCCATGTAATCCCTTTTCAACTCTTCAAAGTAAGAATCTGGGGCCTGCAGAGCGGTTGCTGCTGCAAACTGCATAGGTGTTGAGGTCGCAAATGTTAGAAATGCGTGTGCCTGTCGGACACCCCAGGTCAGGTGAGGAGGAGCAACAGCCCACCCAATCTTCCATCCGGTGAGAGAAAACGTCTTGCCCAATGAATTCATGGTCACCGTGCGGTTAAACATCCCTGGCAAAGAGGCCATTGAGATATGGTCCATCTCGAATGACAACTTGTCATACACCTCATCAGTGAAAACCAGAACATCATTTTCCGTGCAGAGTTTGGCAATGAATTCAAGCTCCTCACGGGTGAACATCTTCCCAGTCGGATTATGTGGGGTGTTGATCATGATAGCCTTGGTGTTCTTTGAAACGACTGATTTAAGCTCCTCTAAAGGAACGGCAAAGTCAGGGGGGCGCAGAGTGATGCATCTAATGTTTGCACCAGCCATGGATAGCACAGCCTCGTACGAGTCGTAAAATGGGGCAAAAAGCACAACCTCATCACCTGGGTTAATTAACCCTAGAATTGTTGCCGCAATTGCTTCTGTGCATCCTGAGGTGACTGTTACCTCTTTTTCGGGATCGATCATTAAGCCAGTGTCCTTGAGGAAATGACTGGCGATGGCTGAGTTTAGGTTGGGTACACCATAACCGCGAGCATACTGGTTTTTTCCGGCCTTAATGGCTTCAATTGCAGCGTCCTTGACAAAATCTGGGCCGTCAAAATTTGGGAAACCCTGGCCCAGGTTGATTGCATTGTGCTTGATTGCCAGAGAACTCATTTGCGTGAAGATTGTGGTTTTGAACTTTTCTAGTCGCTTGGCCACCTGAAAAATAAGAGCTGGTTAGATAGGAAGTTAAAGATGATGCTAAATAATAGCAATAGACAAAAAATCCATATTTCCAAAAGCATTCTGATTCAGGTGAAATCATAAATTTGTATCTAAAATGTGCAACAGGAAAGAATAAATAAATGCTTAGAGATATAATAGGTTATATTATATCTAAAATGTGCAACAGACAAGGCGTCGGGGCCTGATAACATCCCCATCGAGGTGTGGAGATGCCTTGGATACGTAGAGATAGCTTGGCTAACTAAGCTGTTCAATAACATTCTCTGATCAAACAAGATGCCTGACGAGTGGAGAAACATATTAGTACCAATCTTCAAGAATAAAGGAGATTCAAAGTTGTACAAATTACAGAGGAATTAAACTTATGAGATGTGTGGCTGTGATGAACTGTGATGGGAAAAAAGCCTCCTCAACTTGTTTGGGTTTCATTTCTAGCCTACCCCAAATTGTTTGGGACTAAAGGATTGGTTGTTGTTGTTGTTGTTGTAGATATAATAGGTAATAGGTGCTACAAGGCAATATGAAAATGATTAGTACATGATAAATTATTTTAGTTTAATAACCTTACATAGCAGTATTATTGAACCAAAGCCTAAAACGAGAGAGAAAGATAGGAGAAGAATTGAATCTTTGTTCATTTTCTTAATTTGTAACGTACAATGCTGTTGGATTTTATAAAGGCTATAAGTTCCTATACATGATCTGTCTAACTAACTGATTCTAGAACAATCTAATAGTCTCTAATCTGAAACTAACCAACAGCAGCTATAACTAACTAACAGCACCTGGTCAACTCTTTGACCGAGGTTTCAAGTAGCTCCTTTAGCTCCCCCCGCAAGCTGGACCAACGGTCAACTTGGATGAGAGAAGTGAAAATCGAGGTGCGCCGAGCGGTTTAGTAAAAATATCCGCAAGTTGGTCTTTGGATGAGATGAAACGAATAAGGAGTGACTTGTTAGCAACTCGCTCACGAACGAAATGATAATCAACTTCGACATGTTTAGTACGTGCGTGAAATATTGGATTGGAGGCAAGATACGTAGCACCAATATTGTCGCACCATAGAGTGGGAGAAGAGGCTAAAGTGACATGAAGTTCAGATAGCAAATATTGGAGCCAAATGAGTTCAGAGCTTGTAACAACCAAGGATTTGTATTCGGCCTCCGTGCTTGAACGAGCAACGGTAGGTTGTTTCTTAGCCCCCCAAGAGATGATGTTAGCCCCAAGATAGATGCAAAACCCGGATGTCGACTTGCGATCATCAAGAGACCCGGCCCAATCGGCATCACTAAACGCTTGGAGATCAAAAGAGGAGACCGGTTTAAGGTGAAGACCATGAGAGATCGTGCCTTTGAGATAGCGAAGAATACGCTTAACCGCTGCCCAATGAGGTGTCATGGGAGATTGCATGAATTGGGAAACATTGTTGACCGCAAAGGCAATATCGGGACGAGTAGCGTGGCATATTGCAAAGCCCCCACAATGGAACGGTAAAGATGAGGATCCTCAACCGGGTCACCATCGAAACGAGATAAGGTAGTGTTGGGAACCATAGGAGAAGGGTAGGGATTAGAGTGGAGCATGTTGGCCCGATTTAAGATATCCTTGATGTATTTGGATTGAGAGAGGTGGATGCCATGAGAGGTCGGTTGCACTTCAATTCCAAGGAAGAAATGAAGCCGGCCAAGGTCTTTGAGAGCGAATTGTTGTTGAATAGACCGAATGAAAGCTTGAATGAGGTCAGATCGGGAGCCGGTTACTATGATATCATCTACATAGATGAGAACAATGAGAGTATCCTTGTGAGAAGAGAAGATGAAGAGAGAAGGATCGTAGCTCGAAGCTTTGAACCCTTGATTGAGAAGAGCCGAACTTAGAGCATGAAACCACGCTCTAGGACTTTTTTTGAGGCCATATATAGCTTTGGACAGCAAGCACACGTGATTCAGTTTTGAGGAATTGACGAAACCCGGCGGTTGTTGCATATACACGGTCTCTTGGAGATCACCATGTAAAAATGCGTTTTGAACGTCGAGTTGTCGAAGAGGCCATCCATAAGAAATAGCAAGTGTTAACACTACTCGAATAGTTGTAGGACGAACTACCGGGCTATATGTCTCAAAGAAATCGACTCCTTCTTCTTGATGAAAACCCTTAGCGACAAGCCGGGCTTTGTAGCATTCCAAGGAACCATCCGCACGACGCTTAACTTTGTATACCCACTTGCAGCCCACGATGTTTTGTTCAGAGGTAGGGGTACAAGAACCCAGGTATTGTTTGCAAGAAGCGCATCGTATTCTTTATTCATGGCGTTAACCCAATTGGGGTCAGATTTGGCTTGATTGTAGGTTTTCGGTTCAGTCAGCAGAGAGGAATCAGCTACTAGAGCAGTTAGGGCAAAGGGGTGTGAGTGTTTGGCTTGGCTTCGAGTAAGCATGGGATGGATAGAAGAATTAGAGAGAGACATTGCTCTGATACCATAAAACGAGAGAGAAAGATAGGAGAAGAATTGAATCTTTGTTCATTTTCTTAATTCTGTAAAGTACAATGCTGTTGGGTATATAAAGGCTATGAGTTCCTATACATGATCTTTGTAACTAACTGATTCTAGAACTATCTAATAGCCTCTAGTCTGTAACTAACTAACAGCATCTATAACTAACTAACAACACCTGGTCAACTCTTTGACCGAGGTTTCAAGTAACTCCTTTAAAGCCTCCTCAAAGGTTTTCAGGACACTTAGAAAAAGACTCAAATCAATATCCATAAGAACAACCTTTTCATCTTACAGACATAAATTTTATGATAAAGATTCCTGTTTGCTGCACAGTATTAAAAATAAAAGGAAATAAAGACGTATCTTAAAATCTTTGAAGTTATGGGTTTAGTGGGGCTTCTGAATTCTTACTCTGCATATCATTCTCAATAAAAGCCAACAACTACTACTGAGGTAAAAGACATGAAGTATATAATCCCGTGAGGCCGTGACCGTACACTAAACAATAACTTTCTTTTAAGCATATGTGTGCTGAAATAAAAAAACAAAGGTTTTAGTTAAAAAAGTGTCTAGGTTCAATGAACCCTATTCAAGAGTTCAAAAGCAAGACCAAGTGTATATTTTTGTACTGGTTCTAGCTAAAACGGTTATTCGTATGGCTGCAATACTTTAAGATGTTACAATCTCAGCGTTCAAGGACTAAATTAAGTTTACCAAGTAGCCACAGTTATACATTTATAAATTAGCGGCAAAGGGAAAAAATCAACACGGAAACTAAATTTAGATCCGGAACAAAGATAACTACCAAAACAACAAAAATAGATACAGCCTTAATTGCATAGCACATCGAAAAAATTCTGAAATATCAACGATTTTTTTTAGGAAGAGCATGAATCGGTCTAAGAACTTTTTATTTGAATCATTCTGGTTAAAAACTTGAATGATCCTACAAACTGCGGCCTTATACATAGCAGATACTAGCTGAAATTTAATCCTCATTTTCTTATAACGAAGTTCTAAATTCCTAATTAATCAATCAAATAAAAATAAAATCCACCTGTAAAGGGGGCGAAGAGGAGGCGGGTTGCTTCGGCTGAGACCCAGCATCGGACTCGGTGGTGGAGACAGTGGTAGAAGAGGAGGCAGCCATGGCGGGCACGAGAGAAGAACTGCGCAAGAGAGATGAAGAAGAGAGAAACGCTCGCTTTAGAGAAGTGAAAGGCCTCAGACTGAGAGGCATCTCATAGTGATGAGCACCAGCGGTAGTGAATGGAGAGGAGAGAATCATTTCCCCAGTTTGGTTTGTCTCTTCCTTGGTCTTTTCATTCCTATTTGGTCGGAGTTGCACAAATCTCTGGATCCTACATGGGCTGTTGAATATATTATCCAGTGTAGTGGGCCTAATTGGGCTTATTTGAGGTACTCTTGTTTTGTTTTATTTTTTTTCTTTCAAGTTGTTTGATTATTGGAAAATTTCTTCGGGGGTACTGTACAATACTATTTGGCAGGTATAACAAAATCCTTTAATTTTACGAAACAAACATTACTGGTTAAACAGATCTTTTAAATAGTCAACTGTATGAGCGCTTAATTAATGACAAGGTCCATAGTAACTTCATTAGATGACCCATTACCATGTTCAAAAGAAGATGTGCTACGTTTTACTTTTTTCTTCAAGCCTAAGTAATGATTTGTACGTCTGTTACCTAGAAAAAAAATCTTATGCATTGGAGGTGACTTCAAAATCTATTTAAGTTTTCAACTATTAACACAACAAATAATATTTAATATTTGATTATGAGGTATATAATATTGCTTTACACAACGAAAGATTATTGTAACAACTAGCTCCATTGCAGTAATCAGCAATTCCCTTTCTAGTACACCTTCCTCACAAGGAACACTGATTCAATGATAATTGCAATTTTGTTCAATAATGTATCCCAGTCTTTTGTAATGGGGAAAATAAATGACTAGTGAATTTTCTTCCTTTGTAGAATCCAACGACTCTGCTATTGATATTTTGAAGGGGTCTTGCATTGTCCTGTGAACCCTGTAAAAGTTCGTGATATTAATTAGTGCAAATGTTTTTCCTTTTGAATAAGCATTTGCAAGCCAAAATTAATGTTTTAATAGATAAATAATTATAATCACTAACATTATCAACAACTTCTTTTAACATTTGCACTTGCTCTCTCGAAACGGATCTTACCTGACAACAACAACAACACAACAAATTTAAACGAAAAATTCTAGATATAAAAACTAAAATATTTACAACTTGTTGAAATTTTCTCATATATACCAACTTTTTTGGGAATTGTCCAAACAACCCCCTCGGTGCAAGGAGGGGTCGTAAGAGAACCCATGTAACGGTAGTATTTTTTACCAAACCCCTTGGCATATTTTGGATTCACAATCCCAATTGGTTCTTCTTTACTTTTTGTCACGCTCATCGACCTAATGTATGGCACCAACTGCGTGGGGGAGAAAATTCATCTAAATTAATTATAATCAGATAATATATAATTAATTAATTAAACACTTTACATAAAAACAAAAGGAAGGGCTGTATTTGTACAGGATTATATAAACAGAAGGAAGGGTTAGTGAAAACCTAGTTAAGCTGCTCAAATAAAATAAAATTTTGAGATTATATAAACAAACCCTAGTTAAGAAAGAATCAGGACGGCCGTATTCGTACAAGATTCCGATGACTGCTGTCTTATTGTCACTGCCCTTGTGAACGACATGCATCTCCAAGTCGTACCTATAACATTATGTTTTTTAAAGGCACAAATAGTGAATTACGTACAATGATCGAGTAATCCGACCGTCTAATAAAATAATATAATTAAATTAAATATTTTGGTCACT
This sequence comes from Carex kokanica, assembly GCA_025461125.1. Taxonomy (NCBI): domain Eukaryota; kingdom Viridiplantae; phylum Streptophyta; class Magnoliopsida; order Poales; family Cyperaceae; genus Carex; species Carex kokanica. The sequence goes on from JAJGRX010000376.1 coordinate 1,797,546, forward strand.
AAAGAAGTTTCGAACAATTTTATTAATTTAATCAAACGATTGTTATTGGATTAGAAAACTTACTGTTAGAGTTACTATTGTAATTCTAGATATGGTATATTAGTTGAATATTTGTGCGAAGATTTAAATCTATGGAATCTTTCATCTGTTTTCCATTTAATTTCACCTTGGTTTTCTTTGAGATGAAGGGATAGGTTAATTAGGGCCCAGTTGATTAAAAATGGAAGGAAATCAGAATTGTTTTAAGATTCTCTCAATTATTACAATCTAAATTATAATATGTGAGATAAAAAATGTAAGACCGGGTATAATAATGTTTTCCGCTATAATATGGTATATTAAAGCAAAAATTATTCTTCAGTATTTATGAACGAAAACAAATCGGCTGTTATTCCATTAGAATAACATGACCCTGTTATTTCAATGGTAGCCGTTTAAATTTTTTCGTGAGTGAATTTTGAAAAAAAACATTTTTTCATGTGCGAATCTCAACGACGAAGTTGAACGGCTGTCATTAGAATAACACGGTCCTGTTATTCCAATGGAATAACAACTGATTTTTTTTTTTCATTTATGAATATCATTCTACATTTTTTTTCTTCTAATTTAACCCTATGCAGTTCAATGCATTTTTTTTTTAGATAAAAATTATATGATCAATCTTTCTTTGGCTAATTGTCTTAATTAGACTAAAACTGATCTTCTAATGCATCCATTTAAAGAAACAAAAAAGGAACCACCTTTTGCCATCGATTGTGTGCTCTGATGGAGAGTGCCAATGCAACTGAGTGAGATCATATCGTGTATCATTAATCAATATGCTTCCTGCTTCGTTCTTCCATTTTAGCTGTGCCAATTAATCATGCCATAGCAACCAAGATCAAACAACTAATTAAGTTCACAACACTCGTATTTTTTTTAAAAATTAAAAATATTGATATAAAAATAATTTCGGTCAGATTTCCATCCTACAATTTTTTACACAGAAATATTAGCTTAGCCTCTAGATTAAAAACTGTGTTAAGTACGCTTGTAATTAATTAGTAAATAATTTACACTGAAGCACATGCAAATATATATCACCTCGATGTAGTGGTGACGCCTCTTTAGCGTGGCTCTGCTTGGCCAGTATGATTTAACAAGACTTCCCAAATTTGGTTGTTCTTCAACTGATTGTTTCGATATATCAATTGGAGACTGTGCAAGACCCGTGCCGCACAATTGCCATTGATCGCTTAGCTCGCCCCAGTGCTCTGGCCCATCTTTAGCACCTGGTGTATAACTATAGCTTGTTCCATTCTCTACACATATGAAAAGAAGAATTAACAGAATAAGACATATGGTATATGGAACTTGACTATGAAAGTAGCAAGGGAATTGAGATGAATGCCAAGATAATTAATACGTACCTGTCTGTGTGTATCATAATCATAGCAGATGGCCAAGAAATAAGAACGATATTTTAAATCCAAGAAGAGAAATACATGTCTTACCATCTTTTACCGCTGATGTCAAGGGGATGGAGAGGAGGAGACAAATACTGAGAAATGTGATCATGATCATCTTGTTAGAGGAGATAATTGGTTTCGCATATATTTGCTTTCAGAAGTATTTCGGTTTTGGAAATTTATTTGGCTTAAGAAGGCGTAGTTACACGAAGCACGAAACGGATGGTTATTAATAGACGACTTTTGAGTATAAATTAACATTGATTTGAATATAAAGAAGTAAATAAAAGCCTACTGATTTGCTTGTAATTAAGCACATAAAGAAGAACACATTCTCAGCAGTTATTATATATATATTTTCCTACCCAACAAATTTTTTTTGGACAGCCAAATTAGGATTTATTACATCCAATTTTATACTAATTAAGAAAATAAAAATAAAAGTTATCTTCTACGATTTATGTTCTTGTAAATCTTGAATTATTTTATAATTTAAATTAAAAACCAATAATGTGGATATTTTTTTTTTTTTTTCAGTTTTTGCTCATGCTATTTTGAACGCCCACGTTATCAACATCATTCAACTTGTATGAACACTTGCTTGAACTTGCACTACACTAATAATTAAGGACTTCATGCAGATCCTGTTTGTAAACTTATTTTTTTGAGTAAAAATAAAGATCCCAGGCCTTATTTGATATATTGATGATTAGAAAAAAGCTTTAGGTTTCGAAATGAAACCTAATTAAGCAAATTACAAAGTGGTTTAATAATTTGAACCATTTCAGCAAAATACTAAAGAAACATATTAAAAGAAAAGATAAAAAACTGAAAAAATAAGTCGAAATAGCAAAAACGTAAGACTCTTCTGTTTGATCAGAATTGAAACCAGAACTGATTATGCCTTGCTATGTCACTGCAACCATCTTTTTACTTGATCCTGAACCTGTTGTGTTAACTCCTGAGTCATCTTGATGATACTTTCATAAAAAGTATATGTTTGACAAATTCACCCTCTTTTGGCCAAGTTATCTGTGATTAAAATTTTGTTATAAAAAACCAGCCAAGAAAAAACTTCCACTCTTGATGGTACTTTCATCTTCCACACCTTATGAACATTAACTGCCATCCTTAGTTGATCCTTCAAGCTAAAAAACTTTTGACCGTTTTAACAGAAAAAACTTTTGACTTTTCTTCCTGCTAAAACACATTATCTTGTGCCTCTGACAAAGGTGGTTGTGTGTCCACACTATCTGTTGAAGTTTTCTAAATAGCAATCTTTCTTGTGTAGAAGCTTGAACTAGAGAGAAAACTAAGAACACGTTAGTCAAATTCTGTGTACTGAAGACCCGCTGGACTAAAATGTCCCTGTCCTTTGCATCTGAAAACAATATTGGCAACTCATTATTCAAAATGCCATGTCCCTAATTGTGATGCCAGAATTTTGTCTTTTCTCCACTTCTTATTTCTCTTATCATCAGGCTTTCACAGAATATCACAATTCTTTTCAGGTTTTGGTTGAAGAACCTGCAATCTGGTAAGTCACTTGGCTGTGAGAAAATGTGTTGAGATGATTATTGACTTCCATAATCTTTGTTCAGGTCTATGCCAGTACCAATACCATTTTGCCTGAAGAGCATCATTGAAAATCTGCATGTCAATTACTCCAAGGCCATCGGATATCTTTGGTTTGCACACTAACTCCCAATTTGCAAGATGCATACCCTTTCTACCCTCATTGTTATTTTCCATATGTAGTTCCTTCTTATTTTATCTATTTCATGAATTACCCAAGCTGGCAATCTAAAGACAGACATGAAATATGTGGGGATGGATGATAGTACTGCATTATTAGTATCAATTTACCAGCAATTGACAATTGGCTTGAGGCCCAACCTTCCAACTTTCTATTGTTTTTTTGCAACAAAGGCATATATGCTGTTTTTAGTAATTTTTTATCAGATTGAGGAAGTCCCAAATAGTTGAAGGGATATGTGCCTCTCTTGCAACCAAGCACATCCACCAATTCTTGACTGTTGTTTTCCATCAGCTCTGGTAAGATCAACTCCGATTTGTTCATACTCACCACTAGTCCTGATATTCTCTTGAATATTGTGAACATAAATCGCAGTGCTTGTATTTGTCCCTTCTCAGGTTTGACAAAGAAAAAAAAATCATCTGCATAGAGCAAACAAGGTCTCATATCTTCATAAGACCATTTTCAAGTTCCATTTCTCACAAGTTTCTCCATCCATATTGGTAAGAAATCCATCTCAATTATAAACAATAAGAAGACAAAGGGTCCCCTTGTCTAACTCCTCTTCTTAATTCAATTCTTTTTTCCAATAAACTTTCTATAATTACCTGAGAAGATCCCTTTAACACACATTGTTTTATCCAAACAATCCATTTTTGTGAGAAGTTTAGACCTGTCATTACCTTTTTCAAATATTTCCAACTAACTGTGTTAAAGGCTTTATGGATGTCAGCTTTAAACAAAGCAATATATATTTTATTTTTCTCTAGCAGACTGTATCACATGTTGAGCATATAGAAAATAATTTGCCTACCCTTGACAAATTAAGCCAATTTGATTGTCTTGTACTATTTGAGCAATAGATGGTTGTAGTCTATTAGCTATAATTTTTGAGACAATCTTCTGAACTCCATGCAAAAGACTGATTAGTCTGAAGTCTTGAGGTTTTTCTTGTATCCTCCTTTGATATCAGGACAATGTAGGAAAAATTTAGTTTGTAAACTTATTGAAACTTAATTACATGTAAACTTAATTATTAATTAGGACTTGGTTGAATAATTGCGTACACAATGGCCTGAACTAGCATGGATCACATGAGCTTGCAGTACACAATGGCATACATGCATCTAAATGAGATGAGCCAATTAATTTTAGATTTGTCGTACGTACTTGAAATATTAAATAGCAAGTTGCCCCACTAACCATTTTTTGTACGGATCATAATCATTTTGATCGAATGGTTATACAATGATATTGAGATTTACAAAAATAAAATAATAAAAATTTAGAAGTAATTTTATCGTAATCCATATGACTATATTTATAGGTCAATATTATCTTACTAAAATTAAGAACTAGTCTTATAAGAAAGCAAAAATTCTCTATTTATTCTTGTTTGATCGGACGATCAATATCTGTTAATATTAATATTCTGTCATAAAATATATACAGTGTACCTGTGACATACTTTTTACCTCGTACCTAATCCAGCTTTTATGGTACATCCAATTATTATGGTGTATATATTTAAAAAAAATCAAATTAAAAAAAATTCAAATTGTAGATATTCTCAATTATTTAGATATGATGCGTGTTAAGTTCGATCAATTTGAAATTTGATTGATCATTCATCATAAGCCATTAAAATTCTACTGTTAAAAATCTTAAATTGGTTGATTATATTGAATACTAAACGTCTTTAAAATTGGCCCAAATTTAATACATATATCTATATATGTTCTTGAAGTTAATTTTTTTTAAATAAATATAATTTTTCTAGGAGTTGAGCTATTGTGCTTCATGAAGTAAAAGACATATTTAACTTCACACTTATATTTTGTGATTTTAAAGTTCAAAAAGTTGATCCGAACCGGTCAACGTGATCTATGTGCTTGGAGTCCAAATTTTAGAATTTTTTGGAAACTTTTTACTATTTTTTGAATTTTTTTAAAATCACTGTTTTTCAACCGTCTAGAATTTTCTGAAAAGCAATGATTTTAAAAATTCTTAAAAAATAATAAAAAATTTGGTCTCAAAGTATATTTTAATATGGAAATTATGTTGAACGGTTCAGATCGACTTTTTGAGCTTCATAAATAAAGATAAGCGTGAAGTAAATCATGAACTTTACTTCGTAAAGCACATTAGCCAACTCATATTTTTAGATATATGTACATAAAAGTCGGATGCACCCTAAAAGTTGTAAACACGTTAATTAGAATTACTTATTTTAATAATCTTTCTATTTGTAAAATTTGTTAATAAAGACCAAAAATTAAATACAAATATTGACTTCCGTTCCTTTTGCAATATATTACAACCAAAAGTGTTTAAACGAGTAATATGGCATCATATAGAAAAAATAATAATTAATTTCATTGATTCTCTGAAACGATCGATTACAAGGGTCCTTACATAACATGAACACCGAAAGATGAATATAATGTGACAAAATTTTATCACAGAAGACTCAGCAATTCGGCTATATATAAATTCTGTGGACTCATCCCTTCATAGATAGCGCAGAAAAATTAAATTATATTTAACCATTACAAAACAACGTGTTAATTTCTTTTTCTCGGAGACAAAAACGTAGCATCGATTTATGCCTTCTTAGCTTTGGTCGAATCGACCAGTCTACCGTTGAGCTTTTGAATAGGCCGGGCGTTGTCCAACCCCAACTGTTGAAAGAAAATCAATCATCCGTGAGACTTGTAATGCTAAAAATATATAGTAGTAACATATTGAAATTTTTGTTTATTAGAATGTAAGCTTACATCGTTAGTTGCTGCTTTAAGCAAAGCCAGCTGCTGCTGGGAGACGGTATTTATCTAACAACAAATTAAACATACATACCATTGTTTTAAAAAGAAATGAAAACCGAATTAAATAACAGAAGAAACTTATTAGAGGAAGTTTGTAGAATTAATATTTCCATATATATATATATACTAACCTTTTTGAAAACATTCCAAATTACTCCCTCGGTGCATGGAGGCACGCTAAGTGAACCATTGTATCTGAAGTACTGTTCGCTGTCTATGTTAAGTTTGTATGGGTCGATGAGCTTAACCTCCTTTTCTTTCTTATTCTTGCTTTTCATAATCTTAAGGTGGTGTTCCAGCTGCATTACAGAAATAATAAACTTTTATCCCAACCATATCTATGTAGCAATTTGATCTCAACTCTTCTTGATTCTAATTATTTTATGATACAGCTAGCCAGAGCAAACTGTAATCAGAGAGAGATCATGTGATATGTTTTACTACAAACCTCAGCCAAGAACGGGTCGGGTTGCCCGTAATCATACAATTGCCCGGTAACTGCAAGCTTACTGCCATCTGGAGTTTTGTGAACCATGTGCAATTCCAATGGGTACCTATCAGTATTTTTCCATCAATACAAATCTCAGACAAATGTCACAAATTAACAAACTGTAGGCAGTCTGTTTTCCATCAACATTAATTATACCAAAAATCTGTTCAAATTACAACCGGATGAATGTCAAAAGCACATTTCATTAAATGGATTGTCTCAGTAAGCACCCAGTTCAGGTATACAATTCCTTTGGTTTCTGAGGAATATATATATATATATATATATCGAACTAATTAGTAGGGATAACTTTCCTAGGATATCTTAATTAATTATATCTGTATAATTATAATTCATCCCTGCACCTTCTCTTTTAATCTTTAATGAAAATATTTGGTAGGATATCGCCTTTATGTGAAAAAAAAAAATGACAATCACCTCTTTCCGTTGATTGAGTGCTCAGAAGGAGAGTGGTAATGCATCTGACTCATAAAATATATATCTCCAAAAATTTGCATGCCCCCGGCATCCTCGGTCGGTTTTATCTGTACATCCGCAGAATCAAAAGAAAAAGAAAAATTAATTCAACTATGTGTTCTAGTACAACAAAACAATCTCAATAGGAGGAGTTATAATTACCTCAATATCATGGCCACGGTTCATCAGCATGCCTTTGGCCGGACGGTACAATAGGAGCAGCCCGCCCAATGTGGGATTCACTGTTGCCTTTGGAATGGATATATCAATAGGGGATTGCGTTTGACCGGTACCGCACTTGTCCCAACTTGCATTTACCTTATGCCAGTTCTCGGGCCCATTTTTGGCACCCAGCTTGTAGGTAAACTGATGCTCATCCTCTACAAAAGTAAATGCAATAAAAGATTAAAAGGATATTGTAAATTTATAGTGGAGGAATTAATTGTGCATCTGAAGTGAAAATATAATTAGCTGACAAAATCTGAAAATTGAAAAGAAAAGAGAGAGCAGGTATACCAGTTTCTTGGGATGAGGCCAGGGGAATGGAAATGATGAGAGAAATGGTAAAAACCGTCAAAATTACCATTGTTTTCATTTTTTATTCTTTGGTTCTTTTGGTAGTTTGGTTTTGGATGGGAAATTTGTAAAAGCAACTGAGGTATTTATAATGTTCAATTCACCTGTCCGCAGGAATCTCATACCCGTTCAATCAGTTAACCAATTTTAGAGAAACACGTGTTGTTTGTTGTTTTGACCGCTATTAAGGCAAACATTATTTGCTTTATTCTTAATTGTTCTCTAATATTAGTTGTAAAACGCCAATAACTAATCTTGACATTCCAGACTTTCTTTCGTCGTTTCACCCCTCGTGTTCTTTTTATAGAAGGTCATGTGGCAAGTTGCCTTCTGACATTGTATTAAAAGTAAGAAAAGTTTTTACAATCTAACCCTGTTTTAAAGCAGACATTTTTATTATATCCAACATTAAATATAAATTATCAAATGTATCCAGCTTAGCTGGGTATTTTTAAAAATGTCCAAACCAGTCATTTTTTGACCGGTTTGGTATATATATATTTTTTATAAATACCCCCGTTTCATTTTCCTCATTCTCATAACTCGCTCAAACTCATCAGAAGAGAAAAAGAGAAAGAGAAGACAATTTCTGAGGTGAAAAAAACAATTTTGGAGGTGATTTTCCGATAATATATTATTTTTTTATTAAATTTTTTTATTTTTTTCAGCAAACCTATAATATTTTTTTAAAATTTAGTAACCTGACAACTATTTACCATTTACTAAAATGTAGTTGGTTGGTCATGTCCATGATCGTTTAATTACACTGTAGTAGGAAGTTTTTGAGTAATACATATGGGGTTTATTACTCCAAAGAGGCAATTAATTCTTTCATGGTTAATGATGATATCTCAATTTGGGACTTGAAGTTTATGATTTATAAATGCACTGGTTATGACCCTGAAAGGTGGAACTTAGAATTGGTAACCTGAGTGAACTCTGGAACACCCCCAACCTATACCAGAGTGCCGATATTAAGTGATGCTACATGGAGAGGCGTGTACGAGCGGTTAAAGGCCAATGGAAATTTTATCATGAATATCTACGCCAGGAGAGTTCCGATAGAGTCCGAGGTTGGAAGTTATGGCCAAAATTCGGTTGCGCCAAATTATGAACCACAACCAGAACCATACACTCCCATGGCTACTTTACTCCTACCTGATTCAGAACCATACAGTAACTTCACTCCACCAGCACCCCAACCACGACCTCATACAAGAGTCCCACTTAGACCCGTGCATGTGTCTCATGTGTCTGTGACGCCTTTATCATTGATGGGTGTAAATGTGACCATCCGGCTAATAAAATTTATAACTCGATTTGCTATAGATGCATATTACAAACGCATAATCCTATTGAGTAGTGTAAACGAGTGTCGATCCGCAGGGAATAAGATTTAAGGTCTTGAGCGATTAAATCATAATCTTTCGAAAGGCTAAACAAAATCTGAAATCAAAGAGTTGTTGTTTTTTATTAATGTATTTAGTGAAAATTAAAAGTAAGTAAAATAAAGATAGAGATGTGAATTCCTAGGGTTTTGGTACACTGTTATTACTTCAATCCGCTTTGATTCTTACCTTATTTGATGTTGGTTTTCAGTTGTTGTATAAGGGTTTCTAATCCAATTTAGTGATTACCGCTTTCGCCTAGCAACCACCCTACTAATCAAGAGATCCCGTTAAGGCTTGTCTTGATTAGTGCAAGGAGATTTGTGACTAGTCCAAAAATCTCAGACTTCACTTGACTAGGTTCCTCGTCTGGTTTTATTGGGTGTCCCTACGGTACGGCACGACAATGCGACATTCGTCTGCAAATGTTGAGACTCCCATTTGTACTTTTGTTGATCCAATTAATGGTATCTCTGGTTAAGGTTTCCACCACTAATCTAGTATTTTTATTCTCCCTTGTTCTAATTTGATTAGCCTAAAGATGACTAACTTCCATGTGTGACCATCACATGACGGTCTAGACTAATAAACAAAATCAAGTAAGATAGAACATAAAGCGCAAAAACAATCGAACAACAAAAGACTAAACAATGATCAAATAAAAGTATATATCAAAGCATCATAAGTAACAAGGTTTACTGTCAACCCTAAGAATCTAAACTTAGCCGCTGAGCGACATGTTTACAAAGAGATAAGATGAAGATACAACCATACACGAAGTACTCTCCTACTTAGTCTCTACACACTCCTCTAATCTCACTTAAGAAAATATAAAGCCAAAATTACAAAGATGAGTTTCAGTTCAGTCCAAAGGACTTATATAGGAGTGAAGGGACGTTTGGAGATGAGTAGAGTCCAAGTTATCTGATCTTGATACAGCTGACGCAGTTATTCACCAAAGGGCGCCTTGGGTACGGTCCGTATTGGCTAATACGGACCGTACTCCCACTGTGTCACTGTAGGAGTTAATGCGTATCGGTCATCTTTGGTTCGTACTGGAGCTCTAGTCCGCATTGGCTAATACGATCCGTACCAGAGCCTTAGTTGATGAGCTGCACTTTTCCGATCGACCCGATTTTTGCTCCAAATAATGTAAAATAGCCCCAAAACATGGTTCCTGCACTAAAACATAAAATAGGGCAACGATAACATTTTTCAAGGAATAATTAAACATACAAGTGAGAAAATAAGACAAAACCTAAGCCAAAATTTTACGTAATTTACTATCAAAATGAGCTCGATCAATTGCTGATTTTCTGGTACGAAATGATGAGAACAGATATTGAGATTACTGGTTTTTGGGTTTGATTTTACTGGTATTGTAGTTTTCTTTGTTGGTTTCTTTTGCTGATTTTTTTCCTTATAAGAACATATATCTGGTTTTTTTGGGTTATCAAACCATGGGTTATCAAACCATGGGTTATGATACTATGTTGATTTTTAGAGTTCCGAGGAGAGATTATATTTCTGAGAATAGCATGCAGAAATATTATTTGATTGTCTTTCTATGTATTGATGTTGTCAATTTTCTTATACGTAAGTCCTATGCTTTATTTATATTTTCATGACTCAACTAGTCGTTAGAACACCAAACGTACTTTTGCTTTATTTCTATTTCTAAACATACACACAAAATTTCCTTTTTGCCCCTTGATTAAATCTTAGCCTTTGGATTCTTGATCAATGATGAAATATGAATCTGAGATTTTGATCTTATTTCTCAACACTATCTCTGATCGAAATCTTAGATCCACCCCTAATTAGAAATGATACCCACTAAAATATCATAGCGATAGCATGTGGGAGGATGTAATGTGTTTCTTTTCTTTAATAATAGACTAACACTTGGTAGCCACTACCAAGCCACTTTCAAAAAAAAGATAGCATGTGGGAGGCATCTAAATGCATGGGATACACAACTATGGGTCAATTAACTTTTTTTAGTTACTCAATTTTAATAATTCTTTACACTAAGATAAATATATCTAATTTAGTAATTCAATTATTATATTTCTTATGACAGGTAGCGTGTTCAAAATCAACTGCGCGCTTGTACCGGAGATGAGTTGAAAGACATTTTAACTCTTATATCATTGTTACAAAAATTATACTTTCTTTTGCTAAGGTGGGAACCTATTATTAACAATTTACAATTTACTTAGTTTTATAACTTTCAGACTATCGAACAATGTAATATTATTTATTATAATATGTTACTATTAATCCAATAAAGTTCAACATGTGTCAGATTTATTGATTAGGATATGAAACATTATAGTTACGAAGGATCTATCCCGGACTTTGTTTTAGGAATAGAAACTTGTGTAGAAGAAAATTTTGAATTGGTCTATATTGGTTATAAAAACTTTTTATATTTTCTACTTTTTTTAGTAATAAATTAAATATATCAAAAGATGATTGGCATTAATTGTCTTCAAATTAAAAATTAGACTTATTGTGCTCGTAAAAACGAGATAAACATTTTGAAAATTGATTTAAAACAAGATCTATGTGTAGTCTCTAATCACAAGTGATGAGATAAAAATATTAAATAGTAATTAATTAAAGGATTAATTCCGATAGAGATGTTAAGAAAATAACAAAAATATTTTCTGAAGTGCAATTTAAGACGAGTAATTTATAATTCTTGTTTTAGGATCAAGTTCCAAAGATTTTAGGCAATGCTATATATCATCTCTTCTCTAATCAATCAGGGGAATGAACTCTGCTGTTATTCCATCACAACCATTCAAAAATTTCTATTCACGTATCTCGATAAATAAACTCTTTTCATGCACAAATTTCAATAAATTTGATGGTTGAAATCGGAAAAATAGAATCCTGTTTTTCCATTGAAATAACAGCAGGGTCGTATCCATCAATCAAGTTTGTTTTTCTCTTTCCTCACTTATTTTGATGGAATAACTCATGTGCTTTGATTCTTCCTCATTAAAAAGAGACATGTGTTTGATATAGCAAAAATATAATATTCTTAAAGAATCCAACTTTTTTGTGTTTCCATACATGAATTACCACGTGACTAATTATATTGTCACTAACATATAACTTTAGAGTTATTAAAGAGAAACATGTTTCTGTCCAAAATTTGTTATTTACAATATTAATTTTGCAAAAATTATCTCCTTTGATATAATATTTTTTTCAATAAATATTTTTTTCTGGAACGAAACCAGGAGAACAATCCTATTTAGAATAGAGAATAACATAATAACAAAATTACAAAGCTATTGATAATTGACTGATTTTACATATTATTTTTACGAATATGAATAAAATATATTTGCTTCATATTATTTTATTATGAATAACATAATATATTTACTTCATATTATTTGCTATTTTCGAATGTGAATAAAGTATTTGAATAATAATTATTTTTACTTCATATTATTTGCTATTTCCATACATAAATATAAATATTTTTTTCTTATGGACATTTCATAAAAAAAAGATAAGTTTATCTATTTTAATTATTTATGAAACTATATTTTTTCTATAAAAATAAAATAAAGCATGTGAAACCAAAAATAATCAACGAACTTGTAAACATCTCATATTATGTAATTAAGTTCCTTTTTTTTACAAAAATATTGCAAACGTTCTACAAATTAAAAAGTTATAAATCATAATTTTTTAAAGATTATACAAGAAATAACTAAGGGTACTTTGATTACTTCGTACTTAAAAATTGAGCATTAAAAAAAAAACCTCTTGGACGGTCGTTGTCACTGATTTAATAATTCGGAGATAATTGTCAAAATTAAAAGTTGGGACATTAACTTGTCACAAACCAAAAGTTTGAGGGTCTCCGGTATTGGTTCAATCCTCTATAAACTTATAGTAGAGGAGGGATCCAATTACACCCTTTTTTTTTACTCATCTTGACATTGTTTTTTTTATAGGTCAATTTTGCGATTTCAAAATTCAAACAGTCGATCCGAACCATTCAACATGATCACCATATTAAAATGTGCTTGGAGATCAAATTTTACATTTTTTTGAATTTTTTTTTACTATTTATTAAGATGGTTACAAAATCGCTATTTTTCAATGGTCTGAAAACAACAATTTTGTAACCATCTTAATAAATAATAAAAAAATTCAAAAAAATGTAAACTTTGATCTCCAAGCACATTTTAATATATTCATCATGTTGAACAGTTTGGATCAACTACTTAAACTTTGAAAATGATAGGTCTCAAAGTGTGTCAAAAAAAAAGGGTGTAATCCGATCTCTCCTCTTTATAGTAATATGATTGTGAAATCTTTGAGCTTTATAGGAATAGCTTCTTTAAATAGAAATATGAGTGTGAAATCTTGTGACCTGTATAGCTTATTTTAGATCTATTAATTTACTAACTTCCAAACTAAAACATCATACACGAAAGATGATATGTGGATGTGTTATATTGGCGGTTCTAAGTGATTGGCAGCCTCTACCAACATTTTGAAAAAGATAAAACATAATTGATGAGCTTTCTTTATTTAATTGATGTAGAATTAGTGTACTAAGAGTTGAACTTGAAATAGCCCAGCCTATTCTAAGTATTCACATTGCCCTTTTTCTTAATTTTGTTCTGCGCGAACCTCAAGTTTTGACTTTGTTGATTGAGACGATCAACAATTTGATCAATCGTTTCTCAAAAAGAAAAAAGAAAAAAAGAAAAGCAATTTGATTAGGGGTGTCAAAGGGTAGAGTAAGGGTCGGATGAAAGTATTTTCATACTCGTACCCGTCACAAATTATCATTACCTGTATTCTATTTTTATCCACTACAAATTATCTTACCCGTACCTTATCTTTATCCGTTATGGTTGTCAGATAACGAAACGGTAGCCGATAAATACGGATAATATTAATATAACAATTATTTTTATTATTTATTAAATATAACATTAAAACATATATATTCATTTCACACATGTATAGTACTTTATTGGAAAAAAAATTATGATCATACTAAGCGCAAGTAAACTAATTAAAATATTATTTCCAATGCTTATTAATATATAATATATATAATTTTTTTTATAATTATCCAATTGGGTAACGGATATGAAATAGGCTTTCTCCGTATCCTTACCCGCTTAGATAACGAAAAAAATATTTACCCATACTAATACCCGATAAGTTTACGAAAAAAAGAATCTTACATGTACCTGTCTTATCAGAAACGGTATGGATCAGATAAATGAATAAAAGAGTGCCATTGACACCCCTAAATTTGATCAATCGTCATCCATCATAACTATTGTTTACCAGATTTCTTTTTCCCAATTGGAACGAAATTACAGGCAGGCGAAATGATACAAGGGTCAAATTGTATCAAACCTTGATCCATCCACGCTACTATAGACTATAGAGTCCAGAGGTAACATAGGAAGTTTAGTCCGTTTTCCATTTACCGACGTCACCATTTTGCTTTCTATTTATTTTCTTTCATTTTCTTTGAAGTACAGTTCAATCCAAAGAAATTGTTTTCGTCTTTTGGATGATTTCAAATTTTCAATCCGTAGATTTGTTTGCACCTTTTTCAATTTTGAGGTGTGACTCCAAGGTTTGCATTTATGACCCCATGCCTACCCTATTATATTATTCTGTTTGACAAGTTGAAGGCTTAATGCATCATACAAAATATAAAGTCAAAATGAAACAAATATATAACGTGTGTAATGTATGAAGTTAAAATTGTCAATATATTTAATAACTCATTAATTTGCCTTCTAGTCAAATGTAAACTTTTAGAATTTGGCCTATCCTAAAGATGGTCATACATTAAATTGTTTTTGCTTTACATAAAGCATTTATATCCCAAAGGAGGGACTCAAATCTTCTTTTCTCTTCTATTTAAAAAAACTATAGTGGCCGACTGAGGATGCTTTTGCTTTACCACTTTAAATTGTTGTTTGCTTAGTTGTATATAAATGCTTCACTATCATTTTGTATTCTCTCATGGGGCCGAAATTTTTAAATTTACCATGTCTCAAAAATTGATAAACAGAAAGGTCATAAATTATGTGGAATTGAATATTTACCACGGACGTAACGTCGCATCCACAAAATTGGTGGACGCAACATGAAATTGTGTCCAACAATTAATAGTTTTTTTTATATTTATTTTTTAAAATAGATGGAGCAACTTATGATTTGAATGTACTAGAAGGAACATCAAACAAAATAGATAAAACATCTTATAATTTATATGTATTAGAAGTACTACGAATCATTTTCAGGCAGAATTTTTTACGGCTATAGAAAAAATTAAACTATTTCTTGGTGTGTTACTGAAAAAAATGAAAATGTTTTGGATCTGAGTTATTGATCCTGGTTCAAAAATCACTTTTGGGTATATGAAAAAATTATCGTGGTCCTTGTAGTATATTAAAATTCTAAGTTACTCCGTCTATTTTAATATATTCCTAAAATCACTTCTAGAGAAATAGATGGAGTATCTTAAAATTTGAATGTACTAGAAGGACTACAATAATTTTTGTATATGTCCAGAAGTAATTTTTGAACTGGGATCAATAACTCAGATGTGAAACATTTTTATTTTTCTCCAACAACACACCAAGAAATAGTTTAATTTTTTCTACAACCGCAAAAAATTCTGTCTGAAAATGATTCGTAGTACTTCTAATACATCTAAATTATAAAATGTTTTATATATTTTGTTTTATGTTCCTTCTAGTATATTAAAATTATAAATTGCTCTATCTATTTTCGAAAATTAATAAACAATTCTATTTAAATCTGCGAAGAATTGTTGGACGCAATTTCATGTTGCGTCCCCTAATTTTGTGGACGCAACATGAGGTTGCCTCTGTGATATATATCAAATTTTGTGAATTGTTAGACGCAATTTCATGTTGCGTCCACTAATTTTGTAGACGCAACATGAGGTTGCCTCTGTGATGTATTTCAAATTCTACAAAATTCGTAGGATTTCTATTTATCATTTTTTGATAAATGATAAATTTAAAAGTTTCGGCTCGTGGGGCTATAAGAACTATCCGCATTTTGGAGATTCTTGTTTTTTGAGAAAACAATAAGGATCTAGCATTTATTTGTATTAATCTTGATTGGTTACGTGGTAAAGGGTTTTCGGGGTAGAATCCCTGTAAAAGATAAAGAGAAAACAATAAAAAAAAATGATAAAAGAAGGAACAGAACAGATAATGGGAGTGGAAGATAAAAAGAGAAAAAAGTAAAAACAAAAAATGTTTTTATTTCTGCTTATGTCTACTTCTTACGATCTGTGGTTGGCTCGTTCCTCTGATTGAAGTCTCTCCATTGGTGCTCTGTCTTGTGAGTTCCTGCATTTGTTCGCTCGTCTTTGAAAATTCAGTTTAGGAGTGGCAAAAAAGCTAGTAGTTCGTGGTTTGATCGTGACTTGCATCTGACTCGCTCATTAACAGCTTGTTTGTTACTGGACTCAGCTGTTAACGAGCCAGCTCGTTACTAGCTTGGTTCAGAATTAATGAGTTCAAGCTAGAGCCTAACTTGCTCACCAACTCGCGAGCTAGCTCGGTTAGATATCAATTTGTGAATTTGTATAGTTTTGTGTGGATTTTATACTGTCTAGCTCGGTCCAGCTCGATTCAACTCGATCCAAAAAAATTGTATAATTTATTTTCTTCTTAAAACAAGATCTTGCCAAACCCAACGAGCCAGCTCGTCAGCTCGAACTGGCTTGTCACAATTACAAACTGAGATTTTAGCTCGGATGCCTAAGTCCAACTCGCTCGGCTGTAACTCAGTCCAGAATTAACAAGCTAAGCTAGAACCTAACTCGGACCGAGCCAGCTCGTTGCCACCCCTGATCCAGTTACATCTTTCACTCCATACTACACTACGAAATGCGTGATTAGGATGATTACCCTTCGATTTTTTGCTGTTGTTTACAGTTTACACTCTTAGTCCAATCTGTTTCAAGTTTCAACGGTTTGACTCTACACTAACATTATTTACACTAGTAAAATTCATTTTTTACATTAGTAAATAATGATTGGCATCACCCGAATTAGTGATGCTTGGCATTAGAGAAGGAAATACGTGACATGCCGTGACGTGACGTGACGTGACAAACACGCCGTGATTTGATCACGTGATGTGATTAATGTTTTTTTTTCACGTGACGTGATCAAAATAGTGGCAGACGATCACGTCACGCGAATGGTCACGTCACGCGTAGTCACGCCGTGACTACACGTGACGTGATATGACGTGACATAAATTAGTCACATTGAACTTTTTTTATATTTTAATTTAAATTGTTGAAAATTCAGAAAAAAATATATCAAAAAATATGAAAATTATAAAATTTGTAAAATAAGTAAATAATGTTGCAAAAATTAACTAGTAAATAATATTCTAAAAATTGCCAAATTTTTTGGATAAAAGATATTTAAGCCCGTTTCATTAAGAAACATAGTTTTTATAACGTGACGTGACGTGGCGTGATCACGTGACGTGACGTATAATTTTTATTAAATACAGTCACGTCACGCGAATAGTCACGTCACGTAATCGACACACGTGACGTGACGTGAACGTGACGTTACGTGACGTGACTGATCACGCCGTGACAAATTTCCTTCTCTACTTGGCATGATCGGACGATTTCATTTTTTATTTACTATACCAATATTATTTATTCCAATTACATTTTTATTTTCAGAAACTATTTTAAATTAGTCCAACATTATTTTTAATTATTCAAATTATATTTGTATCCGTATTTATATCCGTCCGATATCTGATTTGTATACGTATCGATATGAAACTATACATATCCAATTACAGAGAGGCTACACGATAGAGAGACCAGTGGTAGCTGGTCACAGACTCAGCTTGACTATGCGACTGAGTTGATAGAGTCCATATTCTCTACACCCCTACTAGTCACTAGGGTTGAGGATGAGAATGTCTGAGATACCGCGGTACAAATGACCAGAGAGGCCAAGGCTGACGTCGTTACACCTGATCAAGGAGTCTGGTAGGGACTACCTAATCAGGGAGTATGGGAGGGACTACCCGACAGAGTTAACAGGGGAGTGCCAGCATCGTGATGGTCCTCCTCTGGTGGTCGTCGCCGCTGACCATAGTTTTTTATGGTTGTTTTAGTTATATTGTTTTGTAGTATTTATATTTGATATACTATGTTTGGTATCTTATGTGTGGTATTTTATGTGTGGATTAGATTATGGTATTTTTATGGTAGTATTTATATTTTTTTTAGATCTTTTTTATGCTAAATTATACTATAATAAACTAAATTATGCTAAATTATACTAAAATAAACTAAATTATGCTAATTATGCTAAATTATACTAAAATAAATTAAAATAAACTAACAATAATTAAATTATACTAAAATAAACTAATAAAAATTAAATTATACTACAATAAACTAATTTATGCTAATTATATATCAAAATGTTAATCTATCAACTATTTCACTAAATTATACTAAAATAAAATTATGCTAAATTATACTAAAATAAATTAAAAAAAATAACAAAAATTAAATTATACTAAAATAAACTAACAACAATTAAATTATAATAAAATAAACTAATTTATGCTAATTACATATAAAAAGTTAATCTATCAACTAATTCACACAAAAAAAATACCTGACCGGCCATTTTTTGACCAGTTTGGACATTTTTAACAAAATCCAGCCAAGGTGGATATAATTAATAATTTATATTTAATGTTAGATATTAATAAAAATGTCGGAAGGAAAAGGAAGCAAAAACATGAGGAAATAAAAAGGCGGATAAATATTAAAATACAAAAACAAAAAGAAATCACTTAAGCGCTATATATTCTCCTACAAATACAGTACTCCAACAGGTATGCACATTCATGAGCTCTATAGTCAGCCCTCCCTAAGATTTGACATTTGGTTAATATAACAACTTTGAGTGGTTAATTAATTAACCAGACCCATAGTCTACTACAATCAGATGGCCTTTGATCGGTTGGACATATTTGCCATTATTTCCGATAAATGTCAGGTCTGATATGAATTAAAGAAAGTTTTTGGCATTTCTGAATTATTATGCAACAATTAACCACAAAACAGTCCTCGTCATCATAAAAATATATTTGAGTTATTTGTAATCAATTAATATTAATATAAGATTCAATTAGCAATACTGACAATTGTTTCCACATTTTAAATTTTGACTTTAAAAAGGTCATTAATATTTATATATGTCATTGTAACAACCGGAAATTTAAATTTTTTTTTTTTGTAATTTTTTTTTAACTTATTTATACATTGAGAAAAATTCAAAGTTTGAAATGTAAATATGCAAAAGAGAAAGAGCCAACGTGACACCCTTGCCACGCGGCTCGCTGCATGGTAAAAACCCCCAACCTGTAAAATCTAACTAACTGAAGATTTAAAACAAAAAGGAAAAAAAAGACAGAGTCCTCGTTTACATAAAAACAAAAAGAACTAAATGTCCTTCTAAATAGTGACTTGGTAAATTCAAACATTTATCTTTTTTTATATGTTTGTTGTAAGAATTGGAACTTTTCGTCTCTTTATTGAAAGAGGAGGTTCATAATTATTTGAGCTCTGCCTATGGTTCTCTTTTATAAATATATTTGCTCTCAAAGATATTCAGATGAAAAAGAAATGTTCCACTAAGATTTAATTTCTATTAACCTCCGCCACTTGAACGGCCAACATGATTAATAATCCAAATAATTACTCCCTAAACAATTATTTTATCCGTTACAAGAAATTCAATTCTCCTTCGTATGTGCAAGCATACATGACCCGGCCGTTGGAGTGTTTTTAATTACAATTTACAAGTGACAACACCTCGTTTTACTTTCTTTGTTTATTGTCGCAACATTTTGAACATGCACACTTTTACTAGTTCTCTCTTTTTCGGTCCGACCGAGTATCCTGTTATATATAGCAAGTAAATAAATTATTGTCACCTGACAGAGAATGAGAGTAGGTCCGATGCCCATCGGACCTACCTTGGTTCGATGGGTGTGATGACCATCCAATCTGCATCACGATCCGTGTGCTATGCATCAAAATCCGTGCAAGTCTGTACCAATTTCCGTGCATATAAATTTTGATGCTAATCGTACGGTGATAGAGCTAATTGAACCTAATTGTAGGTCCGATGCCCATCGGACCTACTCCTATCTCACCTGACAGAGGTTCAGACAGCCCTTATTTTTTATTATTTTAAATAAGACTGCCTTTATTAATACCCTAGGTGCCTCTTTAAAACCCATCTCACATTTCCCAGTTCTCCAAAATCAATCCCACCAAAACTTAGGAACTACAACACTAGAAGTTTGGAAGGAATGAAAATGAAAACAATTGTGATCTCCACGTTTCTCACCATTTCTTTCCTCCTCTCCATCCCCTTGGCATCATCCCAAGAAGTTGGTTAGTCTTGCTTTCCTTTTCCACTAAACTTTCAGATTAATTTTGTCAGCTATTTTTTCACCAATCTGGTGTTTAACCTTCCTCCAGTATAAATTTACAATTGTTATTTTCAATTGTGCAGAGGATGAGAGCGAGTTTAGTTACGAAGCAGGTGCCGAAAATGGGCCAGAGCACTGGGGTGAGATGAATGTAAATTGGACTAAGTGCGGTACCGGTCACCAGCAATCCCCCATTGATTTACTGAATGAAAGGGTTCAAGTGAATCCTTACATGGGGAGGCTGCTCCGGTCGTACCGGCCAGCCAATGCCATAATGAAGAACCGTGGCCATGACGTAGAGGTAATTTCAACTTCTTTATTGGGATATTGTTTGCTGTACCTGGAGCATGTAGTTCAATTAATTTATTTGTTGTTTGATTCTTTGATTGTACAGCTGAAATGGCTGGAGGATGCCGGGAGCATACAGATAGATGGAAATCATTATCATCTTACTCAGTTGCATTGGCACTCTCCATCTGAGCACACAATCAATGGCAGGAGGTAATTGTTATTGCATCAAGTTAGATAATTAAGAAATCATATGCAATTATCGCTCTTAATTAGTAGGATATAATCCCTCTCAAACTACGGGACATACCTAGATTGGGGTATCCGTATATCAATCAGACAGCTTAGTTTATAAGATGACTTTTGGATGCATTTATTGAATGCTCTTTTGACATTAAAGGGGTCATAAACTGAAAATGTCAGTTTAAACTATTAAATGTCGATGTAAACAGAGCAGAGAAGCATCTCGGTTTCTCATCTCTTAAAATTAGTTCTTGCTAACTGGTACTCCTTATAATTGGTTACAAGTATATTTTGCTTGAGATTAATTAAGTTGATGGAAGAATACTGACAGGTTTGCAATGGAGATGCACATGGTTCACTCGACTCCAGATGGCAAGAAGATTGCGGTTATCGGGTTTTTGTACATGTACGGGCGTCCTGACCCATTACTGGATGAGGTTTGTTTGACAATTAAATAACAGGACCCAAGTTGTTCTATAATTAAAGCCTGATCTAGCTAGCTGTATCAAACAATATTTAATATATTATACCCTTCTTGCTTTATATTGCTGGCTTATGTCAAAAGAAATTGCTTTCTCTAGTGCGCATCTAAGAAGCTTTAATTTTTATTGTTTAATATGCAGCTGGAACCATACATCAAGGAGATTGCAAACAAAAATCATGAAGAAGAATCGGTTGGAATTGTTGATCCAAGGAAAATTAAGTTAGGAAGTAGAAAATACTACAGATACATGGGTTCTCTTACCGTCCCACCATGTACCGAGGGGGTAGTTTGGACAATTGTCAAAAAGGTTGGTATCAGAAAATTCTACAAACTTAATTGCATTTAGTTTCTTCTGTTATTTGTGTTTTGATTGTGCTTTGGTTTGGATGTTTTGAGACGAATTAATGGTATGTGTTATTGTTGATAGATAAGGACCGTATCCCATGATCAGGTACATTTGCTAAAAGATGCCGTTCATGAAGTAAGTTCACTTTGTAATCACAAATTTTCTAACTTTTTTTTTTTTTGTAAATATTTCTAGTTTGCATCTATTTGTAAATTATAGGTCTCATGCATGGATGATTTATTAAATCTTGGATTAATATTTTTGTAGGATTCGCATGACAACTCCCGGCCTCCACAAAGTATCTACGATAGAATGATCAACATGTACCGACCTATGATGATTAATAACTAGATCATCTTTTTCTTTCTCCGAGGAAAATATCGTTATTCTAATAGCCTTATTAAGAAGAATGAGCACAGAGAATAGCCGATTTATTAGTTACTTCAATATTTGAAAAAAAAAAAAAATACTTCAATATAAAATTTTATACGATTTTTTCTATGTTGTATTGTTGTTCTTCACAAAATGTTGTTTTGATGTTCCCCATATTGGAGCCATTGATTTTTTAATGTTTCATTGAAAAAAATAATTATAACTAGTTCTTAGAAAATTAAGTTCTAAATCTCAGAAGAAATCACAAGTTAAAAAATACAAGTTATCACTTTACCAGCGGCTTGAGCTATATATTTTGAGGGACGGGTCCACTCTCACGCGAGTTTGACCAAGCAGGTTAAAAAAGACCGTATTATTTTTCTTAGAATTTCAAAACAAATAAAAATTATGAGGTAGCATCTAGCATATACATAGATTTGATTTGCGCATTCTTAAAAGAAAATACGATTCACTTTTAGGCACGATTTAAAGTGCGCATACAAAAACTGTCGTAACGCTTTTTATATAAAAAAAACGTAGGAGAGATAAAATTGATTTCACTGTATATTTTTTTGGGGAATTTCACGTATACCCCTCAAAAACTTCAAAATTATGTATTCTCCCTCTAAATTTTAAAATTATGTATTCTCCCCTCTAAACTTCAAAAATTCACAAATTTACCCATTTTATTGTCAAATTTGAATCTGAACAGTTCATCTATCGTCCGAATTGCTTTTAGATATGTGTGCACAAGATCGGCACAAATATTTATGCAAACACACACGCATATTGAAGTGACATGAACATATCTTAATGCGATGCACGCAGATCGGAATTGTTTTAAGATCTGTGCATGCTAGATTAGCATGGTTATTGAAGCGATGCGCACAGATCTTAATGCAATACGTTCGGATCTGGCGGTAGACTAGCCCTTCAGATTTAAATTTGAGTCTGATGGGCTTTTACCACTTTAAATTGTTGTATGATTAGTTGTATATAAATGCTTCGCTATCATTTTGTATTCTCTCGTGGGGCCGAAATTTTTAAATTTACCATATCTCAAAAATTGATAAATAGAAAGCTCACAAATTATGTGGAATTGAATATTTACCATGGACGTAACTACAAAATTGGTGGACGCAACATGAAATTGTGTCCAATAATTAATAAGTTTTTTTATTTATTTTCGAAAATAGATGGAGCAACTTATGATTTGAATGTACTAGGAGGAACATCAAACAAATTAGATAAAACATCTTATAATTTAGATGTACTAGAAGTACTACGAATCATTTTTCAGGCATGATTTTTTGTGGCTGTAGAAAAAATTAAACTATTTTTTGGTGTGTTACTGGAAAAAAATAAAAATATTTTGGATCTGAGTTATTGATCCCGGTTTAAAAATCTATATAAAAAAATTATTGTGGTCCTTGTAGTACATTAAAATTCTAAGTTACTCCGTCTATTTTAATATATTCCTAAAATCACTTCTAGAGAAATAGATGTAGTATCTTAAAATTTGAATGTACTAGAAGGACTACAATAATTTTTTTATATGTCCAGAAGTGATTTTTGAACCGGGATCAATAACTCAGATGTGAAACACTTTTATTTTTCTCCAGCAACACACCAAGAAATAATTTAATTTTTTCTACATCCACAAAAAATTATGTCTGAAAAATGATTCGTAGTACTTCTAGTACATCTAAATTATAAAATATTTTATCTATTTTGTTTTATGTTCCTTCTAGTATATTAAAATTATAAATTACTCTATCTATTTTCAAAAATTAATAAACAATTCTATTTAAATCTGCGGTGAATTGTTGGACGCAATTTCATATTGCGTCCACTAATTTTGTGGACGCAACATGAGGTTGCCTCTATGATATATATCAAATTCTACAAAAATTACTAAATTATGCTTAATATGCTAAATTATGCTAAAATGTGCTAATTATGCTAAATTAAGCTAATTAAACTAAAATATACTAAAATAAAGCTAATTAAACTAAAATATGCTAAATTATGCTAAAATGTACTAATTATGCTGAATTAAAGTAAATTATGCTAAATTATGCTAATTAAACTAATTAAAACTAAAATATACTAAATATGCTTAAACTAATTAAAACTAATTGAGAACTAAATTATATTAATTTTGATACATTTCTAACAAATTATATCAATTTACAACCATTTTGGACTTAAAATAAATTAAAAAAAATAAAGAGACTTACTTGCAAATGTGAAAAGAGGAGGAGAAAATTTGGAGAAAGAGATAAAGTAAGGATAGAGTGTGAAATTTGTTAGAATAATATTTTGATAAAAACGGAACCGTGCCACTCTTTTATAAACACCTAGGCTGACCATTTTTTGGCCAGTTGGGAAAAAAATTGTAACCAGCCAAAAAGTGTTCGGTTTGGACATTTTTAAAAATACCCAGCCAAGCTGGATATAATTAATATTTTATATTTAATGTTGGATATTAATAAAAATCTCGGCTTTTTCTTTGGGTTTGTAACTTGACAACTTTGATGTCTGATTAATGGAATCGGGGACTGGGGTAACTTGACAACTCTATTGTCCGATATTAATGAAATCTAAGGCTCCATATACTTTTTTTAAGGTTAGTGACTTTAAATGCGCACTAACAATTTCATTGATAAAAAATGGACTTATAACGGGTCAAATGACCCTCCTTCCTAGATCTAAACTCATTCATTATCAAAAAGTCAAGTAAACTACAATAATTAACTAATCATACTTATCTACTCTAAAAAACACCCTATTATGTCTTTTCCATCTCTATCCACGACCGGATTGCTCACTGCCGCGCTCCGATCAATAAGGAGGTAAATACTTTACACTTCGAGCTCCGACGATACCGCGCTCTTGGCTCCGATCGGCTCCCCTCAGCTCGGCTCCGCTCGGCTCCCTCCCTGCCCCCTTTTTCTCTTCTCTGCTTTAGGAGATAGAGACGAGAGAGAGGGAAGGATATCGCTATGCCGAAGAAGAAAACTAGAAGAAGTGGGAGGAGTGGAATGAAGAGATGTGGAGGAAGAAGAAGAGAGCGACGACGGCTAGGGTTTCTCCTCTTCTAAGGCTCCATATTTTATTTTATTTTTATTTTTAAAAAAAATTTAGTCGGATTGGTACCGGGCTTTCCTTTCTTTTTGAGATTAGATTGGTCGAATTTAAAACGTACAGCATCAATTGTCTAGAACATTAATATTGACGTTCAAGTATAACAATATTATTTCCTCTTTTAACCTATTTCCACAAGTAGTTTGATGTTCGATTTCTAAACTTCTGACTTCTGAGATTTAGAGCTTATAGAGCTTAATTTTATTAAGAATTTCCTAATTGGAGCCTGCTGATTCCTTTAATAAAATTGCTAACAGTAAAGAGACAACTTCTATTTTTTTGAATTAAACATTAACAAAGCAACGGCTCAAATAGTGGGGACCATAAAAAATAAATTGTGAAGAACAACATATCTAGCAAAACACATATAAAATTTTATATTAGAGTAACTAATAATTGGGCTGTTCTCTGTACTACTGCTCATTCTTCCTAATAGCGCTATTACAATAACGATATTTTCCTTGGAGATAAAAAAAAAGCAAGATCTATTTATTAATCTTCATAGGTCGGTACATGTTAATCATTCTATCATAGATACTTTGTAGAGGCCGGGAGTTGGCATGTGCATCCTACAAAATATTGATCCAAGACTTAATAAATCATCCATGCATGAGACCTCTAATTTTTAAAATAGAGGCAAACGTAAACTGGAAATGTTTAAAAAAAAAAATTAGAAAATTTGTGATTAAAAGTATACTTACTTCATGAACGGCATCTTTTAGCAAATGTACCTGATCTCTGGATACAGTCCTTATCTATCAACAACAATAGCACGAACCATTAATTCGTCTCAAAACAATCAAACTGAAGCACAGTCAAAACACAAATAATAGAAGAAACTAAAGCGGTACACACGGCAATAGAGTGGGGGCCATGCTGTTTCCACTCTGACTGTAAACACTTGGTAGATTTGATATCAAAAGCGCAACCACCCCTTGAAGATGATTGGAGGGTTTATCATGAGGTGTATGATACGTGGCAGATGATGAGGAATAATAAAGGATTTGTATGCAAATACATAGACAGAAGCCACAACGAGTTGGCGGACCTCTTGGCAAAAACTGGAAGAACTGAGGGATGGGATAGTATAGGGTTTACGTATCCAATGTTTAAGGGTACAACTTTATAAGTTTTAGCTAGTTGAGATTATATGCAGGTTTACTATATTTCTATGTTTTGAGAAGCATTCAAGACAATGTAAGGCCTACGGGCATTTTCACAATAAAAAAAAGGAAAAAAAAAAGAAGAAAAAGAAAAAGACAAGAAGACGAAAATGCAATTAAGTTTGTAGAATTTTCTGATACCAACCTTTTTGACAATTGTCCAAACTACCCCCTCGGTACATGGTGGGACGGTAAGAGAACCCATGTATCTGTAGTATTTTCTACTTCCAAACTTAATCTTCCTTGGATCAACAATTCCAACCGATTCTTCTTCATGATTTTTGTTTGCAATCTCCTTGATGTATGGTTCCAGCTGCATATTAAAAAATAAAAATTAAAGCTTCTTAGATGCGCACTAGAGAAAGCAATTTCTTTTGACATAAGCCAGCAATATAAAGCAAGAAGGGTATAATATATTAAATATTGTTTGATACAGCTAGCTAGATCAGGCTTTATTTATAGAACAGCTTGGGTCCTGTTATTTAATTGTCAAACAAACCTCATCCAGCAATGGGTCAGGATGCCCGTACTTGTACAAAAACCCGATAACCGCAATCTTCTTGCCATCTGGAGTCATGTGAACCATGTGCATCTCCATTGCAAACCTGTCAGTATTCTTCCATCAACTTAATCTCAAGCAAAATATACTTGTAACGAATTATAAGGAGTACCAGTTAGCAAGAACTAATTTTAATAGATGAGAAACCGAGATGCTTCTCTGCTCTGTTTACATCGACATTTAATAGTTTAAACTGACATTTGTTCAGTTTATGACCCCTTTAATGTCAAAAGAGCATTCAATAAATGCATCCAAAAATCATCTTACTAAGCTGTCTGATTGATATACGGATACCCCAATCTAGGTATGTCCCGTAGTTTGAGAGGGATTATATCCTACTAATTAAGAGCGATAATTTCATATGATTTCTTAATTATCTAACTTGATGCAATAACAATTACCTCCTGCCATTGATTGTGTGCTCAGATGGAGAGTGCCAATGCAACTGAGTAAGATGATAATGATTCCCATCTATCTGTATGCTCCCGGCATCCTCCTGCCATTTCAGCTGTACAATCAAAGAATCAAACAACAAATAAATTAATTGAACTACATGCTCCAGGTACAGCAAACAATATCCCAATAAAGAAGTTGAAATTACCTCTACGTCATGGCCACGGTTCTTCATTATGGCATTGGCCGGCCGGTACGACCGGCGCAGCCTCCCCATGTAAGGATTCACTTGAACCCTTTTATTCAGTAAATCAATGGGGGATTGCTGGTGACCAGTACCGCACTTAGTCCAATTTACATTCATCTCACCCCAGTGCTTTGGCCCATTTTCGGCACCTGCTTCGTAACTAAACTCGCTCTCATCCTCTGCACAATTGAAAATAACAATTGTAAATTTATACTGGAGGAAGGTTAAACACCAGCTTGGTGAAAAAATAGCTGAGAAAATTAATCTGAAAGTTTAGTGGAAAAGGAAAGCAAGACTAACCAACTTCTTGGGATGATGCCAAGGGGATGGAGAGGAGGAGAGAAATGGTAAGAATCACAATTGTTTTCATTTTCATTCCTTCGAAACTTCTAGAGTTCTAGTGTTGTAGTTCCTTAGTTTTGGTGTGAAATGATTTTGGAGAACTGGGAAATGTGAGATGGGTTTTATAGAGGCACCTAGGGTATTAATAAAGGCAGTCTTTTTTAAAAAAATAAAAAATAAAGGCTGTCTGAACTCTGAACCTCTGTCAGGTGACAATAATTTATTTACTTGCTATGTATGACAGGATGCTCGGTTGGACCGAAAAAGAGAGAACCAGTAAAAGTGTACATGTTCAAAATGTTGCGACAATAAACAAAGAAAGTAAAACGTGGTGTTGTCACTTGTAATTAAAAACACTCCAACGGCCGGGTCATGTATGCATGCACAAACGAAGGAGAATTGAATTTCTTGTAACGGCTAAAATCGTTGTTTAGGGAGTAATTATTTGGATTCTTAATCATGTTGGCCGTTTAAGTGGCGGAGGTTAATAGAAATTAAATCTTAGTGGAACATTTTTTTTTCATCTGAATATCTTTGAGAGCAAATATATTTATAAAAGAGAACCATAGGCCGAGCTGAAATAATTATGGACCTCCTCTTTCAATAAAGAGACGAAAAGTTCCACTTCTTACAAGAAACATGTCAAAAAAGATAAATGTCCGAATTTACCAAGTCACTATTTTGAAGGAAATTTAGTTATTTTTTATTTTATGTAAACGAGGACTCAAGTCCTTTTTGCCCTTTTGTTTTAAATCTTCAGTTAGATTTTAGAGGTTGAGTTTTTACCATGCAGCTAGGCCGGCTAATGGACCTGATCAAATCCAAAGCTCGGTCCGGCTCTATCAATCTTCATTAAAGGTCCAATTCGGACGTAGATCAAATATGAAGAAAAAAGTCCGGCTCGATTCGGTCCATTTGATCCTCTCAGCTCGTTAATAAAGAGTCCCTAATAACACAAATAATTCAAAATTAGTGTTATAACACTAATTATCGCATCATAAATTGGAAAGATAAACTACAGCTGACTTGCCACATAAATTGGAAAAAAGGAGACTAAATTGGAGACTTGCCACATAAAACCGACTTGTCGGACAGCATCAGGATTTTTGTACCGGCTAAAGCGCTTCACATACTGTAGGGATTTCTCAAACCTTAATTTTATCATTTTCAATGTGTTGTAGGGATATATTAGACATTTCTCCAACTGAATGTTAAACATGTTTATGTTTCGTAAATTTTACACATGTACTCATGGTGATTTCAATTTAAACATGTTTATGCAGCGAGCCGCGTGGCAAGGGTGTCACGTTGAATTCAGATCCTCTGTGTTACTCGAGAAAATAAAGTGAGTCTCAGCCGGTGGATTTAAATTTACACGAATCTCAAAGCACAAATAATACTGCCCCCTCCAATCACCCGAATATCCACCGGCTGAGAGCTCATTTTATTTTCTCGAGTAACACAGAAGATACTGGTTCGTGTCACGTTGGCTCTTTCTCTTTTGCATATTTACATTTCAAACTTTGAATTTTTCTCAATGTATAAATAAGTTAAAAAAAATTACAGAAAAAATATTAAAATTTCCGGTTGTTACAATGACATATATAAATATTAATGACGTTTTTAAAATCAAAATTTAAAATTTGGAAACAATTGTCAGTATTGCTAATTGAATCTTATATTATTGGATTACAAATAACTCAAATATATTTTTATGATGACGAGGACTGTTTTGTGGTTAATTGTTGCATAATAATTCAGAAATGCCAAAAACTTTCTTTTATTCATATCAGACCAGACATTTATCGGAAAAAATGGCAAATATGTCCAACCGATCAAAGGCCATCTGATTGAAGTAGACTATGGGTCTGGTTAATTAATTAACCACTCAAAGTTGTTATATCAACAAAATGTCAAATCTTAGGGAGGGCTGACTATAGAGCTCATGAATGTGCATAGCTGTTGGAGTACTGTATTTGTAGGAGAATATATAGCGCTTAAGTGATTACTTTTTGTTTTTGTATATTAATATTTATCCGCCTTTTTATTTCCTCATGTTTTTGCTTCCTTTTCCTTCCGACATTTTTATTAATATCCTACATTAAATATAGATCAGGATTTCCGTACTTGTACAAAAATCCGATAACTGCAATCTTCTTGCTATCTTGAGTCTGGTGAACCATGTGCATCTCCATTGCAAACCTGTCAGAATTCTTCCATCAACTTAATCTCAAGCAAAAGATACTTGTAACAAACTTTAAGCATGTCTGCTATCCAGAACAATTTAAATAGGTGAGAAACCGAGCTTCTTCTCTGCTCTGTTTACATCCACATTTAATGTTGAGTACCTTGTACCAATAACTAGGTTCACTTAGGCAATACTACAAACAGTTTATGTGCAGCAGAAAACCAGATTCGTACCAGTACTGGTATAGGCAGAAAATCAGCACCAATTATAGCAAGAAAAGAAATTTAAAAGCAACCATGATCATTCACACAAATTCTGAAACCAAAGACACTTTCAATTTATGAATATCAAGGTTTTATACTTACAAACCATACACACACATCTTCATCTTCTACAACTTGCAAGAGGGATCAAAACAGATGAGAAACAAAGAGAGAGGACCCAAAAACACTTGAACCAGCCTTTAAAAGAGGAACTTTCGAGTCACTCGGTGCCATCCTCTCGACCGTGGGCCATTTTTTTTGTGACCATGGGCATCAAATTGCAATAAGCCTATTGCAGATTCATAGCTATCTTTGTCATTCTTAGGTCTTGTTCTCTCTAATCAGATGGCACATAGTGACTCGAAAGAATCTGAGGTCAGTGAATCGGATTGCATTGTTGAGTTCTCAAAGGACTGGAATGGTTTCAAGGACGCCATGTCCTTTGAGAACCATTTTGAGGTAGAGAGGCTCGGCAAGAGGGACTGGAAGGAGAGAAAGTCCAAGGCAATTGAGCTTTATGCATGGGTTGCAAGGGAGGATGATTACAACGGTGTGGGCCCCATTGCTGATCACTTGAGGAAGAACGGAGATTTGAAAACAGTCAATGATCTGGCAGTGGAGGAATCCCGCAAGACGGAAAAGCTGGTTACCAACCTGGCAAACCAGATTGAGGCGAAGAGCCGGCACTTACACGAGTTGGAGTGAAGTACAATGAGACCACCTCATCCCTCAATACTATGATGGAGCAGAGAGAGCAGCTGTTTGTTGCTTATAATGAGGGTCAGCAGCTCTTGCTACTGACTTGATCATCCTCTTATCTAGCATTCTTTGTTCAGTCTGCTCTTAGTTTCATATGCCTCCAAGCCTCCTTGCTCTCACACTAGAATCTGCATAGGAATCAACATATGTTGGATGACCTGTCAAAATAACAACTCAAACAAGAAAAAATACAGTACCGGCTGAGAACATATGGTATTTAAAATCATAATTACTGTACAGGAATCTCTATTTTCATCATGTTAGGCATACTGTATGAATCAGAATTACTACATGAGTAAGCAAGTTACAGTCTGACAGCAAGTACACTTAATTAACACTTGTCGCGCCACAATTATACATTAACGGAGTCTAGCAGCCAGCACAAACAATCTGATCCATCCCTCCACCTAAAATTTTCATTTGTTGAATTTAGATTCAAATCCCAGTCTAGAAACCTTGAAAGATATATTAACTTCTAAGTTACCTTGAGGGTACATTTTTTTTCTTAATTTCTAGATCAGTAGAAGAAAAGAAATTTAAGGTGATTTATGATTAGGAGATCATACTGTTGGTCCCACATTCATATGTCCAAGTTTATGACCCCCTAGTTTTGGCTTAAAATAAATAGTAAACACACAAGTGCACATAATAAAGGATAAATGAAAGAGCTGCTGACCCTCATTACAAGCAACAAACAGCTGCTCTCTCTGCTCCATCATAGTATTGAGGGATGAGGTGGTCTCATTGTACTTGCACTCCAACTCGTGTAAGTGCCGGCTCTTCGCCTCAATCTGGTTTGCCAGGTTGGTAACCAGCTTTTCTGTCTTGCGGGATTCCTCCACTGCCAGATCATTGACTGTTTTCAAATCTCCGTTCTTCCTCAAGTGATCAGCAATGGACCCACACCGTTGTAATCATCCTCCCTTGCAACCCATGCATAAAGCTCAATTGTCTTGGACTCTCTCCTTCCAGTCCCTCTTGCCGAGCCTCTCTGCCTCAAAATGGTTCTCAAAGGACATGGCGTCCTTGAAACCATTCCAGTCCTTTGAGAACTCAACAATGCAATTCCCAGTATGCCCTTTGTAATTCCAAAGGGCATGAACCCTGAGAGGGTTAAACCGGGAAAGTTGCTCCTTGAGCCGGTTTCCACTCTCACCAACGTGCCTGCCATCTTTGAATTCAGTTGGCACATTGACGACTACACCTTTCCAGGGCAAGACAAATTTCTCATCCCTGTCTCTCGAAGGAGGAGCGGGCGGTTCAAACACCACCATCTGAAGAGAGAGTGAGGGGTCCACAAGGTCAGACTTCATGTATTTGGCAAGGGCTCGGTGTGTGGCCTTCTCTTTTGCTTTCCTGTTGGATGCACCGATCCCAGTGGCATGTTGAAGGAGGTCCTTGAAGTTGTAGGCCTGCTTCTTCTTGCCAGTGCAGAAGGGGCACTTGTTAG
Organism: Carex kokanica; assembly: GCA_025461125.1. Classification (NCBI taxonomy): domain Eukaryota; kingdom Viridiplantae; phylum Streptophyta; class Magnoliopsida; order Poales; family Cyperaceae; genus Carex; species Carex kokanica. Next base: position 1,830,300 of record JAJGRX010000376.1, read on the forward strand.
TACTGTCCCCGTACTTCACTTTACACCCTCCTTCCTTCAGGTTAGAATATGCTTTCTCAGAATAGTTGTCGATCTCCGATTCACTGACCTCAGATTCTTTCGAGTCACTATGTGCCATCTGATTAGAGAGAACAAGACCTAACAATGACAAAGATATAAGGGGGGATTAGACTCTCATCAAAAGCTAAAATCTGTTAGAATTGAATTGATTTGATTAAAATAAAATATAATAAAATGTAGTTTACTTCAAATTGACTTTACTTGATCGGAAGCTACATTAAAGATGCTTGCAAAACTCATTTGTTTAAGAACTAGTTATACCACTAAGATGCACTGAAGTTGTTCATAGTTGTGGGATAATCCATCAGAAACTAAAATTCTGCAAGTATGAAGCAAGAACCAAAGGTAGACTAATATAACTGAAAATAAAAATTGAGCATCTATACTTTATCAATTAACAACCAACTAAGATATCAATTTTGGCCTTCATCTACACTTTTATCTTTCCTTATTATTTCCTTCAGAGTTGAAGTCCTAATTGCAATAATGCTCTAAGCTGGTACATTCTTCCATTTGCCAGCAAACTGGTTTTTGGCCAAATGAGTAAGATGTCCTTTTCCAAGTACAACAGTGTACTATCCCAACTCTTTCTATATAAGAATTAGACCCTCTCCACTCAGATTTGTAGTCCAAACAACAGTGTACTATCAATCTAAAATTCTTTCACACAAACGATACATATCTAAAGCAAAATTTACTAATCTGGCACCAGATCGGGTACATAGTCAGTTAAGTGATATATGGTCAGGGATGGTTGTGAGTTAACTTTGATTTCATGAAAATGAAATGGGCGTTATGCCTGTCACATCCCAAACCGGGATTTCCGGATTAAGGAGTGATCAATCCCCGTCTCGTGATTAATTATCCTTAATCACGCAAGGCTAATCAAATACCATAATCAAATAAAAACAGCGGAAGCAAACATACCATAAATAAGCATCAGTCATTCCTCACTAAATAAACATAAATATATACGGGTCCATACAATCCACATCATAAAATAAAACATAAGCTAATGAAAAGAGATACAAGATCTATCGAGACTGATGTATAGAACAAAAACATCAGACTCGTAATCCTAATCAAAAAGGTCCTATAATCTATCCTGAAGCAGCGTGGCCATCAGGGACAGCTCCTGGCATCTCCTGCTGTGGAACACCAGTCTCTGTACCTAAAATCCCACATAAAAAGGTGGGTGAGCGACTAATCGCCCAGTATGTGACCCAGAATTACCCCTTCAGGGATCCTCTTGGTCGAAGCACATTTAATGGTAAACTACGCAAAATTTGGAAATTCGTACTTTTAAATGCACATGACTTAATATAGTAATCCTAATTTAATAACTATTAAAAGAAAAATACATATAATAGATGACATGATGCGAATATCCTATCATGACAACATGCAAAATTTCCCAAAATAAAAATACAAGACTAGAATATATTATTCAAACCGGAGTCCAATCTCCGAGGTACTGTGTGTACAAATATAATATAATAATACGGATAAAATATTTATACACCCCGTGCTGTGTAAATCGGACTCAAGGTCCCACTAGACATTGTTTCAAGGACGGTGGGCAGGGAGCTAATGATACAAGATGCCCAGAGACATCATGTGAACAAACGATACATGATATCAAGGACATCAGGCAATTAACTCGCAAGAGTATATAAGCCCACTCGCCGATGAATATATCTCAATCCGTGTGTTTTTCCTTACTCTAAAACGATTCATCATCCAAACATATTCAATAGGAGAAATCATACAATGCAAGGCGTAAAATCAGTTAATCCGTTTCCTCATGAGCAGAGACAGAACTCCACCGCCTGGCCAGACCAATGGGAAGGGCTCGTGTCCGACCCCGTGCAATAAAATAAATCTGCCACCGCAACCGCGGAAGCCGTACTAGGCATGTAGCTCCTATTGTAGGGGAGACCAAGCTCGAATCGTTCCCGTGCCTCTGGGCTCGAGTCCGGCCCGCACGTAATGGTAAAATGAATCGAAAAATGATATATAGATCCAAATGAATACATATAATATTTCTCTAATAAGACCTCCAAAGGAATCAAGTGATTCCCTGGCCCAATGCCCAACGAGCCGCCTCGCACCCCATCCTACGAGACGGAATGCGGACATTCGGTCTTCTATCTCACACTCACCAATGCATATGCTCGCTTATAAAAATAATAGTCCTCTACGAGAAGAGGACAAATAATAACCCTAATATCTATATAGAATCTAAACCTATCATTAAGTTATCCTACTCCTATTTAAAAGCAGTAAATTTTCATTTAGAAGGGATCATGCAATTCTAATTACAGTTCGGAAAGATAAACATACTCTAATGCAACTACAAATTTAAAGTGCGTATGACAGGTCAGGTGGTCGACTGGTAAGAGTATGCCACGAAAGAAATAACTCAGATATCCCACACCTGTAGGGCAAGCTGAAGACGTGCGCGCGCTACACACCGGCGTAGTCTGCAGGGTCCACTCCTGCTCCTGTATCGTCGCCCGCGGTATCAATCCAAGGGTCAGACTCGTCGTAATGGGTCTGATGACCTGCAATTCGTACGTAATCTAATTAGGATCGAAACTATTTACCGTAACCCTTGCTACCCTTTTATTATTTTAAATTTGAAGATAAACTGTTTTAATTAAATTTCGTAAGTATTTTAAAAAGAAGTCCTATTCGCTATATAAGAGTAAAACATGTACTTAAATTGTTAAGTTAATATTGTGAAAATTAATCGCGTTTAGGTGTTCGAAATTGTAAAAGTACTTATTTTACTTAATTTATTCTCAAGTATGTATATAAATAAAATACGACACTAACCAATTTTTAATTAATCTAAGTGATACGAAATTCATTAATACAACATAATTTATCTCTTGTAAATTCCTAAAATACTTATAAGATCATTGCTAAATTTTATTACTAATAAAATAAATAAAGTAATTACATAACTAAATTAAATCTAATTTAAATGTGTTATTCCTAATTAATTATTGTTGGGACTTTTAATTTTGATAATAAATTGTTTTAACTACTCTAAATATTTAAAAAGAAGTCATATTTATTTATGAGATTAAAAACGTGTAGATAATTTACTAAGTTAACTATTGCGATAATTAATAGCGTTTAAATGTTTGAAATGAAAAATACATATTTTATTTTAATTACCCTAATAGGTCAATTTAATTTATATCTAAGTACTTGTATAAAATCAAAGACGGCATTACTAAAATTTTATAGAAATCAGAATGACGCGAAAACCATTAATATGTTGTTAATTAATTTGTCCTTAATTAATTAACAACATATTTGTATTTATTTAAATTTTGTAATAAATATAATAATAACTAAAATACTTGACTATTATTTATACTAATTACCGTGTAATTAAATTAATTAATTTTAACTTTGTTAATTTATTTTAAATCTAAGTCCAAGCCCGATTACAATCAATTCATAGGACCATTGATAATATATTTAAATAACTAATTGAAATTCGGATTAGGCCTAAAAGCCCATAAAATAAAAGGTCCATTTGGATTTAATATAATACATTTTCGGAAATGGCTAAAGCCCATAAATTCACATCCTAATAGATAGCCGAATTCATTTCTTTAAAAGTATTAATTCGGTTCCAGCCGATCCTATTCAACTAAATTTTCCAAATTAACACCTAAGTCCATCTAATAAGAGAAATTACCACAAGTCACATAAGTTACCAAATCAGCCCCTTAAAATCAGACATTTTATAATTTCATCTCTATCATTACAAAACCGTACCAGTAACAAGGGGGTCATTTAGTAGTTCAAGCACCTATTTACGAGTCAATAATCAACGAGGACCAATTAATCAAGATTACAAGGGATAGGAAAGCACATTAACGAGGGAACTCAACAAGGCAGCAAGCAAGCAACAAGGAAGCAGCACAGCGTACCAGTATAACAAAAAGGGTACCAGCACACAAACGAAGCAAGGCGCACAGCCAGCACAGACGGCAAAAAGGGCTGGTACCGTACCCACAGTCACTTAACAGCCCAACAGGGCCAGAAAAGAATAGCACAGCAAATACCAGAACCGGTACTGGTATAGTACCAGCCAAGCAAAACAGAAACAGAAAACAAGGCAGCAAGAAAACGGGGAGAACAAATCCGCACTCAATCGTTCAATAAAATTCCAAACTGAAATCCCCCAATTCATCCCCTTGATTAAGTCAGGAAAATCAACAACCCGTCCTTAATAGATCAACATTTCCCATTCGCTACAAAAATTCGTCGTCACGCCGAGAAAATCAACAACTCGCGCGAGACAACCGATTAGTCAAAATATACGACAAATCCTCACCAAGCACCACATCAACAAAATAAAATGGGCTTGAAAATTTACCCAAGAGAAGCAAATCGCAGAAAGGGTTAAGGTTAGGCCGGTACCCGGCAAAGGCTCGCCTCACTTCTCGACCTTCCTCAAATCAGCAAGCAACACCCAACAGAGACACCTCCAAGCACCCAAAATCACCACAGGAAAGGTATCAGAGCGCACAAATCGCAACTCAAGTAAAGATCCCAACCTTCGGATTTTGATAACCGAATTTAATCCGAGGAAAACGAAAAAGAGAGAGGGAGAGGTCAGTTTCTCAGCACATGAGCAGAAAGAGAGTCGAACCCAAATCAGAGAGACTCTGTCAGAGATATATAACCCAATAAGCATCGCAACAGAGAGGAAATGGTCAAGGCGTGTCAGAGAGTAGGTGTCCGCGCAATAAAGACCAACGGCTAATTTTGTTCTCGTTCGTACGACTCCCTGACGAGGGAAGTGACAGCGGCGAAAATAGCGCTCGCAGCGCGTGGGAGAGAGGCGAGTCTCCTCTTTTCTTCTCCTGTAAGCAAGGCATCAGAGAGGCGGGTGGGGCTCGGGTGTCAGCGACGAAGAGAGAGAGGCTTTATCGGATCCGGTTTAGAGTTAGCGATGGAGGGGTGGGGTACGCGGAGTCAGAGAGGGAGAGGAAGAAGAGAAGGGGGTGAGGGGCGGGGGGGCTCTCTCTCTCTGGATAGGTTGGGGTGCGGATCCAAACAAACTAATAGAAACTAAAAGAACAGCTTTGAGATCCGTGCTAGATTTAATCAAACAGTTGAAATAATTTCCGGAGTTCTAATGATTTCAAAATTTTATAAATAAATAATAAAATTAGATCAAGTTAACTTCATTAAATATTAATACGAACTTTCGAATGTTTGTTCGTTTACCTATAACTTATTTACTATTTGATATATTTTAATCAATATATTTTAGTAGCAATTATATTTTCCTAAATTTACTCATATTCGACTATGTTACAAAAATTTTATTCTATGTCACGAATTATTGATTAAGAGGTCTAGTTTAATAAATCACAAGAATTTTGCTATATTAGTAGCGTATTTATATAGTCGGATTAATTTATTTACTTCATTACATTCAATATCGTTAAATTTAAATTTAAACTTAACACTTGTAAAGAAATTATTAATTGATTTGATAATTGAATTTATATAAACTAATTCATCTAGTTAATTATTTAATCTTTACTTAATTTAATTATTTAACCAACGTTTTATTTAGTGGTAATTTTAACTATTAGACTAATTAATTACGTTTCAAATTTACGGCTTCTAACAATGCCTTTTATAAAAAAAAAAATTGTAATAAGTGATTGACTTAACAATAAATTAATTTCATAAATATTAAATACATTAATCGATTAATAAAATAGAAATAATGAGGGATAAGAAGAGGTATTCGTACCTGATTAAAGAGCCGCACAAGCTGCTTAGAAGGGTCTCTCGCTGGTCAGGCCCGTAGGACTCTACCCAACTTCTTCCTCCTTGCTGCAATCAGAAACTAGTAGAAGGGAAGAGAACACTCGACAGAGCGAAAGGTTGCAAGGGTATCGCCAGAAAAAAAAAAAAAAAAAAAATGAGCGTCAGTTTTTATTGGGGGATTTGAGGTTCCGATCACAGTATTTATCTAATGAGGAATATTCAGATAACAAAATTACTACCTGGGTGGAGGAAGGAGGAGGAGAAAGAAATAGAAGATGTTATCGGAGGTTCTCAGAAGCTACAATCGTTGATACTATCACCAGTTTATGAACGACGGCAAGGAAGGGCAATCCATTTCGCGTTTGACGGTGAGAATCGTCGGAAAAGGTCGCCCCGACTGAAATTATCTCCCTCCCTCCTTTCGCATCCGATCAGGCGATCAAAGTGGAGAGGGGTTTTAGCTTTTAGGCCGACATTTTTATGAGTGCGTATCCTCTGAGATATCTCAACTTTTGCGTGACCGACGTGTCCGGTGCCTATTTGGGGATAGCGCTGGGGGCCAGTATTTTTTGTGCTTCGGGATTCGTGCAGAACTTATTTGAATGGTTGCGATTTTCCATAAAAAATTAAAAAACATTAAAATAATTTAAAAAAACAATAAAAAAACTAAAAAAATATTAGATGATAAAAATTAAAATTAAAAAAATATTAGATAATAAAAAATTAAAAAACATTAAAATAATAAATAAATGTAAAAAAAAATTACAAAAAATCTTAAAAAATATTTGATAATAAAAAATAAAAAAATTAAATAATAAAAAGCTCTAAAAAAACCAAGAAAATCTTAAAAAATATTAGATGTACACAATGACTCAATAAAAAATAAAAAAAATTCTTTGAGGTTGGGAACTAAACACAAATTGGTAGGATGTACATTTTTAGATAAGTTTTTGACATTGGGAGGAGAGATTTTTGATTCAAAGTGTACAGAACAATACAATAATTGTTTTTAATCTTGGGAGAAGATATTTATGTATCAAACAGATTCAATGTTTTATATTCAATGTTTTTTTTCTTGTGAGGTACATTGAACCGTATTTTTGCATTTTACTTCAACCGAATAGGAGGGTTAGAAGAGATTTACGGCCACTTTCTCGGTTCCAACTTCGATTTCTCGGACTTTTGAGCTACATCATTGCACCCGCTTTCATTGCACCCGCTTCTTCGTTCTTCTACTTTGTATTAAAGCTTCGTTGCCTTAAATTCATCGTGGGTGCAAATGTTCCCTCAACTTGATAGCCAGTGCACCGCAAATAACATTGGTATTTCACTAAAGGTCCGTGCTTGGTTAACGCAGGGTTGATCTTCAATGAACTAAAGGTGAATCTGGTGTTCCATAAACGTCCCACATTGTGTCAATAAAGGTCCATCTTTAGTTCCGTAAAGATTCTTCTACTCTGTATTAAAGCTTCGTTGCCTTAAATTCATCGTGGGTGCAAATGTTCTTTCAACTTGATACACTTCAGATAGTAAAATAAACCTACATTTTATAATTTTTAACTTTGCTAGGACACCGCAAATAACAATAAAATGCTATGCAATCAAGAATTGGAGAAATTATAATTATTGTTGAGTGAGTCTATGTTATTAAGCATATTATGGATTGGTCCTAGCCTACTCCTAGGGCTGTAAACGGGTATGGATATCTGTCCGGATATCCGTCCCGAATCCGCTTATTATCCGAATCTGGATTTAAACGGATACGGATACGGATATTTTTTGTATAGGAAAATTTGATACGAATACGGAAAATTCTTTGAAAGTATAAACGGAGCGGATATCCGCACTATCCGGATCCAAAATTTCAACTTCTCCGCTTGACTGTAACTTGACTTCCAGCGGTTATATTCCCTAACTCCTCTCCATTCATATATCTTCTCTATTTCTTTACCTTTTTTTAATTTACTTTTGTTTTTCTTAATTGTTTTTAATTTTTTTTAATTTAGTATTTGTACTTAAAGTGCATATGACTCAATTATCCGACAATCATTCGTTTCGTAACCGTATTCGAATCCGTATCCGTGGATTATCCGCTCCGTATTCATATCCATTTAAGACGAATTTAGTTTTGAATTTTGATATCCGTTTACTATCCGTATCCGTATCCGCTCATTGAAAAACGGATACGGATTTGGTATTAGAGAATAATCGGCTAATTAGTTGAAAAATCCGTGACGGTTTGATCACAGCCAATAACTAATAGGGAATAATCTCTATTTACAACACTTGATCTGGAAATTCTGAACCATCCAAAAACAGTGGTTTTTTAACTTATCTTAAAAAATAGTAAATTTTTTTAAAAATTATAAAATTCCATCTACAATACATATTCATATGAGAATCATGTTGAACGTTTCGGATCGAACATTAAGATTTTGAAAACAAAAATATTGATTCATATTACGGACCAATTGTGCTATGCTTAGTAGTTAGTACCATAGACTCACTCATCATTGTAAGTATGCTCTGGATGAACAATACAACTATTACAACAATACAACCAAACATTCTATCCCACATAAACAAAATCGATTATATAATTAAAGCATCCTCTAATTTAGTACTAATCAAAAGAGTGAGATACAAATGTAATCAGCTACTACTTTTCAGTGCCATGTTTTGTAGAAGGAATGATGCCTTGTTCCGAACCTAAAAAACATAATAAAGAAAAATAAATCAGTACTAATCAATCTTTTTATTATTGTTTCTAGTTTCCAGCATAGGTCAAAACTCTTTATGTAGGCTATAGAATAAGGTTTTTATGATCCTCAAAACAAGAAATAAATAGGATAGTAATACCAAAATATAATGAAATAGAATAGCAAAAGACCTTGGATGCGTAAGATCTCCAGTTGGTGCTTGTAATTTGAGTAGAACAATTGCGAAGATACTTGTACCACAAGTCGATTACTTTAGATTTCTCTTGGAATGGGTGGTAAAGCAAGAGAAGGTTCTCTGTTAAAACCAAGTAAATATAGAGCTTGAAGAAATCACAGCTATTTTTTTTCAAGTTCACTGAAGCAAGCAGCTCTAGTATTTCCTCAGCACTTTTTACCTAATATAAGATGAATTTAGCACAAATAAAGAAAAGTGAAAGTTATGGTAGCAAAAGAGTCCATGTGAAGAGAACCACGAATAACTATTTGATGAGTGGGGCTACGGTACTATGCATAGCGCATATTGGTCCATACTATGAATCAATAATTCTATTTTCAAAGTCCAAATAGTGATCTGAACCATTCAACTTCTCCATATGAAAATATACTTGTAGATCAAATTTTACATTTTTTTAGAAGTTTTTTACTATTTCTTTAGACCATTCAAAAGTAGTGATTTTCTACCTATCTAAAAAAATTGTAAAAAAATTCTAGAAAATATATAATTTAGTCTGCAAGTACATTTTCATACCGAGATCGTGTTGAACAGTTCAGATTGACTGTTTTAACTTTGAAAACATAGATATTGATCCATAGTACGGACCAATATGCGCTATGCATAGTACCATAGCCTCACTCCTATTTGATTATCAAATACTAGTTTTCCTGTTTGCAAGTTAAGACCTTGGCCTCAATTAAGATTTAATACCTTCCTAAAATCTCAATTCAAGACTAACAAATTCCATGGAAATAAAAAACTAACATTGAACTCAAACGAAATTAAAGAATATATATATAATCGCTTCAAAGTGTAAAACAGGTCTGCAGAATTATATATACAATTTTTATGCTGAGATGCATGTCAATTTTATAGTATATATCATGATATTTACTTCAAATTACATAGAAAATCATACATAATTTAAAAAAAAAAAAAAATAGAGATCAATTGACCATCATTCATTGTGCATCGATCGGTCCGCCCCAACATATGTATACAAGTTATATATATCTAATATAACACATATATCACGATGTATGGAATTTTAAAATAAATGTACGATATATGTAACACATCTTTTATATACACGTATTTGATTCATTAATTTTATGCATAAAAAGATATATTTTATTTTGAACAATCTAGCAAAAACTAATTTTCTCCTTTTAAAGAATAGTTACATGGACTAAATAAATTATACATGTATATCTAACTTTTATTCTATAAAAATATATGGAAAGAAAAAAATTAAAGAATCTGTTAGAACTTAGAAGTACACAAGTTAATGACATTTCAGAGATCTTTTGTGCAGGAATGCATACAGATAATTGTATCGTAATTAATCCACGTGTCAAACTATTTTAAAAATAAATAAATAAATACATCGCTCATACATATTTTTATATATTATTATCAAACAGATAACAATATTAAATATTGAAATTCGGCTGCACTACTTGTATAAACATATCACGACATATGCTTATAAAGTCATATATTATTTTTCACAAAGTTCAACGACAAATTCAAACCATTCAAACTAATTTCCTTCTTAAGAGCTTCGTTTATATATAAATTTTTTTAATTTTTGAATTTATTTAATATCAAGTCAAGCAGTAAAAAAATGAAAGATATTGTGCGCATCTTAATGCATTATTTTACTGAAAATTCTTCATTTTAAAAAATAAATTTTTTTTTTCAAACAATGTAAAATTTTGAATCCAAGCACATAATAATGGTATCTACTGTTTGAACTTTGAAATTGAATATATAACTTGTAGTATATTTCATATTTCTTGATATTGCTTATATAATGAAACATATACAATTGGCCACATGATGAACTTGTAAAACTTAGGCGAGAAATAAATGGCGAAGGTGACCGGTTTAATTATTACATCCAAAAAGTTATATTAAAAAATTGAAATGAAAGCATACCCAATTAATTCGCTGTCAAGATTTCGTTGCCATTTAACATCAATTCACCTTTCATTCGTCCATTACAAAATTCCAATAATTTTAAATTTGATAGGTACTTTGCCTTAACAAATCTTTGACCTATCTATTCTTTTAGATTTCATGCAAACAAAAAGAAAAAAGAAAGAGAAGACTTCTGACCCGGTTCTTTTTGGGTCCGGATCCCCTAAAATAACCCAATTTTTTGGTTTTGGATCGGGACCGTCCAAATCGAATCCGTCGATCGAGATCGCCTCGAGATTCGAACATATCTCTCGAGATACGTGCACTCCAGTTTAGTTGGATGGTCACGGATTCGAATCGGATGGTCCCGATCTAAAATCCAATTTTTGGGTTACTTCATTGGATCTGAATTCGTTCTTTTTGTAATACATGCATGAATGAAAAAAGTGAAGAGAGAAATTAAGCTGACTTAAGGAAGACTTGAAAAAGAAATGAATGAGCAAAACCAAAGGCAAAATGGGAATTATGAATTAAAAGGTTGAAATTTTTTAAATTAATGTAAAATTTGATTAATTGAGTAAATATGTGAGTTTTGTAATTTTGAAGGATAAATATGATATTATAAATTTTTGAGAGGGAAATACGTAATATTAAAAATATTAAAGTTTTTCAGAGAGATAATAAAATTTCCCCTTAATTTTTTTTATGCATGCATATATAAATATTTAGATCCGGACCTTTTATTTTGTGCTTATAAAATATCTTTTCATCAAGCTGAATGTATGCATTAAATTTTTTTATGCATGCATATATGAATACTTAGATCAGGATTTTTTGTCTTGTGCTGGTAAAATATATTTTTTCATCAAATTGAATGTATGTATTAATTTTTAATCTGATGCATGCATATATAAACAATTAGATCCAAATCTTTTATCTTGTGAATATAAAACATATTTTCATCAAGCAAAATTTATGTATTAATTTTTTTGATGCATGCATATATAAATATTTAGATTCAGATCTTTTATCCAGCAAAATTTATGTATTAAAAGTAAATCATTTTTTGACAGGGACTTGCATAGAGGGGCTAATTGGGATTGTAACTTAGGATATTGGTTCAGCACTCACAACGCACTCTCAGCTTGCTGTGTGTTTTTGTGAGTGTGCATGAGAGAGAGAGAGAGATTGCACTTAGGATTCCGATATAGCACAGAAAAACTAAAAGATATTTAACCAGGGATTACAATGCTCTAATTTTGGCATTTTCCCAGTCAGGCAAGCTACCAGTCACTAGCACCAGGTAGTGACAAGTGAGAAATGCAACCACTCATGCTTGTAAATTGTTTAGGTTTTCATTTTTTTTTTTTGTATTTTTTTTGTATCACATTATCATTTTTGTTCGTCAGGGGATGTTTCAAGTATTCCATTTTATTGTAAACTGGTTTTGAGGGAACCAAACCTAAACCATCCATAGGCTTGATTACAGTTCCATTCAAAGAAAAGATATTAGTCCTTTCACTTGCGCTTCCATTTGACTAATATAAGCTTGAATTAGGATCAACTGAAGGTTTATTCCGCTAGTCCTCACAATCAAACACTGACTGACTGAATAGCACTTAGTCATTCGACAATCCTTTCTCCAAATAGAAATGGCCGGCTTAACAGATAAGCGCACATCGCGTAAAGTTGAAGCAAAATTTACCTTTAGTAACTTAACTAGAGTGTCCTTGCTGAGGCGAGGTTGCGAGAGTGATCTCCCCACCTCTTCTATAGTTAGCTCGGACATTGTTATGCTATCTCGATCTTTCGTTTTCTGTAATTTACGCAACCTCCATTCGAATTTCTTGGTCGCCAAATCTAGCCCTAGATGAACGGATTCGTATCCTCTGCATTAACTCAAAAGGAAATCTTTTGAGTTAATGAATTTCAACCGTCTGATTTTAAACGGAGCCAATCTGACTTGTGTCTATAACATAGGAGCCTTTTAATATTAGTGCAGATCTAGTTCGCACGAATATTAAAACAGATCAGACAGTCAAGATTCATTAACTCAAAAGATTCTCTTTTGAGTTACGCAGAGGATGTGAGTTCTAGATAAACCCGAGTTCTCACTTCTCAGATAAACCCTGGCGGGATTCAAGTGCCCATGGAGATGATTTTCTTTTATTTTTTTTTATTTTTTTTGCGCGCACCTAGCCGCCTGACTGAAGATTGATAAGATTAAAGAGAATTCTCAAGTAATTGAATTAATTAGTGCCAATCAAAGAGGCGGCCGGATTGGTATTTATAAGAGGCGGTAGCAAATTCTACTATTTTTTTCCTTTCATATTAAATTATGTTATAATTAGGATAGTTAATATATAGTCGGTTATAAGTCGAAAGAATCAGTGGCCGAATATATGTCTGTTTCAATATCGATCTTCCTTACCTCTTTTTTTTTTCGAAATTTCATTCTGATTTTAGAACTTCATTATTTATTGCTCTTTTTCTAAACAACAATGAAAATGAATCAAACTATAGAGAAATTCTGTCAATTTAAAGTACTTTTAATGTCTGTAATGTTTTTTAATATTTTATATAAGCATTTTGTTGTGAAAAGCTGCACCAATTGAGGTAAATGAAACTTATTTTGGTTAAATCATGGAAGCTGCACCCGAAATCATTAAACCGTCAAATCAAACCAGAATTTGGAAATGGAAATGTTATTTAGATATGAGAACACGAACATGAGAAATTATGCCCTATGCCTATTCTTTTTACAAAATCATCTAAAATGAATGCATCTTAAACTGAAAGGTAAATGGAATATGCATGCAGTAACTTCAAACTAAGACATGAGGCATATTCATAGCATAGTTAGTTCAATATGCATGCAGGTTTATTTTAAATATTTGTCTAATAATTATTTGTTATTTTAAATATGCATCTTAAAATTAAAGATAAATCAAATATAAATGAATTGCCAAAAGAAAAAGAAAAAAAAAAAGGAAAAGAAGTACATGTGAGTTCCAAGAGTGACTCTAAATCATCTATTCAGTCGACGTGACACCTACAAACTTCTTTGTGTCAGCTGATTACAATGTTGTGGAAGAACAATATGACATAATGAAGTAACCTAGTGGAAACAATAATAATCAAATTGTATACATCAAAATAAACAGTTTGTTATCATTTTTATTAATTGTTTTGGTAGAGTTTTAAACTTTTAACTCGACTGAAAAGGCAAAGCAAAAGAAGAAAGAAGAATATTTGCAAACAATGAACTTACTCTATTCAGTGAGGACAACAGCTACAAACTTGTGCTGTAAATTGCTTCTTTGCTCAAGACAGCACCTGCAAAGATCTTTTTGTTAACTAATTGCAAAGTAAGATAAAATGATTTGCAAATAACCAACCTGTGAGCCTACACAATTCTTATAACTGTGTTGTGCTACAAAGGTGAAACTGAGAAGGTGAGGAAGTATCAGTTTTCCTTGATAATATGATTTCACTAAAATTGAATGTGACATGCCAGTTCTCAGATTTTTATTAGCCTATCATTGGGATCTCTTATATGCCATACACAGTATGTTAATGAACTTTAAAATTATCTGGTCTAAATCATTCCAAGTACTTTTTTTGTACGTAATGTGATTTCAAAAGGCATAAATCTGATGTCTTGACCTCTAACACTCTAATGCATGGGCTGTTAAAATTTCTGGTGGCTTAGATTTATAAGGGTTACAGTAAGCATGTTTTGGCTAGATGTGGCACGACTCAAAGTGCTTAGTTTGTTGTAATGAGTTGTAGTTTTCTCTTTTTGAGGTTCTTTTTACTGTATCTGCTGTTGTTTTTATTTTCTGTGCTAGGGAACGCAGAAACTCGATGTGTAAGGTTTTTGTTTTCAATAATATATCCACCTAGGCAGGAAATTTTTTTAAAAACCATAATTTAAAAAAAAAAATTAGCAAACCAACATGATTAGTTTGATTTTTACAAAAAACATAAGAACCGAGATGCCAATTCGGTCTCCATTTTTCTTTTCTCCTGAGACCGAATTGGCATTTCGGTCCCCCCTTTTCACACCTTTTTCGCAAAAAAAACTGTGGCCTTTGGTGTAAATACTTGGGACCAAGATCTCAATTTGGTCCAGGGTATTTTCAGTGGGGACCGAATTGAAATTTCGGTCCTGATTATTATTATTTTTTTTAGAGACACATAGCTAAAATGATAAAATATAACACTAAAAAATCGAACTTTTTTTCCCTTTGCAAATTACTTTTTTGATAGCATATTTATACTAAAATACGCTAAATTACCTGAAATTATGTTAATTTATGCTAATTTACATTAAATTACTTGAAATTATGTAAATTTTTTTTAAGAGACAAATAGGTAAAATGCTAAAATATACTAAAAAAATCGAATTTTTTTAATATTTGTTAGATTGCTTTTTTTTATTATAATTAGCATAGTTATACTAAGATACCCAAAATAACTTGAAAGTATATTAATTTATGCTGAATTACACTAAATTACTTGAAATTACAATAATTATGTAGAATTATGCTAAAATACGGTAAATTACGCTAAATTACGTATGAATAGGGATGATATCTTCACTAAGAAGGCGAAAAACGACGACGAAACTTCAAACGGCCATAAAACGGCGCTCGAGTGTCCGATTTTAGCAAATGACCACTTTTCGGAAAGCTTGTGAAAATACGCATGCATTAAAACTAGTAATGCTAGATTTCGAGATTCAGAATCGTCAAAAAACAAATGGAAGAGCCTCAAAACTTTAGTTGAAGTTTTCGATTAAGATTTTCATTTCTATTGTTCAATCTACGTAACTCAGTAAATTAGTTATGTAATGAAGTTGTAAAATACCAATTTTTATTATTTTTGAATTTTTTTTACTATTTTTTATGATTTATGAAAGATGGCACAAAATCGGCCCAATTCATACGTAATTTAGCGTAATTTACCGTATTTTAGCATTAATTCTACATAATATTGTAATTTCAAGTAATTTAGTGTAAATCATCATAAATTAACATAATTTGAAGTAATCAGGGGTTGACAATGAAATGGGTCGGGCTAACAATGACATTCTCTGTAATCAGGGGTTGCCGCTTTCAAGTAGATGGTACCGCTTTGGAAATTTTTTTAAAAACCATAATTAAAAAAAAATAGCAAACCAACATGATTAGTTTGGTTTTCACAAAAACCATAAGAACCGAGATGCCAATTCGGTTTCCATTTTTTTCTCCCTCGGACATAATTGGTATTTCGGTTCCCTCCTTTTCACAGTTTTTCCGCAGAGCCACCACAGAAAATCGAAATGGGATGGGAACCGAATTGTCATTTCGGTCTCCATTTTTTTTGTTTTTTTAAAGACAAAATAACCCATACTTTGCAAAATCATGTCGCATTTCAGATTCTAAAATTATTCTAGAAATATATGCTCATGCATCCATTTAATTAACCTAAGAAATATCATGCAAAAGTTTTAGTTCAACTCCTGTCCTATATCATTTAAGCATATGCAATGCAACCCAAAAACTTGATGCAACTCATGTCATATTCAAAACCAAATTCTAAACTTGAACATCATACTACATTTTCAGATTTTTGCTACAAAAATATATGATCATGCATCTTGATGTTTTAATCTAAAAATATAACACTAGCATATACGACAATCTTATTTTGCCACTAAACTCTTCAAGTTTTGTCACAATTTAATTCTAGAATATATGTTCATGCTCCTTGTGACAACTCATGCATTCATTCTATGCAATTCCAAAGAACATTCAAGAACTTAACTACAACTAATTACCAATCAAGCAACAAAGCAAGCAACCAAGCAAGCATCAACAATACCCAATTAGCAACTAAACAAACAAGCAAGCAACAACAACAATAAAATAAGTTAAGAGGAATCTGAGAATAACTCGAAACCCGCACCTTTTAACGTTGGGCACGACATGGCTCGAAGTCAGTTCACTGTTCAGAATCGAGTCAATCGAGTCGTTCGAGAGCAACCACATGAACACAAGCAATCAACTGAGCAACCCAACACATTGCCATCTTCTCCAACTTTCTCGTTTCCTGGCCACGTCGAGCTACCGATGCCTCTACTTTCTCCTCTTTTTCCTCTTTTTCCTCTTTTCCATTTCCATTTCTCTCTCAATTTCTCCTTTCCTCTTATTTTCCATTTTTAATGTCCCTCAAAATTTCCCCTTTTTTTTTCCTCCTCCGTTCTGTTCCTTTTCTGGACGGACTACCCTTTCCATCAAATTTCCAAGAAGAAGTGTTTCCTCGGTGGAGAAATTTGGTGACAAAAAGTATAGTTGTCATAGTGGTGACATGTGTCTTCCACATGCACCCTTTTATCAATTAAATTCATTTAATTTTCTTTCTTATTTAATGGAAAGTCCATTTACACTAAAACCCTTATATTATTATAAATAAATTAACATGTAAATAATATGTTTTCAATTAACATGATGTTACAATAAATTTTAAAATACTTCAAACTAGACTAAATATTTAACAAGTATAGTTGAATTAATTAACATATATAAGTAATTTACCATTTCGTAATATAAATTTAAATAAATATTTCCATATTTCCAAAATTCCTGATTTTAACACTAACAATCTATCAATCAAAATTTTGTTAAGGACTTTGCAATTGCCTATTTCTAATTACATTTTCCTTTGTATTTCTAGTTTTGATTCCAAATCAAATATATTTTCAACATGTACAAAATTGGGATGTTACAGAATCATTAAGGTCCAACGTTTTTCAGAACCATAAAATCACTGATATTTCAAACGGTCCCAGTGTATACAAAATACACTATGTACAAAGATACTGTTAATTACATAAAAAATGACTCATCTAACTAAGTACAAAGATACTAGTACACAAAATGAAAAAAAGCAAAACACAAAAAATCTGTGCACAAGCATTGGATTGAGTTAACAATTTCTTTATGGGTAAGATAGTAATAATTACTCTTTCCCGGATACAATTTTCATATTCAACAGTCATGTGCCTTTTTGCAATTAAGCCCAAAATAGTTGCTGGTACAGATCAATGGTACGTATTAATAAGCACTCAAAATATTTTTCAGAAATGAGCCCATACTAAATATGTAAACTTACAAGCAAGTCCCTCCAAAGTCAAAAATCAAAGATCAGCCCAAAAGAGATTGGAAAACTGATCCTCTTTGTATGTACGTACCAATACTAATAGATGCAATATTATATCAAAAGTGCATACAAAAATTGTGTAGCAAATTGTATAATCAAGCATCATCAAGTATATTCAAGCATAAATTTATGTATTAAACATAAATAATTCAAAAATACAACCATCACCATACAAAATCATAAATTGCATAAATATACCTTTAAATATATCAAGGTTCGTGAATGTTCTCTCTAATACAATAATTAGGAGGATTGTTGCTAATCATGAAGCATATCAGGTACATAGGTTTAAGAGAACAGAACTTGTATATCTGAGTGATCTACACAATGATTAAAAAAACTTTACCAATTCATTTTTTTTACCAAAAGAATGATTATAAAGTTGTATGACAAGTATGCTATTTTCTGATATAACACATGCACAGATCGTAAAGCAATTCGGACGATAGAGGAACTTTTCAGATTCAAATTGGAGTCAGATGGACGTTTTATGGTTTTTAATAAAAAGGGTAAAATGGGTATTTTATGAATTTAGAATGTGTTTTAATATAAAAAAAACAATAAAATGGGTAATATATGTGATCTTTTGATATTTAGAGGGGGGACTATGTAATTTTAAAATTTAGAGGGGGAAATATGTAATTTTGAAGTTTTTGAGGGGTATACGTGAAATTCCCCCATAAATTTAATTCTTCGACTCTTCGTCTCGAATTCCAAGTTTGTTTGAAGAAATATAAAATAAAAAACAAAGGCAATCCAAGCATCTCGTTCGAGAAAATCGGAGGCACGCTACTTATTGGTCTACCCACGTTTTCGTTCTGTCTCTCTTTCTCTCCTCTTTTCGTCTCTCTTCTGATTGAATTGTCGCTATGGATCTCTCAGAGAAATCGCGCCAATCTCTCTTCCCCAGCTACTTATACACATCATCGGCGAGCAAGGTCTTTGGCCAGAACCCCAAATCGGCAGATCTTGGTTCTACCGGGTCTTTCATGATCCAGGCGCCAAATGAGTCGAGGAAGATCGAGATGTTCTCTCCGGCTTACTACGCCTCGTGCACGGCCGGAGGAATACTTAGCTGTGGTCTTACGCACATGGCCGTGACCCCGCTCGATCTCGTCAAATGCAACATGCAGGTTAGTTGTATATACTCTTTTGTATCTTTATTTTGAATTTTTTTTATGGATTAGTTCGATATAGATGGATGTATCTAATCTGTTTCCTTCATTTCTGTGGTTCTCTTCGTCTACCAAACTTAAATATTCTGAGTTGTGATCATAGCTCAACTTGTGAATAATTCAGCACAGAAAATGTTTTATGTGAAGGATGAACTTAATTGTCCGCTCTCATCGAATTACAACATAATAACGTTACAACTTTTACGGAACATGAATTTCATTAGAAATATAAGGGAATAGAACTAGGATGAGGAACTGAAACTCCTATTTTGGTGCCATTTTGGCATGGACCCATATTGGATTGGTTAATGTTATTATTTGACTACCATATCACCGTCTTCTTGTTATTTATGTCTGTTAAATTGATGGTTAAATGGGGTACAGCTGCACATCTAATAAGGACTAATTTGGAGTTTAGCTCCTTTGTTGAGCTCAGTAGTATATATCCTAACTGACATTCTCTCTTTGAATATTCAGATTAACCCGACCAAATACAAGAGCATCTCATCAGGATTTGGTGTACTTCTAAAAGAACAAGGTGCCAGGGGCTTCTTCAGAGGGTGGGTCCCAACCCTTCTTGGTTATAGTGCACAAGGTGCATGCAAATTTGGCTTCTATGAGTTCTTCAAGAAGTACTATTCTGATTTGGCAGGCCCTGAGAATGCGGCCAAGTACAAGACTTTGATCTATCTTGGAGGGTCTGCATCTGCTGAGTTCATTGCTGATTTGGCACTTTGCCCCATGGAGGCTGTCAAGGTGCGCGTTCAGACCCAGCCTGGCTTTGCTAGGGGCTTGTCTGACGGTCTCCCCAAGTTCATTAAGTCTGAAGGTTTTGGCGGGTATAATTTTAACTTACTGATTTTGTTTACATTAGGTCTTGCTGTTTTTCTTTTTCTTTCCCCTTACCTTGGGTGGATTTTCTTTCGTTTATTGGGATCTTATGACTGAATTTAGGGTTAACTGGTTGTCTAATGTAATATTTGAGCTGAAATTTCATTAAAGTCATTCCAATCAGTTACAAACTGGTATGAATTTTTTCTATTTTTCTTTCCCTTCTGGACTCTTGAAAAAGTTGCATTTTTTTTTTCTGATTGAAATGTAGGTTGTACAAAGGAATAGTTCCACTCTGGGGGCGTCAGATTCCATGTAAGTGATGCAAAATATTCCTTTCCTTTTTCTTAAATGCAGATAAATACACCTTTGCTCATGTCTTACGGAAGATAATATACACAGATACTAAGTTTTCTTTTGTTTGACAAAGTAGTGAAATCTACCTCTTTCATGGAAAAGCCATTAATGTTTTTAATGAAAGCCTACAGTGGTCCAATCAAAAGCTAAATAGGACTAGCATCTGGAGCTTGCTTTTAATACTTTTGCCACATTCTGGGAGTGTTTTTTTGGAAACTAATTTTTGCGTTGTTTATGTGGGCACAGATTATAGTATCAAAACGATGGAATGGAATTTAAGTTGAATTGCATTTTCCCTTATAAATTTTCCAATTAGCCCTGCACGTTTGAGGAACTAATTTCTGTCTAGGTTTATATATTTTCTCCTTTGCTTTTTGAGGATCCTTCATTAGGAAATTGGCTAAGCTCTATAAGAGGGCAGTTATGACACAATTCTGTTTTGATATGCAACCAATTCCCGCCTATTACTAAGTTTCACATGATGGCAACTTTAAGTACCAATGAACTGTTGTTGGCCGAATATGTTGCACTGTCTAAACATTTCCTCACAATGTGTTTGGACAGATACGATGATGAAGTTTGCCTCCTTTGAGACGGTGGTGGAGATGATTTACAAGCATGCTGTGCCGAAGCCGAAGAGCGAGTGTGACAAAACCACCCAGCTCGGCATCAGCTTTGCCGGTGGCTATATTGCTGGCGTCCTCTGTGCTGTTGTCTCCCACCCTGCCGACAACCTTGTTTCCTTCCTTAACAATGCCAAGGGTGCCACTGTTGGTGATGTAAGTACTTTTTCCCCTCATTTTTCCTTTTTTTTTTTTTAAATCCCATACCAGCTTTCACATTTTGGGGCCTTGGTATTATACATATGTAGCCACTCATTATTTGATCCTGTCACTGTTGGTGCCATACTTTGTTGTTGTTTGTAGTGACACCTGTTTTATTGAGTATATGAATCGAATCTCATTGTTGGAGAAATTGAAGACTGGACTCATTGGTCATTTTTGTATTATTCTTTGGTTTCTAATAGCAAAGGACAAATTGTTGCAATTATTGAGAATTGTATAGGTATTGACGACCTCTACTGGTACTTACTGGTACTATACCAGTAGTTCATGAAGCTGTACATCTGACCTGTGCTGGTACATTACTGGTGTTGTTGCAGCTATGCATTGATATCTAACTCGTTCAATATGTTTGCTCTAAATAGGCTGTGAAGAACATGGGTCTCATGGGCCTATTCACAAGAGGACTTCCTCTACGTATTGTGATGATTGGTACACTTACCGGAGCACAGTGGGGAATCTATGATGCTTTCAAAGTCTTTGTTGGGCTGTAAGTATTATATCTGAAATATGTTTTATTTCATATTAGCCTAAATACAATCCGATGTACGATTCTATTTGTACTCAGAGAAAGATTCTAATAATCATATTTGTTATTGTAATTTGCAGGCCAACAACTGGTGGTGGTGCTCCAGTTGCTGCACCAGCCCAGCAACCCATAGCTACTGCTTGATTTTTCTTTATTCTGATGAATTGAAAATAACATGTATTTTCCAAGAAGTTCCCTCCGGCAAAGATGGAGTGAATAACAATTTTTTTGGATGGTTATTTTTTGTTTCCAATTTAATTTAGATCAGAAGAGTGATGTGATGTGATCTCTTCTTAAAGAGAGTTGAGAAATAATCAGAGAGGATTAGTGTTTGTAGTTTCATTCTCTGATATTGGTACGCCTACAATCTATTTTAGTTGTTTAAGTATTTAGGATTTGAAATTACATGTCTGGTTTTTTGCCATGTTAATAATTTGTATAAATTTGAGGATGCTGTTGCCACTTTTTATTAACTTCATAGAGATTCTTGTGCTTTCATTACTAATGAGGTTGGAAGTTCCAGTTAGTCAGAGGTCTTTCAAAATTATTGTGGAACGTTTTTTTGGTGTTGCTGAAGTGTATCTTACGAGAGGAGGGTTCAAATGTCTTCATTTTTGTGCTTCCATTTTTAAAAACTTTAATAACTCAAAATGTAAAACTTAAAAGTCAAAATAAAACCGTTAGATATGATCTACATCATTTTATCTATGCACATGTAAAAAATTATAACATTTTAATTTTGTTTTGGTTGTCATCAAGAATTTGCAAAAAACGTACTAATGTAGATAATTTCTAGACGTTGATTTTTCAACTTATTGATTCACATAAAAAAAAAATTGAAATGTGATAATTTTTTATGAGCACAGAGAGAAAATAACATAGATCACATCCAACGGTTTTTATTTTGATTTTTATGTTGTAAATTTTGAGTTATTAAAGTTTTTAAAAATGAAAACATGATGGATGCACAAAAAATGAAGACATTTGAATCCTCATCTTACAATCATATCTTATTTGTTTTGAAATACCAAACAAATTGGGAAAGGTGGCAAACTGGCAATTCGATGAATCGGGTAAGATAGAGATTGTGTTTGCGTCTTGAGTAATTTACAATTATTTTCGTGATGTTTTGAATTTGGTTCGTTAATTTAAGTTTGGTTTATATTAAGTATCTGCATGTTTTATTTCGGTTGTTTTGTGTCCGGGTTTCAGATCAGGTGAGTTTTAGATAGCAGGTCGTTTAGATACGGTTCCTATTTGGTAATATTTAATTTTAAATTACCATCATTAAACTTTATTTTTGAGTGCCATTTTGAGCTTTTTTTTCTTTTTGGATGAAAATATGCAATTACGTTATATGTTGGATTTAATGAATCGAGGTGTGTTCAGGCGAATCAGATCTGGATTATCGGCCTATTAGATTTTGTGCAACGACGGATTTTGTATTGAACTATTTTATTGTTATTGGGCCTTCGGCCCCGTTCGGCCAGAGATACTCTCTTGAGAACTTTTGGTGAAAACGGTTTCATACAAAAAAAAAAAAAAAAAAATTCATACAATGTTTGGAAGCCCAATTTTCATAGTAAATTCTGCATTGTAGACTCCGACAAAAAATGCTTCAAGATCAGTGATCACCAACATACGAACAAATTATGTACAATATGGAACAAATTTTATTTATAGAAAAGAGACATATATATATATATATATATATAGAGTAGGGCTATTGTGCTTCATGAAGTAAAACGAATACTTCGCGCTCATTCTCCCATTTCTAAAATCCAAACGGTCGATCCAAACCGTTCAAGTTGTTCTCTATATTGAAATGTGCTTGGAGACCAAATTTTACATTTTTTGAAATTTTTTTACTATTTATTAAGCCACTTTGAAAATCGCTGATCCATTGTGAATAGTAAAAAACAGTAAAAATTTCTGGACCAATGGATCAGCGATTTTCAAAGTGGCTTAATAAATAGTAAACAAATTCCAAAAAATGTAAAATTTGGTCTCCAAGCACATTTCAATATGGAGAACAACTTGAACGGTCGGATTGACGATTTGGATTTTGGAAATGGGTGTATGAGCGTGAAGTACAATATGGGTTTTACTTCATGAAGCACAATAGCAAAATTCTATATATATATATATATATATATATATGAAAGTAAATCCAATAGAACTCGAATTGTGCTACAAATACACATAAATCTAACGACATAATGGATAACAACAATCTCTCTATTTTAAACTCTACTAATTCAAGAGAATTAAAATAGTACATAAAATATAATCCCTCTAAAATATACGCCATAATTTGTTGCATCTTAATTTATGTTTACTAAAAATGTTTCAGATCGATGTTTGACGTATCACTTAATTAATATATGAGTATTAAAAACCATCTAGGGTATTTTATCAGAACCGGACCGGACATCGACCCGTAAAAGCTCCGGGTCAACGGTTCATTGGTCGGACCGCTGGGTCAATCGGTTCAACCGCTGATTTTTTTAAAACAATTGTAATTTATATAGAGTACACATATACACATAGAAGGTCAAGTAAGAAACGTACAATTATACTGTCCCATCACATAAAATACCCTAGAAATTGTTAAAAACATGAAATAAAAAACTTCCCTTAAAACACCAAAAAAATATACATAAAATAGAAAATTGAAAAACCTGATATGTGCTCTCTGAGCACTCTTCCCAAAATATACACAAACAAGAAATTAGAAAAACCAAGAATTAGCATGTTTCAAGTGTACGCAATTTCACATATACCTATAGCATGTATGCTAAATACCAACAGGGAAAGGAATAATACCAGTATTAGCATACCAGTATTTTTGAACTTGTAGTGGATATGAGTAGCATTTTCTTAACATGCCTGATTTTTTTTTTGAAATTTCCATGACATAAATTGTTAGGAATCAGGATTGTTGCATTTGCACAGTGTACAACAGCACATCTTATATAGGGTATATTACCATGCATCTAAACCCAAACAGTATCCTACTCAGGCATATATATTTGAATGAGTTATATTGTGTAAAGTGAATTAACAAAACTTCATCCAGCGGTTACACAACACTCAAATCCTCTTGTTCATAACTACTGATACCGAACAAAATTAACCCCTCTATGAATTGTTTAAAGGATTACCAAACTAATACCTCTATGTTACCAGTTATTGGCAATCATTGGCAACCTACTGCTCTCATCTAAAATTCTATTTTCATTTGGGCATTTCATCAAACACTTAAAATGCATGCATCAATTCAATAAAAGTTTACTAAAAAATTCAAGCATTCCACGTATTTTACAGATTTAAATTTATTAATTGAATGAGATTACTTACAATATTGGATGTAGACTTCTTCTTTTGCAATTTCGTTTCAACTTTCAAGCTACTTGTGCCACCGTGAAATACACATAAATAGATTAGCGATATTGAAAAGCACGGCCAGATTGAGAATTGGGAGGTCGTAGGAGGAAGGAGATCCAATTTCCAGGTGCTTTCCATCTTGGCGATTTGAGAAAAAGGAAGAAAATTTTAGGATCCGAGAGAAAATCGCGATTTCTGCTTGATTCATGAAATCTGTATTGAACCGGGTTTTTACTTCGGTTTTGTTCGGCGGTTTTATAAAAACCCAGCCGGTTAAATGGGTTTTAACCGAGTCAGCTGCTTAAGCGGTCTTTAAACAGAACCGAACCGGACAGGTGGCCGGTTCCGGTTTTTTTCGGTTAAACCGGCGGTCCGGTCCGGTTCTGATAACACTGTTACGATCTCTAAGCTCTAAGCTGGAAACAACATAGCAAGTCGATTTTTTTGTTTTTAGTTTTGTGGAAGCATTTGATTGATATCAAATAGCCAGATGTTCTTTAGACTACAATCCGCGCTTAAAAAAAACAAAAGAGAAAAGATTTTTATATCTAACTTTTTTTCTCTGTTTTTTACCCATGCTGATCCGATTAGTTTTCAACCGTCTTAATTGTAGTGCTGGCTCCCACTTTTAAGCGCGATTGTCCTGTCTCCACTTTCTTCCTTTAAAACCTTTCTTCTCTGCTACAATTTCCTTTTATGAATCTTATTTTGAATTCAGATATGATTATTTCCTTCCCGTGGCGATTTCATGGTCCTTTTTCTCTTCGCTATTTCTTTTTTCCCTTCGCGATTTCTTTCCTTTTACTGTCGGGGTTTCCTTTTCTAAACAAGAGCACGACGATGGAATTAAGCTTCAATCGTGTCTTAGAATCAAAGCGATAATCAAAGTTTTGCGCATCTTTGATCTTCATCATATCCAATTAGGATTGAAAAGAACAGCAAAATTGAAATTGAGTGAGTTATTTACTGGTTTTAATTGAATTTGATTTGAATTGCTGCAGTAACGGATCACGCATTATCTGAATTTTGATTTGAATTTCAATTGAGTTATTTATTGTTCAATAACGGATCTCGCATTATTTAAATGTCTGATTTGAATTTTTGATTTAGAATTTGATATTTGAAATCAAAATTACATTTCATAATTTTTTATTATAATTTTTTATTTAGAATTTGATTTAGAATTTGATATTTGATATTTGAATTTTTGAAGAAGAAGAAAGAAGATCTTAGTTTTATAAGAAAAGCAAAATAGACATTTAAACTTTAAAATAAAATAAAATTATAAATTCAGCTTAAATTTTCAAATTTAATCAACACATGGGGAAATAAGAAAGAATTTCAACTTAGATTGGAAAAATAATAATTTTTAATGTTTTGATGAGAAAATTGGCTATATTGAAAATTTTGATGGATACACTAGAAATTTTGTCATTTATAAAAAGTAGTGCTCTACTATTTATTATTTTAAAGAGGAATTCAATGCAATGATTTTGATGCCAAATCAATACAAATATAATTAAATATCAAATAACTATTTTCTAAATAATTTTAATAATAACTTAATTAGATATATTATACATGGTATACACTATGTTCTATGCACGCACAAAAAATTAAAACTCTAACATTATTTGGTGGCAATTGTGCTTCGAGAGCTAACAAGATCAATGGTTCAATTTTTCACAATTTAACCCTCTCTTAATGGATATCGAAGTGAGGTTAAAGTGCTATATATTTTGTTATAAGCATGTAGATGAGATAAAAACGAACTGACGGAATGACCTGTTGATGTCATTCAGGAGGGTTCTTAATTTAATATAAATATGATCCATTCATTTTGAATCGAACGGTCCAATTTAAAATAATAATCCTACTAGGCTACTACTACTACTTTTTTTAATAAAGGTTGGAAGCATAAGCTAATCCTAGTACTACTTCTAGATGGAAAGTTGTGAAAATATTTCTTCTTGAGGGCCTAGAGTTTATGGATTGCTTATGCAGTACCGAACTGGTACAAGTTGGGCACAGTTTATGGATTGCTTATGCAGTTGTGCTTAACTGTAGATTTGTACAGTGAGTTCAGATTGATTTTGAAGCAGGGTGCAATGACCGCAAGGTGTTGTAGAGAATAATCTTGTGTCCTTGAGATCGATCATGCTATCAGAAAAATTCTAAGTATTTTATTATACCCCAGAATTAGAAGGGTTACAAATGAGAAATAAGAAATAAGTTAATAAATAGGAGCTAGCTATTGAAGAGGTTTTTGTTATAAAAATATACATTTGGGTATATATTCATGTCCACCAAAGAGATTAAAGGAGCTGGGAGAAAACTGGAGACGAATCTCTTTTGGAAAATGAAAATTTATTTCATGCTTGACGTTGAGAGCAAAAGGAGAGGGCAGGAGATGGACTTGGCGATTAAAGGTTCAGTGAAAGGAGAGGATGAGAGAGGGGTGCATGAAAAAATTTAGCTATGGGAAAGGTATTGAACGTTTGAAGAAGGAGAGGGTAAAATTGTCAATTTAATATTAAAATAATTAAATAAAGAGTTAGATAGGTAAAATGGGGATAAAAAATATAATGCAAAGTTTTAATGAAAATATTGATTATTATTTTGTTTTGATGGAGATATTAGCTATTTTAAGAGTTTACATGGGCACACTATAAATTTTCCCAACTTGCAATTAGAGTGGGAAAAATGGCACGGCAGAGCCGGCTCCATCACGGAACAACGCGTCAGTTACGTACCATGACTCGCATGTCCCGTGTCATGACCATTCGCGTACCGTGACTATCTTTTGAAACTTTGGCACGGCACAGCACGTGGTCATGCGAGTCATGTATAATTAGAACCATTAGATATTGATCAAATGGTGAATCTTGAATAAACTAATCTAAATTATGATTAAATGGTCACGGCACGTTTGGATACGGCGTGACCATTCGCGTGCCGTGACCACCCCTTCACATTTTGGTCACAGCACGACACAGCACATGAAAAATTAACTTGATTATAGCACGGTTAGTCACAGCACGGCACAGCTCGGCATGATTTTTCCGCTCTACTTGCAATATATAAATGTAGGCTGTGGATAGGCCTTGCTTTTAACAAGATAAAAGAGGCTCGATAAGCCTACTAGGTCTTGCTGGGCTTTTTAGGTTAGTCGGCCAGTTACCTCGCTGGCTTTGCTTTATAAATATCATGAATATTATCATATAAAAGCCTATTAAGAAGCGGTTTACATTTATTAGTAAATGTCAATTAATAAATTAATTAATCTGATGGATTCAGATTCATTGTATATTTTAGTATGACACTGGGGCTGCGCTTTAAAATTGATGCGGATAACTCCTTGGTTTGACCAGTAATGACATAAAAACTTCCCCAAATTCCATAATAGCTATAATTCTACGAAAATGCAGAAAAAGTGAAGTCCATTAGTCAAAAATTATTTTTGTGCGTCAAATTTAAAGATTTAAAGCATTTTCTTTAGTTGACGTTGAATAAGTTGATTAGCTCGGATAAGTTCGAATCCATTTATCGAATCAATCGGATTTGAGATTCAAGTTGTTTCGGATTATTACCCTAATATAGTTAATATTGTAACATGTCTGTAAATTTTATTAGGCCAAACTGGATTATAAGTTCCAATGAATGATTCAAGATATTGTGTCAAACATATCAAATTTTGATCTCTGATTTATTCGGAATTAAATTAGTATATTAACATCCAGACCTTTCTAGTCATAAGTACTTCCAAACTATCTGTTGTGTATCAAGTTCCAATAATTATTAATTATGAAGCAGATTCCAAATTTCTACTGCAACATCTTGTTGATAAATATAACAACCCATAAATCATTCAGATTATCATTCGAAATCTATACAACATACCAAATAGGATAAAGCAAAAGTTTAACAGCAGTGGAAAGGAAAAGCTGCAATGAATCCAAACGAGCGATCCTTTGTCCCATCCCATTCCTCCAGTAAAAAAAAAGGTTGGCACCATTCAGGTTTATCATCCTTTGCCTCTTGGTGTCTGATCAGAAAATTGGCGCTACTTTTTAGCCACAATAATTCCCACCACATGCAGCGTCATCAGGTGGTGGATCCGAGAAACAGGGGAGGAGATCATGGGCTACATATTGTATGTGTGTATAATATTTAGCTTTTTTATAATTTTTGATCGGATGGAAGGAGAGGTGGAATTCAGATGCCCAAAAGGTGGAATAAAATTAACTGATAAAAGCGGGTTTAGTAGGGAAGTGGGGAAATTGGTGTGATGGAATGGAATCCGAGCAGCTTTAGGATTGTCACGGAGTCCGAGGTTTCAGATTTTACACTTCATGGAAAGTTGAGATCTTTTGAGGTCACTGTATGTTGTTTGGTAATTGGTATTTGATTAACGAGCGTAATTTGAGTTGAGTTTTTATTTTTTGATTTAATTTGAATTGAGTTTTTGCCTGAACAACAACGGATTGAATTCCCAACAATTTTGCATGGGATAATTTGAGGTTCAGTAAGCAGAAATTTTGTAGCAACATGGAACGTGGTAACTGGTAAGAATCTTGTTTTTACTAATTACCGATCGAACTTTCAGCACGTAACCCAAATTTATTTTTTGAGTGCCGAATCGTAGAATTTATAGGGTAACTAACCGGTAGGCATCATTAAAAATCATGCAAATTGTGGTCAATTGATAAGAACTGAGAAGTCAAGATGAGTCGTACCATTCTGCATTGAATCGCCATCAGGAATTGACGTTCGTGGTATATTCCCGTTTGAATATTATCATAAATGCTACAAGTTACAGAAAGTGTCATGTCATATATAGAATACTGAAAGCTAAAGATACTCAGATAAAAAAAAAAAAATTCTAAACATACTTGCTGACTTCTTTTCATACGGGCATATAAAACTAGGGGTGCAAACGGATCGGATATTAATTGACCGTATCCACATCCGTATTCAAAAATTAGATATGGATATCGATATTTGAATATCCGTACAAATATGGATACGGATATGATTTTGAATTTTAATTATCCATATTCAAATAGTAAATAAATATCATATAGTTTACTAAATATTATAAAAATATTTATGTATATATCTACGGATATATAATATCCGATCCGTATCCGTATATATCCGTCTAATATCTAATCCGTATCCGTATCTGAAAATTAAAAACAAATACGGATATAATTTTACCATTATTTGATCCGTATCTGATCCGTTTGCACCCCTACATAAAACATACTTGTTTTTGTTGCCGAGTCTTCTAACATCCCCGTTCCTTCTCCGAGGGGTGCAAATGAATGAAATATTCTGTGTTAATGCGGCACAGTACTTGTTGCGTTTATTAAAATGAAGTAAAATATCAAAAATAATTTTAGTAAACAAAGAGATTTTTTTTTTAAATTATAAATTTTCTTTGTCTATATATACTCCATATTTTTGCCTTGAAATGGATTGATATAATTTACTCATACTGAACTTTTTTATTAACATAACACGGTCTAAAATTTGAAAGAGTAGGGTTAAAATGCACCATTGGTTTTGTGCCCCAACCATATCCCACATTTCTATCTCCGTTTTCAAAGTTCAAACAGTTGATCCAAACCGTTCAACAAGATATCCATATTAAAATGTGCTTAGAGACCAAATTTTATATTTTTCGAAATTTTTTTACTATTTTTTTAGATAGGTACAAAATCACTGTTTTTGGATGGCCCATAAGCAATGATTTTGTACCTATCTAAAAAAATAGTAAAATATTTCCAAAAAATATAAAATTTGGTCTCTAAGCACATTTTAATATGGAGATCATGTTGAGCGGTTCGGATCGACTGTTTGAACTTTGAGAACAGAGATATAGATGTGGGGTATGGTTGGGCACAAATCCAATGGTGCAATTTAACCCTACTCAATTTGAAAATAGTATCTAATAATTGTCAAACAGTGAGAGAAACTGATAGTAGTATAATATGTTTTTTATTATATGATATATAAATTTTGAAATAGTTACTTTATATATATTTAATGTATACTATTGACCGTACAATACACTAAAAATGTCCACATGTCTTAAAGAGGAAATAAGTTATTTAACTAACATGATAAGTTGTGTACAATTCAATATACACGAAATTGTGCAGAATTTGTGGCATAGCAGCAACAAATTTAAAAAGTTGTTAATAAATCAACAAGGCGTATTAAAATGCAAAAAGTACGTAATTACATCATTACTATTCGTGTAAATTTATGAGAAAATAAATGATTGTCAAGAAAATTTTCACTAATTTACTGAAAAGAAAAATAACAAAAATTATAATGAAATATACAGAGCATAATAGAGAGCAGTTAATTATACTTTTGTTGTTAATTATTGATTTAAATTGAGTAATATGGAGTAATGTTTTATACTTCTAGAGCAAATGGGAGGGAGCAGGAGAGAGAGAAAGGGAGGGGAAAATTGAGATCCATAGAGACATATTGAGATTGTCAATAATTTAATAAGAGTGAAATTTTGTTTGGTGGTTTTCAAAAATAGAACATTTATAAAATTTCCCTTCTTAATTTCTTCGTCCAGCAATATATAATTAATGCCCTGTCATACTTATTAACACCACTTTAGTTTTCTTTTATTTCAATATAATAAAAAGAGAAACCCTTAATTATATTCACTGTGATTAGAACCTTTTGATTATTTTTATTTAACATTTAATCTAGTTAGCATCCCAAAACATAAGTAGTGCTACTAACAAAAGAAAGAAAAAGTTGAATCGTCTTGGAAAATCAAATTAAATTAAAAAAAAACCAGCTAATTATTCAAAGTATAATAGTTATGGAACCATGATTTGATATCCATTAATTGGACAAATATCAATAAAAAAAAATAACATTAATGAATTAAAATTTCTCCTATGTCCAGCGACCGATATTTTTATTAATATCCTCCAAAAAAGGAAAAATATCACATATAACCTCGATTTTTTTTATTTTTAAAAATGACCTAACCGCCCATTAGGGGGGCGGTTCACTCTTCCCACCAAACCGCCCCCCTGTGGGGCGGTCAGCCAGTGCATATTGAACCGCCCCACAACGGGGCAGTCCATTTTTTTTTTTTTAGATTTGAGAGACAATATGAATTTTTTAACAATAAAAATTCGAATTTTGTTTTTAATATTTGTTAGATTACTTCTTTTGACGTATAATTAGCATATTTATACTAAAATGTGCTAAACTACTAGAAATTATGTTAAATTACGCTAATTAGCATATATAGAAAGGAACTAGATTTGTGCTGATTTAAAATACGCTAAATTACTTGAAATTATATTAATTTATGCTGATTTACACTAAATTACTTGAAATTATGTTAATTTTTTTAAAGAGACAAATAGGTAAAATGCTGAAATATACTAAAAAATCGAATTTTTTTTAATATTTGTCAGATTACTTTTTTTTTATTATAATTAGCATAGTTATACTAAAATACGCTAAATAACTTGAAATTATGTTAAATTTATGCTGAATTACACTAAATTACTTGAAATTATAATAATTATGTAGAATTATGCTAAAATACAGTAAATTACGCTAAATTACATATGAATAAGGATGATATCTTCACTGAGAAGGCGAAAAAACGACAACGAAACTTCAAACGGCCATAAAACGGCGCTCGAGTGTCCGATTTCAGCAAATAACCACTTTTCAGAAAGCTTATGAAAATACGCATGCGTCAGAACCTATGATGTTAGATTTCCAAATTCAGAATTGCCAAAAAACAAAAGGAAAGAGTTTCAAAACTTTAGTTGAAGTTTCCGATTAAGATTTTCATTTCTATTGTTCAATCTACGTAGCTCAGTAAATTAGTTATATAATGAACTTGTAGAATACCAATTTTTATTATTTTTGAAATTTTTTTTACTATTTTTTATGATTTATGAAAGATGGCACAAAATAGGCTCTATTCATACGTAATTTAGCGTAATTTACCGTATTTTAGCATAATTCTACATAATTATTGTAATTTCAAGTAATTTAGTGTAAATCAACATAAATTAACATAATTTGAAGTAATTTAGCGTATTTTAGTATAAATATGCTATCAAAAAAGTAATTTGACAAAGGGAAAAAAATTCGATTTTTTAGTGTTATATTTCATCATTTTAGCTATTTGTCTCTTAAAAAAAAAAGGGACCGAAATGGCAATTCGGTCCCCAGCCCATTTCGATTTTCTGCTGCAGCTCTGCAGAAAAAGTGTGAAAGGGGGGGACCGAAATGCCAATTCGGTCCCAGGGAGAAAAAAAAATGGGGACCGAATTGGCATCTCGGTTCTTATGGTTTTTGAAAAAATCAAACTAATCATGTTAGTTAGCTAATTTTGATTTTTAAAAAACTTCCCAAATCTAGTTCCTTTCTAGATATGCTAATTAGCGTAATTTAACAAATTTTCTAGTAATTTAGTATATTTTAGTATAAATATGCTAATTATACATCAAAAGAAGTAATCTAACAAATATTAAAAACAAAATTCGATTTTTTATTGTTAAATTTCATTTATATTGTCTCTCAAATCTAAAAAAAACAAAAAATTGGACCGTCCTGCTATGGGGCGGTTCAGTATGCACTGGCTGACCGCCTCACAGGGGGGCAGTTTGGTGGGAAGAGTGAACTGCCCCCCCAAGGGGCGGTTAGGTCATTTTTAAAAAAAAATTGAGGTTATATGTAATATTTTTTTTTTTGAGGGAATAAAAATATCGGGTCCAGCGACCTTACACTTGTGATATAAATCGAACTTCCAATTAAGTTGTTAGACAAAATCACATTAATCGATCTCCTCACCTTACACTAGTTTCAAAGATCGCTTATTTTCTATTTTTGTAAAATAGCTCCTCCATTATTTAGATTTCATTCCACACACACATATATATGAGGAGGAATCAAATGCATTGTGATTTTGTGCTCTAATATGCTCCACATTCTTTCTCTTCATTTTCAAAGTCCGAGCAGTCGTTCCGAACTGCTCAACTTGATTTTCATAATAAAATATATTTGGAGACCAAATTTTATATTTTTTTATATTTTTTTATTATATTTTTACAAAGATACATTATCACTTTTTCGGATGGTCTATAATCTCCTTAAAACAGTGATTTTATTCCTATGTAAAAAAATAGTAAAAAATTCTAAAAAATATAAAATTTGGTTTTCAAGCATATTTTATTATGAAGATCATGTTGAGCAGTTCGGATCGATTATTCTGACTTTGAAAACAGAGATAAAGGATATGGAGCATATTGGAGCACAAAATTATGATGCATTTGAACCCTCCTTTGTATATGTGTGTGTGTGTGTGTGTGTGTGTGTAATTGTGTTATTGTACTTTGCGAAGTAAAACCAATGTTTTACTTCACGCTCATATTCTCATTTTGAAAATCCAAAACGTCAATCTGAACCGTTGAAGTTGATCTCCATATTGAAATCTGCTTGGAGATCAAATTTTATATTTTTTGGAATTTTTGTACTATTTATTAAGTCACTTTGAAAATCGTTGATCCATTGGTCCAGAATTTTTTACTGTTTTGCTACTGTTCACAATAGATCAGGGATTTTCAAAGTGGATTAATAAATAGTAAAAAAATTCCAAAAAATATAAAATTTGGTCTCCAAGCACATTTCAATATGTAGATCAACTTAAACGGTTCGGATCGACATTTTGGATTTTCAAAATGAGAATATGAGTGTGAAGTACAATAACCCTACTCTATATATATATGTGCTTTCTTTATTTGCTTACGCATCTCCACTAGTATATATGTATCTTTTTAGTAATCAAATTGTGTAATTTATACGCTTTGGACATCTCAACGCCGATATTAAGTAGCTTGGTGATTTTATCGTCAAGTTTTGTGCGCCATTAAATCTGAGTGCGAGCATTGATCGCATTTTCGAACATCTTCAAATAGGTTAATGTAGGTTTTACACCATTCCATACTTCTTGCATTGTGATTTAATTTTTTTCAAACTTAAGTTACATACTAATTGAATCGCGTACTTAGTGTAATGACACGAGCCTTCATCTCTTTTAGGAGAGTCATAAGTTTCTTTTTGAAAATAGTATGTTAAAAATACTGAAGTGTACCAGAGTCCTTTGATAAAAAATATTAGATATTAATTTTTCAAATACACTAGAGCTGTTTTCGAGCGAAGTTAGGGTATGATATTCTCAGCAAGGCTGAATATTTTCCTCTGTTACTTACAAAAGAATTTGATGATTCTCTCGGAGGAGGAAGAGTTAACAGAGGAAGAGGTAGAGGCTGAATACCTTTTGTGCAGGGACCCTTGACTTTTGGAAATGGGTCTAAACAACCCATATGTGCATGACCCTTATTGTTTCTCAAAAAAAAAAAAACAACCCATACGTGTGGAAAAGGCCTCCCCTCTTAACTCTAGTTGTGTCGAAATTTTAAGCCATTTGTGTAGTTATTTTCTTATTTTCTTATGTCTTTATTTTTATTTTTATTTTTAAAAAGGCCGCAAGTGCCCATTCCATTACTGAAACAGAGTTTTTAAATACAACTGGGGGGACTTACTATTTTGTAATCTAGGTCAATCTCTATGAGATATATCTCCTAGATACTATATCCAAAAAAACCTAACCAAAGAGTTAATAGAAAGTTCATACAGCAACCACATAATAACTACGGCTAAACACCAAAAATAAGCAAGGTTTGCTATCACTAAGCCACTATGAAGAGGGCTAAGGTTAAAACTATCAAAAGGGCAAAATTGATTTTTGGTCTTCATGATAATCAAGGCAGCACAGTGGCTGACTCTCCAGTGTCAGCTATAAACTCCACCAAATCCATCGGCATGTATTGATTGAGAGGAATAGCATCCTCTACAATTGGTAGCCATCGACCCATGCCATCCTTGACTTTTTTGCTTATAGAACCTGCCCAATACATACAAAGAGATTTAATTTGTAGAATTAAAGTACGTGCAGTTTTTTTTTTATATTGGTTAAAACAGAGGTCATTACGATATTTCCATAGAACCCAACTAACAGCACTAAGTACAATTAAGAAACTGATCTTATCTATAGAAGTAAGAGAGAGAGCAAAACTAATAAAATCATCCCAAGTATGCCACATGTGCATCACTTCTTGACTTTGGCCTAACCAAAACCACACTTGTTGGGCTATATTGCAATGTATAAACAGATGATCAACTGTTTCAAGATTTTGGCAAAGCTGACATTCTAAATTTCCAAGCCATCCTCGTTTAGCCATATTATCCTTAGTTAGAATTGTGTTATGTGATATTAGCCACATGAATATACGAATTTTGGGAGGTATTGGTAAACGCCACCATAACATGGATTCTCTAGGTTGTATTCCCCCAAAGTTCAATATATTGTAAATAGAATGAGTGGAGAACTTCCCTGATGATTCCCATTTCCAATTGATTGTATCATACGATAAAGTGAAAGATGTCGAGCTGACTATTTGAAGAATTTCTGCCCATTCAATGGCATCTACCCCCACCAAAGAAATCCTAAAATGGACAGTTTGTCCCTGAGAACTAATCACATCAGCTAATAAAATATTTTTGTTAGTACATTTGCTAAAGAGTGAGTAGTATCTAACAGCTAAAGGACAATTCTGAAACCAAGTATCTAGCCAAAATCTAACTTGAGTGTAAACTCCTGGTTCATAAGAGGAGCTAAAGTCCCCTATATGATTAATCTTTACCAAATCAGACCAAAAAGATGAAGGAGAGGGAGGGTTATACGATTCGGTTATTTTGATTAGGTTGGTTATATATGTTACTAGTTGCTCTGTGCTGGTATGCAAGTTAGTTGTAGTAGTTACACTGATTCGGTTTTATTTTGTTAATGGTTTGTAATATCTGAAATTTAAACTCATTCAATAATTCTTTATATGGTTTCTAATGAAATCGGTGGATTTCACTCCACTTTCTTCAAAAAAAAAAAAAAACATAATTTACAGGAGTTGGCATGTTTGACTATGAAAAACATATATCAATTAATTTCTATTTCCTCTTCTCTTTGCCATTTAATATTATTCCCGAAATAACAAACAATAATACTATTTGAATTACAAATTGTATCTGACTCAAATTGTATGTTTATTTTTGAGCGAAATTGTATGTTTATTTTTGCGAGCGCGTAATATGTAATGAGGTTTAAATTTAGTAGGGATAGACATGAAATTGGTGGTCTTAAATGAGGTAGACCGGTCCAACTAGGTAACGTCTCCATGTGAGTTTTCACAAGACTGTAGCGCCTGAGGAGGAGCCTGTGCTATCACATTTTTCTTTTCATTTTCATCATTTCTTTCCATTTGGAGCTACCACCCATTCGCTCTTTCTCTTCCCTCACTTTTAGTTCTTGCACTGTGTTATTATTTCTGCGAGTGGATCAGGCAGGCGAGGCATTTTACAGCGTGAGGGAAAAAGCATTTCCTTCAAATAGAAATCCATTTATGATATCATATACCAGCCTCCTTCACAAACTTGTATAAAAAATTTCCCAAGGACAGGTCAGCCGAGACAGTGGAGTGTAAACGAAATATCCTCCGTTATTTAAGAATAGCAAACATATGCAATTGTATTTTTTGTTTGTGCTTTTTTAAGCGGATAATTGAATATGACATGTTCTTTTTTTTAATCATATTGAGAGCAATCTCCATTTTACTATTTGTAAAAAAAAATTAAAAATATTGACGTTAAACGTGCAATTTCTCCTATAGAATGTGGAGCGCTTACTGTTTAATAATCTCATTAAATTAATAATTTGTTAGAAGATATCACATCAAGTTTTGCAATTAATTTTCAAGTTGTATGAGTATCATTCATGTAATTGCAAAAAAAAATTATTCTATTGTTTAATTCTTAATTTTGGTGGTTTTTTTCACAACAGTGAAACTAAAATTACAGGGATGACAACATTATTAAATTAACAGCAAGAAAATTACTAAAATGCTTATGTAGCAAATAAATTCAATTAATATAATTGCATAGCAGAAATGCTAATAAGTATTTCACCTAATATGGTATCTTAAACTAATCATCCATTATAAGTATTGATAAAGGACAATATATACATATTCCAAAGTACAATGAAAATTCAAGTATTTTGGCCAAATTAATTAATTGAATATTAAGAAAAACATAAATCCTCTGCTTGACAAATAAAATAGTAATTAATTCACTTCACTGGTAATCAAATAAAGTTTGGTGATAATTAAATTAAGATGGAAGAGAAATAATATATTGAAGAAGTAGAAATAAATGTAAAATCAAATTGTTCTCTAATTGGGGATGTTTATCTTAAAATTTAAATGTAGATAAAGTAAAATTAATGTAATTATTTAGATGATGTAAGTTTGATTGAAAAAAAATGAGGTTTACTTCTAAAAATAATGTAAAAGTATTCTTGCTTCATAAAATTAATGAGGTTTACCTCTTTTCACTTCTCGTGTAAGGGTCACTTGACAATGAATATTTTGTCAATATATATTGACAAAATATTTGGAATTAATTTTAAAAATGTGTTGCGAAGTTACTATAATTTAAAAAATATACATTACGAAAATTATTAAGTTAATATATCGTCAATAAATTTTCGTCCTCAATTGAAACCTCGTAGCAATTTGAAATTTATTTCCATATAAATTAATAATATCAGCATGCGTAAAAATGTGATTTCTTTAAAAATAAATGTATATATGTCCCTCATAAAAATGTGAATACTGCTCAGACATTGATTCCTATAAATATATTATTTAATTTTTAATGTCAGTATTACGTCGATATCGTATAAAAATAATTTGTATTCACTAAATCCTGTTTAAAAAACTTCTGGCACGCCTTTCAAAAATTATTAAATCTATTAGATTAAGTGCGTGAATCTCGAAAACATTAGTATTCTACAAGTTGAGATTATGAGTGATAACAGAGCATATAATAATAATAATAAGCGATGGTTCAGAGCTCCAGCGTCAGCCCATGCCTTTGCTGATGCTCGTCTTAAGTGCGTGCGCGCTCTGGCCGCGCCCAAGCGTCAGGGTCAGGCTCATTGCACCTATAAGCAAATCGCACCAGAATCGCTAAAAAGAGGAGAAAAAAATCTACAGAGAGAGCCCAGAGCAGATGCGAGAGAGAGAGAAAGCAAGGTCACGGGTTTACCTTGAAAGTTGAATCTTCACCTCCCCCTCTCTCTCTCTCTATCCGATAGATAAACCAGACACACAGACACATATTCCCTCTACACCCCCACCGCCCACTTCCTTCCACCAGGCCCGAGGCAACCTCAGTAAAAAAAATTACAATTCCAGCATTTCACACACACCTACAACCAAACACACATCACCCCCACATGCTACTATCCTTTTCACTTCTCTCCATTCTTCCTAAAACCCAGACCAAACCCCTTCTCTTTCTAGCTCTCTAGAGTCTAGACCCAGTCTCTTTCTACTTTGTTTCCTAACTCTCACGATCGGACGATGATGGAGAGGTGCTGGGAGGGAGGAAGCACCGCCGCTGTGGGTGCAATGGATGCGCACAAACCGGTACCCGCACCGTTCCTAACAAAGACGTACCAGCTGGTTGACGACCCCTCGACTGACCACATTGTCTCGTGGGGCGACGACCGCATCTCTACCTTTGTTGTGTGGCGGCCACCTGAGTTCGCTCGCGACATCCTTCCCAACTTCTTCAAGCACAACAACTTCTCCTCCTTCGTTCGCCAACTCAACACTTATGTATGCATTTACGTCTATACATAATAGTTACATACATTCATCAAAGGCACCAATGTTGGTGTACTATTTCTTGTCAATTAAGTTAAATATTGATGAAGTGTTGCTTTCGTTTAATGTAGGGTTTTAGGAAGGTGGTGCCGGAGAGATGGGAGTTTGCGAACGAGTTCTTCAGAAAGGGTGAGAAGCACCTCTTATGCGATATTCACCGGCGAAAGACACCATCTTCAGCAACTCCATGCCCTTCATCGCCTACCATGTTCCCGCCTCACCACTTCCCTTTATTTCATAACGCGCACTTCTCCGATGATCACCACCACCATCCGCATCCACAATCAACCAACTACCATCCCGGCCTTGCAATGCCCCAACAGCCTCGACTTCTCATGCTCGGCCCCACCCAAAATTGCACTCCACCTGCCAATGCTGTGCCTCCTACGGCATCGGCATTGATGGATGAGAATGAAAGGCTTCGTCGCAGTAATGCTGCTTTGCTCTCAGAGCTGGCGCACATGAGGAAGCTCTACAATGACATTATATACTTTGTCCAGAACCATGTCCAGCCTGTTGCACCGAGCTCAGCTGCATCTCCTCTTTTGCTCGGTCTACAACAGAGAAGCAAGAAGACTGGGTTGAACTCTGGTAGCACCACTTCAAGTAGTTCACTAACCATTGCCGAAGAGCCGTCTCCGCCAGTGGAGAACAGGGAGACTAACAGTGTAAGACCAATGCTCTTTGGGGTTTCTATCGGTGGAGGTGGGAACTGTTCTAATGCCGGAAGCAAGAGGTTGCAATTAGACGAGCCGACTTCTCCGTCGACTAAACCCCGCTTAGTGTTGGAGAAGGATGACTTGGGACTTAACCTAATGCCAGTGTCTCCCGCTAGTAGCTAGTTTAGCAGTTTAGTTCTTGATCTTCAGTTTTCTTCTATCAGAGTGTTAAATCTCTAGTAGTAGTATTTTTGCTCTGTGTTAGCTATTTAGCTATTTAGCTAGTTAATTTCTTCCAATGAGCTTATTGATGTAGTTCTAATTCTGTTTTTGTTATGTTCTAATGTAGTATTTTGTACATAACGGATGCCTCATTCAGCTTTTTCTTGGTTCCTCTGACCTGCCACCATAAGAGCAGTTAGAGCTTTCAAAAAAGTACACTAAAATCTGTGCGCCTCTTTATTCTTCTAAATCCTATGAAATCTCTAGTCAAAGTTGTATAGCTGTATAATGTATGAAAACAACAGATGCAGTCCCATCGCTCTCTCTAGAGAGAGAGAGAGAAATGAAGGGAATCGTCCTAGCTGAGGTGAGAGCAGCGCAGGTCTTCCAAGAAAATACACTGTAGAAATGGCAGGGTCATGATTATATAGGAAAAAATAGTCTAATCACCAGTCTAATCAAATAGCCTTCAATGCAGACGGAAAGGAAAGCGTAAAGAGCGGGCAAGAGATCGGGTGGTGATGCCACGCTGGATTCTTCTTCTTCTTTCTTCTAAAACTTCTCTCTCTTCCTCTCTGTTTCTTAGGAACGTGATTGTTCTGAGTAGATTCCCGTCTTCATGCAGGGAGCGGGGCCCATATGTGGGTCATGAAACCAGTTCTCAGACAGAAACGAACAAAACCATTAAATCCTGAACCCAACCATTGGTTCCTTCATGTGCTCTGTTCTTCATGTCCTCTTCCAAACAAATTGCAATTTGAGTTGATCTGGCGTACATATCTTTAAAACAAAATTTGAAACACTCATATAAAAAAAGTAAACGCTAGTTGGGGTTCTGTATTACATTCACTATACATGCTTCAAAAATCATTTGCTTTGATGAAATATAAGAACTTGAAAAATTAACATTTAAAAGTTTTATATATAATGAATTTTTACTACGATTAAAAAAACATAAAATGTTGCAATCTTTTTATGTGTAAAAAAGTGACATGAATTGTATCTAATAATTTATTTCAATATTTCAATTTTAGATTTTTAGTTTTAAAAAAAATTAAAAAATAAAGGCATAAAGAATAAAGATATTTGAACACATCATAATTATCGTTACAATGAATCAAAGAAATATTAATAAAGTGTTTTTTATCAACAATCTGCATGAAATGACAAAAATAGGTTCAATATTCAGATTTCATCTTGTACAATTCTAGAATAACAGAGCTTGTGCACCCTAAACCTTCCGAAACAGTGATACGAAGGACGGTGCCCACGAGAACAATCAACGGCTGTGATTCCCAGGCCGTTTCCATAAATACGAAATTACAAGAAAACATGGGCATCGTTCTAAATCTGAGAAAAATAAAGAAGTATTTTTCGTGTTACGAGGTCTGTGTACTGTGTTGCAACGATTATTCCCTTCTTTTCTTTCTTTTCCCCACTCGCGCTCTGAAGGTTCCGAGTGCGGTCATCCCAAGTGAGCCTAAGATAACTTTGACCGGACTTGAAAAAGAGCTTTTTCTGGGAACTGTGGTACTGCTACCCCTTTGTACAGAGAGTAGAGCAGTGGGCGAACGAAGCTGATGTCTTGTCTTACAATGTTAGATACTAGTAGCGCTCTTATACCTCTCCCAACAACCCTCCTATAATTCATATCCGATGTAGTATCTTTTTTGTTGACATAAATGCATGCTGCTTTTAATAAGAAAAAAATTCATAAATTGTGTAACAATGTTGTTCCTGTGTTCCCCAAAGATACTTTCATAGAAAATACCATAAATTATGTATTTTATTTACTCCGGGCCAAAAAAAAAAAAATCTAAGAATCTTACCTATTTTTCAACGAGTCATTTACGTATTATGTAGTCGATCATACATAGATACTACACAGGAATTGAAGATAATACAAAGTTAATTAATGCTAGTCGTCCTTCTAAATCTAATGGCAGCAAAAAAAAAAAAAAATTATATAGCAGGTTCTTTTAATGCAATAAAATACGAA
The DNA here is from genome assembly GCA_025461125.1 of Carex kokanica. Classification (NCBI taxonomy): domain Eukaryota; kingdom Viridiplantae; phylum Streptophyta; class Magnoliopsida; order Poales; family Cyperaceae; genus Carex; species Carex kokanica. Next base: position 1,873,093 of record JAJGRX010000376.1, read on the forward strand.
GGTACTTGATTGATCTTAATATTTTCAATTTTCGTAGTTATCTCACAAAGAAAAGGGTGCAAGCATATGCAAGCGGTAACATGCCTCTTTTCTTTACAAAATACAATAGATTGATGAGGTGTCGTAGTGTGAAATATTGTTTGAACATGCATATGATGAGCATTATTGTAAAGAAAATATTTTCTATACTGGGATAATGTCGACAGAGAATTAATATAAAAGGAGTTTGAGAAATTTAGTATACTGCACATTTCCAAAATCTGAGAGTATATCCCGAAATATTGTTTTTTTTTTCTTGCCAAACCATATTAATAATTAAACAAGGAATTCAATCTGTAACTAAAATTTGTTTTGTATTTCTAAACTATATGCATGTGACATGGATCTCAAAATAATAAACTTTCGTTGCTTTTGAGTATATGTTATTAGTGTTCGAATCAATATGCACGCATGGATGGCTAATGCAAGTTATGCAAATCCGCATCACATTCCTGCCAACGTGGAACTATATGAAAAATCGAGTAGTCTTTAATCATTCCCCTTGTTTTTAGATGCATTAATCAATATAAAAATATTTCCTTTTTCTATGTATAGCCGATATCTTTGAGGATATGATGAAACCATGAGAGCTGTATAGTGTATACGCTTTTGGGCCTCATTGGATTCTTTTATCTTTCTTTTTTTTTTGCCTTAGTGAGAGGCGATGGAGAGCTGAAAGTTGAAACCCAATTAGGCGGAGTTGCCTTTGACTAGGGACAATATATCTTTTGCGAAATCCCATCCCAATCTCTAAATTCTCTTTTTGCATGCACTTGGATTCATGAGGTAAAAGAGAATAAAACGCCTGATTAAAGTTTTGACTGTGGGTGCCTGGAGTGGACTCCACCCTTCATGAAGGAAAAAAGGCTGTTGCTTTTGAGGGAAGCTTTTTTTATGGGGGCTCTCTCTGCTTAAAGCCAAAAGCAAGGCTAAAAGCAGAAACTTATCTAGTCTAGAACGGTAAAGGGGTTATTCTACGTATCAAAGTAACTGATATTATTGACCGGAGCAATGGCGTTTCTAGTTAAAAACGGTAGTCTATACTCGTGGGCTTGTTCAAGGCGTAGCTTTGGCAGGAGTAGACACGGGGGTTGGGTATTCTTTATTTCAAATGGATGTAATGATAAGGCAAGCAGAGTAGGTCCGATGCCCATCGGACCTACCTTGGTTTGATGGGTATGATGACCATTCGATCTGCATCAAAATCCGTACAAGTATGTATTAATTTCCGTGCACATAGATCTTGATGCTAATCGTACGGTCTTAGAGCTAATTGAACTTAAATGTAGGTCCGATGCCCATCGGACCTACTCCTATCTCAATGATAAGTATCTCCCATTAACTGTAGAAGCTAGTAATTAATGTGGTGAGAGAAGTTACAGTACTTTAGTGCAGCAATACACAAGGGATAAGTATTATCTTAGGGAATAAAAAAAAATCATAATCATTTATTTATTGAGGATATATTTGATTTCTGAGAAGTGTACGAACATTTATTTAAACAAATAAGGCCACGAGATTAAAATTGTTTTCTGTAATGACTATTATTGCACTTCATTTTTTTGAATGATGGAAAAGTCATATTATACTCTGTTCGGATTATTTTTGTTTATTCAAAATTAGTAGATTTAGTAGAATAGCAGATTCTATTAATGTGGGATTGCGTAAAACAAGTACAGCAGTTATATTCTTACATAGACATGTTACAGCAAAGGACAAAATTAATCAATTCTAAACCTATCTTTGCAATGTATAAAATACCTACGGGTTTAGCTAGCACTTTTATTCTTTATCTCTCTAGTACTACCCCTCATTATAGGAGGCGTACAAAATTTCTATATATCCCTAGACCCTCCGACTTAATCAATAATCATCATAGTTCTCGCGACCCATTAGATAACCCAAACGATGGCATTAATTAGAAGTAATACTTACTATACAATCATTAGAAGTAATACTACAAAGACTTCAAACTAAAAATTATCATAATCAGCTAGAGAAGAAAATTTGTCACGGCGTGATCAGTCACGTCACGTAACGTCACGTGTGTCGATTACGTGACGTGACTCACGTGTTGCGTGACGTGACTATTCGCGTGACGTGACTGTATTTCACAAAAATTATACGTCACGTCACGTCACGTAAACTAATCACGTCACGTCACGTTACGTGATCACGTCACGTCACGTCACGTTATAAAACATGTTTTGAGGACAAATTCTAGTAGTCCATATTCCTATTAGCACTATTAGGCTATGTTTTTGTAGTATATTCATAGTATATTCAGACTTTTTTTTGTGGCTGTTTGTAAAAACTATGTTTCTTAATGAAACGGGCTTAAATATCTTTTATCCAAAAAATTTGACAATTTTTAGAATATTATTTACTAGTTAATTTTTGCAACATTATTTACTTATTTTACAAATTTTATAATTTTCATATTTTTTTGATATATTTTTTCTGAATTTTCAACAATTTAAATTAAAATATAAAAAAAGTTCAATGTGACTAATTTATGTCACGTCATATCACGTCACGTTATATCACGTCACGTGTAGTCACGGCGTGACTACGCGTGACGTGACCATTCGCGTGACGTGATCGTCTGCCACTATTTTGATCACGTCACGTCACGTCACGTGAAAAAAAAACATTGATCACGTCACGTCACGTCACGTGACCAAATCACGACGTGTTTGTCACGTCACGTCACGGCGTGTCACGTATTTCCTTCTCTAAATCAGCTATCAGAAAATGTACTGTAATACTTACTATATAATCACTGACCAAGTTTAATCTTAATTTAGAATAACTAACAGAGATTGCATGTGTGAATATTTAATGAACACCTCAGAGAACTGGTAGATCTGTTGCACGGTGCACCGCAACAAAAAACAGGACGGTGCAAGTTCCAAAATATTTTGCTACTATGCTCATGTTCTCCTCTCTATTCCAGATCGCATCTTCTACATCTTCCCTTGGCGTCGCACAGTAGTCAGGAGTAAGTTAAAATACTGAAAAAGCTGACATGCATCATATGGAACCATCTGATAAGATTTTATAAGCATGCAGACATCTTGATCTTCGTGTTGACTGTTCACTGGGACCCACCATGGCTACTGTTCTTCGATTTAAATATCAGTGTCATTGGTTAGTCGCAAGTGGGATGCACAATTAAAGTCCGGTGCAGGGTCTTCTGCAATTCAACGGAGTGCATGAATTTTAATAAAGATTTTAAATAAACGAATGGGTTTAAGAGAATATACTTTCTCTAGAATCTACTGTTACCGACATACTTTATCGCTACTTTATTTAGTTCAGATTTACATTGAAAGTATATTCTCTTAAATAAACGAATGGGTTTACAAAATTTACTCCACAATTTTACAACAATCTTCGATCAAAGCCATTAAAAAAGCGACTTTTATCAAATTAGCTTTATTCGCAACTTATCATCATGATCACGTCTTAAATTAGTTCAAACTATGAACTGCTCAACCTGACAATTATGTACCTTGACCTTCCATCCATTAATAAAAAAAAACGGCTAGTGTTTCGTTCTTTTCTTTACTGTACAAAGAGCTATCTAGCTAGTTAGTAGAGAATAGGCTACACATATGATACATGTGAGTGTGGCTGTGCTAACTAGCTGGACGCGAGGTGAGACAAATTGTTCTTTCGAGACATTGCTGTTTTATGTATCTCGTGATAAATTATAATTTTAAATCTATTTTATGAATAAATTTTGAAGGCATATTACACAACGACGTATATTATAGACTAATATATTCATTTTTAAAGGCTAAATAATCGATCTGATTCCGCTCAACACAATCTCTGTAGAAAAATGTACTTGCCTATCAAATTTATAATATTTTAAGAATTTTATTACTAACTTTTAGATAAATAGAAAATCACTTGATTTAAAAATTTTGAACCATTTAAAACTAGTGATTTTTTAACAATCTAAATAAGTAGTAAAAGAATTTTAAAAAATTGAAAAATTTAGTCTCCAAATACAATTTCATATGGTTTAACTGTTTGAATCGGCTATATAATTGGAATTGAAAAATAAAATATGAATTCATAGCACGGATCAATCCGTAATATGGCGCCTCATTCTAAATTATATATTACACATATCTGAAAATTTACACCCGTAATTAATGTCTATACGAAATTGAAACACAATATTAGAAAAGTTCCAAAGTTCTAGTTAGTATCACCGTATTCTCTTAGAATAAGTTGGAAGAAGAGAACTTATGGAAGAACACTACACTATTCTAATTTTTAATGATAATATTTAGTGAGTAAAACCAGAGTGTTCTTAAATCATCGGAATGACTTCAAATAACGAATGCAAATTGTTGAAATCGTTCTACTTCACTAGCGATGCGTTTACATATCAAATTTATAAATTTTCAAATCAATTTAATATAAAGTCAATCGGTAAGAAAAGGCTTATTAGTTAATTTCGGTACATTCATTTTTTCGCCCTTTTTGACCGATTGATTTTCTACTAAATTAATTCGAACATTTATAAATTTGAAATGCAAGCGCATCACTTAGGAAATAAATTGGGTTCAATGGTTTTGATTCATTGTTTGATGTGAATCCGATATATTTTGTAGTTAAGCTCACCGAAGGACTTGATGAGTTTAAGAACACCCTGGTTCTACTCATATAGTATATCAATTTTGAAAGAAGAAAGTATTAATTTTTTAAATGTTAAAAAAAGATCATCATCAACTTCATAATCATTAAAATAAATATAATAATAATAAATTATTATTATGTTGTTGTTGTTGCCATTGTTGTTGCCATTGTTGTTGTTATTGTTTTTATTATTTAATGTAATATATAAAAAATAACAGTAGCAGTACAATAATAAGTTAATTATTACACTTCATAATCATAAAAATAATAAAATAATAAATAAAAAGTAGCAATAATAATAATAATAGATTATTATTATTATTATTATTATTATTATTGTTTTTGTTGCTGCTATTGTTATTGTTATTATTATTTAAGGTAACATAAAAAAATAACAGTAGGAACACAATATATAATAATGACGAAGATGATGATTATTAGTACAGTAATAAATTAATTATTATACTATTATTATAATCATTATAAAAATTAATAAAATGGATGGATAAAGAATATAATATCCAAATAATGATTAAAGAAAATGGATGATATTCATGTAATATGTAGTGGTAGAAGTTATATATAGTCTTCTTCCTGAAAATCTCTTCTTTCACCAAAAGGGAGAATGAAAATTTCCGACTTTATTGCCCATGTTTGACTCAATTGTATTACGTTTGTTAATATTCTTTTCAAAAATTTCTTCTTTCCCCTTATTCAAAAAGAAATTTCAAGTATGAAGCTCCCTTTTAATGGTTTTCTAGCTAAGAGCATTGTGAAGATTTATATTTGTAAGAAAACAAATCGAAATCATTTATTTTGTTAAATTTTTTTTTTTTCAGATGATCAAATAAAAAAATACCGTATATTTTACATTGTTGGTGCCTATGTACACCATGACTATAGTTCAAATTAGTGGTCACCGTAAGTTGTTTATCTTATTGAGGCATTTTGAATGACTGCATGTGGGCACGGTGGGCCTATGGTAAAAACTAGCTGACAGTGTGTATTTTTATTGGATCCGTACGGGTGCTAATTTCAATCACCACATCTCGTGATTTCCTAATTTACCCTAAATCATACTCAGATAAAATCGTCTGGAATTCAAGATCATCTTTATCATGGTTTTTTTTATATTCTAAAAAGTTTCTAAAAATAGTAAGAATTGATATTCTACAAGCTTAATATATAATCAATTTACTATATATATATATAGTTGGGTTATGGTACATTGGACGATAATATATATATGGTTGGGCTATGGTACGTACATTGCAATGTATAGACTCTCTTGTACATTGGAATATAAATTGTTGGTATTGACTTCAAAACAATCGATCCAAACTGTTAAATTCGATATCCATATTAAAATGTGCTTGGAGACCAAATTTTACATTTTTTGGAAATTATATGCTATTTTTTTTTTATGGTCCAGAAATTTCTAAAAAACAACGATTTTCAAAAAATTTCAAAAAATATTAAAAAAATTTCAAAAAATATAAAATTTTGTCTCCAAGCACATTTTGATATGTAGAACATATTGAGCCCTTTAGATCGACTAGTTGAACTTCGAATCCAAGAGTTTGCAGTCCAATATACAAGAGAGCATATACAATATTGCAATGCACCATTGCCCAACTCTACACACACACACACACACACACAATTGAGTTGTGTATGATAATTAATTGTGATTGTGACAATAATTTATTATTATATCTCCATTATTTTTTTGGCCATTGATGATTTAAGTTTTGTTTTAAAAAAAATATAATGTTAATTTCATTTATTGTCATTAGTATTTTTGAGAAAGCATTTATTACAAATAATTGATACCGCAACTTATGCACCTTGACAAGTATTAACATTTATTACAAATAAAAGGGTGCCTTTTCCTGAATTTTCAAATTGCCATTTTCATTATTAAAATATATTTGGATATCCGGACAGACATCCCATAAATTAATCTTGCATTTATTTTTTTCGTACATTTGGAAAACAACCAATGACGATTTAAACTAATAACTAGTTTAGACTAATAATTCTAGGAAGAATGATTGTGGAAATGGGGGTAGCTGGATAGAGAAAAAACAAGCTTCTTCTCAAGCGACGAGCTTTTCTGTCTTCTTGTTGAACACCCTTCTGTCTCTCTTCTGTGCGGCCTGCCGGGGAGCGAAATCTCGAAGGAACCACTTGCATGCCAATCTGCATTTGCGCTCTCGCACCATGCACCATGCACCATGCACCAGCGATTTTATTGTTTCTACTTTGTCGCTTTCTGTGGATACCCACGGAGCCATACAGGCGTCGTCTTGTTTATTTCTCTGCTCCTCGTGTTATGCCGTGACGTGAAGCGGACAGTCGACGAGCTACTTACCTCTGGCTCTTCTGTGGCAACTCTATCTACCTACAGATCTATGCGTGAGCACTGACCACACAGTTTTGCTGGTTACAGGCATAGTGACAAACGAATAGTTCGAGTTCGGTTCGGCGGAGTCAAAAATTCGTGATTCGGGTATAATTCGAAAAATATGTGGTACAACAAGGAAGCAAAAATAAAAAATCTCGTTTTTCTTGCGAATAATTTGTGATTCGCGAATAAAATGTATTATACGTTTTTTTTACGTTTTATTCGGAATTCGGTTCAGAAACGTAAAAAAAAACGAATAAAACGCGAATTATTCGCGAATTTCTCGCGTATATTGTTACTATGGTCACAGGCTATCGTTAAAATAACATAATGTTTCTGTCCAGATTCAGACTGTCTGATCAAAATCTGCACGAATATTAAAGAAGTCCGGTGCTTTTCATTTCAGACCGAATTGATTTGAATTTTAATCGGACGTTCTCGATCTAAAGAGAAATATTTTGTTACCTCACAGAATATGGACTCTGCTTCAATTTGTGTTTTCCAAACTCCTGGCCAGTGAAATTATGAGTTTCTACTTTCTCAGTTTGAAATTGTTTTAGTAGTTATAGGATATAGCCTACATTTGTCAAAATTGGTTGGAAATCAAATAATTAATTAACTCTGTAAAAAATAAGATTTAAAATAAAGCTTAAAAAATCACATAGTATTCATCACATGTAATGTAATAAACTTGAAAAAACAAGCAAAAAAATGATGTATTTGAAAGAAAATTGTCGTAAGTTTATTAAATTAAACACTACGGAGAAATTAAATTAAGTGTCATCGTGTTTCCTATGTTAACATGTGAGATAAGTTTTTCATTTTCCTTCAATCGATCTCCCACTTTTTTTTATACTTAATAGCCACTACAAAATATTTCAAAGAAATCTTCCACATTTTCTTTCTCTTCATTTTCCTCATAATTTTCTTTTACTATGGAGTGGCTGAGCTAATGAAAGAAAAGGGTTAATTTCGCTTGGAGGTCATTGAATTTTGTCCTTTGTCACGAATAGATTATTCAAGTTTGATTTGTTATTTTGTAAGTACAGAACTTTTCATTTGTCCCAATAAAGTCACTCTATAAATATTTCGTCCAAAATATTAACAGAATATGCTTATTCCGTCTAAAATACCAACGGAATATGATCATTCCATCCAAAATACTAACATAAAAGTTATATTTTATTAATTTTTTTGATGCAAAAGTTATAGAATTATTTGATTGGAACAAATGAAAAATTTAGTGGGTATAGAAGAACAAATCAAACTTTAGTGATCAATTCATGACAAAGAAAAAAGTTTAGTGTGTTGGGTTTTGTGGTATTTAAGGTAGCAGAATTTTAATTTTTTTTGACAAGTACCAAAAGAACATCATTTGCGACTGAAATCAAACTAAAAATCAAATTTCCAAATCAATGAACATTATACTTTTTGTTTTTTGTCTCCAAACAATAAAGAAAAGTCCTTGAGATGTAGAGTTGAAGATCATTCACCTCTTTGTTGATGCTAATGGTGGTTGATGCGTTGCAGCTCCTTGTACCAAGTTGATACTCCAAAGTAGAAGCCATTCACGGTATCTACCAATAAATTAATTAGAAACCAAAGTTTTCTCTTACCAGGGAGTAGTAAGTCGCTCTTTAATCTCTATCCTCCAAGAGAACTAGATCTTGATTTCAGGATTTATTGAATCTCAACACATTAAAGATCAAGAAAGAAGAGAGACAAAGTTTCGGCTCTCTAAAGAAGTTGAATAATGATTAATTGAAACCCTAGGCAGTGGGAACCTCTTTAAATAATCTTTCTGCTGTTTAGAAGCAGTCCCCATCGACCTAGACATGATTCCTAAGTTCTCCAAGGTTTTCATAATTAATCTGGGCCAGATATAGCTAATTCTGGCCCAATTGCCTTTCTTACGGGGTCGTGTATGGCATGGGTATACCGCATGCAGCATAGACATACAACTTATCTTACATCACACTATAGATCTTCTCATAAGCTTTCCAAAAGTCTTAGAAAGCTTAAAGTGGGGTTACAATTGATGAGATATGTTCATTTTAAGTTCTGTTCACAGAAATCGTGGTGGAAATAAATAATTCTTCGCTGCCCACAAAAAAACACCTTTTGTGTATCACAAAGCTTCTTTCATTTTGATCTTTTTCGATATTTGAATTTTATTAGACCTTTTAATTAAATCCATAACATCATATAATTATCACTATAATTATTTATCTCATGTTTGGGTAAAGAATCCAATTTACCAGCTATGTCACATATGTTAAATAAATCAAGGAGCCATTATAATTAATTCCTTAAGAGTATGACCCAGTGGTATTTATATCATTTGGCAATGAAATCTGAAACTCCTTTCGATTTCATAAATTACAAGTGACACATAATAATATGCATTGTAATTACCCAAAAGACACATATGATAAGTACATGCTATATCATGATCCATAAGTAATAATTACCTTGTGTCAATTCCATGTCACATGATATCATGAATATATCCAATGTAGAAATGTGTCAACTTTGTAAATATACTTATTTCTTAATTTCAAAATAATTCAGTAATTTTAATTAACTCCTTAGTCATATGTGCAAGAATCTTCTTAGGATAAAGCCATTACCAATCAAGTTGTTTGAGAAGTTCAAGAATCTTCTTGGTATGAAGGATGGAAAAGAAATTAAGTTTAAGAGGGGGTGTTAAATTATAAACTTAATTTAGGTGTGACAATGAGTAATGAGAAGTCAAAGATTGTTGGTTACACAGTTCAAATTGAATTTGGACTCTTAACCAACTTAGAGAACAAGAAACTTATGCTTGGAGAATAAGAAATGATAAGTTGAATGGTAAAAAATTGGGGCTAGTATTAATTAGTGCCAACTCATGTAATCTAGAATTTACTTCTTATGTTTCTATATATAGATGGATATGTTATGTTGTATGGGTGTAAGAGAGAAATTATATTTTGTTTAGAAAATTTTATGAATTTGTTTTTTGAACTTCTCTTCCTCTCCACCAAAAATTTGAGATTTATTTCTAACAATAATCCATTGGACAACATGTGTACAGCAGACAATGTGCAGGGCCAATAATGGTCTACAGAGAGGAATGCCACAAGAGAACAAAGGCTCTGAGAGGACTTTAAATACTGTTCTGTAGAACGACATCACGTGGAGAGCTTCGCATGGTCGGAATAATAAAATTAATCACTTCGCATCTTCCCGCGATAACGAATCAGATCTAGAAAGAGGGAAGGATTGTCGGGTCATAGTTTCTTACACTGAATAGGGATCCGATAATGCGTAGTTATGGGGCTTCCAGACTCTTAATGTCCATAGTAATCCAAATTTATAAAAGTTTAGTTCGATCATCTTGGGTAATATATAAGCATATTCTGGAACCAAGGGGCATTAACTTCTACCAAACAACATTAATCTATTAGAAAGAAAAGGAATATTTGGATTAGGCTTTCATGTAGTTCTCAGCGTTGGACCCACGGAATTAAATATAGACAATAATTAAAATGTGGAGTTTATGTCATACACCCTTATAATGTAAATTATTTAAAACAGACTCAGTGATTAATTAAGTTTGTGTATTCCCATTTAACCCCACATTTCAAGACAAATACATGTAGTATATCATGAATTCTCATCACCTCAGGTTACCTGACTGAAGACAATTACGATCGGACGGTTCTTTTAACATGGTACGAATCTCAAAACAAATCCCCTACAGTCTCCATAGGCACGGATTGAGTTCGAGATACATGGTGCAAAAGAAATTTGAAGAAGGAACATGGAACATAGAAACCTGTTAGAAATATTTATTATAATAAAAAAAGAAATCAAAAGTATGTTGTTACTTTTGTTAATGCTACTCTTACAAACTTCAATTTTATTATTTTATTGCAATAAAATTTTATTTTATTCATTTATACTTGATCAGGTATCAAATTTTATACTAAAATTTCCAACGGAAGCTACTGATGGAACGTTACAGTACAGTACATGTACAGTGCACTTACAGAAAGAATTGATATTATCATCTCCGGGCATATACTTCCAAAAGATTATTCTTCAAATAGAAAGGCCATTTAGATATAAGTTTTTTCAACCAAAAGTGATGGCTTATAAAACTGTGCATGTACATGAAAAGAAGATCTAGAGAGAGAGAGCAAGAAAGCGCTTTGCTGTGGAATCTTTTTGCTGCTTTCGTAGAAAACAAAATAAAAAAATGATGTGGATTTGACTTGCTCCTATGAAAAGCGCAATCCTTTATTCCTTTGTCAATTGGAATAATTGTGAGCGTTTCTCAACGCAAGATAAATCGCCTGTTAATGAGATGATGATTAAGATGGAAGTATCCTTTAAAAAAAGCTGATAAAGCTCACCACCTTAAGCTCATGCTACTTTGAACGGGTACGTGCGTTACTGTTTTGCTAAAAGTGCACAAACTCGTATTAAATTTAAACTGAAAAAGTTTTGAGTATTATTCTAAAACTGGCCGTGTACTCTGTTCTTTTCAGATCTTTCAAATGAACTTTAATCTGCTCGTAGTTGCACCACGATGGAATTCTGGTTACTTTTTACCACCTATCTCTATCTGAAATGTCAAATTTTGCATTTTGATGCTTTGTTGTCTCAAACATGCTAATTCTGACAGTTTTTTAATAAGATTTGACATGCTCGGATCGATCCTGAAAATACTTATGGGAGGACATTTTGGGCGTTTAAAATTTTAATTTGTTTCAACGAATTATGAATTATTGGTGTGAGCAGATTGGAACTCTCTGTCTTTTAAAATTGGCACTTCTTGTAAATCAACCAGTTATGCATTACAACAATAAAGTACTATTTTGATCGGTTCAGAACTTGCATTTGTCTTATTATGGTTGTGTTTTCTAGAAGAGAGGAATACTTGTGATAAATTATATTAATCAAACATTAACATTTAAAAAAAGAAAGGAATAGAAATTAATTAAAAATAAACATTAATTTAATTAAGTAATTAAAAGTTGAAAAATGCTGATGTCTTAAAAATACTTGAAAATATATATACTAATTTCGTCTTGGATACTCCCAAACTGCTGGCAACTGAATTGCATAAGCGAATATAACACAACCACTTAATTAAAAGCTAGAGACAACTAATTAAATAGCTGACAGAAGATCTTCTGCCAGTAGTTTCAAATCTTCTTAAGTTTCTCAAATTATTTTTCTTCAAAAGATATGAAGACTGGAGATGGAACTCATGAGTGGTAGCAATTTCTCTCTGTTTTTTTTTTTTTTGTTTTTTTTTTAGAGCACTTGCAATGATAGAGAAAGTATGGAGAATTGGAGATGATACAGTAACTATTAACTAATCAGAGGCAACAGGAAAACAAGTAAGAGTTCAGGCCCTGTTTGCATGCACGAAAATCGAACAGTAAAGAAAGAGAAAGGCCCCACTACCCTACAATATTTTTTTGAGTAATTAATGAGGTCTAGCCCACATTTCATTAAGCATAATTGGCAAAAGTTTTTGAGTTTCTGAGTAAGAAACTTGGAGTACAAAAATAGACTACAAGAAAAATGAAGAAAGATAGAAAAGAAAAAAGCAAAGAAAAGTAATTCAGAAAGAGTAAAAATATAGGCTTTAATACATAAAATAGCCCTAACTTAAACCACGTCACTCAGGTTTTACTTCTCACTCCACATTTGAATCTTCTGACTGATTAGGCGTACTGATCCTGGACTGTGTAATTACTTCTTGTACCAGTTCGGCCGTGTCTTTGCTTAATTCTCTGAAGATGTGATTACATCTTTTTTTTCCAAATTACAAAGTGTGTGATCAGCATAAGCTCCCTTATCTTACCATTTACATTGTTTTAATCAGAAGTTAAACTTTATCTTGTCCCGGTATCTGTACCAGAATGTCCTGTAAACTCTTCTGTACACTTGTTCACTTACAGGGTATTCACTAAATAGGTGTCTGATTATCTGAAAGAATTCCTTCATACCCTCATTTTTTTAATCCAAGTATTTATGTAAGAATATTAACTAGAACAAACTTAGGTTAATACAAACTTGGCTTTTAAATGCATGATACATATATACTATTTGACATTTTGAATTATTATTTTATGGAATACAAAAACCTCTTAAATTTAATTTATTATACTGGTCTACTGATATATATGATTGTCTTAATAATTGTACAATAAATAATTGTAGAGAAGTTGAGGATTAGAAGAAGAAAGCTGACTATGGTCACATGCGCCTCAAGTAGAGCACAACGCACCTTCTTTTCTTTTTTCATTCTTTTTACCCCATGAAAGAAGATTACTTTAGAAGACCCCACGAAAAAGCCTGAGCTAGCACCAGGGGATTAAATGGTCGGGTATGGTTGGACCCTTTTAGCGCAGAATGAATAGAATGCGTGGTAAACTTTTGTCCAGTTCTAATGTCTTAATTTCGTGCATTATTGTTGCAAGCTGATTCAACAATCAACCCCCTCCAAAAAAACAATTGAGTTTTCAATTTAGCAATTGCTTCAAATTTCTCCGAATTGCTGATGATTTTTTAAATTTAATGTAACGAAAACTCTGCAGACACATGTGTAATATATAACATTGACTTGTTTTAATATAGTACTCGATCGTATTATTTGAAACTATTGATATTGAGAAAATATTATCAAATTTTAACTTAAAAACAAAATTTAGTACTAATTTTAATTATAAAATATTTGAATTTCTGGATTTTATTGCATTAATGTTAACTTTTAATTATTCTTCTTATTAGTCCTTTAATTATGATATAATATTACAATTTTTATTTTCAAAATACAAAATATTTCGTGCTTTTATGGTTGGTTTCTATACCCAATCTTTTGTATCCATTTTTTACTCACGCCATTTCGGTCTCCACTTCATATGCGTTTCAAACTGTTTCGTAACGGCCTTATATATTCTTCGATCTCTCCTCCCCGTTCATTTCCAAAAATACTCTCTCTTACGCTCGCTTGCTCCACTGATATCACTGCTCTCTAGAGTTCGTTCACGTTTCAAAAAATTCTTCGTTGATTGCAAAATTCATTTTTAAGGATGTTAGGATTCATCTCGCTGTGTTGATGTTTAAATTATTGGAGCACTACAAGTTTTGTTAGAGCATCATCGAGTTTGCCAGATTAAATTCGTCAAAGTATGAACGAATTAAGTTTGCGAAACTGTAGGAAATCAATTGATTTTTTTGAGAAATTGCATATAGCAAGTCAAAGGTAGAAACCGCCACACTGCTGCATCAAGTGCCACTCGTCACGATTCGATTCGGTGAGTACAGGTAAAATTAGAAAGACGAGTATTTTAAATCTTTGTCGATTATTAATATTTAGGTGTTGTTGTTTTTTTCGAATCTTCGTGTCATGATAATTCGATTTTCTTTTTGAAATCTGTCGAAAGTTGTAACCGAAATTTCGTTACTGTGCTCTATGTATTCATCAAGCTATATCGCTACCGATCCGCTGCTTCTGGCAGATTCTGATCTGATCTGGTAATACTTCGAGTATGATCTGATCTGATCTAACAAGATAGTTGCTGATCTGGTCTGGTTTTGTAATTAATTTTATGATGTGTCGACCGTTCATCTTGTTGTTTTACAATATTAACCTTTTTATTTTACAGTATTTACCTTGTGGTTTTACAGTTGGAATCTTGTGTTATTACAGTATCCATCTTGTGGTTTTACAATATCAATCTTGTGATTTTACAGTATCAATCACGCACATCTCCCTCACGCTTTGATCGTCGTACGCATGTTTCTCTCTGCATTGCCCCTCGGCCTTCCTCCACTCCGTCATTTCTCGATAACTGAAATTCTAGATCGAAGATGACAGATGCATGTGGTTGCGCCTGCGGATTCTGTGCGGCATATGCCCTTGCTACGACGGAGTCTGGACACAGATGAGTTCATCAACATGCATCTCAGATACGATCAGAATTGAGCTCACTTGACTCGAGAACTAATTTGTAAAGCAATTTTTAGTTAAATTATTATATATTTATTTCTAAACTAATTTGTAGATATTGTTCTCTCTTTATATGATGTTTTATTGTTAATGCATGTCGCCCGTAACATCCTTTTTTTTCTTGTCATAGATATTTTACAAAAAAATCCTTCATTCTCATAATAAAAAAAATATACTAACCCAAATCAATCAACTTTATATAGCAGAACCAACGTCAAACTTCGCGCCTAGTTATTATATGTTTTTCTATAGTATAATTAAGCTGCGCCTGGGGCCTTAGCCCAAAAAGGATATGGGCCGTAAAAATAGCCCAATATTTAAGCCCGTTGTTTGGCCTGACGGTTCATCACTGTTCCGTCCCTACATGGCATTGGCTCCTAAGGCTGTGCTCCAAAGAGGGAGAACCCCTTTATTAAAGAGAAGGAACGGGAACGAAGGGGAACTCTGTGCGCATCCGGGCTGCCCATGCCGTTCACCAGCTCCAGAAGAAGGTAATCACAAAGGGAAAGGAAAGAACGCGCTACTACAGTGAAGGTAACGCGCTATACAAACTTCTCAAATTCATACCTTCCAAATCAGAGTGTAGGTTTCACTGTAACGAGAAAAACCATACGCTGCCTCCTTCCGTTCTCTTCCTTCCCGTTCCTCTCTGTGTGAGTGTTGTGGAGCACAGCCTAAAGCTCTATCCCAAAGTGGTCACCTCTTAAAACTGTGACCTGTAAATAATGGTTTATCCCTTCCCTCCAGTTTAATCTACATTAATTTCTCATTTCCTCTCACCTATCCAAAGTCTTGCAAGTACATAACTACACTCTGGCCGAAGGTTGAAACAGTACATGCATATTACTTCTATTTAGCAGGGTGGGTTCATGGTAACATGGTGGTGCATGTTCTATATCTGGTCAAGCCGGAACTGTTATTAATGCTTCTTTAATTTTTTTTTTCATTTTTCAAAATTGTTTATTTGGTCTGTCTGGCAAGACAAAACTCAGAACCAGTACAGGGCCTAGTAGCATTAAAGCATAACGGATATAAGAGTATTTATTTCCAAAATATGAATCAGTTAATTGGTGAAACAGTTGCAAAGTCTATTGTAGAAATGTAATGCTAGTTATTATTTTCACAAATTTGCTAAAAGTGGTGACATGATAATTGCATGGAATTAAATCAAAGGAAAAATTGTAAATATTAAAATAGATCAAAATGTTGTATAAATGTATTAAGAATAAGGCTAGCGTGCTACCTGTAGCATAGTGACATGCCTTATTACCCCCAAAAATTTAATGGATATGCTTCAACGACAAATCCAAACCCATGAATCCGATCTACTTTACGAGTGATGGATTTATATGCAAATATTATAAAATTTTGAATTCATTTAGTATTAAGTCAAGCAGTCAAAAAGAAAATTTATAAGTTAATTTTAATGCATCATTTTTCATTATTTTTTAACCTCTTGACTTTATTTTAATTAAATGCAAAAATTTATAAATTTATATGTAAATGTATCACTCGTGGAGTAGATCGGTTTCAACAGTTTGGATACATCGCTCGAAGTCTATTCAATAGATTATTGAGAAGGTAGCACAGCATGTCACTATGGTACATGTAGCATGCTAGCCTTTCTGTCTATTAATTCAAATTTAAGTGAATTGTATAGATAAAAATTGTTGGCCATTGTTTAGAATAATTACTTAAGCATGCTAAAATAACCCTAGTCCTGAGGGTTTTTTCAGGGGGGACAGGACATAGCAGATGTTCATGTTAAGAACTCGTTGCAATTATGGTTATGTTAATACAATGGGCTTCGAGCCTTTTTTTTTATATATATAAAAAAGAAGAAGAAAAACAATGCATAATATTTCTAAATATGGTGACGTACCGATTTGTATTGCATTCCATTGTATACAGAGAATTTGATATTTATTGAAGTATGCAGTCCTAAGAATAATATATGCCCCTTGTCTTTGGTAAACATTATATAGTTAGTATGCTACTAGTTATTTTTTTTAATAATATATCTTACAACGAGACAAAATTAGTAGAATTCTAGTATTTTTTGTGATAAAAACAATTATAGTATGTTTTATTTAACTACATTAAAACGTGCTTTAATACTGATGAAAATTTGCTGAACAATCTTCAACAAACTAAGTCCGTTTGCATCACACCATTAAGCCATCAAATTAAAATTCAAATATCCGCAATATTGAACCATTGGATATATACTGGTATACTGCACAGTTCTCTTTGAATTGCAAAAGGTCAAACGCGGCCTTGGGTTTGGGTTGGATTTAGGCCTCTCTCTCTGAAATAATTCCAACCTTGGGCTTAGTTAATGTAGAGGCCTACACCAGTATACCTGATCAAGCTAATTATTATGCTCGTCTTACATTTTCTTTTTCTTTTCTTTTTTCCGAGATTCAGGGAAAAAAAATTAATTGCATACAATAATTGGGCAGGAAATAAAAACTTATTGGAAATTAACATAGTCCGAAATATAATGGGCCCAAGAAAGCTGTTATAGGTCTCGGCCTAATTGTATGCATTAGGGCTCTGCCCCTTGTTTTCGTCAAATTGTGGGTCGAAGTCTTAGTGAAGTAAATTTGTATTCAAACGCATCAACAAAATGACTCGTTTAATGGAGCTCAGAAATTTTCAGAAAAATAGTGACCTGGGCCTAATTGATACATGATTTTAAAATTTATACAAATTCATATTGAAGTGGTACACTTAATTCTTCAATGACGTTTGTGCAATTTCATCTAGTGCTGAATTAACTTTTACAGGCTTTCCCAATTGATTGGGCTTTTCAAGATTCTTCTTGTTTTAATTCTTTTCTTAGCCGACATATCTGTTTTTTTAATCTAACTTATAGTTAGCGTGGAAATATAAGATCATTTGGAAAATGAAGGCCCCGCCCAATGTAAAAGTTTTCGCCTATCTTCTATTGAGGGAAAAGCTTCTCATGCATGAAGTGATGCAAAGAAGAGGGTTTCAATGTAACACTCGGTGCTACTCATGCGATAATTGCACCGTAGAGACCCTCATGCACATCTTTTTCAGCTGTCCATTTGCATTGCAGGTCTGGCACCATGTACACAATTCCTTGAATATCACATTGCTGGCCAGGGCTGATAATCTGGCTGAGACGTGGGACCGATCGGCTAGGCTGGCAGCGGGGACGGCAAACCTGACATAGCCACAATGGGCGTCTAGGGTACTCTGTACCTGCTGGCACATCTGGAAGCAGCGCAATGCCAAGATCTTTCGCGAGGTGCAGGTGCCACCGCAAATTCTGGCACGGATTATAGTTGAGGAAGGGGATTTGTGGGCAAGGTATTGCTAGGGTAGACACCAGGTTTGGAAATCCAATAGGGGATGACCTTACTTGGCAGGATGGATACTCCACGGTGGGGAGGGCTTTTCAGCCATGTATGATATACTATACTGCTTTCAATAAACTCTTGACTGCACCAGTCAAGCTTTCAAAAAAAAAAAAAAACTTATATTTAGTACTTGTAATAGAAATTTAGAACCCTTCTAATACAGAGTTGTCCTCAATTATGAGCGGGAAGTAAAACACCCTCTTTACTTTTTAAAACATAGTAGCCTATCTCATAGAAGCAAATATTAGGTTTTCTAAAGGTGCTCCAGCCATTAAACATCTCTTCCTCAACTGCAAAAGAGAGCCACCATGGTTGCTTGATTTTAAAACTTCAATAGTCATTCAACAACCGAAAATCTACTCCACCACACTCAATCCATTGCAAGAATTAGAGTGATTTGTGAGAGATCTTTTATTTACTACAAACACTAGAGCCTTTGTTGCTCGCCTCTTCTACTTCGAGCCTTTAGTGCTCGCTTCTCTTGTATAAGAGCCTTTAGTACTCTTGAGCCATTTTCGTGCTCGGACCGTGTGACTTTTCTAGCTTTGTAGGCTCACCGGTTCCACCTTGTACTCCTTTCTCATTGGGTAAAGACAGGTGCGCCATCTCGAAGGTCGCGAAGTCCCGGAGACGTAGGCGTTAGTGCCGAACTCCGTAAACAACTCTCGTGTCAAGTGTCTCTTAACTATTCTATTTACTTTATGCACACTTGCATAATTTAACGTTATTTGAGTTTCTGCCAAAAATAACTTATACATACGATAGTTAAAAGTATTTAGCTTTAAATTTTAAAATGCCCCTGTATTCACCTCCTCTAGGTGTCTTAGGGACCAACAGAAGTAGTGGGGGATGTGTGATCCACCCATGATTAGATAGATGAAACCAAAAATAGTTAAAATAGCTTGGCTCTTAAGAAAACGCATCCTTCTAGAAAACTTAGTAGGAATTTGCATTATTCTGGAAGGTCTATCAGGAAATCGCCTATTTTTAGGACAGTCCACGGATCATGTGGCCTTAGGGCATGTCACATGCGGCATAGAGGAGGCTGTAGGGATTCCTGACTTAGCAGATTTTCTTGTATTTTTCACCATTTCGCATGTTGTGCAGTTTGTGTGAGGTGTTGCATGCTCCATGTAATGTCCCATTTTGACGCATTATTCATAAATCGCCTAAATACGACACTTTTGTTCTGTTTTTGCCATAAATACGCAAGTTTCTCAAAAACCTACCAAAAAGACCTAAAAATATGTTTGCAGTAAATAAATCGAAAAAATAGCTACTTTGCATTCGTTTTTCGTACTTTTTCAAAAAAAAAATAATTATGTTCACTATATGTTTTGACTTCATCACTGTACTTCCCTATTTTCTTAATCAAACATTATGCAATTGGTGAAATTTACTGATGTAGTATCCTGAGAAAGATTAAAAGAAGACCCATATCTTATTTATATTCGGGCCCCAAAATTGTTTTTTTTTAAATCGTAGTTAAAAATAAAATATTAACAGAAGATAATGATTGTATTGAAAGTTACAAAAACCATCAATACTAAAAGTAAGATTCGGTACATTCCGGAAATATCAAATCCTACTTTTGGTACACCCCTTGTAAACAAGCTGCACACAAGGCCACATCCAATTTTATAAAAAATGGTGGGTACCGAAGGTATACACCCAATTTATAAAAAAAACATGAAGTATATCTAGGGCTGCAAACTGCAAATGAACAGAACTGAATCGAACTTATCTCCAGTTTGAGTTTGGTTTGAATTAATTTCGAACTAGGTTTGGTTTGAATTAATGTCGAACGAACTCAATTTCGAACCGAATTTTTTACGAACTCAATTTCGAACCTTTACGAACTTTGTTACAACTTATGAGCATCCAAACCCTTCTAAAAAACCCTTACGAGTATCCAAAGCTTATTGAAACTAGGCATTAGCTTCATTACAACTAGGCACTAGCTACTGAAAAACCTTCTAAAAAACCCTCATAGGTATCCAAAGCTTCAACCATATATTTCGCTTCATTAAACTAGATATTGAACATCTACAAATTACTTTATAGATGCAGTAGCAAGGTTTTCAACATCCCACACTATTTTTGCATCATTAGCTTGGATTACCCGAAAAACTCAGAATCCTACCATGAAAAGCAAAATTTCTGATATCAGCATGAACCAGATATCTTTATTAGTCCATACCTACCTGACAATTCAAAAAATATATCATTATCAGCCCACACTATTTTTGCATCATTGACCCTTGGCTGTCACACAGTTCAAGTCTGCCTCTACGAGGGTGGTCTTTCACTTGGTCCAACTTTATTTCTAAAGATCGCAATCTCTAGGAGTCTAGGGTTTGGTATCGCAGCCAAGTAGCCAATAGAGGGAAACTCTAGGGTTTGGACTTTGGTATCGCAAGTTCGCAACCAACAGAGAGGGAAAGTCGGCTAGGGACTAGGGTAGAACGAATATGGGTTATGACTGGTTTTGTTTAATTTTTTTATTTTGGGCTTTGTTGTTGAATTTTTTTATTTGAGCTTGTAATTGGACCGGACTTTCTATTTCAAAAAATATTTTTCAGAAGTTAGAATTGAAAGCAATTATGAGCTGGACGACTTATATTTTCATTAGTGAACATAAGTTATCAGCATAAATTAACGGTTCACGTTTGAGTTAATTTCGAACTAAATTTGGTTTGCGAACCTATTTCGAATGAATTAGGTCCAGTTTGAATTTGGTTTGAATTAATTTCGAACTAAGTTTGGTTTGAATTAATTTCGAACGAACTCAATTTCGAATCAAACATTTTACGAACTTTTTCGAATCAAACTCGAATCGAATTACGACCTACGAATTTTTTGTGCAGCCTAAGTATATCGAATCAAGAGTTTAATATCCTCTTTCCAATTTTTTTATGGATTGTCTACTGTTGAGGGGTAAAAAGGGGTGTGCCGAACCCTAGCTTGATTCGGTACTGAATCGTCGTTTCAGTGCTTATGATTTTTTTAATAAAAACACCCAATAAACCTTTTTTTTTTTTTACTAAAGTTTTTTATAAAAAAAATATTCTCCTAAAATTGGCAAGCTTTTTTAAATGACATCAGCTTGTCCCGAAAAGGAGCTTTCACAAGTCCGACCGGGTCAAAGAATGAGATGCGATGTACCAGCTTTGACAACCGAGAGCGACTTCTGCTTTTCCGTTTGCCTGTTCCCCCTCTCTGGACTTAAATTTGGTTTTCTCGTTGCCAAGGCCGGTGGGAACGGTCCAACATTTTTCTCTCTTTTCATTAAGAAAATAACACCTCAGCACTTCAACAGTGATTTTTTATGGAAGTTTAAAATAATTCCACGCGGTTTGGAAAGCAGAGTAGGACCTTTGATGGCGTCATTTTTTAAAATCGGTAAGGTGGTCAATTGCTTGGATTTGGATGCACTTTTCAATTATCTTTTTTTTAAAAATAATTTGGTTATGTTCTAATTTAAATTGCTTAATATTTGGAAGAAATTTCATCCGGACATGTTCAACAATAGACCAACGTCATGTCGCCCTTAAGTATTAACTCTATTTCTTAGAAGCAAAATTTCTACAAAAAGTTGTACGAAAAGAGCGAAGCGACGGAGAGAGCTACTTGTAATTAGTGATTTAAATTGAGCTTTATTTAACATCTACAACTCATACTGTCACACAGATACAGGCCCTGTGCTCTAAATCGAAACCCAAATTATCATCCTTAATTACAAAATTATCTAAAAACGCCTCAATTGTGTTGTGATTAATTTCCTTCGTCTCTAATTGCATTTGCATATAAAACACACTCCATATATGTGCAACGCTCTACAATGCGTTGAAACTTATTATATATATATTTTTTTTTACTACTAATACTACTACTATTATTATTATTATTATTAATTTATTATTGTAAAAAGTTTGGTCTTAGAACCGGCCGGTAGGCTGAATCCATTTTTCACATATATAGTTTATGAAGTCAGGCACTAATGCCAGGAACCTTACAAGTATGATCCATGCAAATACTTTTGACTTGGGTCACCAACTGTTTTAGATATCACAACTGTTTTTAAAAAAAAATTGGAAAACATAAGGTCTCACATTTTTTTTTTCAGTTTCTTTCTTTTTAGGTGAAATAATTTTTAGGGACCGACTAACTATCCCCTAGCTCTCATCCCCCATTCATCCCCCAGTCAATAACTGTTTTTGTTGACTGCTAATTAAGAGGGGACCACAAATTTCAGCGCTAAAAGACAAAACAAAACGTGTTATTATCGCGGCGAGTGCAAATATTCATATATAAGACATCAAGTATTCATATATAGTACATCAAGTATTCATATCTAACATATCAAGTATTCAAAAAAAAAAACTGGACACATTACTCACCCATCTTTTACACGTTTTTAGAGGTGGTTTTTTTTTTCTCCGTTCACTCTAACTAATATTTCTTACAATTTGTGAAGAATTTTGCAAATATAAAACCACGAATGTTTTCTACACAATTTTCTCTTTCAAATGAGATCCATGATGACGTACTTTCGAGTTGTCCGTTGCACAAGTATTCATACCTTGTCATTCAAGTATTCATACATCATCGAACAAGTATTCATACCTAATTAGTATTTCACAAATAAAAAACTGGACACATCATTCACTCATTTTTTACCGATTGAAATTTCGTTACCGCTCAATTACTGGAAGTGTCCAGTACACTCTATCTTAGGTATGAATACTTGTTCGACGAGGTATGAATACTTGCTTGACGTGGTATGAATACTTGCATGATAAGATATAAATAATTTTACGAGGTATGAATACTTGCGCGACGGATAACTCAAAAGTATTTCATCATGGATCTCATTTGAAAGAGAAAATTGCGTAGAAGACGTTTGTGATTTTAGATTCGCAAAATTCTTCACAAATTGTAAGAAATATTAGTTAGAGTGAACGGAGAAAAAAAAAACCACCTCTAAAAACGTGTAAAAAGATGGGTGAGTGATGTATCCAGTTTTTTTTAAATACTTGATATCTTAGATATGAATACTTAGTGTATTATATATGAATACTTGATGTATTATATATGAATACTTGCGCGCGTCAGTTATAAAAATTTTCAAATACAAGCGGTCCCCCACGTAATTAATGATTGATACACGTTTTTTTTTGTCTTTTTGTACTTGAAGTTGTGGTCCCCTACATAATTAATGATTGGGGGATGAATGGGGGATAGGAGCTGGGGGAAAAAAATCTTTATCCTAATTTTTATTACTTATGATACAAAGTACATGTGTACACCTAACTAATAAATATCCATGATAGAGGGACCAGTTTTTGGAAGTTAAAAATAAATAGTATGTTTAACTTCACGCTCATATCTTTGTTTTGGAAGTTAAAAAAGTTGATGCGGACCAAACTTCATAAATGGTGTGTTTACTATATTATACATGATCTCCATAATAAAATCTTGCTTGGTGATCAAATTTTACATTTTTAAAAATTTGTTTATTATTTTTTTGAGATTTTTTTGGAAATTGTTGTTTTTCAAAATAATTATGGACCATAAAAAACATTGATATTTAAAATTTCTAAAAAAGTTAGTAAAAAATTTGGTCTACCAGCACAATTTAATTTGGAAATTATATTGATGGTTTGGATTTACTGTTAGAACTTCAAAATCACAAAATATGATAGTGAATATGTCATTTACTTCATGAAGCACAATAGCCCAACTTTGACTTATCCATACCCTACCTTTATCCATTAAGATAACGAGCCACAAAACAAATAATAGTAATTAGCGAATGACTTGAAAGCATATATAATTTAATAAAAAAATATAACAAATAAATAAATACACACTATAATATCATAAAATATTAAAAATTATAATTTTTTATGCCATTGTTTTAAAAGCGATAAATTATCAATTAAGTGGAATGATAAAACAGTGTAAAAATTAATTTTTCCATAAATTACTAATTAAAAAATAGGGGGAATTTAACGTATACCTCTCAAAAACTTCAAAATTACGTATTTTTCCCCTCTAAACTTCAAAAACTCGCAAATTTACTCATGTTATTATCTTTTATATTAAAACTCATTCTAAATTTATAAAATACCTATTTTACCCTTTATTAAAAGCACAAAACGCCCATCAGACTCAAATTTGAATCTGAAGGGTTCATCTACTATCCGAACTGCTTTAAGATCAGTGCACGCTAGATCAACATGAATCTTGAAACGAACACACGCGGATTTTGAAGCGACACGCACACTTAATGTGATGCGCACAAATGTTTTATGCTTTTAATAAAGGGTCAAATGAGTATTTTACGCACACACTTAGCGCGAGGAACCTTTCGGATTCAAATTTGAGTCCGACGGATGTTTTATGCTTTTAATAAAGAGTAAATTGGGTATTTTATAAATTTAGAGGGGGAAATACGTAATTTCAAAGTTTAGTGGGGCAAACACAATTTTGAAGTTTTTAAGGGGTATACGCGAAATTCCCCTAAAAAATATATAAAATGTTGAATAAATTAATTTTATTATAAATTACTAAAGAAAAACATATATAAAATATAATATAAATCAATCTAATTATAATAATAAAATTATATAAGTATATTATGTACGATTTTATTTTGTATTAAACTTTTTATGTATATTATGTGTATATATGTGGAAACCAGGGGCGGAGGTACTGCAATTGAATGGGGTCCATTGACCTCTATTTTTTTTTCAAAAAACCAGTGATAAAAATATAGTTTTGTTATATAAATTATACTAAAATTTTATAGGTACATGAAATTTGACCCCCATAATTTTTGTAAAATTTTTACACTAGTGACCCCCATTTTGTTTCAAAAAAGAATAACTTGTGTATAATCTTGAGAAACATTTATTAGTTTTTTTTTTATATATGTTTGACCTCCATTCAATAAATATCTCGCTCCTCCCCGGTGGAAACACTAAATAAAAATATTTAAATATTATGAATTTAGGTAGCTTAGGACTACTGTACCCTGTACACGTCATTCAAATTGATGTCTTACAAAGAAAAAAAAATGAAAATTTCATATTATATTATGCGCATGCAAATGATGTCATAATAAGCTACATTCTATGTACGGTTCTATTTTGTATTAAATTTTTTATGTATATTGTGTGTGTGTGTGTGTATATATAGAGAGAGAGATGGGCTATGGTGAGTTGCGAAGTAAGGATTTTGTTTTACTTCATACTTATTTCTCTGTTTTCAAAGATCAAATAATCGATATGAACCGCTCAACATGATATTCATGTTAAAATGTGCTTGGAGATCAAATTTTATATTTTTTGGAAATTTTTTACTATTTTTTTAGATAGGTAGAAAACCGATGTTTTTTAATGGATTCTGAACCATAAAAAAAAGTTATTTTGAAATATTCTAAAAAATTAGTAAACAATTTTAAAAAAAATGTAAAATTTGGTCTCCTACCACATTTCAATATGGAGATCATGTTGAGCAGTTCGGATCGTCTCTTTGAAATTTCAAATATAGAAAAAATGAACGTGAAGTAAAACAAGACCCTTACTTCATAACTCACCATAGCTTAACTCATATATATATATATATATATATATATATATATATATATATATAGTGCTGGGCTTAGCTAAGCCATGGTGTAAAACGACTTGGTGCTCCACGCCTCATTATTTCCATTTTGAAAATCCAAACGACCGATCCGAACCGCTCAAGTTGTTCTCCATATTGATATGTGCTTGGAGACCAAATTTTACATTTTTTGGAATTTTTTTACTATTTATTAAGCCACTTTGAAAATCACTGATCCGGCGGTCCAGAAATTTTTACTGTTTTTTACTGTTCATAAGGATTTTCAGATTTTCAAAGTGGCTTAATAAATAGTAAAAAAATTCCAAAAAATGTAAAATTTGGTCTCCAAGCACATTTCAATATGGAGAACATGTTGGAAGGTTCGAATCGACTATTTGAACTTTGAAAATGAAGATATGGCGTGGAGTACCAAGTCGTTTTACTCCATGGAGTAGCCTAGTCGGACTCTATATATAGAGTAGAACTAGGGTGCTCCTAAGCTCACCAAGCCCTTCGTGAGCGCGACTCTAAAACCTATCGAATTGACTTCAAACGACATTTTCAAACCGTTAGATGTTCAATCCATATTAAAATGTGTTTGGAGACCAAATTTTACATTTTTTGGAATTTTTTTACTATTTATTAAGATGGTTTGAAAATAGCTGTTTTTATTAAAATTCTGCACCATTGGAAAACAACGATTTTCAAACCATCTTAATAAATAGTAAAAAAATTCCAAAAAATGTAAAATTTGGTCTCCAAGCACATTTTAATATAGATTGAACATCTAACGGTTTGGAAATGTCGTTTGAAGTCAATTCGATAGGTTTTCGAGTCGCGCTCACGGAAGGGCTTGGTGAGCTTAGGAGCACCCTAGTTCTACTCTATATATATATATAGAGGAGGGATCCGATTACACCTTTTTTTGTGACACACTTTGACACCTACCATTTTCAAAGTCCAAATAGTCGATTCAAACCGTTCAACATGATGGATATATTAAAATGTGCTTGGAGATCAAATTTTACATTTTTTTGAATTTTTTTGCTATTTATTAAGATGGTTACAAAAATCGTTGTTTTCATACCATTGAAAATAAGCGATTTTGTAACCATTTTAATAAATAGTAAAAAAATTCAAAAAAAATGTAAAATTTGATCTCCAAGTACATTTTAATATGGTGATCATGTTGAACGGTTCGGATCGACTGTTTGGATTTTGAAATCGCAAAATTGACCTATATAAAAAACGGTGTCATGATGTGTCACCAAAAAAGGTGTAATTGGATCCCTCCTCATATATATATATATATATATATATATATATAGAGAGAGAGAGAGAGTAGAACTAGGGTGTTCCTAAGCTCACCAAGTCTCTCGTGAGCTCAACTCTAAAACCTATCGAATTGACTTCAAACGATATTTTCAAACCGTTAGATATTCAATCTATATTAAAATGTGCTTGGAGACCAAATTTTACATTTTTTGGAATTTTTTTACTATTTATTAAGCGGTTTGAAAACCGCTGTTTTTATTAAATTTCTGCACCATTGGAAAACAGCGGTTTTCAAACTGGCTTAATAAATAGTAAAAAAATTCCAAAAAATGTAAAATTTGGTCTCCAAGCACATTTTAATATAGATTGAACATCTAACGGTTTAGAAATGTCGTTTGAAGTCAATTCGATAGATTTTAGAGTTGAGCTCACGAGAGGCCTTGGTGAGCTTAGGAACACCCTAGTTCTACTCATATATATATATATATATACGAGCCCAGGAACAAACGTTTTGATATTAGCCATTTTCTCTTTCTCTCTCTCTCTCTCTCTCTCTCTCTCTCTCTCTATATATATATATAGAGTGGCTAAGCTACAAACGTTTGCACCAAGGCTTTGTTTTCGGATTTTCGAATTCCAAACAGTCGATCCGAACCGTTCAAGTTGTTCTCCATATTGAAATGTGCTTGGAGACCAAATTTTACATTTTTTGGAATTTTTTTACTATTTATTAAGCCACTTTGAAAGTTGTTGATCACACGGTCCAGAATTTGATTGCACTGTTTTTACTGTTCACCCGAATCAGCAACTTTCAAAGTGGCTTAATAAATAGTAAAAAAATTCCAAAAAATGTGAAATTTGGTCTCCAAGCACATTTTAATATGGATTAAATATCTAACGGTTTGGATCGACCGTTTGGACTTTGCAAATAGGAGAACCAAAACGTTTGACCAAGGACTTGGTGCAAACGTTTTGAGCTTAGCCACTCTATATATATATAATATGTGTGTGTGGAAACACTAAATAAAGATATTTAAAAATTATGAATTTAGGTAGCTTAGGACTACTGTACTCTGTATGTATTTCCAGAGCTGGTCCCATGCATGAAATGATATTCCGCACTGTAATAAAAGGACCGGGTAGTTCGCATTAAATTTAATTAACAAATGACTTTCACTTGAAAAGGGAAAACGTAAAAATATGTACATTCAACAGCATTAATAAATCTGACTCCAACGCCATTAAATTAAATTGTTCGACGATCGACTTTTATCAGAGGAGACATTACCACCGAGATACCGTTAAAGTTAATATTAAAAATGGTAAGAAGAAAATTTATATTATATTCCCTATCATTAAATACCCAATCAATCCCTTATAAATAGTCCCCCACTGGACCCTAGTTACCTCCATCTCTCCATCAGATAGCCTAGCCAAAGCTAAACCCATCCCTTCTGCTCTAACCTCCAGCTTTCTCTTCCTTACTCCATCCCTTCTCCAATCCTCTTTTCCCTCTTTAAACTCAGAATGGATAACTACGATTTCTTAAATTCATCTCCTGAAACACAGCTTGAACTGATGAACACCATGCTCCAGCTTGATCAACTGACCCAGAACTCCGACTTTTCTAGTAATTCTAGCAGTAGTCTCTCTCCAACCCCACAAGCACAAAATTTCTTTCCTCAAAACCAACCAGTGCAACCTTACTTCATGAACCAGGCACCTCTGTCAAGCACCTCGGCCATGCGTGAGGTGATATACCATATTGCGGCGATGCAACCTGTGCATATCGACCCGGAGTCAGTGAAACCACCTAAGAGAAAGAATGTGAAAATTTCAAAAGATCCACAGAGTGTGGCTGCACGTCTGAGGAGAGAGAAGATAAGCGAGAGGATAAGGATACTGCAACGCCTCGTTCCAGGCGGTACCAAGATGGATACGGCTTCCATGTTGGATGAGGCGATAAATTATGTCAAGTTCCTGAAGAGTCAAATTCAGTCACTCGAACGGGTAGCTGTTGCTCAGAATCAGAGCCAAGGAGCAGGTTCTATTGGGTATGGTACTAACGCACCAGTATATCCGTGTTACCAGAAGCCAGATCATAGATTTATGGGTTTCTGATGTTGCTTTAATTTGCTTAGTGTGAGTTCTAGAGTTAGAGAATTGTTGTGTCTGTTTCATGTTGCATCTATGTTATGAGGCTTGGAGTATATTTCCTGTTGTACTCAGCCGGTTGTACTTGCTTGTCATGGTTCTTACTTCTTAGATAAGGATAAATATGTAGGGTTTTTCAAAATTCATATTCTAATCTTTCGTTGCTGTCTTTCACTGATGACAGAGCTCCTCCTCCTCCTCGTGCTTGACGTGATGCTGCTCTTTAGAAAAAGAATAAACTTCTTGGATTTATTTGATGAATCATTTGGAATGTCAGTGGTTAATGCTCTAGATGAATGTCAGAATTAAGAATTATTTCAGGTTCGTTCTTGTTGTGCAAGTACTACATTTACATTGTAGTATTAGAATCTCCATGAGCCAAAAAACAGATAACCAACTAAAATGTGTTTTACGGTATGTGTGAATAAACCAAGTACCCTTTGCTATGAAGGTCTAGTGCCAAAAGATACAGTGATGTACATGTGCTAAAACAGCCGCAATTTCAAACCTCGGTCTTGAGGTGTCGTGCATTTGCTTTTCTTATCATTAATTAGTTTGCATAAATTAAAATTTTGTGATATTTTTCGGGAAAATATATATTTATCTTAACAAGAAGGTAGAGGCTATTTTTCATTAAGCAAATTCCTATGTTTAGCGTCAATTAGAGTTTAAATTGCCTACTTGTTTAGGAGCGAGTATACATGTTCTAGCTTACAATATCCATAATTTCATGCATAATTAAGCTACTAAAACTTGATCTCCGTTGAACTCTAGGTACTATTGATCACAAAGATACTCTCAAGTTGTACAGCACATATTAGTAAAATAATTGTTATGACAGACTATGTTTTCCAGACCTATCTATTTTTTTTAGGGTTAGCGCCAAAAGACAGACTAACTATTGTATTAAGTAAAAAAAGTATTTACAGACCAGGGGCACCAGGTTTAGCCTCACTTAATTCTTATTCTAGATACAAAAAAGCACACTAATTAGGCTACTGTAGCAGCTCGCCCAGTCCATGTAATAGACTCACTACCAGCATTGAAACTCATTCTAGCAGTGTACAGACCACAGTTGTATTTTCTGTACCGTGTTATGAATTAAGATATTTAGCACCTTCGCCTTTTTTGAGAAGTGTCTCTTATTCCTCTCACGCCATAGCGCCCAGGAGTCTGCCGCCTAGATAGTGTCCTATAACCTTCTCTGGATCGGCGGGAATCTTCTGTGTTCTTCAAAGTTCAAACCATATTTGCTGAAATTATTGGTCTAACCGACTGGTGGCCACAGTAACTATTTATGTTACATTATATATAACATGCAATTTCTTCTTATTATTGATTTCATTCCAGCCAACAGAAATATATCAAACACTGTATATGTTAATAATGCGCCACTGTTATATCCGCGCACCCAAATGGAGAAGCAAAACAAAATTAAGTGCAATATAAGTGCTCGGTTTTGATATGCATATATGGACACGGAAAGGGCAAAAAAAATAAAAATAAAAATAATAATAATAATTATTATTAAAACTACAACAACAACAACAACAACAATAATAATAATTAAAACAACAACAACAATAATAATAATTAAAACAACAACAGCAATAATAATAATAATAATAATAATAATAATAATAATAATAATAATAAATTTAAATTTATTGATAGTATGATAATTGCAAATTCAAAAGACGTCGGTACCAACCAACATATAGGGTTATTAATTTGAAAACTTTGACTCACACCTCATTCTAAAATAAATAAATAAAGCCAAAGAAAATGACTAAAAATGGGTGTCTGGATCTTACAGAAACACAGTACTTATCATTAATAGCGAATGCGTTCAATTTGAATCATTTACAGATTTAGAGAAATGGACCCTTTTTGACAAATGAAAAGTTCAATGAAGTCAAAAGTGCAAAGCGTAAATGGCTGTGTGATTGGGGTACCTCGCACCGGCCAAAATCTTGGTCTGTTTGTTACTGTAGCAAGAGCAAGGTTTTGTCTTCCCAGTCCTCTTCAAGTCTCCGTTGATGCTCCTCATTTGTGAGGCAAGCCATCTCCTAGATAGCTAGAAGTAAATACCGACAACAGTAAAGAGAGATTGTGCTTCTGGTGATTTCTTTATTTATCATCTCATGACTTTTAGTGTTAATTCTGTAACGGTCCTTTTCAAACCGCTTGACAGTTGATACTACCCCGTGTTATATTTCCGGGCTTTGCAAACATGTATTTAAAGTCGATTGCATAAAATTATCCTTGCGGTTTTAAAATTCACAAGTTGCTTGCCTTCATTAATATATCGCTTAATTTTGTGTAGTGCTACAAAGACCACAATTATCTTATATATGAGCGTTCCTTAAGACTCAACATTAATTAAACTTAAACACACAACATTGTGTTTCCGTATAGTTATTATTATATAAATATGGAAAAGGTACATGTTTCCTGAATTGCATAATTCTAGATTGATGTTATCAATTGCATGCCATCTCGTGTTGGGTCATTTTATTTTCTCTTGGGATTGAGGCAGAATCTCCAATATTCTGCTTCCCTTTTTATTGCATACATTTGATGGGGTTTGGTCCCATGCCTCTCCCAATCTATTTATATATTTGAAGTACTCCTTTATACATATATAGTTTGTCAATTAATTGCGTGTGGTTTTCATGCTAAGCTATTATTACTGCTTGGTGATAGGTCGTAAAACTGTGCGTTGCGTAATTTATTTCTACTAATGGAATAACTTATAACTTGCAATCTTAATAAAAAAATTTCAGTCTTGTAGATTGGTTGTGTATTAAATACAAATTAATTAAGTGTCGTTTTTATACAGCACCACCACAATATAAAAATAAAATTTATTAAAAAAAAACATTAATTTATTGGAGGGTCGACTTAAATAAAACTTTATCACTTTTTTAAGTATACAAGAGAAATATTAATGTCAACCTTTATTATAATCCAAATATAGTCATGAAAATTAAGTTTAATTTATCCAAAATGAACAACTTTTGGTATGACCATATATAATAGAGAATAACATTACATGAAGAAACAAAATTAGCAAAGATATATGTACTATATATATATATATATCAAACCACATGAGCATTTATTGGGGTTGGTCTCATGCTAGTTTAAACGTGCATGTGGTAAACGGTCATTGTACAAAATGGCCGGCCAATTCCTTGCAGCAGTGCCACTTTTAGCTCTGCATTCCAAGAACAGGACCA
Organism: Carex kokanica; assembly: GCA_025461125.1. NCBI lineage: Eukaryota > Viridiplantae > Streptophyta > Magnoliopsida > Poales > Cyperaceae > Carex > Carex kokanica. The sequence goes on from JAJGRX010000376.1 coordinate 1,905,883, forward strand.
TGTGATTAACTGCCTTGAACAGTGTTGAGCAGACACTTGGCTGCTCTCCATCCAGGTCCAAACTGGAGACATCTTGTACCTCCAAATTGCAAATTCTGAAATTCCCAATGGTGGCCGCAGCGTTATAATTAAATAAATTAATGAGCATGGCGACATGCAGTGCAGCTGGTGGACAAAAAACATCATACTAGACTGAATCAGTATGCAGTTCCAAGAAAAAAAATATTATTATAAAATGGTAAATACCGCCTTGCTTCAACCTTTTTTTTTTTTTTACATATATAAGACTTACACAAAGTAAGGAGAGCCGACTCTTGTAGTAAATAATTATCTTTTTACCAAACATAATTAGTTGTTGTTCTAAAAAGCAAGGCTAAGTGGCTAGCACTCACACTCGGCACCCTTAATTAATTTGAGAAAATAACAGTGCATTTATATTTATATTTATCTTTTTGATAAAAGTAGAGGTTTTCTTAGTCCTACTTGGGTATAGGACTATATATAGTGTAATTAAGCAAAAAAAAAAAACTAATAATATATATAATCTCATCCAATATATATGCTTTCAAAACTATTATTACATATACCTCTTTTTGAGGAAAAATAGGGGTCATGCCCATATATATTTGATTGATAATGATTGTTACAAAAGTTTTGTGTTAATATTACATATTACAAATATCTTTGTGTGATCAATAAGAATTATTTGCATTATAGCCTATATGTGTAATATTAATGTTTAATTTCCGAACATGTACAAGTAAAATGTGAAGACAGTTATCGTTCTAATTGGAGAGGATCTTCATGTCGTTAAACAGTTAGCATGGAACCTGGAAAGTTAATACTGTTATGGTAGTTGGTGATCGGATAGGTGGTTTTAAATAGGGCAATAGGTCGGTAAACGTCGGTAAAGTACTACTGCCTCTCTCTTCTGAATTTTTCTTTGACGCCCTCTGCACAACACTGCTCTTGAATTTGCATTAAAAGATCAGAATCCTGATCAAAATTATTACTCAGTTTGTTTGCATATATATCATGTCTGGGAACTTTTTTGTTTATTTCTAGTTGTAATGTATTAATATTCCTCATTGACGTAATCATTATGGTGCTATCTAGCTATCATTATAATCCATCCGGCCCAATAATACCTTTATCACAATATATAATTTGTATGTATACGCACCTATATGATCTGAAAGGGATTTAATTTAGTCATCTCCATAATTTTGTTATTTTCTGAAAGAATTACTAATTGATCAAGTGAATTTGCTCAGATCTATCGTATAATTGATGTGAAGATCCATCGGACGGATAAGCTGTTCGATTTCGACATTGCTCCTTGATTAGCTTATTTTGTAGTACTACACAAGATTAATTAAGGTGTGTGTGTGTGTGTGTGTCCGTATATTCAAACCTAAAAAGATCAGGTCTAAACACTAATATGGTTTACTTAGATCGTACATAGAGTGAGGCTATGGTGCTATGCATAGCACGGATGGCTAGTGTACTACGGCTCAATATGGTACTTTTTAAAATCCTAACGGTCGATCCGACCGTTCAATGTGATATCCATATGAATATGTATTTGCAAACTAAATTTTATATTTTTTTGAATTTTTTTACTATTTTTTTAGATAGGTAGAAAAATCAGTGTTTTTTGAAAATTCTGGACCATCAAAATTCTACCTATCTGAAAAAATAGTAAAAAAATTCGAAAAAATATAAAATTTAGTTTGCAAGTACATATTCATATGGTTATCACATTGGATCGACCGTTAGGATTTTAAAAAGTACCATATTGAGCCGTAGTACACTAGCCATTGGTGCTATGCATAGCACCATAGCCTCACTCTCGTACATATATATTAGTCTTTTACTTAGCAGGGTTGCTTAATATTTACTAGTACTGTTTCTAGAACAAAATTTGATATTTCAGAATTGAAAACCAAAATGTTGCATTTTAGGATGAAACCAGAGATACTCTTAATATTTCAAATTCACTGCAACAAGCTAGGATTTGTATCAGTATGCACTGCAAAGAAACAGGTATCGATGCTGCCTTTTGGAATGAATTTCAGTTCCAGTGTAATAATGCGTGATTTCAGTATGCACAGCAATGATGGCACATATTGTTGTTTTTTATGAGAAGCATCAAGTTTTTTTACCTGATTAAATTATTTTGGGTAGAGTAGTGAGAATTCATTTTTGATATATGACGAAATGTACTTTCTAATTCCATAAAAAGTTGATGCATCATCTATTAAATGACAAAAATCACATTTATTTTATAATTTAATGAATGCACCATATTGAAATGCACAATATAATTAATTGGATTTTTGGATAAAATAATAACATCTATAGAGTATAAACGTTTTTTTACCACAATCCATAATTTAAGGTTTTGTTTTTCTTAAAAAAAATTACTGCCTAAATTTTGATTTCCATCAAATTAGTCCCTAAATTTTTCCAAAAAAAATGGTTTTAGACTTCCATTTGAGCTACATTAGTTTTTGAACTTTTAAATCTCTAACTAAATTGGTCTTTGAACTTCTTTCAAAATAACCGAGTAACCAAGTTAGTCCTCCTATTGCCGCTTTTTGAAGGAATGATCTGGTTACATTACGAGAAGTTAATTTCCGCACAAATTTGTTTTGTTTTTTCAATGTCTAGAAGGGCTTTTTGGTGCCATGAAAGTTTAGAGAGATCATTTTTTTCTTCGTTTCAAAGTTTAAAGACTAACTAGGTTGTTTTCAAAGTTAAAGAACTAATAATATGGGGCAAATGAGAGTCCAAGCATCAAAAGACTAGTATTACAAGTTTGAGAATCAAAATCTTAATATTTTTACAAATTCTAGTAAGGGTGGGGGAGATTGAGAGTTCACAATATGGAGGGTCTAAGATTATATATTTCATCGAATCTCCATCATCTGATCAACACAATTTTATGGCTATTTCATCTTTTTTTGGTGAAAATTTTAGCTACAGATAACTATCTATATATCAAGTCAAAATTAACAACGAATTTGGTAGAAAAATAAAAACCCAACTTGTAATTAAGAAGCGAAAAACCACAAAAAGCATACATTCCATTGTTTTCAGGTTGAATAATATATAGCCATGACCCAAATTAATACCCTGTTCAGTTCACATGTATCGAAGGAAATGAGAGATGAAAAGTAGAAGGAAAATAAGTAAATGGAAAGAAACGGATGGAGAAATTATCTTATTTTTCATCATCGTAGTAAATTTCGTTGCATTTGGTTACACTTACAAGAGGTTAAACGAATAATATATCTTCTTCAACCTTAATTACCCTCATATTAAATATACAACCAAACAATAAATATTTTATTTCATCATTTCCTTCTATTTCCTTTTTCTCAAACATGCATGACACAAGCAATGGACTTCGAAATTGTTTGCTGTGTTGTTTAATTTTTATGGATTGTACATACCAATTTTTTGATATGTTGCATGCAGATGCGACTTGAAATTAACTTGCCTAAACAAGTAGAGGTGTCAATAAAATTCTGTACTACATATACCTATTGACATTCTTATAAAACATGTCTATGTTGGATTTGATCGATGTTAGTCGTTGTACATCTATGGACTTTGATGGATTTTCTATAGTTTTAATTTTGCAAAAACGTGTGTTCAATATCTTTTTTTTAGGCTAAAAACTTCCCAAGACACGATATTTATATATAGACGATCTGCACTTTTTAGAAGAAAAAAAATATAACAATTTTGTTGGCAGGTTCTGCAACTATTTGCTGGATATATGTTGCTTTGATATAAAAATATTTTATATATTATTATTTTGTTATGTAGTCTAGTTATCTTGATCGAGTTCTAAGATAGAAAAAAAAAAAAGCATACCGCAGAAATATAAATAATAGTACAACTTTCTATTACTATATTTTTTTTAGATTTACAAGGGTGGGGTTTTGTCCAAATGGCTTTGAACAAAGTTTCATCCAAAGTCTTGATCTAAACCGTCCGATCTGCATCAAAATTCTTATAAATATTTAGATTCAAGGAACCATTTAAATTTATTAAGTTTTAAATATATTTGTACGAATCTCAATGCAAATCGGACGTTTAAGCATAACTTTGGATGAGGCTTTAGACAAGCATTGGTTTAGGGTTTTTTTTACTTGATAAACCCAATCCGGCCCTTTAGACAAACAATCATTGGTTTAGTGGATATAAAGACAAGAGTGAGGCTATGGTGCTATGCATAGCACGGATGGCTAGTGTACTACGGCTCAATATGGTACTTTTTAAAATCCTAACGGTCGATCCGACCGTTCAATGTGATAACCATATGAATATGTACTTGCAAACTAAATTTTATATTTTTTCGAATTTTTTTACTATTTTTTCAGATAGGTAGAAAAATCAGTGTTTTTTGAAAATTCTGGACCATCAAAATTCTACCTATCCGAAAAAATAGTAAAAAAATTCGAAAAAATATAAAATTTAGTTTGCAAGTACATATTCATATGGATATCACATTGAACGGTCGGATCGACCGTTAGAATTTTAAAAAGTACCATATTGAGCCGTAGTACACTAGCCAATGGTGCTATGCATAGCACCATAGCCTCACTCGACAGACAATGCTTTATAAATGAGAAATTGCAAGTTCAAAACTCAGAAGCGAAGTTATTTATCAATTTTAATTAAGGGTAAGAAGCTTGTTTCCCATCATTATATTAAAAAATAATTAGGTGGTTATTCGCAAATCTTTACATTAAAGATGAAGACTCGACTCTAATTTTTCAAAAGAAAAATAAGAAAAGAAAATTCACAGTTCTTAAGACAGAAAAAATTTCAACAGGTAAAGACAAAATATATATTATTTGACGTGTCTGTGCGTTGCAACAGAAACATATTATAAGAGAATAAAAAAATTCATACAAAATGACATATTTTCATAAAAAAAATAGACTAAATAACATATAACATTACTTAAATGACATATTAAATACCATTTACATGTAAATAACATTCCTTAAATGCCGAAATTTTTATTTGTACCATAATAACAAAAAAACCAAAACACCCCAGTTTTGGGAGAATTCGAAATTTACCCAGGCCACCAAAACGTTTAGCGGCCCCAAAGACTGGGGGCCGCCAATTGGCCCTGCGGTCCTTGTCTAGGGCCTCCAAATGAATTAGCGGTCCGAAATCCAAATTTTTTTGTCTGGCATGAAAACAGATTTGTACTCCTTGTTTGGGCATAGAGAACGAGGGTAAAACACAGATATACGTGCTTAATATAAGCACGGAGATATACGGCAGGAAAAAAAATATTTGTTTTGATACATTTTTAACATTGGATGAATAAATATAATTATTCAATGAATTCTACTATGATATGCACAAATAGATATATTTTTTAAATATATTTAGAGTAGCATAAAGTAGCTTTCTTTTATAGTGTGTTATATCATGTGTATTCATGTGATCAATTGTAATATTTTGTTGATAAATATTTTAGCTAGTCCCCGTATCGAAGTACAGGTACAGATCAGAAGACATCCGCCAAAAAGCGTGTGTTTGAGCTTTAGTTTACTGTAATTTTGGATTGTATTAGGGTTTTTTTTTGCATATGTATTAATTTCACTATAATTTTGAATGTGCCCGCAAAAATAGATAGTAGAAATTTTCATAGGGTTCATTTAAGAAGAACGATATCATCAATATTGTTAATTGAACAGTAAATATTATAATTACTTTGGTGTTATTTATTGTTCTATGAGACTTTAGATAATGTTGATATTTAGTACAAATATTGAATATACGGAATGTAAAAAAAAAATGCTATTTGAAATAGCTTCCGCTATAGCGACGCCATTCGCTATAGCTTTTTTTGTAGCCTTCCCGCTGTGACTCTATAAACGCTATTTAGAACCTTGTGTAGAACTCATAACATTAGTGTGAATAATTACGCAATTGGACATAAGGAACATTTTTTCTACTCCCATATTTTCAAGTTTTTCTAGCTTCCAGAAATATAAATTATTCAAATTTTCATTTCATTTATAGTTCCACTTAAATTTATAGTTCACATTTAAGACAAACAAATTAAGGTGCCAAGTTGGGACCTGTTTATTGTGCATGAATGTTTATTAATCACATCCACGTCAATCAATGAAAATAGTATGGACACTGATTTCATCATCTTCGTCATCAAGTACAAGTACTACTGGTGTAAAAAACATTAACAGGAGCGTCCCACTATAGAACCACACCATTCATTTACTTGTGTCATATTTACAGTGGCGAGAGAAGTACTTGTCTCCCCTAAAAAAAAAAAATTCAAAAACATGCTTCTATTTGTGTTTTCCTCTCAAAATTAAAAAATTAAAATATACTTAAAAAAATATAAATTATCAAATTATGTGTCATCCTAAAATTTCTTCCCAAAATATGCTTATAGTCATATGTTTCTCTAACTTCATAAAATTGTACTTAATATTCAAAATAATGAGGGAGGCTATTATAGTATGCATATTACGGATTAACCGGTGCTATTGATTCTATCTATATTTTCAAAGTTCAAGTAGTCAATTTGAACCATTAGACACGATCTCCATATAAAGATGTACTCGGAGATGAAAATTACATTTTACTAGAATAATTTATTTTGCTATTTTTTTAAATAGGTAGAAAATCATTGCTTTCAGATGGTCTAGAATTTTTAGATCAAGTGATTTTTATCTATTTAAAAAAGGTTAAAAAAATGTCATAAATTGTAAAATTGGGGCTCCAAGTACAATTTCATTTGAAGATGTTTAACAGATCAAATTAACAGTTTGAACTTTGAAAATAGAGAGATGGATTCACAGTGCAAGTCGATCAATAATATACATATTACTATAGACTCACTCCAAAATTATTATAAAATATTGTGTCATCTTAAAATTTTGTCACTCCGCTAAAAATGCAACAGAGAATTTTTCAATTTCTTAAAATATGTCATCTTCATTAAAGAGAATTTTTCAATTTCTAGGCCAAAATGCAACAGAGAAAATATGGACCATTCATGCAAGTTATTCTCAGAAACAATTTTAATTAATGTTCGAAATAAATTCATTATTTCAAAGATAAATCACAAAATTCAACGAAGAAACCTATGTGGTCAGTGTAGCTCTTGAGTGATGGATTTTAAGAAGTCATTAGGTAATCTTTTAAAAAAAAAATCCAAAAACAAAAACTTGAATAATTGTAAACAAATCACGGTATTTTCGACTTTCGCATTAAAATGGATTTTATTTTTGAGAAACACATTAATTAAAATGGATTGAATTCATAATTATACTAAGAACTGTTTGTTTTTTAGATAAAAAAAAAACATGGTAGACTAAGAACTGTTTGTTAAGATGCTTATAACAACAAATCTAATTTAAAAATAAGTCTTTGATTTGATTTAGTGATAAAAGACAACATTTTTTGTACTAAAAGTTTGCTGATTCGAAATTCAAATGAGAATATTTTTACAGAATAGAGAAGAACACAAAAAGATAAGCATTTGATTTACCGTTCTAGTTGATCAATGTCATGGGGAAAAAAGACTATGGGCATTAAACAAAATAAAAACTATGGGGAAAAGACAAAATTGAACCAGGCGAGCAAATTATGAAGAAAGAATGGAACTGTGATGTCACTTTCATTTTCTGATGCTGCCTTTTGCGTCAGAAGAGAATTCTCTTTTCTAAACTTCCAGGTAATCATGTTGCACAGCACAGTACATGATGGTCACAAATTTAATTTTTTTATAAAAACTGAGATAACTGAAAGATGTCAAAGAACTGATCAATTCAATACACGGACCAAATCGCAAACAAGTTCTAAGAACAGGAATCAGAGTAGATCCGATGCCCATCGGACCTACCTTGGTTCGATGGGTGTGATGACCATTCGATCTGCATCAAGATTCGTGTGCTATGTATCAAAATCCGTGCAAGTATTATCAATTTCCGTGTGCATAGATCTTGATACTAATCATACGGTTCTAAAGCTAATTGAACCTAAATGTAGGTCCGATGCCCATCGGACCTACTCCTATCTCCTAAGAACAACAGCAAGATCAATGAATACCCATAGAAAAATCAAATGGGAATGAAAATTAACATATCCTGAAGCTGCATTCTATCCAGAGGATCCATGTGACCGTCAATGCAGCCAGGAACCATGTGCATTCACAACAAGTAAACAAATTGTGGTCCTCCAAATCTACTACTCTGTTTTAAATAGATACCAACAAACTTCAAAATAGGACCACTATTCATTTCTCTCCTCTTATACTGTTTTTTAGAGAAATTGAATTTATTTTTTAGTCTTGGTTCATCTTCTCTTACCTTTTCTTTTCTTCGTCATCTCCTTCGAAATTTTAATTAGTGAAGTAAGTAAACTTGTTTAGACAATCTGGTCATCATTCTCTATTTTTTTGTTCCCCTTCCTTTTTAGTTTGTGGAGCAGTCTTAATATTTCTCTATATTTCGGATTTTGCTTATCTTGTAATATGGAAATAATTAGATGGTGAAAATGAATTTCGACTATATATTATGAATGAAAGGACTCATATCAAGTTTAAATCACTGCCAAGAATTTTTCAAAAGAAAAACAACTTAATGTTAAGATAGATTTGTACTAATATGATATAAAATGAAGGATTTAATTATCTAATAATCTTTCAAGAAAATCCGTACAATTATAGAGGATAACGACTTGTGTCCCTTGACCACTCTATTTTCTCGTAGGATTTGGCCCATCTACCAATGCATGAATTCAATTCTATTATTGTTGGCCCATTATGTGCTAGTTATCACTTTTTGTGACAATTGTGAAAAGCATGTGTACATAAGAAGTATATTTGCTGATTTAGAATGGATTTTGATCCTCAAAGTAATAGTGTAAGAAAAATACTAACTTAAATTATGTGAGAAGTATGTTAATTTTTTATTATTCGGAATAATAAAAATATTGTTAATTTGTATGATTCGAACTAGCACTAACTAACATAAAGAATGCTAATCTTATTATCTCATAGTTTGGTTGTATTAACAAGGAAGTTGCTAACTTGAAGTATTCCGAATAGTGAAAAATTATTGAATCACATTCAAACTTAGAATTATGTTATTATTTTTTAAACATTCAAATGTACCTTGGTGATTTACAACACATGATGCAGGAAAATTCGTAAATTAAGCGCAAACAATTTACCCAACACTATTTTATTCATCATTTTTTTGAAGCAGTAGATAATTCCATAATTTACTTTAATAGTTCAGTTTGGTAATGAAATTTCAAAAATCGTATTTTAGATTTAAATTTATATGAAACCTGACCTGCTTAAATTCAATTCCGATAAATAATGAAAATTCATGTGGCTGCCATAACATTCATTTGCTTTTTTATACAAAAATGTATAAATATTACTCATGGTTCTTTGATTCAAGCATAAAATGTTTAAGAATCTGTAACTGATTAATTATGTTTAGCTTTGTATTATTCTTTCGGAGTTATCAGATTATTATAAATTTATAACTAATTTAATAATTTTCTTCTCTGAAATATATTGTTTCGGAGCAAGGCTCGAAACAAATCAAAGATTCAAAGTTGATAATCTTTTTTTTTTTTACCTACAGAGAAATAAAAACGTTGACATTATCTCAGAATTTTAAGAATTGATTGGCTCACAAATCTTAACCAGTACATCAATCATTGCTTCTTATCTTGCACCATAAGTAAAATTAAATGTCTGAGATACATTGACCTGACAAGTGACATCATACATTAAATTGTTTTTATTTAAGTAGCGAATTGACAAAATGCATGAGAAAAATGCCAATTACTACAGGGGGAAAAAAGAATTATTGGTGTCGGCCCAAGCTGCTCAACTAACCTCATCTTGTATCTCTGCCCATGTCGTCTACCCTCTTCATTTCCCAATCCCCACCTCATATTATTATTTCTTCAATCTATTACCTCGCCGCAGTTCCTTTTATCATTGGTGGGGGATGCGCTTCATTGGCCCCACCAACCAAACTCATACATAGCGTGCATTGTTTGTCAATACGTGCTGGACATCTAAGTACCTGTCGGACGTGCCGTGCGCACAATGTTGTGTTAAAAAATGCGGAATTCCGACACAATACGTGTCGCTACGGTGTGTTTGTACGTGATTACAAGTATTTGTTTTGGTTTTAATTCAAACCGTCGGGTCATCATCGACAATGAGAAAAAAAAAAATGAATCCATGAACCCTTCTCTCAATCAATCGGATTTTATCACGTTTCCTCTCCATCTCCATCCGAAAAAATTAAAACTTAAATCTGGATTAATTAAGAAACTAAGCATTCATTGTTGAGATGCCAAATATTTTGCAAATTCACTGTTCATACCAAATTGCTAGTAGTAATTTCTCAATCTGCTTTGTTTCCACTTACTTACCAAATTGGCTCACCAATTGGTAGGTTTCATTTTATTAAACAACTCGCAAGTTGCCTGGGGCGGCTTGTGGCCTGGAAAACCTCAAATTTGGGTGATGAGCAAATCCAGTTTTGTGCCTTAATTGGAAGGAGCATTGCAGCAGTTCAATTTTTCTTTTTCTTTTTAAATTCCTTGGCATATGCTGCCATCAGTTCAATTTTTCAATGAGTGGAATTAGTCGAAACCGAGTAAATTGAAGTCAATGGATATAGGAGAATAAACAGAGTTGATAAGGAATGATTGGCATAGATTTGTCATTAATTTACGTGTTCTCTCCTTTGATTTTTTATTCAATCTGTTTCTCATATATGCCTTTTATGGTACTATGCACATAGTGTATATTGGCTATGAATTCAAATTTATTATCTAAAAGTTCTAACGATTGATCCGAACCGTTCCACATGGTTTCCATTTGAATATGTACTTATAAAATAAACTTTACATTTTTAAGAATTATTTTACTATTTTTTTAAATGAGTAGAAAATCACTTGATCTGAAAACTCTGGACCATCCAAAATAAGTTATTTTCTACCCATCTAAAAAAATTCTAAAAAAATGTTAATTTTAGTTTACAAATATATATTTATATAGAGGTCGTATTGAACCATTTGGATCGACCGTCAGACCAATCCGCACTATGCATGTTACCATAACCTCATTCTAAATAAATATATTATAGTTTGTAGTATCTCTCTTTTTATATATATATTTTTTTTTGAGAAGCATCTCTATTTTATATTTCAATGCAAGCAATGGTACTTTTCAACAAAGATCCGGACACCATGCGCTACTCAGTTGTAGATTTGGTCTCATCTGTGCCCCCTTCACACGTGGTGGAAGTGCGCGACAAGTAATAATACCACAGAAAGAATATAAGGTTTCAGAAGTTCATGCTTAATTTGATATATAATTGCCCATAACCCAGGTCCATACTTGGGCCGGGGCAAATTTAAAATGCCTCCAATCTGACTTGCATTTAATATTTACCATGCTATCCAACTGTATTATTAATAATAAATCCAGCGCATGCAAATGTATTTTGACAATCTTTTGGGGAAGGAACGGCTATCCAAGTTCTGAAACGATATGGTATTCTCTTGTCAAATCTTTCACCTACTAACTTATGTTTGGTACATATCTGTTTATGTATTTTAATGAAGAAAGTTCCAGTTATCATAAATTTTAGATATATAAGTCGTGGCAATTATTAGTTCTTATTGTTTTTAACGAAAGAGCATCCTTACAGAATTTTATGACATTACCACTTTCTTTTGTATATAATCAAGAGGGCATATATAGAACGGATTAAAAAAGACTTATATTAATTATACTAATTACAAACTTAGTTCGAAGAGACAAAATTATACATATCTTCCTATAGTTTAGATAAATCGTGTATCGTATTCGGCACAATTAAAAAAGAAATATGTTATGTTAAAATTGATTTATTTGACAAATATAATAATTAACTAAAGCATTATAAAATTCAAAGAGTAATTATAGAGATATTATGTATAATTTAGATAGTAATGTATCATATAGGTGCATTGTTGGAAAAAAAAATTGCACTTAATTGATCATTGACCAAATAAATTAAAAATTGCACCAAATTCAATATCCCCTTCCCTTACACAATTATATAATTTCTCATGAACGCATCTCTTCAAAAGAATAACGCGGTTATGAATTACTTTTGATTTTTCAGAATAACTAGTGTAACAAGTTGTGGCATCCAAGAATTGTTATAGTGCATTCCATTCCTTATTTAGTTATGATGGTATACATAAATATTAGTGAGACGGTAAATTTCAATGGCCCGCATTGGATTCTAGGCAAATTACGATCCAGTTTGCTGTAAACATGCACATCGTTTTAAATACTCCTGGCCCAACAGCCATTTTTATACAGGCGGTCATTCTGTTGGGCCAGCACAGAGAAAAAAACCTTTTAAAAAATATTACAGGCCTGGTAATGGTCGATTCATGGACCTCGATGACGCCGGATTTTAGCTATGACGGTAGGCTCTTGCCCATGGGCCATGAACCTTTGGAGGTGATACGGTGAATAATCTCTAGATGATCTCCGAGCAAAATTTAATGCAAAGATCGTCCTTTAATATTACGGCTTTTTCAGGGACTCGCGCTAACTTTTCATGTAGAGCCTTATTTGAACGTGTACTCCGGGGGTACTCTATTATAATGTTAGTCCCTCTTGATTCGAAGATGTATTCTGCTAAATGGACCCAACCAGTTTTCCGAGTCTATCACAATGGGTAGAGACAGGGAAGACGCGCGGAGGCACACCTCAAGACTCTCCTCTGTCGTGGAGGTGTCAAAACCAAGATCTAGGGTTTCCCGCTCACCTCGCCGGGACCCTAGGTCGGAAAGCCCTTCCCCTCGCCGGAAACCTAGAACAAGGTCCCCATCCCCTCGCCGCAACTCTAGACGCGATACGCCTTCACCGCGCTGGAACCCTAGATCGGACAGCCCATCCCCTCGACGCCGCTCCCGAAGCCCGTACTACCGTGACTCGCGCCGGGAGTGGTCTCCATACCACGAGAAATCCTCTCGCAATGGTAAGCCATCGTTCCGTGAGCTTGACCAGGTCGATAGAAACGGGTCGGGGTCTGAATCCGATGAAGAGTTGAAGGGATTGACTTATTTCGAGTTTAGGAGGCTCAAGAGACAGAAATTGCGGAAGCAGCTGAAGAATTGCATATGGAATGTTAGCCCCAGCCCACCTCGAGGTGGGAGGGGTGGAACTGAGCAGTATGATGATGAGAACGGGTTTTCTGATATACCAGTAAAGGAGCAGAAAGAGAAAGAGAAAGAAAAAGAGAAGGTATCTAAGAAGTCAAAGTCAGAATCTGAAGGGTCAGAATCTGAGTCTGAGGATTCAAGGAAGGATAGGAGAAGAAAACAGAGTAGAAGAGAGAGAAGCAGGAGAAGGAAGAGATACTCTGATTCTAGCGAGGATGTATCGGAGAGTTCTGCAGATGAAGATTCGAGTGGAGAATCAGATCAGAGTTCTTACAGTTCTGAGGATGATGGAAAGAGAAAGAGAAAAACTGCAAGGTCTAGGCGGGGAAGTAGCCACAAAAAGTCCAGGAGTAGCAGGAAAAAGGGCAGTAAGAGTAAGACACTATATAGCTCAGATGAGGATAGTGAGTATGAATCGGATGAATCTGACAATTCTGCTCGTGGAAATAAGAAAAATGGGGGTTCGCATAAGAAACCAAAAACAACCAAACATAGTAAAACAGATACAAAATCTGACAAATCTGAGTCAGAACCAGATGCCACAATAGGAGAATTGAAGAAACCCGAAGCTGTCGACCCAGAGGCGCTGAAATTCAAGGAGTTAATTGAGGCCCAAAAGAAGCCTGTCTTAGACGACGAGCCAATGGTGGGTCCAACACCTCTGCCACGTGCTGAGGGGCACATCAGCTATGGTGGGGCCCTGAGACCTGGAGAAGGTGATGCCATTGCACAGTATGTACAACAGGGTAAGCGTATCCCTCGAAGAGGAGAAGTTGGTCTCTCAGCTGATGAAATTTCAAAATTTGAGGACTTGGGGTATGTGATGAGTGGGAGTCGGCATCAAAGAATGAATGCAATTCGTATTAGAAAAGAAAACCAGGTGTATAGTGCAGAGGATAAGAGGGCCCTGGCTATGTTCAATTATGAAGAAAAGTCAAAGAGGGAGCACAAGGTCATGGCTGATTTGCAGAGGCTGGTGCAGAGGCATATTGGACAGGATACTGATACAGCGCATGACCCATTTGGCACCAAGTCTGATGATGCTGATGTTTGAGCATGCAGCGAGGTAAAGCAAAATAGTGGACTGCCTGCTGATCGCTATAAGGTATATTTCTCTTTTGTTTTTTTTACTGGTGTAGTACCTATTAGCTTTATTGTTTGTGAAAGGTACCTATTTATGTCTTTTAAATGTTGATGGTTTATGGTGTTTTGTATTATAGCACAATTTTATGTTTTATGTTTCTGTCAGGTGGTTATATTCAGTGCTAAGATGGGTGTTGATTGTTTATATGATTGTGATATAGGAGCTTGTAATGATAGTTTAGATTGATAGCTTGGTCATGGTGTTATTGTTGTAGAATGGAAAAATTCCCTGAACTCTATCAAAAGAATCAATTTGGTCCATGGAATTTGTTTGGATCAAATTTGTCCTTTAAGTTTGATTCAATTTGGTCCATTAAGTTGGTCTTAAATTGGTCTCACATTGAAATTGGATTAGCAATTTTAACTCATCGGTGGGTTGTCAAAAGAATCAATTTGGTCCATTAGGGTGGGACATGAGTGGGTTAGCAATTTTTAACTCGTGAGTTATCAAAAGAATTAATTTGGTCCATTAAGTTGGTATTAAATTAAAATTGCTAACCCCACTCATGTCTGGGACGCACTTTTCCGCCACTGTTTTTTTTTCTTGCTTTCTCATGTATGCTGTTCTGGGCATTTTGGCTCTCCATTCGAAGTAGCCCAAGGAGAGAGGAAGTGTGGAAGTGTGAGGTCACGTTACATGCGCCTTATACATTACTGCTATGTGATGTGGGACCTCACAGCATGATGTCACGGTCTGGTGCCGGGTGATGATGAGGCTACACAATGCAGTTCCTATGGAAGGCCTTAAACCCCGAGTGAGAAAGCAAGAAAAAAGGGGGGGGGTGATCTTCTTTTTGCATAAAACACAAGAGTAATTGTTGGTCGTTTTTGAACTAAATAACCCCCCCCCCCCCCCCCCCCCCCCCCCCTCTGAGAAATTGCACTTGACTATATTTGCCTGTAGCAGTTTACTTAAAATTCATCTGATCTAATATGTTTTGCCTGCAGCAGTTTACTTTAAATTCAATTGCCTCTATTATTCATAATTCAAATAATAATAGAGTGCCTCCATTTTTCATCCCTCCACCTTTTAAACTCTTAAATACATAAGTTTTGAACTGAAATTGACAAAACAAACTGCTAGATGTGATCTACATTAGTTCCTCCACATGTTCATAGTTTTTATGACATTTTGGCCATTTTTAGGGGTTCTAAAAACTTGATTTATCGATGTATAGAAATTTAAAATATCATTATATGTTTACATGCTTTCGATGCTAATCAAAATAAAATAAATATATAATTTGATATATCAAAGTTATAGCTTTTGAGTTACTAATGTTTAACGAATGGAGGGCATAGTGGAGGTCTCAAAAATAGAGGAATTTAAACCCTCTATTTGAAAATCAAGTACTCAAATATGAACTAAAACCATTTGATGTGGTCTACATCACTTCCCTACATGCATGTACAATATTGCAACATTTTGGCTTTACTTTCAGTTTTTACACATGTAGAGAAAGTGAAATGCATCATATCTAATTGTTTACTTAGATTTTCATTTTATTATAGAACATTGTGTGGAGGCACTTACACCCCCATGTAAGATAGACTGTGAGTCTAAGTTAGTTGTAGGGGAGGATGAGCAATTATTTATATCTTCCAGCCTAGCTTAAGCCACTGCTGGACATTCAAGGAATCCATTTAAATAACCTCAAGTTGTAGGGATTCACTGATAACATATTTACTTGATACTTTTGGTAACTGCTAAACATTTCTAATATATTTGAAATCCAGCAGTTGGAGTGTGATCTATACTTTATGCTTAATTGCTTATCATACACAGAAAAAGTAATTGAATTTAATGCAAGTTCTATTGTTAATCAAATAACTTGATGTGCAATGTTCATATTAAGCAGCTCTTTAATAAAATATCAAATGATATTAAAAATTTGATTAAAAAAAATGATATTAAAATTGCATGAAATTTGATACCCAATCTGTTAGGCTAACAACTTTTTAAAAAAAGTCTAATTTTAAATTTATTTATTTCTATTTGAGAATTGTTGTCAAGGTTGTCAAGTTTATCAACTGTCAATGGATCCCGTGCTATCTTTATTATAGATTCTTCAGCCTAACCTTAGATTAAGCAACCCAAGCATTGGTAGTAGTATTATACAATACTGAAACACCCATTTATACTCATTTTTCTTATATATGACCCAGATGTTTATTAAGAATTACTAAATTATTACTAGCTTTGACCTTCACTTCGCATGATAATTTGAATGATTTAGCATCTTGAATTGTGATTCTTATACTTCAGTATTATCTTAAGTAATGCATTTTTACTGGTTGTTAGTTAACAAAGGAAAACTTGTTAACAATTTGGTTAGAATAAGTTGTTCCAATAAGTTGTCTATATTATGGAAATAATTACGAGGGCTGGCATTTGCTGGCTATTGTAATATGTTGGTTATATTCTCTCCATCGGTCGTTTGTATTTCCTAATCTGTATATACAGGTGATATGTGTTGGACACATTAATTTGTTGAAACTTTTTCTAAGTTTAACCAAGGATCCAAATCTTATCCATGTCCTCTACAACTATTATGATAGTATTAGGAGTCTTGTCTTCTCGAGAAATGTAATTAATAAATATTTTGGTGCAGGGTTCTGTTGTTCCATATGCTTTGTGCTACTATTTGTAATCTTCATGGAAATTCAGTACTGATGTACAGACTAAGTGTCTGCCTGAAAATTCTTCAGTGTGTGCTTGAAGATGTCTTATTGTACTTCATACTGCCAGAATTTTCTCTATCTAGTTTGGTTAAGGCATTGGTAAGCAAGATACTATTTCTCATCTTTTTTGTAATTTTATTGGGCAAGTACCTAGTTGTGAGGTGCATCTTGTCTCCTACTTGTTACATTTTAGTAATTGCATTGCTTTCCAGCATTGTGTCATGCAGAATAGACATGCTGTTGATGCTTTAACCAGAACTTCCAACCACATGTTTTAACCTCAATCGACCAGGAAAGCTTGTATAAGAGTCATGGCTTCATATAGTTGGAAGAGAACCCACATTACTCTCTCTACGTTGCTGTTAAGATAGCATGGTAATTAGAATAACGACTGCCTGCTAGTCCTTCGGGTTGCTTTTTTACTCCTTGTGCTCTACTCCTTTGGATTGTTTTTTACTCCTTGTTGAGAGAGCATTAGCAAAAAAAATTATGTAAAATAATTCTTAACCATTAGTAAGGTTCATGGTACTGGAAATAAAAAATGGAAGTAGCTAGGCATCATAAATTTGTGCACCCTCTTCCTTCTGTTTGTCAAGTAAATGTCGTAGAAATTATTATAGTCAATTTCTTAGGACCTCATTTTTCAAATGTTTTTAGATTATTTTTGGTCTACTTTTAAAAAATAAATAGTCTTGTGAGCAATCTGTAATAGTAAATTTTTTATAATATTCAGACGTGCATTATATTATGGTCAAATATGTATAAGAGTTTGTCTCAACAATAAATATGGAAATCTGCGTATTCTGTAATAATTATGTTTTTTGAAGGATTTTACAAAATAAGTTTGGATTTGTAGGTAAGCTATTTATAGTCATCAAAACGTGTTTTGCTTTTTGTCAAAATATAAGATGGTTGCTATTAGTTGTGTTAACTTGGAATAATTAGGTGTGTATTCAGTATTCTGTAATAAATTAGTGTGTTTTTATAGGTAAGTGTATATTTTGTCGTTGGTGAAAATTTGTATTGGATGTATTTGAGGGGAGCAGGGCATGTCTGATGGCCATTCGACCCAAATCGGTTTGGTGCATGCTTCCTTCTGTCCAATTTCTGATTTGTTTCATGATGTCTGTACACCACTTGAGCATTTGCGCAGATCAAATGCGCATGCATGCATCATGAAGTGAACCAGGCAGAAGGGAGTGGGCATAATATGACATTGGACTGATATGGGTTTGGTGTCCATCGGACGCGTCCCGCTTATGTATTTGAGAGGTGAGTTTATGAAGTGAGGTATGTTTTTCTTATAGGGAGAATTTCTAATGTCCCCATATAAACTTCTAAATAACCAATTTTCCCGTGAAAACTTCATAATATACCCTACACAAACTTAATATTTTATCCAATATATCTTTTTATTTAATTATTGTAAAAACTAAATTAACAAATATACCCTTTCATTTGATCCTATCATGGTTTAGTCGTTGCCTTGAGTTTGCCCCCCAGAAATGCATATTTTTATAACTGAACCAAATCGCTCAAAAACAGAGGAAAAAAAAACATTGCCCAGTTATAACAAAACATTCCCTTAAGATTTAACCTGTGAGGTTTAGATCCTCTCATTTTCCATTGGCTACCAAAATTATGATAATAATATTTGAAGCCGTAAAGACTTTGAATTTTTATGCCGTCCATAACTAATTTGTCTACTCATCGATTAATTATGGATATTTTAGTTGATTAAATGCTCACTAGATATTGTACTAATTATTAATTGGAACAATAAATACGTCAATAATACAACAACTTAAAATTTATGATTTTAAAATTATATTAAATAAGAAAATTATGTTGTTAACATAAAATACCTATTTTTTTATAAGTAATACATATTTGTTAATCTAAGTTATATGTTGGTTAACATGTCATATTTATTAATATCATAAAAAATGATTTTGACATATCTAAACAATTGATTTGGACATATCTAATAGATAACATACTTGACTTATTTTCCATCATGATTATCTAGGAGTATGTAAGGTTCGTACCACAAAAATCAATATAATTATAAAATGTGTACAATATATGATTAATAAATATATTTGTCTAATTAATAATAAGCTATTTATTTTCAAGATTAACTATATATTATAATTGAGTGAGGCTATGGTAATATGCATATTACAGATCGACTTGTGTTATAGACTCATATTTCTATGTTCAAAGTTCAAACAGTCGATCCGAACCGTTAAATATGAATTTTACATTTTTAGAATTTTTTTTACTATTTTTTAGATGTAGAATATCACCTGATCTAAAAATTTAAAACCATATGTATATTTTCTATCTATTTAAAAAATAGTAAAAAAATTCTAAACCACGTAAAATTTAATTTTCAGGCACATTTTCAAATAAAGATTATATTTAACGGTTAAGATCGAACTTTAAAAATAAAAATATGGATGTATAAATCAGATCAATATGTAATATACATATTATCGTTGCCCTACTCATTATAATTATTTAAACTAGATAAAATTTTAAAATGAAAATGTTTCCATGTTGGGAGGTGGACGGTGGGTAATGGAATTTGAGTGGACTGAACCCAAAAATAAACGGGAATCTAATGGGATGGATCATGGATGGTAAAGGTGAACTGGGGTCTGGGGAACTACTTCTGGAGGAAGAGTTAATAAGATTTTGAAGGACAATATCCGGCTGACGAGGGCATCCCCTTCAAATCGTACCAGATAGATATGCTGGCACGAGCAATACTCGTACCGTCCTTGTTTTCATCACAGAAAGCACGGACCCAACAGTTGCAGTCCGACATATATTGCATCATTCACCAACTTTAGTAGGCTGTGTATGTATGTAATGGTCTAACATAGACGCCTGCACCACAATCAATATTTTCTATACCTATTATAGCATGTGGAGCATAATTTTTTTTATTTTTTGTAACTTAAAAAAAAAATCGGAAAAAGAGGTTGATTATCTTTCATTCCGCTGTACACAAGACTATATAGTTTGAAAAAAAAAAAATGTACCGAAACTCTCTGTTTTTTTATTCCATGCTTTTTGGATGTTATGGACAATAGCGTCATGTTTTTTTTCCTTGTTTAGTTAATTACAAAGTTAATTAATTTAAATTATTTGGACGTTATATTTTATAACATCTATTGAACGTTATAAACCATGACAGTGTTCTTAAATTTCGAAATTCTCCGAAATCGTTTTTAATTTCCTATTAATAAAAAAATCGGTTTTGGACTCACCACTCCTTCCATACTTTTATTGTTTTCCGAATTTTTTGTTAATATCCTCAATTAAATAGAAAAATTGAAATACCCACTTTTTTTTAATTCTAAAAATACTCAGACCGCCAGAAATCCTGGCGGTCTATTTCTTTTCTGATCGCCAGGAATCTGGGAGGTTCAAAAAAGAAATAGACGTCAAGAAACTTGGCAGTCTTGTTTTTTTTTTTTTTTGGAAAATTGAAGAGTAATTGAAGAGTAAAATTGTTCATCAATTATTTTTTTTAATAATTAATATCAAATTAATAATATATAATCCTGACTAAATGACAGAACAAAACAGAAACACTGTATTAGTTCAATTAAAAAAATGGAGAGCATCCTTTTTTCGGGCGGTCGCATATGAATGCCCCAACCATTGTACACAGTTTTATTGTATGATCTGTGTGTGATAAAAGAATGCAAACTTTTTCACGTCATCGATATGTTATAATGCATCTCTATCTTGTAAGTCATATCTCTTATTTCTAAAGCATTTGTAGGTTGTACACGTATTTATCTTAGACATCTCTTGTAAACAGGCGAGGCTATGCAAGGAATAAGGCAATAGAGACGTTCTTCACCGAGAAGGCGAAAAATGACGAAGAAACTTCAAACAGGCGTATATCGGAGCTCGAGTGTCCGATTTCAGCATATGACCACTTTTCAAAAAGTTTGCGAGAAGAAGATATCGATTTTGGACTATTATTGTTCATCACACAAATGACACAAATCAGAATTGCAAAAAGTAAAGTGAAGAGCCTCAAAACTTGAGTTGTAGTTTTCGATTAAGTTTTTTTCGATCTAATTTTCGATTTTCTTGCCACACTCTTTCCTACACATTCACGTATGAAGTCTAAGATCTAGAGTTTTTTTTTTGTTATATTTTCGTTTTTAGTTCAAAAATTTTCATTTTTCATTTTAGTTTAGTGTTTTTTATATTCATATCTAGGGTATGTTATAAAATAAATTTATAAACATATCATTTTGAGAATTGAGAATTTTCAAAAAAAAAAAAAACACTGAACTGCCTGGATTCTTGGCGGTCCTGAAAAAGAAATGGACCGCCATCCTGGAGGTCTGGGTATTTCAAAAAAAAAAATAGTGGTAATTTTTGTAATTTTCTATTTATTTGAGGATATTATAAAAAAAAATTATGTATTGTGAACCTGTCTTAAATGTGGGTATAATAATAGCAAGCTATGAAGCTAGTAATAAAAAAATCAGAAAGCACGAGATTTAGACGATTCAATTATGAACTCATATTTCAATTGGTTTCAGTGCCAAAATTAGTGTCTGAGTTAGCTTGGTTCAGATCGCTTTATTTTTGCTGACATGGAAGCATGGATCCAGGAATCAAATGAACTCAATTATTATGGATGCGTGCAGATATTTTTAGGTGAGTGTGTTAATGATGCATCATTCTTGAACTTTATAGATGCAACCTGATACAGAGGGATGCATTCAATACCACAACCGTACTGCTGGGAAGCACAAACCTCGCGAAAAAAAATGACTTGGAGATTTTACTATTTGTACGGATAAGGGGTGTTAATGATACTCTTTTATCCGTTTACTTTACCCGTACCGTATTTGATAAGACGGTTATGAATAAAATTTTTTTTTCATTAGTTAATTAGGTATAAGTATGTGTAAGGATTTTTTTTCGTTAGCTAAATGGGTAAGGGTACGAGTAAAGACTATTTCGTACATGTTACCCTATAGGATAATTATATAAAATAAAATTATATTATAATGTTTGAGTAATAATTAATTAGTGATGTTAATATTTATTTGCGTGATATTTCATATGATAATGTTTGAGCAATAATTTTAATGTACTTTTATTTACATGTTTTGTAATTTAGTTGGAATTGATTGCATATTTGTTTTTGTTTTTTTATCTTTTTATTAGTAATGTGATTGTATATGTGTGAAATGAATAAATTTTGATGTTCTATTCGTAAAATATAATAAAATTAATTATTATATTGGTATTATTCGTTATTTATCCGTTACTATTTTGTTACCCGATAATTTTAGAGTAGGATAGAGTAAAATTAATTTTTAATAGATAAAGGTAGAGTACAAGTAACCTCAATTCTTTAACACCTTTTTTAATCCGACTCTAGAGCAATACTTTTAGTTTTACTTAAAAATTTATGTCACATGTGTGCCGAAAAACCCACAAAATTTAAAGAGAATAAATTTTCATTTGATTACGTGATACTGCGATTCTTTTGAACTATTCAATTCTTCTAAAAAGTAAAAGAAAAATTGAATCTACGTGACTACTTGAGCCTAACATTCCAGTGCTAAGAAATCTAACAATTTATAACTGTGGTAAAAGCTCTAGGCTTTTATAACGGAGGATGGTTCAAATGTCTCCATTTTATGTGTCTTTATTATGTTTTTATTTTTAAAACTTTAATAACTTAAAATTTAAAACTTAAAAGTCAAAATAAAACCGTTAGATATGATCTACATAATTTTATCTATGCATGTGTAAAAAATTATGATATTTCAACTTTGTTTGGTTGTCATTAAGAGCTTGTAAAAACGTACTCGTGTGGATAATTTCTAGACGTTGATTTTTTAACTTGTTGATTCACATAAAAAAAAAACCAAAATGTGATAATTTTTTATGAGCACAGAGAGAAAATAATCATCACATCTAACGGTTTTATTTTGACGTTTATCATCACATCTTTTGAATTAATACATCAAACGGAGCCAATTCGGCATCTGCCTATAAAGCAGGGAGTTCTTTAATATTAGTGCAGATTTAATCAACACGAATCTTAAAGCTAATCAGACGGTACAGATGCATTAACTATTCTTTTTTGAGTTAATGCAGAGGATACGAATTCTTGGTTAACACCAGATAGGTTGGAAATCAAGCCTAGGATTCTCTTTACTTCTTTAGCTTGTAAATAGCAATTCAATCATCTAAAATTGTGGCAGGTCCATCCGAAGGGAATCCAGATTCTCTGTGACAAGATGTACTCATTACAAACTGTGGCGTGTTCTGATTTGAGAAGAAAGGTGTTAGATTTTTATGTCAGTAATTCGCCATACCTTCTGACAATCACTACCAGTAACAGAGGTATTCAGGTTATCCCCACTCAGTACAGAGGAATCTGTGATTACGGTGCTACCAAATAAATTCATTATTTAGTATCATTTTCAGAAAATAAAAATAGTATTCATATTTTCATGATCCTGTTCTATTTGTACTATTCATTTATTTCCAACAATTTAATTATTCACGAGCGGGAGGTGGAATTTGGTACCACATCCAATTTTTTTTAAGATGAGAATATGGGTTGCCAATGTTCCAACTCACACCTCAGACAATACAGAGTGCAAGGGGCCATGCTTGATTCTTCTGTGCCCATGATTGTTGTTTATCTTTATGTGCTTGTTTTTTTTTTTTTTTTTCCGGCTTCTAAGAAGCATAGTAACAAGAAGCTGTGCGTTTTTTTTTTTTTTTTTTCCGAACTGAACACCGAATAAAATGCGTAAAAATGCGAATTTTTTTTAATTTAAATTTTTGTGGGTTTTTTTTTGCTTCCTTGTGGTACCAAATCATTTCCGAATTATACATGAATTATTTCCGAATCACATGTTCAATTTTTTTACTCTGTTGAACCGAACCCGAATAATTCATTTGTCACTATGCTAAGAAGATACACGAATAATTCGTATATGTATTATTCAATTTCAGTATTTTTGTTAATGGATGGACAAATTAAATAAATTTTTACTTTTTCGTAAATATTTTTATGATTTATTCATGAATTATATGATTTTTAATTTATACAGATGAAACGATTTTCTGGAGAATAAACATATTAAAATGATTTTAATTTTCTCGAGTTATTCGCGAAGTTTAATTTGTAAATTTTACGTCTGAAGATACGAATTAAATAGGTTTCAAATTTTTCTCGATTTATATTATTCCTAAACTATTTACAAAATGTGTTTCCTTTCTTAAAACATCGTAAATTTAATATATTTATATGTACTTTAGAAAACCAATATTTTCTAATTATGTCTGTGTTATACCTGAATCATGAATTTTTTTTTACCTCATCAAATTATTTTATGATTCCAAATTTGTCACTATGGTTCTAGGGATAAGTATTGTCTGTAAATCTTGAATTTAGTCGGAAAATATTATTAGCTTATTAGTGTTGATAAATATATCATTACAAAGTTTAAGAAAAAAAATAGTATATATGATTAAAAATAATAATGAAAAATTGTATTAGTATTATAGCACTTTGTAATATGTATGATTTATACTACAACATGTCTAAGTATTGTAAAATCTTGTAAAACTTGATTGTATCAAAATGAAAAAATTGAATAAATTATTTACAAGCAAGGTCAATGTTGATTTTCTATTGACCAAAGAGTCACAATTATTACTTATTTTATTAGTCCGAGTTACGTATTTAAGAACTATCATTTGTGGACATTATTTTTTTTGTTTTGTTAGGGAATATAGTTAATCTTTTTTAATGTAGATGATTACCATAAGTACTGAGAGAATTAAAAAGTTCATAGAGACAAGAAAGTTGCTAACAAAATATGAGAGAAAATAATAGTCCTTGAACCTCAATTTCTCATTAAAATCCTCAAACAATATTGAATGAGATTCTCTTTAAACAAAAGCAAGTTATAATACAAATAAAATCTAAGTCTTTATACCTATCATATTAATTTTAAAAATCATACCAAATTTTAAAATTTATATATTTTTTAATTAATTTTGTATAAAGTCAAGTGGTAAAAAAGTAATGAAAGATGAATGTATTAAAATTAACATAATTTTTTTTTCACCAACTTGCCTTTATAGTAAATTATTTTAAAAATTATAAATCTTGCATGTTCGCACATCACTCGTTAAGCAGATCAATTTCAATGATTTGAATTTGTCATTTAAAACTAATATAATAGTTTTGGATTTAAGCCCGCGAAATATTTGATGAGTTTCATATCATCCTAATTATACTCATATTTTGAGTTTGTTAGAAAAAAATAAATGATTTGTTACGAATAGCTATAATTTTCAAATTGCTTCAATTAACTCAATTTTGCCACTTTTACTGCTACTACTAATGGATTGGAATTTTTAAGTTGCTTTTACCCAACTCCCCGAGATTTTTATTTTTACCCAAAAAAAAATTATTTTAATATAATTAACCAAGTTTCTGAAAAAATTATATTTGTACCCAAACCGTAAATATTATTTACGGTTTGAATTTTTTTTTTTTGTTGAGAAAAATAGCTAAAATGCTGAAATGAAATATAACACAAAAAAATCAAATTGTTTTTTAAAATATTTGTTAGAAAATACGCTACGAATAGGGCCGATTTTGTGCTAAAATACGGTAAAGTACAATAATTATGCTAAAATACGGTAAATGTACTAAATGCTGAAATTACAATAATTATGTAGAATTATGCTAAAATACGGTAAATTACGCTAAATTACGTATGAATTGGGCCGATTTGTGGCATCTTTCATAAATCATAAAAAATAGTAAAAAATTCCAAAAAATAATAAAAATTGATATTCTACAAGTTCATTAGATAACTAATTTATTGAGCTACGTAGATTTAAGAATAGAAATGAAAATCTTAATCGAAAACTTCAACTGAAGTTTTGAGGCCCTTCTCTTTGTTTTTTGGCGATTCTGAATTTAGAAAATTAGCAAAGAGAGTACAAATGCATGCGCATTTTCACAAGCTTTTCGAAAAGTGGTCATTTGCTGAAATCGGATACTCGAGCGCCGTTTTATGGCCGTTTGAAGTTACGTCGTCGTTTTTCGCCTTTTCAGTGAAAATATCATCCCAATTCATACGTAATTTAGCGTAATTTACCGTATTTTAGCATAATTCTACATAATTATTGTAATTTCAGCATTTTAGTACATTTACCGTATTTTAGCATAATTATTGTAATTTACCGTATTTTAGCACAAAATCGGCCCTATTCGTAGCGTATTTTCTAACAAATATTTTAAAAAACAATTCGATTTTTTTGTGTTATATTTCATTTCAGCATTTTAGCTATTTTTCTCTAAAAAAAAAAAAAATTCAAACCGTAAATATTTGGGTACAAATATAATTTTTTCAGAAACTTAGTTAATTATATTAAAATAATTTTTTTTTTGGGTAAAAATAAAAATCTCGGCCCAACTCCAACCAAAAATATTTACTGCATATCAGCAAAGAATCTCAGCAATTGATTTTTGTGTCCTCCCTAAACAGCCCTTAATTAAATAGCAACACCGGACTGCTGATGATCATTTTTGTCGTTTTCTCCTATCATTTAAATCATTTTCAATTCGTAATAGTAATTATTAATTATCAAAATTATAATATTCCCGTAGTTGTGGCAGGACAAGATGAGCCATCTAGATGCCACGTACCCCAAAACACAAGACAATCATTGTCAAAAAAGTCCACACCGAAATCCGACCAATATTTCCTGACAAAAATGCCCTCAGATAGCTTTCTCAGTTGACCACGTTTGCTGATTTACTTCCATATTTTCAGTGTCAATTTCGTCATTTATGTGCTTCAAATGTTAGCAGCATTTTATTAGCGGTAAATGTTTGCATATGTGCCCTTTTAGTTGTAGTTATTATTATCTTAGAACACGGAATTTCTCCCAAATTCCAATATAAAAGGACAGATCTTCAAAGCTTATGTGATTTTGTTCATTTTTTTTATGGATTAGAGGGATTTTTGTTATAGCTTGTGTAATATGTTACGTTATATATTTCATGTTTAGTAATAAATATTATATCATTAAAATATTAACAAATAGTATGATATTCTGAATGTAGTGTGGAACAAAAGACGATAATTTGAAGTATTAAGAATTGATAGATATTAAGCTAAATTCAATAGTACTTCAGTGATCAACCACAAAAAAGTTTTTGTTTCTATGCAATGCCTATATCCATACATCAATTAGATTTTATTGAGATCTGCATCAAGCTCCAATACATCAAGTTTTTGTCAGACAGTTTATATTCATTTAATCAGTTGGTAATGTTTTATTATTAAGTGTTAGGAAAATTATGAAAGATATAGAAGTAAATTTATTAATGAATATATTTTTACTCATTAAAAATTTAAAACTAGTCTTAAAAGTAAAGCATTATATAGAGAGTGAGGCTATGGTACTTCGGCTAGTGTACTATGGCTAGTGTACTACGGCTCAATATGGTACTTTTTAAAATCCTAACGGTCGATCCGAACCGTTCAATGTGATATTCATATGAATATGTACTTGCAAACTAAATTTTATATTTTTTCGAATTTTTTTACTATTTTTTTAGATAGGTAGAATTTTCAGTGTTTTATACAAATTCTGGACCATCAAAATTCTACCTATTTAAAAAAATAGTAAAAAAATTCGAAAAAATATAAAATTTAGTTTGCAAGTACATATTCATATGAATATCACATTGAACGGTTCGGATCGACCGTTAGGATTTTAAAAAGTACCATATTGAGCCGTAGTACACTAGCCGAAGTACCATAGCCTCACTCTTATATAGATTATGTGATCAGATGATCAAAATTAATCGGAAAACTTTCCCTTATGAAATGTAGTGTATTAAAACATTGCTTCTTCTTCCTTTTTTTTTATCTTAAATGCTTGCTGAAACAATAAAAGCTGGTTGCGGATCCATATTTCTTAAAGAAAAAACTATACAGCTTTACAATAAAATCTTCCTGGGGGTGGATATGAAATATTGCCCTATAAGTTATTACTATTTAGTAACGGAAAGCTCGTACAAAGCTTCACACCCGCCATTACTAAACGAGACTCTCTCTAGCAACCTTTCTCTGTCTCGTACTGCCGTACAGATCTCTCTCCTAGTCCAGACGACAGCAACTATCTGTAAAAGAAAACAATAGAATGCCAGGGGCAGAGTTAACGCTGGAGAAGAGGCGCTCGAGATTGGGAGATGGGAGGAGGAGGAGAAGAAAGAGAGAAAAAGAGAGCAGCTCCGATACATTTCTACAATCTTCTGATGAAACGTCTGGCTCCGCATTTGATCAAGACGATGAACTATTGGTTCGTTCTCATTCTCAGTTTTAATTGTGTCTTAGTTTTAGTTATAATAGAAAGAAAAATTGAGACAGCTCTGTTTTTTGCGCAACTCTGTTGATACATTTGGTTAGCTTTATGAAATACAAGATTAATCTATGGAAAACGAAATAAATGGATAATTAAATTGGGCTCAATTAGGGGTAGTTTAAACCTTATCTTTTGGTTTACTTTTGTTATGGGTTTTGGTAGCTTGTGTTTTTTGTTTCTACTTGAATTAGAAACACTGACCTTTATCTAAGAGTCTTTTTGGGGTTTCTTTTTTCTCAAAGCGCTGACCCATTTGTCTCCACCCGTTACAGAGTTTGGCGCGAGGCGAGTGCACCAATGGCCCAGTACCAGTACCAGATCCAGCTCAAGAAAAGGAGAAACAAATTATTGGTATTCTGACCCCTCTACTGCTCTACACCTTTCCCAGTTTCGTTTGAAACTCAGAAATGTGCATTATTTGTCCTCGTTTTCCAATTTTAATTTTTCTTGCTGTATCTTTTTTTCCAGAGGCGAGAGATCCAGCTTTTCAACAAGAAAACCAAGACCCATCACAAAATTTCTTATCTGACAAAGTCAAAGGTAAAAATCTTAAATCCCACTTTTTTTTGGCATTTTGCTCCAACTATTATTTACCCTGATTTTCACTTTCCATCAACTGCTTGTTAGAATGCCAGAACCGGAGATATCCACAGGAATCGATCCCACCGATCACTAGAAAGTTGTCACGGCAACGACCTGCTTCACTAGACCTCAACGGCCACATCAGTGCTGACGTGGCTGCACTATCCCCTTTTGTTGGCTTAGGAATAATGAACAATAAGGGCTCAGTTAACTTCCACAGCCCAGGCACACCTGTCTACCCGCACCGGCCTGGATGGCACTCTGAACGGGTCCCACTTGGCCGTCAGAATTATAACCGTGCAACACCTCCTTTCAACAAAGGGAGAAACTTGCCATCTAAATGGGAAGATGCCGAGAGATGGATCTTTAGTCCAGTTTCTGGTGAGCTAGTTCGTAGGACCCACGTGCCCCAGTTTAACAGGAGACGACCCCAGTCGAAAAGTGGTCCCCTCGGGTCTGATGAGGCAGGTTTGATGTCCTCCCCATCCACTCAAGTATTCAACAATAGCAGAGCAGGGAATTTTGTGAAAAGCTCACCGCTTTGGGCTGGGGTTCTGATCCCAGAAGGCGGGCCCAGTGGTAGAAATTGCACAGCCCGTGCGTCATTTCCCAACTGTGCAAGTGTAGGTCACTGGATCGATACGCCACTCGAGTCCTCGTGCTCTTTTCCGAGCTCAAGAGGCAGTGTTCAAGGTTAATTTTAGAATCACCTCTTAATTTTTTTTCGGTACCCATTTTTAGTTAGTCCTTTTTTAACCAGAAGACAAAGTAAATTATTTTGGTACTAGGGATTGAGACTGTAGTGAAGTTGATAATTTGATATTGCAGTAGTGGTAAAGACCAACCTGATGCTAGTTGGGTACTACTATACAATACCGGGATCATTTATTCAAGTTTTACTCTTTCTTGCTTTATTTTTTGTCCTTATTTGGGTTGTGATGCGTCATAATGGCTAACAACTGTTAAGTTTGTAACAGTAACATGTAACCTAACAGTTGTATTGAATATTTATTTTGTACCATGAACAGGATGCTTAAATAGTTTTAACTTAGATTTAAATCCTTGTACAATTTGAACCACCCATCAAATAAGCCTAGGGAACCAATAAAATAACCAAATCATACATTGTTTTGACATGCAGATGACAGAATTGAAAATACTAGAAAAGACGTTGCTACACAAACAAGCCCATGTGATAGTACCAACTCATCTCCAAAAGCTACACCCTTATTTATCTCCAGCTCCAAATCAACCATGGCCAATCAGATTGAAGAGGAGCTGGAGAGCCACTTCACTGAGCTCCAGATAGAGAACAGCTTTCAAGCTGATAACCGGGTCACTTTGACCCGTTGGTCTAAGAAGCATGTCGTTCAAGGGCCTGACAAATGTTTGACAAATATTATAGAGTGGAAGAGGCGAACTGTCGAGGCCAAGGCCTCCCCTTGGCAGGTCACCAAAAATGCCAATTGCATCTCAAAGTATGT
Organism: Carex kokanica; assembly: GCA_025461125.1. Classification (NCBI taxonomy): domain Eukaryota; kingdom Viridiplantae; phylum Streptophyta; class Magnoliopsida; order Poales; family Cyperaceae; genus Carex; species Carex kokanica. The sequence goes on from JAJGRX010000376.1 coordinate 1,936,509, forward strand.
TATTATTATTTTTTCTTTACATGTACTTGGCATAATGTCAAACGATATGAATACCCTTCCAATTAACAATTAATATCACGAATACCCTTACAAAACGTGCAAATATCATATACATGCTTACAGAACATGAATTTCCTCAATGTATATCTCTTATTGAAAATGTTTTTCACCACTAAAATCTACTTTTTGCTGAACCACCAAATAATTGTATTTGATTTGAAACACATGAAGACACAAACTTTCTGACCATAACTCACAAAGTATATTAGAATTTCCATTATTTTTTATATTTTAATTTTCTGAAATTTACTGCTGTACTAAAGAAGCCTCATATTATAAACGAATTTGTCCGATTTAAATTAGTATTTCTTCTTTTTATTACTTGTAAGGTTTGAGACAGAGGAAGCCAAGATTGCAGCATGGGAAAGCATGCAAAAGGTCAAAGCAGAAGCAGCTATAGAGAAATTAGTGGTCTCTCCTCCTCTCTCTTTTTTATTTACATTGCCACTGTTAGTAGAACCTAAAGCTGCAATTTTCCCATTATGCCCAAGTTTCATCCGCAATACAGAGAAGCCACCAGTACAGAAACAATTGTCTACTGGTCCAGGTAGAAGCAATATGAGTTTTGGGCAACAACAACACAACTGACTGATGGTTGTTAAAATAGTATCTGTAAAATTTTATTTTGAGTACTGATATTCTACAAACAGTATTGAATACCAATACTCTGGTATGGCGCTGTGCTTATTTTTTGGAGTGTCAATTTGTAGTTAATGCTTTAGAATCAACTAAGCTTTCAACTGCCATAAACGAAGTAGTTCAGCGGTAATAACTCTTATAGGAACTCTTTATTAAATGGCCAGATGAAATTAGAAAGGAAGAGATCGTCATCAATGGACAAGATTTTGAATAAGCTCAAATTTGCACAGAAGAGAGCACAGGAAATGCGCACACAAACACAGACTTCTTCCAACCAAACCCAAAAGCTCTCGAGAGGTTCTAAACAGGTCCCACATTTCCACAGAAATGGCCAGATGGCTTCACTCAGCGGATGCTTCACTTGCCATGCCTTCTAGCTCATGTCAAACTTGTACTGTTTTTTTTTTCTCCCTCCATCTCATTATTTATTTTATAACAATATGTTCTTTTGTGTGTTTGTGTGTTGGGTGGGGGGTTTGGGGGGTGTTCTTTTTTATGGTGGATCTTATGTAGGGACTAAAGATCAAATAGAAGTTTCGTATAGTTGATTGTCAGATAGCATGGTCACTGTCAAAATCAAATTGGGACTTCATGTAAGTGGTAGTTACAAACTTTTAGTGGATTTTGCAGGGGCGGACCCAGGAAGTGGGCCATGGGTGAGCAAAAAACTGAGTTGGGCTTCGAAGAAAATGAATTTGATGAGGGGTAGGCAATAGCCCAAAAATACATCAGCTGAAATTATTTTTCAAAATTCACTGTCTACCCCTGGGCCTTCCTGGATCCGCCCCTGGGATTTTGTGGTAACTGTGGTACACCTGGATAAAACTACCAATCTAAGCCTCATTCAACTTATATAATGCATATCTACTAGTCTAGTAAATTATCTAAGCCCCTGGGATTTTTTAACCTTAGACGATGAGTAGATAATGCATATTTATTAGTCTATCAAATTATATAACTCTAAATACTTCTGAAATTTTAATGGGTTTAAAACATGAGATTTGAGTAATTGAAGCCTTTTAGTCTTTCGTTTGGATGAAATTGTAGAATCTCTGACATCAATGCATTGAGTATATATCTAAAATCAAGGAGTTAAAACAAAACTTGAAATGCAAACATATTATATATTAGTTTATGAATTTTCTCATAATTCAATTTTAATGGATTTCAAATAGAGGTTTCATATAGTTGATTGTCAGATAGCATCATGGTCACTGTCATAATCAGATTGGGACTTCATGTTACTGGCAGTTACAAACTTCTAGTAGATTTTGTGGTAACTGTGGTACATCTGGGTAAAACTACCAATCTAACCCTCATATAAATCAACATTTCTGGTACAAAACACAAGGTTTAATTTGATGTTCTTTGTTTTAGCTGCAAGTATTTCTGATGTTTATAATGTTTCATCATAAATACTACAGGGTTTGCAAGATAGGCTCTTTTTCAATATGAAGGGTTAGCGTGATGGTTTAATTCTCAGTAGAAATGTGCATGTGTAGATGATCTATGGAAATTTGTAAGTTGTTTTTATGCATGCCCTTGTTGTAATATTCATTAATTAATTAGTGTTTATTGTTATTTCCTGTTTTTACTATTATCTGTTCTTTTTGGGTGATGTCGCCATTAATGAAATTGTGCATCTTCAAGGAAAGAAAAAAAAGAATGAGTTAATGGGTTCAAGTTAGGCTGAACATGCTGAACCTTGTGCAATAGTATGTATATATGCAACAAACTAACAAGTAGCCAAACAGACAAACACATGCAACAAACTAACAAGTATCACACAGAGCAATACAACATTAACAAAATAAAACGCCTCTATGCAGACTTTTTATTCCTTCGGAGCTGAGCTCCTAGATCCAATAGCCCAATTGCTCTGTAAATTTTCTGGATGGTCCCTAGATTTTCAAAAATTCACTCCTCTTACAGTTAAGTAAAATTCCAGTGCATTACCAGCCAAGTACCAAATTTTACCCTATTTTTAAAATTGTTAGTCCTACAGAATAGCAACTCTTCCTGACAACAATTAGTAAATCTGATGGAAGTTGATAAGATTCCATAACAAACTCAGTTTTATCAATAGGACCTTCAGCTTAGATCAGTGCCCTCCAATTCTGGAAGCAGCCTTTCATGGTGCACGTGCACTTTTATGCAGAGGCATGGGGTTCCCCTGCTTCGGCAGTTCATTTATTGAGAGCATTTTCACAGATCTCTGCCTTTTAGCTGGATTTGTACAATTTTCTAACACGTATTAGGAAACCAATTGATCATAAACCCACTAGCATTGAACTTCCATATCAGCACAGTGACGGCCAAGTCAGGCTGTTATGATATGATTAAGGATTCATGTTTTTATTTTGGTATTAGTGTCATACCATTACTGGTTTCCAAATAGTTCATTTGTTGGTCTATAATCAAACTGAGCTGGCTAGCAACAAATTAATTTTGGTATTAATTACCAAGTATTATCAGTCAGCCATGGTACCAATATAAGTTGAACAATATACTACTCATAAAGAGATTGGTTAGAAATGTTAAGGCACTCACCACACATAGCTTTCTCATAATTTTCTTGAAGTCTTCTTTTTGTATTTTCAAATATCTTCTCAGAGAAATCTTTTTGTACCTATAGAGAGAATAGAATGTGTTAGTCAGTAATACATAAATAATTGGCATATTGTAAAATAAATACAAATTGTTAATGGCCGAATTTTGGACTTGTTATTTATGATTCTGGTATATAATTAATGTATGACCCAACCAATAAGATATGTATATAATAGTCCAGTGTTTACTCTTAAGTCATGAACTCATGATATTCAGTCTTAAGTATATCACACTTTGTAAAAGACTTCTCAAGGAACTGCATGCAAAAAATATATAACCTGGACTTTGCTCATCTCACTGTTCTTGGTTTCTGTTGCCTTCATCACATGGCTATTAGACTTTGGTCTTTCTGTTGCCTCCACTGACAGGTTCTGTTACATATCAAAGCGATAAACAATTAATGGCCCTTACAAAGCATGGAACGTCTAAGATTTGGTATCATCATTGACTAGTCAAGGTAAGTTTGCTAATTTCTCTGCATAATGTAAAATGACTGATCAGCCTGCTCTGGGAATGTACAAACTGGAAAACTGTCTAACTGACACTTGCCATTACGAATTCTAGAAATGTATCTTTTTCATATATTTCATGTCCTCCATTTTCTTGTATTTCATTCATGACCTTGTGGCGTATGTAGATCTGTTGCCTTTTAGGGACTTATTGATGCTCGGGACCAGGCAAAAATGGAAAAATATTAAACTAAAATTAAAGAAAGTATAAGGATTGAATGGAAACCTTATTTTTTCTCAGGCGGATGACAACTTTAAGGGGGCGTCTTTTTTCTGGTAGCTGTTCCTATAGTAATTTTATCAAATAAACATATCAGATTTGAATAATGTAAAACATTTACAAAATAGCGTAAGAAGACAAATCAACAAAAAAGGAATAGAAAGGGAGATTAGAAAACCTGATTGGAGTTCCCCTTCAAAACCACCTCAGGTGGACCTGGTAATTTGGACTTGCCCTGATCCATGGTACAAATCTGGGTTTCCATGTCTGATACAGAAGCCTCTGTACTGGCGAGCTGATCTCTCCCCATGTCAGTGCAGTCTAAGCATTGAATACCGCCATACAAACCCTGAATGATGTGGTCACGATGTGTCACCAGCTCAGAGGTGTAATCTTGACGTGCAATATTAATGGTTGTAGCCAAGAGATCTAGCACGCTCATCCCCGTCTCCTTCATAACCTTTTTCATAATATCTTCTGTCATTGTTTAGTCTCTAGGGTTTTGCAAAACAGAGATAGATGGAACAGAGTTTTATTTGATTCTAGGGTTTGAGGGTTTGGACTTTGGAAATATGAGAAATAAAGTTTATGGTGGCAAGGGCAGAAACAAGATTAAAGATTGGAAACGGTCGAGAGAGCTTAACGGCTACCAACCGCCTTGGCACTCTTTTTTACGTCCTAATCGTGTATATTGGTTTCCTTTAATAACTTTCTAATATGCCTACGGATATTCAAAAAATAGCTTTCTAATTATTCACATGTCTATATTTTTGGGAACTCAGAAAACATTATAAAAAATTATAAATTTTTTCTCTCATTTATAAATTTTTATCCCATCATTTTAAAAGGTATAAATTATTAATTAAATAAAATTATTAAATATTGTATAAATCAATTTTGTCATAAATTACTAATTAAAAAATAATAAAGTGCTGGATAATTCAATTTTATCGTAAATTATTAAATAAAAAAATTATATGAAATATAATATAGATCAATCTCCTTAGAGTAGAACTAGGGTGTTCTTAGGTTCACCAAGCCCCATTTGTGAGCTCAACTCTAAAACCTATCAGATTGGCTTTAAATGACGAATTCAAATCGTTGAAACTTACCTACCTTACGAGTAATGCGTCAATATGCAAAAAATTTAAACTTTCGAATTAATTTAGTATAAAGCCAAGTGGTCAAAATTAGAAGGTTTATAAATTAATTTTAATGCATTCATTTTTTAAATATTTTTTACCACTTGACTCTATACAAAATTAATAAAAAAAAATCAAACTTTTTGCATGTAGACGCATCACTCTCGTAAGGTAGATGGGTTTCAACGGTTTGGATTCGTCGTTTGAAGTCAATCCAATATGTTTTAGAGTTGAGTTCACAGATAGACTTGGTAAACTTAAGAACACCCTAGTACTACTCTCAATCTTATCATAATAATAAATTTATATACTTTTATGTATAAATAAAAAATATCATATATAATTTTATATTTATTAATTATCCTATAGAGTAATGGGTACAAATTAAATAACTCTTACCCATATTCTTACTCAATAAGCTAATGAAAAAAATTATTAGCCATACCCATACCCATACTTAATAAATTAACGAAAAAAACTTTACCCATACATAATAAGGTGGGTATGGATAAAGTTTTTTTCGTTAATTTTTAGATGAAAATTGATCTGACAATGAGCGTAACTAAATTTATTACAATGTTGGCCTGTATCAGATTGTAAAATAATATATTTTTTAACCTTAAACGATAAGTATATATATAGGTAATGCATATCTATTAGTGTAGCAAAATATATACTCTTATACATTTGAATAAGCTTTAATGTGTTTCAAACTTGAGATGAGTATTTGAAGCCTGTCTTTTCTTTGGATGAAACTGTAGAATCTTTGACATCAATGAATTAAGCTAGCTAACATTATGCTGAGCATGCTTAACTCTTTCTACCCTGTACGCTCATTATCCCCAAACTACCCCTACAATAACCAAACAGACGTGTACATATATACAACAAACTAACTAGTATTGTACAGAGCAATACAACATTAACAAAATAAAACGCCTCTATATATGCAGACTTCTTGTTCCTTCGGAGCTGAACTCCTAGATCCAATAGCCCAATCCCCTGTAAATTTTCTGGATAGTCCCTAGATTTTCAGAAATTCACGGATAAGTAAAATTTCAGCTCACTAACAGCCAAGTATATAATTCCACCCTCTATAATTTTTTCCATCGTTAACCCTACACAATAGCAACTCTCCCCTACAAAAATTACTAAATCTGATGGAAGTCGATAAAACTCAAGAACAAATTACTCTGTTTTATCAATAGGACCTTCAGCTTAGAAACAATTATAATTCCACCAACTACAAAAGCTCTGAAACAATGAAATTTAATACAAGATCTGGTGCATCTAATACTGAACTAAATAACAGTAGCGACTCTTCCAAGAGAGTTGGTGAGCACACCTCCAAGAGAGAATAGAATGTGTTAGTCAGTAATACATAAATTATTGGCATATTGTAAAATAAATACAAAATTGTGAATGGCCAGATTTTGGACTTGTTACTTATGATTCTGGTATATATAGTCCAGTGTTTACTCTTAAATCGTGATATTCAGTCTTAAGTATATCACACTTTGTAAAAGACTTCTCAAGAAACTGCATCAAAAATATTTAATCTGGACTTTGTCCACCTCATTAATTGCTCTTGGTAATTGATATTTCTGTTGCCTTATGACATTGCTCTTAGACTTTGGTCTTTATGTTGCCTCCACTGTCAGGTTCAGTAGCATATCACTCTTTGTAAAAGTAAAAGAGTTATCAAGGAACTTTATGCAAAAATATTTTAACCTGGAATTATCTTTTCTTGATTTTTTTTTTAATAATTCGTTCATCCAAAAAATGTAGTCACAAAAAAAAAAATTACATAGTAACTTTATGGGAACAACTAACTAATTTGTCTCTAAACTTTTTTATTGAATATCTTAATTATGTAATTGAGAGATGGTTATGTTGATTTTGTCCAATATCTTATTATTATTGTTATTATGTAATATAAATTTAACTTGTTGATTTTATTAGAGGTTAGTTATTATTTTTACATACATCAAATAGCCAAAGCAGTTGTTAAGTTGTTAAATATGAACATCAGCACACAAATAAAGTGAATTATAGTTAGAGTTATCACAAAATACTAAATTCTTAGAAGTGACAATGTATGAATATTAACAAAAATACATGACAAATAGTTCAGATTGTAAATAGCATAGTATTCCATATATAAGATGCAGATATTAACTTGGTTAAGAAAAAAGGATCTCTTACTAGATTTCAGATTTGTAATAACTATACATAATGTTGGTACTTTGATTTAATAAAATGTGAATATTAACATGAGATATATGCTTAAAACAAACAAACAAAAAGGTTAATGTAGTCACACCAATATAAGGTGGACCCCATGTCATCTAATTGCTTTACTGTGATGAGATCAATAGAAGATTTTAACATTTTTATGATCATCAGCACACCTCTCATTTGTTTTTCTAGTAAAATTGTTAATCGATTTTGCAATCAGAAACCACATTTTATCATTTAATTTATATATCTGTCACAACATCGTACTCGAGAAAAACAATCTACCGTGCATAATTTTTTCATCAATACACGCAGGCAGTGAGAAAAATGGTGTAGGATTAAACCAACATTGACGGTTCAGTGCATATAAACCAAAATTGTGTATACATTTGGTGCAATTCAAATATCGATTGGTCATTTATCAATCTAATTTGAAAAAATAACAATATAATCAGTCAACACTTAACTAGTGACTAAACATTTTTCAAATTGCATCCAATCCAATAAACAATCTTTCTGAACTATGAAGAAAGTATCTGCAATTTTAACTTTTTTATTTGATAAAATTTTGTCTACTGTCACAATTATCAATAAAATGTTGTTTGTCAATACATCATTTTTTAAATCTTGTAGAATTAAATTTATCAATATAAATTAAACAAAAACATCTATGATCGGGTGACATATTTACGTATTTCAACCGTCAAAATTAATTATCAGTTTATACTTTATTGTCCTTAATTTTAGAATGAAAATTGATCTGACTAGTTTCAGTTCACTTGCGTGACTAAATTTATTACGATAATGGACTGTATCAGATTGTAAAATCATATATTTTTTAACCTTAAACGATAAGTAGATATGCATATCTATTAGTCTAGCAAAATATTTACTCTTTTATACATATGAATAAACTTTAATGTGTTTCAAACTTGAGATGAGTATTTGAAGCCTTTTAATTAGTCTTTTCTTTGGATGACACTGTAAAATCTTTGACATCAATCAAAGAGTTCAAATAAAACTTGAACCGCAAACATATTATATTAGTCAATGAATTTGCTCATAACTCATTAAAACACACGCCGAAAAGAATTTTGTTTTGAAGTGGCCCCTAATATGCTTATAGACAAGACACGTGTGATAGAAACATGAACATTTTAATTTTGGATATACAAGTCATTTTCTTCAACCACATGTAATTGTTCCTTCTTTCGCTGATAACATGTAATCGTTGACAATTCAAAGGCAGCAAAAAAAAAAAAAAAAAAAAAAAATCAAATTTGGCTATTTTTTGTGATTACAGAACCTAATAGAACTATATTTGAATTTTGACTATAGCTCGTGTTAAAAAAAAATCTAATTAAAATAAACTACTCGTGTTCCAAATTATATACTGTTTAGATTCTTTACTATTTTATTAGATAGGGAGTAAGTCATTGCTACTAGACAATCCAAAATTTCTTAGTTCAATGAATTTTCCCTATTAAAAAAGTAGTAAATAAAAATCTAAAATTAAATTGTCAAAACGATTTATTATGTAGATTAAAGAAGTCTTCAACTGAAACCAAATATACACCCACTTATTAATGTACACTGAAACTAAATAATGAAACTAAATTTAAGTTGCTCGGTGGATATGTTATCCACCTAGTTGGTTCAGGTAGCGGCATTTGAATGAGTCGTTTCAACTTTAAACAATAGCTGCCAATAGTAACTGCCAAGACCCAAGGAGGCCATAGTTCTGCCAGCTCATATTGATTCGCCACAGTGGTGGAGAATTCTTGTCTTCTGACTGCATATCATAGGAAATAATCCATTAAGGATTTCCGATCGAGCAAAAAATTTAGGCTTTCAGACTTCATGAATAGTCAAAAACAAGTCCTTCCAGGCATCTTGTGCGATCAAGACCAAAGAGCTTTTGCACGATGGCAAGAGACAAGTCTATCACTGTCCCAAGTCTTTTCCCCGTGATAAGGTTTCCATCAATTATCACCTCAGCTTCATTTACTAGGCCCCTTAGCTGGTCTTTAATAGATGGATCTGTTGTTGCAACTTTTCCCTGAAAAATAATGAAATTAATAAGTTGGTAGTGGATATGTAGAGAGTGCACAACCTATTTTTGCTGTGAAGTTGAAGTACGATCCGTATTCCTGTTTTCAACTTTACAAAATACATATGTCATGACTATTCATAGTATTCAAATCCTAATTCAGGGTTTTGATTCTTTCTAACCCTTAAACTAGCATTTTCCAGTACATTGTTCTTTGATACTGCATATTTAGCCTTATCAACAAGAAGTGACAGCCGGATTGTACTTCATACCACAAAGTTACTAATCATGTTATATACCTTGAACAAACCTTTCTTCTCCACGATAACCACTGATGAGTGTGTCCCGCCATACATATTCCCTGCCTCAGTATGTTCCTTTAGAAGCTTCATGAGTATTCTTCATTTGCTCAGCAGCTCAGCTCCATCAACTCCCCCCTTGTTGACAAAGGAAGGTCATTCGCAATCTGTGAACATTTGAGTTTAAAGAATTGCATTAACTATTATATTATAATTTCTAATGTCTGAGCTCCTTTTTGTAGCAACCATCATAAATACCCGTCAGCTTATGTGTCAAAGTAATACCCATCAGTTTGTAGTAAGTAGAATAAATACTACTGAGGAATACTTGACATAATATGAAGGTCGAGAATAATAAGGTTTGACTGTTACAAGGCTTGGTCAATACTAATCTTAAAAATAACTGTTCAAGTTTCTCTACAGGGGACTTTTCCACGTCTTCCCCCAGGGACAAGATTTTATTTTGATGTAAGGACAGAACATAGGTGATTTGGGATGTTTGATATTCAATTGTTTCTGTTTTGAATTATGGAAGCATGTAACCCACCCACCCATCTCTTTTATATTCTTTTTGAGGGGTACTAATTCTAAAAAATCTAATAAAACAAAATTAATAAAAAAAATTAAAAAAAATATTCAAAACGAACTTACTGGAAGAATAATTAGGTCATAAGTTTACTTGGAGGCATCAGAGATGCATTTGTCTGCAATGATTTTAATTTTCTTTGACCCAACAATCTGCTGCCGTTTTTCAACTGAAACAACCACCACATCAACTCAGGCTCTTCTTAAGATATCAGCATTACCAGCTCAATCCCTTCAGAGCCATTTGCAACTGGAAGGAGGACCTACTTGATTGACCAAACAAAATAGAGTGAACTTTTTGTGTTGTTTTCTATTGTATCTCTGTTTCTTTGACATTTAAGGTTCTGGTTGAAGGAATATCTTTTGCATACACAAAAAGATATTAAACAAATCAAAGTACCAAACAGGCCTAGTTAAATGGCAGGAAGGATGTTACCAGCAATCTACTAGAAGCAACACAATCAACCAAGACAGATACATAGGGTTTAAAGCTATAATTAAACTAGATAAAGCTACGTGACATGGTGCAAGAGACTTTTTCCTATTTCTCATAAAGTTTGGTTTAGTGATACGAAACAGGTAAAGAAAACAAAAATATATCTAATAAATAAAAGAATTTATAGATTCACATCAAGAAATCCAACAAGGTGCACTAACATGAGGAGTATGGTGACAAGGCCAAACAACTTCATTAAATATTCTTTAACTCTCTTACTGCCTCCATTGATTTGCATCAACTATGTAAACAATAAGAAGAAATCATCAAAAGTAGTTACAAGAATTAATTTATAAAATAAATTGAAGAGATTATGTAGTTTTGACCGAGGAATAAATAACATTGAAACTAGGTATGTAAATAGCTTCTTCTTCTTTTTTCTTTCTGGGTCTTTTTATGGCCTCTGTAAATATTTTTTCTTATGAATGAAAATCTATAAGATGGCAACTTGCCACCTTACCCTAAAAAAAAACATTGAAACTAGGCAACATTGTAGGGGACTATTCCTTTATTTTGATAGAATTAAGAATAAAATTATTTGTAATAGTGGTCGTTCTCCTTCATATAACATTGAAAACAATCCAGCTAGAATATGATTTTATTGATCTATTTATGTTCCCAATATTGATTTCTGCATGGCTTATATTTACCAATTGGCAAATGGAAAGTTCTTTTTGGGACCTGAACAGTATGTTCTGAAATTCAAAATTTAAAATCCATTGTTGGAACATTGTTTCCAGTGAAAAAATAAGTGTTAGAGAAGCATACCAAACTAGTACCAATTTGTTGGGCTATGGCCAATCCAAATAATTGCTCGACAACAGAGAGAGCAAACTGAATCGTTGTGCCAGGCCCACGACTGGTCGTCATCACCTCTGAAACCTGAACATTTTCTTGAACTTGCCTAAAAGTAGGCAGCTTGTCCTTAAATGCTGGATGGCATGTTATCTTGAACCCCAAATCAGAAACACAAATCCACCCACAGAGAAAAAATTAATAAGAAAGGCAACCAGTTATCATTGACAAAGTAAAGGGAGGCAATGGGTTGTATTAGACAGGAGTTATTAGTACTTATAATTGGGTTGATTTCAATCCAACCAGCAGGGGCATCAAATAGTGATATATTCAACCCAAATATTCTCAGGTCTGGCGAACCCCACTTGTAAGAATTGCCTAGCTGTTACATGTGGCTGCCTCCGGATTATTATCTTGTATTCACTTTAGCATTTACAATGAAACAAAAACCAATCAAATTAAGGGCTAAAATGGGACCAGATGCGAACTAATTTGTCAATGGGTCAGAATGGATCATCCTTAAATGAGTTGTGTTAAAAACTGAGATACCAGGCAAAGTAGAACAAAAGTCGCCTTTTTCCTTTGTGTAGGCCCCAAGGTACAAGAACAACAGCAGGAGCAGCGCTGACGGCACCATATATTATGTTGTCATCTGCTTGTCTTGTGGTGATATTTTGAAGGGCTTTACAATCTCTCAAGCACACTGAACCCGGCATCCCTCCCTGGCAAAAGATGACCATAATTGTTTAGTAGCAAATAATGACATAAAAAAATGGAAGCCCGATGAAGAAGAATATGTAGACCTCTCAGCATTGAGATAAAAGAAAGCTGCACTGTCCAGATTTTGAATTTTAAAATGAAATGAAACCATTATTTCCAAAAGCTTTGCATGCTGGATCCAAGTCAGTTATCAGGTTGTGTCCAGGCATGGCAAGTTCTTATAAGAACTAATTGGTTTCAAACTGGTACTGCAATTCTTCACCTTGAGGGTACCAATTAGGGCTGGTATATGTACGGGGTAGTAAGGTACTCATATCAGTATGTAATGGTTACCACAGTACCTTAATCCTAGTAGTACTGGTGTTATGGTCATTTGTATCTTAAAAAGTAGATACAACCTCTATCCAGTAAGATGAGACGTGAGCCAGTCCATACATGAGTTGACATAAAAGCTAACTGGTAGAGCGACCAGATCAAACATCTGATCTGCACATTTGCTGATGCATGCACCAGCAACAAGGCTGGTACTAGAATAACAGGGAACCTCAAATTCCTTTTCAACTGAATCCAGAGTCGCATCTGCACCAGCCTGGCGCAGCACATTTACCAGTATCTCTACCTCTTATGTCTTATCTCCTCTGTTCCCATTCCAATTGGAATCAGCACCTTCATCAAAGAAGAACCATAATCCTTACTCCTTATAAAATCATCTTAAATTTTGGAGGGTTGAGGAGGCTATCTTCTCAGAAAAGATCTCAACCTCACATTCAATCAATCTCAGCCATTAATCACTGCTTGATTTCATGTTTTCTATTTCTATGTAGTTTTACGTGTAGAAGTATAAAATTAGTTACAAACTTATCCATTTCAATACAAACTATACTCTGAGTCATTAATATTGGCCACATCTTTTCCCATTTCTTTTCTCTATCCCATTTCTTTTTTTTACCTTCTTCCCGATGCAGATCGACCCTTTTTACATTTCTTTTCTCCTTCCAATGCAGTCTCCTTCTCCTTTTTTTCCTCCTTTTCTCCTTCCCGATGTCACCGAATCCTCATGTGACGCTTCCTTCAATCTCCCTGCTGCTTTGCCTTCTTCCTTCGTTTGTCTCCCTTCTTTGTCACGCTCCGACCTCCACACCTTTCAATGGCTGAGCACGATCTCCCTGTGCGAATCTCACCCCCACGATCTATCCCTGTGCGATTTCGCGACTCGATCAGCATCCTTTAGCCGCTTCTCCGACCCCAGTATAGTGTCTTAGTGTCTAGAAAAATGGGCTTCTTCTCATCTCCGCTCTCACCTAGAAACGTCGCCTCTACTCCCAAGAGGAGCTTCTCCTCAAAGCTTCACGGCGATGCTTGTTCGTGTCCGATCTAGGGCTTTCAATTTTCATCGTAATTTTTCTGAATTTTTGTTTTTTTATTGATAGATGAAACCCCTAAATGGGATCTGATTTTGTCCGATCAGTATGTGATTTTGTAACACTCTATTGGATAATGATCTGGCTTGCTCATTTGTTTTCTTCTGTTAAATCCAGAGCTACATTGATGGAGTTTGAAATTAACATGCCTCTCGGAAAGCTAAGCTAGCAGATTATACAAAATGGTACATGATATATTTAATATGAATTCTTATTGTCTCTTATTCTTATTGTGACGATAATATGGAAGATTTTGATAAATTGGCCCATTTACAAATATACTGGTGTTATTGTTGAACAGCCGAGATGGGGTGATATGGATGTCAACCAGCATGTGAACAATGTGAAGTACATTGGCTGGATTCTAGAGGTGTTGTTTCTATACCCCTATAGATATTCTATTTACAATTAATTATATTTGGATTTTTTTTTCTAGACAAGTATGATGAGCTTAGTTGAGCTACTTTTGAAGAGTTAGATCTTGTACACATCATATCAGATGCATGCTTGGTTAGTTCAGGGTTGTTTTGTCATTGCCTTAACTCTATTGAGATTTTGTTCTAAACTACCATATTGCTCGGGTCTTTTTACATCTATGCCATTGTGAAATATACAAATTATCCTTTGAAAGCAGCTAATTTTGTTACCTTTTGTTGTTTATCCTTTATAATTTATTTTTTCAGAGCGCTCCAATTTCAATTTTGGAAAAAATATGAACTGGCAAACTAAGATGGACATTTTTTCACACTTCAATCTGCAGGAAAAAGCTTCTGAGCCTGCTTCGGATCGTGAAAAAAGTAACGTAACTTTTGACTGTTTTATAGCTTACCAGTACAGATTAAACTGGTAACATAAATTGCTCCGGGACTGTCCTTTATGGTGATCATTGGCGAAGAAACCAAAACAATTAAAACAGGGGAAATACCAATGACCAATTGTTTTGTTGTACCAATAATAACTCAGTACTGTACTGTGCATCTTAGTTAGTTCCTTCTCAACATGTCTAAATTTGTCTTGCCTTTGATATTGCAATGAGATGAGATGATAAAATTATTCAACTAATAACCATTTTATTCTTGTTATGCATACAAAATCATCTAACGGGTCGAAACAATCAGATGCGGATGACCCGTTAAACCTAGCCAATCCTACTGACATGGATGCTCAAATGGATGGTAAGTTTCCTCAAAAGAAAAGAAAAAAAAATGAAAGTCAGCCTTCCTATGTGATATAAATCTGAGAGGATACTAAGTGTTATCATATCCTGCATGAAATAATATAGGGGACAGTGATTCTGCCAAAAAGCCAGAACCTGACAAGCAATACCAAGCTGAACTCTTGCGGGGCTGCTTTTCTAATACTATTGTGAAAGCTCGTGAAAAGACTCTTGACCAGGTTTTCAATTGTTGCCTCTCTATTGGTTGATGAAAACTTTGTAGGGTTTTAAAGTACTACCAGCTGGGTTGATGCACAGTGCACAGTGGTCCGTACTATGGATCCATATCTCTATTTTTGAAGTCCAAACAGACGATCCGAACCGCTTTATATGATCTTCGTATAAAAATGTACTTGATTGCCAAATTTTACATGTTTTAGAATTTTTTACTATTTTTTTAGATAGGTAGAAAATCACTTGATCTAAAGACTGTGGACCATCAAATTGTAGTGATTTTTAACCCATCTAAAAAAATAGTAAAAAAATGTTAAAAATGTAAAATTTGACCTCAGTTTACATTTTCATATGAAGATCATGTTAAGCGGTTCCAATTGACTATTTGATGTTTTAAAATGGAGATGTGGATCCATAGTACGGACCGATGTGCGCTATGCATAGTACCATGGCCTCCTAGAAAAATAGCCTGGTCCATATTCATTTGAAAAGGACAAGGGAACAAAAATTTTGCAATGCTCCAAAGAAGTATGGAAAAAGAAAATTAAATGAGTCAGAATTTAGCGAATCGTTTATATTTGGTTATTAACTTTGATTAATGACTAATGCATCTAGAAGGTTGCAAAAAAGGACCCTCAGAAGCTAAGGTGAGAAAGAGAAGAGCTAGAAAGGCTATACAGAGAAGGTGGGTTGTTGTCTTCTATGCCAAACAGTTCATTTAACTTCCAATAATTTTTGTTACTGATTATTAATTGCGATCTTTTGTTCTTTAGTTCTTTATTATTATTTTTATTTTTTGGCATTTAAAGAGAAAAGGCAAGGCTAGCAAGGCAAAAGCAGCTGAGGAAGCAAGGAAGCGGGCTGAAGCCGTGGAGGCAAAGCGCAGGAGAGCCTAAGAGTGAGAGGCAGCCCGTTAAGCGTAGCAACAAGTAATCTTTCCTTTTAATTTGAGACCTTTATTTTAATCAAAGGAGCAGGTTTATGTGTATGTCTATTCAAAATTTCAAAAAAATTGCATGTGCTCTGTCAAGTGAGAATTATAATTTGTCCCTTACAAAATGAAATATCATGTGTATATCCTCCAAGAATTAGAAATTTCTTATAAAAAGTATCAAAATTAGTCCTCCATATCTCAGTATAAAAATTATAGAAGAGTAAATATGATAATTTTGATGAATTAGGACCAAGATATTTGACTTATTTGATGCTCTCTTTGGGCAAATATTGCTCCTAATTGTAATCCTTGGTTCATATTTTGAATTCTTTCTTGACATCTCTGCGCTTAATAAGAGATTTCATATCATACTTGCAAATGCTCATAGTCCTTTTTATACCATATATTTTTAATAGAGTGAGGCTATGGTACTACGCATACCGCAGATTGGTCCCATCTACGGATCAATATTTTGTTTTCTGAGTTCAAAAATATTCAACATGATCTCCTAATAAAATTGTACTAAATTTTATATTTTTTAGATTTTTTTTACTATTTTTTAGATAGGTAGAAAATCACTACTTTTGAATGGTCTAGAATCTTTATATCAAGTGATTTTCGACCTATCTATAAAAATAGTAT
This sequence comes from Carex kokanica, assembly GCA_025461125.1. Taxonomy (NCBI): domain Eukaryota; kingdom Viridiplantae; phylum Streptophyta; class Magnoliopsida; order Poales; family Cyperaceae; genus Carex; species Carex kokanica. The sequence continues at coordinate 1,953,259 of JAJGRX010000376.1, forward strand.
TTTTTTTAAAATGTAAAATTTGATCTATAAGTACATTTTCATATGGAGATCATGTTGAATGGTTCAGATAGATTGTTTGCACTTTGAAAATTGTGATATTGATCTATAGTACGGACCAATGTGTGCTATGCATAGTACCATAGCCTCACTCTTTGAAATATCACAAGATTATATATATTAACTTCTCTAATTATCAGATGGAGAACTATAGAAATTGACAAAGGAAATCTATTCACGAGAGATCTCGAGATGCTGAGAACAGCGCCAGAGCATCTAGCCAGTTCAGTGTGTGAGACCAGTCCAATGGATTGCCAAGAGGGAATCGGAATGGGTTTCAGACCCGGTACAAATCTGCTAGAGCAGCTGAGGCTATTCCAAGTGTTGACAGAAATAGTTTTGGGTCCTATCTGATCCAGGAAATTGTTGTTAGTATAACTTAGTTTCATTACTCTTCTACTGTGCTTGTTTCTTTGCTGAATTGTTGTCTAATATTATCAAGGTATCTGATATTAAACATGATACTGCAAAAGAAAACTATTTATAATTTGTAACTGGGTTTTTCATTGCTACAATTTGCAACGAAAAAGGCAGAAACTGGTGCACCATTCTTTTTCTTTGGAGATAACACTAGATTAAACTTGGTTTGCTTCTTACTCCAGTTTTCAAAGTTTTTACTATAATGAGGAACACTTTATTAAAAGATTTATAACAAACACAATAAAAAGATAAATATGTACAGCCTTTCATATTTTTAGCTTAAATCTACATTCAAATACCAATTATTATGTGTCATACAACTAATATTAAATTCCAAACTGCAATTTTTACCTTTAATATTCCATATGAAAGCGAACTTTTTGAATTTGTGTAAAAAAATGCTCTGTTTTTTTTAAATAACATGTCTCAAAAATTAATTAGCTTCACTAGAAAACCAATTAGTCCTAAATAATTAGTATGATTATTCATATTTTCTATAACTAATTTATTAGGTTTAAATATTGTAAACAATAACTTGCTACATATTAGTTTTCCATCTCGAAAAATGCATGTAGTTATGTATTATTATTATTATTTGCTTTTCTCCTTTCTCTACCTTCTTGTGTATAATTAAATATTGTAAATTTTCTCCATTATAAAAAAAAACATAATGGATTGCTTAATACGACGCAAGATCTTGTCATGGAACACGTCCATCTAACTTGAGCCAAAAAAAAAAAAGTTTACCTTTGAGTGGGGCCCACTTGATGGTTGTATTACAATTATGTAGCGTATTATGGTTAGTATCATAACTTTTTGACCATTTATCTTACTTTGTTAGCTATTTAACTATTTAATATTTCAAAACCGCAAGTTCATACTGTGAATTCAAACCATCGACATTATTTTTCAAGTTAATTTGATACGAAATCAACATAACAAAAATGAATGAACCAAATTAGTGGTAATATACAAAACAATTTCATTCATTTTACAGGCAGTTATATTTTGTAAACAAAGTGTGAATAAAAAAAATTGAGAACCAACAATCGGTGGTGTTTTCTTACTGTATTATTTCTAAATATATTTCATTAGATATATTTTTCAATAAATACTTCTTTCATGTGGACCCTCTTTCTCATAATTAGGATTGTCCTTAGCATCTGTTACAGAATTTAGGAGAAGTTACTAATGTGTTTTATATTTAACTTCTTATTGAAATATTTTCATGAATTTAGCGCAAGCTAAATATGGTAAAAAGTTAATGTAATATTGTCAATTCCCACCGCAACGCGTGGGTACTTGACTAGTTACAAGAAATGAGGCTACGAGAAGTAGAAATATTGAAAATTTTGAAGTGCCTTTTCTCTTGAGGAGGTTGGCAGGGATGAGGAACAGGTGAGACGGCGATTGATGGGCCAGATTGTGTGGCCACACGAGTTAAAATGGATGGCCGGATAAGAGCACAGCAGGAGAAGGGGACATTATCAATTAGTGTTTCATTATAAGGTGGAGTAAAATAATAATATAACAATATTTATCAATTAGTGTTTCATTACAAAACTTTTGCTCATAAACTTGTTATTTAGTCAACAAAAAATAAATTAAAATTAAATTAAAAAATTGATTATTACTTATGCAAATGAAAAAAATTAACGATCCCATCAATTTCTTTTTCATTGAAAAAATTAATGATCAAACAACATTGGAATTTTATCTTCCAAAAATTTAGAACTTCTTTCAATTTCTGATATATATAATGGGTCATATTTATTAGTTATTACAGTTGGAAATTTTTGCTTATAAATGGGTTGGGTCAACAAAATTATATATACTGCTAGTTTACGATGCAAGTTATTTTTGCACGGATGATGTAAAGCGCAGTCTGCATTGATACCCTTGGAAAAATGAAACTTTTTTTTTTCCAATTTCCAGCATATCACCATTAAAGGGAGTGCGTATCCTCTGAGATATCTCAACTTTTGCGTGACCGACGTGTACGGTGCCTATTCGGGGATAGCGTAGGGGCCAGTAATATTTGTATCTTGAGATTTGTGTATAACGTATTTGAACGGTTGAGATATTATGAAAAAACACTCAAAGTTTGAGAGTTCTAAGAGGATGCGAATTTCATTAAAGGGAGGCAATATGTATTTGCTTTTCTTAAAGGAGGATCTTTTGTAAAAAAAAAAAAAAAAAATCAACTGTGTGTGAGAATAAGTGCGTTTAGGGACAGGTTCATATTTGCACCATCAACTCTTATTTATGGAGACAAACTTTCTGAAAGATTGTTGTTATTGGAACTTTTAGTTTACAACGTGATGATGGAACTTTATTATATAAATTTCTTGATATTTGTCTATGTAATGATAAGATCAAGAAACTAAAAGACAAAAAAAAGAAAAGAAAAGAAAAAAAAGACCTTTAGTGTGCTCGTGTAGCTTGATACGTTATAACTATTTAATGTGCATAATTGTACTGCTTAGTGCATTATAACTACTGTTGTAAATAACAATATATGTTTGTTGGATGAATAAAGTATTGTCAAGCGATTAATCATGAATAATTGAGAATAATCAGCTATAATATCAGAAATAATCGGCTAATTATTTAAAAAAAATCCGTGACGGTTTAAATACTGCCAATGATTAATGAGCTAATTAATAGATCTAAATTTTTTTTTTTTTTACAACACTGATGATAACTCTTCAATTAGCGATACAAAATAAATGGGATGATAAATGAATGGTGGTGCCATTCGAATATTCGATGATTCGAAACCAAAAAAAAAAATCCTTATATATTTTGCTTTCTCAACCCAACCGTCAAAATTAGAACTGTTTATGTGGATAAAACTTCAAACTGAAAAGGTTGAAAATACTTTCCAATTGGTGGATCCAGTTGGAAAGTATTTTAACTTGATTTGATTTATTGATCAATTAAAAGACATAAGATTGTGGCGATTTCAAATAAATTTATCTAGGTAGGTTGTTTTCTGGAGATATACTGGGGATACGGTCTGGTGACTCTAACCCTTTCCCGGTCTCCCACTCGAAACCACTCGGGGTAGTACTCCCCAAGTTTGTCGTGACCCGAAACGACGGGGTAGATCTCTCCACATTTCACAACCTCATTGGCTGCACATTCACGCCTCCAGTACCGGATTCTCTAGACTCGCCACGTAGCACCCTGCCCTTTCCTGTGCTCTATTATTTTATCCAGTTCAAGCTGCTACGATCCGTTCTCTATATCCACACAAATAACCAAAACAACCTCTTCCGTTAAATCATTGCCTCGAGATTCGTGTAACTTGTGATAAATGGGGTAAAAGTGCTCAAGCTCTCCTATTGGGTAAAAGCTGTGTAGCCAAAGATAATTTTCATTTTCTCCGGCAGTTTCTTAGCCCATAAATACCCCTCGTGGCCGTAGCGCATCGAGCCGACACCTGGCCTTCTCTCTCAGCGTGATCGGGGCTCATCGACAACTGACAAGGCTACACTCCTTCACAGGTTCCTCGCTTCTCCCTCCCAATTTTACCAATAAAATTCTGCCTAATTATTTTAGCAAAAAGAAATTTCTTGTATAAATATCTAATTTTTTTTAACTTAAGCAGGTTAGGCACGTCTCCGTTCGATCTGGATAAGACTTTCCCATTCTAATTAGTTTTCTTATTGGGGATTTAGGTACTTCCATTCTAGGAAGGAAGATTTTAGTAGGTTTAATTCAACCTCAACCTACCTAAGATTTGCCAAATCCAGAAAGAAATCGCACTAAAAACTCCCCAATTCCTCTCCAGGGAAGACAGCGTGCATGATCGGTTGAAACGAGAAATTCACTCCTAAATTGCAGATCAATATGGATTTCAACAAGGGAATCGCATCTGGATCAAGATCGACTGACCGGCCGCTACCACGTCAGGGATCAATTTATTCACTAACTATCGACGAATTTCAAAGCACTCTGGGGAAGGATTTCGGGTCGTTGAACATGGATGAGCTATTGAAGAGTATCTGGACTGCCGAGGAGAGTCAGGCAATGGCCACAGCCATGACCGGTGGCAACTCTGGAGGGGCTGCTCCGCCAGGTGGTGGAATTCAACGGCAGGGATCTCTCACTCTTCCTCGCACTCTCAGCCAGAAAACTGTTGACGAGGTCTGGCGTGACCTAGTAAGGGAGAATTCTGCTTCCACCACTGGTGCTGCTGCCACTGCTGCTGCCGCTGCCGCCGCCGCCGCCGCCTCAGCAGCAGCAGCGGAGTGTCAACCACACCAGCAACAGAAGCTAGGAGAGATGACTTTAGAGGAGTTCTTAGTTCGGGCTGGGGTTGTCAGGGAAGATACAATCCCTCAAAGTAATATTGTTACTGGAAATGGTAATAATAATATTAATGATCCTAGTAGTAATGGTAACAGTTTGTTCTATAACAATTTGATGGGTAACAGTAATAATACTGCCCCGGGTAACAATAGTGCAGCAGGGATGGCAATGCCATTGAGGTCTTATGCAGCAGGAGGGATGGTGGGGATGGGGGATCCTGTTGTCAGTATCAGCAACATGGTTATGGGACCAGGTGGAGTTGTGGTTGGGCCGGTTGGTTCGCCAGATGGGGCACTGGGGAAAGTAAAAAATGGGGATGTGGGGTCATTTTCTCCAGTGGTTCCATATGAGTTTGGTGGGGAGATGAGAAGTGTGAAGAAGCGTGGGCCAGTTGAGAAGGTGGTCGAGAGAAGGCAAAGGAGGATGATAAAAAATAGAGAGTCAGCAGCGAGGTCACGAGCTCGTAAACAGGTCAATGATTCTGTTTCTCAATGCAACCTTTGGTTTTTTATTTAGGATAATTGGTAGTGGTTAGGTTTTATAATTTCCATTTTTTTTAGTTTTGTTGGTGGTTTTAATCCTAGTGCCTGTAATAGGGGTCAAGTACATAAGGCAAACCAAAGAAGTGCATTGCAATAGTAATTCAGCCAAATAATATTTCATTCTAGTTTGATTTATCAGTAACTCATTTTTGATATTTCTTCTGGAGGAAAGCCCATAATCAAGAAATTCATAATGCTGATATTATTTATTTTCTCAGTGAATCATTGCATGCTGATATAATTGGGTGCAAGGCAAGAAAAAACATTTGTAGAATTAAGCTTGTAGAGAAACAAAAAAAAATTCGCCATTCAATTAAGCAATTTATCATTTTACTACTCTACTTGCATGAGCCATTTCGGTTAGAAAATTGTTATTTATTGGGAGCATAACTTCATATATATGTTGTCGTTATGGAAAATTTAAACAACGATCCGACAAATGCACGATCTATCTTGTTTACCTGTGCTTTTGTCATGAACAGGCTTACACTATGGAGCTGGAAGCTGAAGTTGCAAAGCTCAAGGAGCAGAATAAAGAATTGCAGGACAAACAGGTAATGCACGACACAAAAGTGTTTTTTTTTTTTTTGGACTGCTACTACAGTTGATTCTTTAGGTCTCGGTCTTTTTGATAATTTTGGTCTAGAATGCATTTTATTACAGAAGTCATTATCAAATGTCCTGCTCTGGTGGCATTCTACTGTAGTCCATTGTTTGCTAATAACTCCTTGTAATTTACAGGATGAGATGTTGAAGCTGCAAAAGAATGAGGTATTTCCATAATTCAGTATAAATCTTATTTCAGCTTGTATTTGGGCTAAATGCCCTATCATGTCATTAGGTGAATTATTCATTCTCCAGAAATTTGAGGCAGTTAGTCAGCAATCCAGTCAGGTATCTCTTTCGAATGGGTTTTGCAATGTTTCTGGTAATTGTTTTAGCAAAGGTCTTATTTGTGCTGTTTGTTTGAGTAGAAGACCTTTGTCCCAACTTCCAAGTCTTGTTCTTTGAACTCTTGAAATTTGTTTGGCAAATAATAGTCAATTATATTCACATAGTTTTTAAATTTGCAAAAAATTGCTCCTTTGCTTCATGGTCCGGAGAGTATCTCTCGATTTGGTCCTTTGAACTTACAAGTTCCCATTTTGGACTTTCAAAATTTATAGTTGTAGCAATTTGGTAACTGCTGTTGCTTTTCATTCAGATAAAAGGTTCTTAGTTTATCTAATGAATCAAGTCACAAGAGTAATTTGAAAAAAATGGAAACTGACTTTGGCATTTTAAGCAGGTTATGGAGATCGTAAACCATCAACATGGACCCAAGAAGCTGTGCTTGAGAAGGACACAAACAGGCCCCTGGTAATTGAGAAACAAAATAGTGAGGAAATAGAGATAACTACTCTTGTGGCAGTTGTATATATTGAGATGCAATAGGGAGGAAAAGAAACTTGTCCCCTGCTGTACATTTATAATCAGCAGAGTTAAGCTGATAGCTTATTTTCTTTGTTTTCATCTTATAATTTGTCTTATTATAATGTTTGTTAAATCCTTGTCTTTGTCGAGAGCTATGCTTTATGTTTTGCTTGATGATCATCATCAGAGGGATGATGGGTGCTGGAGTTGTGCATTTAGCAGTTCACGTTTCTAATAACCAGATTTTGGAAGTAGTTGACTGGCGGTTAATTTTAATTGGGTAACCGTATTTTGTACTGAAATTAGAGAAGAATGCTAAATTGATTGTCTATCCATGTGAAATTGCATGAAAGCTTGCATATGATAATCGTACATTATAATGGAAGACGATCTGGGGGTGCACTCATGGTATATGTTGACATGTTGTGGCAATAAGATTCGCTTGGATGCGTTTGGTACACAATCATTGATCACTAATATGCCAATATCTATACAGCTTCCATTACAAATGAAACTGGGTACTGATGCTCATTCTCAACCATTTTACAATATGTTAAAAATCTGTGCCTAAAAAGATGTTGAAATTATTGATAACCTCTCTTGAACTTTTCAGTTTTTACAGGATATTTCATTAAGCAGTGACGTAGATAGTAAAATTTCTTTAAGAATTGAACTCTTTCATTCCTCTACCTAACCTACTCACCTACTCACTTAGAGTAAATTACCTGCATAGTAAAGCTCTAGTTCAACAACTGCTAGCTTCTCTTATGCAAATTCTTTAAAATATGTTTACATCAATTAGCTTCGTTGTTTTTCTTAAAAAAAGTGCGCTTTGTTCTCCACTTTGAGTTTCCCAGTATTTTTCTGTGGGTCCAGAGTGTCGTTTCTATTGTACGACTTCATGTTGAGTGAGAAACGGTTTTGTCCTTTTGACAACTGCTTTCATTTGTTTTTATAAAATAAAAATGGAGAATATCTTTCTCATGTGCAAAGTTATGTACGATTCATATGCGAATTCTATAGATTCGACTGAAACTTAAAAGTTATGTACGATTCATGCAATTACACACATTCTAGAAGCAGAACCTAAATAAGAGGCTTTACACCGACATTTTTATTAATATCCAAAGTTAATTATTTAGCGTAATTTAGCATGATTTAACGTAATTAGCATAATTTAACGTAATTTTGTGTAATTCAGCGTAATTTAACATAATTTCAAGTAATTTAGCGTATTTTAGTATAAATATGCTAATTATATATCAAAAAGTAATCTAACAAATATTTAAAAAAAAATCAAATTTTTATTGTTAGATTTCAGCATCTTGCTATTCATAGTGTCTCTAAAAAAAAATATTTAGTACCGGAAAAAATTAAAACCGGTCAGAAAATGACCGGTAGGGATATTTTTATAAATTCTCAACATTAGTGGGTATATTTATTAATTTGTAATTAACTTTGGATATTAATCAAAATCTCGGGGCTTTACAATTCATGCAATTCCTCACAAAAAAAAAAAGGAAGGCGTTATATCCTTTTATGAGTAAAGCTAAGGTGCTCTTAAGCTCACCAAGCTTTCCGTGAGCTTAACTCAAAAACCTATCAATCCGACTTCAAACGACATTTTCAAACAGTTAGATGTTCAATCTATATTAAAATGTGCTTGGAGACCAACTTTTACATTTTTTGGAATTTTTTTACTATTTATTAAGCCGGTTTGAAAACCGCTGTTTTTATTAAAAATCTGCACCATTAGAAAACAGCGGTTTTCAAACCGGCTTAATAAATAGTAAAAAAATTCCAAAAAATGTAAAATTTGTTCTCCAAGCACATTTTAATATAGATTGAACATCTAACGGTTTGAAAATGTCGTTTGAAGTCGGATTGATAGGTTTTTGAGTTAAGCTCACGGAAAGCTTGGTGAGCTTAAGAGCACCTTAGCTTTACTCTCCTTTTATTATTAATTTAAGATTATAGTCCAAGTCTCAAATCAGTTTCAATATGAAAATTAATAGTCTATTTTATAATATTCTACATGAACGATAATATATGTTAGCTACTAAATTAGATGATGTGATTTTCAAAATAAAGTATCTTTATAATTATGAAAGCTCAGGACTATTGACTTCAATACTGAGGTACCCTTTTTTTTTAGTTACCACAAAAAAAATACAAATTAAATAATTACCACCCCAGTGGGTTATTTCAAAACATACTACCCACGCGTACCAAGCGGTCACGGATATGTGCGCTTCACTTTAGTTGGATGGTCACGGATTCGAATCGGACGATGCACGTACTATGGGTTACAGACGGTAAAAAAGGAATTCAGATCCAGTGAAGTAACCCAAAAATTGGGTTTTGGATCTGCACCGTCTGATTCAAATCCGTGACCATCCAACTAAAGTGAAGTGCATGCATCCCGAGAAACATATTCGAATTTTGAGGCAATCTCGAGCGACAGATTCGATTCGGATGGTCTCGATCCAAAACCCAAAAATTGGGTTACTTTAGGGGATCCAGACCCGTAAAGAAGGGGATAATGTGGCAATTCATTGCGTAATTTGTAAATATTATTTATAAATTACATTCTTTAAAGGGTGAGCATGAACATCGCAGCCGTTGGCACTGGCAGATTGGCTCCTTATCCTAGTTGAACGGCTCAGATCGGTCCTAATTGATGATAGAAATATCAGCTGCTCCAATTTCAAATACTATCGTGTAGCGAGCTGCTTTAAAAAAAAACAAAACTGATAATCGAACTGCAACAATTTGCACGGAAGAAAGCGCCACAAAAGAAACGGCGCCATATCTTTTCAGAAAACATGTGGTGGGGCCCAGCACCACAATACGTTCGCCGCTTGGAAGTTCGAGCGTGGGCCGCGTGGCGGGATCCGTATCCTCTGCATTAACTCAAAAGGAATCTTTTGAGTTAATGAATTTCAACCGTTCGATTTGAAACGGAGCCAATCCGGCTCGTGCCTATAACATAGGGGGCCCTTTATTGTTAGTGCAGATCTAGATTGCACGAATCTTGAAATAGATCGGACGGTCTATCTTCATTAACTCAAAAGATTCCCTTTTGAGTTAATGCAGAGGATACGAATTCCGCGTGGCGAGGGATCTCTTTCCTGGAGAAGGCAATAAATGCATGGTTGGTAAGTTTTGTTTTTTTTTCATTTGAAGTCAGTGGTCCCGGACTCCATCTCTGATTTGATTTCCTTTCTTCACTTCCGTATCCTACTTCCTTTGACGCACCTCTCTGTACATGGAATAAATAGAACGTTCCTAAGGCAACTGTTTGGAATTTCGTTCTCTCTCTGGCTGGAGGTGGTGGAAGGGAAGAGTTGAGAGAGGAAAGAAATATTTGGAAGGCGTCTCTTCGATTTTTGAAAAGACAGATGTAAAAGTCGCGGGTTGTTGTATATCCTTGAGCTTCGTTTCAGTAAAGTTGTCTATACGCGTTTGATCTACAAGAAAGAAGAAAAAAAAAATGTAGAACCCGATTTTACCTTCCGGTTCCTCGTCCAGTCGGAGTCCGTATCCTGACAGGTACCTGAGGTGCAATATAAATAAACGGACGGTCCAAATTAATCAGCCATATCAAATTCATAATCTGGTGCCTATAAAAACTGTAGGACGAATTGCTTTGAGATTTGTCCAAAGTCAAAAGTACGGTCCGGATTTCTTATTGAACTCAGGTACCGGGGGATCCGAATTCCGTCCAGTCGTCCACCTTTTTTTAAAAAAAATTTACGAAGATAATATCTCCCATTTAAAAATGTTAGGTAATTATAATTTATTTTTTAAATGTATACATTCACAGTAATATCTAAACTTATGTATTATCCCTTTTTATCTATGAAATTTCCATATCTTTGCTTAAGATGGAAAATTGAAATGCATACTTTACAAATAAAATGCTTGTGACAGGGGCGGATCCAGGATTTTCGTCAGGAAAGCAAAAAAATATTGAATCGGATTTAAATCCATTAACTAATTGGTACTCGATAAGATATTGCTTTAACTTATACTTTTCAATACTTTGAATTGTAATTTGACTAATTTCTGATACTCTTAACTTATAATTCTAATTATCAATTAAAATTCAACAAATTTATTTCAATTTTAACCCAAAATTTGATCTGAATTACAAATTAAACATCTAGAGGGCAAAAAAAATTTCAAAGAAGTCAAAGTCGGTCAGGCCTAATAGATTTCTACTAAAACTTAAAATCCAGGGCAGTTGCCCCTTGGGACTACCTGGTCCGCCCCTGCTTGTGAAAACGATTTTGACCCTGGCTGCATAGAGATAGAGCTAAAAATATTAATGAGGGGCCAATAACGCAGGGTTATAATTTTTTTCTTTCTGCATTTGTGTTATGACTTTTTCGTGCGGATAAATCATTTAAGTTATGCAATTGCTTCATAATATTAAGTGTATCTTAATAACATAATTTGATATAGAATTAATTTTAAATAAACTATTTACTGAATTTGTGATAAATTTTGGTATAAAATAAATCATGATACTATGTCATTACCACTTCTATTTTTTTCGAACAATTTTTTTTTTTCAGATTTTCATTTGGCAATTTTTTATTTGTATGTGTGTTTGTAAGAAATTAAATAAATCAAGGAAAAAAAACATTTTTGGATACCTAATGTTTGTGCCTAAGATATATACCTCACATGCATCGGACATATTAGAAAATGAAAATATATTATTTTGCACCAAACCACTCCGTACTTGCATGTGGGTTCACCAATATTATATTATACGCATGCCTTCACACACAGTCTGCAAATGCACGGAAAGAATCAATCATGTTATTTTTTCCTTTCTGAAAACTTTATTTTATATTTTTTTTAACTCATGCATTCAGAAAATTTAGTTTTAAACTTACATAAACGAAAATATTCCATGTTAAGACTGAATTTATATGTTTCAATATTATTGTGAATATACACATTTACAAATTAAACATACAATTACCAAATATTTAAAACCGAAATATTAATAATATTTAAATAAAAAATGGGGATAGATGAAGAATTGAGAGAAGAAAAAAAATCAGTGTACTTTTCAACCTCACGTGGGCCCACAAAAACAAGGCATCCATTATAAAGTGGGTTTATAAGGCCTGACCACGTGAAGGAAGTGTCTGGAAGTATATATCTAAATAAAAAGATATATGCAGCGCGTACTTACTCCCTTATTTTATCTATCTATTATTTTTTAGAGATCTTATTTTATCTTATTTGATATTGAGTGAGACTCACTTTTGTGTCAGGCCCAATATTAGTGGCATGAGTTGGAATTTTTTTTAAAAACCATAATTAAAAAAATTAAAATTAGGGAACCAACATGATTACCCGAAGATTTCGAAAAACCATAAGAACCGAACAGCCTATTCGGTCCCCAAAATTTTTTTCCCCTGGGACCGAATAGGCATTTCGGTCCCCCCCCATTTCACAGTTTTTCAAAAAAAACTGTGCAGCCTTCCGTGTAACACCCTAGAACCGAGATCCCAATTCGGTCCAGGGTATTTTCAGTGGGGACCGAATTGGCATTTCGGTCCCCAAATTTTTTTTTTTTTTTTTTTTTTTTCAATACAAAAAATCGAATTTTTTTTTAAAGACAAAATGATAAAATATAACACTAAAAAAATCGAATTTTTTTTTAAAGACAAAATAATAAAATATAACACTAAAAAAATCGAATTTTTTTCCATTTGTCAAATTACTTTTTTTATATCATATTTATATGAAAATACGCTAAATTACTTGAAATTATGTTAATTTATGCTGATTTACACTAAATTACTTGAAATTATGTTAATTTATTTTTAAGAGATAAATAGGTAAAATGCTGATTAACAGAGCCGATTTTGTGCTAAAATACGGTAAATTACAATAATTATGCTAAAATACGGTAAATTTACTAAAATGCTGAAATTACAATAATTATGTAGAATTATGCTAAAATACGCTAAATTACGCTAAATTACGTATGAATTGGGCCGATTTTCTGGCATCTTTCATAAATTTACTAAAAGGAGCGTAACTTTTGATCCGTCCGTCGGATCGGGCTGAAATTTTGACAGGAACTCCACAACCCAAAACCCGATCCGAAACCATCTACGATCAGTTTCGCCCATTTGCGGGCTCAGATTTGCGATCCGAGTCTTCCTTCATGGACTTTTGAACATTTCTTTATAATTTTAGAGTTTTTAGGGTCTTTGATGTATCTTTTATATATATTTTCTGTTTTAGGGTTTGTATTTAAACAGACGTCATGTCTTTTGGCATCATTATTGTAATTTACCGTATTTTAGCACAAAATCGGCTCTGTTCGTAGCGTATTTTCTAACAAATATTTTAAAAAACAATTCGATTTTTTTGTGTTATATTTCATTTCAGCATTTTAGCTATTTTTCTCTTAAAAAAAAAAGAGTTTCAAACCGTAAGAAAAATTTACGGTTTGGGTATAAATTTAAATTTTTCAAAAACTTGGATAATTATATTAAAATATATTTTTTTTTTGGGTAAAAATAAAAATCTCGGGCTATTTGTCTCTTAAAAAAAAAAAAAAAAAAATGGGGACCGAAATCCCATTTCGGGTCCCCATCCCATTTCGGGTCCCCATCCTATTTCGATTTTCTGTGGCGGCTCTGCCAAAAAAATGTGAAATGGGGGGGGACCGAAATGCCTATTCGGTCCCAGGGGAAAAAAATTTTGGGGACCGAATAGGCTGTTCGGTTCTTATGGTTTTTCAAAATCTGCGGGTAATCATGTTGGTTCCCTAATTTTAATTTTTTTAATTATGGTTTTTAAAAAAAATCCCATGAGTTGAGTACGAGGCAGCGTATATAAATAATGAGTGAGGCTATGGTGCTATGCATAGCACCAATGGCTAGTGTACTACGGCTCAATATGGTAATTTTTAAAATCCTAACGGTCGATCCGACCGTTCAATGTGATATCCATATGAATATGTACTTGCAAACTAAATTTTATATTTTTTCGAATTTTTTTACTATTTTTTTAGATAGGTAGAAAAATCAGTGTTTTTTGAAAATTCTGGACCATCAAAATTCTACCTATCTGAAAAAATAGTAAAAAAATTCGAAAAAATATAAAATTTAGTTTGCAAGTACATATTCATATGGTTATCACATTGAACGGTCGGATCGACCGTTAGGATTTTAAAAAGTACCATATTGAGCCGTAGTACACTAGCCATCCGTGCTATGCATAGCACCATAGCCTCACTCATTAATAATCCCTATCCAAATACTATGTTATTATTCTTTCACTTAGGTCGTACACTGGAGTGTCAGGTATAGACCGCGTATATCTCTATTCTTATATTAAGCACAGATAAAATTTTAGATTGGATATCAGCTCCCGATCAAATATTCTGATTTTATATATCTTTTTTATTTATTTTTACTTGTAGAAATATAATTTATTTAAATACGTACTTGCCACACGTACTCTTCATATCATCTTTTTGATTGGTAATATATTATTTCTTTCTATTTTTTAAATGTCATTTAAGAAATTTTTGAATTGATTGATAATTAATCGATTATGTCTTCATTTCTTTCTATTTTTTTATATCATTTAAGGAATGTTATTTGTTATTTGTTATTTAATATGATATTTTGTTTGGAATTTTTTTTAGAAAATACGTTAAAAAGATTAACAAAATATATGACATTTAATATATCATTTAAGAAATGTTAATTATATGAGATGTCATTTAAGAAATGTTATTTGTCATTTAGTCTATTTATTTATGAAAATATATCATTTTGTATGAGATTTTTTTGTTCTCTTATAACTTATTCCCGTTACAACGCAAGAGCACAATACTAGTGTGTGTCTATATATATATTGTAATCATTTAACATTATTCTTCTTGATTTTTTTATTAATACCTAAAAAAAAGATACTGAATCTGCTCTCGCTTTTCAACCCCAGAAACAAGTGTTTTGGTTTATTTTTTTTGAAAAAATGTTATAAATAAAATTTTTGAGTGGCTAGGTCTTGTGGTGGACTGCCCCACTGTAGGGCGGTCAGGGTGTTTTTCAAAAAATTTGAAAACCGAAGGCAGATCCAGTAAATATCTTTTAGGGATTAATAAAAAAAACCGGTTATTCTTATGTGTACTCCGACGTTTCTCCGTTTAGCACTAACATTACTTGTAAGTTATATTAATAAGTAACGAACAAATAACAAATTAGTTAACCAATAAATTGAGAACTTTGAAACCTGAAAATTATATTACGCATATCATCTACGTAAATTATATTTTGATACACACAATTTAAATAATGAAGGATACTTATATAATTTGAATTTAGTTTATAACTTTATATTTCTTGTCTTTTTTCTCACGAACGAATTATTTAGTGAAGTCTGCCAAAATGTTCTTGTTTTATGGACTTCGTTTTACTTTTCTTTTTTTTGTTGATATTTTCTTATAGGCGTAAAAACTGAGGGGTATCTTCAGTGAGATTTCTATTGATTTAAAGATAATTATCTAAACTAAAATTTTACAGATAGTAGTTCGTAAATTGTATAAATTTATTTATGTGCATATATGCTGCTACTAGTATTGTAACTGTCATATACTGTACTTTCAAGTTTAATAATATGCCTATAAACTTTTTACCCAAAAAAATTGTAAAAATTTATTGCAGACGATTGTACTTCACTTTTTCCCCCCTCTCAGATGATTATTTTTATTTCTTTTGTTTGAATCTGCTAAAACAGTTCTGGAAGATATGATAGATCCCTAAACAATGTCTTGACTAGCACATATGACATGTATGTATTATAGTAACAAACGAATAATTCGGGTTCGGTTCGGCAAGGTCAAAAATTCGTGATTCGGGAATAATTCGGGTATAATTCGGAAATGATTCGGAATTACAATACGAGATCTCAGTGCATATTTAATACATTACCAATGATTTACTATACAAGATACTGCTTGTATTTGCCACAGAAGATCAATATAGTCAAAAATTGATTTCACATTGGTGCACATGGGTGCATATTTAATTGGTGCTATCTCATACGGCTTACGTGAGTGCTATAGTCAAAAAGAAAAGAATTCTTCCAGCGGTCGGACACTGTGAGCGAGAATAATGTGAGAAAAACGCAATAAAAATGCAAATAATTCGTAAAATTTGTTAAATTCGCGTTTATACACGTTTTATTCGCGTTTTATTCGGTCAAAAGTTCGATCAACGAATAATACGCTATTCGGTTCGAAAACACTCAAAAAACATTTTATTCGCGAATTAAAACGCGAATAAAACGCATACCTTGTCACTATGGTATGTATTGAGAATGAAATAACAAAAGTGGCGACATATGAACATATAATAGTGTAGCTATCATGCAAGAGGAGTGAGGGAAAAAAAAAATGAACAAATAATTTTATGAGAAATATTATGCGGATACTAATATAGATATCATTATCGATATATTACTAAATCGAATTGTTACGCAAACCTACTTTATTCTTTATTTTGATTTTTTACCACATTGTTGCTTTTCTCAATTTATTTCATTCTCTCACTTCTTTCATTTCTCAAATGCTCTAGCATCTCTCATTTCTTTCACATTGATTATTTTGTTATTCAGCTTATTGACGTTATTATTCACATTGATTGCTTTATTTTATTATTCGTGTTGGGTGTTATTCTCATTAACTCTTCATTGGTATTTTGACTATTTTCACAATTTTGACATTGTTTATTTCCCAAATTCTTGTTATTCAATCTCTGCAAACAATCACTAAATCGGTTCTATTGTTGATTTTAAACCTTCATCAAGTTGAAATTTCATTCCTCTTTGTACTCGTTCATACCGCAGGTAACTTTGCTTATAATATTTGACAGATGTACATTTAAAGTAAGTACACTAAATTGATAAAGAAACAAGTTTAGATGTCTTTTGTGACTAAGTGCCAGTTTGGTATGAAGATATATTTGTCGTTGAGTACATATATGATTGATGTATATTTTATTCTTTAATCCGTATTTTATCTTTCACATTGATTGTTTTATTTTATTGTTTATGTTGGATGGTTTATTATTCAAATTGTTTGAGTTGTTTTTAAAAAAAAATAAATTAGAGATTAAGCTATCCAACACACTTTCATACTTCTATATATATTATAGATGGTTTCCTCACTTTGTAGCTTTCGAACCCATGATCTCTTACATGAGAGCAATGTGTTTTTGCTACTAGATCAAATACAAGTTCTTTTGAATTGTTATTTATGTTCATAGTTTTATTTTTCAGTTTAATAGTGTGGATAGTCTAAAATATTTTCAAATTCAGTGATTAAGACAATATTTTTTGTACGAAAGGATGTAAATACAAAATTGGATGAAAAAATCGTAACTAGAGTTGAATCACACGGCAAGAGTAGAGGTGGTAACGAGCTGGCTCGGTCCGAGCTAGGTCCTACCTCAGTTATTAATTCTGGACCTAGGACATCCGAGCTAAAATCTTAGTTTGAAATTGTGACAAGCCAGTCCGAGCTAGCTTGTGAGTTGATGAGCTAGTTTGCTGGATTTGGTTGGATCTTATTTTAAGAAGAAAATAAATTCTCCAAACTTTTTGGATCGAGCTGAACCGAGCTAAACAGTATAAAATGCACACAAAATTATACAAATTCACAAATTGATGCCTAACCAAGCTAACTCGTAAGCTGGCGAGCAAGTTAGGTCCTAACTTGAACTCGTTAATTCTGAACCGAGCTACTAGCGAGCTGGCTCGTTAATAGCTTAGTCCAGTAACGACGAGCTGTTAACAAGCGAGTCAAGTGCAAGTCACGATTAAACCACGAACTACGAGCTTTTTTGCCATTCCTAGGCGAGAGCGCTGAATGATGGTTAAACCGATCAAAGCAATATGATATTGATAACGATATCGATGCGTATCTATATATGAGTTTTTTATTTTGTTTTTGTTCCAGTAAAAGTTGAAATCCAGCTGTCCATGGCCATCTTTTTTTTATTTTATCAATTAGTCTTTGACTCTTAGGTATGTTATCTGTATTCGTGTGCCACTGAAACAAATCATGTTAAGATAACACAAATCAGAACTGCCTAGAACTGGACGCGTGGGTGTTTTTCTGCCACAAATTGGTCTTCTCCGAAAATTTCTCGTCAATGACGTGTTTTTACAACAAAAGGGGGAAAAAAATTAAGAAATACCTACTCCCTTCAGCTTCTTTTAAAGTTTTCACAACTACAAAAAAGGCAAAATCGTTTTATATTTTAATAGTATAGAAAGAAATTGTGATGTTTTTCTAGTTCCGTCTGTTGATATTCGTATCCACTACTACGTGTCACAAAAAATTTGAAAAGAAAAAATAAGAAAACTAAAAGGTTTTGTAGAATTTGTATTTTAACAAATAATCCCAAAAATATAAATATCTTTTTTTATCTCTCAAAAATTCACAAAACATGGAATATTATGGTTTCCTAATATTTTTTTTTGTCCTAAATTATGTATGTGTGAATGTGTGGTAAAATCAAAGAGTTGCATTATTGTCATGATTCCTGTCACAAAAGCTTAAGACAAAATTG
Organism: Carex kokanica; assembly: GCA_025461125.1. Lineage (NCBI taxonomy): Eukaryota > Viridiplantae > Streptophyta > Magnoliopsida > Poales > Cyperaceae > Carex > Carex kokanica. The sequence continues at coordinate 1,971,629 of JAJGRX010000376.1, forward strand.
GATACATGCCATTAAAACTTTTTCCATTCAAATTTTGAAGCTAGATATTAATCCATCAGTATTCCATTCTTTTAGCTTTTCCTCCTTCATTAAAATACTTTAATTAATTTGGATTATAAATTGATTGAATAATAAAATGGAAATTTTACCCTTCTGTAGAACTGTCTCAAAATCCATGTTGTTTCATTACTTACTTGTAACTAAACCATACCATCTTCATTAATTTGGACATTTTCTTGTTCATTATTGAAGATAGTCATTTTCCTTGCGCTATGTCAATCCTGTCAGCTACTTTTGCTCAGTAGGCGGTTTTTACTGTGTAGAGGCCAGTCTTTGACCATCTCCGTTGTACCTCATCTTGCTGGCCCGGTACCGATAATCACATATTCTTGTAGTAATAGCTCATCCAGAGTCATGAATGAATGCAAATCAGAAGAAGATTGATTTCAAAGGAAATGGATGCTCTAGGCTGAGGACATTTTTATCACATTTTGCATAGAACATATGGACTGATCACATTTTGCAAATTCATGCCTTTTCTTGCATTTTCTCAAATTATTCAATTATCAAAAATCCCCTACAATCTTCAGAACAAATTAAATGTTAAATGTTATTGAGTCTTAATAGAAGATAATGCAAGATTTTGACTAGATAGGCAAATCTTTTTATTTCTAATTGAATGCTAGTTCGAAAATAACAATGGTTATTCCGATTTTAATAATTAAATAAGGAGATATATTTAAGAGAATAAAATATAATCGGCAAATGTATAATTCTAATGTTTGCACTTTGCACGTGAAATAAATAAAATGGAGAAGTTTTGATAGATATGTATATAATTTGACCAAAAATTAAACAATCATACCATGATACCACTTCCAAAAAAAAAATTGGGGTTACCAAAAACAAAAAAAAAAGCGGCTATTGGCTACGAGTTTTGCAATGTAGTAGTCTACTCAGCTGGTAAAAATAGTAGCCCGTAGCTTGATCGTGACTCGCAGCTGACTCGTTCGTTAACAGCTCGCTCATTACTAGACCGAGTTGGGGCCTAACTTGCTTGCCAGTTCGTAAGCTAACTCGGCTAGGCATCAATTTGTAAATTTGTATAAATTTGTGTACATTTTATACTGTATATTGAAACTTTATAATTATTTTTAAAACTTATTTGTAAAATTTAAAATTTATAAAAACAGCTCGGTCCAGCTCGGCTCAAAAAGTTTGTAAATTTTATTTTCTACTTAAAACAAGATTCAGTCAAATTCAGCGAACCAGCTTGCAAGCTAGCTCGGTCCAGCTCGTAATGATTTCAAGCTTTGATTTTAACTCGAATCTCTAAAGTTAACTCGCTTGTGACTCGGACGAGCTAGCTCGTGACGAGTTCAAGCTAGGCCCACAGTTCGTTGCCACCCCTGTCTTGAGTAAAACTTTGTTTGAGACAATAAAATGTCTTTTCGAAGAGCGGAGTAGGTCAGATAGACTTTTGAGTTTGATGAACTTTAAACCGTCTGATTTGGTTTAAGATCCGTATAATAAAAAATTTAAGCGACTGCACATGAATATTAAATCGGATCGGATAGTATTGAAGCCCATCAAATCTAGAGTAGGTAGTCGGACCTACTCTACTTTAATCATTTTAAGAAAAGAAAGAAATGATCGTACGAGTAAAAATTCGTTTGCTGCATTGGGCCATATGTAAACAGGCCTATGAAGGACAACTACATTAAAAGCACTCTTAGGAGAGATTGATTATGGTGTTATTATTAATACTCTCGGTCTATGAATAGCCCAGTTGTTGTAATTTGTAGGCCCAATATCCTTTGTGTTGTTCTATGTTCTTAGAATTTTAATATTGGGCTTATGCCGAGCACAACTTGTCAGCCCTTCATTGCATGCTTTTATGTAATAATCTTACTGGACCCTCTGTATAATGGTCTGGTTTTGGTAACATAAAGAACAAATATATAAAAATGATATTGAAAACTCTTTCAAGTGATATCAAAAGACTATGTATTGCCAATTTTAGATGGCATTGTGTTTTGGATTAAACATATGCAGTCATTGCTTGTCCATCACATAATTTTGCCGGTCATACACCAAATATCACAAAATAAGGTGCATTTTTTCTTGGCTAATATTAAATCTCCCTATAAAAAAAATCTGAAATCCACTGTACATACTGCTACATAATTTGAACTTCCAAACATCATTATCAGATACCAAATGTTAGCTATAAATAAAGACAGAAGACCATTAAACATCATTATCAGATACCAAGTGTTAGCTCTCAAACTTCCCCTATATATCATCAGGTTCAATCTTTGAATCTATCAGCAAGGCAACAACTCACCTTCATTTACTTGAACTTGTTTGCAAATCTCAAGGCTAATGATTTAACCGACTGTGACTTGCGATTACACTGTCGGGTCAGGCCTAGAGGAACAATAGCTTTCTCTAAGTTGTAAATAGGTCTAATTTTCTTGAAAAAGAACTTGCCACCAAATCAGATTGATTCCTCTATCTTTTATTATTGCTATAGATATCACCGGGTAAGATGTCATTTAGCTACAATTGAATGGAAAGTGATGCATTAAATCTCTCCAATTCAGATAGTGATGGGACACACGTGAATATGGACCCTACAAATCAGCTCAACAACTATATCAGAACCGGATTGCAATTACTCTAGAACAGTAAATTAACACACTGAAGCAACATAATAATTCTTCAAAAGTATGATACATTTGAATGTGTTAATTTTAGAAATACAGATTATAAAAGCTAAGTTCAACCCTTATCTCTACATCTAAGCACACTCCACTTGCAGCTTATTTTGTTGGATTGGGATGGTGCTCTCGTAAGTGCTTACGTTGTCAACCTTTCACCAAAAACAATCAGTAAATTTTAAAGATGGTGTAAACAGTGTTTTAATTGCATACTGATTCAGCAAATATTTAAGAGCATACACTCTTCTACCTCCTTTATTTGCCTTTTCTAGAAGCAAATCACTTACCCGGCACCATTGCTCACTGGATGCTGTAGAAAGTTCTTCATGTGGGCCCTTTTCTCTAGTGCCAGAAACTCGAATGGTACCAGTATTTGGGTCAATCCTGTTTTCAGCCAATTTAACTAAAAATGGTAACAAAGAAATCAACAAGAATGGTACTTACGATCAAATCCGGAAACTTGCACAGCACACTTGCACTCAAGACTGTACTTTAAATTTTGATACAATTTTCTTGTTCCCACTAAAAAGAATTTTCCTTGAAATGACAAAACCAAAATGAAATTTCCTAGAAATGACCATTAATTCATTATAGGTCTATTCCAGACTGTTACTTGTTGTCAGCCAAACCAAAATTAAAAATTCAACATAAATGATCTTTACAGGATTCATTTAAACCAATACAAGTGATGGTGTAGGGCCTGTAGGCCCATGTCGCTTCAGGAGAGGCCACCTTCCAGACATAAGGAGCCCACTAGTTTGTTGTTCTCATATTTAATTATATGTAAGGCAGCTTCTATATTCGAGAAGAACAAAGAGAAGGACAGATGTTAGCTGTTCATATTTTTGTCCTGTTTTCTTTGTCCCCGGTTTGTTTAATTGGTCAGGAAACTTAACAGCAAATTCTGAGTTCAGCCACTCTCTGTTTTTTTAGTAAATATTGGAAGAGCTCTAATAAATTTTTAAATAAAAACCTTTTAATTCCAATCGGATTTCAAATCTGCGATCTAATCACTCTTCTAAATAGAGACTTTGCACCAATTTCTATCGATGGGATGGCATGGTGTCTCGTATTAAATCAGAGCCGTCCAAATTAGTTTATCAGTTGAATGGGTGAGTAGTTGTTCAAAATAGCTGCTAATTCTTTCAACATGATTTATTTTATTTATTTATTATCCGAATTGTTCTAAAAATTTACTCCAACAATTGAATGGGTGAGTAGTTTGTCTCATCGTACAAATGAAACTGCAACCAAGATAATTCGGAGTTGTCGCTCCTTAGGTACGATTATAGAAACGACTGACGATAACTCCACAATATTCAACATTTAATTAGAATTTAATCAAATTGAAATTGGAATAAGAGAATAAATCAAGAGATTCATATTCTGGGGGAGCATATGAAGAAAAGAGTTTATATAGTATTTCTTTCTCGGATCCTAAACAAAGATGAAGGCATTAGTTGCTGCAGTACTCTTTTTTCTTTTACCTTGAAGGGAGAGAGTAAATCAGGGGTGCTGCAGGGCTGGCAAAAAAGCTCGTAGCTTATGGCTCGATTGTTACTCGCTCGTTACTGAACTGAGTTGGGCCTAGCTCGGTTCAGAATTAGTGAGTTCAAGCTGGAATCTAGCTCCCTCGCCAGTTCGCGAGCGAGCTCAGCTAGTCTTCAATTTGTGTGCATTTTATACTGGATATTGAAACTTAATAATTCTTTTTAAAACTTATTTGTAAAATTTATAAAAACAGCTCGGTTCGACTCGGTCAAAAAAGTTTGTAAATTTTATTTTCTACTTAAAACAAGATCCAGTCAAATCCAGCAAGCCAGCTCGTGACAATTTCAAGCTTTGATTTCAGTTCGGACTCCTAAAGTCAACTCATTCGTGACTCGAACGAGCCAACTCGTGATGAGTTCAAGCTAGGTCCAGCTCGTTGCCACCCCTAGGGTTCATCCGAATTCAAAGAAGAGAGAAAGAGTGATTGCTAATTAAATCATTTCGGTTATCATGCACCCTTTGGGCTAATTTAATTTCTTTTCCTGTATGGAACAGAGAGAACTGAAGGTTGCTTCAGTTACACCTTTAGAATCAATTAAATATGAGATTTTTTTAGTCAAGCCCTTCAAGTTTGTAAATATTACAAATTGAGGTTTTAAGCAAATATATTGGAAATTTTGAGTTTTCAAAATAATTTTAAAGATCCTGAAAATAAATAATCCACAAATCATTTACAAATCTTTTTTTTTATAGAGAAGTCCATTAGAACTCCTAAAACCAATAAAAAAATCATATTGGTTGAAATCCTTCCAAAATATACAATAACAACTGGAGAGCATATTAACGTGATTATGATTAGGTTTAGCATGATTGAATTAGCACACACCCGTGCGCTGTGTGCATGCACATGACACGGAGTGATGGGGATAGGACTATAAGGTTCCCACGCACGGAGAATGCTATCTATGATGATATATGTTGCCCATACCAATATACCATATTACCATCTAATATTAGCTGGCTTGAGTAGTTCGTATATACCTGTACGGTACATAATTGATTAAGGCCCCATGTTATCTTCTTTAGCTGGGTCTCTACTTCCCTAATCTCAATCAAGAATTGGGCTCCTCACCATTTGATATCTTACACGGAGGGAGGACCCATGTTATCTGAACAGTTTGGCTCAATCAAGTTTGCTTGATTTGTACTTCTTTATTTCAAATGTTAAGTGCAATGTTCAGCCTTGGAAAATTTTGTTGAAGACTCTTTTTGAAGTATTAATTATAACTTATGAGTTAGAATTTTCAATCTCCAGTTTGCTTAGAATGGAATGATCGATGCAAACATGCAGTTATCAGCACATTTTGATTAAATGGGTTGGGCTAAATTGAAACCCAATAAAATTCGGTACAGGCATGCCACGCGATGTCCGCAGTGGCACATATGGAGTCTCCTTATGTTTCTATTTTTTTTTTTTTTTTTAAGCGTGAGAAGAAAAGTAAGTAAGAGCATCTACATCTCTGGTATTATGAGAGTTTTTAATCTAATGTGGCCATTTTTAGTCCAATTTCAGAGATGTAGGAGGTTTTTTATTTAAAAACTATGTAGAAAAATTTCTTATTAATTAAGAAACTGTTTATAAACTACATGCTGGCCAAATGATTGGCTAAAATTATTTCTCTTTTTTTAATTTATTGTTGACGTAGTTTAATAGAAATTCTAAAATTAATTTTAGGGACGTAAGAGTTAGAAACTTTAGAGAACTTAATTTATAAAAAGAAGCTGATAACATGTACCCGAACTGTACCCGCACCATAACTACCATAACTACCTGGGAGGCCGCAAAAACTCCAACACTGCATTTTCTTTTCTAAACTATTAATACGTATGTAAGGAAGTATTTATACCTACGCATTAAATTATTTATACCTATGAGGTGAACAATTTTTACGTAAATATTATTTCTCCAACCAAATTTCCAAAATATACCTACACTACAAATATTTGTGGGGACCACTCAAACTACATGGGGGACCATACACGTTTTTAGAGATGGTTTTTTTCTTCGTTCAATCTCATCCATATTTCTGACGATCTGTGAGCAATTTTGCGAATCTAAAACTACGAACGTTTTCTACGCAATTTTCTTTTTCAAATGAGATCCATGATTACATACTTTCGGGCTCGTCAGTACACAAGTATTTATAACTCATCGTGCAAGTATTTTTACCTATACTTGTAAGTATTTTTTACATATGACACTGGATGACGTCTGAAAGTATTAATATCAAGTACTGCAAGTATTTATACATATGCACTGAAGTATTTATACCTATGTGGTCAACTATTTTTGTTAGAAGAAGGTTGACACACGAACAATTAGGAAATGTTGATGCAGTGATACGGGGTCCCCACTACTTCATTAGAGGAATGTTGACACGGGAACGATTGGGGGACTGGAAAAATGATAATCATAACAAGTTACGCATCAAAGTATTAATGTCTTATTTTTCAAGTGTTACTATCTTATCCTCCAAGTATTTATATCAATGAAGATTAACGCGGGGACGAGTGCGAGGACTGGGAAAGGAGGACCATATAATTAGTGGGGACCATAAAAGAAGAGCATTGTAGAGATTTTAAAATAATAATTAGTGAGGACCATATAATATCTTTTTAGGAAATAATTAGTGGGGACCATATAATTAGTGGGACCATAGTACATAATTTCTATAAATAGAGTGCAGAGATTTTTGGGGTACTAAATCGAGTGTACTCAAATTATTATTCTATATTTTTTTATTTAGAAGCAAAAGCAATTTGGGCCTTAAAAAAAAGAAAGCTGATAACAATACCCGCACTATACCGGTATCATAACTACCATAACTATCTGGGAGGACCGCAAAAACTCCAGTACTTAATTTTTTGTAAAGTATTAATACATATGTAAGGAAGTATTTATACCTATGAGGTGAACAATTTTTACGTAAATATTATTTCTCCAACCAAATCTCTCAAACGTACCTGCACTATAAATATATGTGGGGACTACTCAAACAACATGGGGGACCATACACTTTTTAGATATGAGTTTTTTTTCGTTCTATCTCATCCATATTTCTGACGATCTGTGAGGAATTTTGCGATCTAAAAGCACGAACGTCTTATACGTAATTTTATCTTTCAAATTAGATCCATGATGACGTGCTTTCGGACTCGTCGACACATAAGTATTTATAACTCGTCGTGCAAGTATTTATATCTATACTTGTAAGTATTTTTTACATATGACATTAGATGATGTCTAAAAGTATTAATATCAAGTACTTTAAGTATTTATACATATGCACTGAAGTATTTATATCTTTGTGGTCAACTATTTTTGTTAGAAGAAGGTTGATGCAGTGATACGGTGTCCCCACTACTTCATTAGAGGAAAGTTGACACGGGATGATTGAGGGACTGAAAAGGGGATGATCATAACAAGTAACGCATCAAAATATTAATATCTTATTTTTCAAGTGTTACTATTTTATCCTCCGAGTATTTATATCAATAAAGGTTGACGCGAGAACGAATGCGGTGACTGGAAAATGGGGACCATAAAATAAGAGTGTTGCAGGGATTTTAAAATAATAATTAGTGTAGACCATATAATTAGTGGGACCATATAATATTTTTTTTTTAAATAATTAAGAAAGAATACAAAAGCTGGTTTTTGTTAACTTCAGCTCTAAAAGTTTTTATGTTCTTGTATTTATGTCGTTATGTTATTTGTTGTTTCATTTGCTTTATTTTTTTTTCTTTTTTGTTTCCTTTCCTTTAGTTATGTAAAACTCTTGCACATCTTGTGTCATTTTAATGAAATCTGAAGGGTAGACGTTCACATTTCTTTGTCAAAAAAATTAAAATGTATTAGGCATTTAGTCTTGTTTAAAAGGGTCAATTAAATACTTTAAGATACTTGAAGATATTTAAAAAAAAAAAAAAAAAACAGTTTGAGAAGTGCTTTACATTGTAGCCCTTAAAATTTTTTAAATTGAAAAGTATCGTGACAAATTAATAATTTTATATTTTAGACGTGTATATCTCTCTATTTGTACGTATGTTTGAGATGATCTTTGTCCACAATGCTCGTCTCATTTTAGTGAATAAAATTACTTCAATATTAAATATATTTTTTCACCATTTTAACCGTAGCCCTTTTTTTTTTTTTTTTGCAAATTAAGTTCCCAAGAGGTAATATTGGTGTTAGATTTAATATAGAAATGACACAAACACACACTTCTAGCTATTTAATATTTGATTGATCGATTAGAAAAAAAAAGTATCCTTTTATTTTCTTTATAGAATGTGATTTACATATGATGGTTGTCTTCCGTAAAATACCTTAAATGAATGTTGTTCATTTATTTTGTTTCATTAAAAAAAAAATACATTTTATTCTTCAAATTTTTGTGTATAAATCTATAAGAAATAGTGTTTACTAAATTGAAATTGTTACTTAATTATACACAATTGTATAAAATAATTTTATCTCTCTAAAAGTAAAATATATAGCTACAAAATTATCAATTAAATGTACCCAAGTAATTGTATCAAAACAATATCAAATCAACAATCCATGTGTGAAACGGAAGAGCCGTCGCCTCCTGGGGTCGCGTGATGATAGTTACTTGAGTGATAGAGATGACTGCAACGGTCGACTCGTGCAAGCAGCTTTTCTATTGTACTGTCATGAAACAAAAATAATGGCAAGTAATAATTGTCAGGACAGCAAGAGTAAGGCTCAAGAGTCAAGAGGTGAGACTGTTCGAAGAATCTTGCGTCGCAGGCAAACTGTAAACGTCGACCCCTAATATATTATGTCGAATCATTAAAGAGAAAGCGTGGTATCGAATGTAAGACTATTTTCATAGTTTGGTTCAGATCTATAGGTCTAGATTCTAGAGAGAAAATCTGTCAAGCTCGTTCAATAGTGGCAGGTTTCAAGGAGTCCGTTTTCAGTGCCATAATTATAATGACAGAGCAACTATGATAGAATTTTTTTTTAAAACCATAATTAAAAATAAAAAATTAGCAAATCAACATGATTAGCTGAATTTTTACAAAAATCATAAGAATCGAGATGCCAATTCGGTTCTCATTTTTTTTTTCCTAGAACCAAATTGGCATTTCGGTTCTCCCCTCTTTTCACAGTTTTTCTGCAGCGCAGAAACAGTATAACTTTTGGTGTAATGCCTTGGGATCCGAATTGGAATTTCGGTTCTCATTATTATTATTATTATTATTTTTAGAGACAAATAACTAAAATGATGTAATATAATACTAAAAAATCGAATTTTTTTCCCTTTATCAAATTACTTTTTTGATAGCATATTTATACTAAAATACTATAAATTACTTGAAATTATATTAATTTATGCTGAATTACACTAAATTACTTGAAATTACAATAATTATGTAGAATTATGCTAAAATACGGTAAATTACGCTAAATTACGTATGAATAGGGATGATACCTTCACTAAGAAGGTGAAAAACGACGACGAAACTTCAAACGGCCATAAAATGGCGCTCGAGTGTCCAATTTCAGCAAATGACAACTTTTCAGAAAGCTTGTGAAAATACGCATGCATCAAAACTACCTATGCCGGATTTCCAAATTCAGAATCGCCAAAAAATAAAGGGAAGAGTCTCAAAACTTCAGTTGAAGTTTCCGATTAAGATTTTCATTTCTATTGTTTAATATACATAGCTCAGTAAATTAGTTATATAATAAACTTGTAGAATACCAATTTTTATTATTTTTGAAATTTTTTTACTATTTTTTTTATGATTTATGAAAGATGGCACAAAATATGCCCTATTCATACGTAATTTTGCATAATTTACCGTATTTTAGCATAATTCTACATAATTATTGTAATTTCAAGTAATTTAGTGTAATTCAGCATAAATTAATATAATTTCAAGTAATTTATAGTATTTTAGTATAAATATGCTATCAAAAAAGTAATTTGACAAAGGGAAAAAAATTTGATTTTTTAGTTTTATATTTCATCATTTTAGTTATTTGTCTCTAAAAAAAAAAGTAATGGGAACTGAAATTCCAATTCGGGTCCCAAGGCATTACACCAAAAGTTACACCGTTTCTGCGCTGCGGAAAAACTGTGAAAAGAGGGGGAACTGAAATGCCAATTCGGTTCCAGGGGAAAAAAAAATAGGAACCGAATTGGCATCTCGGTTCTTATGGTTTTTGTAAAAATCCGGCTAATCATGTTGGTTTGCTAATTTTTTAGTTTTTAATTATGGTTTTAAAAAAAATTTCACTATGATATGTTATTTCTATCAGTCAATTTGATTCGAATTGAATGTGCCTACGGCCTTCTCGTGCAAGTTCAAATAGTTGATCTAAAGAGCTCAACATGTTCTTCATATCAAAATGTGTTTGGAAACCAAATTTTATATTTTTTGAAAATATTTTTACTATTTTATGAATTTTTTGAAAATAGTTATTTTTTAGAAATTTTTGGACTATAAAAAAACAATGATTTTCAAAAAATCTAAAAAAATAACAAACAATTTAAAAAAAAAGTGACAATAATGATAACATTCGGTTATGACAAATTGAAAACCAAAACCATGCCTGCATTGTACTTTTTTAATACATCTTTTTTGTGTGCAACAAAGGTGGCAATAATGATAACATTCGGTTATGACAAATTCAAAAATTCCAAATATATCTCTATTTTTAGATAATAATACTCACACTTATATAAGTATATAACCAATTGAATTACCAGATTAAGAGCATGTGAAATATATAACTTTTCATCTTTGTCTAAATTACCTAATTACCGTTAGGAATTGTCTTCGAATAATGCAAATTGCTCATTCTTAATTTGTTATGCTGATGCACGTGAGGTACTGGTTATTCTATTATCATGTTTTGAAAATATTTCCCCTGCACGAATGGTAATTAAATTCAACCCTAACACAGTTCATAAAATAAACAGAAACCTAAAACAGCTTGAAGTCCGCACATATTCCTAGAAATAATTTCATAGGATACTGTCACGTGCAATGACATGTTACCGAACTTTTAATCAAATATTTAACTTTGTACTATTGTTGAGTTTAAAATTGTAATGAAGTTTTGCACAAGTCATCATTGGATTCTTACGAGAAAGAGCGTGGCCGTGTGGTATCTCTCGTGTAGCGTGCAAAGCAGTGTCTTTATTGCATTGACAGCAATGAATATTCAGAAATTGCAGTCTCTACACGGCATGATCCAAAAATTCTAATTGTCCGGAAGATAATGCAAGACTAATTAAAAGATACTTCTTACACAATATGTTGAGTTGGCCAAGAAATTTTTTATCTTTTTTTTCAGGAGGACGGAGGCTCCAGAGATCTAATTAAAAGATTCTTTAAAAATATTTAAATTCTTATTCTTATTCTTATTTCAAAACTTATTAGAGTTTAAAAAAAGATTGACTGAGGTGGAGATTGCATAAGATGTCCCATGCTATTGTCTTAAAAGTTTATCGGATTGATTTCAAACGACTAAAAGAATCTTTTGAAGTCATTTAAAAAATTTCGAATTCATTTAATATAGAATCAAGCAATAAAAAATGATAATTTTTAAGTTCATTTTAATGCATTCATTTTTTATCAATATTTGAACACTTGACTTTATACTAAATGAAATAAAAAATTTAAAATTTTTGCTTGTAAAATTAAATAAATAAAAGTTGCATCACTTAAAAATTAAACTTATTTATATATATCATTAACAAATAATGCATATTGGTAAGTAAGAACATAAAATTACACAACTGTCCGATCATAATAAAAAATAAAAATAAAAGATAAGACGGATAACAGCAATTTGATACAATATTATATGATTAATAGTCTTAAAAGCTCAACTTCTTTTATGAATTTATTAGTTCTTTCAGACAAAATGACGTGCTGCATGATATATTTAACATATCAATCTTCGTAGACTAAATTTCATTTCTAATTATGTTCTCTGTTAAAATTTTCAATTTCGGCATCTGTAAAAAATTTTAAAAAAATTTTCACCGTCAAAACGTGATACTGCCGTCGTAGACTAATGACGGAAACTTAAAAAGATTCTATTTCCAAATGCAAAATCTCGAAAGAAGCAACTTAATAATTAATTGGATATATAGATGGTTTTCTCCGTCTCCTTTGCCCAGTGGCATTTAATTATAGAAGAAAGAAATTATTTGTTGACATTGGGAAGCGACGTCGTATTTCTCAAGCAGTACACATTGGCACAGTGAACTAGTAAATTACAGTATATTAAAGTGGTTGCAAATTGCAATTTATTTTTATCAGTTTTTAACTGGCAAGTGCAACTTGCAACTTATCCAGATTTAAACACGTTATAGATTTGAGATTTAGGTTTGCTATGTTGTCCGCTGGGACAGAGTAAAAAAATAGAATAAGGAATAAGGTGGATAATTTTTTTATAATAAGACATATATGTATAATTTAGTAACACAACACATATTTTTGTAACCTTTTTTTTAGAATAAAACATTACAAAATGAAAAAATATTTTGAAATAAATAAATAAATCAGGATAGACAAATGTCTCCTGTTGAATTTAAGTACAATTTTATTATGTATTGTTTTTTTTGGTGAAATAATTCTGAATAAAGAGAAAAAGACGTAAAGATTGAAAAAATGGGGAAAAAAAAAATCTACAAATCATTTACCCTTAATATTATAATTTTTGAAATTTACTGTAATATTTCTTATTTTATTAATAATTATGTTTATAAAAATATGACATAACACAAAGAAATAATAGGTTAGCATATGGACACGCTCCATACTGACTAGAAATTAATATGTTTTTTATATGACATGTCACATGCTAAAATACGTACTGACACCGTAGATACGTTTATGAAACACACAATGTTTGACACCGGCATCATTGGACACGAGGACGACAAGGGATCCTACTGATTGGAGTTGGAAGATGTAATTCTATCAGTTACTTTTGACGGAGAATGATTACGCAATCCATACTTTGGCTAATAATCTAAATTTGTTTATAATCCATAATTAAAATTTTGTTTTTTACGAAACCAACGTGATTATTTATTTTTTATTTTTTTTACAAAAATCATAAGAACCAAAATGTCATTTCAGTCCGGTCTCCTTTTTGGATTTTTTGTGGTACTGATTTCATAAGTTTTCATATGAGCTGCTGCAGAAAATTCAAAAAGGAGACTAGACTGAAATGTCATTTTGGTCTGGAATAAAAAAATTTCGGACCGAAATGACATTTCCGTTCTTATGATTTTTGTGAAAAAAAAGTAATCAGTTGGTTTCATAAAAATATATATTTTTTTAATTATGGTTTATAAAAACAATTCAATAAATCTCCCCCGTTTTGTATTGCGGACATGAATATTTCATTATTCTCCTTGATAATGGTATCAGAGTGACTTTTGCGGGGTTTTTTGTTGTTGTTGTTAAATCTAACACGATACTTCATGCTGGCATTTTAAATTTTATATTGTTTTAGTATTGCCTTTTTAATTCATCTCATATATTAGTACACTTTTATTTTGCAATGTACATCTTTATTTGATATATAAACTTTTCAAGATTAATTATATATACTTTATCTGTTGAATAATTATACTCTGTCTGTTGGTACATCCGGTCGTTTTGAAACTCAATACAAATCATGCATGCAATCACTACTAGGTACTAGCCAGAGAGCATTTCCATTAAAAAAAATGAGGCCTCGTGTGGGTTGAGCTGTGGCATTTGGTGAAAAATCATTTGAGGTTCCTAGTTGGTACCTTTGTCCGTACTTACCACCTTAACAGGCTTCTGTAGTTCTACTTTGTATGATTGTATCTTCATAAATATTTTGATCATATATGTCGGAACTTATACAGGATAAAGTTTCGTACCACGTATCAAGCGCTGGCATTGTCAAATGCGGTTGCACTTTCATGTTACAAATGGATCTGACCTTTTAATGAGAACAGTTTGGACTTCAGCGTCTGGGTTGGCAATTTGGCATCCAATATTTATTTATTAAGCTCTTCAATGCCCCTCAACTTTTTGTTATTTTCATTTCGGTCCATTCACTCTTCAATCATAGATGAGTCTAGATATCTCTATTCCATTATTAAGCATGATGTTCCTATCCGCCAACGGCTACGATTGTAAAATGAAAATTCGGATTTAATATGAACTTTTCAATCAAATAATCTGTCCTCTTTTGATTAAATACATCTTTGAGTGAGGCTATGGTGCTATGCATAACACCAATGGCTAGTGTACTACGGCTCAATATGGTACTTTTTAAAATCCTAACGGTCGATCCGAACCGTTCAATGTGATATCCATATGAATATGTACTTGCAAACTAAATTTTATATTTTTTCGAATTTTTTTACTATTTTTTTAGATAGATAGAATTTTGATGGTCCAGAATTTTCAGAAAACACTGATTTTTCTACCTATCTAAAAAAATAGTAAAAAAATTCGAAAAAATATAAAATTTAGTTTGCAAGTACATATTCATATGGATATCACATTGAACGGTTCGGATCGACCGTTAGGATTTTAAAAAGTACCATATTGAGCCGTAGTACACTAATCATCCGTGCTATGCATAGCACCATAGCCTCACTCTACATCTTTTCTTATATGTAGAAGTCTAAATTTAGTTAAAAATATATCCCCTACACATAAGGCCACATGATATGTACAATTTTTAATTGAATAAACTGCCTCCCAGCAACCCAGCGATGGAGGGAAGAGATGCTACCTGTTCAACTCTTCCTTCTCTTCATTCTTCTCTCTGTTCTTACGCTGAGGAACTTAATCTTGTGTACAGTTTTGGGTTCAATTCAATTTTGAATCCAAGTTGCCACCAAGGATGAGGTATTTTGGTAAAGATAAACAGTTTGGAACTTTTCTCTGGTCATAAGTATCAAAGACTTTAAAAAAGATAGGAAAATGAATGATTTGACAAGCATTAGATGAATAAAACGTCAAAACCAGTAGAAAGAGAGACATAAATTGCACAAGGGTGAAATAGGAATTCATACGTTTGACTGGTAAAATAGAGAAAAACAATATATTTTGGTAGCTTAATTAACATGCATTATTGCTCTAAAAACAAATTTCCAATCAAAAGACTGTTGTATGTAATTTTTTTTTCTAATACCAGCAGCCTCTCTTCACATTAAAGTGATAATTAAGGTATCAAGTAAAGGAGGAAAAAGTAATAAAATCCAGTATGGTTTGAGACATCTTTATAGTACTCTGTGTGAAGGAAAAAGTAATAAATACAGGGTCTTCTCTGCAAATTTTCCTTTGTTCTCTGTCTGACAATGTGCTCTCCTGGATTGATCTTAATTTTTTATTCTTGCAAACTTTGATCTTATTTTCCCTCTTCTGGTTTGCCAAACAGTGGTTTGATACCCTTTGAACATTAGTTTGTATTCAACCAGTCAGGGAATAATGTTGTGCTTGCCTATAACCAGCCCCCATGAACTTAATCCAGCACTGTACCAGCAATGGGATGTAATGAAAATACTCATGGCACTTCACTGGTACAGAAAATGCTCAAAATGAGCTGTCTCAGAGATCTGAACATAATAGACTACTACAATGACCAAATGGCAAAACCAAATCCACAGTTAAAAAAAAGACTATAAAACACACACTTTAGAACCAAATTTTACATTTATAGGATTTTTGAATCATTTATTATGGATTTCCAAAGTTCACATTTCAAAATATAAAAAACTGTTATTTGCTGCATCATTTTACTATATTGCCCCTGCATTAGATTATTTGTTTGACCTTATTTACAGAACCCCAAAAATTCTGAAACTCGACAGGTATTTAGAATAGATTTTTTTCTGCACTTTCATAAAAAGAACCAAAAATATGGTGTAATATATCTCTCAGAATTTAAATCTAAATATTGCTTGTCCCTTCATGAAGCCAGTCTGCGCCTGAGTTACAATTTGATCAAATTTTCTTTTGCAAACGCACAGCTAGTACTTTTGAAAGTATCTTCTAAATTCCAGGAACCAAGCTAATTGGGCCAAATTTAACAAAAAATATATATATATTTATGCTTTATAGAACTGGTAGACAAGATAGAAGATCCAGATCAGAGACACGATATTTTCATGATGACAAGTGCCGAAATGCCATTAATAACAACTTTGCTTGGATATCACCCGGCAATTCAATTATAGATACGAGCATTGATTTATGGTACATCACATGATGCTTGCTATAGGAGCAAATGCGCCAAACTTGATCCTGCTTTACACCTAATAGCGGTTTGAGCGGTCCTGGTTGGTTAGGCTGGCTGAGAAACATCCCACGAGGGGATCATAAATAAGGGGATTTCCTTTTTGGGATAATTTTTCCTTTTAATTAAATGAATTATGACAGTATAAATTTTTTGGGATGAGAATTACCTATTATTTCGGATTCTTTTTATTTAGAAAATATAAATAAAATTTTCGAGAAAAGCATTGATTGGCTTATGCGGTTCTTCCATCAAAGACAGGCTGATGGAACCACACCAATGGAACGGTTCTCACCAAGTATTTCGGACCTTTTTATTTTAGAAAATAAAATATCAAATTTTCGAGAAATGGATTGATTGACTTTTGCAGTTTCACCATGGACAAGCTGATGGAACCACACTAATAGTACGATTCCAGTAGTTTTTTAGTAAATCCATGGTTAAGATGGTGTTTAATGTCTAAAAAATACTGTAACTGTAGTGCAGTTTCAAAAACCTGCACCTGTTGGACCTGTACCATTATTGATGGGGTTTCGTCTATTTTTTGAAGATAAAAATAATCAATTTCTTTTGTGAAAATTTAAATCTTAATTTCATAAAATTAAAAAATCCTAGTATATCTTCGAAATTTTGAGTTGTACATAATTGCGAGCTTAACAATGCAGTCGTTTGAGACTACCATTGAAGGATTTAAGGAAATTTAAACTCAAATTGAAGGATTGGACAGCTTTTTAGGTTAATTTAAATAGAGGTCCCGATACCGTTAATTGCTCTTCTTTTAAATTTGTCACCGTGCCTTTGTTTTGTTCTTCTACGATGATTGAACTGTAATTAATTTTGTTAGGCACAGTTATGAATTGATTTGTCAAACTATTGCATCCGTCTAACCACCTTATATAACTTGGATTTTAATAACAATTTAAGGGGAAAAAATGTTCATTTTGTCAGGGGTTTTTGATGTTGGATATATTTGATCAATTGCATTTTAAATTAATATGTTAATATCAATTTGGATAAATTGTTGAGATATAAAGAAATTTTCAAAAATATGTGACATTTGATGATGGGTTATTTAATGGTTTAACGGCAAATTGTATTGAAAGACTTGTAATTTTTTAAAAAGTACGACGAGAGACTTAATCGAGAAAAATAATAAAAAACCTGATATTTTTGTTGATAGAAGAAAAAAAATAAAAATTAGATGACTAGGCATCAATTTATTATATTACTTAATTAGGATTATTGACAAATAAAAATAAATTAGTAAAATATTACGTCCATGATACAAGTATACTGAAAGGTGGAAGAATATTCCATTCATTGGAGGCTGGGGTCTAATTAATAGTATATACAATGCTGAAGATAAAATATTTGTTGATATTTTGTAATGAGGAAGATATAAATGTCTTTTATTTTTTTGTCTTTATTCTACTTTAATTTTTTAATTTTCTAATAATAAAAATTATAAATATTAAATTAAAATTGTTAGACGCGATCTATACTACATGTACATAATTTTTTTATTTTTTTATTTTTTAAGTAAATTAATAAGTTAAAAATCAATATTAAAAAACTATTCACGTTAGTATATTTTTACAAACTCTTAATACCAATAAAAATAAAGTCAAAATATCATTATTTTTTTCATGTGATAAAGAAAATGATATAAATTATATTTAATGATTTTATTTTGGCATTTAAGTTTTAAAAAAAAAGCATGACAAAGACAAAAAAAATGAAGACTTTTGTGCTTTCCTCTATTATAATTTTGGTGAATTTTTCTACCTGTATGTTTCAAAGAAGATTCGTTAATGTCCTATTTTAGTTGTTTGATCGTATGAACCTCAATCCAAATTAAATTAGCATTTGTTTTAGACCTGAATTTGTCAATCTGACCTCAACGTCTATGATTGTGATTGCTCTAAATTCGTATAAAATTGGCCGACTGTGGACTCGCTACAATGTTGCCCTCTACATCCCCCTAACTTACAAAACAACTGTTCACGAAAGTCAAACACCCATAAATCTAAATATCCGCTTACTATGAAAGAGTATCTATTTATGATTGCAAGTTTGAAATGTCCTTGGACCTGCGAACTTCCGTGGAGTACAAGTCTTATATTTCACATCAACATGGCTATTCATATCATTGATGCCGGTCCCACGATAATTAACAATGTTCAAAACTTTCAAATCACACCCAACAAAGCGCTGCACCGTTCCCATCTACTGAGTGCGCTTACGATTATGGCAGAGGAGGAACAACTGCTCAGATAAAGGTTACTTTGTCATAACTAGTCCTATCTAAGGATATAGTTTACGTCGGATCCGTATCCTCCCAGGTCCCTCATTGAACTTGATCGGAACGGACGGCCAAAATTTACTTTCAGCCGGTGATTACCCGGGATGACTTAGGGACAGTATTATTTGTGCTTCGAGATTCGTTAATTTAAAAATTTGGACTGAGAATAAATCTAGACTGTCCATTCCAGTCAGGTTCAGTAAGGTACCTGGGAGGATGTGAATTCGTTTAGGTCTCCCGGCGAAACTAGAAAATTTGATCTCAGGTTTTCACACAAAATGAAACTCTAACTTCCAAGGACAGAATTGGAAAATTTTGATAGGAGTGGCTGAAATTAAAATGCATAATTATTATGAGTGGAATTTGAACTCAAGAACTTTCAACTATAAAATGGAGCTTTAAATACTAAACTACAACTAAACATATGTTACTTATTGAAGGTGGTTGGATTATTTAAAAAGTTAAAAAAAAAGTAAAATTCAATTAAATTTCTATATGCATAATTAAAATTTGAAATTATAGGAGTGACTTAGTCACCTTTGGTTATGTCTTAGATCCGCCCCTGCTAACTTCTAGATTACAAGTAAATATTTAATATTTTACGAGAAAAATTAAATTATATAAAATGTTTAAAAAAAATAAAATTAATTAATTTTTAATATGTATAATTAAAAAATTTAAATCATAAAAATAGCTAAGCACCCTATGAATAAAATGTAGATTCTGAATCTGTTATAGGAGCAACAATATGGAAAAATAATAAGTTCATGTAACTTTATCTAAAGTAATATTAAAATAGTATGCGATTAATTATTATGCGCTGATAAATTAAACCTTGAGGAATAATTTAATTTTTTTATTAGTATGTATATAAATATTCATACTTCAAACAAACATTTATAAATTAAAATTTATATTAAATAAGAAAATTGTATCTTAATAGCAAATACCAATGTGTTTATAAATAAAGTGTATTATGTAATCAAACATGATTATTCGTTAGTTAAAACGTCATATTTATTAACACCATACAAAATATTCGGACACATCTAACAGGTCGTATAATTGAAATATTTTTCTATCATAGTCGTTTAGAAGCAATGAGGATCATGAATATATGAGATTGGTCCAACACAAAACTCAATTCTTATAATTATAATTTTTTTTTTTCAAATTTTAAACAATATATGATTGACGAATTTAACTAACTGCAATGATAAAATAGAGATGTCGAACATTGGACATGGCCAGCGGTGGAGCCATTTTTTCAACTATGAGAGTTAGTTTATAAAATGTTTATACTGAGAATGAAGTTCAGTTTAAAACAGTATCCATAATATTTTATTTTTAAAGTTCTAATTATAGTAGAACTAGGGTGTTTTTAAGTTCACCAAGCTCCTTTGTGAACTCAATTCTAAAACCAATCATATTGGTTTCAAACGACGAATTTGAACCGTTGAAATCCATCTACTTTACGAGTGATACGTTTACAAGCAAAAATTTTAAATTTTCGAATTAATTTTGTATAGAGTCAAGCAGTAAAAAAACGTTCAAAAAATAAATACACTAAAATTAATTTATAAACCTTCTAAGTTCGACCGCTTGACTATCTAAAAAATCAATTCAAAAATTAAGAAAATTTCCATATAAATGCGTCACTCGTAAAGTTGATAAGTTTCAACGGTTAGAATTTGTCATTTGAAATTAATCTGATATATTTTAGAGTTGAGTTCATAAATTTTTTTGATAAACTCAAGAATTAAAGATCGTACATAAATATAAAAAAAAAAAAATCAATTGATCCCATTCATTATTCTTAAATCGACCTCAAGACGTGATGAACATGATTTGGATGGACATGCATGTGAACTCGAATTTAGAGGCTTGCACAGTTGCACATTGACCCCTCATCGGAAACAAAGTATGCCTTTAAGCCCCTATTGCTCCTATTTGTTAGGAAATAATCTAGTACAATTGTTAGAGTTATCGAAGAAGAAGTCAGAAACAATAGACATAATTTTATGAGGAAGCTTAATTGTATTCATTGACTTCATTATTACATTTAGTACAAATAACATAATTTATAGCAACATAAATCTCTAAAAAGATAACCCTATAAATAACACGTCTTAAAATACTCTATACTAAAATACTAAATTCTTCCTCCTTAATATAGTCTGCCAAATATGACCTACTATTTCTAATTAAATCAAGCCTGATAAAAATATATGATGAGATGAAAGATATACACAACAATCCTCCTCTTGACTTGAAATCTCATTCTGAAACAAAATATCAAAATAAACTCCTAAGCACACATAATTATCTTTAATTTTAACTAAATTAGAATCGCCTGAAGAAGTATCATTCTCGTATGTCTTCTGTTTATTCTTGAACTTGAAATAGTTGACCTTGATGTGACATTTCTTCCGCAATAATTGTCAATTAGATTTTTGTGCTTAGAGCTCGATTGGGTCGATGATGAAGTCAAGTTCTTCCTCTTTTGTCTCACATCCTTATCGTCTACCTTGATACCAATGCTCTCCATGTCATTGAGAAATGTGGTATAGTCTGAAATATAGATCTTAAAGGATGTATCTTCTGTCATCTTGAAATAATGTAACATCTTCTTGCTTGGTCTTTACGCGAAGCACGAGTGCGCAGAGGAAACACCTAGCACCTGAATACTTCTTCCACGATACAGAGACGAATCTGAAACCCTCAACAAATTATTTGTTAGGGTTTCTAAAGAAGAAGCTAGAACAAGAAACATAATTTTATGACATAAATATCTAAAATGATAACCCTATAAATGACACGTCCTAAAATATCTTATACTAAAATATTAAATTTTTGCTCTTTAATATGGCCTGTCAAACATGACTTACTATTTCTAACATCCTGCTAAATTAAGGCTGATGAAAATATATGATGAGAGGAGATACATACACAACAATAATTCTACTTTTGTTCATATGATAATTTCAGTAAACTAAAATCATAATTAAGGGCCTTAATTTTTTAATCCAACAATATTTTTTGGATATGAACTTTGTAAACACTCTCACTCATACACACTTCATGTAGAATTTGAACTCCCGGCTACTGAACACTAGTTTCAATACCTTACATTTCTTTTTATTAAACTGTTTAATTTGAAATAAATACACCGAATTAATTACAGACACAATGAAAATTCAAGAGATCAATCCAACAGCAAACTCAGTGTGTGCTACAGAGACAATTAGGAAACAATGAAACATCCTCAAACACTTTTCCTGTGACCCAAACCGTTGCAGATCTCTCATGTCTAAATGCCTTCGCCATTGCATTGAATCACACAACCAATTCCCGATGCTGTCACCGCTACCCAACAAGAAGACGAGAACAGAACCGAAACCGGTACATGGGATTTTAAGAACTTTCACGTTTCCACAAAAAGACGGTCCCGGAAAAGGAAAACGGTACGCTTTCCTTTTTCTTTCCTGTCAGACAAACCAAGGCGACTGGCGACACAATTAATTATGCTACACCCGCGCGTGTGCGTGCTACAATTCTCCAAAGTTTAAACAAACCACAGCTTTGCTTTGCTTTTTCTGTGGTAAAGTGAAAGAGATCATCGATTAAAAGCCAGGTTCAGCACCCTGGGACCCAAACAGCTATTCAAGAGTCAAGACATGGCTAACTTTAATTTTAAAAACACTTGAAGCTGAACCTGAAAAGATTGAAATTGAGTTCAAGTATGTTGAAATTTTATATTGGAAATGCAGAATATTGTAGAAGGTAAAGTATATTCTGTACAATAATCAGTATAACTAATTTGAATTTAAAATTGGGATACAAATACCGAATAGCCAATTTGATGCACCGATGTTAAATTTTTCAAAGAATATTCTGGGCAATATTTGCTGTAATTAATTTTTCGAAGAATATGACTGTGTGCATGGATGAGACGCAGAGACGAACTTATCTTATGCTTAGAAACCCTCTTTTGATATGCATTTTGAGTTTAATAAAATGGGATAAAGTGGTCCTTAATAGATAAAACATCAATACCGCATAGCCAATTTGAAGAACGAATATTACATCTTTTTCTCATATAAACATAGGACTTTCAATTTTATGCATGACTGCATCATCAAATTAACAAAAGCATTAAATGTCTTAAGCCCTCAATTTGCCAATATTGGTAGTATTTCTAAAATCAAGTCAAACAAACTATAAAAATAAAATTTAAGTTTATAGACGGATTGTCGAATATGTAGATTGCTTCTCTATCAGATTTAACACAAATCACAAGTCAACTATTGACTTATTTCAAGATCTTTATATAAAACCTTGTGTAAATTTCAATCGACTTTATGATAAAACAACCTTAAAGTTGCTTAATACATTTTTAATATTGTAGTTAAAATATGATACCAGTCCCAATCATAATATAAAATTTTCAATTCAGAAATGACAAACTTTATATTCATTCAAAATTGTTATCAAATGAGAATCGATCTTCACCTCGGACAATTAAGCAAAACTGTTAAAAAAAAGAGAGAAAATGCAAAGACTGTAAATTTAAGTTTCTGCTCTGTTTTACTATATTAAAAAACTAAATATATCTTAATACATCAGAAGATCAAGGGCTTTCAGTTAATAAAGTAAATCCAAAAAAAAAAAGAACACGTATGTCCGACTGTCCGTTTACCCTGTACCACTGTTATCCAATTCACATTTTAGCCCCCATTATTAATCAAGATAGAGCAACAGAGTGTGCGAGCTTCTCCATCTTGTGCACAATCTCCCGAGGTATCCTCACCGCGGGTCTCTTTTCTTTATTCTCTCGCCGGAGACCAAACCCTAACGCGTCTGTCACTTCATCAGAGCTCCATCCGGCTCGCCGTAGTGAGTCAGAACACCGACCCGCTTTCACAAGCAATACATCAAGTGCTGATTCACTGTCAACCACGACCACATCCTCGCCGTTAAATGTGTCCGACGCTGACACGTGGACCATATCGCTGACGTCGGATTCCTCCCACCCGGCCTCTTTTAGAACAGCCCCAATCTGATCAAGGTAACAGTCGACCCAGACCGGAGACTGACGCGGTCCCACCTGGCCCGATGGATCTGATAAATCAGAGGAACAAGAAGAGGTGGAAGCAGTTGAGGAGTCTGATGAAGAGGAATCGCGCCTCCGGCGGTCTGACGCCGCATCAGACCAGAACTCGATCCAACGTGGCGATCTCCCTGCAACTATGTCGAGGCTTCTCCTCATGTTAGCTGGTGTAGAAGCCTCCTGAAACCGTTGCACAGGCTCAGGAGTAGAAACAAAAGCCGGGTCCCTTTTGAAAAAATCCAGCAAGTCAAGGCCGCAACAGAGCACTCTTTCTTCTGTCACATAGAAGACAGGGTTCCCTGCGAGGCAAGGCCGGCAAGGGACATAGCAGCAGTCGAAGAGAGGGATCAATAGTGGCGACCGGCGTATGGCTGATCGCGCAGCCTTGAGCGCACGATCAGGGTCAGATGGTCGCGGGCCCCAGGACCTAGGCCAGAGGGAAGACTTGGCAACCTGGAGGGATGCGGCAGCCAAGGGGAAATCAAAGGCTGCACGAATGGATTCCCGGCAGTGCCAGTCGGGGAATCCAGGGCCGGAAGGGACGCCAAGAGAGAGGAGTGTGCGAAGGTCAGGAGGGAAGGTGAATCCCAGTGATGCCTCCAGGTGATCAAGCTCACGGTCAGTGAGGCCGGGGCTGATTGGAACAGAGGAGGAGACGAGGTGAGAGAGAATGGTGGAGGCGAGGGACGTGAAGGAGTGTCGAGCGGAGGAGGCGGAAGGGGAGTTGAGGGAGGCAGCACGGTTGGAGAGCCGCCGGAGCCCCATGGAGGAGGTGGTGGTTCGGCGATCGACGTCGACCATGATGATCGGACAGTGTAGGTCCGTGTTTAGTTGATAAGTTGGTTTGTGATTTTGTTTCTGTTGGCTCTTGGGTTGGAAGCGGGGAGAAAGGATGAAGATTATTCGGGTGGAGTGAGGAGTGGAAAGGAGGAGGGGAGGAGAATTTATATGGGGCGGAAGGGGAAAGGAGAAAACATGTGGGGTCGAGTGGGGAGAGCTGGCCATGCGGGTGGGGCTGCTCGACTCGTGGTATTTTTTATTAACTTGTCCCCCTGTTTAACTGGAGGAGTGGGAGCTGGTGGTTTGTGGATTCCTTTGCTGTAGAATTGTGTGTAGTCGAATTAGCCAATTTGTTGTTGCATTTGAGTTAATATGCTGTCATTTTTATTCATATAGAGTTAATTTAGTTATACCGAGTACTCAGTAAATTATAGACAACTTTGCTCAATTTTTTTTGCGCGAAATCTAAAGGTATATTTTGTAAAAATTTATTTTGATTATTTTTCTTTCATAATAAATAAGAAACAATCAACCAAGCAATTAATTGCAGGTATGTATCAAAATGATTTTGTTTGTTTGTTTGTTCTTAAATACTACAGCATGGACAATGAAATTGAGTAACGACAAAGAAGACAATAGTGTCTAGAGGATTAATTTTTGTCATTTTCGATTCATTTTCAGTGTCATAAATATATCGACTCCAAGAATTTATCCAGAGTACAAGAGGATCAGAAGTTGATGTTGAATTTTCTCTGTTTATTGGAATCTACTTTGGCTAAAACACTCAACAATTTTTTGTACTTACTTTTGCTTTTTGTTTCTACAAATGTACCAAATGTTTTATTTTTTTGACAATTGATATATATTTTGATTATTTTCGCTTATGAGCGTGACATAATTAGCTTTAGCATACAAGGAAGTAAAATAATAAATATATTTATTCGATTAACGATATATTTTTAGATTTTTATCAAGTAGTTTCAATATGGAGCTCTCGATTACCAAGTTTTTTTATTTTAATTTAGAGTCGAAACGAACAAAAACAATATTTATATATACTTATGTTTTAATCAACTTAGTTTCTCCTTTATTGGGTCACCTTATTTTTTTAAATGCATATTCAATTATTCTTTTAATATTTAAACTAAACAAATTAAAAAATGTCAAAACTTTTCTCCATTATCTCAGCAGAGTACTATTCATAATCTGTTACTTGGGATCTCCAGTAAACCCGCATTTGGTAACAATTGCAACGATCCAAGGACCATCTGCAAAGAAAGGTCTGAAACAAGATAATGACACCAGCATAGAGCCAACTAATCACCTTCAATCCCTGCCTAATGAAACCAACAGATCAGGATTTGTTCGCTCCATCTCCGAGCAAGAAACAAAGATAGAGAGATGGGAGCCAGTCAGCCAGTAAATTACAAGTACTGTGCAGTGTTAAAAAAAAATCGAGCGCAACAATCCGGTAATCGATCACAACACTTGTAGTACACGACACGTCCATACAGTCTGGAAGTTTTTGTTTATTTTTGTCTTTTTAAATCTGAATAAAAACATTAAAAATAATAATAAAACAAAAAAATCTAGAAAAATGTCAAAAAAAAGGCATCACCTAGATAAATACATCATCAGGACAAGTGAAAAAAAAAAAAAAAAAAACCCCATGCCGTGCCGTGCAGCTTGTGCTAGCCATGTTTTTATTATTTCACATCTCTGCCTCGGAGAGCTCTTCTTGTTTTATGCTGCATTATCAGGTAAATACACACATGGCCTCAGGTGATGCGTTGGATCCCTGTTCGGGCCACGTGGGATTGGGGCAGAGCAGGATTCAAATGAGATAGAGAAAAAAAAAGGAGAAAAAGATAGAAAATTGTACCAATTAGAGAGTCCAACGCGAGATTTCCATGGGCAAATTGACAAGGGACCATGTCAATAGTACAGACCCCTCTACAAGTGAGATTTGACAGTAAGCATGCATTGGCGGTGGCCGCCATGACTTTTGAATCTGATGTATAATTTTGACTTGTTATCATTTAAATCAGGGTATACACACCTGGCCATTGCCTGGTTAATTAGGGGAAGCTCTTAGGTTTGATAGTAGATATTACATGATGTTACCCATAATAAATAACAATAAGTAGTGACAAATTTCAATGTCTTCTTTCCTTAGAGTAAGTAATTTTCCGGTGACATATATGGGGTAAAAATTCAGAAATATGAATAATTAAAATTAAAATTAAAATAATAATCAAAATTAAAGGAGGGGGTCGTGATAGGTGTGGTGAGCCAACGATAGACTAATAGTTGAAAAACAGCCATTCTTTCATGAAATGAAATCTATAGATATTTCATTGGTGCGTAACCCTCTTTTAATAAATTTTTTTTTTTTGAAAAATTGTGGCCTTTTTCTGACCTCCAATGAAACAACACATTTTGTTTTAGAATTCATTGATATATTACTGAGATAACTATTGAATGATCAACAAATCATAACAATGATTCCCTGCAAACTTATCCTTCAACAGAGAACATTATTGACAAGGAAAGAACCAAAAATATTCCACTGATCCAACATGAAATCAAGCTCAGGTGAAGAAGAATATTTTATATTCCTCATGAGTCTAGATGAGCTAGAACTTATTCAATCTTGCTGGAAAGGTAGAATGTTTTAGCTTGTAGTTTAGACTTCCAAGATATCCTCTTCTCTTACTAAAGAAACAAAACTGAACTAATGAAGTTCAGAAAGGAATTCTGCTCAAATAAATTAGAGTGACGCTATGGTAATATGTATATTACACAACGATCCGTGCTATGGATTAATATCTTAAAATTTCATTTTTAAGGTCCAAGCAATCGATCTGAACCGTCGAACATGATATTATATGAAAATTACTTGAAAACTAAATTTTTAAAATTTTTAGATTTTTATTTACTGTTTTTTTAGATGGATAAAAAATCACTTGATTTGAGAATTCTGAACCATCCAAAAACTGTAGTTTTCTACTTATATAAAAAGATAGCAAAAAAACTTTCAAAAAAAAATATAAAATTTGATCTGCAAGTATATTTTCATATGGAGTTCATGTTTTACGGTTCAGATTGACTGTTTGAATTTTTAAAATAGAGATAGGAATTCATAACATGAATAGATATATAATATGCATATTATGATAGCCTCAAAAAATTGTGCATGCTAATTATTAGGCTTCACTTGACTGAACTGAATCTTCCAACCTCCAAACAAAATTTAATTCCAGCTGAATTCTCCACTCATCCATTAAAAAAATCAATCGATTTCTCTCAAACAACAGAAAAAATGTTTGGGACAAGACAGACTGATAGAGAGTTTATGTGCTTTTGGAAAAGAGGTTCTAAAATGTTAATTCCTTTTACCCACGCACTAACAAGTCACTACCAGAGGTAGTTGATTACTCGATAGGGAAGCAGAACCTGATTCATAGATAGTAGTCTTGAATATTTAGCCTTTGTAGGTGCATGGGATCCACCCTAAAATCTAATAATTGCCTAATTTTGTACTTGGAAGGCACCTAGTCTTGAAAATTTAATCATAGATGAGTTAATAGTAGAAATAAGTACTTATTTTTCCTTTGAAAGGGGAGGAGACCACCGACCAAGTATCATTAATTGCCATACCGCACCGAGAATTATTGCATGTAGAAGTTTGTTATTGTTTCCCCGTGATAATTGAAGTAATTTCACAAGTCAATATATGTAAAAGAAAATCTATTGGTATTGAACTCAGAGGACCAATTGTGCCTAGAGAGAAATATATAGATTTTCTTAAGAAGGTTAAATGTATATTTTTAAGTAATTTAGAGATGTGAGTAATTAATTTATTATATCTTTTGCTGTAAAATTAAAGATGATGCAAATTGATATATGATGTGGAAAACTTTTATTAACAGAAGAATTATGTTGGTCTTGATTTTAATGGAAATGTATACCATATTTGTTACAATTTTTTTGGATGATCTGTATGATGTTATGCTTGTGTAGTTTTTTTTTTTTGAGTAAAAATATGGGTCTAGCCCATATTTGCTTGCATTAAAAGGTTTAAAGATTACAAACATTTTGTAACAAGGAAACACAAAAATACGATGAAAATTGCTCAAACAGCTGAGCCTAAACTACATTTCCGGAAAGAAAGATTTTAAAAGATGCTTGTGTAGTTTGTTATTTTGGTTGCTACTATATTTGTGCTTTTGGTGGTCACAAGGTTAGGTAAATTGAGTAATTGTTACTAGATTGGAAAAATGGCACGACAGAGTTGACTTTGTTACGGAACGACACGGTTACGGCACGGTACACGTGTTGGTTACGTGTCGTGACTCGCATGTCCCGTGCTGTGACCATTCACGTGCTGTGATCATCTTTTGAAAATTTGACACAGCACGGCACGTCACGCGAAAGATCTAGTTACGACACGGCACGGCACGTGGTCACGCAAGTCACGTGTAATTAAGATCGTTAGATCTTGACCAAATGATGAATCTTGAATAAACTAACTTAAATTATGATAAAAATAGTCACACGAGTCACGTTTGGTTACGGCACGTTTGGATACGGCGTGAATCACGTGATGTGACCATTCGCGTGCCGTGATCACTCCTTGACATTTTGATCACGACATGTGAAAAATTAATTTGGTCACAACATGAGACCAAAGTCAAGGCTTGTTAGTTACCGCACGGCATGGGACGTTACGTTTTTTCCGCTCTAATTGTTACTGTAACATTATCAATTGATCGTACCAGTCATTTGGTACCAACTATAGCACAAATTCTAACTTAGTAACTAATGGACATGCTCCACTTTTATTAATAGAAATGTCTAGAGGCCTCCCATTCGAGATTTTATATCAAATTAATAACTTTAATCAATACAAATTATTACTGATACTAAGAGCATCTACATCCCTGGTACTATGAGAGTTTCTAATCTGATGTGGCAGTTTCTAATCCAGTTTCAGGGATGTGGGAGAGTTTCTTATTTAGAAACTATGCATGAAAGTTTCTTATTAAGAAAGTGTTTATAAACTCCACGCTGGCCAAATAATTAGCTCAAATTATTTCTCCTTATTAATTTATTACTGACGTGGCTTAATAGAAACTCTAAAATTAATTTTAGAAATGTGAGAGTTAGAAACTTTAGAGACCTCAATTTCTAAAAAGTGGTTAACAGTTATTTAGAAATTCATTTGAGTTACTGGGATGTAGATGCTCTAAGTTTAACAGTGTACGAATTATTGATTATGATTATGAATTTGTGTTGAAAATTTTGGGTTCAACGTTGAGCTTATCTTTATTTATTTTTTACTTGTTTACCTACTTGATAAGTAATTCTATTTATCAGGATTCTAAATAACGCGTTATAGTGTCGCTATAGTACCACTATAGCGTTTTTGGATCACAAAAACGATGGCCCTATCGGTGTTATTAATTGCACACTAGCTATAGCGCGCTATAGTGGTGTAATATGACAATAACGTCGTTTTTTTCGACTGTTATGCTATGACGCAACTATTTAAACCTTTACTATTTATAGAAAGAAATATATGAATTTTTTTTAGTGATCAAGTGTCTCAAGTCTATCTATACCGTTTGTTAATTTCACGGTCACAGACTCGAAATTCATGTGAAATTTTCACGAATATTTAAAGTTGAAGAGTTTGACTTTCATCTCTATCAGAAAAAAAAAAATGATAGTTGATTTTTCAAAAATCAAATTTGTGTTTTAATGTTAGGTATTTTCTTTCATGTCATCCGAGAAAATAATTAGGCAAGGATTAAATTATTCCATAGAGCAGCATGTTAGCAGTGATGCATGGTTCTTTAGTCGTTGGAATGTGCTCCTAGCAGGCTAGTCTAGTGGCCTACTAAGTTACCGTTAGAGCATAAATAATTATATAGATCTCTTGTGCTCCATAAAACTAAACCCATAACTTAGCGGCTAATAGATTATTAATTCATAGCAGTTACTAGTCTTGAGTTCTCTGTGGCAATTTATATATAGACAACCGTACAAGCGCCTCAAAATTTAGGCCCATAGACTGAGACGGTCCACAGTGACAAATGAATTATTCATATTCGGTTCGGCGATGTCAAAATTTGTGATTCAAAAATAATTCGGGTATAATTTGTGAATGATTCGGATCAAAAATTTCAGTCCTACAAGGAAGCCAAAAAAAAAAAAAATGTTTTGGGAAAAAGTCGTAAATAGTTTGTAAAATTCGGAAAAAGTTCGTAAAATTTGCAAATTATTCGGGAATAATTCGGTCAACTGAATAATTTGGCGTTCGGTTCGTTATCACAAAAAAACGAATTATTCGCGAATAATTCGCAAATCTTGTGACTATGAGCGAGACATGAATCTTAACCATACAGTTCATTGTCAGTGACTCGTTACATAATACACATTAGAACATAGCACTACGTTATCAAAATAAAAGATAAATAGAAAAGAAAAAAAAATTGAAGAAGAAATTAAACACCACACAAATATTGTTTTCAACTAGAGACTCAATTTAGACTGTTTCAACTCAAACCGTAGAATGTGGAAGGGGATTGCAGCAATGCATCTGCGTGCACATGAAACCATGTGGTGGTTGCTTGTGTGTTTGTAGAGAATTTAGGTTAAGTCTCTGCTCACCTTTTTTACTTGTTGGGGTAAGCTACTATTAACGAGCTTATTGTAGTTTTAATAATCAATGATTATCTAGTATTAATTGTTGATGTGCAATTGTGTATGAAGCGGAAGTCATCGTCAAATATTCTTTCTTACTCAGGCTTTTCTTTATTTTTTATTGGACTTGATTTAGATCCGAGCGACCTTTACTTCACCTTAAAAAAAAGAAAGTAAATTACCATTTTTGACGCGGGAATACTCACACCGATTGTGAGTTAATTTTTTTTTACCCTTATTTCATGCTAAAAAAATTAATTTAAAGAAAAGCAAATATATCATAAAACGTAAAATCACCCTAGTTATTAAAAGAAAGTTTTCTCTGTTTTTTTTTTTTTTTGCAAAATATTAGATTGTTAGAATTTTTAATCTAAAACGTAATTGCTTCTCATTATTCATAATATCGAACTTTCCGGTCTAGTTAGTATTGTTGGTACGACCATTTTTTTAAAGATTAAAATTAATTAGGTTTAGAAAGACTAAACTTTAAGTTGAGAAAAGTAACAACAGACAGCTTGCTCAGGTTGCTCTGCGGATAGCCAAGCTAAATAAACACAGTCAAGCTTACACTTTTACGATCGTACTTTTAAACTTATAAAATTTCACACGAAAATAATTATCTTACTTGATCAAAATCTGATTCTTAATTTTGTAATCATTATTAACAATCAATTCAAATGTGCTTCAATTTTTTGTAGGGTAGTTTTAGATCACATGCAACTTTTAATAGTACCTCATTTGATATCTTGAAAATATAGTATAAATTAAATAAATAAAAATTATTAAATTATAGATGTGTTTTTAATTATTTATAACGTGTGTATCAAATTTAAACCAATATAGAATTTGATTGGACATTCTTTATAAAATCATTAAAATTCAATCGTTAAATTTTTTAAATTGCTTGATAAAAATCTATTCTTTCAAATAGGCCAAAACTTAATATACTATGCAAGAAAAGATAAATACATTTGTAATTTTAGTTTTAAATTTGATAAATATTTTTGTAAAAAAATATCAAATAGATGTATATAAAAATATAAGTGTATGTTAGTTAGAAGTATTGTTTTACTAAGATTAGACTAAAACTATTTCATCTTGACTGCTTGCATCATTGCATGTTCTGCTAATACAAAGTTTCCCAGCGAGGGGTCCTTTATTAGTATGACTTTCACAATTTCATTCACAACTAAACCACATGATCAAATACTAAATTGGGCTATTCGACTTGGTACAGACAGAACAGGAAAAGAAAAATAAATAAATAAATAAAGAAATCCAATCCACCAGTTAATATAATAGAGGCCCAAAACAGGGCTACTTGCAAATGTGAACGATACATAGAATTAGGGAATAAAAAGGATACCCTCTTTGTTTTCTGTCAAATAATATATAATTTGTGTAGTATTAAACATCCTTTGTTATCAGACTTATCTGATTATAACATGAACATATATAGAAATTGTGCACTTGTATCGGAAGCAAAGGTTTAAATAGCGTTTATCGCGTCATAGCGGAACGGCTAAAAAAACGGCGCTATGTTCATATAGCGCCGTTACAGCGCGAAATAGCGTGCAACAGCGTCATAGATTTTATGGTCCAAAAATACTATACCGGCGCTATAACACATTATTTAGAACCTTGATCGGAAGTACTGCTATTTATAATAAAGATTACATAAAAAGAAAATCAAACGTACTGCAACTTTTCGATACTCTTTGTTAGCATTTTTCTTTTGTTTTCTTTAAACTTTCTTAGCAAGTTATTTGTAAAGCTAAACAGAGTATCTATGCACTATTTCCAGAGAAAGCATCGTGATTTATGAATCCACAATAACTTGGTACAAAAATCTTGCCTCCCTCTTATCTGAAAACTTCACAAAAGATAAATGTTTCAAGAACATACATACAAATGATAAATAGTTTGATAGAATTATCTCTGCACACGCACACAAAATAATATTATCTGGACCATTCGATCAAAAGCCGAACAAATAATAAAGGATAATTAATGTGCATTTCATCTCAGACAGAATT
Organism: Carex kokanica; assembly: GCA_025461125.1. Lineage (NCBI taxonomy): Eukaryota > Viridiplantae > Streptophyta > Magnoliopsida > Poales > Cyperaceae > Carex > Carex kokanica. Next base: position 2,005,122 of record JAJGRX010000376.1, read on the forward strand.
GATCAGAATTTTGATCGGACGGTTCAGATACAAACAAAAATACTATGTTACTTCCGAAGCTGGACATATCTATGTTGTGGAGAAAGAAAGCTAAGCACCCCCTATCAAAAGAAAAATTTGTACTTTTTACCTTTAAAATTTTAATTTTAATAGAAAATATTATTATCAAGTCCTCTCATAAAACAAAATTAAATGATACTTATTCATCTCGTCCTCCATATCACAATTTTCTAGTTTTGTCTATACTCAGTATAGTGACAAATGAATTATTCGGGTTCGGTTCGGCGAGACCAAAAATTTGTGATTCGGGAATGATTCGGGTATAATTCGGGAATGATTCAGAATTATTCAGGCCAGATATCTTAGTTTGTAGGAATTAAAAAAAATGTTCTAGGGAAAATTTGAGAAAAATTCATGAATTATTTGTAAAATTCGCGAATTATTCGGGAATAATTCGGCGTTCGGTTCGTTATCACAAATAAAAACGAATTATCCGCAAATAATTTGCGGATAATTCGCGAATAATTCACCAATCTTATGACTATAGTACTTAGAGGATATGTCTGATTCCGCGCACACACCTCCACACACAATCAGTACGTAGAATCCATGGGCACATCCAAACCATACCCCCCACCCAAAAAAAAAAAAAAAAAAACAATGCTTGCCTAGGATATAGGTTTTGACACAACCTAATGAATTTAAAATTCAACCATTGTTAATGGATTCGTAAAAGAGGTATATGAGAAAATTAACCAATTGTCGGCCTAGTTGCCTGTTGGGACAATCCTAAAAAAATAATTACCAAAGAGGTAGACCAGCATATGTGTGTCCCACATCAAAAAATTATTCATATGAATTCATGTGTCAATTTTGTAGATTTGTTTTTCAAAATCTTGTCCAATTTTATAATTTTTTTTGTACGTACATAACGCCGCATACAGTTATATTTTATACACATAATAAATACATAAAGGTCCTACGTACACATAGTTAACTGCAGGTAGATATAAATTGATACAAATTGGAACAAATGCATACGTCAACTCATATCTTTTAACTAATAAAGCAAACATATATATATAGTATGGCTAATTTGTTTCCGGAAGCACTTCGACCGAAGTGCTTACGGGGTCATATTTTAGTATTTGATGTTCAAACAACAAATTCAAACCGTTAGATGTTCAACTATATTAAAATGTGCTTGGAGATCAAATTTTACATTTTTTGGAAATTTTTTTACTATTTATTAAGCTGGTTTGAAAACCGCTGTTTTTAATGCTTCAGAAATTTAATAAAAACAGCAGTTTTCAAACCAGCTTAATAAATAGTAAAAAAATTCAAAAAAAATGTAAAATTTGGTCTCCAAGCACATTTTAATATAGATTGAACATCTAACGTTTGGATTTGTTGTTTGAACATCAAATACTAAAATATGACCCCGTAAACACCTCGCCGAAGTGCTTCCGGAAGCAAATTAGCCATACTCTCTCTCTCTCTCTTTCTCTCTCTCTCTCTCTCTCTCTATATATATATATATATGAGGAGGGATCTAGTTACCACAAACATTTTCTACATTTTCAAAGTTCAAATCGTCGATCCAAACCGTTCAACATGATCTCCACAATAAAATGTGCTTCCAGGTCAAATTTTACATTTTTTTGAATTTCTTTACTATTTATTAAATATTTTACAAAAACTAGTCAAATTCAGACCATTAAATTTTGTACCCATCTTAATAAATATTAAAAAAATTCAAAAAAATGTAAAATTTGATCTGGGAGCACATTTTATTGTGGAGATCATGTTGAACGGCTTGGATCGACGATTTGGACTTTAAAATGTAGAAAATGGTTGTGGTAACATTGTTGTAACTCAAAATTATGGTAACTAGATCCCTCCTCTATATATATATAGAGTCTATGGTACTATGCATAGCACGGATTGGTTCGTACTACGGAGCCATATTTTCATTTTCAAAATTCTAACGGTCAATCCGAACCGTTCAACATGATTTCCATATGAGAATATACTTGTGGACTAAATTTTCTATTTTTTAGAATTTTTTTACTATTTTTTTAGATAGGTAGAAAATCATTGTTTTTGGATGGTTCAGAATTTTCAGATCAAGTGATTTTCTACTTATCTTATAATATAGTAAAACAATTCGAAAAAATATAAAATTTAGTTTGCAAGTACATATTCATGTAGGGATCACGTTGAACGGTTCGGATCGACCATTAGAATTTTCAAAATGAAAATATGGCTTCGTAGTACGGACTAATCCGTGCTATGCATAGTACCATAGCCTCACTCATATATATATAGAGGGATGCTTCGGTGGACATAAGGACCTATTTGTAAAATGAACATATTTTCATTTTCAAAGTTCAAACAGTCGATCCGACCGTTCAACATTATCTCCATATTAAAATGTACTTGGAGGTCAAATTTTAAATTTTTTTGAATTTTTTTACTATTTATTAAGATGGTTACAAAATTGCTGTTTTTCAATGGTCTGAAAATAACGATTTTGTAACCATCTTAATAAATAGTAAATAAATTCAAAAAAATGTAAAATTTGACCTCCAAGCACATTTTAATATGGAGATAATGTTGAACGGTCAGATCGACTGTTTGAACTTTGAAAATGAAAATATGTTCATTTTACAAATAGATCCTTATGTCCACCGAAGCAAATGCCATATATATATATATATTTGCATGTCAACTAGTACGAACTGTTGCATAAGTAGTTTTTGTTTGCAATCATGCCGAAGTCATTTCAGTGAACTTCTAAATCTTAATTATATTGCTCTTCCTTAATAAAAAAAATTGCTTTGCACAATTTCATGCTTTATTTAAGATTATATAATATGGCGATATTTTTGTTTTAGTAAGGCCTCCCGTATGGTCAAGTCAATATAAGCAGATGTTCACTGACTACTGACTATAGTGATCTCTTGATCCTATTAATTAATTGGATATTAATTATGCATCGATCCTATAATTGTATTTGAATCCGGATGTTGGTTCTAGCAAAAGATATAATCATGACAACTTAACTGGCCTTCAAAACGCATAATATTACTTAGTACTATTTCATTTTTTTTTTTTGTAACCGCGAATTTAACAAGATATAAATGATTCTTTCACATGTAAATTAATGTGCTGTACATGTGTACTTGAGCGATAACTTCATCCTTTATTGCACTTCAAATATGTTTATAGCGTAATTTTTTCTCAAAATTATTTATACTTTTTTTGAAATATGAGTTGGAGATCAAGCCACCCAACACATTTCAAACTCCTATGTATTAATAGGGAGAATTTCTTCACTTTGTAGGTTTCGAACTCATAACCTCTCATATGAAAGTTATATGATTTTGCAACTAGATCAAAAAAAAGTTCTTCAAAATTATTTATACTTGATGATAAAAATATTTATATTTTACGTACGTTACTGTTAGAAATAAACAATTTATAATTTGTATATATTTATTTACTCAATGAAGTTCTTTAATTTGAACTTACGAATCATTTACAAAAAGAAGAGTGTAATAAGCAATTTCTATACAATATATAATTACTTCTGGATTTAAATATAAATAATGTGTAGATTAAGTATAAACACTTTCGAGATACAGTTAAGAGGTGCAGAATATGAGATGCAATTTTTTTTTTCATTTTTTAATTAATGGTTCCATCAATTCTAACATTTATCATTTTTCATATGTTTCTTACAAGAAATAAATTTACTTCTCTCTTCCTATATAGAGGTGATGCTAGCTACCATCCGTTTAAAGTATATATAGACATTACATTTAACAACTTAATACCAAATATATGATTTGATGATAATATTGAAACAGAGACGGGACTAGAAACTTGATAATAGTGGACTAAATAATCTATTATAGTGTAATTTTATTATAGAAGGGGCTGAAAAATATTAATACATGCAAAAACTTCAAAGTTTAGTAGACAAAGTTATAAAATTTTCAATTTACAAGGTCCCTTTTTCCTCATTACCCTCCAGTAGTTCTGGTTGAAACTTGAATTTTAAAAACTCAAAATTTCTGGTTAGATACATTTGTTATTAACTTCATTTTAATAAATAAGTATATGTTTTTGTTTAAATATTCTATTTGTTTAAATAATTTGCAATATATATACTTTGGTTATATATAATGAGATGGACTAGGCTAAGCCATGGTGTAAAACGACTTGGTACTCCACGTCATATCTTCATTTTCAAAGTTCAAATAGTCGATTCGAACCTTCCAACATATTCTTCATATTGAAATGTACTTGGAGACCAAATTTTACATTTTTTGGAATTTTTTTACTATTTATTAAGCCACTTTGAAAATCTGAAAATCCGAGTGAACAGTAAAAACAGTAAAAATTTCTGGACCGCCGGATCAGTGATTCTCAAAGTGGCTTAATAAATAGTAAAAAAATTCCAAAAAATGTAAAATTTGGTCTCCAATTAGCACATTTCAATATGGAGAACAACTTGAGCGGTTCGGATCGATAGTTTGGATTTTCAAAATGAAAATAATGAGGCGTGGAGCACCAAGTCGTTTTACACCATGGCTTAGCTAACCCCAGCACTATATATATATGTGTGTCATTTCTAAATTAATTAGAGGAGCCATGAGAGAGCATCAACCCCTCGTGTATGTTAAGAGACGCTAGACCATGATATGTTCGGATATCCTATTTATATATCTCTTCGATTTATTTTTGTTAATCTCATACTATCTGAACTTTCTTAATTTTTACCCGAGTGAGGCTATGGTGCTATGCATAGCACGGATGGCTAGTGTACTACGGCTCAATATGGTACTTTTTAAAATCCTAACGGTCGATCCGACCGTTCAATGTAATAACCATATGAATATGTACTTGAAAACTAAATTTTACATTTTTTTGAATTTTTTTACTATTTTTTTAGATAGGTAGAATTTTGATGGTCCAGAATTTTCAGAAAACACTGATTTTTCTATCTATCTAAAAAAATAGTAAAAAAATTCGAAAAAATATAAAATTTAGTTTGCAAGTACATATTCATATGGATATCACATTGAACGGTTCGGATCGACCGTTAGAATTTTAAAAAGTACCATATTGAGCCGTAGTACACTAGCCATCCGTGCTATGCATAACACCATAGCCTCACTCTTTTTACCCAACAGCAAGTTACATCATGCCGACATAATACGAATTCTTTTTATTATGAATTGGCCATCGTTCATTCTTTTTTGTGGGGCCAAGTGTAGTTTTCTCCACCCGATTAAAACCAAAACAATCTACCTTTTTTCTAAATATATACACCTACCATTTCCCATGTCTACATCGTACAATGTAGGAGCATAGCTCATATTTTAGCATGCAATGGATTACTTGTGTCGGGTGATATACCTTTAACCGCATACATGATCTATTTAGTATTCTCCTATGATATCACCTTGTTATGGGTTGTTAATCCCCGTGTGCTTTTCCAAGATACATGTAGACAATAAGACAATGCCTTCTTGGAAAGGAGACTTCCACTTGTTGATTTCTCAAGAGAATTGTCTCTACTCTGTTTTAATTATTTATATATCAGGAAAGGTGAATGAGTGGAAAATTAAATAATTACATTGAACTAACTAAAAGCATGTAATGATTTTACTAACAGAACATAAATAGATGCAGCTAGTGATGACAGACTATAGTTATTACCATGATCAGGACCGTAACTAGGATTTTTATCAGAGGTAGGCAATAAGTTTTACTGATATAACTAGCAGATTGTGGACTGTCGTGAATTAACCAATTTAGAAAGTGAGTTGTCTACGAGTAGACAAAATTTTCTCTAAAGCCTAAAAATTCGACTCATAAAACAATAAGCAACAATCCAATTATACATAAACTTATATCAGATTTTTAAAATTCAGAAATAGACAGTTACCTACTCCTAATTTAATATAGCTTCGCCACTAACTGTGACTCGTTAAAAACAATTAATATTACAAGTGTGCAGTAACAATCATCAGGTGTTCTTCGAAAGTAAATTGAAGATGTTATATATATGCCCTGTTTTTTTATTTTTTTATTTTGAAGGAAATCCCATACAATCTTTTTGTAAAAAGAGTGAAAGTGTCTGAAGGAGGAAACTATGGTGCGATATTGGCTAATCTCATACATGCACAAGTATGTCAATTCAGGAAATATGCTTTAATTAAAGTCTATATTAATAAAGAGTTTGAGAAGTACTTGGACACTATTAGTGCTTACTGCTTAGCCTATCAAGATTACTTGGTGGAAGAACAAAGAAGATGCCATGTTGTGTTGAACAAAAGAAGATAGCAGATTGGATTCTCAAGGAACCTTTACTTTATGATATAACATAATTTTTCTAGATATAAGTAATGAATAAAGCATATCAGAAAGCAGGTTTATGCTTAGAATTAGAAGAAACTCCAACCTGCCTGCTAATGATGTTTTAATTATGATGCCTTCTTTCCAAAATTGTAGATCTAATCTGTTGAAATTTCATCAAATATTTAGATATATATTTTGAGTAGGGTTAAAATGCACCATTAGTTTTGTACTCCAATAATGCTCCACGGCCTTATCTTCGTTTCTAAAGTCCGACAGTCAATCCGAACCGCTTACCATCATCTTCGTATTAAAATGTACTTGGAGACCAAATTTTATATTTTTTGGAATTTGTTTACTATTTTTTTAGATAGGTACAAAATCACTGTTTTCAGAATATTCTGGACCATCCAAAACAGTGATTTTGTACCTATCTAAAAAAATAGTAAACAAATTCCAAAAAATATAAAATTTGGTCTCCAAGTACATTTTAATACGAAGATGATGGTAAGCGGTTCGGATCGACTGTTCGAACTTTTAAAATAGAGAAAAAGAAGTGGAGCGTGATTAGAGCACAAAACCAATGGTGCGTTTTAACCCTACTCATATTTTTTTTTCTTTTGGCAACAAAGCATTGTCCAATAGGTACTAGAAAAGGATATATATTTCATAATTAATGTGCAAACGTATTTAAATATGATGCTAATAAAAAAAAGGCAAAAAGAGGACTACTATTTCTGATTTTTTTTTATAAAAACATCTATAATAAAAACTTGTTATTGGGAAGCATGTGTAGTTTGGCGAAAAGAAACTTTGAAGTAACACAAAGAGACACTGAGGGTTTCCGCGATGATGGGAAAACATAGATATTCTCAGAAGAGTAAGAAGCTTGAACTCCCGGCTTGGCCAGTTTCACGGTGAATTTTGTTACTATAATTGAATTAATAGTACATATAGTAATGCCCCATGGGTCATGAGTAAAGGTGGAGTGTCATGTGATATCTGTGTTCGTTGCAATTTGCGACTGCTGTTCATCTTAGGAGATCTCTACAGGGTGCGAAAACTTACAACCTAATTTTATATGAAATACAAGATGCATGTGGACGGTTAGCTTGCGCAATGAGCTGCAAAGATCTAGGCCTTTCAATGCTATGCTTAATTTCTAAGATGAACATCATGAGGTCCTAGGTCAGATATCCTATGTTTAAATTCCATTGCTGTTAAGAGTTACTTGGCAGCTGATCTTCCCTTTTTTTTTTTTTTAGACGGGAAAACAATTTGGTGTAGAGATACGCACGAACCGAGCCATTCATTCAGCTTTCAAGGGAAGAACAAATTGCAGTTTGTCAATTTATTTGATATTAACATTCATATCTTCATGATAAGGAGTAAGTTTGTGATAATTTCTTTCCTGAATATTATGGTTAATAAACATTATTTTCCATCGAGCAAATTAATATTACGACGAAATAAGGAGAAAGCCAGGATCCTTGCTGATTACAATATTATTTTCTGTGGGTCTTCTAAATTTGTGGATCGCCATTAGTTCTTGGGCCTTTTTAACTCTCTACGGCCCGAATTTTGTGTCTATGGAGACTGTAGGGGTCTGTTTTGAGATTCGTGCCATGTTAAAAGAACCGTCCGATCGTAATTGTCTTCAGTCAGGTAACCTGAGGTGATGTGAATTCCTGTCTGATTGCGCGCAAAGCACAAAGCGAGAGTAGCAGTTGGTTTGTACGCACATTCATTCCCAAATCCCAAGAGATGGATATGGATAGATGTGAAAAACTAAGACGATTGAAGGCCAGCCGATGCAAATCACCCAAGGTATAGCTCCATGTCCCCGCATGGATCATTGAATTTTTCCTTCTCTTGGAGTTGGAGCCTCTCATATGTCCTTTGTAAGTTGTAACACATATCTTGTGTAATGCCAGTGGATGTGTGTGGTGCGCCTTTATTCCCTCTTCGAAGCATGAGTGGCTATTGTACCACTGAGATGGCGGCGGCGGTGCTGTCCTAGCTGCACGGTGAATCCTCAAATCTCTTGTTTGGTTCCGATGGTAAATGCAATTTTCCCAATTTGTTATTTTGGAGGTTTCACCAGGTCGGGGATTACTCTTTATGATGTAGTATACCATTTGATTGGTTGTAGTTTTGTTGTATTAAATGCACACAAGATGTTTGGTGAAATGTCGGAATGACATTTTTTTGGTTTATTAAGACATAACAAATTCTTGTACTTAAGAAGTAGCACTGACAGACCAACTGAAGATTTGAATTCACAAAGAAGGAACAAAATCGAGCAACAGTCAGCTTTGTTTCAAACAGAATAGAAGTAGATACTTTGATCAACCCAACAAATTAACAAACTCAATTTTTGTTTTAGAAAAGCAAGAGAAACAGTTGATTGTGTCAAGTATAAAATACCTATCACAGCAGTACATAATTTTTGAAACAACCATTGATGATTTTGTTACACAAATGATTTTGCAAGGAAGTTTCGAACCAAAAAAATCAAGGAAAATAAAAAAATAAGAAGAATATGATCTTTGCAAATTGTCCAAAACAAAAGAAGAAACACAGAAATCTTCTGTATAGAATCTTAATATGTTATCAGATAATTTGTTTTTTCTTTAAATTTGCAGGACAGCGGCTCCCTAAAGTGGCATCTCAATTACCTCATTCCTTCTCATGTTAAGGTGCCTTCTACAAATCCAGGCTACACGCCCATCATCACAATACCGAACTCTCCATAAACCAAATCTTTCTGCTATATGTGTCCCTGTTGTAATCCCCTGGCCTTTTAAGAAATCGACAATCCATTGTCTTGCTGTTCGCACTTCATGTTCAATGCCACTTGAGTTACTCCCACTCCTGTTGCTACCTATCCCCAGCATTGCCACAGCTCCAAAAGCCCCTGCTGTGGCAGCGGTTGTTCCACCATACATAACAGAGGAGTCAAGCAGGCGAACAACCTCTCTGCTCAAATCAGGTACCATGTGCCCCATTCCCCCGATAAAATGTGCTCCTATTTTTAGAGCAAAGGTCAAAAGTTTCATGAAGCGGTTCATGTATGGAAGTAGGCATTTGATAGCTATATTGTCCACCTGAATGAGCTCGCACCCCACTTGATCCTCAACAACATGCATCTCCCTCCGAAACTCACATAACATGTGCAGCTTTAATGTTGTCATGCCTGGGAGCAATCTCGTCACTAATTGCTTATTTGAAGAGTGTAACTGCACAAAATAAAATATATGAGGCACTTTCATCTCTTCTAGCTGAGTGCTGTAGTTTGCTACATAATCCACTTTGCGGTGAAGCTCGATCAGGAGGCGATGCTCGTAGAAACGAAGACCCTGAATTTCTTGCTTAAGGTCCTTGATTTCTTGCTCTATCAACTTGAGCCGTTGTAAAACTGTTTCCACGCCCTTTGCAATGCCCGAAATAGACGGTTCTACATTCTCTTGAGGGCTATTAGCTGGATCAACAGCGGCCAATGCCGAACTCTCTCCATTCTCCAAAGGAGTTGTCAGTGTCGCAAGTTCCACAGCTAGGTGCTGTAGATCATTATATCTGACCTGTAGAACATCTCGAAATTCGTGATCTGAAAGTAGGTCTCTTACATAATCAGATGCCGAGTTTAAGATTAGTACTCGGTTATGGTCCTCAACAGAAGCCCACGTATGCTGGCAGTCATACATGCCATCTGCCGGTAATGACAGTACAATCTCCTTGATGTACTGCAAAGGTACATGTTGGGTCTTTCTAAATCTGTGTGGGATTAGATACTTTACGCAGTCTGGCCTGATAATATTCTCAGAAAAAGTGATGTTAGGGCTGCATAAGCTTTGGATAGACGGTATTATGAGCTGGTGTATGAGTCTGATTATCTCGGTGATATTCTTGGAAGAGCATGCAAGGATATCCACAAAGTAGTGTGGCTGCCCCCCGACTTCAATTCGTATATGAATGCCGTTAATAATTACATAAATGAGGTGCTTTTGTAGTCTGTATGCTGACCCTTGTTGGTCTACCAACTGCATTATTCTATTGTGTAGGTGCACCTGAATTCAAGTTGAATACCAATCAGTAACATGCAAACAATAACATAATCTTGAGCGGTTAAAAATATTAAAAAAGTAGTAAATAATGTCCTAGGTTTCGTTCTTGGAATTGTGAAATTCAACGTGTCAATTTTATCAATACAATAATCCGGGGTACAACTTTTGGTTTGGTGGCTACAAACCTAGACCTGATTCAATCAGACCAATTCTTATGAAGTGCTAATCACCTGAGATGAGAGTGCTACATTCACATAAGCATTGATCTTAATCCATTCACTTCGATACCAGGACAGTATTAGTATAGATTGGCCTCACTGGAGATCCCAGTACTGGTAAGGATTTAAGATTGATTGTGTCAAGAGGACCGGTAAGGTACCCAGTACGATTAGTATCAGTTTAATGGTGTTTTCTTTTAAGGAATTTATATTAGTTTGTATATGGTCGTTTCCTGTATAATTATTTTTTGGACATTGAATGATCTGTGCATGACTAGCACATTCAAAATATTCATAAAAGTGTATATAAAAAAATTATGTAATACATGAAAAAGTTTTGTTGGCAGAGTGCTACCTGGAGCCTTGGAAAGAAGTCAGATGTGAAACAGATGCGCCTTGTATCTTTGCATTCTAGATGCCTTCCTATGTAAACAAATTCAGATGATGGCGTCATCTCCCAGCTTTGATTATCTGCTATCCCCTTATTTAAAATTGTCGGCACAAGAAGTAGAGTCATTGGATCACTGGGTTCTTTCTCATAACAAAGTTCCAGCTTCAACATCACATTTATGATGTCATTAGCCTCCAAGTAGTGAGAAACCACCTTTGATCTCATGCCCAATCCCAATGCAGGGATAGGGATTTGGTTTGGTCTTTGCAGCCTCTCTTTAATGAACTTCTCCATTTCTTTTCGGCTTATGAAGCCATCTGTCGATCTTCTCTCTGCAATGTTTAGTTTAGATGCGAAGTTCATTATTTGATAGAGCACATCACTGCAGAACCATTCACAATCTAGGACTAGAAACCCTAGATCTTCAAAGAATATAATCTCTCCCAGATGGTGGAGGGACTTGGCAACCTCTCTTCTCCGATTATTCACTTTCTCTGTATTATCAAGCCTTGATCTAAATCTTAAGGATGAAACCTTTATCTGGCACAATTCGCAATATTCATTCCATTTCATAATAGGTTTGTTAGAATTACTCAATCTCCACTCATACAGAAGGTTAATTAGGTCATTGCAAACCTGGTAAATTAAGGGGGCTCTTTCGAGAACTGTCTTTGCTGTTTTCCTCAAATGGCGAGCCAGCCTGCTTACACTAGCTGATGATCTGGCATCTACTGTGAAAACTGTTGGATGGATTTCAATATAGCTTTTGAAATCTTCTCTAAGGTTTTGTATAACAGAGGCAATCGAGTGTAACTTATCTGACTCTCGAGATATCATATCAGTGTGGGTAAAAACTATTGTTACATGTGGAAGGATGGATTGAGTTTGATCTGACTTTTTCGAGCTTGATGAAGTGATAGACTTGAGCCAGTGTAAGAGTTCTTCTTCTATCTCTTCATGTCTCTTTGGGAATTTGTCTGTTGGGCTTCGAATCAAGCTGGAGACTATAAGGAAGAATGAGGTGCAAATTCCATTGTTTGGAAATAATAGGTTATGTAATGCTAAATTTTCATTCTTGTCTGAAAGGTTCCAGATTGATATTTTTGTACCATTATCTTGCATTTTTGTTATCTTGATCTCAGATGTTCTGGCAATTTGCTCCACTGGATCGATTAAACTTCTTATTTGATCCATGTATGGAAAACCTTTTGCATTCATACTATAGTATAGTGAGCTGCATAAGGTGTTTTTTCCTGCAGGCAAATTTCACCAAAGTATCAGAAATGTGTTATTAAGCTTCTTAATTTACAAGAAGTTTAGGGCTTAAGACTTGTACATTTCGTTACATAAAAGGCAACACTAAACATGATTCTTCTCCAACTTTTCTGTTTAGCTCACACTAATTTAACATGCATTTAAAGACACAACAATATGGTTCTATTGGAAGAAAACCAAGAGAAGGATAGCAGCCACTGCTAGAATGTTTCAAAAAAAAAGAAGAGGAAATAGTAGTTAACCACCTCGGTATTGTACCAGTTTGGTCTAGTTTTGTTGGATACTGGTACTAGTCTACACGTGTCATTTGTAACCATTGATCTAAACTTTGCAAATTTTACATGTGCAATTCTTATCTGAAATCTTGTGGTTGATAGTACAACAACACTTGAGTAGATGAAAATCACATGATATTCATCAGATAATATACTCGTATATACAAACAATTGTACCTGCATATTTTTGGCCAAACGTCAATACTCTACAGCACGTAGGCATGGCCAAAGGCAAATTGGCTAGCAGTTCATTTTCATGAACAGGACCCGAATTCTGTCCCAGTTTTTCGTAAACAATTGTGGCTTTGCCCGACTCTTGTAATGGTGTTTCAGAGAGATCAATCTCTTCAATCCAAGGATTGACCGTCAGTGTATTCATGATGGTTTGCAGCACAACTTCGCAAACACCTCGACAACCTCTCAGGAACAAGCGCCGCAGAGTGGTATTTCTCTCCAAGCTTCTGAAAATCTTGACAAAATCACCAGGTCTCAAGCTTCTGTCCTGGTTAATAACCAGCTGGACCAATGTCTGATTAGTCTCCAATAAGCGCAATATTGCAAGGACCCCACCGTTTCTTCCAAGATTGCTCTTCTCTCCTCCAAATGTCAAGGATTGAAGAGTGGTATTTGCAGATTCATGTTGCAGGGGAGAGAACCTGCTAAGAGGGCATAGCAAATGCTCCAATCCAACACCGCCAAAACGATTCCCATCCAACACCAATTTCTCGAGGCAGGTGTTCTTGAAAAGCCCGGCAGCTATATAAACCACACTTCTGTTACTGAGGCTAGTTCTTGAAAGTTTCACATCCTTGAGGCTTCTGTTACATTCTAGAACCACTCTGAAATCTCGGGCCCACCAAGATCTCAGCCGGACACCAGTCATGTCGAGAGATACCACTGTGGTGTTCCATCCAAGAGAGCAAGCAATTCGTTGCAATCCAGATGAACTATCCATCCCAAATATGCTCAAGGTACCAGATTCTGGAATGAACTTGACTGATAATTTATCTCTACCCCAGATATGCACTTCTAAGCTCCGGTTACGTGCTAACACAGTAGATATCAACGGGGCAGCTGCAATTGAATTTTTGTCTAAGATGGTGAGCAACCTAAGCGTGTGATTCACCTCAATCATGGTAGCAAGCTCTTCTGCTCCTTTGGAGCCGATTGAATCTTCCCATATCTGTAACTCTTCCACCTGCGAGTTGTTATCTTTGGAAAGAGCAGAGGCCAGAAGCACCGCTCCAATAGACCCTATATTACAATTTGAGAAGGCAATTTCCTTGAGCGAAGTGCTTCTTCCAATTACCCCTGATAGCTCATGTAAAAATTCTGATTTGAATATGTTTTTCTGGAATTCAAGTTGCTTGATGCTCGATCTACCTTCAAGCAGCGTGCATAGGCTTGAAATTTCTTCGGGATGCCATTCAATGCCATGAAACAATAAGCTTGCTAGATCTTTGTGCTTATCCTTGTGAAGTGCAAGTTCTTGTATAATTAGGCCAAAAAATTGGACATCATTGGCACTGTCAGTGGAGATGTTGATACGCAGTGACAACTCAGATATTTCAAAAGAGGATGAGTGAAACGTAGAATTGTTAAAGGAAATGCTTTGTAGATTTTCTCTTGGTGACCTGATTAGTTGTAAGCACCATGAAAGATCTCTCAATTCTCCAGTGGATGCCATTTTTTTTCCTTTTACTTGCTGGATCAGAAATGGTGGGGGTTCAATACTTGCACAAATTCGAAATGAACAGTACTAATCAGAAATTACAAAAATAATAGAATCAGTTGAGATTATAACTTAGTGGAAGCATCTCTTTGCTTTTATTAAAGTGCTATGAGAAAAAAAAAAAATGTGCCGAGATAAAGGCACAATGAACACTTGGTTGCTCTAGCAAGGAAAAGAATCTTCCTTGCTTCAGTGGGAAACTTTGTGGTATGGTTCCTTCAGTCAAAAGCACCCACATCCTATCAAACAATTACCCTAATAATCCAATCAGTATACTGTTTTTTTAGAGAAAAAGTCATTATTGACAAGGTCATATACATATAGATAACAGTAGACAGTAGACAGATATGTATAAAAGCTTTCTCTACCAAAATAGAAAGCACCAATGCAGCGGAGCAGCACGCCAGCACCCTGTATAGGAGTGCGTATCCTCTGAGACATCTCATATTTTGTGTGACCGACGTGTCCGGTGCCTATTCGGGGATAGCGCAGGGGGCCAGTATTATTTGAGCTTTGAGATTCGTGCAGAACGTATTTGAACGGATTGACACTTTCCTAGTCCATAGCCATAATACTTTGATTTTTACAAGTTATAAATATTGAGCGGGCTTTATTTACTGGGCTAGACCGGGCTTCAACAACGCAAACAATTGGCCCGGAGAAACTTACAGTTAAAGCTCCTTAAACCCTCAAAAACTCAAATATCTGGAGTGATAGACTGATAGTGGCACCAATCTAGCAAGACAATTATGTTCTCTCCGGCGACGAGGAACGTTCGTCGGAAGTCGCTGAAGCCAGCCGCCGATCGCCAAGCCCAAGGCTCAGACCGAGATGCACCGGCTACTCCTCTACCTTCCTTTTCCAGTCCAAGCAACCGACCTACCACCGGAACCCCCGTACCTTGGTCCTCTCGCCTCTCCTTCGCTTCAAGGTACTTGATACCTTCCCTTCTATTGCTCCTTAATGTTTTTTACTGCTATTTTCTTTTTTGTAGCAACATTTTGCAGGCTACTGGTGGCAGTGTTTCTTCTACAGTTCTTGTAGCAATATTCTGAATCATTATACTCATGGTTTTAGTTTCCTTTATATTACAGACCTCCTACTTTGAAACAGATAGAGAAGGCCGATGCATCAGATCAAACTCAACCTGTATTTGTCTCACAGTTCCCTCAAGCTGTTCGCAATGCACAAGCAAATTTGTTGCAAACCAACTTCACTACTGTTTATGGTTCGCACTTTCAATTTTCTGTATGGTAGTAGTAATATAATTCTTTCCCTCTTTGGTACTAGTACAGTTTCAGTCTATGCTTGGTGGTACTGATACTCCTCCAATCTAACACCTCAAAATGTTGAGCTGTTACCCCCAAGTTGTGTGTGTTCATATTCAGATTAGGGTTTTTTTTTTGTGATTTTTGGTGTTTATTGATTTTTCTTTTCCAAATTAGGGCAAGGTTGGGTCGTTAACTTTAAACTCAGCAGGTAAAACTACTGCCAAAACAAATCTATCGAGCTGCTATTTGATACCTTGCCGGTTTAGTACAATACTGATGTGTACCAGGGTTCATGGTAGTCATTGGGCGAAACACTAATTGTATGTATCGCAGATCAAGCTCTTAATCTAATTCGTCATTATTTTTCATTCTTGTAGAAAAAAGAGTGCTCACTGGGGGCATTGACAAGGGAACATCACTGGCATGGATGATTTGTGGGAGCGAGCTCTTTATTTGGAGCTATTCATCCTCATCTGTTGCTAAGAAGTGTGTTGCACTTGATATTCCATCTTCCCTTGTTGGTAATGATGGGACGAATCACTGGGCCGTTTGTATGGTTAAATGGCAGAGCACTAGGACACCTTCAAAATCTGAAATTGAGGTGGTGTTTGACAAATCACTTTTTGTTGGAATAATCTTGTGTAACCTGACAACTCAAGTTATTGTATATTGGCCTGACATTTTCTCAGATAGGAGAAATCCAATTGTTGATCTTCCAAAAGGTGCAGAACAGAATTCTAACATACCAGACAACGGTACATTCAGTTCAATTATAGCAGCTCCAGATTCTGGCAATCACGGCGAGTGCATAGCTGTTGCCTGCCAACCCAATGGAATACTTTGGTCATTCCAATTTACTCCAGATGCTATACATCGCAGGAAGATTTCTGAATCTTTACTAGGTAATGGAGGTCATGTGAGGTCTCTTGTTTGGCAACCAAGGCGCAATTCGTCTGATTTGAGCTTCTTCCTTCTTACCGATAATGAGGTTCAGTACTGGACCATAGTATTTTCACCCAGTTTAATTGTTAAAAATACGTGGACTCATATTGTGGTCGGTGATGATGGCGATTTGGGTATAAAGAAGGACCTAGCCGGTCAGAAGCATGTCTGGCTTCTTGATTTACAAGTTGATGAAAGGGGCAGAGAACTAAGCATTCTTGTTGCTACATTTTGCAAGGATCGTGCCAGCAGTTCAAACTACACCCAATATTCTCTTCTTACCATGCTCTACAATAAACCACCTAATACTGCACCTGAACAACGTGAGCCGAGGAAGGAGCGGGTACTTGAAAAAAAAGTGCCTCTTCAAGTAATAATTCCCAAGGCTCAAGTAGAAGATGAAGATATCTTGTTCTCCATGAAGCTGCGTGTTGGGGGTAAGCCATCTGGTTCAGTGACAATTCTGTCAGCTGATGGAACAGCTACAGTGGCCCACCACTGGAGAGGATCCATGCGACTTTACCAATTTGACCTTCCTTGGGATGCTGGTAAAGTGCTGGATTGTTCAATTTTGCCTGTAGCTGCGGAGGCAGAACTGGAAAACGAGGGAGGAGCCTGGGTTGTCCTAACAGAGAAGGCAGGAATTTGGGCAATTCCTGAAAAGGCTGTTTTAGTTGGTGGGGTTGAGCCTCCAGAGAGAAGCTTGTCTCGCAAAGGAAGCACAAATGAGGGAATCAGAGAAGAGGAAAAGAGACTTCAGGCCTCCGGGGTCGGAAATGTTGCTCCTAGAAGAGTTAGCTCTGAGGCTTGGAGAGCTGGCAGCTCAGAGAATAAACAAAGAACTGTTTTTTCTGGGGTTCCTCACAGAGGTGCTAGTGACGAGGAGGCTGAAGCTTTGCTGTTTCGTTCTTTCCATGATTTTGTTCTGTCGGATAGAATTGAGGATGATTTGTTGGAGAAGCTCAGGAATAAGGGAGCGTTTGACAAGGAAGGAGAAACAAATGTGTTTGCTCGTACAAGTAGATCCATTGTGGATACTCTTGCCAAGCACTGGACCACCAATAGAGGAGTCGAGATGGTTGCATCCACTGTTATTTCTTCCCTTCTTGTTGACAAGCAGCAAAAGCACCAGAAGTTTCTCCAGTTCCTTGCCTTGTCCAAGTGCCATGAAGAACTCTCCTTAAAGCAAAGTATGACATGTATTTCTCTTTCTTAATTTTCATTTCATTTTTCCTGGTTTCTATTACAGAAATTGTTCGTTCTATTTAACATCTGTTGCTGTTTCTTCCTTTATACACAAAAAGGGGAGAACACTGACCAGTAATAACTTCTATGGCTAAAAATATTATTGTGAAATGTTGGATGCAGGGAATTCCATGCTAAGTATAATGGAACATGGAGAGAAGCTGTCAAGCTTGATCCATTTAAGAGAACTCCAGAATATGCTTCTGTCTCAGCAGGAAAAGAAGCCATCACACGCTGGTTCCCTCTGGAAGCTGATTCAGTTGGTCGGGGAGAAAGCCCGCAGAAATAATGTTATCTTGATGGATCGAGACAATGTTGAAGTCTTCTACAGCAAAGTTTCAGACCTAGAGGAGTTCTTCTCTTGCTTGTCCCATTACCTTGACCACATAATAACACTTGATAATGGAGAACACACTCTATCCCCCTTGCGCACCCAGATGGATCATGCATTTGAGCTGTCAAGTGCATGTATAAACCTAATCCAATCTGCCTTGCAGTACAGGCATGATCAGAACGACTGGTATCCTTCCCTTGAGGGACTGACACCTTGGAACAGCCAACCTGTAGTAAGGTCAGGGCTGTGGGCCATAGCATCTTTCCTTACAGAGCTCTTCAAGGAAGCAGCTGGAATGGATGACATGCCAGTCAAAGAAGAGCTATTGTCCCTGCTGCAAGGCCTCACAGATGCAATCTTGGAGGCATACACTGGCTCGATTACAGCTAAAATTGAGCGTGGTGAGGAGACTCAAGGACTCTCTTTGGAATATAATGCACGCACAGATCAGCTCCTTAGATCACTGTATCAATTAGCAAAAGTGGTTGCAGAATCTAAGTATCGAGTGAGATTCTTCTTTTTTAAAAGAATGATTTATTTTATAATTAAAAGCTGGATGTATATATTGCACTATTAGCAGTTCCTATGTATCCTGCATTTTGTCTTGTACCTGAAATTTTAAGATAATTTAAGGATACTTTCATAAAACTAGGAACTATTATCAATGTTGTATTTGTTTTCGAGTGAGGTTATGGTACTATGCATAGCACGGATGGGTCCGTGCTACGGCTCCAAATTTGAGTTTTCAAAATCCTAACGGTCCATCCAAACCGTTCAACATGATTATAAAATGAATATGTACTTGCAAACCAAATTTTACATTTTTTCGAATTTTTTTACTATTTTTTTAGATAGGTAGAAAATCACTGTTTTTGGATGGTCCAGAATTTTCAGATCAAGTGATATTCTACCTATCTAAAAAAATAGTAAAAAAATTCGAAAAAATGTAAAATTTGATTTGCAAGTACATATTCATTTATAATCATGTTGAACGGTTTGGATGGACCGTTAGGATTTTGAAAACTCAAATTTGGAGCCGTAGCACGGACCGAACCGTGCTATGCATAGTACCATAGCCTCACTCTTTATTTTCTTTGTTATAGATTTTTGCCTTCCTTAAAAGTTTCCACTTTTTATTGTATTTTTCATTACATAAATAGATTAAGAGAAGCTAATAGAAGTTGCTTTGCATTTTCATGAAGTTGATTTGGAGGCTTTTGGTTCACTTTAGTTTAATATAAAATAATAAGGCATAATAATTGTTGCATTTTCAGGAACTAAGCAATGGTGCGGAGGATTTGGAGTTAAAAGGCTCTATATTTAGGGAGGTTAACTCTGCTGTGATGCTGACAGCAATGCGACATGGATGCTACCAAACATTGTGGGATATGTGTTATGATCTTAGTGATGCTGTACTTCTACGAAACCTTATGGTATGATCTCAGCTCCATTCTACACCAGTTATACCAACAAGATCGGAATAATAAAGTATCTATAAACCTAGCTTGGTTGTAATAATCTAAGTATTATGGAAAGAGAATTTTGTAAATTGCATCCAAGTGTTAATGGTTGTAATAATACTGAATCTTTCTGATAGTGCAACTGAGGCTCCACTCATTTTAGAAATTTGCAACCCAATTTTAAGGTCGACCAGATGGAAAAGTTATGTTGTTTTAATGGTTAACAATGTTAACCCTACTTATTAGCCAAATTTTATCTGAACCACGTCAACCAAAAGTCAAACAAATGTTTAATTGGGGTTTTATTGTACCGACTAGGAAATGACTTGGTTGAGTTAACAATGAACAATATACTTGTGCAATCTAGTTATTTCATATTAGCTTAACTATTTTTTAGCTGTGGGGTTCTAGATCAGATAATCCAAAAGTTACTGGGTTTGTGCCCCATATGGTACAATGTTGGTGGTTATTTGATGAAAATAAAAATGTCTCTATGTAAAATTTACTCTGTGGGTGAATCTGGATGCAGCACGAGTGTGTTGGGTTGAGTAGGTTTGCATTTGAGCAGCTGATAGAGAGGAGGGAGTATGGGAAGCTTCTGAGACTTGGTGAAGAATTTCCTGAAGATTTGGCCCATTTTCTCAAGGAAACTGAGAGGATTGACCTTTCATGGCTCCATCATTTTTACTTAAAAGACTTCCCTTCTGCATCTGATACTCTCCATGCCTTGGCTCTTTCTCCTTCTGCTCTGCCACAGCCCCAAAGAAAAAGTTTGCCACCATCCTTGCCTCAGAGGAAGCACTTCCTTTACCTCTCTAAAATCGCAGCACTAGCAGGTAATTAGGACTGTACCTTTTTGTTGTTTCTCTCCCATTGTCTATCTGGGTATCAGACACCACTCACTGGTGATAGTTTTTTAAAATATTTTTGGTGAATAGGTCAAGATGAGGGGTTTGAGATGAAGATTGTGCGCATCGAAGCTGATTTGCGTATTCTCAAATTGCAGGTATATCATTACCTTTGTTTTTTATTTGCCTTGCAACTTATATTTTATAGCACTTTACAATGCTTATTTATAATCGTATCAAGCAAACAACTCTTTTTTTTTTTCTTATGGCTCCCCTTACAAATTTGGATCATCAAAGGGGCTACCCATTTAATCGTTCTAGTCTAAAATCAAGGCAAACAAAAACAAAATGTAAAGTGGGAATGCTACTGGAGTGCTTTGCTATTTTGTTACAGGAAGAAATAGTGGAAGGAGATGATGATGACACTAAAGAGAAACAAGAGCCACTCGGTGCATTGGAACTGATAAGAAGGTGCTTGATGAAAGAGGGAAGGAACACAAGAAATCTTTCCTTAAAAGCATTTGAAGTGTTCGCATGGACTAGCTCCTCCTTTCGGGAATCTAATAGGGGCCTCTTGGAGGAATGTTGGTTGAATGCCACTGATCAAGATGACTGGCCGGCCATCTACCAAGCATCCATCTCTGAGGGTTGGACTGACGAAATCATCCTTCAATCCCTTCAAGAAACTGTCCTCTACAAGGCATCGAGCAGATGCTATGGACCCGAGGCACAAATGTTTGAAGGCACCTTTGAGGATGTGCTGCCTCTACGCAGAGAAGATGGATTGTCTTCCCCTTCTGTTGAGCAAGTGCTGTTGCAGCATAGGTATTTCCCTGATGCAGGAAAGCTGATGCTCACTGCTGTCATCATGGGCAAAGAGTCGACTCGTTATGCAGCTGATGATGGGTCCATTGCCATGGATACATGATATGCCATGTTATCATTTTAACTCGAGGTTTGACTTCTTAGCATAGCCTTTTAAATGCTAGCACAGTTCCGCAGTGTAATTAATTGAGACTTTATACATTTTATTTTGTTGTCACCTCCAATTTTGTTTAGTCCTTTTCTCTAATATTCTTTTACGTTATAACTATTGCGTTTATGTCAAACTCATTCTCGGGGTGTACCTCCTCCTGTTTCAAGATTTTATTCTCTGGTTGGTCCACCTGAAATGTTCTGGTATTTTTTAGAGGATGCTAAACTGAAGATATTTTGGAGTGGTTGTAATACAATGATGAATGATCTGCGTGCTGATTGTAGATTTTATATCGATCGGTAATTATATTAGATACTTATTTCAGACTTTTGGCATTTCAATGGTCAAAGTAATTCATTACTAAATCCAAACTTCCATTATGTTGGTGCTCGTAATTTTTTAGCATTTATATAAAATAAAACGCTTTGATATTCATTTTCAAAGTTTTCATTTGAAATGCTTGGTACTTCATTTGTATAAACAAGCAAACCACAGCACGTCACTGTCATTAGCAACCAGTAATCTCTGAAACTCATATATCCCACTATACCATTTGATACAAGCAACTAGTAAAGGCTATGAACCAAAACGCTTTGAAACTGAACTTCACAAAATTGGTTGAGAGAGTCGCACTTTGTTGTAAAGAACTTTGTCGAGTTCATGCACAAATTGTTTGAACGAGTTATTGCACCAAAGTACTTTGACCAGCCACTGTCAAATCTTTCAAAAAAAAAAAAAAAAGAGTTATTGCACCAAAGCACATACCAAAATAAGGAGACTTGAGACAAATCTAGAATACTGCCATAAAAAATAAGTTAAGGCTTAATGAAGTGAACAGCGAGTGACCACTGCTGTTATGAACCACTCAGCCAGGTCAAAGCTTAGAAATGAGCACACAACAATCTCGAAAAAATATAATAGAAAATGGAAAAGACGCTTTAAAAAAGAAATAGCAATTCATAATTTCTTTACTTACCAAATATTAGAGAGATTTACTATAATATTTTCTTATATCCTGCAAGATATGACATGATTCCCCAAAATTATATGTTTATACCAAACAAAATGAAAGGGCACTGCATTAATGAGCAGTGACCGAGAAATATTTACTCATTAATACTAAATCTTTAAGGAATGAATGAAATCTATTAATAAATAATCAAGGGGACTGGCGTGGAACATAGTTTTATATGAAGCGTCTCAACATTTAGTAGCAAAAGACAATACCCTCCATGTAAGAGGTCACGAGTCTTTTGAAATTTAAATAGAGGGATATTTTATGAACATTAAATGAAAGTTAGAAGAGTAGAGATTCATCTTTGTATCTAAAAAAAAAAAAAAAAACTATTTTTTGTAATTTTAAAATATAACTTTTTATGAGTAAAATTTTTGTTTAAGTTTTAATGAGAACTGTTTTATATTTTTTTTTTTCTAAGCACAAAACCAACTTAACAAAAAAAAAAAACTTTCCAATTCGTTTAGCCGATTCCTATCAAGTTGTTCGATTCTCAAGTTTTAGAACCATGATGAGGACTAAACATTGGACGTAAAACATTTAATCTTTAAGACTAAACCTGTCAGGAAAACCATTAGCCGTGAAAAATTCACTCTTTAATTGAGACTAAACGTAGTCAGCAAAACCATTTGCGGTGGAATATTCACATTTAATACTAAATCTTCAAGGAATTTTGAATTTCTGTTTTTCTATATAATAAGTGAATATGCAAAAAAAAAAAAAAAGCAAAAGCAAAGAGAATAGGATGGTGAGTGTTGCGAAAAACATGGTTGGTATATCTGGAGTGAAATTGCTGTGCTTGCTTTTAATAATATCTATGCCCAATGTATCTGGTAAATAACAAAACTCCGTATAAATTCCTTGTTCAGTTCCATTTTCTCCTTCATTTGCTTTTAATTTTTTCCCTCAACCAAAATCTTTTGTACTTACTGTTAATTGCATGGGATGTAACACCAACCTGATCTTAAGTGCAGCAAAAAGACATAAAACAGATGACAACCAAAAGGAATGGTGTGTTGCTGACGGCCGACAATCAGAAGATGCCCTCCAGAAGGGACTAGATTGGGCATGTGGGGCCGGCAATGCAGACTGCTCCCAGATACAGCCCAATATGCCATGCTTTCAACCAAACACAGTGAAGGACCATGCCTCCTTTGCCTTCAACAGCTATTGGCAGAAGGCTAGACAGCAAGGAGCAACCTGTAACTTTAATGGTGCTGCTATGCTCACAACTATTGATCCTAGTAAGCCCCTTTTCACTTTCTATTTTGAAATCTTCTTTGGGGTACGTTATCGTAGAATTTCAGCTACCATAAAAAATGATTCAACATTTTTCATTATATGTACTGACATCTTTCTGTTATTTCTGTAGGTCATGATTCTTGCAAGTTTGAATGCACTTCTTGATGCAACTTTTGATGCAAGCTTGTGCCCTATCACAAATAAAATTAATCTTGATGGCAGTATGTTTGCGAATTCAGAAAAATTAAGGATAGGGTTCTTATTTCAACTCTTGTTCTTTTTATTTTGCAAAGCCATAATGATGTAAGCAGTTTTAAGAGCTAAAGATGGAATAGATCGTTATTATTTAGTTGACAATTAACAGCATTGTCATAAACATTCTTGATTGGTTCTCGGTTTCAGATATAAATCGCCCTTAATTACACACAGAACAACACGTAATCCTTCTCTTGAACTATTTTTTTATTTATTTAATGAATTAAACCTTAATTTCCAAATGGTGATAAATGAAAATAAAAATAAAAACAGAAAAATAAAAATAAGAATAGAATACGGATAAATTTAATTCTTAAGAGGTACTGACATATAAACACTTTACTTTACTAGTACCTGGCCTGCAGTTGAGCCCTACACGGTTCCTCCAATGCAAGATTACTAATGCAGATTCAGCTCCTAGCATAAAACCAAATAACTTTCTTGCGACCCTCTTAGTTGGACTATAGAGGACGATACATATTTTTGCAGCCTTCTCATGTTTCTAATTCAGTGAACAAAAATGTAGATTTGTGAATTTCATATTTTCTATTCTGATTAAAAAAAAATCACGGGTTAAGGTAAGTCAGTATAATCAAAGGAAATTTTATTTCGGCTCTAAGCATTGGAAATTGAGGCCTCAATTAGCAGTGAGGTAATTAGTTGCAGCACATGAGCATCAATCTAGTGACAGTAATACACACCTTTTCAGACCAAATCTCTAAGCAAGGAATATAGAGCTTCCTTTTCTATATATTAATCGAAAGTACAAAAACAAAAGGAAAAGGAAGCAAGATCATGAACTCTTCTTTATTAAAGAGATAAAGGCTAGTATTAAACAATCAAGGGAACACAAGAGGAAGATGGTTATATAAGAAGCATCCTAAATCAGGCAGATCAGGTCATGAAGATGGTTAAGTGTGCTGTAAAAGGCATGCTGATAGTGATCATGAAAGTGCTGTGCTGTCTTCTGATTTTGTCAGCTTCAATAGTATCAGGTAAACCAACGATCTCTATATTACTTCTTTAATTTCATCATGCTTATCAATTATACTCCTTTTTCCCAATCAATTTCCGTGTACTTGGTTTCATAAAATGAGGTATCAATAACAAAAAAAAGGGCCTAAATTTTGCTCTATGTAATTTATTGAGCGCAGCAAAAGGACCTGGGGCAAACTACAACCCGAAGCAATGGTGTGTTGCTGATAATCAACTGAAAGATGATATTCTCCAAGAAGCACTGGATTGGGCATGTGGACCCGGACATGCAGACTGCACCGCAATACAACCAAAAATGCCGTGCTATCTCCCAAACACAGTGAAGGACCATGCCTCCTTTGCATTCAACAGCTACTGGCAGAAATTCAGAAAGCAAGGAGCAACCTGTAACTTTCATGCAGCAGCCATGGTCACAGATATCGATCCTAGTATGTTCATTTTTTTATCATATCCAGTAGTTATTTACTAGAGAAATTTTTATTCATACAAAATATAATAAAATAATTTAAAGAAAGAAAAAAGTACCTTCGATTCGATGCATAGAAGGACCGGTAGAAATTTTTCTGATCCAAAGGGTTCTTTTTGCCAGTTGCCTTGGATCAAACAAACTTTGGACCTTCAAAAAATAATTTGCCTTCAAATTCCTTGCCTTGATTGCCAGAGGATCTCAGGCAGGTTTATTAAAAAAAAACTTTAGATCGGTAGAATTTTTTGCGGTCCAAAGTTTGAATCAGAAAAAATTCTACCAGTCCTTCTATGCATCAGAAATCAAATGTACTCTCTCTTTCCCTATATTATTTTATAATATTTTCTATGAATAAAAAAATCTCTATTTATTGTCCATAAAATTCACAATATCTAGAATACCTTTTTTAAGTATAAGCTAATAATCATTTAGAGGTTTTCTGAACCATGCACAAGAAGGCTAACAACTATTCCTAGCATTTTTTCCATGTGGGCTAGGTACCATTAGTTTTCAGCAAAAGAGAGTTTATTCTTCATAGATAGCATTTTCTCTGTTATTTTGCAGGCCATGGTTCTTGCAAGTTTGAGTTCACTCCTTGATGTCAGTTTATTAGAGCCTGTAGATCGTTCAAGTAATGAAATCTTGGGTGCAAAATGTTTTGAGTAAATTTTCTTTTTGTAATTTGTTTTTAAGGTCAGTGGTTTTTTTTTTCTTTTGTAAGTTGCAGAATGATTGTGTGAAAGTATTTATATTCTTGGCATGATTTCACAAGTCCTAATGATTCAAGCAGCCTTATGAGCTATGAACTGAATGCATCCCAACAAATTAAAAAAAATAGTCAAAAATCAAAAGTTTTTCTTGATTCTTATAGGATATAAAGCACATTAAACAACACATTTATTTTTTCCAAGGAATTAGCCTTCAATAAGATTACAGAAGTAAACTCGCCCAAGCAGCAATAAATGAAAATCCACCAATTGGTGCTGCTCGAGCGTACTTCCTATCTTCAAAATAGGCCACCGTATAGCATCTGCAAAAATTGTTACAAGCTTCTAAGTATATGCTATGTACTACCTGAAAATATCTGGTAATAGGGAATTCTTCAACAATCCAAAAATGAGAAACACACAGTGATATAAGATATTATTCTGATATAAGATATTTTTCTAGGAAAAATCAGATTGAAATGGCAGGGGAGTCTCTTGTCATGAAAAGCAATATTCAAATTAATATATTTATCCATTCCATAATCTATAATGGTAACCAAAGATCAATTATTGTATACAACAACATCTTCTCCGCCCCCCATCAACCAAAATAAAATTGTTGAGACCCCTGGGTTATCATGAACATGTTATGTTTGGTATCGGATACCTAAAATAAAGGAAAGCTGACATTTCCCACACTTGTGTACTGGTCCAGAACAATTCACACTACCACCAGTTGGTACTAAGAAACTGATTTCATTTTTACCTATCTTATAACTTAGCTTTCTCTACATTTTGAGGTCAGAAAAAAATAAGTCCAAAATAATAATAAAAAAAAGAGTAAAATAAATGGTACTCTGATTTCTACATTTCTACAGACAGAATTATATAAACCAAATTAAATAAAGTAAACAAAACGAGGGGTATTTTGGTCATTCAGCCTCCAAAATCTGAGTCCACATCTGCTGCTATTCATGCCTTACAATAGCATGGCCAAGATATTTAAATCTGACCAATCTAATCTAAGATAAACAGGCCAGATCAAAGTATGAATATAATACGAGGGCATAACCTGCGCATCATTACACCTTACTTCCAATTATATAATACAAAATTTCCTTTAGATATGAGTAAAATAAAGATCCAATATATATTCTTGCATAACTTAAGAGCTAACTATGCTAAGAATTAATTTTCCCTTGTTAACAACCTTTCTAACTTTCTGTACTAAGGAAGGTATCCAGAAGAAAGAACAATTTATCAAAATATATTTACAAGTGGCAAGGCATTATTGCAAAACTTACGTGCCAGAAAATAGGAGGATGCCAGTAGTGAGAAGGCCTCCAAACTGCACAGAACATAATAAAAATAGCCAATATATAAACGTAAGCTGACAATAAAGACAGGAGGAAAATTAAGTACAACTTGATTATACAAATGTTAAAAAAAAAAAAAAAGTGAAAAGGAGACGAACGATATGAGGATGTTTAGTCACTGGAGCCCCAACTAAAGCTGCGGTGTGGACTAGATGGTACAGAGAAGCTGTTTGCCATACCTCCAGCAAATTTAAAATGAAATGAAAATATTCAACATTACTGACGACATCAATAACTAAAATACATCCCAATGGGAATCAGATGTCTATTCTGGTTAGGTTGGGTCGTTTCGGGCATGTGCTAGGTCAGAATGTTTATCTATTTCCATTTAGTATTTAATGGAAGTTAAACCAGTAGCTTTTCCAGTGATTTAAAACATAGTAAGAAGAGTGTAACTGAGAGGTTAATTAAATTTACATAACCTAAATTCACGACAACATATAACTAATTAAACAGAATTCAATATATACCAAATCAAACAAAAGCGAATTTATACAGATTTATAGGTATGATAAGGAATGACAGTTCACAAGAAGCAATCTAAGAAAAGGTAAAAAATTATCTTACAAACCTAACCTGCTTATAGGTAGAATCCTTAGGGCGGTAACCGTGGGAACCATAAGTCCCAAGACCCAAAGCAGCTATACCTAATTTATTTTATTAACCAAACATTCATACATTAATCAACAAATCAATTGTAACTGATATTGCCTAAGTCCAAAGGACTCTTGTTAGATTTATCTGCTGCTTATGTCTTTTAAGTTGCCTGTATTAATTTTCAAACTTTTTAGGGTCCTTCTGTAATATGTAGCATTGTTGGTCAGCTGGTTAATGTGCTTGCTGTACTTTGTAAGACTCAGTAATACTGGTATTGGTACCAGTTGTTTGGTTCTGTACCAGAACATGCTTTGGTTTCAATGAAAGATTGGTGGGTTTCTCCACTTTAATTAAACAAAAAAAAAAACAACAAATCAATTGTACAATTTGTATTTCGGAAAATTGAAAATAGAAAAGGAAGAAGTACAACGTAGTGTTATTTTTAGAAAAGGGTAGCAGAGGAAAGAGGACTAATACCAGAGATAGCAGCGACCTTATGCCATATCATGGGATCCATAATTAATGTCGTCGTTCCACCAAAGCACTGTTTTTTCCTTTCCTTTCCACCTCACTCCTCAGTTTGTTGTCGTTAACTTGGAATTTAGAAGAGAAAATCAGAAGTTCGTTTATTGTCTGATTTTTTACGACTTCGACGAGTTAGATTACTGGTACTTTTGCACATATGACCTTGAATCTAAACATATATTTTTAGGTTAACACGACGGTATGTCAGCAGCACTCAAGTCGTATCCCACTCACCTAAGGTAACATACTATTTCTGTTTAAATCCGGACCGTAGGATCAAAATTCACACCAGTACGAATATTAAAGGAGTCCCGTGCATTTTACTTCGGGCTGGATTACAAATATAAAAGAGGGTCTCGTGCATTCTATCTTGGATTGGATTGGCTCAAAATATAATCAGATGATCTAGATCTAAACATATATATTATGTTACCTTAGAGGATATGGACTCATCTCGTTTAGGGTTGTCAATGAACCGAGTTCGAGTGAGTTGGAGCACTCTCGTGCTCAGTTCATTATGTTAAAGGACAAGTCAACTTGAGTTAAGACAATATTGGGTCAAAAACTCAACTCATTACTAACTCGAGTTGACTTGTAACTTGTTAAAACCAGCAATTTGAATTTCTTAAAGCCTACATAATAGAAATTGGGTTAGGGTGGAATTTTTTTTAAAAACCATAATTAGGAAAATGATTGTTAAGGAACCAACAAGATTACTCAGTTTTTTACAAAAACCATAAGAACCGAGATTGGAATTCGGTTCCAAGTTTTTTTTTTCCTGGAACCGAATTGCAATTTCGGTTCCAACCCCCATTTCACAATTTTTCCGAAAATTGGTGTGGCATTCGGTGTGCAGAGCAAAACCCGAGATCCCAATTCGGTTTTTTTTTTTCATTTGAAACCGAAACTAACTTTCGGTTTTTTTTTTTTTTATGGAACCGAATCCTAGATTCGGGTTAGCTTTATTTTTTCATTTTTTTTGTTGAAACCGAATCCTAGATTCGGGTTAGCTACAAATATAATTGGTCTACAAATATAATTGGCTGGGCCATATTGTTTGACTAATATAATTGGTTGGGCCATATTGTTTGACTTATTTGGTCTACAAATATAATGAAAAAGGGAGATATGCTTTGGAGTTTGGAACATAAAAAAAAAAACCCGAATGCTAATTTCGGGTCCAAGGTGCACAAAACGGGTGTAAGGTGAAAAAACCGAATTCTAATTTCGGTTCCACGTGCAAAAAAATAAAAACCCGAAAACTGATTTCGGGTCCAGTTCGGTTCCAGGGAAAAAAAACCTTGGAACCGAATTGGCATCTCGGTTCTTATGATTTTTGTAAAATCCGAAGTAATCATGTTGGATTCCTAACTTTGATTTTTCTAATTATGGTTTTTAAAAAAAATTCGTTAGGGTGACTCACTGACTTGGGTCCGGATTTGCAATTTTGAAATTGCAGTTACTGATAGCCTATTTACTGCCTCACTGGAGACTGGTTGGGGGACTTGGGTCTGGTTGAGATTGAATGTGGTCTGACTTCATGTAACTCGAGTTGGAATTTGCATGTGTTAAGTTCATTAAGTTAACAAGTCGGCTAACTCGAGTTGGTAATGAACTAATTATTAATAAATTTTAACGAGCGAGTCACGAATTACGAACTATTTTATCTGCCCTAATCTCGTTAGTCCACTAATCACAATCTTTCTTCTCTTCTCGAATCTATTAGAATGGCTTCTATATCGTGGAAATTTGTGGATTTTTGTCAAGGTTCTAAATAGCGTTAGCGTCGTAGCGGGAAGGCTAAAAAAAAAGCTATAGCGAATACCGTCGCTATAGCGGAAGCTATTCCAAATAGCGTTTTTTTTTACATTTCATATATTCAATATTTGTACTAAATATCAACATTATCTAAAGTCTCATAGAACAATAAATAACACCAAAGTAATTAAAAAATTATAATATTCATATTGAACCCGTACAAAGTCCAAATTGCGGTTCAAAATATCCATAGTAATATCATAAACTATCGATTTTTCCTATTAAAAATATCTTAAGCATCATGATTTATGACATAATCTATTTTTTTTTCTATTCAAATTTTAATTTCGGTTTGGACTTTTTTTCTATTCAAATTTCAATTTCTATTCCCAATTTCAAATTGATTTATCTGTAGCAAGTAGCAACAAATTCAATTTCGGTTTGAGATTTTTTTTATCTTTATTTAAAACCCATATAAATTGCTTAAAAAAAAAAACTCATATTGTATAGCGCAAATAGCAGACCGCTATAGCGCTGTAGCGGCCGCCATAGCGGCCGTAGCGCAAATAGCGCATTTTGATGTCATAGCGTAGCGTTTGGGGTCCAAAAACGCTATAGCGCGCTATTTAGAACACTGATTTTTGTAGTCTAGAGGTAATATTTTTTATATGCTGTTCAGCATATAATTTTGCATGAGGAATTGAGTTTTATTTATCATTCATTTTTCCATCTTTCAATGATTGGATAATAAATTTACAAGCAAAAATCTCATTATGTAATAATATTAATAAGTATTGTTATATTATTATTTAATCTATTTTTAATAATTATTAATAAAAAATATTATATTGATATCAAGTGTTTTAAAAAGAAAATAGAATTTTTCGCAATAATTCTCATAACATAATTAAATATTTATTTTAGCATATTCTGGTGATTTTTTTATTTAAAACAAAACATAATAAATCAAATGAAAGAAGCATTGTGTAGTTTGAATTTTGAAAAATCAATTCTACCGTACTATTTACGGTAGAAGATGGAAGGTTATTTGTCCATCGTACCATTAATGTATTAATGGATAACTTTCTTAATTTTCTTGCCCATGTGGCCGGATTAAAAAAATAATCCACCATAATTGGGTGGAACATCACTCTTACATCTTCTACTGTATCAATGATACGGTGAAGTTGCTTTAGAATTGCTTTTCCTAAAATCCAAACCGCCGTTGATTTCATTTGATTCATTTTGTTTTGTTCTAAATAAAAAAATCTATTCCCGTCACTATTTTCATTCATATTCGTAGGCTCATAGCTATAAATATAAATATATAATCTTAGGACGCGTATCCTCCAAAATATCTGAATGAGTAAAATTATGTCTTATTAAATCTTAGCCGAACAATTAGAATTCGATATCTATTTGAACAAATCTGTTTTGAGATCCGTGTCTAATTAAAAATTTAAAACTGACGACTTAGATCTAATTGTACTCAGTCAGTCAGGTATTGCACTGGATATGAATCCATAATTTTATCTTATATAATCCAATGACAACCGAAACAGTCAAACAGGTCATGGATTTTCTATGGATTTTTAGTTTAAACTTTTACATGAGATTTTTTGTGTCTAAAACATCCCATTCCAGTTTATAATGGATAGAATCTACGGTCATAACAGGTTCCTCTGATGTGTTTAACAATCAACTACACAGAACAGGTACACAAAATACTTCAGCACATAGAGTCAGGGTCTGCCCGTGGCAAGAAGAAATTCGCATCCTCTGAGATATCTCAAACTTTGCGTGACTTTATAGAAAATCGCAACCACTCAAATAAGTTTTACACGAATCTCGAAGCACAAATAATACTGGCCCTTGCTAGGGGTGTCAATGGTATCTTTTTAGCTGTTTATCTGACCCGTATCGTATTCGATAAGGCGGGTATGGGTAAGATTTTTTTTTCGTTAGCTTATTGGGTATGGGTATGGATAAAAAAAAAATTCGTTAACCAAATGGATAAGGGTATGGGTAATGACTATTTCGTACCCATTACCCTATAGGATAATTATAAAATCTAAATATATATTCAATTCAATTTTCAACCCACCTAAATATGTATTTGTGTTTTTGAATTTTCTTCCTTTATAAAAAACAATTTAATTGGAACTGATGGCACATTCATTTTTATTTTTTATTAGAAATATAATTACATATGTGTGAAATGAATGAGTTTTTTATATTTAATTTGTAAAATATAATAAAATTAATTATTATATTATTAATATCCGTTATTCATCTGCTACCGTTTCGTTATCCGATAATATTAACGGGTAAGGGTAGGGTAGGGTAAGATCAATTTTTAATGGGTATGGGTAGAATATGGGTAAAGTCAATTTTATTGGGTATGGGTATGAAAATGCCTCCACCCGACCTGTACCGTACTCATTGACACCCCTAGCCCCTGCAGTCCTGCACTATCGCCAAATAGGCACTGGACACGTCGGTCACGCAAAAGTTGAGATATCTCAGAGGATACGGACTCGGTAAGAAGCGGGCCTCATGGCATCAACGAGATTTTTTTATTCATAGAAATTATTAAAAAATAACAGAGAAAAACAAAAAGAGTACTTGAATTGTTAGACATTGTAGAAAGATCGGAGGTATTGATTGATTCAAAATTTGAATCGAAAACAATGCTACCGATCCAAAATACATGTAACTTTTTTTCTCCAGTTTTTTTTTCTCCTTTGCGTGGGCTCCCACATCTTCTTTGAAAGCTTGCTGATTATAAAATTTTATTGGAAGATGTTAATATTTGAAGCGGGACCCACATGCTAAGCAGAGTAAAAAAAATGACAATTTTGTTAAGCTCAGATGATTTGAACTCGGGCCCACATACATACATAGAGAAGCATAGTAAAAAAAAATAGTTATCATAAACAATTTATAAATAAGAGAGAAGAAATGGAGTCCGTACCGGAAAGAAAAAAACTGTAGACGAAAAAATTATACATTATAGATCCGTAGCGTTGTTTCTAATTCAAAATTTAAATCGGAAATAATACTTCCGAACTTTCTACATATCTAACAATTTAAGTATTTTTTTTGTTTCTCTATGTTATTTTTTAATAATTTTTATGAATAAAAAATTCCCGGTATCGACAGCCCAATAAGAAATAACAGAGTAAAAGAAAAGCTTTCTGCTACTGATTGTGTGTTAGTTATTTGGGGGAATTTCATATATACCACTCAAAAACTTCGAAATTACATATTTACCACTCCAAATTCTATAATTACATATTTACCACTCTAAATTCTAATAACTCACATATTTACCCAATATATTTTAAATATATTACAAATATACACAAAACTCAAATTAATTATGTTTAAGATTCTAAAAACTACAATTAATTACGTATTAATTAAAACTTGACCCATTCTCCACATTCAAATTGGACTCTTGCCTTCTCCATCTCTCTTCTGCGCCCATTGCATGCCCATTATAACCTCTCTCGTTGTCTCCCGCATGACTCGCTATCTCATTATTACAGCCAACTTCTAACAGCAGAAGTGTTAGCGATTGCAGTTTGCTACTTGCGCGGGATGGTAGGAGAAGGCATGGGCAAGACTGTTGTCGCAGTTGGGCTTGAATAAGATGGTGGCAGGGGACACATCGGGGTGGTTGGAGAAGCACGGCTTAATGCTATTATCCATTGTCAGAGTGGGTACATGGTGAATGAGTCCAGTTTTAATTAATCCTTGATTAATTGTAGTTTCTAAAATCTTAAACATAATTAATTTGAGTTTGAAGTATATTTAAGTTATATTGGGTATATATGTGAGTTATTAGAATTTAGAGTGGTAAATATGTAATTATAGAATTTGGAGTGGTAAATATGTAATTTCGAAGTTTTTGAGTGGTATATATGAAATTCCCCCTAGTTATTTCGTGCTATGCTGTGTTGAAGCTTAATCATTAAAATTGACTTGCTAGGCATGCAATCAGAAGTTGTCCAATACCATGGAATGTATAGAATCAAGGTTTCAAGAACTTGCTGGTCAACCTGACGTAGTATTTCGTGACGTAATATTTCGTGTTATACATATTCATGTATTGCAACGAGAACATATTATAAGAAAATAAATATACTCAAAATTTTGTATTTCATAAAAAATAAGCCGGAGGACTTTTAATTCATACATATACATATGTTGATTTTGTGTGATATTTTTTATTACAATAAAACACTGCAATTTATTATATTACTATTTTATCAATCTATTATATTCTTGTTGTATGATAATTTACATAGTTTTGCTATTTACATGAATATGTAATCCTTATTGTTGTTACATGTGGATATGTATCTTTATTGCTATTAATGTGGATTTGTAATTCTTATTGTACGTGGATTTGTATCCTTAAATGACATACAACAAAATCAAGAATTGCAGCAATTACTATCGAGTAAACATGACATCTACATGTGGTGAGTACATGTTTAAATAAATTTGACTTCTACACGTAGAAAAACATCAAAAAGACGTACTGAATAAAAAAAAAAAAAGGCAAATTGATTGATTGGAGGACTAATATGTTGGATCATATATCTAACGCTGAGCATATATGTAATATAATTATGAATTGTATATTGTCGTATATGATTTGTCACAATTATATGATATAATATGGAATTAAGATATTAGACAATCTATATATTTAATAGGGTGTGGTCAATAAATGTGTAGAACAATTAGTCAAAGATCAAATTATTAATAGATGGATTATGATATATGCAAATTCAGAAAACTACCTATTCAAATAATTCGTGCAAGTATGATCTAGTAGCGCACCCAAGGATGGGTCCACAAGACACAAGATACCACGTGTAACAACACAACTCAGATTTCTGAACAACGATTTTTTTAGACATAATCTGAGTGTCTTCTTTTTTCTTACACTATCAAAGAACTGAGAAAAGAAATCCATTAGAAAATTTAGAGATAATTTCTCAAGAGTCACATCTCACTGTCTTGAAAAACTTGATCTACGACCATACGACATAACAATGAGAATGACTTCTTACCATTGAAGACTTGTCTCATGCTCACGGAGACGGCTCTTCAAACTTGAGGATCCCATGACGAATGTTATGAAATCAGGTATTGTATTCCGTACTAATTATAGAAAGATTAGTCAGAGGCAAAAATGAGTGCACTACGTGATTTAGATAAAATTTATTAAAATTTGTTATATCATGGTTTGACCGTAATAAGATGAAGCGGAAATGCCTATTCCTTGAAGATGGTCAACTCATATTAATTCTCTTTTGAATCAAAATTTTATTTTTATGGGATTTGTTTTTTGGGCCGAGATGTCTAGTCGGTCCATGGGAAAAACACATGAGGGGCCGAACACCTTATTCGGTACGTAAGAAAAAAATATTTTTCCGAAAATTTGTGAAATTTGAATGGGCGGAACTGACTGTTCGGCACAGCAAAAAAAAAGTTTGGTGTCGAGATGTCATTTCGGTACTTATAGTTGTTGGTTTGGTAATTTTTTAATTATTTATGGTTTCTAAAAAATTCATGTTTGGATGGGAGCTAGAATAATTAGAATAGTGAAATTTGATAATAGTAAATGAGAATAGAAAAAAATAGTGATTTTCATATTAGTGTGAAAATTGTGTTATTCATATTAGTAAAAATGTATTTTGAATTGTACATTTGGAATAGTGAATAGCTGATAAAGAATAGTGCGCTAATTAAGAGGAAAGATAAACAAGTAGGGTCTCAAACGAATTGTCACGGCGTGGAGATAACAGAAACAGTGTTAATTTTATCATTCGGGAACTGTATTGGCGAAAATCCGAGAAGGAAATATTTTTTCCTCTCTTTACACACTTCTGAATAGTAGTTATTCCAATATTTACAAGGAATAGAGAATAGTAGTTATTCTAACTATTCTGAATAGTAAAATTTTTGTTTGAATACACATTGCTATTCCGAATAACTCCTATTCTCGAATAGCCTCTATTCTTGACGCATCCAAACATACCTGAAATATTGGGTTAGCGGCGATTCCGAATTCAAAGTTAACCACTAACCTTAATTGCTAACCCCACTCTTAATCCAAAATACTAGCCAATACTATGTTTTTGCATCTAGACAGTCTAGATTTGTTTTAGTTAGTTGCAAGTTTAGTTTTGAACAATCTAGTTAGCTTTTGAACATGTGGACCGTGGCTAATTGTGATAGTATAACACAATATTTTTTTGATGTAACCAATTACCAAGTTTCTCTAATGAAATAGATAATAACTTTTTATCAAAAAATAATAATATATGTAGCATGTTTAATAGAAATGTTTTGACAGGGATGGAGCATTTTTTTACTTATGACTCATAAGCAAGTGTGTGTCTAAATGCTACTGTTTAGTGTCGCAAATAGAAAAATTAATCATTGAAAACTGATCAATTAGTAGAATGAATATTTTTCTTACACATACTACATATTTTTATTTTTTAATAAAAGATGAAATGAACATTTCATAACTTTAAAATGAGTTTTAATAAATAAAAATTGAATAAATTTGTGAGTTTTTGAAACTTAGAAGGGTGGTATGATATTATGAATTTTAGAAAAATAACATACGTAATTTTGTGGTTTTTGAGGAGTACATTGGAATTCCCCATCTTAATAACGGGGGAGCACGCAGCGCACGCTCCTCTCTCGTCTAAAAAGTGTAACGGAAACTCAAACGGAGACGCGAGCCACCAATTTGAATTTGGGAATATCCCTCCAGACTCCAGTACTCCACTAGTCTTCCCCCCTCTCTCTCCACCTTTTTAGATCAGTCATGCTTCTTGCTTCCTCCCACAACTCTTTCCCCCAGGTCACTTTGAAAATTTGAATTCAGATCTAAGAAATCCCTAAACTCTAAAAATCAGCCAGTAAAAATGGCGGCTGTCAAGCCTTCCTCTCGCTACAACTCCATTGATAGCCGCTCTTCATCCACCTCCGACCGATCCTCCTCCACGTCCACCTCTTCCTCCTCAAACAAGAAGAACATCAACCCCACGCCTGGATCAAAAACCCGCTACAAGCCTTCTGATCAGCTTGTCCCTGCCAAGGGAACCACCTCCCAGGCCATTGTTCGTGCCAAAACCACCACTCCACAAGGCCATAATCTGGGGTCGCTGCTCAGAAAGCTCATTGATAAGAGATCTGCGAATCCTAAGAAGAACGGGCCTCCAGTTCTCCCACCCAATCCGATTGAAAAGGAGATGAAAGTATCGGGAAAATCAAATGGGAGCAACATATCTGCTCTTTCGAGGAAGCTGTTTCAGAAGGGGTCTGAAAAGAAGGCACTGACTGAGGTCAAGAGCAACACCCGAACTCTAGCCATGGTACTTCGAAGTGAAAGGGAGCTTCTGGCTCAAAACAAAGAGTGCGAGGATGAGATCTGTGAGCTACGCCTCTTGCTTGAAGAAAGAAATAACGAAGTAATGAATCACTTAATCAAGTAACAATGCTCTTTCCATTTAAAGATTTGAAGATGAGATGCTAATAGTGTGCATGCCAATGCAGATAGAGAAATTGAAGGACCTATGTCTGAAGCAGAGAGAGGAGATAAAGGCTCTAAAGGATGCCGTACTATTCCCAGAGGAAACTAACTTGCAAATGCAGGATCTGGGGAAGCAAGGGGAGGAGCTAAAACAAGCAAATCAAGTCATTCCTTCTCTCCAGAGGGAGGTCTCCTTGCTAACTGCACATCTTCATTGCCTTGCCCTTGATCTTGCTCAGGTACCAGTCCTAATGCCAAATCAATTTATCTCTCCAATTTGATTTGCACATCTGTTGTCATTTTGTCATGCAATTATGCACTACATGTGTTTGATGAAATGCTCACAAATTATGGCTGTCAATGGAAAGCAAAATTAACTTGATATATCCTGATCGGCAACTTTGGGAAGTGCAGTTGGTAGAATAAGGAGCTGTGAAAGGGGAAATCAAATTTAACCTTTGTCCTTTCACTTTTTATTAATTAGGATGTTAACTTACTGCTGTAATTATGTATGTGCCGTATCATGAAAGCAATAGTTTAATGACTTTAATCCATCCTAAAACTTCAAATGCTCATAAAATTTTAAAGGACAACAAAATAGTTAATCTAAAATTTCTACACATGATCTTAGTTGGAGACAGAAGTCCCCTCTGAGATTCAAAATGGATCTCCTCAATTCTGATTGCAGTTCAGTAAAAGAATAACTTTGTGTCAAGTTTTTGTACCGAAGGGTTTCTTTCTTAATACTCTTCCTAATTGTGGTTAAGAGATTATATATACAAAAAAATTGTAGGTGAAGGCCGAGAAACATGGTACAAATACATGCATTGATGAACTTATGAGCCCTCCAAGGGCCCTGATACTTAATGGGCAAGAGGTAGCTACTTACCCTTTGGTAATACCGTAATAGTATTTCATTTCTTTTTTCCACCTCATGTACAATTATAATCTTCAACATTTTAGCTAATTCATATTTCTGTTGTGCACAAATTAATAAAAATAATTTTTTTCCAGGACATCAGCACTTTGCACCCCGAAGTATCTGAATATGGGAGCTCTGATGAAATGTTCCTCAAGGATTTCAACCCTTGTCTGACCCCTCGTTTTTCTAAGCAAAAGTTAAAGGTAACTATTAATGTTCTTCTATTAAGTTAATATTTCTTAGTTTTTGCTTGCTAGCTTATGTTTTTTGGTCTACTAATGTCATACTAAAAGCTAAACCTGGCAGGGTTATGATGGTTGTAAATGAGTCTCCAAGCAGAGTATCCTCCCTGATTTGTTTGATGGGAAAACGTCAATAAGCTTTAAACCAGAGAGGATTAACTCAAGCTCATGTAAAAAAACACTGAAGAAATACAGGTCCGGGGAAGATAAATGACCAGTAGAAAAGTTAAAATCTGGGAAAGATAATGGCCGGTAGAAAAGTTGGTCTCACAGAATATTTTGGAGTGAGGACTTTGTAACTATATATCGATCCATTTAGTCTTGTTTCATTTGATGTATTTCCCTCTTTCATATTTGAATTCTGTTCCTTCTTGGAACATTAT
The DNA here is from genome assembly GCA_025461125.1 of Carex kokanica. Lineage (NCBI taxonomy): Eukaryota > Viridiplantae > Streptophyta > Magnoliopsida > Poales > Cyperaceae > Carex > Carex kokanica. Next base: position 2,044,573 of record JAJGRX010000376.1, read on the forward strand.
TGTTTTTGTGTTTTGAGTCTGAAAAGCAACCTAGTTTTACATATGCAACTATAATGTTCAGCAATGTTATAATTCCAATAGAAGGTTTGCTGCTGTACTAGATATGAGAAGTGTAGACTGCATGTAGACTGAACTATTACTTGTCAGAATGATATAATTCCAATAGAAGGTTTGCTGCTGTACTAGATATGAGAAATGAAGAAAAATATTTCAGTTAACTATGGTTGGCGCAGGAACATGAGAATGAAAATACAACTTTGGTGAATAGGGGAGCTGCATTTGCAGGTGACATACAACTCTATGAGTTGATGCCACAGAAATAGTAAACTATTGAAAAAGGCCAAAAGTAGAAAAAAGAAGGGCAACCCTTGAAAATTTTCTCTACAAACTAGAAAACTTCTGACTCTGAATAAATAGTTCTTGCCAAGCATACAATAGTTACCCAGGCATTATAAATTCATAATGCTATATGCCTATGATATAGGCTTTTATATTCCTTGCAACACAATTATATTAATCTGCTACGATTACAACTCTATGAAGTAGAGTTCAAGAGAGTTGTATTCCTAAAAAACAGGGCAGCCCTTGACATTGATGCCTGGAGCAGTGGGGCAGGAAGCAAGAGGGCAATGATCTATTTCAGTGCCCCACCACTTGAGGTTGTGATTCGTGTTCTGTAAGGCGAAAAAGAGCAACACGCCCATGAATGCCGTGCCGGCATCCAATGCTGCAGATAAAACATAGTTGTACTTTTTCCACCAATTCTTCCTGTACTTGAACACAAAGTAGTTGAATATTGTGCCCGTCACTAGCCAGCTAGCAATGTTGGTCGGTGTGGCAGGTGGCATTCCTGCGAACCCATATGAGATGACAGGAATGTTGATAAGAGGGATCCATTTCTTCTCTGGGAAAATCTTGCTTAGTGCCCAAATTGGAACAGGCAAAAATGCTCCTATGAGGAAGAGCCAGACCAAGTTTCTGTACAGCCCACCATGGCCGAAGAGACGTGCTGGGCCTATCAACCCCCAAATCACTGAAGCATCAAATGTTACTCGATACTTGGGACAGGTCCATGGGCTGTCTGGGTGTAATCCTTCAATATCGCATATGTTCTCTATGCTCTCTAACATCCACCACGCAACCGCTAGGTTCACCACCCCTGCAACTAGGGTTCCCACAAGCTGAATTGACAAGAAGTTCAATAATTTGTTATACACAAAAGCAACAATGAAGCACACAAAAAAATGAATGACAATAGAAAGAGATAGAATTAAATTGTCATTACCTGAGCAGTGTACATGCATCTGGGAGGGATCTTCATGTAGTGACCAAGCTTGAGGTCAGCAAGAAAAGAAAGGGCATGGATGGTGCTGATACGGCCATAGATCTTAAATAGCAGATTGGCAATAGGCTTCCCAGGTAGTATATAACCAATGATAAATTGTGCAATGATGTCATATCCTGGTTGCTGCAGCAATAGCATGCAAAGAGCAGTCAAACAATGCTCATTTTGGTATATATGTACAATACTGGTAAATTAAAAAATTATAATGTGATTTTTCGCAATCAAATATACCTGATTGGTGGTAGCTTGAATGACCCCAATGGGGAGAGTGACAATGAAAGCAAGACCAAAAGCAAAAAGCATACCCCACCAAGGAAGCTGCACTTCTTTTTTCCATATGAAAGACATTAACAAGGAGAGAGCAATGCTTCCAATAAGCAAAATGAGGAACCACCACTCTGGCACCTGTTTGTACTTCTTCATCAGCTTTGCATGTATATCCAACTTTGCTGAGCCCATTGCCGACCTACTCTGCCTCCATATATCCCTTCCCAAATTAAGAAAATACAGATATTTCCATATATCAGTCAATGAAAATCAGATAATACCTTATGGATCAAAAATAAAAAATGTAAGTGTACTGGACAAGTAAATAAGAGAATTCAATCCTTCCACTTACATTCCATGAAAGAGAAAAACATGAGTCAGGGTAGCTGTAAACCGTGCGAATCCAGACCCGATGGAAAGTGCAAAGAGAGGGCTGAGGTACAGCTTCCCATAGCTGTTATATGCAGCCACATTCAAATCATAGTTTGGCGTCAGTATCTTGGTGGTGTCATATTTTTGCCCCGTAGTAGTAAATAGCTGGTTGGAAAATATGGGAAATTTACGGGCATCAAAGGTGTTGTACTTCCAGTAGCAAATTGGGACTATGATGTATATGAACATGATGAAGCCGATTGCCACATTAACAATGGAAAACCATGGGGTGACAAGTGGACTGCCGTGGTAGGCTGATACACCAGCCCAATCAAGAGTGAAAGCACCAACTCCCAGACCATGGTAACCTGACCCAATCTGCTGAGCAGTAATACTACGCGGCCAGACCCAACAGACCCAGGAGAAGAATGTTAAAATAGGGAACAAATAACCCGGCAAAGCATAATACGCAAAGCTTGCAGCAAGGAATATAAGAAAGAATTGCATCCTTGTGAGTCCCTTGGACCGTGAATCTTGCTCGTGTAATGCCCTGCAACAAATAATATTACCCTTGGAATTAAAAGTTAATTACAAACAAAGGTAAAATCTTGTAGTGTAAAGGGAAAATGAAAATTACCTGAAAAGAGAAACCTGAGCAAGATTAGAAGGCCACCACATTTCAACAGGCTCGACAAGGTACCTGCGCAGCATACCAGCCCATCCATATCCTATTAGCTGCAATTCCAATATAACCGGTGAATATTGCACTTATATAAATAAGCGTCTTACTACATACTAACACAGATGCCTAACTGGCTAACTGTACTAAATTATTTTTACTATTGCCAGCAAAACAATGACTTCCAGTGGCTCTCTCTCTCTCTCTCTCTCTCTCTCTCTTTTTGTAATATACATGTGGGCATTGGGGAGTAAATTTCAGCTTGCAGCAAAATATAGAACATCTGTTTTAGTTAAGCAATATTGCAGAAATATAAAGGATCGTCAACAAGGACGTTTTGGAGTGTTGTAGATTCTTATCAATTCTTAAAAAATTTATAAACAAAATTCAGCCAACTGCTGAATTTTAGCGTATTTTCTTACCTGAAGCAAACCATTAGAAATTGTTGGAAGCCACATATTCAGCGACTATGATTTGCTTTTTTTAAGGGTCCATTTTTTGTATTAAGTAAAATATTATTAATTCTTCCAAACAATTTCTAAAGTCAGTAAACTTTTTTTAAGATGGAAATCCGTTAACAACAAATTAAATTAAATATTTTGACAATAAAAATCTTACAATACCCTATAATTTTGAAATCCTACAATTATAATATAATCTAGATATTATGCACATCATACAAATAATAAGTGATGAAATTAGTACAAATTTTGTTGTTCATAAAAAAACTTCAAATTTAGAACAGTTCATTTTTACATTATTTGATAAAATATCAAATAACATTTAATATTCTTGAAAATTGGCACACAAGTAATTAATAACAAACAACATATCTATTAGCATTTCTAATTTTAGAAATTCTTTTAACTTATGAGAAAAAATTGTCAAAGTTGTTAATGAATCTTTACTCCTATTTGAAGTATTATTGTACTCAAGTTCTTTCAGCTAACTTTTTGCAAAGGAGATGAGGTGGGCAATTTGCTGAATCCAATTGTCATACAAAAGTTGATTAAGGACAGAAAATAGCAGATCTAAAATGAGAACCAAGAATAGATTCGACCACAAGTGGAAAGATAAGGGACCTCAAGAACTTTTTATTTACCAATTCTGCATTTTGAAAAAATAAAATGAATTTTAAATATTTGAAAATATACCGTCTAAAACTAAACGCACAGATTGGGCAAAACACATATTTTTTTGAATGTATAGATTTACAACTATGTGAACAGATGTGACCAAATTCCTGTGATGTATATGTTATTCGTGATAGAGTATCCTCTCAGATATGGATTAGGTTGCTCAAAATCGCAGCCGAATACAGAATTCGGGTCTGATCGAAAACACAAGACAGATTAATAAAGAGAAAACAGATTTGTGTCAAACGGTTCGAATTTAACAAAAACACTAAAATACTTGTGGTGATATTAACTCTGTTGTTCGTCAAGTTCAAGAGGAACACTATGAAGTATGAACACATGCATAAGACAGTCCTAAATGCACATGTTCAAAACTGCTTCATCATGCATCTAAAAAACCGAACATCGTATTTTTAAATGGAAAAAAAAGAAGATTCACAATATCTTGTTATTTTTTCAAAAAAAAATGAAGTTTAGGTATATAAAAGATTCTTTTTTTTATTCTGATTGAAATATATAAAAGATTCGGACCGCAAACAGTGACGAATTTTTTTTATAAACCATAATTAAAACAAAAAAATTTACGAAACCAACATGATTATTATTTTTTTTTACAAAAATCATAAGAACCGAAATGTCATTTCGGTTCGTTATTTTTTTTATTCCGGACCGAAATGGCATTTCGGTCCGGTCCCCTTTTTTGAATTTTTTGTGGCAGCTCATATGAAAACTTGTAAAAGCAGTACCACAGAAAATCCAAAAAGAAGATCATACTAAAATGCTATTTCGGTCTGGAATGAAAAAAAAAATAACAGACCGAAATGAAATTTCGGTTCTCATGTTTTTGTAAAAAAAAAAAAATAATTACGTTGATTTCGTAAAAAAAAAAAAATTATGGTTTATAAAAATAATTCAACAGTTCCTCCAGGACCACCTCATCTATGATTACCCCTTTTCTTGTTAAAAGCATAACAAAGCGATTCCCAAGGCTTGTAGGACCCATGACTACTCTTTTTCTTTTGTTTTTAGACCCCTAGACAGCAGTATTTCGTTTCTTGATTTTTTTACCAATTGACCCATGTCTCTTTCAACCAAAGTGACTACTGGACTCAATCAAGAAAAAAGACTACTTCCAATCAAAAAAAGAAAAAAGGCTACTGGACTCTGGACTCAATCATTTATTTATATATATGCGTGCGGTCAACAAGAAAAGAGTATATGTGGTATGGAATACACTTTCTAAATACACCACCAGAACAATACAGAGGATCCATAACACAGTTCAATAAATCTAAATATAATGTAACGTTAAGCTTTGGTCCGAAATATCATGAACAACAACCTACAGATTCTAAAATTTTGTATTTTGAAAAGTAAAAAGAAACAAATGAAAATTAAAGTGATAAAAAAACAGAGCAAAGATAAAAGGGTAACCTGAGTGGTAAGAACGATGAGCAGGCCACAGAGAAAACTAAGGGACTGCTTATAGTATGCCTTCATGACAGTAATAGCCCCAATTGAGTAGGCGTCTCCGCCTCCGAATGACACCCCGCAATTGGCGAAAATCGTGATGATGACGTGCTCCTTGATGTTAAACGGCCCCGGGTTGAGACTGAAGCTCCAGCGACCGCCGAGCAGCTTGACCTCCTTTGTGGGGAGCACGGAGGCCATGAAGCGGCCGATAGGGAGCACCGCGATCTGCATGAGGATGCCGGAGATGGTGAGGGGCTGCGTGCGATAGGTGAAGAAGGTGTTGAGGAATATGAGCAGGATACAGGACGACAGGCCCAGCGACCAGGCCCGGAATGTCATGACCGGCATCGAGGGGTCGTCTGTCTCCGGCACCACCAGCGCCACTTCCTCCACTGGGCATCTGTCGCATTCTGTCTCTGAATCGCTGTCGCTTCCCTTCTTTCCAGGTGGCTTTTCACCTTCCTTTGTCGCCATCCTCTCTTTCTCTCTGTCACTTCTGCGTCTGTTATTTGTTTTTATTTGAGAGCAGGGAATTCAGAAAGAAAGAGAGGAGCTGAGCTTAAGAGAGTCGGAACGAACAGGTCCAGCGGTTAGGTGGGCGCTCACACATCATTTATAGGAAAAGATCCAACGGATGGCAGTGAGGTCGGGGTTGTGACGACTGTTGAGTGAGCAGGATTCAGCAGGAGCCAAGAAGAGGATAAATTCGAATTTCGAGTGAGTCCAAATCCCCTGTTTCCGTTCTTCTGCTGTCACTAGTGTGGTTCGACTGCTGAGATCCGTATATGTCGATATCTGACATATCGTCATGATACATTTTTGTTTTCGTTTTAGTAATTCAAAGACTCATTTTTACATAACAACTTTTATTATATTATTTTGTATTTACTGAAAAGAATAATAATGTTACTACGATTAGTTCAATTTTTCATCCATTTTCACGACTTTTTTCACAGAAAATCGACCATCTTTCATCCATTAGCTCTTCGAATTTTTTGGTGGAATAGAGTTGTGAGCTGTGCCTGTGACTACTGACTAGTTAAAGGACAATTGTTTCAAAAAAAAAAAAAAAAGACTAGTTAAAGGACAAAAAACATGCACCGGATTTTTTTTGGGGTTAAATTTTCAAAATATTTCGAATAATTAAAAAAATTAATCAAAACAAACATTATCTTTAAGCGTACTTATCTCTATTGTACAAAATATTATCGTTTCTATTGTGCAAGATTTAAAAATGTAATTAAATAATTCATAAAAACGACTAATAATAACTTCACAATATCCGACAATTAATTGAAATTTGAAACAAGTTTAAAAAATGAGGAATCAATCGAATTGATTATTTTCTGTGGGAACAAATTTTCATTATTTTTTCGGGAAGTGCTATTCCGAGGGCATGTTTTCAAATATTCAGGGCATAATCTAACTTTTTTTATTCTTATACCACCTTTGCCCCTAATTAATGAATTCCTGTTTTTTTTTTCTAAACTTAATTAATTGTTTCCAAAGAAAACTATCTAATTAATAGGGCAGCGGTTTAGCCTTTATTATGGAAATAAGTAAATTGTGTTTTTTTTTTCAAATTTAATTTTCTATTGCTTACTTTGATATGGTGTTATTTTGTTAACTATAATCTATGGTGTATATTGTTGGAAGCGCATATACATTTTTTATTATTTTTATGATCGAAAGACATATACGAAAAATAATTTAAAATCAAGAATGATGAAAATTAAAAATAACAAAATATGAGAAACTTACTTGTAACAGCTTGTGATCTCATGCATCCAATTTTTTTTAATTTTTTTTCAAAACAATTCAATACTCGACATAATTAATCAAAGTAAATCCTTGGTATTGAAAGAAGTATCTTTATTTTCTTCTAAAATTTCATTATTTTTTTTTGCAAAGATAATATTAATATATCATTATCAAATAAATCATAATCCTCCATAGCAACCAAATTGTCATGGTACAACAAAATTGTTTTTTTAATATATTGGAGTAATTATGGCGTACATTCATTATATTTTGAAATAATGAAAATGTTTAAATTAAAACTACACCATTAAAACAAAGTCGTTAAAATTCAATTCAATTAGTAGTTTATCACAAAGTCGTTAAAATTACACCATTAAAACTTTAAAATTGTTAGATGGAGTGGTAATCATCATTCAAATTGGTTATAATACAATACATGTAATATTTACGAAATGAAAAATACATTTACAAATTTAGTTTTCCAATTTGTTGACTAATGTCTGATATTTTTCACAATATCAAATAGATATACTTTTCAAAGTATTATATACTACGCAAGTGCAGGATGATTTGATTGTTATGAAGGTTTTTGAATTATTTAATACTATTATATTAGTTTTCGTGATAGATTATAGTTAACACAATAGCATGATTTGATTGTTACGAAGGTTTTTGAATTATTTGATACTATTATATTAGTGTTCTATCAGTGCAGCTATTCTATTAATTAGATAGTTTTTTTGGAAACAATTAATTAAGTTTAGAACAAAAAAAAAAATCAGGAAAGCATTAATTAGGGGCAAAAGTGATATAACGGTAAAAAAATTGGATTGTGCCCTGAATATTTGAATACAAGCTCTGAGAATAACGCTTCTCTATTTTTTTTATTTCTATTAACGGATACTCGACGTAGAAGAAGAACATATTAAATGAAAGAGAGAGGCCGTTAAGGAAAATTTATTTTCTTTCTTTATATTTCGGATACAAAACAGAGGAGATATCAATAACGCCTCTTCAATCATTGACTTTCCTTTAATTTATCATTCATTAAAAAAAACAGAAACAAATCAATTATAGGAAGTATATAACTGCCCTTCATATTTAACCTTCGATCAAATCTTTCAAACTCTAATTATTTTTTTCCAGAACTACTTTTTTAGAAGATTCCAGTGCATTTACAGCTTAGCTCTAGTTAGCACGTGCAAGTCTTTTCAATCTAGCATATGAAATATTTAAACCTAACATATTAAGTTTTTATACATAACATATCAAGAAAAAAAAGACACATATATAACTCAAAAATACTTCATCATAAATCTCATTTGAACGAGAAAATCAAGTAGAAGACGTTCGTAGTTTTAGATTCACAAAATTTCTCATAGATTGTCGAAAAAATAGACGAGATAGATTGGAAGAAAAAAAAAAAAGACTGAGTGCAAGTCTTTAAAAGGTTTAAAGTGTAGTCTTTATACATAGCATATCAAGTTTTTTATATCTAGCATATCAAGTCTTTAATCTAGCCTATGAAGTTTTTAAACCTACACATCAAGTTTTTATACACAGTATATCAAGAAGAAGAAAAACAACGACACAAAAGTACTTCATTGCAGATCTCATTTGAAAGAGAAAATCGAATATAAAACTTTCGCAGTTTTAGATTCGCAAAATCCTAACAGGTCGTTGGAAAAATGGACAAGATTAATAAGAAGAAAAATAAAAGAGTGGGTGCAAGTCTTTAAAAGATTCAAAGTGAAGTCTTTAAATATAACATATCAAGCTTTTAAATCTAGCATATAAAGTTAATATATATAACATATTAGGAAGAAATAAAACATCGACACAAATATAACTCAAAAGTACTCTATTAGAAATCTCATTTAAAAGAGAAAATCAAATAGAAAACGTTTATGGTTTTAAATTCACAAAAAATTTCACAGATTATTAGGAAAATGAACGAGATTGATCGAAGAAAAAAAAATTAGTGAATTTTTTTTTTTTTTATTTACTTGGGGGTCAGATTGGGGATGGAATCGTGTTGGGGGCTATGCTTTTTTCTCTTAATTATACATGAAAATTTTCCGTTTAGACCTAAAGTTTGTAAATATTACAAATTATGATGAAATTATGACTTTTCAAAATTTAGACTTCAACATTCTGACATGCACCGCCACATAGGCTAAGCCAAGTTAGATGAATGGGTCAATTGTCTTCTATTTTTTTTTTTCCAAATTTTACTTGTATCTTATTTTCTATATATTTTGGACCCTGATAACAATCCCCACACTATTCTCACATCATAACTACCATAACTGCTTGGGGGGCTGCAAAAACTCCAGCGCTGAATTTTTTCTAAGTATTAATACCTATGCACGCATGTATTTATACTTATGCAAAGAATAATTTATACCTATGAGATGAACAATTTTTACGTAAATAATGGCCCTCCCAACCAAATTCTCCAAACATCTCTGCACTATCCTGCACCAAAACTACCATAACTCCAGCGCTGAATTTTTTTTTAAAGTATTAATATCTATGCACGAAAGTATTTATACTTATGAGGTGAATAATTTTTACGTAAATAATTCTCCCCAACTAAATCTCCTAAACGTCCTCGCACCATAAATATCTGAGGGGGGGGGGGGGCGGGGGGCACTCAAACTAAATGAGTGAGGTCATACACGTTTCTAGAAATATTAATATTGCCATAACTATCTGGGGGAACCGCAAAACTTGATATTTTTTTACATATGGCACTGAATGACGTCTGAAATGATTAATATCAAGTATTGCAAATATTTATACCTAATACTGAAGTATTTATATGTATATACATTGTACAAAGTTTAATCTTTAGGTATTTGATCATATCAAGTTACATATCAAGTATTAATACTTATTTTTCAAGTATTAATATCTTATTTTGCAATTATTTAAACTTATGCATTGAAGTATTTATTTTTATGAGGGTAACTATTTTTGTTAGAGAAAGGTTGACGCGGGGACCATTGGAGGACTAGAAAAGAAATATCATAACAAGTTACGCATCAAAGTATTAATATCTTATTTTTCAAGTATTAATATTTTATCTTTCAAGTATTTATACTTATGAAAGTTGACGCAGGAATGAGTGCGAGACTGAGAAAGGGGAACCATATAATTAGTGAGGACCATAATATAATCTTCATCTATTGTTACTGCGGAGACAGAGGAGGAACTAAGAATGGGGGATTCATATATTATATAGTAAGATATTATGTGTAGTGTAAAATGAATTCTCATTCGTAGCAAGAAATTTTTTACATGATTAACTCTTATTACTTAAAGTGTTACTTGTGTCGTATTTAGGTGTTTTCATGTCGTGTTACTATCGGTGCCGTTTTCATTAACTTTTAGCGATTTCCAGCATGACATGACTAAGGACACAACTAGCTAGCACAAGCACACCAGAACCCGATTGGACGCTTATCACATGGCACGGACAACACGGACATGGGTTAGGCACGGTCAAGAAAAATTCGAAGCAACCCAACGGAATTTGAACTCGCGTGGACGTACACTTTGACAACCAAGTGATTAATTTTTACTAAACCAGCCCGCACTTATGATTTAATGACCATTTTCTTAGTTATATAATGTTCTTAAGTAGAGTTAAAGAAAAAACATATGTGACACTTAACGCAGCATCGTTAAACATGTGCGGTAGTGTTCGGCAACCATGGCTTAGAGCTTCTTAATACTCTTTAGTGTTCTAAGGAGTCTTAAGCTTACCGAACGGGTGCTCTTTTATCAAACTTAATGTTACTTCTTTAGTGCTTCTTTTGCCCACCTTTTTAAACTTGCTCAAGTTTTTAAGCTATGGTTTCACGTGACTTAAATATTTTGTCAAGTTTAAAGCTTTCTTAAGAAAGTTACTTTTCAACTTTATTGTCGAACGGGTGCTCCTTAGTGCAGCTTAAATTTTAAGCTTCATATGGTTGTCAAACACTACCGTGATGCTTAGCCGTACCGTTTCTTTTCTCCAGTTTTGAACACAACTAACTAGGGATTTTTGTTTTTTATCTGTAAAAAATATTTTTTGAATATTTTTTGAATAAAGATAAGAAATAAAGTTATCCAACTATTTAATATTCATAAATAATTCTTTCATTCGGATTTTAAACCTGCAACTTTCTATACTAAGAACATTATTTTTGTCACTAAATCAAGAACTGATTTTCTATCCATATAAAATATGTGACAGATGATTATAAAGTAACATGTTTAAAATAAATGATAACAATTTACAAAATGCAAATAAATAGGATCGGCAATTTTAAATTGGATGTCACTATTTGATCCCACTTCTGTTACATAATGTGACAAGTGGGCAAAGTAAATGACAGCTGTTCGGTTAAAACTGATCTAAACTATCAGACTGTAATAGATGGTTCAGATACTTGTACAATCAGGAAATCTTTCCCAACTCAATTAGGAAATCTTTCCTAACTTGAGGTCAATATGATTAAAAAAAATTCAAAAAAAAATTCGGAGAATGGAATCTTTATCACCAATAGACAGGCGCTACCTACAAAAAAGTATGTTTGACTAATCTAATATGCAAATCCGCATATGATTTTCAAACTTCGTTAGATTGTTACATCCTTTGATAGTATCCTCAAGTACCAAAATAAAGGTGAACCTCTCATGGTGACATTGCCTTGTCCATTTTCTCTCGGTCGCAAGTGCGAATGCTTTCTTATGTGACAGTTTGCTGCTTGGAGGCCTTTCATGTTTCATCCTTTCCGATTTAGATTCCCCAGCTTGACATGCTAACAATACTTCGCACTAAAACTTACAAATAATGGATTCACATTTGATGCTACATTTATAAACAAGGAAACAAAGACTCAATATTTTGTGCGTGATAAAGCCCCTGCCTCTTCCCCAATTTGGTACGAATTTAATTTGAAAACACAGCGAATATGAACCATTTAATTCAAATATGATGATTGATCTCATCTCACACGCACAGTAGGAATTTTGTACATATAATTGGGATGAAGCCGAAACAGACCGGTACTTTCACACTCGCACAAAAATAGAAATGGCACAAAATGCTAGTCGCTTTTACTTTTCGGGATAAGATGGAAGAGTTCAGCAACCCTTGCTTTCTGTGGGCTTGTAGCTCTCTATTATATTGTTTAATGTCTTTTTCTCGTAGACTTCCACGAAAAGCAACGGTGCGTGGTGAGGGCGAGATCGCACGAGGCTGATGCGTGCGGGTGGGCCACAAAATATTGGCAGGTTTGTCATTTGTGCCAACTAGGTGGGAGTGTAAGCGGTCATATACGGATCGGATAGTGGTCAAATATACGGATTGGATGGTGGTATTCTTATCCGTTATAATTTTTCAGATACGATACGAATACGAATAGTCTCGGATACGGATACGGATAAGATATCGGACGGATACAAATATGAATATGAATATAATTTGGATAACTAAAAATAAATTACTAATGTACATTCTAGCAAAGAATAACATCTAAATATAATTTTTTTTCATTCATAAATTAAATCTAATATTTTTTATAATTAGTTTGTTAGTTACAAAACATATATCATATTATCAAAATATTAATCACTAATTATGTCATAGTGTTATATTGTTCATTAGTTACTATATATATATATATAGTTTAATAAATTATTGATGTATATATATTTTTTTTGATAAAAAGACCGAAGCCCGTTTCATTGAAACAGTTAACTTACAACTCTAAATTGGAGTTTAGTATCTGCCGTAATCACAACAGAATCCAACAACCAACAAACATATAGAAAACTGGAAGATAGAAAAGCTTTTTGGTGCCAAAATAAGCCACACACTTTGGGGCTGAGGTAGTGAATATGAAACAAAAAATAAACTCTCTTCCAAGTTTTGATGTACTTGGCTTTCTTCATGGATCATGGTGTGTAGCCCCTGCAAAAGTCGTGAGCTCCAGCTGGTCTACCATCTCATCAGGGTGCCAACTAGCTAGAGGAATCTCATCCAGGACAGGAGGTAACCAAAGTGCAGTGCAGGTGTTCACGTGCTCCTTCACAGCCCCTGACCCGAAATTTTTTTTCTTACCACTCTAAAAAATCGGAATTAAATCAATACCACCCGTTTATTCAGAATTCAGATTCCACCACGTACGCGTACTGGATCTGCGCACGGATCTCCAATCCGTACGCGTACTGGATATGCGGACCGATCCGTTCGCACAGTGGATATGCGCACGGATCCGTACGCATAGTGGGTCGGCGCACCGACCCGTTTGGGAAAAGAAAGGCTGCCTGCTTTTGACCCACCAGGGAAAAGAGAGAAAGGGAAAAGAGGGGACCCACCCGGGAAAAGAAAAGAAAGAGAAAGAGAGAGGCCCACCCGGGAAAAGAAAAGAAAGGGAAAAAGTGGGGCCCACCCGGGAAAAGTAAGAGAAAAGAAAGAAATTGAAACTCGTTCTCTCCCAATCGGATCGCCGATCCACTGTGCGCACGGATCCGTGCGCATATTTACTGTGCGAACGGATCGGTCCGCATATCCAGTACGCGTACGGATTGGAGATCCGTGCGCAGATCCAGTACGCGTACGTGGTGGAATCTGAATTCTGAATAAACGGGTGGTATTGATTTAATTCCGATTTCTTAGAGTGGTAAGAAAAAAAATTTCGGGCCCCTGACCAATAGTGAACAAGAGAAATAATTAATAAGATGATTTGTCTTGGAGTTTTAGGTATACCTTGATTAAAACATAGGTCATTCTGATGCTTCCAAAGGGTCCAACATAGAGCACTACAAACTAATAGCAGTGCATTCCTGTGAATAAGAGGCAATTGGTTAGCAAAATGGAGGATATCTGAAAAAGAGTTCCATTGGCGACTAATATCCTGACAAGATCCCATCCAAAACCAAATAAATTATTGGTATATATGTATATACAATTTAATAAATCAATTTAAGAACATAGAGTACATTTATTGTGGTTTAGGAGTGTAAACGGTCGGATACGGATAGTTACGGATAGTTAAAAATCTTACCGCATTCTTATCCGTTATAATTTGTCGAATACGAATACGGATAGTCTCAAATACGAATACAGATCGAATAATTTAAGTAATTTTTTGAATTTAGATCCGGACAAAATTGGATAATATCCTATCCGTTTACACCCCTACAAAGGAGTCATACCTTGTTGTCAGATATGTAAAAACGCGTCTAGTCTGAAAAACAATTTGTGTTAGGTTTTAGATAAAGAAAAAAACACAGCCAGTATAAAAACACACACAAAAGATAATAGTAAAATATTTCTAGTCTATTTACCACCATGTCTTCATAACTTTCTTACCATCCACTTTTAATCCCGGCGATCTATTCCTCCAATTCGTTTTAATTTAATTCACATTTTTTTCCGTGAAATTCTCGGTGATTTGTACAACATCAATAGGTCGAGCGCACTCTATCTTTGACTTCAATCTTCATCTACATGAATTTTAAAACACAATGCAGCTATTGGAGCTTTTTTTTCTTATTATAAAATGTCTGTAGGCATATCATTAAATAAAATAGTATATTACAGGAGAGCTACATATCATTAGCATGCATGTACATAAAGTAAAGTTAGTACGTACTTAAATTGCATATCAGGACGTAGCAGTAAACCTAAATCCACCTATCCTTACCAGTATATAAACTAGACACTCTATTACAAAAGTAAGCATAAAAAAACAAAACAAAACAACCGATACATGCCAGTATAAGCTAGCAATTAATCATACTCTGATGAAAATGAGTGAGCTAACAATCATTCTTGCCCTCAGTAAAACACAAGGGTGAAAACAAAATAGGCTCAAAGCACTAACCGCAATTAATTCATGATTATATATATATTTTTAGTTTGTTTTACTTGTATGATTTTTCTGATTATAGACAACCTATTCAATAAGATGCTTGGGTACTAAAGAAGAGCCACATAAAAGATGAATGTTAGTAATTTTATGTAGGTTCTCAAATCAACTGTTTATACTGATTATGTTAAGTGTACATACACTACTAATAAATTTAACGAGTTTTGAACTTTAGCCAATTATTTTAATCATATTTTCATTTTTGTTTATGAGATAATTTTTCTGACGCAGTAGTCTAAATGGCGCAAACGGAAGATTTGGGCAAAAAATTAAGTGCAACAAAGTGATAAATTTCAACAAAAATTTAATAATTTATTGACAGAATTCGGAAGTTGATTTGTGCTTCAAATTCTAGAGTCCGGATTCTTTGAAGTAACTCAAGTTTTGATTTTAAATCTGAACTATCCAATCAGAATTAGATCAATTGAGTCTGAGGTAGAATATATTGCATGGAGTCCCTTTAATAATATTTGTGCCAATACATATTGACGCTCCCAATCAGCTCAATTAAACATGTCATTTTCAAATCTTAAAAGATTTATTTTTATTTGTAATTTGTTCATATCATGGTTAGCTCGTGATGCAAATTGATTGAGTGCAGTACTTTGGTAGTTAGAATTGGTCAACATCATCTCGTAATTTATATTCGAACGCCCCTTTCTATTTTACTTTTCTATATATCATAATAGATGTATCCAAAGTATCCAACAAAAATTCTTTCCTAGGATGAATTGCCACTAACCTACTAGTAATAATAAAACTTAATTAATTAGCATAAATAAGCTTGTGAACAAGAGCTGTTCAATGGAAGGTTGTATGTGTCCAGGCGTCAACTAGGGAGATCTTAATTATCGAATTCAGATCCAACTCAATTAATTAGCATAAACAAGCTTGTGAACATTGAGCTGTTCAAGGGAAGGTTGTATGTGTCCAGGCGTCAACTAGGGAGACCTTATCTGCATCCATTCATTATTCCATTCTTGTCAGTCCAAAGGACCTGACTACTTGTTAATTTTTTGCACTATTCTAAAATAGATTTTTTAATCAAACACTGGTCGAATTATACAGAGTTCGTTACTTTTCTGAACTACACAGGTATCTTTCAAATTTTATAGGGTAATTATATGTTACCCCTTGATTCCTTCCTCCATTTTTCCCCCAACTAACTAACTTCCTTTTCTAACTATAATAATCAATTTTAACTAACTAGTGGTCCCTACAAATTAATTAGTAGATTTTCTCCTTCTATTTCTTTCCTCTCTCCCTCCCTCTCCCTCTTCCACCTCCGCCTCCCCCTTCCACCTCTGCCTCCGCCCGCCTCTCCCTCTCCGCCTCCGCCTCTCCTTCTCCGCCTCACACAACGAGGATGAATACTTGTTCAATGATAGATGAATACTTGCATGACGAGGGTGAATACTTGTAAAAGATGGGTGTGATATGTCCAGTTTTTTTTTTAAAATACTTAATATATCAGGGTGAATACTTAATGTATTACAAGTGAATACTTCATGTATTATAGATGAATACTTGATGTTGTTTCCACTTGCGGTGACGGTTATGCGGTCCCCACGGTAGTTAGTGATGGCGGTTGTGCGGTCCCCCCACTTAATTACGCGTTTTCTTTTATTTTTAGCGGACGGCAGTTGTGGTACCCTACTATCTCCGCGTAATTAATGCTCTTAATGTCGTAATATTTCCATATATAATTCTTTCTCAAAGATGAGTACTTTTATTTATATGGATGAATACAACTCGTGTTAAGTGTCAATACTTTTTTGCAAATCGTCCCCTACTAATTTCACCACTTATCTCCGCATATTACTGTGGTCCCCTACTTATCTGAAGTCGCGGTTGTGCGGTCCCACCATACCTTCATGTACTCTTTACACTTACACGACGAGAATGAATACTTGTTCAATGAGAGATGAATACTTACGTACGAGGTGTGAATACTTGCGTAACGGACAACTCGAAAGTATGTCATCATGGATCTTATTTGAAAGAGAAAATTGTGTAGAAGACTTTCGTGGTTTTAGATTTGAAAAATTCCTCACAGATCGTCGGAAAAAATTAGTTAGAGTGAACGTACAAAAAAAAACCACCTCTAAAAACGTGTCAAAGATGGGTGGTAATGTTTCCTTATATAGTTATTTCTCAAAGATGAGTACTTTTCTTTACATGGATGAATACTTGAGTTTACAAGGGTGAATACTTCAGCGCCTGTAATGCTGTGGAGGCATTTTTGGTCCCCTCTTCCCAATAATTAACGGTTTACTGTGGTCCCCTACTTATTTCAACGGTTATTAACAGTTTACTGTGGTCCCCTACTTATTTTCAGTTGGGGGAAAAGTAGGGGATGGATGGTGGGGGAAGGTTAGGCCCTCCCAATTTTATATTATCACACACCATTAATTATGAAGTTCAACGAAGAGGACGAATCTAAGGCCGCCTTTCTGAATTCGAGCTCCAGCATAAATGGGACTATTGTATCTCAAGGAAAATTAGGATTTAGGATTAACTGATCAGATTGGTCGGATTTTATTAAACAATTTATCCGACTTTTTTAGTAGTCGGATTAGGATATTTATAATTCATAATCGGTCATCAACTCCATTTCTATATTAAGCACGTAGATGATCTGATCTGCCAATGATTTTGATTAAAAGACTAAATTTCAGATTGAATACCAGCTTTCCGATCAAATATTATGATTCTATGCATCTTTTTTATATTTTTTTACGTGTAGAAGTCTAAATTTATTTAGACGTATACTCGCCACATGCAAATTTGTATCATCTTTCTAATCGATCTAATTTCTTTTCATTTTTTAAAATGTTATTTAAGAAAATTTTGGATTGATTGATAATTAATTGGTCATACATCTATTTCTTTCCATTTTATATCATTTAAGGAATATTATTTGCCATTGAATATGTGATTTTGTATGAGATTTTTTTATGAAAATATATAAAAAAGATAAAAGAAAATATGTATTTTAAGGAATGTTATTTATCATTTAGACTAAATTTATTCATGAAAATATGTCATTTTTTTTGTTACTTACCATTCAACGTACGGGCACAATACTAGTAATTTAAAATTTATTGAACATATATTTATTTTTAAACAAGTAGATTTCACTAATCCGATATATTTCATTAACAAAAAAAATATCATTTATAGAATTCTTACCTATTTATTATAATAACTAAAAAATAAATTAAACATAACTATAGCAAATAACTACCTAAATAGTTCTTAATGTGAATCTTAAGATAAAAATATTCATGCATTAATATATTTTTTAATTCAACGCAATATATTGTAACTAACAATAAGATCACCATTCAATAGACAACACAATTAATATAATAATAAATAAACAAATTATGTTAAGCAAAATAAAATAAATAAATTCAATGACGCATAAGCATAATTCATTTTCAAATTATCTTGATTCAAAAACATAATTTAGAGGTCTTCGAAAAACTATGATAGGTGTAAATTTAAATATATCATGTGGTTGGAACAGATTTTAATCAATATATTTTTTTAAAAATTCATAACTACTATGAATTTTCCGGATTACTTAAAATCACATACGTATCTAACCAAATAAAATTTAAAATCTGTTTGTTTACTGTGTTGGTCAGGTTAAGCGGGCTGCTCCGAATTTTTTATTAATATCCAAAAATTAAATAAAATTACCAAAAATGACCATGTCAGAACTGAAATTCGAAAAATACCCATTCCGGAAAAATTTTTTCCGAACTAACCCTCTAACTTCGGAAAAAATTTTTCCGAAAATTCAATTCAAAAACCGGAAAAATTTTATCCGGATTCTAAGTCCGGAAATTTTTTTTCCGAAATTAGGCCAAATTTTCGGAAAATTTTTTTCCGAACTAAGTTTCCGGAAAAATTTAATCCGGTTTCAGATTGAATTTTCGGAAAAATTTTATCCGGTTTTGTACCGAATTCGATTATAAATACTGAGCTCGCTTTCAATTTAACTCGCAGCTCTCTCGCTCTCTCCGTAAGTTTTTTTTAATTATTTAAATTTATAATTATTTATTTGTTAATTATTTAAAATATTTAAATTAATTAAAATAATTTTAAAAATT
The DNA here is from genome assembly GCA_025461125.1 of Carex kokanica. NCBI lineage: Eukaryota > Viridiplantae > Streptophyta > Magnoliopsida > Poales > Cyperaceae > Carex > Carex kokanica. The sequence continues at coordinate 2,063,655 of JAJGRX010000376.1, forward strand.
TCAGAATAGTGTAGAATAATTTAGAAATTATCAAAATAGTCTAGAAAATTTTAAAATGATTTCGAATTGTTTTAGGAACCTCTTTCATTTTTGGATCTCTTCCGGAGCTCTGAATGTCTGATTGATCCGATTTTCGATTCAGGTTATTTTTATTTTTTTTATTTTAATTTATATTATAATTAATTAGTTCATTTCAAATATTTTTTTTATTTTTTGGAATATTGTCCAAATAATTTTGAATTTTTTAGAATATTCCAAAATGGTTTAGAATAATTTATAAAATTTCAAATTTTTTTAGAATATTGCTAAATTAATTTAAAAAAATTCAAAATGGTGTAGAATAATTTAGAAATTATCAAAATGGTATAGAAAAATTTTGAAAATTTTAAAATGATTTAGAATTGTTTCAGGAACCTCTTTCATTTTTGGATCCCTTCTGGAGCTATGACTGTCTGATTGATCCGATCTTCGATTCAGGTTGATTTTTTTTTTTAAATTTATATTATAATTAATTAGTTCATTCCAAATATTTTTTTATTTTTTGGAATATTGTCCAAATAATTTAGAATTTTTTATCATATTCCAAAATGGTTTAGAATAATATATAAAATTCCCAAAAAATTTAGAATTTTTTTCTATTAATTTAAAAAATTCCAAAATGATGTAGAATAATTTAGGAATATTAGAAATGGTATTGAATAATTTAGAAAATTATGAAATGGTTATGAAATAATTTTGAGAGGTCCGGACAATTTGTAATTACTTATATGTTGTTCTTTTTTAAATTGCCAGACCAATCGAACTGAAAATGACAACTATTTATGTGAAGATTTTTAATGGAGGAGAAATCAAATACAATAATGACGGGGCCTTTTACAGTACCCGAGCTAAATACTCATTACCGCTAACCGTCAACCACAGCTTTGATTATCTTCGGAATGAGATTTATAAATTTGTTGGGTATAATGCTAGTCAAGCAAATCTAGAAATCCAAGCCAGGTTTAATATGTCTACCGATGGGGGACGTGACCATCAATTAGTACCGGTAATGGACCAACAATCGTTCGAAATGGTTTTAGAAATTGTGTCGTCTTTTGCACAAAGGTTACCGGTTCTGGAGTTGTATGTAGAATTGGAACCGAACCATACCAGACAGATTCCTGAACCTCGATCCCGACCCAGTACCAGTCAGAATCATGTGGATCCCAACCCAATACCAGTTAGATCCCGCCTTAGTACCGGTCGGCACTCTATGGATGTACAGAGACCCCGACTCAGTATCGGTAGCAACTCTGTGGATCTACCAGTTAGACCTCTACCCAGTACCGGTCGGAACTCTGTGGATCTACCAAGCACATCACGACCCAGTACCAGTCGGGCCCGTAGACAGCTACGTGATTATTCGCATGCCCCTGTTGATGCAATTGATTCTGACAGTTTGGAGAGTGGAGATGAGAGGCTCTCAGGTGAGTCATCGGGTTCCGACGATGATATTGAACCGCTCAGCCAGCCACAATCACGGTCCCGTGAAGCACAGTACCCGATAACTGGTCGGGAAAATATGACACATCCGGTTGATAGTTTCAATGACATATCCGGGTTTAGGCCTGCGGATGTCGATTTTTTCGGCAGGTCAAACAAAACATTCGATAATCCATTGGCTAGGGGTGTAGTATATCAGTCGAAAACAGCTCTAAGGATAGCAATCAATGAGTTCCATCTCGATAATAATTGTGAGTGCAAGGTTCTTAGAAGCGAACCTAGACGTTACGAGGTGGTGTGCAGAGATAAGTTTTGTAAATTTAAGGTATGCGCGAAGCAGAACGGTCTTTCAGAATCTTGGATTATTACCAAACAAGCACTTCCCCATACGTGCACAGTATCGGCAACACGTACTGATCACTGTCAGCTTACGGCAGAGATGGTTGCCCTTGCGAAATAGGTAAGAAATAGGTAAACCCCATAAACAGCTCACATCCTCCAACGTTACTGTAATTTTTTTTTGCATGTCAGTAAGAAACTAAAAAACAAATTTATTTGAATTAGTTAATACCTGTCATCTCTCCGAAAGGAAGATGAAAGGTGTGCGTCTCCGGACGCCACCGCTCAACAAGTGCATGAATAAGAGCAGCATCGAGGGCAATATCAGGCATTGTCGCGAGCTGATATAAGCCCATTCGAATTAATACCGGTGCATAGTCCTTGTGATACTCGCATTTGTGTCGATAGTGTCTCACCGTTAAAATTTCTTTGCTCTAAATTAGAGAAAAAAATTAATTACAATATAATTTGATTACTAACCGAGTTATGAAAAACAAAATAAGTAAATGTTTACCTCCTTCGACGCCTGAGATACCCTATGATTGCCGTGAGCTATCCACAACAAAGGGCTAAATGTATGCTTCAGTACTAAGTCTGTCATACTACAAAATTTGAACAATATTCTAAATTATCTTGAATTTTTCTAAATTATTCTAGACCATTCTGCTATTTTCTAAATAATACTGGACCATTCTGATATTTTCTAAGTTACTCTGAACCATTTTGGTATTTTCTAAAATATTCAGGGCCATTTTGGAAGGTTCTGACAAATTCTAAATTATTCGGACAATATTCTAAATTATTTAAAATAAACTAATTAATTGTATTATAAATTAAAATTAGAATAAAAAAAGTTAAAAAAAACCTCAATCGAAGAGCCGAGTGATCAGACAGTCAGAGCTCCGAAAGGGATCCGAGAAAAAAAGAGGTTCCTGAAAAAATTCTAAATCATTTCAGACTATTCTGGACTATTCTGGTATTTTCTAAGTTATTCTGGACTATTCTGGTATTTTCTAAACTATTCTGGACTATTCTGGTATTTTTTAAACTATTCTGGACTATTCTGGTATTTTTTAAACTATTATGGACTATTCTGGTATTTTCTAAACTATTCTGGACTATTCTGTAATTTTCTAAACTATTCTGGACTATTCTGTAATTTTTCAAACTATTCTGGACTATTCTGGTATTTTTTAAACTATTCTGGACTATTCTGGTATTTTCTAAACTATTCTGGACTATTCTGGTATTTTTTAAACTATTCTGGACTATTCTGGTATTTTTTAAACTATTCTGGACTATTCTGGTATTTTTTAAACTATTCTGGACTATTCTGGTATTTTCTAAACTATTCTGGACTATTCTGTAATTTTCTAAAATATTCTGGACTATTCTGGTATTTTTTAAACTATTCTGGACTATTCTGGTATTTTTTAAACTATTCTGGACTATTCTGGTATTTTCTAAACTATTCTGGACTATTCTGGTATTTTCTAAACTATTCTGGACTATTCTGGTATTTTTTAAACTATTCTGGACTATTCTGGTATTTTCTAAACTATTTTGGACTATTCTGTAATTTTTTAAATTATTCTGGACTATTCTGATATTTTTTAAACTATTCTGGACCATTCTATAAATTTTAAATTATTCTGGACTATTCTACAAATTTTAAACTATTTAAACTAAATAATTAAATAATATAAAAAAAAAAAAAAAAAAATTTTACCTCGGGCTGGCTGCGGGCTGCTGCGCTGGGAGGGAGGAGAGGCACCGAAATAGGCTGGGCTGGGTCGGATTTTATAGGGCTTAGTTCGGATAAAATTTTTCCGAACTTAGAGTTCGGAAAAATTTTTTCCGGAATTGGAAGCTTAGTTCGGAAAATTTTTTTCCGGAAATAGAGAGCTAAGTTCGGAAAAAAAATTTCCGGAATGGGTATTTTTCGAATTTCAGATCTGACATGGTCATTTTTGGTAATTTTATTTAATTTTTGGATATTAATAAAAAATTCGGCGGGCTGCTTGTCCCTTGGAAAAAAAATCTTAGGATAAGTCATTCAAAATTTGCACTTCATTTGCTTTATTAGATTATTCAATATTAATTACTGATTTTATTTATCTAAACTAAATTACTATCTCCAATTTAAATTCATAAAGTTTAGAATTTTGAATTCATAATTCTAAGATGTTATTTATCTCCACTTTAAATTTAAAATTCGAATTTTAATTACTAAGATCAAAATCTTGACGTCATATTCGCTCAATTGTGATATCTCCTGAGGTTTTTTGTTTGTTTGTTTTAAAAATATAACCGACAGTATCTTTAGAAGTATGACCGGAAATTTAAACTTCTGAACATTTAATTTTCAAAATTTTCGATTCTCGATGCACAGTTATTAATTTCAAAATAATATTATTGCAAAAAAATATTCAAAATAATACATGATTTAACGCTATCTATCTATTTTACTTGTAGACTTGTAGTCGTCTTAACTCAGCCCCACACATCAAATCAATGTTGTAAAAAACAACCGTTTAGATCAGTGTTCTAAATAGCGCGCTATAGCGTTTGGATCCCAAATGCTACGCTATGACATCAAAATGCGCTATTTGCGCTATACAATATGGTTTTTTTTTAAGCAATTTATATGGGTTTTAAATAAAGACCCAAAAAAGCTCAAACTGAAATTGAATTTGTTGCTACTTGCTACAGATAAATCAATTTGAAATTGGGAATAGAAATTGAAATTTGAATAGAAAAAAAAGTCCAAACCGAAATTAAAATTTGAATAGAAAAAAATTATATATTATGTCATGAATCATGATGCTTAAGATATTTTTAATAGGAAAAATCGATAGTTTATGATATTACTATGGATATTTTGAACAATAATTTGGACTTTGTACGGGTTCAATATGAATATTATAATTTCTTAATTACTTTGGTGTTATTTATTGTTCTATGAGACTTTAGATAATGTTAATATTTAGTACAAATATTGAATATACAGAATGTAAAAAACAAAAACGCTATTGGAAATAGCTTCCGCTATAGCGACACTATTCGCTATAGCTTTTTTTGTAGCCTTCCTGCTATGACGCTATAAACGCTATTTAGAACCTTGGTTTAGATCGATTAATTGATCAATTAATCTTTAGCAAAGACCAAACTGTTACGGATTTTTCTAATTAATCAGCTGATTATTTTCAATTATTTCTAATTATTTTTAATTAATTAATTGACAATACTCTGTTAATCGGACGAGCGCACAGCGTTATGCATCAAACTATGGCCAGTACCAAGCTACATCGCAGGTATAATTAATTGTTTCCTAGTCTTCTCAAGTGAGTGGAAAAATTCAACATTACAAGCGACAAGACTCGAGACCAACTCATCGGGCCCTTGAGGATGCTACTATGATGTGACCAGGTTTAGATGTCAACACCTTTATACCTAGAAATAATAGTTCCTGATAGAAATCAATTATAAATGATTGAACATTTGACCAGGTTCGAGGGAAATTATATCTCAACCTGTTTATAATTATTTGTTTTGGTCTCATATTGATGGAAGCAAAGTTCATTTAGATCATGGTAAAAAGAGATCGTAAAAAAATAATACAAATATAATGATATTCAGCTTAAATAAAAGAGTGCTAATTTGAAAAGTTTATGAAATATTAATTTTGTATTATTTGAAACAATATAATATTTGAGTTATATAATTCGGAATAGTAATAATCTACTGTTCCTATAAATATTAGATAAAATAATAATATAAGCACAACGTTATTTAAAAATACATAACATTGAAATTAAATTCGAATAAAAAAAGGGCCTAATTGCACTTACCCTCGTATCATCTAAACACCAACAAATTATCAGAGATAAAGCTGCTATTTTTATTTTTTTGGGCTATTTAAGGCCTGATGAGCTGAGAAGCCCAGGTTAATGCATCCACAACCTTAGGCCCATAACAAAATACCTTAGGTGAATGGAGGAATCAGCCAACAAATTAGACTAACCAATGTTAATTGAAATATATAATGGGCCTAATCTTTATTTATTTAATTTTATGGAAAGGTCGGTGCTCCAAATATCTGTGGTTAGAAATTGCGGATTGAATACAAAAAGATTGCCTATGTCATCATAATTATTGTATTGGAGTTCATTTAAGAACTCATATTTTATACCGTTGAAGTTTGCCATATTTGTGATTATTTCTAGAAACTAATTGTTGGGCACTTTTCTTGAGGAAAATAAAGCAGCTCCTACTTTTCGTATACCAAACGAAAGTTGGCCGGTGGTTTATTGGTTCAAGCACTTTTCTTTAATCAAGGTCATGTAATGTCAATATTGTCATTTCTAATTCTATCTACTCCCAAAACCCAACAAAAGAAAAAAAAAACCCTTCAATTTAGATCAATTTGGGAAAGTTGTCCATCCCGGCCGTCTAATATAAAATTAAAAAATAAAATATAACGAAGAGGTTACTAGCAATTATATAAGTGTAATATATAGGTTCAGTTGAGTGGCCTCATTAAATTTTTGCCCAATTATTGACCTATAGGATAAAGATTCCAGTTCTCTTCATTTTTTTAGATTTTTCTTCACTTGCGCACTAAAAAAATGGAAGAATTGGAAACATACAAAGCCCACCAGTTAGTTTTAGATTGGTTATTTTAATGCGACCTTGACCAAGAGCTTGATAAATGAGACATCTTAAATTTATATCCCGGCAAATTATTTCATTTAATTTTTTCCTAATTGTCAAATATATATGGAACATACGACCAAAATTTTACCTTAGACACTTCCAAATCCCGAATCCAAATGATGTTGAATCTCCAAAAAAAAAAATCTACGACCGACGATCCCAGTATCATATCTTAATTTAAATATAACATTGGTTTTTTTTTATTAACACGATCTTTAATAGATATTATAACAAACACGTGGCAGTTGTAATCCATGACCTAAAAGAGTCCGGTTCAAATCTCTCGGCCGACAAATGGATTTGACCTCAGCCCATTTTTATATATTATTAGTACTCCTTTTCTTGAGAAAGCATTGATGATGCTTCCTTAACGGGGAAGGTGTTACATCCTTATAGCAATATTCTACCTGCCAAACTTTTGGCCTATTAGGAGAACCTTCCTGATATTAACTCTGAATATTATACTAATAAACTAATATTTATCTCAAAATGATACAAAACTTTGCATTCAAATTTATTATATGTGTTCAAAATTTTAAATCTACAAGTATAATTCTTCTCAACTAAATAGGTTGACTTTTTTCATGAATTCAATTGTTGTTAAATTTCAAACATGTACAAGTATAAATTCTATCTAAACATGCAAGGGCGGAGGTAGAATTTCAAGTTATAGAGATCATGGGTAGCAAAATTATGAAATTTAAAAATAAATAGAAGTCAATTGACCCCGAAATTTTTATGTTGAATTTCCGCAAAATAATTTTGTGGTTTGGACAGATTTCGAAAATTTTCAGAATCAAATGTAGATTTTGAAATTTAATATTTTTTTTTAGATATTAATAAATATTTCGGCAATTGACTTCTATCCATTACATGTGACTTCGCCACTGTAAACATGGGTCTCATAATTTTGTTATTTTTTTTTTACTTTTTATAAAATATTAGATAAACAAATATAAAATTCTATATGTAAATCAATAGGTGCCATCTTTCTTTCTTGCATTTATAAGGCCCTAAAAAATTCTAGAAGTTGGTACAATAGTCGAAGAACAAAATGAGATGGCAGTGAGAGTGCGATATCGAGGAGGACAAACATAACAAGGTCAGCTTGATCGAGACAGCCCGCCATACACCACTGTAGATGCTTCTATAAATATAGTGCTTAATTATTATTGGCATTACTCGTGAAAACCAAGGAAAATTTAATTATATATAGTGTGCCTAATAATTAAATCATTACTTGACAGAGAGCAGAATGCTACAAAGTCGGAACACATTTATTTATTCAGTAAATATGCATTTCCTATTGACTCGTGTAAGAAAATTAATGTGCCATGTAGATTTTTTGCACTCAAATTTGGTGCACTATAAAGGGTGATTTTTTTTTTCTATTTTCCAACGCACTAAAATTTATATGTGAGTTCTTTTTTTCTTGATTAAAAAAGTTCGTACTGACTTTTTTTCTTGATTAGCTAACTTAAATTAATTATTCCCATCAAAAGAAAGAAAATAGAAAAGGTAGCTACTAGTACTGCCTTTATAGGGTTTTTATGTTTTAAAATATGATTTTCAAATGTGTGCGATTGATAAATGTATAACGCTGTGTTACGCAAATATATATGCAGCATGATATGCAAATATTATATACGGATGTGTATTCTGAAAAATATTCAAGATTAAGAGCTAAATTAAAAAATTTAGAGATAATAAAAATAACAACATAATATGAGTTACTAGATAATCTTAAATTTATAAACAATGGATGTCACGCCATCAATTTGATATGCCTATATATAAAAAAATTAAACAATACTGACATTTAATATTGCAGTTAATCATTTATATATCGTACAAACATATTTAAAACGCTGGTTTTCCTCCTGTAAAAAAAAATCAAACAAACCAACAAAAAATGAAACAGCAAGATAATATTATCTTGTTGTTATTGTTTTCGTTCCTTTTTTTTTTTTTTTTCTTTCTCTGCGTTTTTTTAATTTTTTTTTCCTTTGGCGTGCGATACGAATGGAATTAATAATTGAAAGTTGGTAGATAGGATTCTTAAGAGATAAGGTAGTCGTAAAGATGACTTCTTAATTCTTATACAGTACGGCCGGGTTGGTTAGACAAGGGCAACTGGAGCTCCACTTAATTTGCCAGGGATGGTGACCTACTTCTTGGTAACGGATGCATTTTTAATTCCATGTTAATTCAAGTATAATTAAAATAAAACTACGTCTCAATCAAAATAATTACAGGAATGATTGGATCGAAACTGAAAGCGGTAAAGTCAAAGTATGATTTAGTTGTTTACTGTTTTACTTCAATTGCTTTACACGAGATGTGTTGACTGGATTTAGAATTTCAAGGAAAAAAGAAAAGAAAGACAACGTTCTAAGCGAGCAAGGATATTTAAAAAAAATATTGAATTAACCATGCAAATGTAATCAATATTTATATGCTTCCACAATTATAATTAAATATTTGAAGAGTGAGGCTATGGTAATATGCAAATTGCGGATCGACCAACGTTATGAATTTGTATTTTCATGTTCAAAACAAAATACAAATCCCCGTGTGTGTGTATATATATGAATAGCATTTACTAATTTTTTATTTTCTAACAGTTAGTGGTGCCGAATTTTTTATTTATATCCAAAAAATAAATTAAATTACAAAAAATAACCATGTTGGTGTTGAAATTCGAAATCTACCCAAACCGGAATTTTTTTTTCCGGATTCAACATCTAACTTCGGAAAAAAAATTTCCCGAAACTCAACTCTAATTCCGGAAATTTTTTTTCCGAACTTAACAAATTTTTTTTTTTAATTAGAGATTCCGGAAATTTTTTTTCCGAACTTAACAATTTTTTTTTTTTAGAGAAAAATAGCTAAAATACTGAAATCTAACACTAAAAAATCGAATTGTTTAATATTTGTTAAATTAATTTAAAAAATTTTAAAATAGTGTAGAATAATTTAGAAATTATCAAAATAGCTAAAATACTGAAATCTAACACTAAAAAATCGAATTGTTTTTTTAAATATTTGTTAAATTAATTTAAATTTTTTTAAAATAGTGTAGAATAATTTAGAAATTATCAAAATAGCTAAAATACTGAAATCTAACACTAAAAAATCGAATTGTTTTTTTACTACGAATAGGGCCGATTTTGTGCTAAAATACGGTAAATTTACTAAAATGCTGAAATTACAATAATTATGTAGAATTATGCTAAAATACGATAAATTACGCTAAATTACGTATGAATGGGGTCTATTTTGTGGCATCTTTCATAAATCATAAAAAATAGTAAAAAAAATTCAAAAATTTCAAAAATTGGTATTCTAAAAGGAGTAGAACTAGGGTGCTCCTAAGCTCACCAAGCCTCTCGTGAGCTCAACTCTAAAACCTATCGAATTGACTTCAAACGACATTTTCAAACCGTTAGATGTTCAATCTATATTAAACTGTGCTTGGAGACCAAATTTTACATTTTTTGGAATTTTTTTACTATTTATTAAGCCGGTTTGAAAACTGCTGTTTTCCAATGGTGCAGAATTTTAATAAAAACAGCGGTTTTCAAACCTGCTTAATAAATAGTAAAAAAATTTCAAAAAATGTAAAATTTGGTCTCCAAGCACATTTTAATATAGATTGAACATCTAACGGTTTAGAAATATCGTTTGAAGTCAATTCGATAGGTTTTAGAGTTGAGCTCACGAGAGGCTTGGTGAGCTTAGGAGCACCCTAGTTCTACTCTTCTAAAAGTTCATTACATAACTAATTTACTGAGCTACGTAGATTGAATAATATAAATGAAAATCTTAATCGGAAACTTCAACTGAAGTTTTGAGGCTCTTCCCTTTATTTTTTGGCGATTCTAAATTTGGAAAACTAGCAAAGCCAGTTTGGACGCATGCGCATTTTCGCAAGCTTTCCGAAAAGTGGTCATTTACTGAAATCGGACACTCGAGCGCCGTTTTATGGCTGTTTGAAGTTTCATCGTCGTTTTTCGCCTTCTCAGTGAAGATATCATCCCTATTCGTACGTAATTTAGCGTACTTTACCGTATTCTAGCATAATTCTAAATAGTTATTGTAATTTAGTGTAATTTAGTGTAATTCAGCATAAATCAAGTAATTTAGCGTGTTTTAGTATAAATATGCTAATTATATATAAAAAAATGTAATCTAGCAAATATTTAAAACTAAATTTGATTTTTTAGTGTTAGATTTCAGCATTTTAACTATTTGTCTTTAAAAAAAAGTTAACATAATTTAAAGTAATCTAGTGTCAATCAGCATAAATTAACATAATTTCAAGTAATTTAGCGTATTTTAGTATAAATATGCTATCAAAAAAAGTAATCTAACAAATATTTAAAAAAACAATTCGATTTTTTAGTGTTAGATTTCAGTATTTTAGCTATTTTGATAATTTCTAAATTATTCTACACCATTTTGAAATTTTTTAAATTAATTTAACAAATATTTAAAAAAATAATTCGATTTTTTAGTGTTAGATTTCAGTATTGTAGCTATTTTTCTCTAAAAAAAAAAAAAAATTTGTTAAGTTCGGAAATATTTTTTCCGGAATCTCTAAAAAAAAAAAAAAAAATTTTTGTTAAGTTCGGAAATTTTTTTTCCGGAATTAGAGTTGAGTTTCCGGAAAAAAATTTCCGGAGTTAGATGTTGAATCCGGAAATTTTTTTCCGGTTTGAGTAGATTTCGAATTTCAACACCAAAGTGGTTATTTTTTGTAATTTAATTTATTTTTTGGATATAAATAAAAAATTCGGGGTGTTTACTATTTGATATGTCCTATCTCGAAAAGAATAAGTCGTATGTGAGATTCGGGTACAGAACACGTCCTGCTTTTAAGGAGTCAGGTCGTGATTGAAAGATCTGGATAACTCGTTTCCGAGGTGGGGAGGTATTGAGGAACTTAGACTCTTTTATATTGATATCTCTCTTAGAAAAAAGTTTTATCTCCCAGCTCAGTTGAGTTTGGAGTCTTATATAAGTCATCCGGTAATCGTAACGCAAGAGTGGTGATAAGACCGTATCTACGTGGCTTGACAAGTTTTCGCATAGCAGCCATGTAGATGCGGTATTATCCACATAAAAGTGGGGACTATCCTGAGCTCGCATGGGGCTCGCTCTAGGAGGTTAGTTGAACAGGCCTTATTGAGCTGCCGTGGATCTCCCGAGCCCGATATCGAGTAGAGGGGCTCAAAAAGCTCTTGATGTCAGGCCCAATGCTCAGTCTGTGAGGAGCTTATGGGGCATTTGATACATGACCTTATCACTATTCAACAAATTAATAGGACAGAACTAGAAAAAAAAAATATAGGATGAGATAAAAAAAATCAGATTAAGACATTTTAACAATAGTTTTTAAATTGTAAGAACATATTTTTCAATTTTTTTCATTTCAAAAATACATAGTAAACTAAGCATTTTTTTTTAGCAAAAGCAGTTGGATCACATTTAACATTTAACAGTGAGATAAGAAGAGATAAAAAGATAGTTATTATCAGTTGAGTTTATGTTGATAAAAGATATTTTCTTATCTATACATGTTATCACCTGAGAAAAAAATAATCTTAAATTATACTTGATAAAGAGATAATGTAAAAGGATAAGGAAATAATTAATTGCTATTCCATATACGTTTGGTGATGATAAAATGTCTTCATCTATTCACTTTAGTTCTGTATTAAATATGACAAAAAATCTCTTGTTTTCCTCGAACAAATATAGACATACAACTAAGAGTCACCTTCTTATCTTTGAAAATTATCTCATAGCAAGACCTATCATGATAATACGGTAGTGGAGCCGAATCCTTGAATTCCTTTACTTTTTCTTTTTTATTCCTTTTGCTCATTTTTACAAGCAATCTCTTTCATAAGCTTCGTCAGCGAACAGCATATAAGAACAGATAGGGATGGGATATCCCCCCTTCCCTCCCAATTCACACCCTCAATCGCCCATCTGTTCCTTCCTCTGCTTCTCACAATTCAAGCAATGTCTGGGAAGGTTATAACTTTTTTCCTTTTCTTTTTTTTCTTCTCCATATTGAATAATTAGGCATCAAAATTCAGCATCTATTCATCTTTTGAAGTTTATCAGGAGTCTGGTTAAAATATTTTATCACACATGTTACTTTTGGTTTTGTATAATTTCCAAAATGCAATTATCTTTTGGAGGGATATTGTAGGAAATTCTAGCTAAAACCTTTCAAATTGTAGAATGTAGAATTTGCTAATTATTGCAAAGAATGAAACCACATTTAATTTTTCAAATATTTGCAATTTTACAGTTTAAAAATTCTCAAATTGTATTAGCTTCATCACTGAAAAACTGATTGATTACAGATAGAAACCCTAATCTTATGGGTGGATTTGGATTGTGCCCGCTGCAACAGAAAGATCAGACGCGTCATTGGTAAGCTCCAAGGTAAGTCCAATTTTCATGTGCCTAATAAATTTGTTAAAATAATGCTACTTCTTAAAGACTTGTACTGATATCGTCAATTAATTTATGCGATTGAATCAATGTAGACAGAGAAAACATTCAATCGGTGGATTATAATGAGAAGGAGAATAAGGTGATCATCAAGGGACCATTTGATCCTGAGTGCCTGGCCAAGAAGCTCTGCTGCAAGGCTTGCAAGATCATCAAACAGTACGAAATTGTCGAACCGCCGCCTCCGCCTCCACCACCACCTCCACCGGAACCAAAACCAGACCCACCTCCACCTCCACCTCCACCTCCACCGGAACCAAAACCAGACCCACCTCCACCGGAACCAAAACCACTGCAGCCAGAGCCAAAACCACCAGAGCCTAAAGTAGATCCACCGCCTCCACCAGCGGCGAAGTTAGACCCACCCCCAAACCCATTTCCATACCCGTACCCGTATCCATTTGCTTTCATGCCGGTGTGCTGCCATGCACCATGTCCTTGCGATCGTGGGCACGGTGGCTGCCGCTGCTGCTCCTGTGGCAAGGACTATGACGAACCAAAGCCAGCTCCTCCACAAATGCCATACTACCCTCCACCGTCACAGCCATGTTGTGATCCATGCGGTTACCGGGTCGTTTATGAAGAAGATGCCCCTCAGACTTGTGCTATCATGTGATTATTATTATGTACTTCTGTTTTAGTTACCATCTTTTCTCCTTTCTGTTCATAACTTTTTATCTTCGCTATCAGTGAAGAAAATTGGTTAAATGCTATATACTATACATATGAATAACAATTTATCGCGGGAATAAAAAGGCTATTATTTTTTTTTTTTTGGTAATATGTAACAGAATTAGAAGTTGCAAACGGTTGATGTAATATGTAATTGGAGAAAGGTATGTTAGGCGAGGTGTCATTCTAAAGGAAGATTCTAGAATAAGATTTGATACATATATGTAGGATTGCTAATAGATGGATCCAGTCACCCAGACAGTAACTGAAATTTGTGCTGGTCACTTTAATTTGTTAAGCTACAAAAGTAGAAGGAAAAGCAGAGAACAGAGTTTGATGGTATATGTAGGTGACCCTTCTAGAAATAGTGATTGGGACGGGGCACAACAAATGAGTGCAAGTGATCAACTATTCAATGAAAAATGAAAAAGAAGCAAAAGTGCTAGCGGTAGGTGTTGATTGCTGATTGCGTAGTACTGGTTTTAAAGAGACCTATATTCTTTATTTCTGCCCATTTACTAGTAACGTTGCATTATGACTCTAGAAATTTTATATACCAAGCTATAGAAGTTTCGAAACTTGTTCACCAAATAGCAAACTCTCATTTTTTAAGCAACATAAATTTCTAAATGTCAAACGTACCTTGTTCCATAAGCGTCCCTAAATCAATTTATATTACCGCTGCCAACAATTTATTTTTTTATTAAATCAAATTCCTATTGTTTAGGCCCGGCCTCATTGCTGCTCCTTATCTGGCCGACTGTAGGCCTGTGGCAACTAATACTCAGTTCCAAATTCAAGTAATGGACAGACAGTAATCGTTTGCCTGTGACAACCACATCCTTATCCCAGGAATTTGCTAGGTGTATATACTGACAAAACACAGACATTTTATTTTGGTGGCCTGACTTACTGTCCAATTCAACACTCCTCGCTCCCAATTTTTTGTTTTCCTTGTCATTTAAACAAAAAATGTTGATTACTGGTTTATCTTTATAAAGCATGTAAAAGATAAGCTCTTATCGCCTTCTACTGCGTGCATTCTTACGCTTCCTGCTTCGGAAAATTACAGCACAGGAGATTTGAACCAAGTTTCCTCATCCGTTTCACTTCATGATGTGCATCGCCCCGATGTTCGTTACTAATATGCCCATTTAGCCGTTCCTGTTTGCTGATTCTCCACCAGTGCATGTTTGATCCGAATAAATATTAAAGTGGAACGTATGCATCATGAAGCGAAGGACAGAAGAGAGCGGTCATTGAACCGATTTGGTATGCTCATCAAACACATCCCACCCTCCCCAAAACGCTTAATTCACTTGTCATTGCCCCTTTTTTTTTTTTTCTGTGTGCAGAGAGATTTTGGAGAAACTGAGACTTAATTTAATTTGCATATTTTAAATAAGATCTCCAAATTTTCCAAATGCTATGCATCACCACCAAATTACCACTGAACCACATCCATAATCACCCCTAAAATCACTATCCGCCCTGACTGGTACTAGGTCAGCTGTACCGGGACCAGAAAACAAAAGCAAATTACAAGCACTCCATCCCTCTTTAATTGATGTGATAGCAAGTCTTTGACAAACCCATCAATTTTCAGTGAAGCTCGATCTATACTTGACAAGTGCTTAACAGTGTAAAAGTATTTAACGGTGTCGGTGAGGATAAAAGTGCTTTGACAAACCCTCTTCAATCTTTCAGTGAAGCTCAATATTTGCGAGCGTAAAAGTGCTTAACAGTGTCGGTATCGTCGTCGATACTCCCGTCGGTAATAGTGATATCCTCGAGAATAGCAATTTCTGTCGGCCTATCATCTGCAATAATTATTTTTTACCCTCGCAGATAGTGGCAGATTCTTGTAGTATGTTCGACACATCCTTCGAGTTGACCTTTTCCTATTCGTTGCAAAACAGAGGAGTTGATCTATACTTCTTGTTGTGGTTATTTTTTCGAGAGGAGTGGTGCAGTCAAGCCACGGACACTCTAATATTTACAAGGAATCTCAACCCTAAAGTTAGAACATGTGACCTCTCACCAGGGGCGGATCTAGGATTTTGATCAGGGTAGGATAATAATTTCAGCCCTACTTCCTTTTATTTTTATTTCTAAAATATCCACTATACATGGTGAATCAAGCAAGTAAAGTTTTCAATATCTTCAAAAAATAAGAATTCGAAATTGAATAGTATTTTATACCAAACAATGTGTATATAAATAAATCTCCTATTTCTTTCAAAAAAATATGAATACAGAAAGTAGGGGTGTTAATAGTCTGCAACTCCTATATTGGAGGGGCAGATTCGCCACCCAGATGTGTTTTGGCAAATCAAATAAATAAAAGTATTACAAGTATAAAAGTTTATCACTCGAGTACAATTTACAAGGAAAGAGCAGCTGGAATGCATTTGGAAGCAGCTTGACCTCACCCAAAGGTGAAATCACAAATCAGAGACAGAATGAGAATCTGATCTCTTTATAGGAAAATGAACATTGTGTTGATCTCGTAGAATCTCCTTTCTTTTCTTTTTTTTTGCTTTGATTAATCTTGTAGAATCTCCTTTGGCGAAAGAAGCACCAGCATCATTATCTAACGCAAAGGAGGAAAAGGTTACAAAAATATCTGCTTTGCTTGGATTCCCTTTTGATCCCTTTTTCGTTTTATGAAATCTCACGGATATTATGTTAATCCACCCAGCTAGCTGTCACATTTCCTGCAAATGGAGAACTAAATCAAATGTTTTTTGAATGAGAGGTTGTATGTTTGAAATTCGAAAAAAAAAATTATTTGTAAATATTAAACAATAGAGTGATTTGATCTCTAACCTTTGTTAAAAAAACATTTACAGCAAATGAATTGGTCACAAAATATACTAAAGACTTACCGAGTAACTTGAGTTATTACTACCTTTCAAGGTGTACGTTATCTCATCAAGTGATTAAAACAATATTTTTTTTCATACAAAATGTCGCATAATAAAAATTCGGATGGAAAATTACTACGAAAATATCAAAAAGTAGAAGATTTGACCTTCATTTTTATAAATAAATAAAAAATTAAGTTTTCTGACATGAAATGTTAATTAGTGTAACAGTGTATGTATAATATCTGAGTAACTTGAGTTATTACTACCTTTCAAGGTGTACGTTCTCTCATCAAGTGATTAAAACAATATTTTTTTTCATACAAAAAGTTGCATAATAAAAATTCGGATGGAAAACTACTACGAAAACATTAAAAATTAGAAGATTTGACCTTCATTTTTATCAAAAAAAAAAATTAAGTTTTATGACACGAAATGTTAATTAGTGTAACAATGTATGTATAATATCTGGATTGTTTATTAGGGATCTCAAAACCATCTGTCTTATGAAAATCTGTCGGCCATTTGTGAAATTGGATAGTCCAGATCATGTCGCTGGCCATTTTATGAGATGAGGTATCTCTTGACAGATATTGACCCTTTCTTGTATCTTGTGAATGTCTTAGAGAATGTAACTCATTCTTGTAATCTTGTAAATGTTTTAGTAAATATTAAAGTTTGGATATTAGAGGAATCAAATTCTAAATAGTTAGTTATAATTTTTTCGAACTTTAAAAACTATAACGCTATCACCCACTTTCTTTTTAATAGGGTTATATATAGTTAGTTATAGCTGCGCAATAGCTAGCTATGGCTGTTTTTAAGGCCTTTCTGCGATAACGCGATAAACCCTATTTAAAACCTTGAGAGGAACTAATGAGAGGATTCAGATTTGAATAAAAGATAACATGACGTGGATACGTTGATATAGTTGTCAGCGATGAAGTTAAAAAGTATCATGGGATGAGTATACAATCTTACAATTTATTTTAAATTACATCCATATCGATTATAATTATTTGCAACATAACTAACAAAAATAGGCATGATGAGGTTGTTTAGTTTACAATTTATCTAACTTTAGACTTATGCTTTAGGCCAGCATATCTAATGTTTGTTTGGTAAAATAACTTATATCTGAACTTCTTATTTTATGATTGAAAAAGTAAAATAATTGCCGTATGTGGTTAAAATAGAATAGGGGAAAGCAATAGACCGTAATACTAGCAAAACTGTACAATAATGAAAAATAAATAAATTTTAGAATATGTTTCTATTGATCCTATATCAACCGTGTATGTTTAAAAAATAGAAAAAATAACGAAAGAGTATGAAAAATTACAAATCCAGTCTCTAAAAAAAGACAATTTATATTCCACCCCAATTTATTGACCTGAAAAAATGTAAAAATAAAATAAAATTTGAATTCACCTCAATTTTTCAAGCTAAAAACAATGGCTTGACCGCAAAAAAAAAAATACATCCTCAACCAGCCAATATTCATATTATATATGATGATATCAAAGAATTCCTCTGTTCTTTGACTAACGAATGATCCCGATTGACGTAGTGCGAATCGAAATTTATATTATTTTCGAAAAAGCCTAATTAATTTAGGGGTTTAGCTTTTAATTGGCCGTGAACTCAACGGTATCTTCTATTCTGGAAGAGTAGCCGAACAATTTTATTTAGATGTCTTAAATTTAGAGTCATTAAAAATATATCAGATTAAAATAAACAGTCCAGATACCAGGTCAGATATCCCTCGTATACGCAAATTGGCACTTCGTTCCGATTTCTTAGTGGTGAATTGCTTTGGATACATTTTATTGATTCCAGCATGGATCCATTTCTCGGTTCTTATCCAAAAAAAAGGAAGTGCTGTATTATATAATTCAGTACTTGTTAGCATAGTGACAACTTAACTGTTCGGGAAAGGTTCGGCGAGATTAAAATTTCGTGATTCGGAAATAATTCAGGTTTAATTCGGGAATAATTCGGAATAATTCGGATCAGAGATCTCAATCCTACAAGGAAGCAAACCAAAAAAACCAAAAAAAAAAAATGTTCTGGAAAAAATTCGCGAATTATTCGGATATAATTCGGTCAAAGTTCAGTCAACCGAATAATTCGGCATTCGGTTCGGCATCACCAAAAAAACGAATTATTCGGATATAATTCGCGAATCTTGTCACTATGCTTGTTAGTTGTCATCGAGTCTAGCACCGATTCTCAATCTTAATTTGACATCTGATAAATCTAATTCACGTAAAGGGGCACTAACTTGCTTGTAATTATATTACCTATTTATAAATTAATTCTAGTAATCAGCCTATGTCTTTTCTTTAATCTTTAGGCGATAAGTACCAATAATCCATTGGGTTGGGTTGGGTTCCCTTGGGCTGATGCGCGTAACAAAATAACCTTGAAAAATATAATTTTCTTTAATCAGCCTATGTTTTTTTTTACACATTTTGACACCTATCATTTTCAAAATTCAAATAATCGATCCAAACTGTTCAACATGATGGATATATTAAAATGTGCTTGGAGATCAAATTTTACATTTTTTTTGAATTCTTTTTACCATTTATTAAGATGGTTACAAAATCGTTGTTTTTAGACCATTGAAAAACAATGATTTTGTAACAATCTTAATAAATAGTAAAAAAATTTAAAGAAAATGTAAAATAAGATCTCCAAGCACATTTTAATATGGTAATCATGTTGAACGGTTCGGATCGACTCTTTGAATTTTGAAATCGCAAAATTGACCTATAAAAAAATATTGTCAAGATATGTCAAAAACATAGTGTAATTGGATCCCTCCTCTGTATATATAACATTGTCTAAGAGCAAGTCCGAAAATATAATATAATAAATGATGCAACTTAAGCCAATTAGCATTTACTGTCAATGTTGTTGTGAATCATCTGATAAAAAATAATTCAAATTACATTTTGAGAAATGGACTTTGAGCAGGTTCTGCTTTTCTAGATCTAACTATTCAAAAAAAAAATTATTTTGAGCATCTCGATAAAAGAACCTTTTCATGTACAAATCTCAACGAATTTGAATAGTTAGATCTAAAAAAGCTGACTGCTACTTTTCTAGGAGAAAAGCAGCAGAGTCGGACCCACATTTTGATCTTCAATGGATAGTTTCTATATGATATGATGGTCTGACTTTGATAGGAGACCGGAGGGTGTGCACATAATTACGGCACCCGGTGCACATGGCATTCAACTCTCCACCCTTGTTCTTTTCTCTTTTTATCATTACAAACAAAAATTTAACAGACGTTCATGATAGATTTGAAAAATATAAAAAGTTTGCATCAAATTTGCAAAATGAATCCAAGACATTTTTTTTTAATAAAAGTGGTTATTTTTCCGATTTGTATTAAGAAATCATAAATTTAGTGGATTGGTACCAACTTGGTACCAACACACATCCTCTGAGATAACAAAATAGTTGAGTTTACATCAGGAATGTCCATCATAATTTGAACTAATCGGACTAGAGGTGGAATGCATTACTCTTATCCAAACTCAAATATTATGTTACCTTAAGTGATGTGAGTTACATATTCTCCAGATCAGACATTAATTACGTTCTGTCTTTCTTTCAAAACACGGAAAGGGCGCATTTTTTTATTTTTTTCCTAAGACTATCTAGGATTTCAAAATCAATAATATTTACTAATTACTTGCATCTCCCCCGAGCTCAGTAATTCATATCCTCTCCATCAACGCACTGTTTGAGTTTTAATTCCGGACCGTTCATTACGTACTAGTATAAATCTCAACGGAGTCTCATGCATTACAGCTATGGGTCAGATTAATCTGAATTCTAATCGGATAGTCCGGAACTAAACTCAAACAATGTGTTAATGCGACGGTTAATTTTTAAGAGAATTCTTTTGAGTTAACTCGAATATCAGATTGATTGTTTGTCTGCGCAGGAGGTGATCTCAAGCTTTTCAGAGCTCACCTTCATATTATCTCCCGTAAAATTTTCATATATCTTAAAAATACATTTAATTATTGCGGAATGTACAAAATTATTTAATTTAGATTCAATTATTGACGGTCATCAATAATAATCTTAAAATTGCAGACTTATTTTTTGAATATTTTAAAGTATATTTTACTGTTGTGAAATTTATTAGCTTGACCATCAATAATAATCTTAAAATGCAGACATATTTTTCGAATAGTTTAAATTACATATATTACTGTTATAAAATTTATTAGCTTCTAGGTTCGAGACCGGCGTTGTTTCGATACATGTGATTCCTATTTTTTTTTTACTTTTGCAATATATCAGGAGATTTTTTTTATAAACTTTATATGAGTTAGAATTTTAATAAAAAATTGTATATGTTTTGATTAATATCTTCAGTAGTTATTTAATACGTAATTCTATTTTCTAACTTATTATTTTTGGAAACACGGTTAAGCGCAGATGATTCGCACACGCACCGCGTATTTTTTTTATTTTTTGCGACAATATTTTAGACAAAAAACGAAACAAAATTAATTAACTCACTAAACCACTTTATTTTACTCGTCACACCATTTTAAGTAAAGTTCCCGTTACTAAAGAATCCAAAAGAAATGAAACGAAATTTCAAATAAATTCGGAGAAAAAAAGACAGGAGAGAAAAAAAGGCTAAATATAATATACATAAATATTTATTATTGTTTTACAATTAAGATATAGAAACTCTTAACGGGACAATTCAATTCAATTAATGACAGCTTAATACACAAGTAAAATCAAACTATGTAAAACTGACAATCAGGGACAGTTCTTCATAAACAGTAGGACGGAGATCCCTATCCTTTTTTAATTCATAATTCCAATTCTGGTAAGTGGTAATACTCTATTAATGACATTCTACAGTTCACTTTCTATCCTTGGTAAACTCTCCTGTGGATTCCTTTTTTAATCTAACAAATGCCGCACGCCCGCACCGTCACGGAAGTGTAGTTATTTGATTGCAAGAGGATGCATCTATCCCTTGCTCGAAATGGATATACCACTTCTCTTGGAGTTGAGTGTAGTCTAGACTCAGACAGAAAGAAAGGGATCTGACAAGAGAAAACGAGCGGAGATGTCATCCCGGTCTAACCGAGGGCCAACATGCTCCAGGACCAGCTCGGCTCGGTCCAGGCAGAGCGCGCGCGCGGTGGCCCAGGCCTCAGTCGATGCCAAGCTGCACGCGGAATTCGAGGCCACCGAGCGCCAATTCGACTACTCCGCCTCCACCGGCGGCGCCACCTCCTACCCCTCCTCCTCGGCCGAGGTCTCTGCCTACCTCGAGCGGATGCAGCGCAGCCAGCTCATCCAACCTGTCGGCTGCCTCCTCGTGTTCTCCGTGGACTCCGATTACTTGGCCCTCTTGGCCTACAGTGAGAACGCACCTGAGATGCTCGACCTAATACCTCATGCTGTCCCTTCTATTGACCAGCGGCCTGACATCCCCCTATCCCTCGGCTCTGATGTCCGTTCGATCTTCCGGTCGCAGAGCGCTGCGGCTTTACAGAAGGCTGCGTCTTTCCCTGAGATTCAACTTCTTAACCCAATTTTGGTTCACTCCCGCAGCTCCGGGAAGCCCTTTTATGCAATTGTACACAGGATTGGTGTTGGTCTGGTTATGGACATGGAGCCTGTGAACCCGGCCGATGTACCTCTAACAGCTGCCGGCTCACTCCAGTCGTACAAGCTGGCAGCCAAGGCCATCTCTCGGGTCCAGTCCGTGCCCAGTGGCAACATTTCTTTGCTGTGTGATGTTTTAGTCAAGGAAATAAGCGATCTAATGGGCTACGACAGAGTGATGGCATACAAATTCCACGAGGATGAGCACGGGGAGGTTATTGCCGAGTGTAAAAGGTCGGACCTTGAGCCGTACCTAGGGCTGCATTACCCTGCCACCGACATACCCCAGGCATCCAGGTTTCTGTTTATGAAGAATAAAGTAAGAATGATATGTGATTGCTCTGCTGTGCCGGTAAAAGTCATCCAGAGTGACAAGCTGGCAGAACCACTCAGCTTATGCGGGTCCACATTAAGGGCTCCACACGGGTGCCATGCTCAGTACATGGCCAACATGGGCTCTATTGCCTCTCTTGTCATGTCAGTGACAATAAGCGAGGAAGATGAAGAGTCAGTGGGAAGTGAGAGGCTTCAGAGAGGAAGGAAGCTATGGGGTCTGGTTGTGTGCCACCACACTAGCCCGAGGTTTGTCCCATTCCCACTCAGATACGCGTGTGAGTTTCTAGTACAAGTGTTTGGCACACAGCTGAACATGGAGGTGGTGCTGGCGGCACATGCAAAGGAGAGGCACATTCTCCGCACACAGACTCTTCTTTGTGATATGCTCCTTCGAGAAGCCCCGATAGGAATCTTCACCCAATCCCCTAATGTCATGGACCTGGTGAAGTGTGATGGTGCTGCGCTCTTTTTTCGCAATCAGTTCTGGATGCTTGGATCAACCCCATCAGAGGCGCAGATGAAAGATATAGTAGCATGGTTACTGGAGTCCCATGACAGTTCAACTGGGCTGAGCACGGACAGCCTCATGGAAGCCGGGTATCCCGGTGCGGCTGCTTTACGTGATACTGTTTGTGGCATGGCTGCAATAAAGATCTCCTCCAAGGATTTTATCTTCTGGTTTCGAACCCACACTGCGAAGGAGATTAAATGGGGTGGGGCCAAGATCGAACCAGGCGACAGTATTGATGACAGGAGAAGAATGCACCCGAGATCTTCCTTTAAAGCTTTTCTGGAGGTCGTCAAGTGGAGGAGTGTCCCTTGGGAAGATGTTGAGATGGATGCAATTCACTCGTTGCAACTCATATTGCGGGGTTCCTTGCAAGACGAGATGCCAATTGATAACAACAATAATAACACGAAGTCGGTTGTTAAGGCATCGTCATCCGATGATGCAAGAAGAATACAACTATATGATGAGTTGAGAACAGTTACTAATGAGATGGTTCGGCTAATTGAGACAGCAACTGTCCCTATATTGGCAGTTGATGCAGTTGGTAACATAAATGGATGGAACAGCAAAGCTGCTGAGCTCACTGGACTATCTGCCCAGGAGGCTGTTGGTACATCTTTTGTAGATCTTGTGGCTGATGAATCTGTTGAAGTAGCTAGGAGGATCTTCACCAATGCTTTGCAAGGTAAAGCTTTATTGTTCAAAAGAATTTTGTTTATAGGTTCAATTCTTGTTGAATTAGAATCATCATTAAAGATATTTGGAAAAAAAAACAAGGCACGTCAATTGATGAACTTGTAAAGAAGCCCCTCTTATTGCAAATTTTGTAAAAAAAAAGCCCAAAATATATTATACTTCAAGAATATTTTTTGTTTTAAGAATTTCATAAAGCTTTTATTGGAAAAAATAGACAATCGAAGGCAAATACCTCTATAAGTTTTTAGAATAAAGGTTGGGGGTCAGGCCACCTAATTTTATATATCGACAAGGGATTTTCCATCCAGTTTCAAACCTACGACCTCTCATACGGAGAGCATTGTCTTAGCCATTAGACCAAAGACTGGTTCCCTATTCCTTTTATAAGTTTAGTAAGGTTCTAATTTAAGTATCAATGGTGTAGTATTTGTTGTAATAAATGGCTATATATAAATTATTTATGTTAGTACTAAACAATATTGGCAGTGTGCCAGTCGAATTGTGACTAAAGTCAGAAGAACATATTCTTATGCCCTTTCTTGTAAGGGGTGCGTTTTTTAAAATTTCAGTGATTTGCAAATTTTGCCTTTTGTGCAACATATGATCAAGGCAGGGCTATATTATTCAGTTTAATCTGTAATTGTACTCCTATTTTTTGTGAAACAGAGAAAGAGGAACAGAATGTGGAAATAAAGCTCAACCGATTTAACAATGAAGCGGATAATGGACCTGTTATATTGGTGGTCAATGCATGCTGTACTCGTGACATTGCAGAGAAGGTTGTGGGAGTTTGCTTCATAGCACAGGATATCACAGGTCAAAAGATGATAATGGATAAATACACCCGGATCGAAGGGGATTATTGTTCAATTGTCAGAAACCCAAACGAACTTATTCCACCTATATTCATGATTGACGAGTCAGGCATGTGTATAGAGTGGAACGATGCCATGCAGACACTGTCTGGTGTTAAGAGAGAGGATGCCATTGGTCACTTGCTGGTAGGTGAGGTTTTCAACCTTAATAGCTCGGCTTGTAGGATGAAAAACCCTGACATGCTAACCAAACTAAGTATAATTCTGAACACTGCTATCTCTGGTCAAGATGTCGAAAAGTTTATATTCGGTTTCTATAACCTGGATGGGAAGCATGTAGAGGCATTACTGAGTGTAAGCAAAAGGGTGAACTCAGAGGGCAAGATAATAGGTGCTCTGTGCTTTCTGCACGTGGCAACCCCAGAGCTCCAAAATGCGTTGCATATGCAGAATACATTGAAGCAGGCTGCAACAAACAGCATAAAGGAATTGGAATACATGCGTCAGGAGATAAGGAACCCACTTAATGGGATTGTTTTCACTCAGGATCTGTTGCAGTCCTCAGATTTGAATGAAGAACAGAAGAACATCTTCCAAAGAAATGTTCTCTGCCGTGAGCAGCTTACTAAAATCCTAGATGACATGGATCTTGAGACCATTGAACAATGGTATGTTGTGCTTATCAATTTCTTTTAGAATTTGATTTTGGAGAACTTCTTACTTAGATATCATTGGAAAAAAAATTATCTGACATATCCGAGTTATAATTGTATACGCGCTACTATCCACCTTTTTATTTGTGAAAACCCCTATTCTTGCTTATAGGGTTTATTCACCCATATTTCATTTTAAATATTTTTGTACACACCACTGGGGGATGGGTATTCAAAGGGTTTGCTTCTCTCGTTTCAAGATTTTGAAATGGTAACAGAGGACCTACCTTTGTTGCTGGAGCTCTTAGATGTTTTTTGGACTTTGTAAAAACAAGCAATTGATGCTCGTAAAAAATGAGAGCAATTTGATTGCCAGATATTGACAAGTTTTGAATTGTGAACAGCTACTTGGACATGAACACGGATGAATTTAATCTATCAGTAACTCTGGAAACGGTGTTAATGCAAGGGATGCGCCTGAGCAAGGAGAGAAGAATACCTCTAGAGCACGACTGGCCTCCGGAAGTTTCTTGCATGAACCTATATGGTGACAATTTAAGGCTTCAGCAGGTTCTTGCTGAGTTCCTGACATGCACCCTCCAGTTCACAAAACAAGCTGAGGGGCCTGTTTTACTTCGTGCCATCCCAAAAAAAGAACAACTCGGATCTGCAGTTCAGATTGTTCATCTTGAAATCAGGTTAATACTCGTGTTCGTTTTTGTTGGCTAAGAGTGGTTTAGAGACAGGCTTGTGCTTAATATTAAAGCCCACTTATACATCATGCAGACCCAGAGAAATAAGCAAGCATAATGGATGACATATTAGTGCTGTACCAACAAACTGCTCTTAGTCTCTCTCCAGTGGTATTTGTTTGTCATTGTAAGCACATGATCCACGAACAAAGACACTCCACATACCAAAAAAAACAGCCAGTCTTAGTCTTAACAGTTAATTTTTATGCAATTTTCCGGCTGATAGAACCACCAAAAATGCCCTTTGGCAGAACCAAACTGCATATTGGAAATAATACAAGAAAGAGGGACCAACCCCCTGCCCCTTCCCAAATACTGAAGGGGCAGTAAACTTCAAAATGTTAGAATTTAACAACTCAAAAGCCCTGCGTCAGATTTATAACAACTGTCATTGAGGTTCTTTATATAATACATAATGTGAAATATGCAGAATTATACATCCAGCTCCTGGTGTGCCTGAGGCATTGATACAAGAGATGTTCCACCATAACCAGACGGCGTCGAGGGAAGGACTTGGCCTCTACATCAACCAGAAGCTCGTTAAAACTATGAATGGAAATGTGCAGTACCTTCGAGAAGCTGAAAGTTCATCGTTTATCATCCTAATTGAGTTACCTTTGGTTCAAAACAAAGGGAAGCGTCTGAATACCATGAGATCATGATTCTCCCTTGCCAGCATTCCATTGGGAAACAATTTGAGACCAGTGTTAGGATTAGATTTAGTCTACCAGCATCTTTTTTTCTATTTTTTTTTTCCGCCACTTGCTTGGAATGAGAAATGAAGCTATTGTTAAGACTGTTTTGACTCTTCAAGATGACAAAAATACCAAATTACTCCTGCTGTACTGCAGAAGGAGCCTAGGAGAGTGATGACTGTCTCTGTATAGTAGCCTTGAATCTTAATAACTTATCCACTGTAATCTAGATCTGTTTGTTAACTTAATAATTCTTAGTTTTGGGTTGTTTGAAGTGCTTAAATGGTTGGTTTAATTTTTACTCCTGAAAGCTCTTCCGTCACATGCATTATCAGTGCTAGCCTTGACCGGTTATTTCCAATTTCGCTGCATCATATTATTATGTTTTTGATGGATAAGGCAGTGACGTACATATACCCAATTTCCAAGGATTGACATCTGACAGGACAGCAATCAATAGCAGGGTATTGGGAATTTGGGATGGTGAGTAAATAGGGATCCGTATCCTCTGCATTAACTCAAAAGATTTCCTTTTGAGTTAATGAATTTCAACCGTTTAATATTAGTACAGATCTAGTTAGCACAAATCTTAAAACGGATTGAATGGTCGAGCAGAGAATACGAATTCGAGTAAATAGTGGAAGATTGGGTTCAGATCAAGTTGAAAGTCAACATGACAACAGCGAAAACCCAATTTCCCATTATTTAGGTGGAGTATACATTCTACCATATAAATAGCATGCCATATCTCAAACAACGAGTTAAAGGATAATTATATTAGTCTGTTTATAAAAAATAATAAAGTTAGTTTTATTTTGATAAAGAAAAGAATAATTATATCAATTCCTTTTTAAACCATATAGTTTGTTTATAGATTTAATATATATTAACTAAATGTATTATCAATTTTATTTATGAGTAAATATTAAAGAATTTAAATAACTGAAGTATAAAAAATATTTATAAAGTGTTGGTGGATATATATGAAAGAATTTAAGGAGTTCAAGGATATATAAGATATAATTAAGAGCCGATGGGTAAATACGAAATATAAAAGGAGTTGAAGGATATATGTAATATTAACCCCTTATTTATTTATATCCTATGAGAAGATTATGGAACCATACTCTTATCCTGAAAAACTGGCACTATCATGATTAATAAACTCTTCAAAAATGCAAAGCAATATTGTTATTAGTTATCGCCAAAGAACACAGAACCAAATCTCAGCTTTAATACAGAAACTACAAATATGTTGATCAATATTATCTTGATCATCCAAAATCCAATGTCAATACCTCATGACGTTAGTGATACTGAATCTTGATGATGATTAGTTTGTTTGACAAAAAAAAAAATATTTGTGTTTTACTTGAGCGACCAGGTGTTCATGCCATTGCATTTTGTAAATCAGCCGTAGGAAAACCATCGATGCATTAATCTTAGGTTCTTTCTTCACTCTAAAGGCCCGATCAATCAATCGACTTTTAGAGACGGGACAACCTACTATTTAATTAGGCAATCAGCTTTTGTCTTTTTATAATGTATGACTCGGACCTAATAAAGCTCAGGTATAGAATAATTTTATTTCGTGCCAGCAACCATACTTTATTTCTTTTTAGGTCTCCTGTCTATTATGAAACAGTTCAAACAAATATGACAAAAAAAAAATTCTTAATATAAAAAATATCATATTTATTCGATAAATTGTTTAGAAATGTCAAATATATCCCACTCGTTAGACCTATCGAGCTAATTAATAATGGCCAATTATTAAAGTGCGCGTCTTGCAACTAAAGTAACCGTAATTTAAGTTTTTGAAGATGCTTCAATGCATTAATGTTTAATGCGATTTAATTAAAGATGAAACAAAGTATGAATACCAAATCTCATATTGTTTGACAATTTTTACTCTCAATACTTCACTTGCTGGATAATTTTGTCATTTTATTTAATAATATTTATTCACTTCACTGGTACGGTACTATCAAACATCAATGATCAACATTTTAAAATAAGGGGAATTTCATATATGCCCCTCAAAAACTATGAAATTATGTACTTGCCACTTTAAAATTTATAATTACATATTTACTATTCTAAATTCAAATAACTCACATATTTACCTAATATAATTTAAATATATCCAAAACTCAAATTTATTATGTTTAAGATTTTTAAAATTATAATTAATTAAGGATTAATTAATTGTACCTATCTAAAAAATAATAAAAAGTACATATTTGATTATCTTGTGCTGATCTAATATAACACAAATGAATTTGTTGTCACCGATCACTTCTCTCTGCAACCATCTCATTGAAAGTCACCAATTCTCACCACTTTTCTTCTCCACAATTGCAAATGTCAATGACAACAATTGATTTTTGGTATCATATACACGAAAATAAATCTGCTGTGATTCTCGGGAATCGCAGGACCCTGCGATCCCGAATCTCAGCTGTTGGTTTTTTTCGTGATGCGTGCATGAAAATTTACTTTTCCAAAGTGTTTTCGAGATCCGCGCACAGAAAATGAACTGTTGATTCGGAATTTTAGGATCCTACGATCCCACCCAGGATCGCAGCAGATTCGGACTCCATATACACACACTATTAGAAGCCTCCTCTCATAACGGCCATACACGAAGCATGCATCGATATTGATTATTAGCCTCAAGAATGGCACCGCTGCAATACATGGACCAAAAGCTCATGCTACATCCTTGAACTATCGAGCCCCTTCGACCTATATGTCTTTAGTCAACATTTGGTACTTTGTGCCAAGATTTGCTCTCTGTATGGCTTGAAGTATTGGTTCAAGCAAGGAGTACGAACCCAAACTCATGAAAAGTTGAGATACCGCAAGCTCACAATCTCTCCACAACCTGTTATATTTTGAGGTAACGTGCGCGTACCTTATCCTAACACAATATGTGATGTGCTGGATGTTACAAGCCACAACCTGTCCTTGATGATGTGGGCCGATATGAATGAGGTGTGGGACACTTCTTTTATAATCCATGCCTCTTTAATCCTTTAGCGTTGCAAAAAGACGTAATTTGCAATGATTGTCCTTACAAACAACAACCATCCGACTCAGATCACTTTTCGACCATTTGCACTCCATATTCTTGTCAATATGGTACTCCCAGATATTTTTATTCAGAAGTTCTCTCATGCCAAAAACCTGACCTTCCACAAGCTAGTTGTCGAATACTCTAGGTTTTCCCAAAGAAAGCAACATCTGCTTCTTCAAAAGCAGATATTTTGTTGAAATTTCTACATTTGATGCTTGGCAGTCCGCCTGGATATCGGGAAATTGTCTGACTTGTGAGGGGGTATATCTTCATCTCCATCCCCAAATTGATCAGCAGTTTCTAACTCCCGATCTGGTACCACACCAATGGCTTTATCAAGCTCAGGTTCAGGTTAGGTACAAGTACAGGTCGAGGTTGGAGGTCCAGGTGCTGGTACGCACACATGCACAAATTCGGGGGTAAGTTCGGGGTAGTTTTAGGGAAAGATCCATATTCTGGTATATAATTATCATAATTCGAGTTGTCATAACCCAAATTGTGATAACTAGGGGTGCAAACGGGTTGGATATTATCCGATTGTATCCGCATCTGTATCCGAAAATTAGATACGGATATCCGATATCCAAATATCCTTGCGGATACGAATACAGATATGGTTTTGAAAATTAATTATCCGTATCCGAATAGTAGATAAATACCATATAGTTTACTATATATAATGAAAATATTTATATATACACAATGATCATCACTAATCTTGAATGAATATTTGAGACTTTTATTGTAACGAGTCCATTCCGCACCATACTTGAATCCCCCTGTAAACGGTGTAACACTGAGGAGTTTTGGTTAACAAACTACATTTGTGAATGGGAAACCTTTATAAGTAATCAACTAATTATAAAAATAAATTACTAATTTATATAATTAATTAAAAAAAAAATTGTTCTTTTTCTTTCCCTTTTCTTTTTTATTTGAGTTGAGTGAATTGTGAATGAGTGAGAGAAAACATGATTTTATAGGTAGAAAATGAATTTCCTAGACAACCAATGGGATTAGACTACCACTGAGAATCTCGACGATGGAGACATTTTAAAAAAGTCGAGGGCATTTGTGTAATATATTTTTTTAATTGAGGATATAATAAACATTTCGGTGCGTACGAGTTTAGAGTAAGTATTTACACGAGATTCAAGTTCCATGAAATAGCCTCTTCTTCCAAGTGATTTTGATTAAGTGGCCGACAAGTCCACATGGGAAGTACTAATAGATTCCTAACATGCCCCAGAACTTTGCTTAAATGACAATTGTGATGGCAAAGTATCCAATCCAACAGACCATTTGCTACAGATTATCGGGACCTGAAATCCTAGTCCTACATCAAAGCACAGAAATTCACTCGAATACAGAGCGGTACTTGGTACTTCGACAAGGGTATTTCCGGAAATGAAAACATTAATGAAGTACCTTCCCCTCTTACCGCTTGAGTCATCACTGGAGGCTCAAAAAGAGCCAATTACCCCTTTTCATCTCTTCACCGCCGTTTTTCTCGGAACCCTAACAAAATACCAGAGATCAGAGAGAACTAAGATACAATGGAGCGGAAGCTCACCGCGACGGCTCTAGTGGGAAACTGGAAGCTCCATTTGGCACTGGCAGCTGTGATAGGAGTGGCCGGGATCGCTCTGGCGACGATGGGGCCAACTTTAGCCACTATCGTTACATTTTTCTGGCCGCTCGTCGTATCGACCGTCTTCCTCCTGTCCGCCGTAGCCGTACTCTTTCGGATCTCTCCGCCACCCAGCGATCCCCTCCATGAGGAGATCCCTGGTCAAGAACTGATGCAATACGTGGCAGGATTGCCTGACGAGGTGTCATTGGAAATGTTAGAGAGACTAGATCGGGAATATCAGTCGGAGAAAGAAGAAGGGGAGATGCAGAGGCGAATGGAGGAAGAGCCGGTGAAGGAACAGGAAGAGAGCGGTGGGAGTCGCCGTGAAGTTTCTGGTGCTCCGCTGGATCAATGTTAGGTGACGTGGTCTGCTGATGTGGCCCGGTGTTGGTAATAATTGGTTACGAAACAGTCAGCAAGGGGGTAAACTTTTCTTTTGCTTGCCTGTGGATGCGTTACTGTAGACTGTAGAATAGTGATGTGTAGAGTGCAAGATAGAATAGACTCGCTGCAATGTAGCTGGTGGAGTATTTCCAATAAGTTTTAGTCCTTCCTTTCCGTTTCTTTTCTTCTTTTCTTCTTTTCCTGATTTTGTTTATTGTTTTATTTGGTGCAATTCGATAAATGGCAATCGTGTGACATATTAAAAAAAGATAACAAAGATGAGAAAGAAAATATATTAACAAAAAAATATTTGACAAGATGTGTTGACCGATTGAAACGAAATATTAAAAATAAAGGGTTATATAAATTACCCCAAATTTTTGCAACGGAAATATATTAACAATACAGTAAATTTAGTATGTTCAGTATTTCAGTTGATATATAATGGATGTATCAAATTCAAGTCAAACTGATATTAATGGATCGTCTCTGTCTGGTAGGTTTATAGAATTGTTCTATCTAAGTATATCAGTAACACAAAGAACTGAAATTTTTATTAATATCCAAAATAAATAAATAATTTCACAATCTACACCCTTTTGCGCTGGATTTCCAAAAATGATCATAACCATAAAATTTGTTTCCGGTTTCAAGCTCACTTTCCACAAAAAAAATTTCCAGTTCTAGGATTTCCAAAACCACAGATAAGATATCTGGTTTCAAAAACTGGAGATTAAATTTGCGGTTCTATATCACGAAACCGGGAATAAAAACTGCGGTTTCGTAGTTTTTCACTATTTAAGCACAACCCAGCCCCCATTCCTCCCATTCCCTGCCGCTCTTTCTCCCTTTCTCTCATCTCGTCTTGTCTCTCCGACTGTCAGATCGTTTTGTACTCATGTTTAGGTATTTTTTATTTTTTATTTAATATTAAATTTTGAAAATAATAAATTAGTTTAGGATATTTCTAAATGGTTTAAGAATATCGACCGAATAATTTAAAAATTCCAAAATAGTTTAGAATATTGACCGAATTACTTAGAAATTTCAAAATGGTTTAGAATATTATTCGAAAAATCTAGAAATTTTAAAATAGTTTAGAATAAGTTAGAAAATTTCAAAATAATTTAGAATATTTTAGAAATTCCAAAATGGTTTAGGATAATTAAGGAATGTCCAAAATAGTTTAAAATAATTTAGAAAATTTCAAAATGGTTTTAGAATATTGTCCGAATAATTTAGAAAATTTCAAAATAGTTTAGGATAATTTGTGAATGTTCAGAATAGTTTAGAATAATTTAGAAAAATTCAAAATGGTTTTAGAATAATTTAGAAATTTTCAATATGGTTTAGAATATTGATCGAATAATTTAGGAAATTTCAAAATGGTTTAAAATATTTTAGAAAATTCCAAAATAGTTTAGAATAATTTAGAAAATTCCAAAATTGTTTGGAATATTATTCGAATAATTTAGAAAATTCCAAAATTGTTTAGAATATTATTCGAATAATTTAGGAAATTTCAAAATGATTTAGAATAATTTATAAAATTCTAAAATAGTTTAGAATAATTTAGAAATTTTCAAAATAGTTTAGAATATTATCCGAATAATTTCGAAAATTTCAAAATAGTTTAGGATAATTTAAGAAATCCAAAATAGTTTACGATAATTTAGGAAATTAACATTTTCAATGAATTTTGTAGTACGGCAGACGAAATACCTGATCAAGGAGAGAGAGAGAGAGATGAGAAAAATGCAAGAGGTGTTTAGCAAGTTATTGTGGATACCTCACAGCCATCATAGGGTATCTGAGGCTTCTAAGGAGGTAAGCATTTACTTATTTAATTTTTCATAACTCGGTCAGAAATCAAATTATATTATGAGTCCTATTTATGTTGTAATGTAGAGTTGGGAAATTGTAAACTTCAAACACTATCGGATGCATTGCGAGTGCCACGAGAAATACGCGCCGTATTTGATTTGATTGGGCTTATACCAGATCGCAGTCATGCCTGATATCGCCATCGATGTGGCGCTCATACATGGACTTGTCGAGTGGTGGCGTCCTGAGAGGCATACCTTTCATCTTCCTTTCGGAGAGATGACAGGTATTAACTACACTAATTCAAATAAATTTGTTATTTTTACTATTTTGATAACAAGTCAAATAAATAAATTGCCTATAATTTTTTATTTAAATAAATTATAGTCATGTTAGAGGACGTAAGTTGTTTGTGACGTTTGCCCATTACGGGGGCTCCAGTGACGGAGATTACAGATGGGGCAAATGTACAAGGCTGACTCTTCGATTTGTTAGGGATCCGCGAGGATGAACAATCGAACTTTATGAAAAAAAGGGGGGGTTGAGGGAGATAAAAAAAGACCCTGTCATCATTGTATTGGAGATAGCGGTAATGAGTATTTAGGCTGGATACTATAAAAGACGCCATTATCATTGTATTGGCTTTCCTTCAAAAAAAATTATCACACAGATCATTTTTTGTTTTGGTTGGTTTAGACAACAAACTACAATTTAAAAAATAATAACCCTATAAGTTCAACATAAATTGAAAAATTAAATAAATAAAAAAACTTACAAAATTCCGCTTCTTGAATCCGATTTTTTCTATTTTTTTCTTGTTCTCTTTTTTTTTCTTCCTTTCTTTCTCTTTACTAAAATGATTCGAGTGTTCTGAAATGTGTACGAGTATTCAGCACGTTTTATAAGTAAAATGGTTCGAAGCCGGAAAAAAAAATTCGGATCTCAAACCGAGAAAAATATTACCGGTTCTAAAACCGCAAATTAAATTTAAAGTTATAAATCAAGAAATCAAAAATTTAATCTCTGGTTATAGAAACCGGAAATTTTTTCTCCTGTTTGAGAGAGGTCAGAACCGGGAATTTTATTTGTGGAAAGGATGTTTGAAATCGGAAATAAATTTTGCGGTTTGGTCATTTTTGAAATTCCGAGCGAACTAGATGCAGTTTTTTAAATTAATTAAAAATTTTGGATATTAATAAAAATTTCGGCACAAAGAAGGGTAAAGGGAAGAAAATCATTTATGGCTAGAAAAGCATTAAATATGTTTTATGAAACTTGCAACAAGTGTGTATCGCACAAGTCACAAGCGTGCATAGCATATTATGCATTAATTGCGTCTTCTACATCAAATATAATATTTATTGTGAGAACTATGTTGTTCAACATTATAACTTTCAAAGTTTAATTATGCGCGATCCAGACTTATACTAAATTCATAAACAATCACAATTTATATTACTATATTTATATTAGGAATTTTTATTTTTTTTGGATAAAAGACTAGTGTCCATTTCATTAGAGAAATATTGAGTTAAGTTACATCCAAGTAGTCTGTCTCAGCAAGTAAGCGAACCAGAGTCTAACCCATCACTACTGCTTACACATGGCAGTAGAAGAAAAGTTTGTTTGTAGTCCCTGTTTTAGTTCCAGGACTATTATTGTCTTTGTCATAACTAAAAGTTGGGATTTAACTGGGCAAGTGATGCGGGAAACACGTGCTACGAGTACTTGATTTTGGTTCTTTGTGGCCTGAACCTGCTCATGGTAAGGCTGCTCGTGCAGAGACACGTTATTCATTACAAACTGGTCCCACAGGCTGACAGGCCACATGGTTCTGTCAAGATCAACAACTTGTTTATTTTAACCTATCCCACAGTACGGATCCGTATCCTCTGCATTAACTCAAAAGAGAATCTTTTGAGTTAATAAATTTCAACCGTCTGATTTTAAACGGAGTCAATCCGGCTCGTGTCTATAACATAGGGGCTCTTCAATATTAGTGTAAATCTAATTCGCACAAATTTTGAAACAGATCGTACAGTCGAGATTCATTAACTCAAAAGATTCTCTTTTGAGTTAATGCAGAGGATATGAATTCCCACAGTACAGGGCCCAGTCATAATTTATTCACATTTCACGTGCTTTTAGACTGAGCCGGTAGATATAGGAGTAGGTCCGATGGGCATCGGACCTACATTTAGGTTCAATTAGCTCTAGGACCGTACGATTCGCATCAAGATCTATGCGCACGGAAATTGATACAGACTTGCACGGATTTTGATACAGAGCACACGAATATTGATGCAGATCGAATGGTCATCAAACCCATCGAACCAAGGTAGGTCCGATGGGCATCGGACCTACTCTGATTCCGAGCCGGTAAGCTGCAGAATATTTCTGTTTAGATTTAGACCGTCCAATCGGCAATCGGAATTCGGATTTTTTTTTTTTTTTAGCTATTCGATGCAAGGTGAAACGCATGAGCAGTGCAGATTTTGATTAAACGGTCGGATCTAAACAAAAATATTTTGTTACCTTAGTTGATACGAATTCGTAAGATGCAAAGCCGAGATTTTTAAAAATACCCTACGTTAATTACAAATTATTAAATCTGTCAACGAGTTGCTAGTTTTATTAAATATGCTCAAACCAGCCAATAATTGGCCGGTCCCGATTAAAATTCGATTAAATTCCTGACCGGCCAATTATTGGCTGGTCCTGTGATTATTTATTTATTTTTTTTATTTTTTTTTTAGAGAAAAATAGCTAAAATGCTGAAATAAAATCTAACACAAAAAAATCGAATTGTTTTTTTAAATATTTGTTAGATTACTTTTTTTGATAGCATATTTATACTAAAATACGCTAAATTACTTGAAATTATGTTAATTTATGCTGATTGACACTAGATTACTTTAAATTATGTTAACTTTTTTTTAAGAGACAAATAGCTAAAATACTGAAATATAACACTAAAAAATCGAATTTATTTTTAAATATTTGCTAGATTACATTTTTTTATATATAATTAGCATATTTATACTAAAACACGCTAAATTACTTGATTTATGCTGAATTACAGTAAATTACACTAAATTACAATAATTATGTAGAATTATGCTAGAATACGGTAAAGTACGCTAAATTACGTACGAATAGGGATGATATCTTCACTGAGAAGGCGAAAAATGACGACGAAACTTCAAACGGCCATAAAACGGCGCTCGAGTGTCCGATTTCAGCAAATGACCACTTTTCGGAAAGCTTGCGAAAATGCGCATGCGTCCGAACTAGCTTTTCTAGCTTTCCAAATTCAGAATCGCCAAGAAACAAATAGAAGAGCCTCAAAACTTCAGTTGAAGTTTCTGATTAAGATTTTCATTTCTATTCTCCAATCTACATAGCTCAGTTAATTAGTTATATAATGGGCTTGTAGAATACCAATTTTTATTATTTTTTGGAATTTTTTTACTATTTTTTACGATTTATGAAAGATGGCACAAAATTGGCCCTATTCATACGTAATTTAGCGTAATTTACCGTATTTTAGCAGAATTTTACATAATTATTGTAATTTCAGCATTTTAGTAAATTTACCGTATTTTAGCATAATTATTGTAATTTACCGTATTTTAGCACAAAATCGGCCCTATTCGTAGCGTATTTTCTAACAAATATTTTAAAAAATAATTCGATTTTTTTGTGTTAGATTTTATTTCAGCATTTTAGCTATTTTTCTCTAAAAAAAAATAAAAAAAAAATAACGAGACCGGCCAATAATTGGCCGGTCGGGAATTTAATCGAATTTTAATCGGGACCGGCCAATTATTGACCGGTTTGGCATATTTAATAAAACCAGCGACTCGTGGGCAGATTTAATAATTTGTAATTAACGTAGGGTATTTTTAAAAATCTCGGGATGCAAAGTATGTGCCTGCATCCGTAATTATTTTATTTAAGAGCATGTGCATTTTAATTTCTTTTTTACTTTCCAAAATGTGCTGACATTTTTTTGTTTTATATTCTATGATGTATAATGTGTAATAATTGTTAATTTAAAACTTAAAGAAAATTATTTCTAATTATGACGTTAACAAAATATACTATTTGCTCCCGTCTATATCATGCTCTCTCTCTCCTCATCTAAAAGGTTCGTGATCCATCTTTTCTCTCTCTCGTTATTTTTTTTCTTCCCACCCTCTTCTCTATCTCTTCACGGATTGGAGTAAAAACTAAGAGAACATGAAGATTGTCATCCGATCTTTTAATCTCCTTCGCATGTCTCAATTAAGTTTAAAGTGTAAACGAGAATAAGAACAGTACAGTGACATAAGCTCTCGTTTCTCTTTTAAAAAGATGCAGATTTAATTTTCAAAAATAACATTTCAAAGATATTGGAGGAGTACCGGAATTTTTTAATAAAAAAAAAGTTTAAACAAAAATAGTTATTGTTGAAAGACTTGATGTTACATGATAAGTAAATTATATTAAGAATAAATGTACACGTTATAAGAGCAAATCTAGGTGTGGTTAAAAGTACGTTTAGCTATAAAAAAAAAAATCTAGAAATCAAAGATGCGAAAAAACAGATTC
The DNA here is from genome assembly GCA_025461125.1 of Carex kokanica. Lineage (NCBI taxonomy): Eukaryota > Viridiplantae > Streptophyta > Magnoliopsida > Poales > Cyperaceae > Carex > Carex kokanica. The sequence continues at coordinate 2,101,897 of JAJGRX010000376.1, forward strand.
AATTCAACATATAAATTAGGACTAATAAGTATACTAGGTTGCAGTTACACTGAATCAAGATGGGGAACAAAGATAACTGAAATACAAAGAAAATACTAAATAGAAAATTAATAGTACTTACCACTTACCAGGGATAAAGTTAGGTTGCATGAGAAGTAAATGGATGTCAAATAGATATATACAACACATACTTAATGAGACACATTTGGATATGACTATGAATATATCTAATCGAGTCAGAAATTAATCTCAATGTGATATCGATGATGAAATCATAGAAATTACTTACAGTAGTTGGGTTGGTGTAGCTATAAAAGTCCGGTTGGTGGAAAGAGTAGAGAAATTAAGGCTCTTACCAATTTCTAAAGATAATGTCTAGACCAATGTTATTAAAATTAGACTGGACATCGATCCGGTAATACTCTGAGTTAATGGTTTACTAGTCAGATCAGTGGACTAACAGATTCAACTGCTGATTTTTTAATAACACTAAATTTATGAATACATATAAAGGTTATTCTTCAAATAAAACAAAAGTATTAGCTCTTGGTTAATTTTAGTTAAGTACAAGAGTATAAAAATGTATATTGTCTAACTAATATATCAAAAAAAGTTTAATTTATCTAATGGCTGAGAAAAAATTCAACCACAAAGTTGAAAGAAAATTGACGATAATTAAAAATTGAATAACTAATATTATAAAAATTATTTATTTTTTTCAACTTAATTTTTTTTATAGAATTGAATAACTAATATTATAAAAATTATTTATTCTTTTGATAGAAAAGAACCGATCCATATTATATTTCTGCTACGAAAATTTTTTCTAAAGAAAAAATTAAAATTATGACGACTGTTCAGTTTCAAATACATAATTGTTTAGGAAAATTTTCGTTGTAGCTACACAAAAGGTAACATGGAGTTGCTCACATAATAACACATGGCGCTGCTTTTATCTTTCTCTGCAAAAGATAAGGAATAGATCGGCCCCGCTATTTCAGACATTGGAATCAGAAAAAATGAAAGAAACGGTTTGGACTGGTTCGCTGATTTTTGGAAAAACCGGCCGTTTTGTTTACTTGTTTTTCGGTCTAAATGCTTGTTCGGTCTTTAATTCAAACCGCACTGGACTTGCTTCCGGGTTTGGTTTTTTCCGGTTCATCCGTCCGGTCCGGTCCTGTTTTAATAACAGTGGTCTAGGCATCTAGGTGTTATTAGATTCGGTTAGGTAAAATTAAAATAAAATAAGTAAACTAAAATTTTATTTGATTTTTAAAAATACAATCAAACCGATCGAAATAAACTTATCAACTGAATTAAAACTGAATCAAACAAACCGAACTAAATTTCGGTTTATTCGGTTGAACCAAATAAGAAGATTAATAAAAAAAATAAATAGTTCTTTCCAATTTTTTGAATTTTTTATATGCTCAAAAGAATTATTTATTTCAATATACAAAAGTTGAATTAGAATTTAGCAATTTTCATACTCAAAGAGAAAGAAAACATTTATAAATAATTTTTTATAAGCTCAGAAGAATTATACTGCTCTTTTCAATCAGTTCGTTCTAACTGGTTTTAAAAAATTCAAAACCGAACCGAACTAAACAATTAAATCAGTTTTTAAAAATGAACCGAACCGATCTATTTAACCGAAATATTTAATCTGAACTATATCGGTTCGGTTTAAAACCAATTAAACCGGATTCGGTGAATACCCCTCGCTATAGGCGTCTAGTTCTAATGCTTTGGTTGGAGGAACAGGAGACTGGAATAGTGGCGGTCCCCATCTGTTGCTTTATATTTACGAAAGGATAACAACTTATGCCAAACAAATTTCATCTATTTATATTTCAGGATTGCAGATCTGAGCCGTCTGATTATCAACAGTCATCTATTGAGAAAAAAAGTAGAAGCCGATGTTGCAGGTTTCTACAAGCCTACAATCAGCTCTCATAACTGCAATGGAAATCCTCTGGCCTGTTACCTGAGTCTAACATTATAGACGGGTGTCTGATTTTTGATGGGCTAACAAAACCTTTGCCTTTTTAACGGGCTGGACTGATTGAAGTTCTCTCAATGTCCCTAAACAGACCAAATCAAGCAGCCCGCCATTGCATGCGGAACCAAACCAGAATTCAGATCCAGTCGTCCGTTTAAATGTAACACGAAAGGATTCTATACGGTCAGGTACCTTTGGATACTCAATAAACCAGGGAGGTCTGAAATGGCGGGAAGGAGGTCGTGTATGTCGGCGGCGATGGAGACGCAGTCGCAGTCGCACCTTCTGGCGAGCGTGAGAGGGTTTGTCCGATCGTTGGTTGAAGATATATGCAATGGCCGCTCCCCTTCAGTCGCGCTGGATCGCTATCGCACCTTCTGCTCCGATCCTTTTGGGAACTGTGCTTGTAGCTTCGACACTCCTTTCGCAAAAGAATTCATCTCCATTGGGAGACAACCTCAAGCTGCTCACAGGCTAGGTTCACCTTTTCTGTCTTGGTATTTCCAATTCTAGCCTTGTTTTGCTTGTTTTGGTAAGCAGTGTTGTTATGGATTATTTTGGTTAATTTTATATGCAGCTGTTTTGCTTAGAGTGCTCTCCATTATCCAACTGCTGCTTCAACAAAACAAGCACGCTTCTAAAAGGGACATATTTTACATGGATCCTGCACTTTTTGTAGGTATGCATATTTCTTCTCTTGTGTAATTTGGTGTTGGTTGAACTTGTAACATTTGGTGGGGACTTAAAATTTTATCCATAATGCTTTTGTTTTAGACTTTGAAAAAAATGCAAAAAAAGCGTGCATAAATAGCTATTATTCTTTATTTTCAGATCAGGCTGTTGTGGATCACATAATTAATGATATCTGTGTTCTTTTAAGATGTAGTCGTCATCATCTTAATGTGGTAATATTTGATTCTTTATCTCTGTCATTATGATTTGTCAAAAACCTAATGTGATCCAAGTTTTTTCAAACAATAATTAATTTTGGCTTATGTGCAGGTTCCTGTCGGAAAAGGGTATGCAGCTTTTCCTTCAATTATGCAGGACAATTAAAGATATGAATACACATTTTCTCTTAAGTCGTGCTCTTAGTTACTTCATTGATTTTAATGAATACATCTTGCAGTGCTTTAAAATTTCATCTGTAACGCCCTTTGCACAATTGCAGGCTAGTTATGGGTTGGCTGAGATTCAAGGAATCTGACAGAACAATCTCTTGCATAAAGAACCCAAACACTGTAAGATTGGATTAAATAGAATGAAGTGATATGATTGCATATTTACAATTATATTCTTTCATTATTCCTTAATTTATGTGATTACTGTGCAGGAACATCCAATTCCAGTATGTCTTGAGGATGTGGAAGGTATTGTACCAAAGTTCTAGCATTATCTAGCTTGTCAGAGATAATATCGCACACCATTTCTCTATTTGCTTCCTGATGTGCTTTATTTTGGTAGACATGGTGAGTGTTGCACAATACATACTAGTTGTGGAGAAGGAAACAGGCAAGCTTTCACATGACATTCATATTGCTGAGTTGTGATTTATGTTTTACTTTAATTGGATGATTTGCTGCTTTTCTTTTTCGGCAGTATTTCAGCGCTTGGCAAATGATAAGTTCTGTGATAGAAATCGTTGCATTGTTATCACGGTCAGTAAGATACCCTGTTTGTGGTAACTTAGTTTGCACAACTAGTTTATTACCTAAATCAGTAAGGTCATTCACTTGGTAAATTTTAGGGAAGAGGCTATCCTGATGTCCCAACAAGAAGGCATGTGTCTTTATTTTCTCTTGTTGTACTCTTTATTTGTTTTATTTGGTTTAAAACAATACAAGCTGTAATTTGGGTAATTGCATGTTGCATATACAATAGGTTTTTGCGGCATCTTGTTGAGCATTTGCGTTTGCCTGTGTATGGCCTGGTAGATTCAGATCCTTACGGGTTTGACATTCTGACGACATACCGCTTTGGTTCAATGGTACCATCTATTTTAATTTTAAACACTTAATAATAGCTTCTGTTACTGAATTTTGCCAACCAGTTGCATTGGTAGCAAATTGTATTCTTTTTTGTCTATCACTTAATATTTACATATTTAGCATGTATATTTGTTCCCTATAGCAAATGGCATATGACGCAAAGCTGATGCGGGTACCTGAAATGCGGTGGCTTGGTATTTTGCCCTCTGACTTTGAGGAATTTAATCTTCCTGACCGTTGCCTTCTCAATTTGACACCTGAAGGTGGAAACATTTTCTGTACTATTAGTGGTCTAACATGTCACTGTTGGGCCTTCCTTCTATTTATAAACAAAGGAACTTCACAAAGAAGTCTGAAGCTAGCAGCGTTTCAGCTTGAGTGGGACATTGATCAGGGTCAAAAGGAATCATTTCAAACCCATTATTCATCTGAATTTTAAAAAGTGGTTCTTGATTTGTAGTATTGCAAAAAAAATGCCCATTATAAACAGAACTACTGACTGGGGCTCATGGAAAATATAAAGTGATTACTTTGTTCTCAGTTCAGTTGTCTGTATGTCAGAATTGTTTTAGACTTGTGCTGGGGTAAAAAAAAGTTAATGCTGTTCTACGAATCAAATTTCTCTTGTTTGAATACCTTTTACTCTTAACTCTTAATAATTTATGTAATCAAAGAAGGTATATGAATTTGAAAGCATTGGTTTGTCAATGATATTGGAAGGGCGAATTTGTCCATGTTTATCTTTGAAAATACGAAGGACAAACATAGGGTTTCTTTTTGGCACCAAAAAACCTTTCCCCTCTTCTGTACTGCTAGAGTACGTAACTAATGCTAATTTTGGTGTAGACAAAAGGAAGGCTGAAGCCATGCTATCAAGATGTTATCTGATCAAGGATGCACCTCAATGGAGGTCTCACCATGTTTTTTTTTTTTTCTTTTGAAAACTCAGCACATGTAGTTCCAAGTATTTTACTTTCATCTGTACTTGTTTTCTTAGCTTTAATGTAAGTTTCATATTTTGATTTAACATGGCAGGACAGAGTTGGAGATGATGTTGCACAAGGGAGTCAAATTTGAGATTGAAGCACTGTCTGCTATTTCATTTGCTTTTTTATCAGAAGTGTATATCCCTACCAAGATTGAACGTGGGAAGCACATTTAATTGCCATGCAATCTTAATGTAGACGTTTGTAGCTTAGTCAATGAAAATTGCATCTATTACATATACTGCATTTTTTTTTTTGGGGATTTTCTTTGTTTGTGAATGATTCCTCACAAATTTATGGGAGTTGGTGTATTTAGAAGTGCTTGTATGACTCCTGATTCCGGAAGCTGGGAATATTGAGTTCCTAACAATAATTTTGCTTGACGATAAATTGAAGAAAAGAAACATTTACATCTTGCATAACTCATTGTAAACAAGTATGTAATTATACAAAAAGCTGATTTGAAAACCTAAAAAGGGATGAAAAGCCAACCTAGCAGTTCAAAATTACAATACAATGGACCCCACAAATGTACACCACAATACCAGTATTAACAGTTAAAAAGCAAAAGTCATGCACAGAAAAACCAGGGCAGGAAACACAACTTTACATCATTGTTGGTTGGACTGAGCAACTGTAAGATTATATGCTGACAATGTCACCAACTGATCTGGATCAAGATTCTATAATTCCTCGAGAAAACACAACTTTACATCATCGTTGGTTGGATTGAGCAACTATAAGATCATCTGGTGACAATGTACCTGACTGATCCGCATCAAGATTTTTAAATTCCTCCAGAAAAACTGCTATATCCTCTTGTGTAATCTTCCCAATCTCTTTCAGCTTGTATATTATGAACTCTGGAGCACTGCATAATTAAAAAAATTATGTATGAATCTTAAGATGATCTTCACATGAAAATGTTAAATTGCATCTAATTTTTTGGACTCAGATATGATGCTTACCCAACAATATGATTGCCATCAAAATCAGCTGCTTCGAGATCGTCATTAGTAGTTCTCCTCGTAAGCACCCAATTGGCGAACTTCTTTTGCTTATGCTCAGTATTCCAGTCAGCTAGGTAGAAGAAGAATTGCGCTACAACTAGCGTGCTAATTACTATCCAAAACACGGCAAACACACGGCCCCATTCTGAAGAGAAGCTCTTGTCCCCATACCCCAGTGTTGTAATAGTTGAGCAAACACAATAGAATGAGTCGACAAGGCTTAGTTTCTCCACTTTCCACAAGAAAAAGATGCCAGTTGCCATAAGCAGCACCAAAACGACCGCAGTTGAGTAAAATTTGTATTTCGCCTTATTTGTTTCAATCGATTCCAGCATCTCGGCTTTACCGCCCTTCATCTGCATGTTAAGTGCTTTGAAGAGGAGCGCCTCCTGCTTCTCTACAAGCCGATCAGCTGCTTTACTCAAGAATAGAGCAACAACTACCATACCTAAGAACACGAACGCGCACGCAAGAAGCTTTGATGCGGCACTATTAGGCACGAGGTCTCCATAACCAACAGTTGTCATTGTCACTATAGTGAAGTAGACCGCATCCAAAATTGGGTTAGTGCGTTTACCAGTCATTTGGTTGTCAACAAAGTAAAAGCAGGTTGAGGCTGCTAGAAGGTAAAATAGGAAGAGCAAGGCAACTAGCTTGAAACTCGGGTCAATCGGACCAAAAAGATTTTTGCCAGGAACCCATCTGGTCGGTTCGGGGGAGCTTAAAGGGGTCTCACAAGAAGTGGCGCTTCTACACGGGCGGAACCTTGAGGGTTTTAATTGAGACGACGGTTTCTTTTTTCTGGTATCTTTCCCGGGATTGAGTAAGCTATTTGTTAATTCTTTGTGTGCTCTTTCAAGGTCGGCCATTGATCGGTTCACTCTCCAGTGATGGTGCTCACTTATCTGGCCCACAGAACCAGAGAAATAAATACAGAATGCCAACTATGTGGAACAGTGGAAAGAGGAATGAATATCAATCAGATCAAGGTAGAACTTGGAGATAAAAAATGAAAAATAAAATAAAAATAACACGGTCTGCTCCTTTGATCACCCAATCAAAATTTCTCAATTACACATGCTGGTTCAAGCAAGGGTTGCCTAGCAATGAATAGAAAAAAAGATTGCTAAAAACGAGTTTTTTAGTTGGCCCAGATATGCTGATTTTAGAAGAAGAAGAGCGGGGAACTCACCTCGGAGAAAATGTACAGATCCAGGCCTCAGTGTGAAAAAATAGAAGAAGAGGCTACTCTTTGACTTGAGACCGAGGCAAATGCCGACAGTCGGCATCAGAGATGGGGAAAGATCGCGAGAGAATTGAATTGGTTCCACAAAGATGTGACACGATCGTTATAGCTTTTTCTATTTTTCTAAAAGGAGAAGAGGAGATAAACAACTAAACAACAACATTATCTAGACAAAGTCACAAGAGTAGCGCGGGTCGTCCATTCTCAACCGCTCTTCTGAGTTATGATGACGACCTTTTCATAGATCAACGGCTATATTTCTTTCTCGATGTAATGTCGGCAGGTGCGACCTTATTTCATAGATGTCATAGATTAATTTGTCGAAGACCATGAGCAGTCTAACATTTTTTTATGAGGGATTTCATGTATCCCCTCAAAAAACTTGAAATTACGTATTTCCTCCTCTAAAATTCACAATATCATATTTATCCTTCTAAGATTCAAATACTCACAAATTTACTCGATCTATTAATTTTTCTATTAAATATCATTTTAAATTTATAAATTACCCATTTTACCCTTATTAAATAACAAAATATCCTCTCCCTCAAAAGAACATGTTGTTGTTTTCTTGCGTAGTTGATTTGAAGACCAATATCAGAGCGCCTAGCAATTCTCCCACAGACGATAGCTTGTACTATTACGGTTGCATGCATTGCGTAAAGGGTCAAACAATTTGCTTCCTTACGAGATTACCCCGTATCAGTGCTTGCAAGTTGCAACCTTACAATACCTTTCAATGCCTTAAATGCACTCCGTGCTTGATGGAAAACACCAAGTTCTTATTCAAATTGAAAATGTTATCTAAAAGCTAATAAAAACCAGTGAAGAAGTAAAAAAGTACCAAAAATCTCCTAATGGCTGCTTGCACCTTTGTTGTTGCCTTCTCTTCACTCATCTTGTCGCAACTGCTTGATTCATCTATTTGAAAGGCCACTTAATCTACTGTAGAATGAACTTACATTGGGTAGAGTGGTTTCACATCCATACAAATCAGAAGAACATCTAAATTTAGGGGGAATTTCACGTATACCCCTCAAAAACATCAAAATTACATATTCCCCCCTCTAAATTTTGAAATTACATATTTCCCCCTCTAAACATCAAAAAATCACATATTTATCCATTTTATTGTTTTTTATATTAAAACACATTCTAAATTCATAAAATACCCATTTTACCCTTTTTATTAAAAAGCATAAAATGTCCATATAACTCCAATTTGAATTCGAAAGGTTTCTCTATCGTCTGAATTGCTTTACGATATGTGCGCGCTAGGTCAGCACGAATCTTGAAGCAAACACGCACGGATATTGAAGCAATGTGCACAGATTTAATGCAATGCACACAGATAAAAATTTATATAACTGCTTTAAGATCCGTGCGCGCTAGATCAGCATGAATCTTGAAGCGAACACTCACATATCTTATTGCGATACCCGGGGATCGGACGGTGAAAAAACTCTTTAGATTCAAATTTGAGTTCGATGGGGGGTTTTATATTTTTAGTAAAGGGTAAAATGGGTATTTTATAAATTTAGAATTTGTTTTAATATAAAAGACAATAAAATGGGTAAATATGTGAGTTTTTGAAGTTTAGAGGGGTAAATACGTAATTTTAAAATTTAGAGGGAAATACGTAATTTTGAAGCTTTTGAGGGGTATACATGAAATTCCCCCTTTTTTATTGATTAAAGCCCTTAGGTTGATATATAGTGATTCCCTTGCAAAAAATGAAAACCCCCAAGCCCCGTGTACCAGCACAAAAATCAAAGTCAGTACAAACCAAGACCCATGCCAGTACAAAACCAAGATCCGTATACAAAACTAAAAACCAAGACTAGTATATAAGTAGAAAACTAAAACCAGTACAGAACCAAGGGTCGTGTACCAGTAGAAACCGATATTAGTCTCTTCTACTATTGGGAAGGCTGCTATATGTGCTGATGAGTAGTGGCTTAGAGATTATAGGAGAATTATAACCAAGAGAAGCTGTGTATCCTTTGGTTAAGCATTTCTTGCTTGAATTGCAACCAAGTGACCGATACTTGGAGATTCCTCAAGCATGAGACCAGTTGAGTAATCTTATTTTTCAAATGCCGTTGGAATTTAAACTATATCTAAAGGGTAAAATAGGTAATTTATAAATTTAAAATGACTTTTAATAGGAAAAATAATAGATTGGGTAAATTTTTTGAGTATTTGAACTTTAGAAGGGTATATATGTTATTTTGAATTTTATTGGGGGAAATACGTAATTTCAAGATTTTTGAGAGAGATACATGAAATTCCTCCTTTTTGAATATACACTATCCCATAGCACAGATGACAGATCTCAGTGCCTCCTCAGCCATCATGAGTCATGACTCGCAATTTCTTAATGAGAAATCGTGCGGTCAGAATTCGCGCCAAATGTACAGCTTATATCATGAACAAAATTTCTAACTTTATTTATTTTTATTTTTTTTAAACTTGGTAGATGCTACCAAGGTTGTATTAATAAATGTGATTACAACATCCGACCCTAATGTATAACAAGATTCGTTATGCTATAACATCAACATGACCCGCACTTGAACTCCTTCCCAAACCCTGATGCCTCATGCTGACAGCTCTGTTACCACAGTACCAGCTCCATAGTACCGCATCCTCTCTTGTCCGGTTCACCACTATTACTGTTGGTAACTTAACTCCTCGAAAGATAACTTCATTTCTTTGCCTTCACAACAACCATAGAACTGCCATGAATGTAGTGGCCCATTGCTGTCTATTTTGCCCCCTTTGTCTGACCGCCAACTTGAAGTGAAGCCTCCCATATATCTATGACAATTGATGCGTGTTGGTAAAGATTATGACACCTTCTCCACACCTCCAATGCATTAGGACATTCAAAAAACAGGTGTTGAGAAGATTCAATAGGATAGTCGTCACACATAACACACTTTATTTATTATTGTTACTATAGTAAATCGCAAAAGCTGAATTGGGTTGCAGGCTCACTCTGCAAGTTGTGATTCGGAATAATCTTGATAAAATCTAAATTTCGTAGTTTAAATATAATATATAAATAATTTGAAAATAGTTGGTTGTTTTATAATATAAAAATATATAAAATATTAATATTTTATACATATTAAAAATTATATTTAGTATATCGTGTGTTATCGGTCCAATTTGATAAATTAAAAAAAAATACTCAAAGACGTGCCAAAATTGTATGGATATTATTTAAAATCTTATTATTAATTACGCTACACAGAGGTGAGGCACGAACGCACACTTGTTGAAATACAAAATTATTAAGTTGTGTTTTTTCTACAATAAATGTTTAATCAAGTACTATCTCCTATGAAATTATGCAAATTTATCATCTAAAATGATCTTTAATCCATTCTTATATTAAGCATGTAGATATCCTGATCTACCAACGACTTTGATTAAAAGATGAAATATCGGATTGAATTATCAACCCTCCGATCAAATATTCTGATTCTATGCATCTTTTTTTATGTTTTTTATATGTAGAAGTATAAATTTATTTATATACGTACTCGCCACATGCAAATTGTATCATTTTTCTGGTTAATCCTGATTTCTTTTTATTTTTTAAATGTCATTTAATATATTATTTAAGAAACTTTTTTATTAATTGATAATTGATTGATCATATCTCCATTTCTTTCTATTTTTTATATCAATTTAAGAAATTTTATTTGTCACTTAATATGTCATTTGTTTGTGATTTTTTTTATAAAAATATGTCATTTAATATATTATTTAAGAAATGTTATTTACGTGTAGATGTCATTTAATATGTCATTTAAGAAATGTTATTTGTTATTTAATTCATTTTTTATTATAAAAATATATCATTTTGTATGAGATATTTTTTGTTCTCTTGCAATAAGTCTCTGTTACAACGTACAACCACGATACTAGTTATTTATTATAATAGTTATTTTAGCGGTTATCCCGATCATGTTACTAAAAATCCCGCATTCATTTTTGTTGCCAAACAGGAGCTCTGGAATTTAAAGAGGGCAGATCTCTGCTGCCATCTGGATTAGAGCTATTTAATTTCAACATGACAATTTATATCTATTTTAGAGGTACAGTACATGATAAATTACGATGAATTTTTTTTTTTTTTCAATTGTTAAGCTGTTTACTTTTGTCATTTAAAGTTTTACAAAATAAATTACTAATGTAACTTAATATAATATTGTCCATTTCCACGGGATATCTACCAATTGTTATTTAATATAGATTAATATATTAAAAAATAAAGGATAATATTTTAAATCTTATAATGAGGCTTGCTAGCTATTCTCAGGGTCATTTCACCGCCGATCTAGCTTATAAAACACCCGAAATTTTTATTAATAGAAAAAACAAAACAAAAATATCAACAATAAGGAACAGTTTCGCTAGATTTTGAAAAATAGAAAAAACGTTATGGTTTGTAACGTCCAGGGTACTGTAGCTGGACGTTATAAATCATAACGTTCAGTTAATCTGATCGCTAATGATCTCTAATTAACAAAAAATACTGTAGTTGGACGTTATGGTCTATAACGTCCAGCTACAGTTTTTTTTTTTTCAAAAAAATTCACAAACAAAGCAGCAAAGAAAAAAAAAACACTGTAGCTGGACGTTATAGACCATAACGGCCAGCTCCAGATTTTATTTCGGTTAATTAGCGGTAACTTGATTTCGTTAAGCTAGCCGTCATGGTCTATAACGTTCCCTGGACGTTATGAACTATCACGTTTTTCCTACAAATCGAATTTTCACAAAATGCTTCCTCATTATCGATATTTTTTTATTAATTTTTCTATTAATAAAAATTTCGGTATAAAACACACCACGTCGTTTACAATTTTATTTTGTTTCTGTCATATATCAATTATATATAAATTTGATCCAAAATGACGTAGACACTTATGAATATTCTCATACGCTTTTATTAATAGACGAGTTAAAAGTCGAAATTGCTCTGGAGATTAACTAAATGGAAATTTTCAATTTTAGTTTGCCCGAAAGATACTATCGGCCCATGGGCCTTTTAGGCAAAAAAGAAAAAGCCTATTCCATCAAGTGCCAGCGGTCTCTAAGTCAGGGCTGCAAACAAATGGAACCCAATTGAACTTAACCCAGTTTGAGTTCGAGTTTAAACCAATTTCAAACCGAACTGGTTTGAAATTGAAGCAGAATTTTAAACTGAAAAGAAGAGTTCAAATTCGATTATGTATGATTCAAACTAATTTGATTTGATTCATTAATAGTTTGAACTGAGACGAATTGGAGGAGAATCACCATTCCTTTGATCTTGTTTTCATGACTTGAGAGCGAGGGAGAAGAGCGAGCGAGAGAGAGGAGCGAGGGAGAAGAGTGAGGGCGAGGGAGAGGGGTAGCGAACTAGCAATAGTCGCTAATGAACGGTTCGCGAACCAATTTCGAACCGAGCTAGTTTGATTTGTTTCATAACAAACTTCAACACCACAAAAGTACTAATTATAAAATCATGTAATATACAAGAATTAACTTTTGGTCTAATGACAAAAATACATATCTTCTAATGTTAGAGGTCATAGGATATTGGATAGGAGAAATTCTTTGTGAGTGAGGCTATGGTGCTATGCATAGCACGGATGGCTAGTGTACTACGGCTCAATATGGTACTTTTTAAAATCCTAACGGTCGATCCGACCGTTCAATGTGATAACCATATGAATATGTATTTGCAAACTAAATTTTATATTTTTTTTCGAATTTTTTTACTATTTTTTCAGATAGGTAGAATTTTGATGGTCCAGAATTTTCAAAAAAACACTGATTTTTCTACCTATCTGAAAAAATAGTAAAAAAATTCGAAAAAATATAAAATTTAGTTTGCAAGTACATATTCATATGGATATCACATTGAATGGTCGGATTGACCGTTAGGATTTTAAAAAGTACCATATTGAGCCGTAGTACACTAGCCATTGGTGCTATGCATAGCACCATAGCCTCACTCATTCTTTGTTATTCCGATAGTTATTTTAGTGGTCTTCCCAATCATTTTACTAAAGTTTAAAGAGAGAACGAACCTGTAATCTAGTTGCTCAAAAAACCCGTAATCTATCACCATCCTAAAAGATTTATACATTTTAAATATTGCATCAAAACTATCATAATTAAGTTCATAACGTGAAAAAAAGTCAAAATCCATATTTATTTTAGTAGAAATTAGAAGTTAAGTCATTCAACTATTTAATATTTATAAAAACAAATTATTAGTGCCGAACCTATGGATGATGTTGTCTTTGCAATTAGATCACTAGATCAAAAACATATTTTAAACTCAAATTCATAGAACTTCGACCCATGCAGAAAAAATTATAGGCATTTTTGTTCAAAATTGAGCTAATCTAATTTGTTAAATCGTTGCAACATCGAAGCCGTTAACAAAGATGAGTGAGGCTATGGTGCTATGCATAGCACGGATGGCTAGTGTACTACGGCTCAATATGATACTTTTTAAAATCCTAACGGTCGACCCGACCGTTCAATGTGATAATCATATGAATATGTACTTGCAAACTAAATTTTATATTTTTTCGAATTTTTTTACTATTTTTTCAGATAGGTAGAATTTTGATGGTCCAGAATTTTAAAAAAACACTGATTTTTCTACCTATCTAAAAAAATAGTAAAAAAATTCGAAAAAATATAAAATTTAGTTTGCAAGTACATATTCATATGGATATCACATTGAACGGTCGGATCGACCGTTAGGATTTTAAAAAGTACCATATTGAGCCATAGTACACTAGCCATCCGTGCTATGCATAGCACCATAGCCTCACTCAACAAAGATTGTTACAAGTATAAAATTTACATAAAATATATAATTTATATTACTTCCAGTATTGGAACTTTATTAGATTTTCTATATCATTAAACATAATATAGTCCCACAAGGAACTGACCTTGTCTAGTTCTCTAGTATGATGATGCTTACGAAATGATGTACGCCTTGTTGTTTGTCAAATTGTTGGGAAGGCGCTTTCCTTTCCACCGCTTAGCTCAATAATCAATATTTTTTTTTTATTACTTTCCAATAGAAAAGTGTTATCTCCATTGTTAAAAATCTTGGCTTTCTGTGAAATTGCTGACAAATTAATGCAGTTGCTTTTCTTTAAATTTCGTCAGCGAAGGATATTTTTTATTGGTAGAAATTCATAGAAAAGAAGAGAGAGAAATAGAAAGAGTACATCAGTTGTTATATTGGTAGAAAGATCGGTAAAATTCTTACTGATCCAAAAACCAATTTGTTTTTTTTCCTTTCATTTTTTCTAGTAAAATTTTTTTTTACAAAAATAGATAGAGTATCTTAAAATTAGATATAATAGAAACATTCTATCTATTTTTTGAAAAACTTTTCATATTTTACTAGAAATCTAATATAAGAATTCCCTCCATCTATACATTAGATTTAAAAAAAAAAACTAAGTTTGGATCGGTAGAATTCCTATTTATCCAAACTTTTTGATTTTTTGGATCGGTAAGAATTTTACCGATCTTTCTACCAATATAAGAATTGATGTACTCTTTCTATTTCTTTCTCTTCTTTTTTATTAATTTCTACCAATAAAAAATTTCCTTCAGCGAAGCAGACAGCTTGTACCGAAATTTTTATTAATACACTGTCAAAAAAAAAAAAAAATACAAACTATGGGAAATTCGAAAAATACCAGGGTCTCCAATTCAATCTGCGGCCCCATTCTTGGGGAGCTGCAGATTGAATTGGAGGCCTGATACTTTTCGAATTCCTCAATTTCAATGATGTTTTGGTTTATTTTTTTTTTTGAAATGGTATTAATAAAAATTTCCGCAGCTTGTATTAAGAAACTCGATTGATTGGCTTGATATTGTGATTTTTCAAATTTGATTAGTACCGCAAGAAAACCACCATGGGCCAATAACCATTTAATGCTCAAATTAGAAGAGAAAAATAATAATCTTTTGTCAAAAAATCAGAAAGAAAAAGAGGGAGAGATAGGAGAGAGAAGGTCCAAAAATAGATCACAGGATTTTCTTTAAGCAATAGCCAACAGATTTGCCTACTAAGTTTTATTATTTTATAAAACATAGAGTACATAGAGTAGAATTTATAAATGAGAGAAGAAAGCATAAAAGATAAAAACAAATGCAGATATCATAAAAAAGAAAAATTATAAAAGAAAAAAAAAATTAGAGAACTAATCTTCGGTCTAGTTCCGGAAATTTTTTTTTTTATAAATATTTAATAGTTGAATGACTTGATCTCCAATTCTGATAAATTTCCAATGCAAAAGAAATATAACGATACAATTGTACTTTTGGCCTTTGGGGGGATTTAGTTAATATAAATGCTGACTCAACGCCCATGCGCAGTTTGATTAACAAATGCTGACTCGACACCACTTGCACCGGAATGTTGTTTAATTAATTATATAAATGAACATCCATGCATGGCCCTTGCTTATTTTTGTTTTGTTGTTTTAATTCAAGCAAATAATTAATATCCACCTAGCAATACAACTCAAGAACACTTGTCGTTGTCGGTATCTCATGTAAATAACACGCAAGTTACATGAGTCTTTCTCATTTATTTTAAAAGAGGGGCTTAGTCTGGTGACTTAATTTGCACAGTAAATTTAATTTGGTTTTCACTTCTCACTAAAATACAGTTTCAATCTTTTGAGAAAAGCTAAACATTTTCTCAACTACAATATAGGTGATATTGACTCAAAAGTTTAATTAATTCAATGCAACTTGGAATGTTATTCATATAAAAATTAGACTATGTTCAATACGCTTGGTGAGTCAACATGGTAATTAATTAGCAAATAAATCAGTGTAGTACCTGTCAGGGGCCCAATTATATATATTTAACTTTAACTAAAGCCACCCTTCATTTCCGTATATGTTCAAGGGCAATGGTCGATTGTTATATATGAAAGATAATATATCACATCAGGATGCTTTCACACTTTACAGAATTCCAAATTATTCGTTGGAATCTAATTTATATGAACAAATAAAGGATGCATTCACACTATGCTTTATGCTGAGCTAAAGCCTTAATAATTCATTTAAACAAGTCTTTGATATTGGATTGAAGTAACAAGAGATTCACTACAAAATAAGAAGCGTGATAAATTGTGCATAGTAAACCTAGATAAATTATTCTTGTACCATTTGTTGTGCATCTTTTATTCCATCCAACAATATTTATATTTGCAATAAAAACTATTTATATTTAAACTGTTATACAAAGTATTTATCACTTTTTTAAATGACATAAGAAAATTCAAGTTAAAGATTTTGTTGAAGTGAAGAAATAACATTTGATCTAGTGGCAAATCCACAAGGTCTTTAGGTGAGAGATTATGAGTTCGAAATTCAGATGAGAAAATTCTTTGTTATAATAATAAGGATATTAAATAGTTGGGTGACTTAACCTCCAACCTTTACTCAAAAAGATTTTGTTGAAGTGAAAAATAAAGATTTCAAAATTTTGGAATCCTTGTAAATACTTTTTATCATTTAATATAAATATTTTGTAATAGAAGTATACACACATTTAGAGTGCAGATAAGGGGTGCAAATCAGGTGTGCAACTAAGAAATGAAAATTTTGGCTCGAATATTATAATCATAATTTTCTAATTACAGACATTTCGTTTCACATGAAATATTCATCCATGTCTTATCGACCATTAAAAAAATGATATTCATCTTCTTTTACATCCTCTCCGGTGCATAGGAGGTGAAGGTGAATTATAAAAAGATTTACACCTTATTTGGATAGAGAGTAGAGGAAGGGAACGAATGGAAAGAAAAGAAATTATATCTTCGAATCGTATTTGGTTGATAAAATTATGTCGGAGGTGAAGGGTACAAGAAGTGAAAAGTTTACCCTTATATGATTGTAATTAATAGAATCGATTTTTCTCTCAATTTGAGTTGTAACAAATGGAAAAAAAAAATGTTACAAATATTTTCAGAAAAAATGAAATAAATACCCAACCCTATATCTTAGCAATACAATTCTCATTCAAATTTTTTTGTCACAAACCTACAACCACCACCGAATTTCTCATTAACATTTTAAATTTTAATTAATCAAACAAGAAATAAAACAGAAATAAAAGTTAAATTTATTTTCCATCATTAATCATCCAAACATAAATAAATTAAATATATTAATCTTCATTCTATTCCATTTTATTTTTCACTTCCCTTCCCTTCCTCTACTCTCCATCCAACAAGGTGTTAGATAATTAACGGAACAACAAATGAGATTATCAGTTTATCACACTCCTGATTTTCTTATTTGGTTTATCTTGTTTCACTTTATTACAACCTAATTTGGAGGTAATAAAATAAAGGTTTAGAGATTAAAAGAGTGACATATACTAACTTTGTCTTGCTATTAGTATTAAAGAGATAGGCTATCATGCTTTGGATAGTAAAGAGAGTATTTTACTTCTCGCTCATATTTCTATTTTTAAAGTTCAAATAGGTCGATTTGAAGTTCTCCACATGATCTTCATATTGATATGTGGTTGGAGACCAAATTTTACATTTTTTGGAAATTTTTTTACTATTTTTCTAGAATATTTGAAAATCACAGTTTTTCATTAAATAAAAAAATAATAAAAAATTCTAAAAAAATAGTAAATTTTTCCAAAAAATGTAAAATTTGGTCTCCAAGCACATATCAATATAAATATTATGTTGAGAAATTCAGATCGACTGTTTGAACTTTGAAAATGAAGATATGAGTGGAAAGTAAAACATACTATTTACTTCCCAAAGCATCGTAGCATCACTCTAGTATTAAATATCCAACTAAACAATAATCAGTTATAAATTTTTCTTTTCCTCTTCCCTCCGTTTCTCTATCATGCACTTATATTTTAATTCTATACTTATATTTTAAATTAGAATTGCTTTGCCGATTTTTTTCTAGAAAAATATATTTATTTAACAAAATTTAAAATTCAGAATAATTTTTTTTGAGGAAACTTATGAGAAAAAATGATATATATGTTTTTCGAAATGTAATGAAAAATGATATGACAAGTTACCCAAGAATTCCAAAGAGAAAATTGTATTATTTTAATGAGTTTTGTTATATCTTAGATTATATCAAATCTATGTTGCATGGATACGGGTACGGGTATCGTATCGGATACGATACGGATACGGCGATACGGCAATTTTCAAATATTCCGGATACGATACGCCAATTATATATATATATATTATTTTTATTAATTATATATTGTATTTAGATAATCATAAAAAATTTAATTAAAGGCTCAAACTATAAAAAATTAAAGGTTTAATCTAAGTATATATTAAATACTATAACTATTGGAATAATACACAAGATAAACCGTGGCGCAGTGGTAAAGGTTTTGGGCGGAATGGGAGAGATCCCGGGTTCGAATCCCGCTGGGCACCAAAAATATTTGATTTGGGCACCGGTGTACGCGCGGCTCACGGGCGCGGTTCACCTACGCGGCTCACGGGCGCGGTTCACGCGTGTCCTGCCGTATCCCGCCGTATCCAAGACATAATTGCCGTATCCTGGAGTGTCAACGGAGTATCGGCGACCGTATCGGCCAAGTAAGGATACGCCACGTAGGCGGATACGCCAGCTGGCGTATCGGATACGTATCGGTTCCGTATCGGGCGCGTATCGGTATCGGATACGTGTCCGACACGGATACGCTGGCTATTTTGCCGTATCCGAGCAACATAGTATCAAATACATCCCGAAATTTTATTTTTACCATCTAAAAAAACAAAATAACCAGTTTTTTTTTTTTCTTCTAAAAATTCAATTTTTACCCTGTACGCAGTTTGAAATGGTGGACTACATGTTGGTAGGATTTTTGGGGCCATAATATACCGATATATGGACCGCAGTTTGAAACTGCGAATCAAATTTGGGTGTTCGCTGTTTCAAACTGCGAACCAAATTTGGGTGTCCGCAGTTTGAAACACAGAGTAAATTGAATTTTCAGAAGAAAAAAGAACTGATTATTTAGTTTATATTTTTTGGAGATGGTAAAAATAAAAAATTCCGAAATACATCTCATTTTGAATGAGAAGAAAAAGCAACATTGGACTGCTAACGATATTGATGAGTATACATGATTAAGAAGTTTGTAAACTTAAACTTTCTTTATGCATTGCAGATTTATTCCACTACTTGAGTTTTAAGTTTAATTAATCATGATTAACACCTATCAATATTGACAACTGAATTACAAGACCTTAGGATTACATGAGAATGATTAGAGATTTTGAGCAAATTTCACTTGATATTTGAAGACTTAATCAGGCATCTACCGCCCTTGTCTAGAATAAAAATAAAAATAAAGATGGTTTCTCTCACTTCCTCTTATAACCAAAGAGGCCTTTGACAAGAGAACCCTCTTTTCTATTCTGGTTGTTTTTACATGCTAAAATGGTTTTATTTTATGGTGCTAGAGGCGAATTTCGATGTTGAGAAATGGCTAGCTTATTTGTCACAGCAGTTGAAAGTTGAAATAATTTATTTCTATAAGGGTAACTATATTTGTTAGAGTAAGGTTAACGCACGGATGAATAAGAAATGTTGATGCAGGAATACGGAGTCTCCACTATTTCATTAGAGGAAAGTTGATGCGGAGACTATTGGGAGACTGAAAAATAAATTATCATAACAAATTACGCATCAAAGTATTAATATCTTATTTTTTAAGTATCAATATCTTATATTCCAAGTATTTATATCTACGAAGGTTGACGCTAGAACGAGTACAGGATTGAAAAAGGAGGGATCATAGTATAACTTTTCTCTAATGTTGCAACGGGAACAGAGGGGAACTAGAGTGAAGAGATTTATATAATTATTTTATTTCTTAATCTTTGTCCAAATTCTTAAACTATCTATACTATTTATGTATTAAGCTTTCAAAATCTTATTTGCCTCTTTGAACTTTAAAATAGATGGGTTCCTTAATTAATGCTAAATTTATCACTCATATTAAAAAGAACAAGCCAAGTCACTAACACAAAAATATTCTCGAACAAAATCTAAATTTTTAGAGCAAATGATTTCTTATGATAGATCCAAGCAAGTATTGTTGAAATTTTGATGTTAAAATCTGAAATTCGATAAATACAAATATTTATTGGGAAATTTTTGGTGTACTCATAAATTTTTTTGATATAGTCAATTTCCCATCAAAAAATCATAATATTCAATATCCATATACAGATTTAACATTCTTTCTTCTATCCCTTTTAATTATTTTACATTTTATTTAATTATTTTAAAATTTAAATTGACCAATATGTCTCAAAGTATGTCCATTATTTATGAATGCCTTTCTTCTTCCGTAAACTTCTCTGAAACTTCTCTTAATGCTCTCTATACTGTAAATTAAATTGCGCCGATCTTTTTATAGAATGTCTTCTGGTAAAAATAGTAATGATTTGTAGTATGAGTTTTTTTTTTCAATTCATGGAATTATAACTGGAACAAATCATCAAGAATTGGCGTGTGTAGGAGATCATGAATTTGCTGACACAATATGGTACCTATCACAGTATAAAGCTGTGTACCAGAAAGACAATCAGGTTCCAATCAATTCCTCCAGTGACGATGTAAATGACTTTGTTGGGTTCCGATCAACCCTCGTCATGCCGTTCTAAGCTCCGGTGACAGTGACAGTGTAAATGACTTTATTGGATTCCGGTGACAATGACACTTCCAGAAAGACAATCGGGCTCCAGAGCATCTATTGAGTAGGCCCCGCTGCCGGGCCCTCATTCTCGGCTTGTACCACCACCGCCACCTCAGGCTCTATACACCGGCTTCCTTCCATGTATGATAAACCGTAAAAATTTATGTACTTTTCATAAGCCATCAGTTCCTCTGGCAATTCCTTCACCTCAGGACAAGAATCGACCGTTTCGATCTCGACTTTCAGTACCGTGATTGCAAAATTATAATTTTCGATAGAAAAACTGTTCAAATTTAAATTCGTCTGGTCGATTTCACTTCCCCGGGCATAGGGTTTCCCTCTTCATTCTGGAAATTAACCTCGGTTTTCTTGCCGCAGATGCAACGCGCCTCAAGGTCCATTAGAATGTTTTAGCACTAAATATATGTGGATGAATTTTCTGAATGTTTTATTAGAATCGGTGCAATTTAATTTTCCTGCATATATGTCTCTATTCTAAGCTCCAAAGAAGTTCACAGTACGGTACAAGGAGGAAGAGGAAGTACAGTACATATTAAATTAAAATTAGAGGGCATATTGATCAATTTAATTTTAAAAAGAATTAAACTAAATATTAAAAAATTAAAAGGGTATAGAAAGAAAAAAAATATTAAATTTGTATGGAGATAGTGGATATTATGGCTTTTTTTATGGAGAAATTGGTTATTTAAAAAATTCAAATGGACCTATTGGAAATTTTTCCTAAATTTTATTGAAAGAAAATAATATAATGTACTTGAGAGTTACATGAACAAATCTTAGATGACTGGCCTCTTCTAACACATAATTATTCGAGTGTGGCACTCTTAAGTTACGCCGGTTATTTTTTGATGCAGTCATGATGAAATTATTTTAGCTTCTTTCAACAATAAATGCAGAATAAACGATAAATTTTTTTAAAAGAATATATTTTGGGACTATTTTAAATTTAATATGAGCTCAAGAGCATGAATATTTTGTCAATTCATTAGCGTTTCTAAGATGTGCTCTCAATGGAACTGAATCTATTTATAAGAATTGCAATCAACGAGATCATAGATTTATGCTAAGCGCTACTATTAAAACAAACATTATAGCATGAAAAGGAAAGAGTAGGTAGGTGTCGGTGGTCAAAGCAGTAACTTATAAGATAATTGCCAGGAACGGTTTGAGCAAATTCAATGGTATTTGGCTTTCATAATTCACAATAAAAAACATGTTAAACAGTTTTCTAACAAGCATCACACATCACTTATTTGCTTGGGGAAACAACTTGTTACGACCGTGAAGAAAAGTTGAGCAAATCTCAGGGCGAAACCAAGCAAATAATCCAAGCTGATCTGGTGTTTTTGATTAAGATCAAATAATTCGCGAGTGGGTCATAACTCGCGACAAACGCGGCATTTACAAGACACGGTCAAAAGCCTTGACAGAGTGGGCTGACATGGTGAGCCAAGTGCAATTAAACCGTGCTCCCATAAGTGACAGAGACGAGCGACGAAAAATAAGTGGACCAGGGCGGCTCGGCAACAACCTTGCTCTTTACGCCTTTAGAAAATAAAAGGAAAGTTGTTTACAGAGAACTAGAGAAGGCGGTTTGAACTAATTAGTCGCACGCGTGTGAATAAAGGCAGTGGAGACCGGAGAGTGGAGAGAGAGGCTTGTCAAACGCTCGGTTCCCGACTTGGCCGCTTTTACTTCATCCATCCATCCATCCATCTCTCTCTCTCCTTCGCATCTTTTTCCGTTGTGGTGTTATGAGCCTCAGTCTTAACTAATTAGTTGCAATACAGCTAAAGCTATCATGGGTATGTTCGTCTCTCTCTCCTAATTTTCTTGATTTTGATTTTCTTTTTTCTTTTATAATTTCATTAGACGTATTGGTTGTCACTCTTCGGAGGAATAAAGAAACAAAGGTAAGCAGTAGCATAGACAGAGCCCGAAAATACAAGTATTACTAGAATTTGAATTAGCACCTTTTTTTCATCTTCCCGTGATTCCATGACTAATTACCCCCAACTTCTCAGAATTTAGAACAACAATAGTTAGAGTAAGGTTTCTAACTTGCTTTTCCTTTGGAATTATGAAAAGACAAAACAACAAATAACCTAATTAGGTTCATCAATTTTGACTTTGACTCTTAGAGACACCGACACCGACACAATCAGCTGCTCATAATTGCTTTATATTTTCGATTAATTTGATTATAGTTGCTAGAACTACTTCAATAGTTTTCTCTCTATGAATTTGTATGTTATTTTCTCATAGTCGATTCTGGTGCTTTGTAGTTGCAAATCAGACTTATTGAAAACCCCTTTTTAATTTTGTACAGGTGTATATACTTATGATAGTGATAGTGATGATGACTATGAAGCATTTGTCGAGAAGATGAATCCACCTCGGTACTAACTATCCCATACACATACTCATTAAAAATATATTTAACAAACTTAATAAGTTTCTTTTCTAATGTTTACTGTCCCTATTTCTTTCATAATCAGGGTCGTAGTAGATAATGAATCATGCCCGAATGCAACAGTTATTGAGGTATGGTTTTTACTTGCTTCTTAATCTTATACTCTTCATAATCAACATAATATCTGGGTAGAGGTGTAGGCAAGTATCATACTTCTGAGCATGTACCAGCTTTGCAGAAAATTTTCCATGCTTTGTAAGGTGTTGGTTCATGAGCATAATTCTTTGAAAAATATGTGAAATTCTCAAAATAATTGAAATAATTACATGGATAAGCTGATAAGCTACTTAGTGCAAGAATCGGAAAAGAAGAACTAAAACTATATGCCATTGGCTAGGGGAACTGCTTTTTTTTCTTTTTCCACTCAACGAAAATTAAAAGCATTTTCATATTCTTATTCAAGAAAAATGGTTCATTTATTGATTATACTGTCTTTTCCTCTCGGTAGGTTGGCAGTAAAGCAAATAAGAACGGGATACTGCTGGAGGTAGTTCAAGTGCTAACTGATCTGAATCTTGTTGTTACTAAAGGTTATATTACACAAGACGGAGGCTGGTTCATGGATGGTACTGTACAAAGTTTTGTAGTTCTTAACATTATTTACAAGACCAACCTTAAAAAGAACATTAATCTACAAGACCACAATTAATGAAAGATTTTCTCTGCTCTTTAATACCAGTTTTCAGTGTGACGGACAAAGATGGAAACAAGCTAAAGGACCAAACGACTATTGAGAAGGTCGAAGCCCACATCCGTAAGGTTGCAACACTTGGTTGTTACTTTGCAAAATATTGAATAAAAATAAAAACAATATTATTTTACGACACTACTGATCTAACCCTACCTGAAATTCTAAAAAGTCACTAGGCGCGGATTCATCATATGTGCCATCAAAGCGGAGATCAGTAGACGTGGCTACTTCAACGGACTACACAGTAATAGAGCTAACCGGCAATGACAGGCCAGGATTACTTTCTGAAGTGAGTGCAGTGTTGTATGATCTGAATTGCAACCTGGTCAAGGTCGAGATATGGACCCACAATACCCGCGCTGCCGCTATCCTTCATCTTACTGACCAATCCACCAACTCCCCCGTCAAGGATTCTGATAGACTTTCCATGATAAAAGAACGCCTGAACTATGTGCTCAAAGGGAGCAACCTCTCCAGAGGAGCCAAGACTGATGTGTCTGTGGGCTGCGCCAAAAATATGGAGAGAAGGCTCCATAAGCTGATGTCTGACGATGGAGATTTCGAAATTGATAGTCAGGATGTTGCAGGAGGCAAAACTAAGAGGCCTAGTGTGACGATTACGAATTGGAATGACAAGGATTACTCGGTTGTTACTGTAAGGTGTAAAGACCGGCCGAAGCTTTTGTTTGATGCTGTGTGCACCTTGACAGATATGATGTATGTCATTTTCCATGGCAATGTTGCTGTTGAAGGTTCTGAGGCATATCAGGTATCAGTCTGATTTATTGATTGATTCGGCTGATTTGGTGTTGAGAGAGAGAAAAGATAAAAGCAATGGGTTTTAATGTGGTTATGGTTAATTGTTAATGCAGGAATTCTATATAAGATCTGTTGATGGTTCAAGAGTCAAGGATGAAGATAGAGAGCGAGTAATTCACTGGCTCAAAGCAGCTATTGAGCGTAGAGTATATGAGGTAAAGCAGACCCCTCCTAAATTAGGTTTCCTTGTAAGCTGCCATTTATAAATTTTTCCAATTAGCTACTATATGTTTCCATTTGTCTTGTTATTTCTTTTTCTGTTTTTGATGTTTTAGGTTTTCCTTGTTAATTACTGAGCATATTGACCTGTCCATTTTAAGCAACTTAGATTTTGCAGTGCTGCCCCCTGTCTGCCCTCCTTAGAAAAAAGGAAATGTAGTTGCTGAAATTTTGGAATGTATAGAAGGCTTGTTGAACCTGAAGTGCTTGAGCGCTTTCCTTTTTCTTTTGTTTTCTTTTGGGTGCTTTTGGGTTCATTAATAAACAGATGCTATGCAAAAGCACCTGTGTTTTATTCACAACAATATTTTATTCTACTTGGATGCAGAATGAAATGTCATAAATTTGATAACAATTGTTTGCTGAAAGTTGAATAATATATATTTTTTTTAACTGGAAAATTTTGCTAAAATCTTTGATCTATTGATAAAAGGGCAGAGCAAACAAGGAAAAGAAAAGGAAAAAGATATCAGGGGTTTACAAATCTAATAATTAGCAATATTGAGTATGACCAGGATATTTATATGTTATTTCTTTCTCATTTTATGAAGAGCTAAGCTAAATTTTATGCAGGGTCTGAAGCTGGAACTGTCGACACCTGACATAGTGGGACTATTAAGTGAAGTGACCCGCATCTTTCGTGAGCACAGCTTGACTGTGACCAGAGCAGAGATCTCGTCAGGGGAAGGAAAAGCCATTAGTACTTTTTATGTGCGTGACAACAATGGAGACATAGTCATGCAAAAGACAATTGAAACTATTCGAGAAAAACTTGATCAAATAGTAAAACAAAAGACGATTGAAACTATTAGAGAAAAACTTGATCAGTCCGTCTTACATGTCGAAGGTCAAATTGAGCAAACAAGCAAGTGTACTACGCGATCTCCCATAAACTTCCTTTTCGGTGAATTGTTTCGGGCAATGTCTTTAAACTTTGGCTGACCTGGTTTATAATCAGTTTTGCAAAGTGTATACAAAGAAATAGCGGTCAGCATGTACTTGTACGCAAACTATCGCTTGGTTCCCTATTTTTGATGGGGAAGAAAGCCGATGGGTGATGTTACTAATTGTAAATATTGTACAAATTATCTGGTGTATATATATATATGTACAGCTGTGTATAGATAGCCATAGTCAAGTCAACCACGATCTTGGTTGTTCTGCAGTACTTAGTTGTAACTTGTAAGTATGATCATTGTTGTTGCAACTCTAGAAGCGGGTATTGAAAGCTTGTCTAGATTTAAGTTTAGTGGCCTAATTAATATAATTCAGGTTCCCTCGTATTCTTCTTTTCAAGTTTAACAACATAAAATTGAGGCTTACTTTTAGACACGATCAGGCAATTAAGTTTCACAAATTATTTAATTGGCCTAATTATGGCAAATTCTTGTGTTAACTGAAATGCAGAATAGAATAAACTCTTCCCTTGAATCGTCTTTTATTTGCTACTGTCAGGATTTTTCTGTCAGAATGAATATGAAATTTTCTTAGCAGTACAAAAGTAATGACAAGACGAGCAATCAGAAAAAAAAAGGAACTACAAAAAAAATTAAATAAATGAGATTTGAGTAAATTTCATATCTAAAATCTGAACCATCAATTTGATAATACATATATAGAGAGAGAGAGAGAGAGAGGCTAATATCAAAACGTTTGCACCAAGGTCCTCATGCAACCAAGTCGTTTTCGGATTTTCAAAGTCCAAACAGTCGATTCAAACCGTTAGATGTTCAATCTATATTAAAATCTGCTTGGAGACCAAATTTTACATTTTTTGGATTTTTTTTTTACTATTTATTAAGCCACTTTGAAAATTGCTGATCCGGGTGAATAGTAAAAACAGTGCAACCAAATTCTGGACCATGTGATCAGCAATTTTCAAAATGGCTTAATAAATAGTAAAAAAATTCCAAAAAATGTAAAATTTGGTCTCCAAGCAGATTTTAATATAGATTGAATATCTAACGGTTTAGATCGACTGTTTGAACTTTGAAAATCCGAAAACGACTTGGTTGCACGAGGGCCTTGATGCAAACGTTTTGATATTAGCCCCCCCTCTCTCTCTTTATATATATAGAATAGTCAAATACAATAACATCGTGTCAAATTTGAATTGGGTATTGTCCAAACAGTTTGGACAAATTTTATTCAAAGTTGAACCTAAATCGTTCAATCTGTATTGAGAGGTGTCAGTGTATTAAACACTTAATAAATTTAATCCGCCCCGTGAATCTAAATTGTCTGCGTAACTAGGAATCAAACTAAACTTTGGAATATACATTACCATCCAAATGGTTTACAAGCTAAAATTTTGAATTCATTTTGATATACTTTACATACCAAATATTTACATTTCAAATTATTAAATTTTTAAAGTTTGTTTTTTATAAGATAAAAAAGGTGAACAACGAATTATAAAATTTTATTCATTTTTTATGGATCTTCGATTTCTCAATCTTTTTATAAAACAACTTCAAATTAAATTTTTGTGACGTAAAACATGATTTGCAAAATAGATCAAGAATTGAAGATCACTTGTTAATTTATTTATTTAATTTTTTTTATAGTTTTTGAGTTAAGCTCGCGGAAAATTTATATCTATACTAATAAAATTTTATAACGAGCAAGCTGCTTTGTTGAGTAATTAAAGCATTGTTAAAACTATTGTTTATACTTGTGAAGATTTATAACAAAGAAGCTGTCAGCTAAAAGACTAACATCAAGTAAACGGTATTTATATTGCTAAAACTAGGGTTATAATAATATAAATCAAAGGTTTAAATAGCGTTTATCACGTCATAGCGGAACGGCTAAAAAATTGATACTATTGCTATATTGTGCTGCTATAGCGCTAATAGCGTCATAACTTTATGATCCGAAAATGCTATAACGCTGCTATAACGTGCGGACCCTTATTAAATTGATATTATGCTAACGAAAATACCAGACGAAACAAGTTTATACTAAGAGATCGTGCGTAAAAAGTAATTCCAAAAATAACGGAGATTGAATTGAGACGCCGGAGAAATAAACCGAAATTTTTTTTAGAAAAGCAAACAAAAAAGAAAAATCATCAAAGATTCAAGTGGCAAGGCAAAGCGAGAATAAAAGGGAGTCTGTATCGTCTGCATTAACTCAAAAGAGTATATTTTGAGTTAACACATCTCGGCCGTCTGATAAACAGAGTCTATCAGACCACAGCCTATAATTCAGGAGTCCTTTAATATTAGTGGAGATCTAGTCCGTACGAATCTTAAAGCCAATCGAACGGTCCAGATACATTAACTCAAAAGATTCTTTGAGTTAATGCAGAGGATATGAATTCAAGTGACGAGCACGGGCTGATTCCGATTTTTTATTTATACGTTCTTAAAAAAAAAATGAGAAATGTAGCATGACCGGAAACAATGATCCTGGCTCTAAAATAGAGTATGTTTGGATGTATCAAGAATAGGGACTACTTGGAATAGTAACTTGCATTCAAACAACATTTTTACTATTCAAAATAGTTAAAATAGTTGTTATTCTCTATGTTTTGTAAATGTTGGAATAGCTACTATTCGAAAGTGTGAAGATAGACAGAAAAATATTTCTTTCTCGAATTTCCGTCAACACAGTCCCGAAATAACAAAATTGACACTTATGTTAACTCCACATTGTGACAATTTGTTTGAGACCCCACTTGCCTATTTTTTCTCTTAATTAGTATCTTGTTAACACTATTTTTTATCGGTTACAGCTATTCACTATTTTAAATATACAAATCCAAATACAAATAACACTTTTACTAATCCGAATAGCATTATTTTTACACTAATATGAAAATAACTATTTTTTTCTCTATTCTCATTTACTATTCTCAAATTTCGCTATTCTAGCTCCCATCCGAATGTACCAATCTAAATTTTGACTTTGAATCCGAACCGTTCAATATGCTTGGCACGATATAAAGGGGCCTTGTGCATACCACTATGAACTGGATTGACCCGAATTCTGATCGGACGGTCCGGATCTAAACTCAAATTTACGTTTAGGACACAATTTAATTAGCTATGAATATACAAAGTGACAATAAAATCTCAAGATATTGTCTACATATTCGATTGAATCTTTTTTGTATTTTCTAATCTTGTTTCAATAAACCTCGCCAGGAAAGCAAAGACATCAACATTATTTTACACTTAATTTTCTTATTCCTTTTGAGTTATTATTAGGTTTGAAGTTTGACGGTCTGGATGAAAAGGATCCACTGTTGATGGAAAATTGGAAAGAAAAAAAAGAAGATAAAAGGGGTGGATTCAATGACGGTTATAAGGGTTAGGCGAGAGGAAATGAAGAGATGATTCAGCTTTCTCTACTTATATGGATTTACTTTGGGCAGCTTCATTACAAGTCAGATCAAATTCAACTAAATTGCTATTTGATGCTTGAATTAGGTAGAGACTTGTACTTTACAAAAAAAATAGCAATCTATATGGAGAGAAAACAAAAATAGACTAATTTGATTTGAAATAGGTCTAAATCAGGTAGTGACTAACTATCCAATAAATTTTTTTACAGCTAGTTGATACGAATTATAAATGGAAGGTAATGATAAATCTTGCAGCGGAAGTCTCTTGAGTCGAAGCGGTTGATTTTATGTTTGTTGAATCTTCAAGCCCACTAATTCGAAGCACGTCCCCTAGATTACCGTCTAGATAGACTACGGTTTGTTGAGCCTAGCTATCCCTCTGTCCACAATCTAAATGTTAAAGGTCTCAAGTTTCTTAATATGTGGATTTAATTTTCGGGAGCAAAAAAAATAATATTTAATTTGTAAAAATAAATATTAAATTTATAATAGACAAGAATCTCTTTAAAACATAAAATATGAATTCTACTTGTTTTCTGGAATCCAACAGTTATATGTACAGATAAATCAGACATATTAGTAGAAAATTGCATAGGAAGCAGTTAGAACCATAACCCCACTCATCCATGTATGCATGATCTAGAACGTGATCCGTTTCGTCCACATTCTCTGACCCGCCAGCGCACAAATATGGGTGATTATTTGGATCGGGTACAACCAGGAAGGACCCACCCAGTCCTTCCCTTTTATGCTTCTGCAATTCTTATTTTAGTCATTTTTTGTTTGTTTTAGGTCCAATTTAATCCGTTTTTGAACTGTATCGATCCATTCTCTGTGTAGATCAACATACATTCCATTATTCGAAATATCATTTTCACATATTTTTATTTATATTAATCCAACACGTACTAGTAACAAAAGGTCGAACCCCGTGAAAAAAGAAATATAGGACACCAAATTGATCAAATTTAGTTGGTTGTGACTTGTGACTCCCGACCTTAATTCTTGCCCAAAATAAAAAATAGAAATCCAATATTAAATGGGAACTTGTGGAACATTTAAAGAAAGTCTCGTGAATGATAATTTCTGAAAGAGTGTTATTATAATGCAAAAATTATATTATTTAGATCTCAGATTTTTTTTTAATATCAGCTTGTCCCAAGTGGAGTTCTTCCAATCTTTGTTTTAAATTAAATTACATTAGTAATAAAGAAAACATTCTCATATTAGCAATGCCAATGGTTAATATTGTATATTGGAAATCGAGTAGAACTAGGGTGCTCCTAAGCTCACCAAGTCCTTCCGTGAGCGTGACTTGAAAACCTATCGAATTGACTTCAAATGACATTTTCAAACCGTTAGATGTTCAATCTATATCAAAATGTGCTTGGAGACCAAATTTTACATTTTTTGGAATTTTTTTACTATTTATTAAGATGGTTTGAAAATCGCTGTTTTCCAATGGTGCAGAATTTTAATAAAAACAGCGATTTTCAAACCATCTTAATAAATAGTAAAAAAATTCCAAAAAATGTAAAATTTGGTCTCCAAGCACATTTTAATATAGATTGAACATCTAACGGTTTGAAAATGTCGTTTGAAGTCAATTCGATAGGTTTTAGAGTCGCGCTCACGGAAGGGCTTGGTGAGCTTAGGAGCACCCTAGTTCTACTCTTGGAAATCATATATAAGGAATGCAATTTTCTTACTTTTTACCAGCATAATCATGATTACAGTATAAAACACAAGTTACTTTATCTTCAAAAAGCAATATAGTAGCATTATAATACAATAAACAATCTCTATAAAAAGAAATTATTTATTATAATTTGAAATAAACTACTTACAAAAATAGAACATGTTTTATTAACTTTTAAAATTAGTCAGTGATTCCTCAAACGAAAATAGTTCCAAAATCTAATGTATTGTATTCTTACAATTTTAAAGGCACTATTGGAACTTGCAAAGTTTGACCATCCTTCTTTTCTTTTTAATCAAATGAGAAGAATCATTTCAGCCATGATTTTTGACTAATCTAAATGAAATATAAATTACTAAAAAAAATTCTCTCAATTTGTTATAAATTTGAATTAATACGAGGCTGCACACGTATAATTTTTCTCTCTCGTTCCACTCCCTAGACAATGTATTTAACACTTAAAAAATATTTTTTGTAATAGAAGCTCTATAATGTTTGGCTGATTCAACTAATGTCTTCTGACCATTTATATTTTATAATAGAGAAATTAATAGAATGACAATATGGAATGTCTAATATGAAAAAAAAAAAAATTGCTAATTTTTTACGGCTCTTTTTTTTATTGGTCATCAATATTTCTTTAATATAGCACAATCGATTTTAAAATAGAAATAGAAGGTATTTATTATAGAAAAATGGAATAAAGCAAAAATAATTCTCTCATCACCAAAAAAAAAATGGAATTTTGTTTCTCGAATAGCTCCTCACTATTTTTAGAGTCTATTTATTAACGAATTCAACGATATTGTGGAGAAGCAGAAAATAATTGTCTTATCACTAAATTTTTTAATACATAGTCCTTTTTTACGTAAATCCAGAGAATTTAGTTACATATTTTGACTCTTTTTTAACTCATAAATCATAATACATAATCACTAAAGTCCATGTTCAATTTTTCCTATGAAAAAAGTCTGTAACAGAGAACCGAACAACTAAAACTGCTTCTCCAAATAATCTAATTACATTACCTTATACCAAAAAACTATTTCTTTAATATTATCAATAGAATTAAAAGCTTTATTGATTAATATATTAATACTTTAATATTTTATTTAGAGTGAGGCTACGGTACTATGTATAACACATTTTGATCTGTACTATATATCCATATTTTCATTTTTAAAATCCAAATAGTTGATCCGAACCGTTCATTATAATCTCCATATGAAAAATATATTTGAAGGTCCAATTTTATATTTTAGAAAGTAATGACTTTCTAGTTTCTAGTTTCTAGTTTCTACCTATCTTAAAAGTAGTTAATATTTTTTTTTAAATGTAAAATTTGGCATGAACATTTTCATGGAGATCATATTGAGCAATATGAATAGGCTGTTTTTTATCTTGAAAATGAAAATGTTCATCTATAGTACAGACCAAAATGCATTATGCATAGTACCATATCCTCGTTTATTTATATTATAAGACAACAATCTGTATTTAAAATTATACTTGTATTATATTAAAAATTAAATTTTTTTTTTTTACTAAATTGTTTTATCCCTGTTTATTTCCGAATATAACAGCAAATTCGGACTCCGATACGACGTGTGGACATGGCTCTATGAGCCGGATCCAGGAGCTATTCGGGTCTGTCTCGCTACAATACAAAGCAAATTGATAATGCGCTTCGACAGCTTCCGCTAAGAGCGCTTTCTCTCTCTCTCTCACCCACGCGAGCTCGCAGACGGCGTCAGAAGCGGATTAATAAGGCGGAGAGCCGCTGAGTGGAGACCAATCTACTTCTTCCTATTTTCGATCTCTCTGGATTCATAACCCCTTCTGAAGTCGGTACTTTCTTTTCGGCATAGTCTATCCCAAACCCTAATTTTTCCCCCTTTTGATCTTAACCTTTTCTGATTCAATTTCAAATTCCGAAATTGGCTTCTCCGCTGAACGATTACTGTTCCATTGACCTTCTTTTGCCTTCTTTTTTGGTAATGAAGGAGCTTCGTCTGAGTCAGGGTTTAGCCTCTTCGAAATTGAGTCCGATTTCTTCCTTTATTTAACTAGTTTTTCATAGTTTAATCTCTCTTTAGTTTGTAATTTCATTTTGGAAGGTTTATCTGATAAAGCTGCAGACTTTTTCCAACTTGCCCGCCTAGTGGTGATTCATCTTTAGATGCATAAACAAGGAACTTTTGAAAATGTCAAGGGGTAAATTACAACAGAACATGCAGTCTAAGAGTGAAAACCTTGGAGGATGCCAATCCAAGGATAATTTCGGGGACGTGGAAATAATTGATTTGGACAGTGGAGATGCTGATGTTGA
Source organism: Carex kokanica (assembly GCA_025461125.1). Taxonomy (NCBI): domain Eukaryota; kingdom Viridiplantae; phylum Streptophyta; class Magnoliopsida; order Poales; family Cyperaceae; genus Carex; species Carex kokanica. The sequence continues at coordinate 2,135,508 of JAJGRX010000376.1, forward strand.
AATCATCGATGCACCAGGGTCCTCTCATCAGGGCTCAAAATTTGTCAGAAAAGAAGCAACTAGTTCCCCCAATTGTGTAATTAGTATAGATGACGACGATGATGATGATGAGAGCGGTACTGAAACATCTGGAAGTCAGTACGGTCGTCCTAGAAATAGATATGGTCTAGATTTTACATCAGAGACTGAATCTTTTGCAACTGGTACATCTGGATCAAAAAATAGTTCTGGAGTAGGGTTTTCAGAAGGTGAGGGTTCTGATTGTGAGATTTTAGATGACTCTTCTGGAAGCATTCGCCAAGAGTGGGAGCGGGCCCACTCCAGGAAAACAACGCCACCAGACAGAGTTGAAACCACCCCTTGTGAGAATGTGGAGCGTTGCTCGAATAAGTCGTTTGAGGATAGATTTAATGATTGCTTTGGTGACTGTTCCAGTTTGAGAAATAAGTTTGGTTTGCATGAAGATGGTGGCGCTTGTAGTGCGCCAAATGCTGATTCAAGTGAAAACCCATCTAAAGAGAAAGTCTCATCTAAAGGGAAACAGTACGGGAGCTTTGTTCCTGGCATGTTTCAGGAGGAAATTAGGGAGAGAGTTTTTCCCTATTTTAGTTTTAAACACTGCTCTTATAGAAAAGGAAAGAGTGTGTTTTCTGATAATGGTGTTAGAGCTCCAGAGGAAATGGTGGTGGAAGAGGAGATTGCTAAGGAAGCAGATAATGTTGGTAGGTTTCCTGAGAAGATGGAGGTGGAAGATAATATTTCCAAGGAAGCAGATATTTGTGGTAGGTCTCTGGAGAAGATGAATGTTGAAGAAGAAAATGTCAAAGAAGCTTCTTTTGGTATTGCAAATAGGATGAATGATGAGAAGGAGAAGGAAGAGTGCAAGCCAAGCAGAGATGTTGAATCTTCTCTCATGCAGAATAGTGATATGACTTCTGAGGCGAACAAGCATTGTGAAAAGATTGGAGAGGAGAGTGCTTTGCTCTGTATGCATGAGGCTAACACTGAGCCTGAGCATGATGAATGTTTGCTTGGAGAACGAGAAAAGCACAAGAAGTCTGACGAGTACCAACGTGCTGCTGCAGTAGAGCAGGCATCCAGACAAGAACAGCTACGCATTCAGGTTGGTATAGTCCTTGGATATGGGTTTAACAAATTACTGACATGAAACGTGTATTTGGGGAACTATTTATTGTTGAACTCCTAAGAACTTGTGTTTTACGTCATGGGTTGTCCAGCACCTACAATTTATATGGTTTAGTTGAATACAGTAATGTTAATGACTATTGGGTTAAACCAATATGGAAGTATTAATGATTGAGAAAGCTCTGATGTTAAAAAGTTTGCTCTGTCCAAATTAATATGCGAGGTTTGATTTAATATGTGAGAATATTTCATCTCTTGATTGCTTTTGACTATTCATTTACTTGGCCTGCCTGGATGTGTAAACATATTTATGTAAGATTAGTTGTACATTACTCAAGGAAAAAGTTTTGGTGTGATTGGCTTTGTTTGGTTCTTCACATGGCAAATAATAAACGTGGAATATGATTATTTTGTTAATGTTTTTTAATGTGTTCTTTATTTCTTTTTGTTACATTGCGACTCCCTTCGTCATTTAATCATTTTTTAAATGTTATGTCAGTCAGAAGAGGCGCAAAGGTTGAAGAAGAGGAAAAGGGCAGAAACCTTGCGTTTACTTGACATGGAGAAGAGGCAAAAGCAACGCCTAGAAGAGATGCGCCAGAATCAGAAGAAGGTATCCATTCTCTCTGCCGCTTTCTCTCTTGATGCCACCTTTATGTTTGTGAAACCTTTTGTTCAATAATTTCAACTTACTGCTGCAGAATGAAGAAACACTGAGTCTGAAGGAAGACCTTCGTACAGAAGTGAGGAAGGATCTCGAAAGGATGGAGAGGAGGTACACTGACATGGCTTCCATTTTGCGTAGCTTGGGCATTTCCGTTGGAGGTGGCTTAGTCCCCATGCCTAATCAGGTATTTGGTTTGACAACTATTGGATTTGCATACTGAGAGCAGGAAGCTGGGGAGCTGCTAATATTATATCTTACATTATGTCAGGTAAAATCGGCATATAAGCAAGCACTATTGAAATTTCACCCAGACAGAGTTCCGAACAGCGATGTACGTCAGCAGGTTAAAGCTGAAGAGACATTTAAGTTCATATCTCGTTTGAAGGAGAAACTCCTACCAGCTATCTAGTTATTGCTGTCTTGTCTTGTTGTGTTAGTGATATATATTATTTGGATAGAAAATTATAGTCCATTAGCTTTTCCATAGGAAACCAGAAGGTTTGGCACATTAATTAGAAGTTTTAGCAGGACTAACTTTTTGCTGATTCATTTTGTTAGTTGTTAGTTATGGATATGCGCCCTGCTGTCCATTACTGATGGCGTTCTGTCTATCACAAGGGATGTTATGTAAGTATAAATCATTAAATATTTTCAATGATGACCTCTGGAGCTGTGGAACTTTTTTTTTTTTTACTACACTGAAAGAAAAGTTCTGTTAACCAAAGGAAAGGCCTTAAAATATACCTTCTAACAATTGCAATGACCGCTAATTTAGTCACGAGCGCATGATCTTTGTTTACTTTTTCTGAAGGCTATCTTTTCCTAAAACAACGAATTAAAATTTAATCCCTTTTTTGTTATACTTTTTTTTTTTTTTTCAATTTTCCGTTTGAATTGGGTGCGAGCTTTTTACACGTACCCATCCAAATTACTATCATTACAGATTATTACTGTGTTTCTTGGATGGAGAGTGTGAACATATAATAATCAGGTGTTACAAAGATTAAGCTACAATCACAAATAGGCGAGCAGAGATACTCAATAATATAAGCATAACTGCCGTTTCGAGCAGCAGTACTTGCAGAAATACTTAATTGTGGTAAGAGGAAAAAAAAAAAAAGGCCGTCAAGCAATTATAGCATACAACAAACTAGTACACGACTCGATACCAGGCCGAAAGCGAATCGATTGTTGCTTGTGCAATGCGCGTCTCATTTAGCCACTATGATGGGGGTGGCCCATCATCCAAGGAAGAAGGCCCACTCGAACTTGGGCTTGGGCTGCTCCAACCTCTCCTCTTGTTGTGCCTTGGTAGGCACTGCATTAGATTGATAGAAAGTTCTGTTTACTTTTTCATTTTAGCAAACACACCACCACTCTCTTAACTTAATTAAAGTACTCCACTACACTAAACTATTTTTTTTTTTTTTAGTAAAGGTTGGAGGTCAAACCATCCAACTATTTAATATCTACAAAGTATTACTCTTTCCGGGTTTTGAACATGCAACTTTTCACACGGAGAGCATTACCTTTACCACTAGACCAAATGTTGGTTCTCTACACTAAACTATTTTAAAATGAAAGGTCAATCTTTTCAACTGAAAACATAAAAAACACAATGCGAATTTAGCAAATTATTGAACTTTTAATAAGTACTACGGAATAATGAAAATTTAGCGTGATTTGCAAACCATAACCTGCAGCTGACAATATAAGTGCTGACAATTTTGGATTTAAGTAACACCTGACAAGTTTGATTTTAGAAAAACAATGATGTGAATATGGGCAAGTAACAGATGCTTCGAGCATCGGTACATAATCAGAACCTGAAATAACATGTAGCACGGTCAACATCTGTTTATCTTTTTAAAAGAATAATGTAATTCCAAGGATTCTTTAAAAGTAATTATATGTCGACCATGTACAAGTTATTGGGAGGTGTAAAGAAAAAAGAAAAAAAGAAAAAAAGAAAAACGAAGTGTTTGTTTTGTAGATATGTATAAAGGGAAAAAAAAGCTCAATAGGGAGGTGTACACAATGTACCTAATATTTAAAGGAAAAGTGTCCCGAAGGAGAAAGCCAGGTGATGTGGAATTGCTTTGGTGTTGTTGGTGAGGCTGAACCTGAGGCTGCGTCTGATGCTGGTGTTGTTGTTGGTGTTGGTGTTGATGTTGTTGATGTTGTTCCCAGTGCCCCTGTTGGGTCAACACCTTTTGCTTATCTGCTAGCTGCATCACATTACTCTAACCAATGATTCTCTCTATAAATTTCCTTTTAAGATGATATACCATTTCTGCTTTTCTCTTTTTTAATTCCTTCATATCTTATTAATAGATTAATTTCAAAACAAACAGGAACTTACTTCCTTCTGTAGCATCTTGTTTTCTTCCTGTAATAGTTTCTCCTGTATTTTAAACAATATGTCAGCTAAGGTAGAAAGACACACTTAAGAAAAACTTCTACGCCTATACATTGCATATACACATCCATGCCCTGAAATTTCACCAAAATGACAATTTAAAGATATGACGTAAAAAAAGTACCAGAGACAACCATGAGCACATTATAAATTGATTGGGAGAGGGAATTGATCAAGAACCCGATAAATAACAAAGCAGACTCACAAACAACTTGTGTTAGCCACAGTGCAAATTTATGATGCAAAGGATATGGGTTATTTAGTTATAAAGCAGGATCAAAGAACAACCCGATAAATTATTATAATAACCCTATATGGGTTGATTTTATTTTTCCAAGGAGCATTTAGGAGTATACCTTACGCTGGAGGTCAGAAATTGAATCGAGCATCAGTTGGTTCTGCACAAAGTAATGTCTAAATGGTCAGAAAATTTTATGGAAAGTAATCAAATTACAATATTTAGATAATTGCGCTCATATGGCCGCTTTTAGGAAATTGTTTGCCATATCAAGAATGAAACAATATCAAACTGAAGAAGCAACTATTAAAACAAAGGGTTGATCAGATCCAAGATGGGATTCAATTGGTTAATGAAAATTTAGAATTATGATAATTACATCAGAGCAATGCATGCCGAGTTCAATTTTCTGCATTTGACCATATTACTTATGCCTTTTCCTTATTTTTTAACAAATTCAAAATTGGAGAAATACCAAGTTATAATGAGTTAGATATTCGGTAGTTTAGCAACTCCAACAGCTTTATGAAAATCAAAGGGTTAACAAGATAAACTACAAAAACAGAACGAAGCAAGTAATATACACTAAATTATAGCTATCCTCAAGCTGGCTCTGTTGAACAATCAGGTGGTCTTGGTTCAAAATCCCCAGAGTATCCTTTGTAGAGCTGAAATTTGCTACTCAACAAAACCGTACACATATCATCTCAACTTGAAACCTCTTCACATGTGTTTCTATGTAACTTTATTTAGTGGTTTTTAGGCTTCTGACCTCTCTTGCACACTGACCTTCAAACCAGTCACTTCAAAGGCAGGGGTTCTCTGCCACCATCATTTTCATATATTAGCTGCATCTCATGTCCCTCCGTTACCTTCACATCTCTCTCTATAGGCGGCGTCAGGCCTCTTCTTGCCAATTTATTTCTGATTTTTAATCCTTATGTGCTTCCTTCTTTATTATATATTTTTCCTCACATAATATGTTATTTTAATAACGATAGTACAATTTACCTTTTCATTTTTCTGCTACAAGACTTTAGGGATTTAAAACAAGTAACGTCAGTCCTTTTCTTTTTTCTAATAACCGATGTGGATATTTCAGAATCGGTTTATTCTGTTATTCGGGAAACTCTTTTAACAATCGAGAATAACAACTACCAACTACAAAAGGGAAAATAATATATTTGTCAATTTGGGAGAGTGCAATATTGCTTTCTCTTAATCATACTGATTCTCTTATTTTTCTATAGGCTTATTCTAAAAATTTGGTTTTTTTTTTCTAATTATGTAATGTTTCTCATTTTCAGAAGTCAATATTTATAAAGAGGAGGGTTCAAATGCCTCCATTTTTCATGCCTCCACCATGCCTCCACTTTTAAAAAGTTTAATAACTCAAAATTTAAAACTTAAAAGTCAAAATAAAACCGTTGGATATGATCTACATCATTTTATCTATGTGCTCATAAAAAATTATCACATTTTGATTTTATTTTTATGTGAATCAATAAGTTGAAAAATCAACGCCTAGAAATTATCCACATTAGTACATTTTTTACAAGCTCTTGATGACAACCAAAACAAAATTAAAATATCATAATTTTTTACACGTGCATAGATAAAATGATGTAGATCATATCCAACGGTTTTATTTTGACTTTTAAGTTTTAAATTTTGAGTTATTAAACTTTTTAAAAGTGGAGGCATGGTAGAGGCATGAAAAATGGAGGCATTTGAACCCTCCTCATTTATAAATTGCTTTCTTTATGTATTTATAAATTTAGGAGTCATTTTTCATTACAATCTTTTTCAGAATAATTGCCATATATTTGCCACTAATTGATAAGTATATGTATCTCTTTTTTTTTTCTCTTGCTTCAAGCATTGTTTTGCTTGCTTTATCTGTTCCGTTTCTTTTATTCTTTATACTCTTGCTAATGTATTGTTAGTTGAATTCCAACGTTGTGTCATTATATTCTTTTTCACATAATTTTGCATTCTATATATGCTATATTCAGACACATTTTGATTGAAAAAAAAAAAATTGGTTCCAACCTCTCAGGTAGTATATTCATTGTTTTTTTTATACTATAAATATGTATGTCTTTTTTTTTCCAGCATTTTATCATTCACAATGAGTAACAGCTTAAAAATGACTGCCACTCTGTGCCCCGAACTTTTGCATAATCACCAACAGAAGAAACTTTTAAAAAACTAACACTAAAATGTTATGTATTATAAACAATACTAAAAATTACCTTTCTAGATCTAATATGCTTCAAGGAGCCCTCCAGTTGAGCCTCCAGATTCAGGAGTTCTTTCACATTTAATGAATCAAGATCTTCTCCCAATAGTTGCCTGCAATACGTGCACAAAGATGAGCCAAAGTGGCCAAAATCAGTCCATAGTTTCGGCATGAGAATGTCATTCAATGTCTCATAATTAATTACCTTTGGCATTTTTGTATGGCCTCGACCTTTGCCTTTAGTTTCCTGTATTCATGGCACCAATTAGCCTACAAAGCAAACATTACTGAAATGAGAATTCATATTCAATGTTTATTTTTGTGAATGGCAGGCCACCCTGCCTAATGCATCATTCAAGTCTGTTTTAATGTCTAAAGTTTTAGAACAGCCATGTTTGGTAAAGGCAGGCCCTACCGTTTCAATCTCTCCCCATGGGATTCAACTACTTTTTCCTTTTTTAAAGTTGAACAGTCACATTTAAATCCAAGAAAGCATTAGAAAATAGAATGACCAAGAACAACTTTGTAATTTCATAAAGAGGTTATTTATTATTGTTTCCTTAATTTGATTGGAAAACACTATACCTGTACCCCCACATTCATATTTAATTTTTAATTTTCAAGAACAAGGCAGAATTTTAAAAAGGAGTATTTGATTACCTGAGGATCTTGTTCAGCGGAGACAAGTACCTTCTCAGCATAACAGTACCGCTCATAACGATCCAGTATTTTGTCCATGCTGTTTCAGATAAAGAAATTAATCCTCTTGGTCATTTCTACTTGCAACAAAATGAATATCAGATGATAGTTGTGTACTGTTGATTATTAAACTAAGCATTGCCAATACAGAAGGAAAGAAATATGAGTGAGGCTATGGTACTTTGGATTAATATTTTTGTTTACAAAGTCCAAATAATCAATCTCAACCATTTAACATGACCACCATATAAAAATGTACCGGTTGATCAAATTACATTTTTTTTGTAGAAGTTTTTAACTATTTTTTGATAGGTAGAACTTCATTCAAAAATAATAATTTTCTACCTATCTAAAAAATTATTAAAAAGATTATAAAAAATGTAAATGTAGTCTGCAAGTACATTTTCAAATAGAGATCATGTTGAACGATCGAGGTCAACTATTTAAACTTTGTAAACAGAGAGATATTGACCCAAAGTACTAAACAATGTGCGCTATGCATAGTACCATAGCTTCACTCTAGACACATTATGTTTCCAAAGACTACTTGATGACATCAGGCAAGATGCAGAATTGTCGAATGCACCTCTTTAGAGACCGGCTCTAGAGTGACGAGTTGTACTGTATAATTTTATGTTATTTTAATTTGTGTTTGCAGTGATTGTGCTTCCTCTCTATATTTCATCAATCTTTGCAATTCCGACACTGTTAATAACTAAATACCTTATGTTTTATTTTTTCATAAAATTTGGTTAGCAGGCGAGAAGACACTGTTAGTACCTTATGTTTTTGTTTATCATAAAATTTGATTAGGAATCAATTCGCCTGCTAACCTATAAAAAAAGAAAAAAAAACCTAAGACAGACAAGGAGAAATACCGGTGGATTAATGCTGCTGTTGGTTTTCTTTCAGTTTCTCTTTGAATAAATCTATCTTTTAACCCTTATAATCCTTATTCCATGTGGCTTACAGAAATAACACAGCCCAAAAATATTGTACCGAGAAAACATAAGACAAGGAGAACTTTAGGCATAGGTAATCGACATATATTCATTACTTTGTTACCATATGAGCAGTCGATATAAAAGAGTCAGCAATGCAACAGATGACCAGTTGATAATGTTGTCAATTTAAAATAAAAGAAGTGACATTGACTAACTAATTGAACAGCAAGTGGTTGATGCACACCAAATGCATCAGTTCTGTACAAAAAGATTTGCAAAGTGTAATTTTTACAGCGACCTGAAGTGTGCAATTAGAAAAAAATAATCAAATATTCACTCTCCTATTGGGGTCTTTTTAAGACAACTGCTGTGGAGTTGAATTTTCATGAAGTATAATTTAATCAGGGGCAAAACTAGAAAATCAAATGAATTTCACAAAGTTTTTACGATTAGGGTGATCCATTAGTATCTGCAGTAAGCACATTAGTACCTGAGTCACTGTGGTAATTAGCATCGTAGCAATTAGGGTGATCCATTAGTACCTCCAACATATGAAGTATGTTGCGATTAACCTACACAGAACTTTTCGTTCGAAATATTTTCTTCAGTCCTGCAACCTAACTATATTTCAAAAATGTTATTCCTGGACATATTTTATGGGAATTGCTGTGAACTATTATTATTTTGTTTGCTACCATGGCTCCTATTAGAATATGTTATTGCACTTGTCAGTAAACACCCAGGCACATTTTAGGTGATGCCGTGATACTTGCTAGGAATGACATAGCTCCTGTCAAGGCCTCACTTTGTAGACATCACATAACTTAATACTTCATGTGATAAGTTCATCCATGTTGCAGCACTTCAGTGGCATTTAAATAATTATCTGCGGAAGATTAGAGCCTCTTAAGACCAAAATCTTTGTGTGTGCTTGTTATTGTTCACACACGAAAAATGTGGTTAAAAGAGTTCAGCTGAAGATTCAATATTGCGTTATGTGCATCGATGGACAACAAATACTCTTATACTGTAAACCTTCCTTTTTTTAATTAATATTATTCGTCGAGTGGGTGATTACCACCTGACCTTCAAAACATATATTATTTTGGCATTGATGAAGTTCTTAAAAGAGAAGGAATATATTGACAATTGTGCTAACAATATTGTTAAAGCAAAAATAAAATTCGCAAATCAGAAAGTATATTGCAATATTCTACTCTTATAATTATAGTATATATTCAAAATTACAAAATAACAAAGCAAGAGATACTGTGTTGAAACATTACAAAATGTGTGACACATGACTTTCACCAAAATAAACATAATTAAAAAATTAGCATTCATTTTTGTTTTTATAAGTCGTGCCCTAAATTCCTAGATTAATTTATCTCAGTAGTGAATAGTCTATAATTATATGATATTATGGTAATCTGGAGGCTCCTTTATAAAAGTATAACTTGGTAAAATTATGAGCATGGTTTCGTAATAGTTTTATACTAGCAAACTTTTGCAAGTTAGTTCTATACGTGCATTGTAAAGTTGACTCGCCTCATGTCTTAATTTGCCCCACTATTTTTACAAACATGGGCGGATCTTAAGGTAGTGGAAGGGGTGCTTAGCCACCCTGATGATTTTAATTTTTTTTGTGTGTATAGAAAATTAATTGACATTTCTTTTTAATTTTAATTTTTATTCAGTTCAGCTTCTCTCATAAAATGTTAAATGTGTTATCGTAGTCCAGTGATTAGAATTTTATATGTGGTGGTGGAGATTTGGTTCAAATCCCAGCAATACCACTTTATGCATTTACATATATTAATCATTTTACGTTTTAGCATCCTCAATCTAAATTTAGTTCCGCCCCAGCTTACAAACCCTACTTCCTCGATAGTTCTTCTGAAATGTGTCACATAACTTTTAATAGTGGCTTCATTTCTAAAATAAAAGTGGCGCAAATGTTTTTGCTATTGAAATATCTTATCCAAAATCTGCTTTACAATATTAATGAAAAGAAAACCCAAGTATCGATAGTACATGCTAAGTGGTTTTCTTTCCTTAATAGTTGATAACTAATATATGGAAATGCGCAAAAGATTAAGTATATGATTCCTTCAATCTTTTGATGTATCCAATAAACTTGGAAGAAAGAATCAGTATTTTATATTAAAATAACAAGCTCAATGAGAAACTTTTTTTATTGTTCCTGGTTGACCAAGCAGCTATAAGGACTCTAATTCACATTCTTTCACGAACTTTTTGATTATTATTTCAAAGTTTTGCGAGTTAAATCAGCTGCTGTGTTTCACCTAAACGCAAACAAAGGATTCTGCCATGCCTTTTTTTTGTGTGCACATGGACGGCATGGTGGTATATTCTTTGGATGAGGGAAAAGAAACTTAATTAAGAGACGACCCATGCTTGGCAAGGGCCTAAAGAACCTATACAGCCATGGGAAAGCAATACTTCAGTACAACATTTTGTTAAGAGTATTTCATTAATGAAAGAACCCATAATATCAAAAGGACATACTATGAAACGATTACCATAACGTTGCTATTCCTATGAAATAACTTACATAACATGAATGCAACCATTATGATCAAGGGAATATTTGTCATGACTTTTTTACCGGATGAATGAGCTTCCAGTTGGAGCCTTTATAAAGCATACAACAAGCTCATCCAGTTCTGATGCTTTCAAGTTTTGTTGTCCTCCCCAGTGATGCAGCCTGCTGGAGAACTAGGGTTCGAACGCCACATGTGCAGATAGGGTGCGGTATGTGTGTGTGTGTGGTGGTGGTGGTGGTAGCGGTGGTGGTGGGCAGGTGGGGTAAATAAAAAGGAAATTTTTTGTTGTGCTTTAAGCTATAAAAATATGGCATAAATATGAAGAACTAGAGTCAGCTGCTGGTCAAGCTCATGGATATTAAAAATAGTAAATTAGGGTACACACGAATGTACAAATCATTGTACGGTTATTATTGATAACAAAGAAATACATGCTGACTTTGACTAAAAGAGCTAAGATTGACATATATGTTAAAAATATATTTCCTGGCAAGTAGCATATAACAGTTCCAAACTGTGTATACAAAGTCTATTTAGTATATATATTAATTCTTAAGGACAAGAACAGAATAAAAAAAGATATCATTAGTTGTATATTAATCAAAAGAAATACAACTTTAATCATAACCTAACTTCTTTAAACTAGTAACCTCCCAGTTTAAATTGGAAGAACCTCCTTAAACCATGACTTATAGAAGGACTGATCCGTACAGCTCTTGCAATAACCACTGATCCTATACATTTACCAGCTACTTCACTCTCTGTCCCCTCCTCAACCTTGATATTTACCATATATAGAGGTTTTCGTAGGAGAACACACTTTTTTTTGTACTTGTGAGTTGATACCAAGAATGAAAATATGAATCCGTAGCTGATATTCAGAATTGGGAGTTTATTCTAGTTAAACGGAGAACACTAAATCATATATTATCTTCGTTAACATAAAATCAACGCACAAATCTGACAACAAGCTCAGCACCAAGGACTGACCTATCATGATACTCCAGTTTACAGCTAGACCACCTAAGATAAGTTATGGAGATCAACCAACAAGAAGAACAAATCTTAGCACTATCCACCCATGCAACTCTTTAATTAATTAATGGGGGTGGGGGGGGGTCTAAAGAGTCATGTTGATTAGCTAGAAACTTCCTATAAAAAAGATTACTACAGAATGATTCTAAAGTAGCAGCTTAATGCAAAAGACAAAGCAAGAGAAGCCAAGTTCCCATGAAAAAGCCGGCAGTAAGTTCCCACTCCCAGTTAACATCAAAAGGAGAACGGATTGCACAAAAGCCAAGGAAAGTTTTATATCAGAGGACTAACGGCCCATAAAGGATGGATTACTACAACTCTACAATAACTCCGACTCTAAAAGTAGTTTTACACCTTCAAAAAAAAAAAAAAAAAAGTTTTACATAAACAACCAACCAAATGACAATTTGGGGGAAATAAACATTAAGCAATGAAAACCCAAACCCTAAATTATGCTACCCCGGGATTATTAGATCTGATCCCAATTATACAACAGGAGATAAAGAAGAAATAATTCTTTAATTAATATTTGGCTGGATGTACGGATGGTCGTACGGGAGAGTGCCAGGGTCAGTATACGCCTTCAATAAAGAAAAAGAAAAAATTATCGTCCTCTCAGTTTTAAGAAACTAGCATAGTTCAGTAAAATAAGGTCCTCACAAAATTTCCAATTAAAGCAAGAAAATGAACCTGTACAACAAAAAAGTGACGCAATCATTCATTCTCTATTCAGATCACTAGAAATAGAAATCTTTCTTATATGCTAGAAATAGAAGTCTTAATTTCAACTTTTAACTCCTCACATCCCACTATCCCTTTAATTTAGCCCAGTCCAAATTCCGACTCATTTGTACACTCGTTCATAACTTCATATCGCAAGTCAGCAAGTGATCACAACACGAAAGAAAAAAAAGAGCAGTCATGAAACAGTATGAAATTGAGACAATTCAAAGCAATGAAACGGAAAAAGCACATACCTATTTTCGGTGGCGAACTCGTAAAGCTTCCCCTTGCTGGAGAAGATAATAAGCGCCACCTCAGCATCGCAGAGCACAGAAATCTCGTGCGCTTTCTTTAGCAACCCCGACCGCCTCTTGGAAAAAGTCACCTGTCTGTTTATCTTATTCTCTATCCGCTTCAGCACCACTCTACCCCTTCCCATCTCTTAAAATGGGAAGTGAATTTAAAACGAGAGGGAGAAAAAGAGGAAGGAAAAGCTAGCGAGGGATATAGACATGTAGGTAGAGATAGAAATAGAAATAGAATAGCTAGCTGTGTCTGTGTTGTGATGTTGGAGATGAAGAGGGCGAGCGATGGATGGCTTTAAAGAGTGAGAATTGGTGCCGGTCAGAAATTGAGAGCGGTTTTATAAAACCAGAGTGGTTTCAGTAACCTGTTCTGTCGAGTTCTCATTGGCTGATAGATAAAGGGGCCCAAAAACTGCCATTGGCATGGGAGTATGTGTTTGTGTGTGGGGACTAGGAACTAGGGATCGCTACCTGTCTTTCCCTATTGCTCTCTCTCTCTCATTCCCAATACCACCTCGTACGGACGAAAATTAATAAATGCATAAAACTGAATTGATTCCATTTATTGCTGCCCCTCCGATTCGCGGATCTCTCTAATATTGGCGCATAACTTTTTGTGACGGCGCGGGAAAATAATTTTTCTTTTATTTAAGTTCCCTGGATGCGTAATAGATTGCCCCTGAAATGGCGGTTCATTACGGAGATGTGCCACTGGTATGGTAGCGTCTCTGAAGAGGAAAGTGGAGAGGTACTCTTTTTGGGTGCTGGCAATACCCAACAGGCAATGCCTGATGCGTCCATTTCCGTCCGTGGAGAAGTAGCCCCTCCTTTTTTTTCCCTGTTTCTCTCAGCCAAATCTGGTGACATGATGCCCCCACCATTTTGATTTATCGAGAGCAGTGCTGTAAATAACGTTATGCTCTCCTCGGACAGACAAAATACTGCTAAACGATTAATCAGAAATAATTAAAAATAATCAGTCATAATCGGCAAAAAGTGACAGATTAATTGAGAAATTTCTTAACAGTTTGGTCACTGCCAACAACTAATCGGTTTAAATGGACGTTTTTTACAACACTGATCAAGAGAGAGTGCGGTCCTTCAAGACTAACCGATGGGCATTAGCTTGCTTTTTTTTTTTTTTTTTAATATTGCTGCTTTTCATTTTCGTTACCCTTTTTCACGCCGTTGCTCAATCTATTAAAATAAAACAACAAACAGAATATACTATATGGACAATAAAATTTGTTAACAACAACATAATCCATCATATAGTTATAAAAAATAATAAAGTTACAAAGAATAGTGTTAAGGTGCTTTGCAAAATAAAATAAAAAATGCCAGAACTTTGCATGCAAATCTCGATTTCCTAAGATGTAATTGCATGTCAAGCTGATGTTCCTAACGGCATCTAGAAGGGTTAAATATGAGGCCTTTTAAAATTTTAACCCTAGTTGGTTTGATAGTCTACTATTAAATTAAATATTGTGTGTGTGAGTTGTTCTTGGTGGAATAAAAAAAACTTAAGAATAAGCAAGTATATGTAAAAATAAATAAAAGAGTTAAGAGACACTTGACATGAGATATGTTTACGGAGTTCGGCTCAAAGATGCCTACGTCTCCGGAGCTCCACGACTTTCGAGATGGTGCGCCTTTCTTTACGCAATAAGAAAAGAGTACAAGGTGAAACTGGTGAGCCCTAACAAAACTTCGTGAAGTCACACAGCCCTAACAAGCGGGCATTAAAGGCTCTAGTGTTTGAATAAATAAGAAGAGATCTCACACAAATCACTTTATTTCTTATCAAGATTGATTATGGTGGAGTATGCTTGAGATTGTTGTAAAAATATTGAAGTTTGATGCACAAGTAACAATGGAGAATTCTATATTTGCTGAAAAATCTAGTTTTTGAATTTTGAGGCAGCCAAAGATTGGATTGAAACCTAGATTTTGTTTCGATTTATAGAGGGAGAAACGAAATTAGGTAACTGGCATCAACCGTTATAACGGCTATATTAACTGTTACAACGGTTGGTCCCAATTGATTGGATTCAATGCATTTAATACGCTCATTTATGACAACGCTTTCAACCATTATAACAGGTTATACAACAGAAACTATTTGGAAGTTTTTCAGAATTTGGATTTCGGGAAATGAATTGTTCTGTTGTGTAACGGTTCATAAGCGTTACAACGGGTTAAATCTATTACCTCAATCTCAAACTTATTTAACCAATTTTACATATTTCTAATTATAATAGCCTTGAGTCAAGTCTTCTTGATCCATTTCTTAGTTCATCATGATTAATCCTTGATACTTCTAGCAATTTATTCTATCATGAACCTGGACAATATCTTAAGACATAAATTGTAAAATTCAACAAATATATATTTTGCAAATCTAGTCAAATAGACTAAGTAGATGATTGCTTACAACAACACAAGCAGCATAGTAGAATAATTCACGAATAAAACTTTTATTTGGTGTTTCTAAACTGAACGATGAATTATTCGCGAATAAAACGCGAAAAATGCGATTTTTTTTAGTTTTTAGTTTTTTAGGTGTTTTTGGTTTTTTGTTTTGCTTCTTTGTGCACCGAATCATTCCTGAATTATATCTGAATTATTTCCGAATCATGAATTTTTTATCCTGCCGAATCGAACCCGAATAATTTATTTGTTACAATGAAGCAACATTACCTGGTCTACATGATTTTATATTAGAGACCAAATTTTATATAATATTCAGATATCTTTTTACTATTTTTAAGATAGAAAGAAAATTTACCATCTAAAAGTTCCGGACCGTCCAGTAAGATTGGTTTTGTTCCGATCTAAAAGAATTGTCAAAAAAAAATAAATCTGAAACGTTATATTTTAGCCCAACTGATTTCAAGATGTACATCAAATGTAGTGACTCATCATATCAACCGTTCAAACTTTGAAGCATGCATCAGAGATTTCACACAAGGTAGTACAATTTTTTTCTTGCTATGCATAGCGCACAACTCAAAGTTTGAAAGTACATACATCTTCTCTACAATTTAGATAGATTGTATATCAAATTTGGAGGGAATAAAATATCAACATGTCACCCACCAAGTGTTTTGAACATTTAACAATTTTGGAGTTCACTCGAGTGTCCATCCAAGTCATGTCCAACCACTGTCCTGGACATCTCTATTTTTCTATATATGTACTTTGATGTCAATATCTTACTAAATACTAAGAATAAGTAGCTAATTGTTAATTAGATTAATATATTTGTAAATCATACAACGTTAAGATAAAAAAAAAAATGACTGATGTGTTGTACAAACCTCACATGCTTGATCATCATTGCTTCTAACTAGCCAATCATGACGAACAAATAATTCAAGTTTGTTGTATATTAGTCGTGTCGGAAATCGGAATCATATGTTCTATATAGTATTAATAAATATGACGTTTTAACTAACATTTAACTGTGTTTGGTTAGTAAATATGTATTATCTATAAACATATAGCTTAGCATTTTTTTTGGACAATAGTATTCAACGAAACCATATATGAAAGGAATCTTGGTACCAAACCACTGGTAACAAATCTAATGTTCATGTTTTACTTTTAAGTATTACAAAAACAAATATCACATCACAGAAATTAAAAACAACATCCACTATTCCAAAGCTATCAACTAGAACCTATTACAAAAGCAAACATCAAAGATTAAAGTAGTTTTGGACCATAAGCAAACTACCAACACACAAAATCATCACTATAGCTACTCATCTAGCAAGTCCTCATTCGAGTCGTCTCCATATAGCTTAGCATTAACACACAATTTCCTTGGTAGAATTTTAAGTCAAGTTTTAAACAGTGATGTTATTGACGCATACGCTGGTCAGTGGTTAGATAGACTTTGGCAAACATAGTAATGACTAACATTTAGTGAGTTATTACAGTGACTCGTGAAGATGTCCATGGGTGGACAAGACGGAATAAAACAGTCACGGCCGAGCCATAAAGATTTCGGAGCTTATTTAGAATACTAATATTGTGCCCGTGCGTTGCAACGAGAACATATTATAAGAGAACAAAAAAAATCTCATACAAAATAACATTTTTTTTCATAAAAAATATATCAATGAAAAGAATAGTTATTCAACAATATCCCTGAAAAATAGATTGGCCCTAAATTCAAATTATAAATAAAAAAGTCAATTAGTATAATAAGAAAAAAGAGATATTTAAACTAATCATATGCCATACGAACAACAATATTTAAGAACCTACTAATAAGTTCATTTAAATGACCAACCAATTATCAATTAATTCAAAAATTATTATACAAAATAACATATTTTCATAAAAAATGACATATTATAAGAAAAGATGTGACTAAAAGTTGAAAAATACTATCAGAAATAATGTTTGCGTTCAACAACTAAAAGCAAATTATTTGAGTTCTTCTAGAGGACAAGACCATCTTTTTAATTTTTTTATAATTCTTCTTTTATTTTAATTCCAAACGCTTTTAATATTTGTCAACTAAAGATCAAATTCTATGTGTTACTTTGTTTCTACGCTCTTTTAAACAATATTCTTCAACGTTTGATAAAATCTCGTGTGTATTAGCATTTTTATTCGAATTAGTTTTGTTTGAACAGAGAATTTACAAATGGTCGTCCTATAGCGAATTAATATTGGTCCAAATGTGTGTGTATTGTAGGAAGAATCAAATTCTATTTGCTAGTGTATAATTATAGTTTTTTGTTGCTGAATCTAAGAGCAATAAAAAGTAACGCAAATTTAATATATTGGTCCGATTAATACTTTTTTTATCTACTAAGTTCATTTAAATGACCAATCAACTATCAATTAGTTCAAAAGTTTCTTAAATGACATTTAAAAAATGAAAAGAAATTAGGACCAATAAGAAAATTGAGTATATGAAATCAAATATGGGGATTTAGGAAAATTCTTGAAAAAAAATAAAGAAAGAAGAGGAAACATAAATTCTGTGAGATAGAGAGCGCTGGACAGACCATGACATCTAGATCAACAATTCAAATTTATTGTTTGATTTTGATTTCTTTGATTAAGTTCATTAAATATTTTAATAAACTTAAGTTCATTCTAGATATATATAAACTAGTATCGTGCCCGTGCGTACTAGTTTATATATTAAATAACATATTAAATGACAAATAACATTTCTTTAAATGACATGTACACGTAAATAACATTTCTTATACGACATATTAAATGACATATCTTTTTTTAATCTTTTGACATATTTCCATATAAAAAATCTCAAACAAATAATATATTAAATGACAAATAACATTCCTTAAATGATATACAAAAATAAAAATAAATGAAGACATGACCAATCAATTATCAATCAATTCAAAAGTTTCTTAAATGACATTTAAAAAATAGAAAGAAATCATGACCAATTATAAAGATGATACAATATACATGAGGAGAGTACGTGTGGCGAGTACATGTCTAAATAAATTTAAACTTCTATACATAAACAAACTTAAAAAAGATGCATAGAATCAGAATAGTTAATCGGAGGGCTAATGTCTAATCCGAAATTTTATCTTTTAATCAAAACTATTGGTGGATCAGAACATCTACGTGCTTAATATAAGAATGGAGAAATGAAGATATTTTGCATACATTTAAAACCTTGCTATAGTAGAACATAAACAAAAACAAAGATCAAATAATTCAGTGTAGCCCCACAAAAATAGTTAAGTAATGTTCGACAGTCGCGGGGTTAAAAATTAAATTATTATCAACGTACGTAATGACATAATTGTATTTGAAATTAACAATGATTCTCTAGTTTTTCGTGTTAGGTGCTATATATGACAATCTTATCCCTTGTCAAGACAAGGAAAAAAGACATTTAAATATGCTATGAACAAAAAATCTCTTAGCAATAGAATTCTACGTATTCATGCCAAAATTATCTATTTGGATATATCCTACATATAACAAAATAAAAATTGGTGGCTTGTAGAGACTGTGGATATGTATCTTTCAATTAATTTTGAAAATAAAAAGAAATTAAATATCTAACAATCAAATAAGGGGCTTAAGATTTAAAAAAAAATAAAGAAATCATAATATCTACATGTGGTGAGTACGTATCTAAATAAATTTAAATTTAGACTTCTACACATAGAAAAACATAAAAAAGATATATAAAATAATAATAAAAACTGTTCGATTAGAGGGTTGATATTCAATCTGAAAATTCATCTTTTAATCACAGTCGTTGACGGATCAGAACACTATATGCTTAATATAAGAATGGAGATAAAGATGATCCATTTTAAGATTCGTACAAATTTACTTTAGACGGCTCGAATGAATCTAACCTAACGGGATCAAGTTATCAAGTACCTCAATTAATTTGAATTCGGCAGACAGTGGGTAGACAGCCTTGGGATGGACGACTTGTTTCCCTTAATATTAGTAGCACTTTGCCTACCAAATGATTTTCCACTTGCACGAATTTTGAACCGTATATATTTGGCTTAATTATACTGAGCATATATATTCTTAATTTTATTGTTTATATTTATCATAAGCATTTTTTCTGTTGTCACTTCACTACAATAATGGGACAGTATCCGCGAAAGATAATATCAGTATACCCTCGCAGATACTCCTGTCACTAATAGAAAAAATATCTTTCTGTCGGTATACCTTCGCGGATAGTCACTTTTTACCCTCGCGGATATTGTCCCATTCTTGTACCCACAAGTGGACCTACTATACAAGAATGGAGGTCAATTGACCCCATTTATTTTTCAAAAACTAGTACTAAAAATATACTTCTCTTATATATTATAGTAAAATGCTATGGGTAAAAGAAATTGACCCCCATATTTTTTGTGAAATTTTATACTATTGACCCCATTCTTAAAAAAAAAAATTGTGTATAATTTAAGAGATTTCTAGCATTTTATAACTTTTTTAATAAAAAAAATTAAAAGCTCACATGTAACACTTCTTATTTTATATTATCTCTCTCATTCACCATTCTTATTAAAAAATTTTTTTGACCCCCATTCTATGAATTCCTGGCTTCGCCCCTACCCTCACAGATACTGTCTCATTTGACATTGTCGTGCAGTTATTAATGAAATATAGTTGTCAATATATTCCTTTCAAGATAATAACAGTTATTCATATAGTTAATGTTGAAATAAGGAAAATAGGGATGTACAAAAAGAAAAAAAAAAGACATATTAACAAAAAAAATTCAGCATCAACATTCTTCTTCCTTTTTATGGGACCATCGATCGGTGACAAAATGATTTTTTCTACTTTGTGAGGCATGATACATTGAAAGTTCAATCATCGTAAAACAGTAAGTTGGAATCGATCATTGACCCGTTTGTAACATTAAAGTCTATTTGCATGCAAATTCCACTGGAAAAAAATAATATTGATGCTATAAGAAGTTGCAAGTCTTTAATTATATCAAAATGTGCAAAATATATAACGATAAAAGACGAGAGAGAAGTCTTATTCAACAAAATACGTACGGACCTATCAATCATATATATACATATACATAACAACATCTCATCTAACTCGCGGAATTGCATTCATAATATTCGTTTTGCATATAGTTGTGACGCAATTGTCACAAGTTGCCTTAGAGGTTTTGATTTGTCTTGCATGACATTTGACACGTACGGATGTCCCCATATGATCATCCAACATTATTATTATTAATAATAGTGAGGCTATGGTAAATGCACGTTATAGATTGATCCGTGCTATGAATCTATATCTCTATTTTTAAAAATTTAAATAGTTAATTCAAACTGTTAAACATGATTTTTATATGAAAATGTACTTACAGATTAAATTTTACATTTTTTAGAATTTTTTTATTATTGTTTTAGATAGTTAGAAATTTTTTGTTTTTGGATGGATCAAAATTTGGTTTTCTACCTCTCTAACACCTTGTTTAGATGGAGAGTAGAGGAAGGGAGGGAATGGAAAGAAAAGAAAACTTTCTGTCGAATCGTGTTTGGTTGACAAAATTATGTTGGAGGTGAAATGTTTAACCTTGTATTATTATAAAACGGAAAGAAAAATTAACCTTCTAAATTTTAATCAACAAAACAAGAAATAAGACGAAAAGAAATTAAATTTATTTTTCCTCATTAATCATCCAAACACAAAGAAGTTAAATATGTTAATATTCCTTTCTATTCCATTCCATTCCCTTTTATTCTTCACCTCACCTTCCTTCCTCTACTATCCATCCAAACAAGGTGTAAATGAATAGTAAGAAAATTTGATCTACAAGTACATTTTCATATGAAAATCATATTTATGATTCGAATTGACTGCTTGAACTTTAAAAATAGAAATATGAGTTCATAACGCGGACCATTGTTTAATATACATATTACCCTGTATAGTCTCAATCATTAATAATTATATATTTAATAATATTTAATAAACAGATTCAAGTGGGACAAATATTATAGTAAGTGGACCTGGCAGATCCATTTACATAATTCATGGGGGAAATTAAATTAAATGGACCGGAACAACAACAAAAAACTAAATCTGCCTTTTTTTTTTCCCTTTTCTTTTCAAAAGTGCATAAAAAGCAAATACGTACCTACCCTACTCTGACTACTCATGCCCCCAACCATATAATATGTACGCTACTAATACTAGAAAAAAAACACCTTTTGTAGAACATGGTTCGCAGGAAATAAATAGATATGCTATGAAAGTATGAATGAAAATCACCAAATTGGGAGAAAAAGGGGAAGATTCAGGCGCGGTCCCCCATCACCACCAGGCACAAAACGAAAGAGGTAAAAATCTAATTAATAAAAGGGAACAACGAAAGGTGACCTGGATGAAAATGACAGCGTCCTCTCATCCCCTATTGCTCTCACCAGAGTCGGTCCTCTAGGACTAGGTTGGGGTCTGGTTGGCAACCATCTAAAAAAAATTATTTTATCTTTTTACATTTTTACTTTTCTCGTGATAATGGAGATGGCCAGATGGGAGAATTCACATCATCTCAGGTTACCTGATTGAAATACAATTACGATCGGACGGTTCTTTTAACATGGCACGCATCTCAAAACAGACCCCTACAGTCTTCATAGGCACCGGATTGATAAAACCTATCTGGGCCGTCCGTTTCAATTTGCTTGAGTCAGGTACCTGGGAGGATACGGATCCCAGATGAGAGATGCAGAACTGGCCACGTGTTCCATCGTGAGAGGGTGCTGCGGTTACTACGTTTTTACTTGGGAACAGAATGCTTCTTTATTCGCAGTGCTCTTTTGGAATTCAGTGGGGCCTAATTGGCATTGTTAGGAGATTCTAAAGCTACTTTAATTCCTTGTAGATTCTGTGGTCAAGCGTATTAGAATCTTCACAAAGACATGTTAACTTAAAAAAAGAAAAGGAAAGAGATTTATTAACCAGTTGACCACAAAATTTGCTTAAATATTTAAGCTTGAATTTGAAGTTGTGACACCGACAGAAAATTGGAGGCGAGCAGAGCCATATAATAATTAGTTTGATGCATGTATCTATTGGGTCGGTAATTAAATGTTGAATAATATTTTTTTTTTGAAAAAGACAGAAAATGACCGTTTCATATATGAAAATGTTGAATAATTAAGTTGTTAATTTTTTAATGGGCCAAATAACTATCTCTTAATTTTAGTTTATCTCTCAAATACTCTTCCACCAAGTTTCCTATCAGCGCCAAAAATTGCATACTCATTTTGGCCAAAATAAACATCTGAATTTATTAGAAAATGTCCCCATTTTACCTCCTTTTTAAAGTTTTAATGACAACTTAAGTATCAAAATGAGATGTTAGATATTATTTTCTCTATGTACATATAAAAAATTAATGGTATTTTGACTTTGTTTTAGTTAGTCTCAAAAGTTTGCAAAATACACCGATGTGAATAATTTCTGGAAGTTGATTTTTTAATTTATTGATTTATATAAAAAATAAATCCGAAAAGTGACAAGTTTTATATTTGTTTAGAGAAAATAATATATATCACATCTAACTAGCTTTATTTTGACATGAGTTTAAAATTATTTGTTATTAGAAAATGAAAAGGTGAAGGTACAAAAATGGAGGCTGAACCATCCACATTTTTCAAAAGTTGGCGAAAATATTTCTCCTGCTCACCGATACATATTTCTATCAATACCAATATTTTAAATAACAACTAGCAATCTGATTTTATTTTTCTTTTATTAAATGGTCTCCTTGCATTCTAACATCTTTTTAATGTTATTTAATTATATATTGCTATAGTACTGTAGACTGTGCTTCATGACAGCTTACATAAATAAAATAGTCTCTTCTAAACCATTAATTAGTGGCAATTAATGATCTTAATAGAAATATAAAATCAAACAAAATATAGAACAGAAGGGACATAGATTTAGACGTTATTATATCTCTGTGGTCAACATGAAATGAAAAATGCATGGATCTGTTGAAAAAATTCGAATTTTTACTAAAAGGGGAAGTTACTAAAAATTATTAAAAAAATATTATATGTAGCCTCCAATCTATGATTCCCTAGTCAATTTCTAAATAATTTTAACTAAGATTTTGCAAAATAAAATTGAATAAGGAAGTGTACATTAATTATTGGTGCAATGGCCAAATATGAATTATTGTAATACTCAAGCACGTATTGAGCAATATATAGTCATCAAAATACCTTTTGATTTAATCAAAAGAGACTTGCTAGTGCCCCCCATACTCAATCCCTAGTCAAATCTCCCAACTATCCACTTTTGATTTTCTATAAATTCGCTAGTGTTGGATCATCTCCTAGAACGTCTTTAAATCCCTACCTTTAAGTCTGTACACCTTGCTCACCAGGTCTGTAATCAATTATGTAAACCTAACAAGTAATTTAAATTTCTTTTTAGATTTGACGCTAGATTTAAATCCAAGATTTCAAGTTTGTAAATCTTGCTACGCAACTCTGTAAAGTATATATTGTTTTCAAGTTTGTAACCCTAACAGATAATTTATGAATTTTATCTGTTTAGATCTGGCGCTAATTGTTGTATCGAAATATTTAAATCCAAGCTTTCAAATCTGTAACATTGCTATACAACTCTGTAAAGTGTTGATTTTCAAGTACGTAAATCTAACAAGTAATCTAGTTGTTGCATCCAACTAATTATTAAGTTAAATATTTCAAATCTTAAACCTTGTTACACACTCTGTTAAGTGTTAATTTCAAGTTTGTAAACCTAATAGCTAATAAAAAAAAGTATTTCAATATGGATCTCATTTGAAAGAGAAAATTGAATACAAAATGCTCGTAGTTTTATATTTTAAGATTTCTTGTATATCATCGAAAATATTAGCGAGATTAAACAGGTGAAAATAATATAAAAAAAGAGTGGGTGATAAGAAAAAGAAAGTACAAACAATCCAATAAAAAAAAGTATGGAAGTTTAAAAGAAAAAATGAACTGGAAAGCAAATTGAGAAATGGAGGACGAGGGACCATGCCTTTAATCAAAATCATATGACAATCAATAAAAATTAATTATGTCCTAACTGAAATCGATAACGGTGCCCTATTACCCATGTATCGACACAATAAATAATTGTGCATCAACATAATATGCAAGTGTACATTGTAAAATGCGTAAAAAAAATTATAAGAGTATTTATGGGTGAAATCGTAAATGATTATTACACAAAAATATGAGGGAGTTTAATGTATACCTCTCAAAAACCTCAAAAATAGCGTATTTTGCGCCCCTCTAAATTTATAGTATCATATATATCTTTCTAAATTTAAAAAAACTTACAAATTTGTCAATTTATTGAATTTTCTAAAAAAAACATTTTAAATTTATAAGTACCTATATATTATTTATTGAAAAATAAAATATGTAGTATGTATAAGAAGATTCCATCTTATACATGATCAGTTTCAGAGAAGATAAATGGTTCATTTATGTAATTGTAATGCATACACAATGATATTTAGATATATATTTGTGTGTGCGTCATTAAGAAAATGAACAATTTGATCTCAAAACCAAAAAATTAGAAGACTTAATATTTCTCTTAAACATTTTACATACTTTTCATTTTTTATATAAAGAATAAATTGAATACTTTATAGATTTTTCATGAATATTAATAGAGAAGTCAATAAAATTTGATAAATCTGTGAGTTTAAAAAAAAACAATATGATATATAAATTTAATACGTAATTTTGAAAATTTTGACGAGTATACAAAAAATTCCCCCCTAAACTAAATTATGACTACCTTGCTTCCTGTAGGAATGCAAACGGATCGGAAATTATCCGTTTGTATCTGGATCCACATTCAAATATTAGATACGAATTCTGATATCTGAATATCCATACGGATTCAAATATAAAAATAATTTTAAATTATAATTATCCGTATCCGAATAGTAGATATATTCCATATAGTTTAATATATATTATGAAAAAATATATATATTTACGGTATCCGATCCGTATCCATTTAATATTCTATCAGCATCTGTCTATTATCCGATCCGTATTCGAAAAATAAAAAAGATACAAATATGATTTTATCACTATCGGATCCGTATTCAATCCGTTTGCACCCCTACTCCATTACTGGTTTGTTCCTTTTTTCCTCAACTAATAAATATAAGATTCTGTGGGATTTGTAAAAGGGATATTTATCACTGAAAATTGGCGCTACCATGTATAATAAAAAAAACCCAAAAAAAGGAATTGGGATCCAAGCGGGAGAATAAAATGTAAGCGATACCATGTTGCGTTGCGTCTATGGATTGCTGAGTTCGAGGTAAGTGTCATGACAAGCCATGTCGGCCATGGCCTGAACAATTTTGCTTAAATTTCTACCCCACCTTCATTTACAACCTTTCTTTATTTCACTACCTTACTAAATGCACAAGGACAACGAGCAGCAGTGCACGCGAATTTCTCAGCCGTTAGTTTCGCAGATTAGATGATCTCCACGTCGAGCTTATCTCTGAACGGGATGAGATTACCGTGCTGGGCCTGTTTGCTTTGTCTTCTAGCCCATTGGGCCCTACACTGAATAAATAATTGGAGAGAAAAAGACGCAACGTGCTTTGTCGGTGCAACAAGTTTTTCCTACTCTGGCCCCTCCAAAACTAGTAAACAATATTATTTTTTTGAATGCCATATTTTCCGACACAATGGACCTTTTCATAACTTTCAACATAAACACACCTGACAACGTGACAGATGCAGAAAAATTAATCATGAAGAAGTCTTGCTCTACCAAAAAAAAGAAGTAACTTGTTCTAGTTCGGTTTTTTTTTTTTTTTTTTTTGTACTAATAGGTGAATATAATTAATTATATTCAAACTTCAAAACTACAACGGTCAATTTTTGGTACAGAACATAATTAATAATTCTGTCTTTCCATCACCTTGATGGAAGAAAATTTCCTTAAAATTCGTGCTTAATTATATTTCAAGCATGCCAAATTGGTTTTATTTAAGTTGCTGGGGATGCTTAACGCTAGCTTTTGAAGGAGATGAATGTGAGGATCTTATTCAATTAAGTTGATAAGTGTTAAATTTATTGAGGACAAGGCGATATATATCAGGGATAATAAATTATTCAACAAGTGTCTAGCCTTTTTTTTTTTATGTTGGTTTTACAAGCACTAAAATGTTATTGTCGATTTTATTTAATTATCCTCTTATATCTTTTTTTTATCTATATTTATTATTATATTCAAGGGCGAAGCAGGTGGAGTTAGGGTAGCGAAGTGCCCACCCCAGCTCAAAAGAGATTCAAAGATATGCTTCTACTTTATGTTTTTTTTTTTTTCAAATAAAATATAAAAATATCTAAGCTTCAAAAAATGATAATTTTTTGTCTACCCTAATTTTTTTCTCAAAATATACTTCTATTTTTATGTTTATCTCAAATATATTATAAAATTGTTATAAATAAAATTAAATAGTAGTTATGTGGATGTTAATTCTGTAATATCTAATATTAATCTTCAATTCATAACTCCAGTACTCCACTACTATATTGGTATTCATTATCTCATTTATTATTGTAATGACTCTTCATGTACAATTTCTAATTAACCTACAAATATAGAGAATAAAATTTTGTTATTGCTCTCTCTATCTCTCTTGTTATGTACTTCACTTTTATTACAATTTCATTTAGATTTTACTACAAAAATATATTTAATATTCAAAATAATAATAAAAACATGTATCACTAAGTTTGTCTCATCATATCAATTTATCTTGAGTACACCGTTCCTAATTATATCTCTAATGTAGCTATTGAAGGCTTTTCTTTTGTTAAATTAAATTGTTGGTTGCCAATCGGTAATTGACTTTCAAAAAGTTTTTCCTTTCTAAAACATTCTCTTGTATCATTCAGCAGAATTCATATCAACTAAGGTAACAAAATATTTATGTTTAGGTGTTGATCGTTCGGTGAGAATCTTCACGAATATTAAAGAGGTCCGTATAGTCCACTTCAGGTCGGATAAGTCTGAATCTAAACAAAAATATTGTGTTGCCTCAGAGGATATGGACTTCTTTCAGCATGCCTTGGGGTTCAACCGTTCAAAAATTAAGAAAATTCTAGAGAATTCTTTTTTTTTTTGAAAGCTTCACAGCTTAAAGAATTCGAACTCTCGATCTTTGAGTAACCACAGTTTTACTACTTTTTCTCCTCGCCAACTACACCACGGCTCCATCTCTAGTTCTAGAGAATTCTTACTCGTTAATTATTCCATAAAGTGACTAGCTACTTTGGTTATCTCATATAATACTGTGCGTTTTTGACTTTACAGTAACTTCTCTTTCCAAATTTCTTTTTCTTTGTTTTATTAATTTATTCCTTTCTTGTCTTTCATTTTCGTTTTTGACAGGCATGTGCAAATGACTCACCTCTTCTTTGAAGATACAAATACTATTGGATGATCGATCTAATAAAAAATGGAATGAGAGTAGGTCCGATGCCCATCGGACCTACCTTGGTTCGATGGGTGTGATGACCATCCGATCTGCATCAAGATTCGTGTGTTCTGCATCAAAATCTGTGTAAGACTGTATCAATTTCCGTGTACATAAATCTTGATGCTAATCGTACGGTGAAAGAGCTAATTGAACCTAACTCTAGGTCCGATGCCCATCGGACCTACTCCTATCTCATAAAAAATACCTGTGCCTTTCATTCACATTTGACAATCCATATTACCCACACCTATCATGATAGCTCACGAGATGTGTGATTTAAAATTAGGATTGTGACAAGGATCTACCTGTTTGTAATTTGACTTGAATTAAACGATCCGTGTCTTCCTAGAATTTTGCACAGGTTCCTAGGTCCGTACGACTTAGCCTTACATGCAAACTTTTATTACAACAATTTGGTACAAAATTCACAGTTGCAACTTGCAAAAACCATTGAAAAAGAAAGACAAAATAGCTGGTCCCAGGAGGAACTAGAAAATTTAGTTAGGGAGCTGAAACTTAAAATGCATAATTATTAATTTGTAGTTAGTAGAATTTAAACTCAAGATCTCTCAAGAACAAAATAGAGTCTCAACCACTAGACTACAAACACACATCTAATATTTTATGAGGGGGTTGAACTATATAAAAACTGTAAAGAAATAAAAAATCAATTAAATTTCAACACACGTGATGAAAAATTTCAAAATCATGGGGTGGCCATGATTTAATTAAAATTCTTTGTTAATGCTCCTGATGCCCATGCAAGATATTTTAATTTCAAAGTCATTGTTTTGAAAAAGGGAATACTTTAATTGATACTTAAAAAAATATAACAAAATCAACCTGATGCAGATTAGCAGAACCTGATGCTATATTAGATACAACTGTTATGTTTCCTTAAAATTAGGAGGATTCCTGGACCACTTTCAGAAAATATAAAATATCTCTCTTTTTGTCTTTATTCTTTTTTTCTCCCTTTCACAGTTTAAGAATAAACAAGATAGGTATCATATCCTCATCGTTCCTTCTCCTCAGCCATGAATTATCCCTTTTTGGTTTTCTGTCCATTAAAGGGCTAGTGCAAAGGCAAAAGAGAAAGTAGATATTCTTATCTGTCAGAAAAGCACTGGACATTCTTCCAACCATCAAATGGAGGTCGGAATCAGTTTTATTTATTTAGTTATTTATTTTTGCAGTTGTTCGGCAAGCATGAAAAACCTAATCTGAAAACAATCATGGTAATTGAACACTAAAGCAAATTTATGCTCCAAACTTCGGGGACTTTTACACCAGAAATAGACCGCTTTAATTAAGAACAAATTATATGAACTGGTGAATTACAAATTAAGAAACTTAGCTGTCCTGGTCAATCAGAATTTAAAAGCAAACACCGGTATGATATGCACTGGGACTGGGAGTGCATCAGATGACATTAAATACTAAACAATATAAGCACAAATACAATTATACAATGATGAAAACTATTATTCAATCTGCAAATGACTCACATTATGCATTAATGTAGCCAGCCAGAACAAATACATGACCCAAAAAATTTTACATTACAAGTGTATATAATAAATCTTAATTGTATTGTTTATTATTATGTTATGTTATAATTAATTACGATTAACTTATTAGGGCCAGAAGTATATATGCAACTTCTACTCTGACCTGAAAATGGGATACAAAAAGGTACAAGTAGCTAAAAAGAGTTCGAATGCTTGTTCAAATTGAAGCAGCTTAGTTTATATTCCCATCCATCCCGGGGGATATGAAATACTGCTTGATGGCATTGCAGCAGCGTCATTCAGATTTACTGGATTGAATCTGCAAAAGAGAAAAGATGATCGGCGTCATCAAAACTTTATTTCACACTAGCTCAATCAAATATATGTGCATTCAGCTTAATTAAATACTAAAGGATCACATCACACTGAACTTGGTAATTTTAGTTGGTTTTCCACCAATCAGGGTGAAGGGTGAAATACCCAAAAGAGTCAAGTTATTCGAGTGAAAGTGTGAAACCAGAGATGCCTGCAATAACTTGGTAATAGTTACTTTTCTGTGATATTCCATTTTCCATCATTAGCCCCATAACTGAAGTGGAAGATTAACCTCTAATTTTTATAATGAGTAGATGCAAAGGTACAGATTTTTTAATGAGTTGTTGAGGTTATGATTTTGAAGATATATATATTGTTCCAGTACAACAAGTTTTTGTTTGGTTCATATTTATTTGATTGGATGTTTTTTTTTTTTTTTGAGATAGAAAGATGGATGTTAGCCTTGCAACTTCCATTTGATGTCTATAAAGGATGCCCCATCCGGATTTTGATCCCACGACCTCTCACACGGAGGATATAAAAGTAATTTTGTTATAGTACTATTTATTAGTTAACATTTTGTACTAAAACATAGAAACTATTCTTACAAACTATGCAAGCATTATCTACTTGTTTGATAATTAGATGGTTAAAATTAATTACTGCATTTAATTTTGGATTATCTCCTAATATTTATTGTACTAAAGATGCAAGTGCCCTTTAATTTTGGAATACAGATGCATTTCTACAAATTTTGAATACTTTCCCTTTTTTCCTCATCCTCCCTTAATCTAAATAGCATGAAAAAGATTAATTAAAGAATAAAAATAAAAGAGTCACCTAATTGGAAGAGGTCTAAATTCCATGGGTAATTGGGAAAACTGATCTTGTTGTAGAGAGCGTTGATCATTTGATGTGCTACAACTTCTATTTTCCCATGTTTGCACATTTTCTGTTCCCAGTCCTTGGATCTAAAAAAGTGATTTATTGCTTTGTTTAATATTGTACCATAAGCATAAACAAATTCTGAAAAGGAATTTCGCATGGGTACTCATTATTTATTATTGGCTATAATTGTTCAAGGAGTTACCTTCTTTTTCAATTTTTGATTTTCTTCTTCCAACAATCGTTCCTACATATCGAAAATGAGGTAATTAAGTTCATCAATGAGCATGAAAATGTAATTAACAAAGCTGAGACCAAAATTATGTGGTTGCAACAATACCGTTCTTTTAAGATCAGCTGTTTCATCAATTAATAATTGTGCCTGCAGATAACAAAATAACAAAACTGCATCACTTCAATGATTAACTAAAGGAATAATGTCATATATTAATTCCTTGTATAATTAATGAAATAAGGGCTTGACCCTTTTTTCTTTGTCAAAAAAAATTCCTTGTATAAATCAGTTATACTCTCAAATGTACCAAAGTCTACTAACAATATCCTATGGACAATTTATAATATTTGTTTGTCATTATATTAATTGGATGATGCTCTCTGTTTGTGTGTGCTTTGAAATGGCAATGTTATAAATAAAATGAGCCTGCCAGTTAAGGCTTGGATTAAGGATGAAACTGTAAGTTGGGAATAAGCTATATAAACTTGACAATGGCTGATGCATCTTTGATAATTGAATTTATATTGCAGATATTAGAAAATGCAACAAGTAGTTCTCACTTCAAGAAAAATGTTATATTTGAAATGGTAAGTTCAGATGTATTAAGGAGACAATTAAGACAAAATAAAACATACAAATTCAGTAAAAAGAAATAACATTGAACAATTACGGAACTGACCTTTTTGGATCTTATCTGCTTTAATGACTTCTCTATTTGACTTTCCAGTTGGTCCAGTTCATTTGTACTTAGTTGATGTAAATCTTCGCCAAGAAGATTCCTGCGTTTTCAATTGAAGGTTGATGCAAATGAAATATTGGTCATCTACGGAATTACTCTCTAAAATGTACGTAGGAAATCAGTGCAAAAAGTCAGAACCTTTGTGAACTTTGTAGAACTTCAACTCGTGACTTCAATTTCAAATACTCCTCATAGTTGTTCTGTTTTCAAAATAATTTTAGGAAAGACTAGATAAGCTTCCTACACAAGATATGGATTAAAACAAGTGTTTGAATAGATGCACTGACTAAAATATGTAGTAGCAAATGCATGCATTCATGTCTAATTGGGATATGGTGGAAGATTATTTAAAAAAATAATAATCAACATACTTAATTTCACAAAAAATGCCATATATAATCGCAACTTAAATATTTTTGAGTAAAGGTTGGAGGTCAAGCCACCCAACTATTTAATACCTTAAATATTACAACAAAGGATTTCCCCCATCCGGGTTTCGAACCCATGACCTCTAATATAGAGACCATGTGTCTTTGCCACTAGATCAAATGCTAGTTCTTATCGCAACTTAAATCTTAAAAGAAAAACACTCTTCTATGATATATAATTTCACTATCTTGAATTAAATTAATCCTTCGGTCCATTATTTATGCTAGTGGTGCTACTTTTATCTGATTATCTGGTTCTCAATCCAGTACCGAACCGGATTTGAACCAAAACTGATTCGGATCCAGTAAATTTGGATAGGATATAGTTTGAAAAATATAACCGGTTAAATTATGGATACGGTTACAAAACTAATCCATAAATATCTTATCCGGATCCAAACCGGAACCGATATGTAATGGATAGGATATGGGTTAATTTAATTATCCAATCCACAACCAAATCCGACCCAATACCTATATAAATATCCGATACAACACTAATACAATTGTTTATAATTAATTAATATAAAAACATAGATTAATAGCTATAAAAAGGCAACCACACGTAACATTTCTTAAGAAACAAATATTTATAATAATATCATATCTAAATAAATTAATATACATCTTCAATATTTTATTTTCCAAAAATTGTATCTTTCCTTCTGAATTCAAAACGTTATTAACGAAAAAAACCAAAAACCAAAAACTCTAATTCCAATACTTTTTTTGTTACACCATGAGTATAATATATTATGGATTTGGAGCAAAAGTATAATTTTGATTTTGGAGCAATTTTTAATTAATATTATAATAACATATTATGTGAGATGTTTAAGAAATTATAATTATATTTAATAATTTAATAATAAAAGGTTTCTCAAATGTTTGTGACTTGTACCCACTCCTGATCTGGACCAGACCCGATAATTTACAAACAAGTTAGGAGTACTTACTTCATTGGGAAGTGAAATCGTAGACCCAAAATGTGTACTATTACATCTGTATTCAGATCTGAACCTGATCCGGTTCGAAAATAATAAGTATATAGCTCGAAATTTAGACCCGAATGCTAGAGTACAGGTTCAAATATAATAATATATGGACCCTACCCAACCTGGTAGCAGCTCTAATTTATGCTAGTCAAATATAATTCCGGAAGGTATAACAAATGAAAAAAATGCCATATCCGAAGTATGCATCAATTAATCAGATGCATGGGTGTGATAAGACAAGGCATCAGGTACAATTTTAATGTGCAAGCAATTAAATTCTTACTGGATTATCATCATTAGGAGCAACAGCACCTGATATTGCATAAGTGTATCTTTGGTACCTCTCCAATGTCTTAAGAATGCTGCAAGGGGAAAAAATATTAAAAAAGCTTGACTTTATTCAATATAAACCTCGTTTAATACATACTTGATAAGAGGAAAGAACAATGAAAGAGAGACATTTTCTTGTTTCACCATGTTTGTTTCAAGCATTGAATAAAAAGTAGATCTATTTAAATCCCAAATTAGATAACTGAAATGTGGGATTTCAGATCAATGTGATGTCGAGAAGAAAATAATGAAGGCTTGTAATAATTATGTTATTAGTCGTATATACAGGGGCAGATCTACGTATAGCCCAAAGCCGGGTGCTTAGCCACCTTCATAATGTCAAAAAAATTAATCGTGAATATTTAAATTTAATTGAATTTTTTTCTTAAAGTTTTTATATATTTCAGCTCCCCTCATAATATCACATATGTGATTGTAGTTTAGTGGTTAGAATTTCAATTTGTTATCGTGGAGACTTGAGTTCAAATCTCGGTCATGCATTATGCATTTTAAATTTTAATCCACCTATCTAAATTTTCTAGTTTCGCCCTTCATATACATTGTTGGTGTTTATTACTATCATCTAATATAATCATGACTCCTATATATGTTGATTTTGTTATGCTTTTGCTTGGTTACTTGACGTTGAATATGAAGTCTACATTAGTAATGCATGAATAGTGAGAAGCAGACTCAAATACAGGAGCGCTAGTTGCTTTGGAAAATTTGCCTTGCCATATCTAGGGTTTTGAATTCTGATTTCACATTGTGAGTACCCTATAGCCGAACTCTAGTCAAATTAACATAGCTTACTACAGAAATTAATTAGGAACAAAACAATATAAAAAGGTTCTTCAAAATTTTATGAAAATTAAAAGGTTACATTGATCTTTAGAAAATTATCAAATGATAAGTGGCAAGCATGTAGAAGTAAACATTTATTTTATTAATTGATAAAATTGTCTTTCCACCTTCAATAAAATTAATGTTAGCTTAATTAGTCGCACTTCTCAAGCTTTTTTCTTCAGAAAGTAAAATTGTAAGAAAAAAAAAGGTTGGTTTCATAAGTACATCAAGTACAATTTCAGAAAAATTACCTAAAGAAGAGATTATTTTAATCAGACTTTAATTTAACGGGAAACCAAAAAAATAACAGTAAGATGATACAATAACTTGGATGATACAAACTAAGTAGCAGATATTATAGAAATTTCTTAGAAATTATATATTCCTTAGAAATTTCATAGACAATTATATATTCCTTAGAAATTTCGTAGACAATTATATATTCCTTAGAAATTTCTTTCCCCTATAGAGAATAACATGGATAGATACAAATAAGTAGCAGATATTATAGAAAAATGAAACATAAAATATTTGGCATAATCTAGCTTGATCTAAGAAAACTCTTATCTCTTGCTCGAGGTTCTTCAAAGTTGTTAGATCTAAAAGATTATACTACTCCGTACGTAAATCATCTCAAACTCTAATAAGATTTTCATTGTTGTAAAATTATTTTGTTTACCTACGTGTTATACATAGAATCAAGCTAATATTTGCTTATTAATGTCTGCTTTACCGTACCCATGGGAGCAGCAAAGACATGTACGTACCAATTATAGGTATGAGAGAGAAAATTAAGGCAAAAAAATAAGTACCTAGAGGAACTACAAAATTCAAAGAGTTTGCCACGGTTGGAGAAGATGATGAGTGCCACCTCAGCATCGCACAGCAATGACAGCTCATATGCTTTCTTCAACAACCCGTTCCTCCTCTTTGCAAAGGTCACTTGCCTGCTAATCTTGTTCTCTATACGCTTCAACACCACCCTTCCTCTTCCCATCTTATTTTTCTCTAATATTAATTATAATATTTTTGTATTCTTGGAATCCTTCGTACTTCCCTCAAAACCTAGGGTTATCGAAAAAGAGGCAAGTGCTGCTGTACTAGGTGGAGATAGGAAATTAATTGGATACACAGGGGAATCATGAGTTTTGTGGTGGGAAGTTGAAATCCACATTTTTCTGAAAAGCTTATTATGTGGCGAAATGCGTAACAAGTTGAATAAAACATATTATTAAGTCAGAAAGAATGGGTTGGTTTGAACTTTGAAGTTATAGACTAACTTTTACGTCCTGTACAATTTGAAAGCTATTAGATTTTTTATCAAAAATTATGTTAAATATTGATTGTTGTAATAATTTGTTTTATAGACATGAATTTTATTCATATGGATAGTATCTAAATGATTAAATTTTATAATTATATTTTGTTTTTGTGGATGGTCAGTGTTGTCAATTTAGCTTCGTTATCACCAAGTCCTAACAGTTTGCTTTTTATATTTTTTAAATTCTTTATTTGTATTTAATATATGTGAGCATTAGTGGATCTGATACATGTATTAATATGATGCTCGATAGTCATTTTTAATATGTAGATATGACCTTATATGTCTATAGATATTAATACAGTAATATATTAAAAATAATATGAATATGTGAGGTTTGTCTCAGGGGTACTGAATTTTCAATTGCTCCTTTCTTTTATAAACTTCCGTTCAGAATTTATTTATTCTGACAACTATAATGTTATATATGTCATGCGTTTGTAAAATGTTATAATAGAAATAAACCTCCATATAAGTCTTACTGACTCATTACATGCATACATATATATATATAGCTGAGGGAAAATGGAACAGGTGAGTCACAGTCACAATGGGCAGAGGCCGGACCCGGAGGTGGGATGAAAAGGTGGGCAAAGTATCTTCCAGTGGTGAGCATTGTCTCTGTGAAAGTGAGAGAGGGAGAAAGTACAATTAATTATAGAGGTTGATAAAAGGGTACAATGTGATACGTGTCATGTCCGGTGTGGTGGATTTGAATAGCCCCATTCCCCAGTCTACTTCAGAACGATTGACACCTACTCTGTGTCTCTGTAGTAATAATGACTCAGTAGTCGAGACTGGTAATGGCATCTGCAACGTTACCCTTTTATACTGAATTGATTTGTCGAGACTGGTAATGGCATCTGCAACGTTACCCTTTTATACTGAATTGATTTGTCGAGACTGGTAATGGCATCTGCAACGTTACCCTTTTATTCTGAATTGGTTTGTTCGTTTTGTATAACCGCTGTAGATAGAGCAATGTTAGCTAAAGGTACCCCGAATCCATCCCTCATTTTCCCTATTACTGGCGTGACTACGGCTAGTGAATTATCAAAATAATGAACGACACCAACACGATACAGTATAAACGTCTTTCGGCACGACATGAACATGACACATGAGTTTGTGTGTGTTATGTGCAGAAGTGGGACATGGTAAATTAACACGGCACAGACATGTGTGTTAACATGGCATCTAACAAATTAAACACGAGGACATGCTACAAACATGCTACAACACAATTACGTACGAGCAAGCATGCAGAATTAATGCAAAAATTAGAGCAAAATTTTCATCTAGTCGGATTCGAACTCGAACATGCATACTAGTACACTTTCGCTAGGCTGGCACACGTATGTGTGGGTGTGGCAAACGCGTCATCTCATCACAGATGCGTGTTGGCTTGTAGAATTGCGCCTGGATGTTAATATGTACATCTAAGTTCAAATTTCACTGGGCAAAAATTTTGTTTGTACCATAAATGTCAAAAGACGTACTGTTGAATAATAGAGATTGATGTCAAAAGACGTACTGTTGAATAATAGAGATTGATCTCAGAATTAATCATCATCGATCATAGGATCTAGAATCAATCAAGTGTAAATACCATATATAATTAGTAAAAAAAAAAGTAACGGCAAAATGGTTCAACATTAGGGGTGAAAATGAAGGGCCTATTCGGATGTCACGAGATTACACGGGATGAGATTTGACGAGAATGAGAATTCACTTTTGAAAAAGTGGGAACCCACGGATACAGATTTGTACGAGTAGAAAGAGTGTTCGGTTGTACCGTGAGATTAGTTGTGGGAAGTCTTGATTTATTTTAAGAATATGTATTTTTATTTAAATTTCTCACTTATTTAAAATAAAAATATCACGTCAAGCAGCATATAAATTTTGAGATACGAAAAAGTTATTCTTAGTATTTTAATTATGATCAATTCAAATATTTATTTACAATAACCTTACATTTATTATCATTAAAAACATCAATTAAGAAATATTCAACCATTTTAATATTGGCATTTATTGATATTTTTTATGTATAAAATATATATAGCAAAAAAATATTCGGACATTTATGTACAAAAGAGAAAATTAATTTAGATTAAAATAGTTCTAAATTTTTTTGACTTGACATAATATTTTTTTTTACATAATACTTTTTTATTACAATAAAAAGAATATAAATTATCTCACAAATATGTTTTTGTAGCAACCATGTTTTATTAAAAAAAAAAATTAAAGTTCACGTGACATCATAGATTAGTATTTGTTTATTTATTAAAGTTTTTGTAGCAACCATGTTTTATTAAAAAAAAAAAAATTAAAGTTCATGTGACATCATAGATTAGCAATCATGTTTTATTCTGGTGATATGTGAACATAATCCTTTTGTATGTACTTGATTTCATGGTAATGAAATGGGCTCAAATGATGCTTTTATAAAAAAAAAATTAGTATTTGTTTATTGGAGAGACACATCAATAGAGCGTAGGAAAATAATAATGAAGTCCGATAAAAAAAAAAATTTCCTGTCAAATAACGAAGGGTTGGGAACAAAGCTGGGAATAAACTCGATCAATCCAATCTCCAAAGAAAAAGGATAATCCAACGGGGTGCAAAGAATTTTTTCCACCAGATCCAAATTCCCATGGATTTAAGGCTTCCGAATAGGCCCGAATTGGAAATATCCTATCCGTATTCAAAAAATTAGATATAGATATCCCATATCCGAATATCCGTATGGATACGGACACTGATATGATTTTATGTTTCAATAATCCGTATCCGAATAGTTGACATATACCATATAGTTTAATATCTATAAAAAAAATTATGTTATTCATCATTATAATTAGATAAATATTATGAACTTTAGTATTTTTGAATCATATTTATATATTTTTTAATAAATATCCGATCTGTATCATTATTCATATTCTAATATACGATCTGTATCCGTACATATCTGAAATAAAAAAATAGATATGGATATAGAATCCGTTTTCACCCCTTATACAGTGTATCTGAAATAGAAACTAAGTACCAAGGGATATATGAGCTATGTAATTATAAATAGCGATTAGGATTGTAACAGAAAAAATAGTTCAATAGAAAAAAAAAAAAAAAAAAAAATATATATATATATATATATATATATTCTTTCTCCACAGAATTATTCCATCTTAATATCTGTTTCATAAAACCAACATGATATTAGAGCATATTATTCTGTGACTGCAAAACAATTAAGAAACACAGCAACAGTAAAATTGGTACACAACATAAACCAAAACCCATAACAGAAAAGAAAAAAACTAGCAAAAGAACAAAATAGCTCAAGAGGGATAACTCGAGACCTGTGTTGTAAAAAACGTCCGTTTAGGCTGATTAGTCGTTGGCGGTGACCGAATTGTCAAGGAATTTCCCGATTAATCAGTCGATTTTTACCGATTGTGGCCGATCATTCTCAATTATTTCTAATTAATCGTTTGACGGTACCCTGTCTGTCCGACTAGCGCATACCGTTATTTACAACACTGCTCGAGACTACTTACTCCTCCAAACTTACAAACACCTTGCCCAATGGCAGGAATTACTTGTCATGGGCAAGATCAGCATCCTCAGCCATTAGTGGCCGAGAGATGTTATAATACATCACTTGAAAAGATGAAAAACCAAAACTAGCAAACTCACAAAAACTAATCGATTCAAGAAAAAAAAGACTACAAAACAATAACAAAACACAAATGACAAAATCATAACTTGACTCATGAACTCAATGAAACCCTCGGCATCCGACTTATTTCTCTTCTATGACACGGCCTCTGAGTTATATATGATAATGTGTGAAAGTCATGTACGGACAACAAAATAATTACTCTTACATTTACAAACTAAAACAAGAAATCCAATAAGAGACAAAGAATCATGAAGTAACACATAGTACATTCTACCTTGATGCTCTTAAAAAAATGCGATGAGTTTCGATCATATTGGCCACCAACATAATGATGACACGTTCAAGCACCACATGCTATGTCTTCATGTAAATCATGCTTCATTTCCAATAATTTTCAACACAACATGGTATTTCTCACGTGTAACGCACCAACACAAACACAACAAAACGCATCTAACATACGCGTCTAAACACGACTCACCTACAAACAACACGATACGCTGACAAATCACTAAGTAGGGCCCGGGATGTATACCCATGTTGGATTAGGTCGGATTTTGTCGGCGTTCAATTGGGAAAAAAATTTATCTATAGAAATTATTAAATACAGATATACAAAAACAGAAAGTGTACCTCATTTGTAACAAATATACACTACTACAAAAAAAACTAATTCTACACTGCACATTGTACACGATTTTTCTAATTTTATATAAAAACCGTGTGTCAAATATGAAATTGTGAAAGGCTAAAAAATATTGGGGAATTATACACGGACACTTAGTTATAAATCAGTGTATAATTGTTTGAGAGAGCTACACGGTTTATTAGGGATAAAAAATCCGTGTGGAAAGAAACCGTGTGGAAATGATTGAGAGAGTTACACGGATATTATACAAAAATCCGTGTATGAATTGCTACACGGATATTTAATTAAATAACCGTGTACAAATATTAAGAGAGCTACACGGTTTTTAGTTATA
Source organism: Carex kokanica (assembly GCA_025461125.1). NCBI lineage: Eukaryota > Viridiplantae > Streptophyta > Magnoliopsida > Poales > Cyperaceae > Carex > Carex kokanica. The sequence goes on from JAJGRX010000376.1 coordinate 2,175,821, forward strand.
TGTCCGTGTAGAATAGTTAGAGAGCTACACGGTTTTCTTATCAAATATCCGTGTATAAAGGGTAATGCTACACGGCTTTTTTTAATAAATAACCGTGTATAAATTGTCACAGAGCTACACGGATTGTTAAGTATAAATCCGTGTAGAAAAGCCGTGTAGGGTTTTATCCAATATAAATGAACCCCTTCTCTTCCAGAGACTTCTCCTTCCAGCGCCGTTTTGATCAACTAATTAATACGCCCTCTCTCTGTTTTGAACTGAGATCTGATTTCCGCAAATTAAAGGCTAGCATAGCTGGAATCTGTCATCTTTGAAGTTTTTATTTTCTCCTCTCTAAATTTCGAAGGTTAGTATATACATATTTTCCTTTTTCCTCTCTAATTTTCTGTTTAGTAATTATTATTGCTTATTTAATTAGGTCTGTAATATATTCATGCATGCTTGATTTAATTAGTAATTAGATAATGTAAATATATAATTAGTGTATTGTGGTCCAATAACCGACCTATAAATGATTTTTAGGTCCATGCCCGTTCAAAATTAATCCAATAGGGATTAATTTTGGACAGTCCCCGTTTTGGGACTGCTCTTTGAATATTGTGTCTCATTTAGGATGTGAACACATATTAGTGGGTTTTAATTAGTATTTGAGGAAAGTTCGACGGTATTTTCCCTTATTGCTCCTACGAGTATGTGGTTCGTACGCATACTTGGGGAGTTAAGGGGAAATGCTGCCGAATTTTTCTCAAATACTAATTAAAACTCGCTAATATGTGTTCACATATGAGACATAATATTCAATTATATCAAATTATAAAATTGCTTTAAACATTCACTCAATTTTGTAAGGGCTTTTGCGAAATATGTTAAAGAGGGAGGATTGCATAACAAGAGCAAGAAAACCAAGTTGGATTGGAAGTGGTTGCTGGTGAGCACACTATAAATTTATAATTTCATATATATTGTCCAAAAAAATATTATCATTCTAACATAGGCCGCTAAATGCAAATTTCAGGGCCCGCAACAGTTGGAGAGTTGGGAATGCGCTTACTACACGATGATTTTCATGTTTCACTTTGTCGAAAGAATACAATTCCAATTCCCAAACGCGGTATGTAATTCATATTAATTGTTCCTATATAATAGCAATTGATATTTGCAACTGTATTTCATCTACCTTTTCTTGTTACTAACTAATACCAAATTGTAATTGTAGAATTTGCCAAAGGAACCGCATTACACCAAGGAGCAGATCGACGATATCAGGTGTGTGTGGGCAAGGTGGTTTGTAACGGAATTTTGCAATGCTCAACATGGATTTCCATAATTTTGTATAATTTGGTGTATATGAATATTGTATAATTTATTGCATATGAATTTCTGGCTAATCTGAAAAATATGAATTTCTTGCTAATCTGGAAAATATGGATTTATTGCTAATCTGGAAAATATGGATTTCTTGTTATATGAAATCTGGAAAATCTGGAATAGTTCTGTAACAAAACTGGCTAGCAAAACTGGAGGCTAGCCGAAAAACAAAAAATACAAAAAAAAAAATGTTCTTTCTACACGGACATTTAACTAAAGTCCGTGTATAAAAAAAGAGAGCTACACGGACATTAAGTTAAATGTCCGTGTAGAAAGAGGAGAGCTACACGGACATTTAACTAAATGTCCGTGTAGAAAGAGTCAAGCTACACGGTTTTTTAGTTAAATGTCCGTGTACAAAAAGAATCGTACACGGTTTTTTAGGTAATATCCGTGTAGCTCGGTAAAATGGAGAGCGACACATTCTAATCTTTGTACACGGCTGTTTGTGAAGTTATCCGTGTAGAATCTTTAAAATTGCACACGGGCAAAAGTCCGTGTGTAGTTATTGAACTAATCGTACACCCTCGATTTAAACACGGTAGGAAATCCGTGTAGCTCCTCCTTTATTGTCCGTGTATAATCTCTTTTTTTGTAGTAGTGATAGAAAGATCTGACTCAATGAGTCCGATCCAAATTTATGGATCGGTCTCAATGGTCCAGATCCATCAATATATATATATATATATATATATATATATATATATAGATGGACTATTGTGCTTTGCAAAGTAAAGCGAACGTTTTACTTCTGGCTCATTTTTGAATTTTTAAAGTCCAAACAGTCGATCCAAACCGTTAGATGTTCAATCTATATTAAAATCTGCTTGGAGACCAAATTTTACATTTTTTGGAATTTTTTTACTATTTATTAAGCCACTTTGAAAATTGCTGATCCGGGTGAACAGTAAAAACAGTGTAACAAAATTCTGAACCATGTGATCAACAATTTTCAAAGTAGCTTAATAAATAGTAAAAAAAATCCAAAAAATGTAAAATTTGGTCTCCAAGCACATTTCAATATATAGATCAACTTGAATGGTTCGGATCGACTGTTTGGACTTTGAAAATTCGAAAAGGAGCTCGAAATAAAACGTTTGATTTACTTTGCAAAGCACAATAGCCCATCTGTGTGTGTGTGTGTGTGTGTGTGTGTGTGTATATATATATATATATAATTTTGCTATTGTACTTCATGAAGTAAAACCAATATTTTACTTCACGCTCATATTCCCATTTTCAAAATCCAAAACGTCGATCCGACCGTTCAAGTTGTTCTCCATATTGAAATGTGCTTGGAGACCAAAATTTACATTTTTTTTGAATTTTTTTACTATTTATTAAGCCACTTTGACAATCGCTGATCCATTGGTCCAGAATTTTTTACTATTTTTTACTGTTCACAATGGATCAGCGATTTTCAAAGTGGCTTAATAAATACTAAAAAAATTCCAAAAAATGTAAAATTTGGTCTCAAGCACATTTCAATATGGAGAACAACTTGAACGGTTCGGATCGACGATTTGGATTTTGAAAATGGGAGTATGAGCGTGTTTACTTCGTGAAGCACAATAGCCCTACTCTATATATATATATATATATATATATATATATTGATGGAGCTGGACCATTGAGACCGATCCATAAATTTGGATCGGACTCATTGAGTCAGATCTTTCTATATTTGTTGCAAATGAGGTACTCTTTCTATTCCGTATATCTGTATTTAATAATTTCTATAGATAAAAAATTTCCTTCAATTGGTATCTAATTATAAATTGTAACTTAATTTTTCCATCGAAGGGGAAATAGGTAGGATTAAGTCTCAAAGAATATTTGTATTTCATCAAACATAGTAACATTGGAAAATTTCCTTAGGATTTAAATGCCAAAGGGGAGGGGGCATATTACAAATCCTCTAGCATGACTGAACATAGCCTGAGGATGCGGACCCCTTATACGTACCCCTAATTAAAAGGTGATATTCATGTAACTATATCTATTTAGGAATGGAAATGAACCGCCTTAGCAAGTTCATTTGTGACCTAATTTTGTCATCATCTTTCATATAAAGCGGGTTATAAAATACAAGAATATCAATGTCAAGCGATAGTATATATATTTTAAACTTTAAGAGTAGGGTTAAAATGCTTCATTGGTTTTGTGCTCCATCATGTCTCAACATCATTATCTGTATTTTTAAATTCTAAATAATCGATCCGAACCGTTTAACATGATTTTCATATTAAAATGTACTCAGATAACAAATTTTATAATTTTTATAATTTTTTATAATTGTTTAGAGAAGTACAAAATCACTATTTTTTAATGGTCCATAATCTTCTAAAAATAGTAATTTTGTACCTATCTTAAAATATAGCAAAAAAAATTCAAAAAATATAAAATTTTGTATCCAAGCACATTTTAATATGAAGATCATATTGAGCGATTCGGATCGACTGTTTAAACTTTAAAAATAGAGATAACGATGTTGACGCATGATGGGGCACAAAACTAATAAGTCATTTTAAGCCTACTCTATGTGATATTACCATCGATAAAAAAAATTTGCCACTAAACAATATTGTAGAGGTACTATCCATGAAGCAAGGTTCAAATCAAATGGAGGAAGAATACCAATTCCTTTTGGATCTGATTAGACCTACTTGATGGCTGTTAAATTAATCAATAAGTGATGTTCGATGACTACGACAAATTTCCATAGTAATATATAGAACTATAGAAGAATACAAATTATGATAAATGATTACGAACTAAAGTTAGAGATCATTCCAGTTCTAGAATACAATTATTGGATGTATAGAAAAAAATTATGATGATTACGTACGAAGGCTTGTATATCTAGTTGTAACATCTCGAAACTGTGGAATTCGATTTAATTATTGTTTTCCAATTTCTTTATAATAATAATGATAATAGAGGAGGGTTCAATTCATAACTTAAAATTGAAAACTCAAAAATTAAAATAAAACTGTTAGATTCGATCTATATTATTTTCTTCACACACATAACAAAAATTATAATTTATGACAATTCAACTTTGTTTTGATCGGTATCAAGAACTTGAAAAAATACATTGATGTGTATAAATTATGGACGTTGATTTTTCAACTTACTGATTAATATAAAAACAAAACCGATAAGTGATAAAAAAAAAATTATGTGTAGTTAGAGAAAACAATATAGATTACAACTAAAACAGTTATATTGTGACATATAAGTTTCAAATTTTTTGTTATTAGAAATTTAAAAAATAGAGACATGATGGAGGTACAAAAAATAGAGGCATAATAATAATAATAATAATAATAATAATAATAATAATAATAATAATAATAATAATAATAACAACAACAATAACTTGAATATTTTCGCTAGCTAAATAATTAAGGGTCGGGATGAAAATTTCCAAGTAAATAAATAAATAAAATATGTATTGTATATGTATAATAATAATAATCGAGTAATATAGTAATGAACTAATGATTTTAATAAAATAATAATAATCATCATCATCATCCTGATCATGATAACAATCATAGTTTTGCATTGTTGTAATAGAAAAAATAGGGACCATTAAGAAAATCATTTCAACCTTATCTTTGTTTTTTTAAATGGAAAGACAAAACACGGAGTTGACGTGGAAACCTCCCATCTACCCTCGAATTCGCATCCACTGAAATATCTCAAACTTTGAGCGTTTTCTGGAAAATCTCAACCGTTGAAGTAGTTCTGCACGAATCTCAAAGCACAAATAATACTAGCCACTGCGCTATAGACACCATAATCGGTTAACTTTTGTGTGACTGACGTGTACGGTGCCTATTCGGGAAGAGCGCAAGGGCCAGTATTAATTGTGCTTTGAGATTCGTGCAGAACCTATTTCAACGGTTGAGATTTTTCAAGAGAATACTGAAAGTTTGAGATATATCAGAGGGTGCGAATTCAGGGCTTTCCACCCCGCTTTACAAAATGCACTCTCTTTCCTTTTAAAGGTTGCGGTTACATAATTAATTAGAACTTAATTTGTAAAGTTTTAAAATATTGCGAATTGGTCATAATTGAACTTGGAGAATTATTATTATAATTTTGGAATGTTACAATATTCCATAAACTTACAGGATGGTATTTGGTTTGCCGTACTGATAATTTATAGCGCAAGTTAATTAATGTCATCCCATCAGATTTAACTATATAAGTGTCTTTTTAGTTAGATGTTAATATTCCTAAGTTTAGTTCCAATTAATTCTACTTTATTGATCAGTAATCATAAAACAATGCAAACAACTAAAATTAAGCGTGGATATACAAGAATATGTTTTATCCAAGATCGGTAATAGTGATACCTTCGAAAATAATAATTTATGTCGACATTCTCTACAATAATCATTTTTTACCCTTCCAGATAAAACATATTCTTGTAGCAAGATCAATTAATGTTGAAATTGTAATTTAAGACAACTCTAATCTAATCTAAAATTATCTACATAAGAAATTCTAATATAATCAAATTAGAAGAGGGTTCAAACACATCTCTTTTTTTTTTTGCCTCCATCATATATGTTTCCATTTTTAAATTTTCTAATAACAATTTTTTAACATTTATGTGTCTCAATAAAGTTGTTAGATGTGATATGTATTATTTTCTCTACATGAATGTAAATTTTTTATCACTTTTTGATTTTATTTTTGTATAAATAAATAAGTTGAAAAATCAACTTCCAGAATTTATTCACATCAATATAGTTTTACAAGCTTTTGATAGCGATCAAAGCAATATCGAAATATCTAATCTTCAATATGTGCTGAGAGAAAATCATATAGATCAAATCTAATGGTTTTATTTTGATATTTGAGTTGTAAATTTTGAGTTATTGACATTTTAAAAATGAAGGCATAATGAAGCTACAAAAAATGAAAACATTTGAACCCTCCTCTAAAAAATAATGTGGATGTATTTCTATCTAAATTCTAAAATAATTTGGTTTAATTTTATCCTATGTAATGCACATGGAGCATAAATAATAAAACGGTTTGGTTTAATTAACGTTTGGATATATTTTTTAAATAAACAGCGTTTTGATAGATAAGATTGGTTTTCTAATAATATAGTCTTGTAATTGTTACAAACTCCTTTAGTATAAGATATGAATATATAAAATAAAAAATAGTTTTGCATTTTTTTCAGTCAGAGAGTTGACAATGTTTCGAAAATATATATCAGAGTGATATACATCACTTTTAATTAATTTTTCACAGGTAGAAAGTCACTTGCAAAAAAAGACAATATTAATAAGTTTAGAGGAACTAAGTAACTCTAATGAAATACTATAAAATTTTAAATTAAAATTGTCTATTATTAGCTATGGAGGGGATTAGAATGATTTTGAAGTCACACAATTTCCTTAACTTCACTTGATTGGCTTTTCACAATTTGGGGTCTGAGCTACAAGTACTTTTTACACAGCAAGGCATATGTAATAGGTGCCTTGAATGAAAACAACTAAACAGCAAAAACAAAAAAAAACGGGTTTATTTAGGATTTTCAATGAGTTGCAAAAAAAAAAAAAAAAAAAAAAAACAGCCGGCTCAACAATGTCATTCCAAGTGGTCTAGTTCGATTTTTATAACACTAATTTTGGGTATCGTTTTCGCCAATAATGCTTATATTTTTAGATTTTGAAAACCAGATATAGAATCTATATATAATCAGAATTTTACATATTTCTGAAAAAAAAAATTATTTATTGTTAATTAAACAACTCAGGTCTGAATGAATTAATTGACAGCAATTCGCTTGCTCACTCATAAAAATCATGATCATGCCCTTGATTTTAGTGCATGAAACAAAATTGAAGCATGCACAAAAAGAGGTTCAGCCACATTGGTTGAAAGTGTAGGGAAACAAGAGAGAGAAAAAAGGCTATATGTAGAGATCAGGCATTCCAACAATGGAGTAGAACTAGGGTGTTCCTAAGCTCACCAAGTCCTTCGTGAGCTCGACTCTAAAACCTATCAAGTTGACTTCAAACGACATTTTCAAACTGTTAGATGTTCAATCTATATTAAAATGTGCTTGGAGACCAAATTTTACATTTTTTAGAATTTTTTTATTATTTATTAAGATGGTTTGAAAATCGCTGTTTTTATTAAAATTCTGCACCATTGGAAAACAGCGATTTTCAAACCATCTTAATAAATAGTAAAAAAATTTCAAAAAATGTAAAATTTGGTCTCCAAGTACATTTTAATATAGATTGAACATCTAACGGTTTGAAAATGTTATTTGAAGTCAATTCGATAAATTTTAGAGTCGAGCTTACGGAAAAACTTGGTGAGCTTAGGAACACCCTAGTTCTACTCCCAACAATGCCTATGCATGACAGGTCATATGTAGATAATTAATCTCCGTCCTTTTAGACTCCTATTGGATATATGATTATATGGTATATATTGCATACCCTCAAATCAATTGACGGTTCACGGAAACAAATCTCTTGTCGATTAATAAGAAAACACGTGGCCCCAAGTGCATTTCATTGATTTGATATGTCAACTCTAACCATTGGTTAGGTGTTTTAGTTCCTCTTTCAGATGGGTTTTGATTGGATGTTCGATTTTATAAGCTTGACGTCCAGATTTGAGACCGTGAAGATAGCAACATCTTTTCACGAGTCTTTCAGTTCTTTTCCCAAATTATTGATCAAAAATTTTATTTAGAAAAATTATCGAAAATAATTAATATTGAAAAATATATGGATAGTGGTAGTATTTCTATGTTATAGAAGGAACCCATTAATTTCTAGGGACCGACTAACAATACCCGGGTTGCTATCCCCCATTCATCCCCTGGATAAGGTTGTTAATTATTGTTTACCGGTAATTAAGAGGGGATCACGATTTCCGCACTAAAAGACATCCAAAAACGCTTGATTAACGGGGACCACTAATTAAAAACGCGTTTTCCTCCAAAAAAAATGTGTTTTCAACTGGGGGGACCGCTAATTATCTGTTATTTAGCATTTAACTGCCGGTGGGAACCGATAACCAACTTGAAATGTTCGGCAACAGAAAAGGAAAAGAAAAACATACTACTTTTTCATATTCATTACTATTAAAAGAAGTATTCATAGTTGCATTCTAGAGTATTCATATATAATGCATGAAGTATTCATATCTAAGATATCAAGTATTTAAAAAAAAAACTGGACACATTACTTATCAATCTTTTACACGTTTTTAGAAGTGGTTTTTTTTCTCCGTTCACTCTAACCAATATTTTTGACAATCTGTGAGGAATTTTGCAAATCTAAAACCACGAACGTCTTCTATGCAATTTTCTCTTTCAAATGAGATCCATGATGACATACTTTCGAGTTGTCCGTTGCACAAGTATTCATACCTTGTCATTCAAGTATTCATACCTCATCAAGCAAGTATTCATACCTCATCAGTATTTCACAAATAAAAAACTGGACACATCATTCACTCATTTTTACCGATTGAAATTTCATTACCACTCAATCATTTTTTACTTGATATCTTAGGTATGAATACTTGTTCGACGAGGTATGAATACTTGCTCGACGTGGTATGAATACTTGCATGACGAGATATAAATAATTTTACGAGTTATGAATACTTGCACGACGGATAACTCAAAAGTACTTCATCATGGATCTCATTTGAAAGATAAAATTGCGTAGAAAACGTATGTTATTTTAGATTCGCAAAATTCTTCATAGATTGTCAGCAATATTGATTAGAGTGAACGGAGAAAAAAAAAATCACCTCTAAAACCGTGTAAAAGATGGGTAAGTAATGTGTCCAGTTTTTTTTAAATACTTGACATCTTAGATATGAATACTTAATATATTATATATGAATACTTTATGTATTAGATATGAATACTTGTGCGCGTCAGTTGTAAATTTTTTTAAATATAAGCGGTCCTCCTAGTTAATTAGTGGTCCCCACGTAATTAATGATTGATACACGTTTTCTTTTGTCTTTTTGTGCTTGAAGTTGTGGTCCCCTAGATAATTAATGATTGGGGGATGAATGGGGGATAGGAACCGGGGGAAAAAAATCTTTATCCTAATTTCTATGGATAGTTCTTTTCCCAAATTATTGATAAAAAAAAAACTGAATAATTGATTTGATTTCTTTAAAGATGTCTATAGGAACCGAATTAGAACAAAATTCTTAGGCAATCCGTTTTCTTATATTATTTCAAATAAATTTCTATAGATAAAAATGTGCTTATTAATTTTTTATATTAAAGAGTTTCGAGTACACTCCAACATCTTTTAGATGCTATTTTTCAAAATTGTACCTTCATTTATCCGTCTAAAGACGAGGACTCGTGCCACTACACTAAGCCCGCGGAACTGTTCGACAATAGAGGATTAAGCCTCATAAAGCTTCATTTCACCTCTTTAGCTCCCTTAGTCGCTAAATCCCTCCCTAACACCAATTCCTTCGAAATGAGTAAGAACCCCTTCTTTAACCTCCTTTTGTTCGAAATCTTAATTCATGTTTAGACCTTAAGGAATCTATATCCTTGGATCACTACTACAAAAATGCTAAGCATACATGACACATTATACATGTTTGCTCAAAATTCCCATTAAATATGTGTACAAAGCAAGAAAACACTATTCTGAAATTTGCTCCAACATTCATACACCGTTTATTAATAATGAACTTTGCATAAATGTGCTTCAACATTCAAACACAGTTCTTTATTAACAAATCGTGTATAATTGGACCCAATTGTACACGGTTCATTATTAAACACCGTGTATGAAAGTTGGAGCACAGACGGACGTATATGAATGCTCCAACAATTATACACAGTTTTAATGTATGATCCGTGTGTGATGCAAGAAATACAACCTTTACCACGTCATCGATCCATACTTTCAAGTTATAATACATCTTTATTTATTTTTTCTAAGTCATTTATCTCGTTTCTAAAGCATCTATTTTTCTATACATGTATGTCCGTGAGACATATCTTCTGAACATTCGAGGCTAGGGCAAGGGATAAGGCAAGAGAGGTGATATCTCCACTGAGAAGGCAATCTCCGACGAAGAAACTTCAAACAGGCGTAGCTCAGCGCTCGAGTGTCCAATTTCAACGTATGACCACTTTTCGAAAAACACGCGAGGAAATCGAGAGTTGAAGTTTCCGATTAAGTTTGTTATCTAATTTTCAATTTTTTTTGTCCTTTACCATACATTTTTCTTAGGAATTGTTCAGGTAAATGTATGAAGTCTCAGATCTAGGGTTTTTTTTTGTTATATATTCATTTTTTTAGTTTGAATGTTATTCATGTAACTAATAATATACTAATATGTGAATGTAATTGTAATTGTTATTTTTATATTGGTAAATGTTGTGTTTTTGGTATGGTATGTGTTGTGCTTAAATTTATATTTTTTGTAATTTTAGTTTAGTATTTTGGGTATTCAGATCTATTGTTTAACTTGAATTTAGATCTAGGGTTTTATTGGATTTTTTTTAAATATATGAATTAAACATGGTTTTTAATTTTAAAAAATCAAGTGGGATTAATGTTTTCATTCACATTTTTACTTTAAAAACCGTGTATGATGCAAATGGTTAGAAAAAAAATCCTGAGACTGTTGGTTACCCAAAGGTCGAGAGTTCAATTCCCCCTCACAACTTCGTAGCTTCTGCAAAGATTTTCAAAGAAAAAAAAACGTGTATGATGTGTTTTGCCGAAAAAAATCAGCTAAAAAAATATGAGTTATGCATGGTTATTAATAAAAAAAAAAAGGTGTAGAATTAGTATTTTCATATATTGTTTTACTTCAAAAACCATGTAGGATTAGTGTTTTCATACAAAGATTTAATTTAAAACCGTGTATGATGTGTTTTATTTGGCGAAAAAAATTGCAAAAACATACACAGTTTTAGAACCGTGTACAATTTAATACCGACCCTATTAATTATACACAACTCCCGCGGACACAATTGCAAAACCGTGTATAAGCTCATTTTTCAACCGTGTATGGAAGCGTTTTTTTGTAACAGTCGATTAAGCCTCCTTAGTTTCTATTTACCGAGACAATCGAATATGAGATTTATAAGTGAAAATTAAGCTTTAATCCTACTTTTATTGCTGAACGGCCCGTTTGTTTCTTACTCATTAATTTAATTTACTGTGTTGTCGCTCAATTACAAATTACTGAATACAAAATGATAAATTCATTTTAAATTTACGAAGAAAGTCATGCACGTGAAATAAACGTTGGTAAGGAGGAATTTTTCTCTTTTGATTAGATGCTGCCACAACGATAAAGTCGTTCCAAACAAAAATTGTAAATGCTGCCTGTTCCCTCGATAAAATATTCTCACCTTAAAAACGCACCAAAGTGATAATGGGGCGAATTGATTTTTTCCTTCGGGGTTTTGACATGGAGCAATCGCGCACACAGTTAGGGGTGGCAAAAAAGCTCGTAGCTCGATCGTGACTCACACCTGACTCGCTCGTTAACAGTTCGTTCGTTACTGGACCGAGCTGTTAACGAGCCAACTCGCCACTAGCTCAGTCCATAATTAATGAGTTCAAGCTAGGACCTAGCTTGCTCACCAACTCGCCACTAGCTCAGTCCATAATTAATGAGTTCAAGCTAGGATCTAGCTTGCTCGCCAACTCGACTAGGCATCAATTTGTGAATTTGTATGATTTTGTGTGCATTTTATATTGTCTATCTCGGTCTAGCTTGATGCAAAAAAATTATAGAATTTATTTTATTCTTAAAACAAGATCCAGCCAAATCCAGCGAGCTAGCTCGGGCTAGCTTGTCACGATATCAAGCTGAGATTTTAGCTCATATGCCCTAGGTCCAGCTCGCTCAGCTGTAGCTCGATCCAAAATTAACAAGCTGAGCTAGAACCTAGCTCGGACAGAGCCAGTTCGTTGCTACCCCTACACACAGCACACATTAAATGCGTCTGCCTATTAAAATAGAACGAAAGATTTTATACTAATGGTAAAGAGGAATTTTTATACTAATAATGGAGCCGATTTGGTGACATATATCACTAGGAAAATTTACAAATTAAATCAGCTAATAATCTACCTAGTATCATACCATAAATTCCTCTTCCTTTTCTCCATTTAGGCAATAGCTAGGAGATATGTTCAAGCCGTTGAAATTTTGAAAGTTGAAACAGATCACAGATGCGAGCATAATTTGCCTCGTCAAGTACATATATTCCTTATCTGAAAGTGAAGGAGATATTTTTATTATTATCATCAAAAAGTATCACAAGCAGGGGAAGGACATATTTTATTTTTGAGCTAATGTACTGGAGCAATTATCTTGCAACCTTTTGTTCTCTTCAAACGTGGCACAGAGTTCAGAAAAATTATATCGAGTCGCATGAGGGGAAAAAATTAGAACTGAGGCGGCGAAAATTAGTGTAGAATAATTTTTATTTTATATACATAATTGGAGTCAGTGGCGGAGCCACTTGAAGCAGGGACAGTTATTTATTTTCGGATTTTTAAAACCGGGTATAGATTTATATATATTCGGGTTGTCTATCTTTGGAGAAACTTTTGTCCATCTCTGAACATCCCACAGTATGAATTGGTTAATTCACGGCAGTCTGAAACCTGCTAATTGTATCAATAATATTTTTGCCTACCTTTGATAAAAATACTGACTACACCTCTGATTGAAGTTAAAGAAAATTTGTATTTAAAAATATAAGGTCTTAGCGGAAAAAAAAAAATACATAATGATCCAATTTAAGAGGAGGTTTGACCCTCCTTTACCCACACATAAGCCTAAAAACTAGTACTACAGTATAATTTTTCAGTTCATGAGGCCCTCAATTTTGAAAGCCATTTGTTTTGCCCATGGACTCTTTGTTGTGCTGGCAGTGTGTGTATTTTCATTTTTCATGCCAAAGCTTGTTCAATCTCACATTTTTGCTATATATCCATTTGTCAAGTTTTGGGTTTAGTTTACTTGTAAACTTGTCGTTTAAGAAATGGAGGAGAAATGGAGGAGGACTTGATGTGTTGAGTTCAAATATTTTGTTTGATATAAATTTACTCTGTTTTTTTCTGCTCGTATTAATTACTAATTTTGCTACAGTTAAAATCTATTATTTTCCTCTTAATTAATTTAGCTCTATATGCATTAATAGGAAAATTACAAGTTTGGGTGCCTGATAGGTTGTGTGCTGATGACATATTTTGGTGATTGCCAAACTTTAAATTGGTACGTGTGTATAATTTGTAGTTCCCTTTTGTAGCTGATCTAATTTCAGTTATTTATATGGCAGGTTATGGACAATTAATATATAGAGAGGTTGGCTAAGATCAAAATAGTAGTTTCTGAGCCTTAGTTCTACCAATTCGTTTGTGCAGTTTCAAAGTTCAAATAGTCGATCTGAAGTGCTGAACATGCATGTTCTCCATATTAAAATGTGCTTGGGACCAATTTTTACATTTTTTTTGAAAAAATTTTACTATTTTTTTATGGATTTTTAAAAATCACTGTTTTGAATAATAAAAAAATAAATAAAATCTGAATACAATGATTTTTAAAAATCCATAAAAAATAGTAAAAAAATTTCAAAAAATGTAAAATTTGGTGCCCAAGCAAATTTTAATATGGATAACATGTTCAGCACTTCAGATCGACTATTTGATTTTGAAAATCACAAAAACGAATTTGTAGCACCAAGGCTCAGGAACTACCACTTTGATCTTAGCCAATTGCACCGGTGCAGGGATAAGGAGCAGGGTAAATTGCACCGGTGTATTAGGCTCAAAAAAATTTAAGAACAGAATCAATTTGTTGTTGTATGTGTTATGAATGCCTAGCAAAAAAAATTTGAATTTTCTTTTTTGAATCAATTTGTTGTTGTTGTTTTACTTGTTCACGCCAGCAAATATTATAAGCAATAAAAGTATTTTCGGATAGTAAAATTCACGACATTTAAAATATGAAGTATTCACAAGTTTAAGTGCTGGTGTGAACAAGTAAATTAATTCTATCCGAGATGCTAATGGAATTTAGATGATAATTATGGGTAAAATCTTCTCCGAATTGACGCGACGTACGTAGAATCCAATAATTTGTATTTTCTTTCGCCCATATTAAAAAAAAAAAACGAAGAAGGAAAACAATACAATATATATATATATATATATATATATATATATATATATATATATATATATATATATATGATAGAAGAGGCACTTGTGTTCTCAACTTCTTCTTTTTTTCTTTTTCTTTTGAGCTCCGATGACAAGGTGATAGGTCCACATTTGCTGCCACGACCCACAAGTTACAATAATTTATTTTGGGCCGTTGAAATTCAAAAATTTCAGACTTTTTTTTTTTCGGGAGGGGGGTTGATTTATTTTATTTATTTACTTTTATAAGATTAACCTGTCATACTTTAATTCAACGATAGTCGATAGGATTCTAACACTGCCTATGACAGCCAAAATGTGATATTGTATTTGACAAGGTGATAGGTTCGCCTCGATGTCTGTATAGGTTTAGTTCATTCCGCTGTCAAGTGTGGACATCTTCATTTTTTATAGTAAGTTACCTAAATAATAAGATAAAGCAAATTATTAATCGCACGACTTTATTTGTCTATCATACAACATTCAAAATTTGCAACTGGTGCTAATTGGCCCGAAGGAATTTCAACTGGAGCTAGATAGAATTGCTTTGCTTTGCTTATGTTTTTATCGAAAGGAAAGAAGTTCCCTTTATATTTGTGCATCGTGCCAGATTGCAGTCTAGAGCAGGTCCGTACAGCACTGTTCCTAACAATAAATAATAAATAAATAAAGCAAAGGGTTCCAGACGTCCAGTACAGTGCCTCGTACCTGAATTCCAGTGTAAAAATACGACCAGGCCGTCGGTGTCGATCTATTATAGGCAAACACAAAGTGGGGCCCGAGGTCAGAGAGTAAGAGAACAGACCCAGCGGCTAGCGGCCAGCGGACTGAGGACTCTACATGAGATCGTCACAGAAGCCGTACAGAAAATGGTCAGGTGTTGGAGTAACATGCACTGGAGGCCTTGAAAAAAGTAGAAAAAAGTAGACGACTGTTCAGATTCGGTGCTGCAGAAATCGAAACGTGGCACTCTAGTGACTCTACGCAGAGGCCAGACAGAACCAGGATCCACTCGCTCTTTATTCGTCTCCTAGCTTTCTTTTCTTCCCACACAGTACTTTGTTGGTTCTCATTTATTTCTCAGTTTCCCGTATCCTATTTATACCGGAACGGACTCCGCTGCTTTTTTAGAAGAAAAGCAGGATTCTCTTCTTCCAAATTTAACAATTCAAAATTTATTGAGATTTGTGCATGAAACAAGTTTTTTATCGAGATACGTGAATGAAAATTTTGAATCGTTAGATTTGAAAGAGGAGGGTCCTCCTTTTCTGCTAGAAAAGCAGCAGAGTCGGACCCATTTATACCAGGGACACGCTAGACAGAGATAATATTAGACTGTTACCAGTATTATATATTAATGCAAACTAATGACGTGTTGTTATTTTGTATCCAAATCTTAGTATTTCAAATTCGAGGGTACGTAATTGGTTAAATCAATATGATATATATATTGAAATTTTGTATGAGACCGATCTTATATTTTTCAGATTCATAAAAATAAAATAATATGAATTGGAATTGGTCATGAGTTAAGTCTGAAATAAAGTTAATTAATTACAGATAGAATTTTGGAGGAGGAATTGTTTTGAAAACCATAACAAACGGTTCAAATGTGTAAATTCACTTCCGTTCCGTGTGGGTGTGGTATTCATGGAATTTATAACAATAGTTGACTTCTTATATTAATTAATTGCGTAACGTTGCTGATTATCATCCTATCAAGGTCTAAGTCAGATTGGAGTAGGTTGAGAAAAACCTAATCTTCAAATTATAAAATAAATATAAATTATCTTGTGTTTTGTTTAGAGTTTGATTATGCACGAATTAATCAGCTTATAATATTTTTATCTTTTTTGAAAATCTTCATATATAGAAGTTGTGAAGTCGTGAGGGGAATCGAACTCTCGATCTTTGAACTTTTTTCCTAACTAACTGTGCTATCTCTCCTTTCTCTAATCAGCTTATAATATAATAGTAACATTAGGCCTAACAACCTCTGGTCGCCTTTATATACTAATACTAATCATATAGAGATGATTAATAGTGAGTGCGTAAAATATTTACTGCGATGGCATGGTAAAAGGGAATATTCACCGGGTTGAATACGTATCCTGCATTAACTCAAAAGGGAATCTTTTGAGTTAATAAATCTTAATCGTCTGATTTTAAACAGAGCCAATTCGGCTTCTATGTACAACATAGGAGTCCTTTAATATTAGTGCGGATTTAGTCTGCACAAATCTTAAAACAAATCAAATAGTCGACATGCATTAACTCAAAAGATTCTCTTTTGAATTAATGCAGAGAATACAAATTCCGCCAAGTTGGACAAGTGAATCGACAGAGATCTACCAATTACTTAATTCAGCTGTTGAGAATCCGTCTTTATTATAGTTACAAAAGATAATATTGAAAAAATTATTTTTTATAATAACAATAGTACAAAATTTGAAAACTTGATCTTCACCTTTCCTCTTTCAAAAAAAAAAATAACTTCATCTATCTTTCAGAGGAAAAAAAAAAAAAACTTATTCCAGCTGCTAGTGATCTCAAGGGTCACGCAGCCTGTTTATACTATTTTTTTATCTATGTTAATTGTGGAATCAAACAACATTTGTTTGTCGCAGGTATATAAGACCGTTTTTAATAATATGAGGTTTTAAAAGTACAAGGGACACCCGGCCGGCCCATGACCTGTAAAACTCTACGAAGTTCAAAAATAAATTGTTCTGAAGGATTAACTATCAAGGAAGGTCTAATGGCCCGCCTTTAAGAAAGGGCCTAATGGCCCATATATATAAGAACAAAGAAGTACGCAGTACCTAAAGAGATGGCAAGTGTATTTCGTTTGGCATGTGCACGTGCACACGGCACGAGTCCGTTGGACGTGCTGTATTCTTAGATGTGCATGTCAAGGGATCTGACATAATTACGTGCTAAGTATGACATGTGGAATATTGAAAATGTTTCCTGGCACGTTTTAAACCCATCGTAACATGTAACAAATACGTTTATGGCATGTCTATATTTTTTAAAAGAAAGTTGAGCAGAAAAGGTTATAATTTGGGAGGGAAAAATTAAAAGTTTGAAAAATATGATTTTCAAATTCTAAGTTTTTTGTCATACTTATATTTAGTTTTTTTTTTGTTTCTATTTTGACCAATTTTTCTATTTTTTTGTTTTCCTATTTCTTTTTTCAGATTTCTTAAGAGTTAAAAAGAAAAAGGAAAAAAATATGTTCAACTTTGTGCTGACACATATAGGTATGACTAGTCATGACGTATCGTGCACTCGCGCGTGTTCTTGAATATATCGAGTAATATTCAGAATATGATGTTTTCAAATAGACACATATGACAACATGTACAAACACAACACATTACATACATAAAACTTTAGGCTGATGGCGCCATTTTCAACGTAACTTATTTTATATGATTGATCCCATTCACATTTGATCTCTTAACTTGAAAGTTTGACCCCCCCCCCCCCCCCCCCCCCCCCTTGCAGATTGGATCTATCCCCGGTACCATAAAAAAAAATCTTTTACAATTACTAAAAGAAATGGTCCAGATTAACTCCCAGTCGGTGCCTATTCAGGATAGCGCAGTTATTTGTACTTTAAGATTTGTGCAAAGTTAAAAGAACGGTACGCATCCACTAATTCTATAAGATTTTCTTTTACGGTACTGGGAGGATCCGAATTGCCTGCAGATTTGGGTGTTACATGGGCTTGGCTAGGTTTTCTATTTCGTTTTTATCCTCTGTTCACCTTTTCATGTCCTTGTTAGAAAGAAGAGGGCAGCCTAGCTAGACAGAAAGAACAATCCTGCATAACGCCCAGATAGAAATTTGCACAAAGCTAATTTTTAATTTGTCCAGATAATTAGCTATTTAATAAAGCTACAATATCGAAAATTTCAATAATATTTTCATTTTTAGTTTAAAATCTTGTATAATTCAGTGCTCTTACTAGTTATTACTGATGATGAAATGAGGAGCTCGTGACGCACGCAGCAACTAAAAAAATAAACGAAAGATTACATACATGAACAAATAAATCATGTTCAAAGAATATCTCTCTTAAAGTTATAAAACAGATTACTTCTGGTAAACATAAAATGCTTGTAGCATTATTTTTACACTTCAATGACTTCTCTAAGAAGCATTGTAAACAGGCAGTGTATCCACTTGTTTATTAAAAAACATTATTTTCACACAGCACACAACACCTCTCAATTGTGTCATTCAAATTTCTCATATTCAGTTAATTTGAAATGCAACCCATTTGGTGCTTGTACTCTTGGAAACTTCATTATGTTGTTCTTCCCTACCTCCTTCCACCTATATCACCAGCAATAATAACATATTAGACTTCAATGAATTGATTATGAGTTACCAGTTCATTATAGAAAAGAATAACATAAGGTAAGGTAATAAGGTAATTATTAATTAAGAGTGTATAGAAGTAGGATCAAAGTAGTTTAGAGGAATTTGTGAGAATAAATGACTAAGAATTAGGGTTATTTGACTCGTTGTAAATACGTTTTTTCTTATCAATGGAATCATTAGTAGGCATTTAAAGCCACTAACCTTCAAAAAAAATTAAGATAAGTAGACTTGTTTTTAATCAAGATTAGAAAAAAGGGGTTCAAGTTCAACCCAATTGGATTTCGACCCCAATAACAAGGCAATTGTGCTATCTTAATCATCTTAACCTAGTTTCAAAAATACAGAAAAATAAATTGAAGAAGATATATACCAGTATCTGGTAACCATGTAGTGAAGAAAAGTGCAGATCTCGACTGTACCAACTTCTTTACCGGGACAAAGTCTAGTTCCGCTTCCAAACAGCATGAAGTGCTGGTGTGTCTCTAGGTTGTTTTCCTAGTTCAACCAAAAGAGAATTTCTTTCAGACAGCTAGAATTTAAAAGTGTATTATAATTGATTTCTCACTGTCTGTACTGACCAGCCATCTCCATGGATTGAACTGCAATGATCTTGAATAAGTCTCTGGATTGTAGTTGATTTCTCTGGTGTAAACGTAAATTCTCCATCCTTTTGGGATAACGAATCCTATTTACAATTTAAGAAATTAATCCATATTTACTTTGGCTACAAATATTATGATGCTAAATAAGAAAAGATTGGAGGTCCTTTTTATTGTAAATTACCTTTCAGTTCAACATCTTGAGTGAGTTTTCTTAGAAGACCATTCACCACAGTTGCCATTCGAAGCGTCTCATACACAACCTAAAGTTTTATAAATAGAAATTTGGTTTTCTCATCCAAGTTTTCAAGCTAAAAAATGTAGTAATTAATCGATAAATTAATGGCACGATATAACTTACAGCGCGAGTAAAAATCATAGATTTGTAGTCATTATAATTGATTGTATAATCAGCAGGCTTCCCCTTTCGTATTTCCAAGTTTTCTCTCTGTACATAAACAAATGCAAGATCTCCAAATTAAAAAAAGGAGAACAGAAGAAAGTGAGAGACATGGATAGAATGAAATTAAAAGAAGTATATATATTACTCTGAGCTCGAGTAGGGCCTTCGGATGGTCATGGAGATATTTAATGGCCATCATAGAAGTTGTAGACATGGTCTCATAACCTGAATATATTAGAGTAATAATCAAGTCGATAATTTGATCATCGGTGAGCTTTAATTTTGTAGATTCGTCACTGTTTAGGAGGTTGTCTAGCATGTCATTATATGATATCTGTGAAGCTCTTCTCTCCTCTATCATTTCTCTCAACATGCCGACCAGCCTTCTCCTTGCCTGCTTCAATAAACCATTTTGATAAATTTACTACTAACTATAATTTTCTAGTTTGGAAAACAACTTGTAAGGTGAGTTAATTGGCTGGACCTCTTTCTTATCTTAAAAAAAAAAAAAAAAAACAAGTTGCAAGGTAAGTCATTTACTCTGGTAAAACAAATCAGTTGTTTCCTCTGTGTTATTTTTCATAGAATTTCATCGCCGCCTTATATATTGTATTTGTAGTAATGCAATTATTAACTTGTACTTGTGAATGATTAATTCATTTGTTTTTAACCTGCAAGCCTCGGCGATAGTTCGAGCCAGGAAAATTGATGGGCAAGGAAAGAGTGCCCAATGCAAGTTGGTACAGCTCTGTTTTTAGAGACTGCGCAAGTGGGCCCCCTTCTATGCTTGCTATCTGCTTTAATGATGAGAGCAACGCCATCTGGATTTACACATTCAAGTAACTTGTTAAAACCAGAACAATCTTTGAGGTGCTAATTTAAATATAGGCTCTGTCAAGTTTTTTCCTGGTAGAAAATGAAGTATTGTTATTTTAATTCATAGTTAGTTATTTATCAGTTAGTGAAGTAACAGTGTTTCAAATTATGTCCGTATAATATATTTAAATCACAAATCTCAGACCTAGAGGATTTTTCTTTTCTTTTCTTTTTAAAAAAAAAAAAAAGCACAGATAAGAATTGTAAAAACATAGCTTATATATATACCTCTTTAGTTTTAGCCTGGATATCAACAACTTCACCACCCATGCCAGCGAGAAAAGATTTCATGAAGGCATCAATCTTAGGCAAAAGATGATCCCTGATCATAGGAGGGCTTACAAGAGAGAGCAAAACACCTCTCATGGCCTTATGTGGAGCCCCATGTACCGCTGCAGTATTCCATTCGCCGAGTATATCCAGCATTGCCTGGGGGTAACCCGGTATAAACCCCTTGCTTTCGCTGTTTAGGATTTGTTTGTTTATGTCTGGATCCATGCAAACTACTGTAGGGCATCCCAATATGTGAGTTTTGAACAAGTCGCCGTACCTGATCGTTGTAGAAACAATTGTAAATATAAATATATTACAACAACAACAACAACAATCAAGCCTTTGGTCCAAAGCAAATTAGGATAGACTAGAAATAAAACCCAACCGGAGTTTTGGGTTTCATTTCCATAAAAAAGACTGTTTTTTGACAGCTATCTCGTCACGCCTATCACATAAAAGTGTTCAAAATTTGACTCTTGTCCTTTTTGGGAAAAAAAAATTTATCGTAAAAATGTATTGTCGCCCAAGATAAGGTCTAATATAATTGTAGTCTTTCATAAGAAATAGGTTGAATCTTTTTTTTAATGAAATGGTTGCAGATCAAGTCACCCAACAACTTTTTCAAACCTCTATTATTACAACAAAGAATTTTTTTATCTGGATTTTGAACCCACGACCTCACATCAGATAATGTGCATTTGTCACTAGATTAAAGGCCGGTTCTGAAGTTGAGATTTTAAAATGGGTTTTATGCTCCTATGGATTTGTACTTTAAACTAATATGATAAAATAAAATAAAAACTCCAAATGGCATAACTATTTTTTAGTCATGAAAAAAAGAAAAGTACTTCTCATTGCATGAGAAATCATCCACTACTCATTTTTGCATATATTTCTAATCACTAAATTTTAACCAGGACTCATTTTGATCATTTCAACTTACAATTTCCTCCTGTTTTTCATGAAATCTGGGCCTTCCTTCATGAAATTAAATGTCTGCCCAATCACAGGCCATCCCATGGTACCAGGAGGCAATCTCTTTTTCTTGTACCTCACTACGTCGTTTATCCATCTCACTATCAGTATAGGTAGCATTACCCCTAACACAAAAATAAGCCCCTGCCCCATGTCTGAAATCTCCATTTTTTTATTAGATCCTGAAAGAAAAAATAATGGATTGATAACATTTTTTATCTTCCATAGCTATTAAAATAACATAAGAGGATGTGAATCCAGGAGGGTAACTTCTTCTTTTTTATTTGAAAAGCATATACAATGTGAGACAATAAGCTAGCTAGGTACAATGTTCACTCGGAAAATGATACATCCTCTTTGTGCAGACTTGAGCTAATACAATGTTGGACAGTCTGTGTTCCATTAATATTATTCACAGATGTTTACTTAAAAGACAAATTTTATGGTTTAGAATTGATGAAAAAAATAACCTTAATTGTAGAAAATTAAGAAACGGATGCTAGCAAAACAACCAAGAAAAAAAATGAGCAATGTAGGCGACCACCTAATTATGCTCTCTTAAACTAAAATGAAGGGGGATTTCATGTATACCCCTCAAAAACTTCATAATTACTTATTTCGCCCTCTAAAATTCATAATACCATATTTATTTTTTCTAAGTTTCAAAAACTCACAAATTTACCTATTTTATTGCCTTTTCTATTAAATTTTATTTCAAGATTTTAAAAGTACCCATTTTAACCTTGTTTAATAAATAAAAAATACGTAGCATATTTAAGAAAATTTCAGCCTTCTAATTGGTCGGTTTCCGAGGAAAAATGGTTCATTTTTCTACTTATTACGCATAGACAGTGACATTTAGGTATATATTTGTGTAAGCATCAGAAGTAGAAAAATGAATCATTTGTCCTCGAAAATCGACCAATTAGAAGAGTGGCATTGCATGCTACATATTTTCCTTTTTTTTAATAAATGGTAAAATTGATACTTTATAAATTTACAATGAGTTTTAATAGAAAAGGCAATAAAATGAGTAAATTTATGAGTTTTTGAAATTTAGAAGGGTAAATATGATATTATGTATTTTAGAGGGAGAAATACGTAATTTTAAAGTGTTTAAGAGGTATACATAAAATTCCTCCCAAAAAAATTTTTTTTTTCTTTTTACAAGAGAAGAAAATAGTATTCAAAATTTACAATTAAGCTAATACCTCTCAGAAAATTAGTCTTTAGGACTTACAAAACGGAGGTCCTGTGCTGTAGAAGAATCAAAGTTGAGGACCCATCGGATTCTCTTCTCTCCCGTCGTAGGTGGTGCGGATGACTTGGTATATATGAAACAAGAATAGATTGTTAATGCGGAGGTTATTGAACCCTGCCGCATAGCTTTGATCAGACACTAACTTCCAGAGTTGTTTGGTGCAAGAACTGTTGAGGAAGATGTGTATAGATGTTTTTAGGATGTAATTCCCACACAAGGCGCTTGCGCCTTCATGAAACTGATTCATCTTTCTTAGGTTCTCAGTTGTAAATAGCCTATTTTTAGAGAGTAATAATAGAAAACTCTTCATTCTTTCTAGTATTTTTGTTGCTCAAATTGGGTTAACCAAAAACAGAGAAGGTTTTACAATTAGTTATAGAGGAACTTGTTTGTGGAAATATGAGAGGTTTTATAACTAAACTTAAATAGTGATTGATTGAAATATAAATATAAATCAGAATCAAACTGAAATTACCAAATAAATGTATCTTGTGTTGCATACACGGATTTAAGAAAATTATATTTGTGAATAAAGTGAAATTTTATCATATATATGAATTATAAGCTGAAACATCAGTATTATAGGAATTCAAATCCGCTTCTGTCCGCGTACCGTGAGCGGCGCCTAATTAACCTAGGTACTAGCTAGGTAGAATTAATGGAACCAACGGCACCAATTCAAAGATTAATGTCATTTTTTTTTTTTTTGCAATGCAATGTCATTTTTAATAATTAACTGATGACTGTAACGTAGGGGTGAATACAGAGCGAATTTCCGAAGCGGATAGTGGTAAAACAATATCCATATTCCTTTTAATTTTTCAGATACAAATACGGATCGGATATCAGTCGGATACATATACAAATATGGATCGGATATTTATTAAAATAATTTTAAAAAATACTAAAATTCATAATACTTATCTAATTTTAATGGTGAATAACAATATTTTTTCGTAATATATATTAATATATATGATATATATCTACTATTTGGATACAGATAATTGAAACGTAAAACCATATCAGTATCCATATCCACACAGATATTCGGATATCGGATATCCACATCTAATTTTTCGAATACGGATTGAATAGGAATCGGATATTATCCATACCGTTTTCACTCCTACTGTTACGAGGTACTAACATAAAGAAAATTGATGACACTTCATTAATAACTAATTGATGACATTACAAGCAGGAGCCAAATTTTCAAGTTGTGGGATCAAACATAAATAAGAGTTCATCATATAAAATTTTCATAAATTCTATGGGTATTAATTTTACTTACCCATAATATTGTACTTATATAGAAAATTATGTGCAAGTATAATTTTTTTGAAAATAAATGAGAATTAATTTACCCCTATATATTGAATATGCATCTATTACAGGTGAATGTGTAATTTCAAAAAAGTTATAAATAGAGAATTCAATAATATGGAGTGTTTTGGGTACCTGACTCAAGCAAATTACAAACAGATAGTCCAGATTAGTTCTTTTAACTTGGTACAAATCTTTTCATATAGTTTTTATTATAGGCACCGGATTGACTTTGACCCGACTGGTTAATCTGGACTGGACCATCCGTTTGTAATTTGCTTGAATCAGGTTAGCCCGGAGGATACGGACCCCCATCCCAAAATAAAAAATAAATAAATAAACCTATTCCATGATAAGAGGCCCGTTTTGAAAATTTTAACAACTATATCGGCCCATCATTCATAATATAAACAGGAAAGCACCCAGTAGAAAGCCCAAATGCTGACAGAAGTGTGATCCGTAGTTTGTTGGTGCTTTTGATAATTTCAAGAAGAAAATAGTTTCTCAGTTCGAAATCAGGAACCTGAGAATATTTTCTCCGGCGGCAGCTCTATTCAAGTCATCCCAGGAGAAAAATAGCGCGTGAACTCAGTTGGGGAGACGGAGAAAGAGAGGGAGAGAGAGCGATGCCGACGATAGAGAAACTATACTCGATGAAGGAAGTGGCTGAGCACAACTCGGCCGATGATTGCTGGATCGTCGTCAATGGCAGGGTTCTCTCTCTCTCTTTGCATCCTTTTTTATTATTTGCTCTCTTTGTTATTGAGCTTTTATGTAGAATGCTCTAGCTCAAAAGCGAAGGGCAAAAAAGATTTTCTGGCATATTGATCTGTTAAATTGAGAAATAAAATTGAGCTCCCACAATCTCCAGTACATGATTGAACTTAGTTTTCTAGGTTTCCGCCTATAGGTTTCTCTCAAAAAAAAAAAAGGAGAAGAAAAAAGTTCGAGTGATCCTAGTTAGTACTTAAAAATCTATTGGATCAGTTTCAAATGATAAATCTAAACAATTTAAAACAATCTACTTCATGAGTGATACATCTACTTTTCAAACTTATAAATTTTTTTAATGTATTTACTACAAAGTCAAGTGGTCATAAAATGAAGGTTTATAAGATTGGTTACCTTAAGTACATATTAGCTTCACTCAAAAAGTTCTGTAGGTTTCAGCGTATGCAAATTAGTACCTATGTTCTGATGCAGAAATATGAAATTTTTCCACTGTATTCAATAAGAGATCAGTGTACAGTGTATGTGAATCGTTATTGCAATTGGGTATTTAACTTTTTCCATTGCAATTCGGTATTCAATGTTCCAAATACCAGGTTTGGTTATTCAATTAGATAACCCAAGGCATTATTGGATCTGGGTATTCAATTGGATAACCCAAGGTATCACTGGAACTGCCGATGCCTACGTTATCGGATTTGTTTAATTGGGCTTCTATGGTTAATTGCGGCTCAACTAAGGATATATGAACTTGCTATAGTCTGTATAGACAATGAAATGCTCAAGATGGTGTCATCTATCATTAACAATATTAATAGACAGCTTTGAAAGTTCAAGGGAAAGGCATTCAAAACTGTAGTTACTTTTTTTACTGAGAGCAAGTGATCTCCTAAAGGGCTACCATTGCATTTGAGAAAACAAATTTTTGCAGCAAGCCTGTAAATAATAAGAAGTGACAGGTCCTATGAAATAAACCTTTGCAGCCTTTGCCAAGACTTTCAAAAAACAAAAAACAAAAAGTACAGGTCTTATGAAATATAGCTTTTGTAAACTATAAGCGTACTAAAAAAATATATTTTTTTCTATATATTGATTTCCAAACTTCTGCTGAGTATTGCTCACAAGTCCCAGCAATTGCAGGTTTATGATGTGACTTCATACTTGGATGACCATCCTGGAGGTGCTGATGTTCTGATCGCAGCAACTGGTACAATTTAATATTTATTTATCGTTTTTGCCCGTGTTACCGTGTTATTAACCATCTTTTAGGAATCAACACTCTGAATTTTTTTTATTTGAAATTGCAAAGAAAGAACTGTCTGATTGAAGGCAGGTACCTTCGACACAGATTGGATGGTGTCAATAATGCTTGACCAAAAGTTCACAAACTGCTTGATTCAAAGGTGATTCTGATCTAAGATCTGTGCTCCACCGTCCTAGATCTGCTGGGATTTCAGACAGTTCTGTACAATCAAAGAGGGAGCCAAAACCTGTTGAAATGCATATGGAGGACTTAAAACCTTGTATTTATTTGAAATGGAACCCAACCAACCTAAATTCACCATGTAACAATTTTGAGATATCTGTTTTTTTTTTTTTTTTTTTTTTTTTGCTTCTGATTGTGATCATGATAATTATATGAAGGTAAGGATGCAACAGAAGAATTTGAAGATGCAGGGCACAGCAAAGATGCGAGAAATCAGATGAAAGATTACTGCATTGGGGAGCTGGACCCCACCCCCCTTATCCCAGAAATGAAGGTGTTTAGAAAGGATGACCCATTTTCTAGTTCTTTTACAAGCAAGACTGCCAAATTCTGGGCCATCCCTGCTGCTACTCTCATCGGGGTATCTATTGTTGTGGCTATTATTTATGCGCGCAAGAAGTAAACTTGTGTTGCTTATTATCAAATGAAGGAGAAGCCGCATCAAATTCTATTAGCTAGATTTTGTTTTCATTTTTTTTTTTTTGCGCGCAAATTGAAGGAGCTGTCTCCTTGCAAATAATTTTTTGCCATTGTCATTGATGAATTGGTACAGGGAGTATCACATTATTGAAATTGAAAGATGGAACACATTAGAAATTGAGATTGTAGCATTTCTAATAATTAATTTTTTGGGACTATTCGCGTGATTGCATAGCGTGGTGGCAAACAATTTTTTTTTTCTTTTGGGTTAAATTTTGTGGACTATTTTGCTCAAACGCTTCCCTGAGAAATTCTGCTGGGGTGCCAAGTTAAACTGGTTAAATTTAAAACATGGAAAACGTTGAACGCGTGATGATGAGCATCACCAATCAGATTCAAATTTCCATGTGCAGCCAGGAACTGTCGGTACAATGATGTATTTGTCTTAAGATTTGAACTACACCCATGATAGAACAGCCAATAATAATAACACGAGGTACTTTATTTATTTAAAAAATATTTATATGCAAGGATACCAAGTTTTTACTAACTAAACAACAAGCAGCTTAAATTAACAGTATCTTCTCGTTTTTCATTCTTATATGCGCACTATAGAGTACAACAGATAAACCCCATTACAATGCATTCAGTCATAAATAAATAAACTAAAATTTTGGTACTCTGAACACAAAAAAGTTGAAGCCCCTTACCTAATTGCAATAACCAAAGGCTCACTAAATTGAAAACTATTGGTATTGAAAAAAAAAAACAATAAATACAATCTGGCCATTAACACAATAAATAGTACCCCAGCCGCCGCCCTTGAACCTGCCTTAGATAGCCTCCTGAAAATCGGCACCACCATGTTTATTTCCTCTCAAGCACCTAGAGCATGAAGAAAGCTAATACAATCCAAAGAACCGTGATGGGGAGAACTAATGGTCGAATTGATGGGTGGGCCGCGTTGGGAAGCCATGGGTAGGAATCTGGTGAAGGCATGACACAATTGTCTCCATTGAAATAGATCCGCCTTGGGAAAGCCCAACCCTTATCAAAAGAAAATGTGTTCGCGTCCTTCCGGAAAAGGAGCTCTGATTGGGCATTGCCCAATGGGCCCGCTTGCATGAGTAGATCATTGTAGAATTTTACTCCCCACAACATTGCTGTGTCATCTGAAAAAAAAACAAAAAAATATATATTAGCTTATATTAACTCAATTAAAAGTTTCTGATGAACACTTGATTTGAAAGATAGACTTACTGATGCCGGCTCCATAGGGGGTGATTGGCTTGTAATTAAAACTAAAGACAGTCGTGATATTGTCGAAATTGGGATGCTGAGCCACTATATTCCATTGTGTATAGTTCATTCGGTAGTTGAAATTTGTGACGGTTATCTTGACACGCCAGTAATCTTTGTAGTTGAGTTTAACATGCCAGTGCACTCTAATTGGACACATGTGAGATGTGCACTGCACCAATGGAGTGAAACTGTTCTTCCCAGGCCCATTCACTGCAGATTGCAGATAAGGTGAATTTCCCCTATTGAAGATGCAAATAACACATCAGAGTAGTTCTGAATACATAAATATAGTTTTGCAAATCAGAATTAATGTAGGTAACAAAAAGTGAAACAAAATAAAATAAAAGGGGACTCACTCTACACAGCTTCCAGGATTTGTGATATTATTCTGGCAACCGCAGGAACAGGTGGGGCAGTTAACAATAGTTTCATTGTAAAAGGAGGAGAGAGAAACACAACATGTTGGGGTCTTCTGAGCGAGGAATTGTGAGTACGTACATGTCACATTCCATGTCACTGCAATGAAAAATACAAATATTAAACCTTTTTTAAGCACAATAAGTCAGTAATCCAAATTGATGTTGATCTGGTACCATGCCTATCAGTAACTGAATTCACAATTAGAAAGAGACTTACTCAGAGCTTGAGTAGTTCTCCTGCCATCCTGAGATACGAACTTAGTGGGCTTCACAATTTTAGCAGCCCCACAAGTATAACCCGGGCCAGGAGCCTTCAGAGTAAAATTCTTTGGTACCTTCACTGTCTTGTTGGTGGTCCCTGCAAGGCCGACACTGACCTGGAATGCGCTGGCTGAATTAGCCGGATCTTGGTTGAATGAAGTGACCACCCCCGCTTTGCAACAATTCGCAATTTGCATGTTATATGGAGTGCCAGGTAACAAGTCAACTACAGTCGGGTCTCGCTTGCAACAGTGCGGAGTGTTGCCCTTGAATTTGGAGCAGTCGCCTTGCTCTGTCGTTTGGGCCCCCACCATGGACCAGATCACCTCTTTCTTAGCCCAGGTCCAGCCCAACTGCCAGCCTGGTGCCTGGATGTGCCGGTATTGTTGGAAATTAAACATCGTGACAGTAGCCTGAAATTATAAGTAGGGAAACATGAGTGAGTTGTGATAGTGAAATTCACTTGACAAAGAAATTCAGTGTTATAACAGAAATTGACCAGCCAACTTATTTCATAGTAATAGTATGAGGTTTTTTAGTTTACTTACCACATATCCATCCGGAGTCCATTGCATGACATCCCACTTTATTGTGATGTTCCCATTCGGGTCAAGTGAATCATACGCCTCTGAAATAAGAAAGGAATTCATGTTACTCTCATTGGAAAAACGGTATATAAAGCTGAGAATTCAAATCTGAGAAATGATCATTTGAACACACCACCAGCTAAATTTTAGCATACGATCTAGATACAAATGACTTGACCCGTACTTATCAGATCTAGTCTATCAACTAGCCCTTCCGTTAGTTCTTTAAGAAAGGAAAAACACATAATGAAACGAACATATCAACCCATTCCAAAAGCTCATTACCAGGAAAATCCTAGTTCAGAGATTTGAGATAGGTGGTTGATAGACAGATCTGATCTGAATTTATCGGAATAGTTTGCAATTACTTTTCATTTCTATTTTAAGGACTACTGACAGGTTTAGTCACTGTAGCTGGGAAACAGCCAATTCACGAATCAAGTTTGTAATTAGCTACAATTTCAAAACAAATTTAGTCCATCATTATTAAATTTAGGTAGAAGAAGAAAATAACAGGAAAAAGACCAACTCCGAGAGAGATAAAGCATAATTCACCCGAGATCCAGTCTCAATTACATTCAACAAATGAAGAGAGAAAAAGTAAGAGTCAGGAACTAACCAGTGGAACTTGGACTGGAGAGAAGGATGAGAAGTACCAAGCAAAGCGTCAATGGAGTGAAAAGCTTTGAAAGCAATCTGGCATTTCCCAACTCCATTTTGATTTTATACTCTCTCAGCTGCAACTGAATACAGCAATGTCGAGAGACAAAGACAAAGAGGAGAGGAGGAGACTTTCTGAGCAGAGAGAGAGAGACGGGGGGAAGGAAGGAGAGTGGAGGCCTGAGATCTATACAGGGAACTTAAAGCATGTGGATTTCTTTGTTATAACTCTTTGTCTCTACTTTCCCTCAGTGGTTCTAGTCTCCGGGTAAGTTTAAAATGTCTTACAATAATCACCTATAATTAAGTATACATCATTTTTATTCATCTAATAGGGACATTTCAACTCCCCTCGGCCTTTCCCGAAAATACCCTTAAGGGCTGCATCATGCATGCAAAATTTGCCATTGTCCTTTATTAGAAAAAAAAAAAATATTAGCTCTAGTCTCTCGTTATTTGACTGAAATTCATCTTCTTTTTTTGGATATTTCTCCCTCTGGGATCACTCAAGTTTCACTTTATTTTTATAAAAAAAAAAAAAAGACAAATCGAATTGCAGAAATTAATCAAATTTGATATTAATAATCGGTGATATTTGTCCACTATTATATGTATGAAATGATGAACGTGCCCTGGCAATAGACCAAAATTAATTATGAATTATTTATTTTTTATTGCATTTATTGTAGTTGTATTGGATGTACAAATAAAAGGGCACACTATTCTTTAGTTTTTACTAAATTGGTCTAATGAAATATAACAGAAAAACAGTTTACTGAGCATTTTAGGTATGATAATTATACATGTTTTAGAATCGAAAGGAGGGCAAATTAGGTATGAAAGGAAAATAATTAGTTAAATTAAGAATGCCAGATTGTGCGATAGCGCACACATGCAAGGCCACCGAGAAAAAATTATTGCTACAAGTACCCAGCATTTTATGATGTAACTACAGTTCTAGCTTATTATAATGGAGGAGGGATCCAATTACACCTTTTTTGGTGACACACTTTGACACCTACCATTTTGAAAATCCAAATAGTCGATTCAAACCATTCAACATGATAGATATATTAAAATGTGCTTGGAGATCAAATTTTACATTTTTTTGAATTTTTTTGGTATTTATTAAGATGGTTACAAAAATCGTTGTTTTCAGACCATTGAAAAACAGCGATTTTGTAACCATCTTAATAAATAGTAAAAAAATTCAAAAAAATGTAATATTTGATCTCCAAGTACATTTTAATATGGTGATCATGTTGAACGGTTCGGATCGACTGTTTGGATTTTGAAATCGCAAAATTGACCTATATAAAAAACGGTGTCATGATGTGTCACCAAAAAAGGTGTAATTGGATCCCTTCTCATTATAATGATATCATTATGGAACATAATAAATTACGTAATAAATTTAAAAAAATCTCATAACAATTATAATTGCACATCAATAAATTATACATGTTACTAGAATTTTTTTTAATATCTTGGTGCATATAAATTAATACTTGTCAAGTAAAAATATTTAATTAATTATACAGTGAACAATAGAGTAAGTTTACTTTATACAAAAATCTATATGTAACAGAAAGTGATAGTAAATTTAAAAAATAAAAAAGTTTTTTGTAAAAGAAAATTATAGATACATTCATTATATCATAGATAGGTTATGTATTCAATTTTGTGCGATCTAAGATTATTTGGTTTTCGACCAAGTGATGACCAGGCAGTCAAATTTTCAAATTGCTCAATAAATGATCAATTGATTTTAGATCGCACAAAATTTGATAAACCATATATATGATCTATAGAAAAGATATATATATTATTTTACTTATCCTATTTTGATAACTATTTAATCAATTGTTCCGGTTCTCGGACAAGTTTGTAGTCAATTTAATCTAACACGTATTTTACTAATTAATTATTTTGTCTTAAACTTAATTTGATATTTGAAAAATAACTCAGCAAATATACTCTTATTTAATTTAAAATTTTGTTGTCTCACTATAAACAATCCAATAGCCGGATTTAAAAATATTTATGAATTTCTAATAATTTAACTTTAAAAAAAAAAAAGGTAGTATGATGGAGAGCTACAATATATTTTTAATCAAACTTTAAATAAACGACAAATTTAGATACATAACAATGTTCGATAATATTATTGAACTTATAAAATTATAATGAAAAGACTCGATAATGTCACGGGATCATAGGACCCTATAAAAAAAAATTGTAACAGTGGATATGTGGTACGCCTATGCATAGTTAGAATAAAATTTATATAAATTACATTAATTATAGTTCTATTTAAGAACAAAAGTTTGAGTTGTAATACAATACATTGCATTTACTTATTAATTATCTTTACGTAGGTTTCAATTTGAAATTATAAACAAACAATTATCATTATTTGTAATTTAAAAGCAAACAAGCTATTAGAAAAAAAAAGTAAAATAACAATTTTAAATTACGTGCTAAATCCTTACTACAAATATATTAGTTGTTCTAAGTTTTTAAATTCTTCTTCTCCTAAACATACAAGGAAAGAGTATCTAAAAATAATTAAAACACTCATCATAATTTTGTTGTTATTGAATAATTCTAGTTATTAATAATACAATTAAGTGTCACTTTTAAGATAATGCTCAACACATGTAAAATAGTTAATTACAACCTCTCATACCTTAAAGCCTGCCCAGAAAGGTATTATCTTGGGTACGCCTAGCAACTAATTTTAAGTAAATATGCACATTGCGCTTGCCTTACCATCGCCCTTCTTTCTGTCGGTGAGGATTGGAAATATCAAAAGTAGAGAAACGATACGCACCTCCCTTCAATATCTCCTTACGGCATCCAAAAAGTACATCTCCTTAGCACTTGCTATCATAAGAGCAATGTTGTTATTTTTATTAGAAATTTAGAATTATTTCTAACATCGAGCTGATCAATCTTCAGGTAAACGATCATGGTCAAATTGATGGGCTAATTGATGCATTCATTTATTTTTTAAAATAATCAAACTTTTACAAAATATATGTGAAACATATATATTGAATGATATTTAAAAAAATCATATGTATTAAAAAATTGCATCCAATTAAAAAAAAAAAACAACTCTTAACTAATCTAAAACAAAGCGCACAACATAAGGACATAAAATTGTTAACATATCACGTGAAATAAAAGTTCATGATTTAATAATCAAAGATAATATTAATGACATTATTACAATGCTAATAAGTTCATAAATATAAAAAAAAAAGGTTGAGATAAAATAATATTTGCAAAATAAGCTGGGTTTTGCAAAATTAGACTAGAAAGGTCTTTTGGTTCGATTTTTCTTTCGATTAAACCTGGTTTTTTATTTATTTTCATAACACTGCTCACAAATTATTAGCATACTTTCATCAAACTAATGATTGTGTCATCGAGTAATTACTTGCTATATTTAATTAAATATGTTAATGAGAACGTACATAAACATATACTTGGAGATGGTTAAATTTTCGCATAAAAGATGTTCCTGGTAATTATAACGAGAGCATAACAAGAAGAGTGAAGAAGGCTGGCAGTGGGCAATCGCCATCGCCTGGTTGGTACTCTTTTCTGCCCCCATAGACCCCTCACCAACCGTTAAATAATGCATCATTTCCATGTAATCTGGTTCACTTTACCCTTGCCCGGTTGCCCCTACTCCAACCTCGAACCCCGAAATCCAACTGTTCGATCGCGCCGCAAGACACTCAAATAAAAACTGAAATACTTGGGCCAGCGGGCTAATTACGGGCTCCAGAAAATAAATTTAAAAAAACGAAATCACCACCGACTTATTCGGATCGTTGTGCTTGGGCTTTCGAGTCAAAGATGACGTAAGCGCATAGCTCCGCGATAGAACCGGTCTATTACCTGCCCCCCTGTCCAAGACGGTCGGGACCCGGATCCCCTAAAGTAACCCAATTTTTGGGTTTTGGATCGGGACCGTCCGAATCGAATCCGTCGCTCGGGATCTCCTCGGGATTCGAACCTGTCTCTCGGGATGTGTGCGCTCCACTTTAGTTGGATGGTCACGGATTCGAATCGGACGGTCCCGATCCAAAACCCAATTTTTGGGTTACTTCACTGGATCTGAATTCGTCCAAGACGCCTCTCTCTCTCTCGCGCTCCGGTTTTCACGGGTTTGGCCTTTCGTACGAAACGAAGCCAACCAAAGCTCGCTTGCTCCCCCCACCCCCCCCCCCCAATCTCTCTCTCTCGCTCTCTTGATCTATCGATCTCAATACTCTTTCATTCAAACTGTGCAAACGACAAAGGGAGAGGAGAATGGAATCAAGGGAGATTCCACGGCCGAAGATACCTTCTCTCGACCCGACCGAGATCAACTGGGACAAGTACCTCCATTTATCCCTCTTTTAATTAATTCATCTATTGTTCCCCATTATTTTTGAATTTGAGCTACTGTTTGATTCCGTTAATTGCTAGCTCTTAGGATATGGTTGAGTATTTGAGCTGCTTAAAATGGAAATTTTTTACCTATATTAATTTGTCTTCTCTGTTGTCTATGACTAATCCAATTTTATACGCATCCCTTTTTAAGTATAAATAAAGGACCTGTTCGTTGGCATTATTACACTATGCTTATAATAAATAGCAAAAGATTCATACAGAACTGCAGAAGTCAGTTTTGGGCGAATAACTAATCATTTGGCTAGTAATAAAGTCAGATATATAAACAGGCCTATGCTGATTCAGAAATCCTACCAAAAAATCCTTTAATCATAAAAACTTCTTGCTCAGGTTAGACAAAACAAAGCTATATGTAGTTGGTGCTGGCCTCTTTAGTGGCGTGACAGTTGCGCTATATCCTGTCTCTGTAATCAAAACACGCATGCAAGTTGCAACTGGAGATGCTGTGCAAAAGAATGCTTTTGCGGCTTTTAGGAACATTCTCAAGGCAGATGGAATACCAGGTCTTTACCGGGGATTTGGCACAGTTATTACAGGTGCTATTCCAGCTAGGATAATATTTCTGACGACTCTAGAAAAAACCAAAGTGGCTTCATTCGATCTGGTCAAGCCATTTAAGCTGTCCGAGCCAGTTCAAGCTGCAATTGCTAATGGAATTGCTGGTCTTACTGCCTCTCTCTTCTCTCAGGCTGTCTTTGTTCCTATTGATGTGGTATGAAAGAATAAATTGGTAACAGTTATTTCTGTTCCAGGAGGCGTGTTTTGTTGAATGTACTCTTTTGGCTTTGTTGTTTATGTCAGGTTAGTCAAAAGCTGATGGTACAAGGGTATTCTGGTCATGCAAATTATAATGGGGGGTTAGATGTTGCTCGAAAGATATTCGGGGCACAAGGAATTAGGGGATTCTACAGAGGATTTGGGTTATCTGTCATGACTTATTCCCCTTCTAGTGCTGTTTGGTGGGCCAGCTATGGATCTAGCCAGCGAATTATTTGGAGGTAGCATATTTAGTTACTATTATTTTTTTCATCATGAGATTAGCACTCAAAGTCTCTCTTTGACTGAAAATTAGTGTCTGAAACAGTCTGTTAGGTCATGGAAATGAGAGCAAAAGTGTACCGAGCTCTGGACAAATTGTAGCTGTGCAAGCAGGAGGTGGAATATTTGCTGGTGCAATTGCATCTTGTATAACTACCCCAATCGACACTATCAAAACTCGATTGCAGGTCCTTATTTCCATCTTGTTTTTAATTTAGAACAAGCAATTGTGTTTCTTTTCTGGGTTTTTTTAATAAATTTTAAGTGGACCTTTATACTGGTAGGTTATGCCTGTGAATAACCAAAAGAGACTGAGAGCGAGGCAAGTGGTGAAAAGGTTGATAGAGGAAGACGGCTGGAAGGGTTTTTATAGAGGATTAGGTCCCCGCTTCTTTAGCATGTCAGCATGGGGCACCTCCATGATCGTTTCCTATGAATACTTGAGTAATCTTCCCACTCTGCAAACCCCCCCACCCTAACAAAATAAAATAACATTTCGACATTAATTAATAAACAAAAAATGGCCACACTAATAAGAGAACTCAGAGGCAAAGAATGAAAGAAAAATACAATCTTCTTTGAGCATATTGTGCTTAATAATTTTACTGCTTTGTACTTCACTTAAGAATTAAATATGTGAACACATCTTAGACCTACATTTGAAAAATGAAAAGGAATGCCCTATAATAGGAATTCATTGTGCTTTTTGGATAATAAGGTTATAGAACTTCTGTCCCTGTACTTCTTTCTACCTTTGTGTTTTGTCTCAGATATTTGGTTACCCTAATCACTTAAATTGTGTTATGAATACTTTATTCATTTCTTTTTGTTTTTTTGGAAAGATACTGGGGCACTTAATTTGAAGAAATAAATATGGAAAAGAAAATAATGTTTGATCACATCTTGTTTATAAGAAAGGGTTGCATAAGGGTTACCTTTATTTAAGGATGAATATTGTTTTTTTAAAGAAAATAAATAAAGAAGCTTTAATACAAAAGGCAAAATAAAGGAAAATAAAAGCAGAGAACAGTGAGATGTACAATTCTTGTTTTTAACTCAACAGAAAATTTACCGGTTCTATGTCTAAAATTTGCAGAGCGATTATGTGCCAAGACTGATGAGATATAAGACTTAAGAGTTATTGTACTGCTGACCCAATAAGAGTTCAGAAAGAGCACAGTGACCTGTTTTTTGCACTTCACCCTGCAAAGCAACTTTTCTTTTACTTTTTTGAACTTTGTATTTTTTAGGGTTGAGTTTTTCTTAGTAAACCTTTATACATAGAATGAATGCCTCGTGTAGAGAAATCTAAGATTCAGGGGTGCTCATATTTGTTTTGTTTATTTTTTTTTTGTTTATGATCTTGTTGTATTGAACGAGGTCAGATTTATGTTGGAATGTAATGTTATCTGTATTATATTTGTATTATCTGTGATGTCTATCTTTGCATACTGATTGTGGTTCTGATTCTGATATTATTAGATTGCTATTTCTGTAGGGTCGTAGTTGCTTTTTGAAGAGCACAGTTTTAAGAGCAAATGTAGGATGTGATGTGCTCAGCAAGAGAGGTTGGTGAGCATAATTTCAAAAGTCTATTGAATTGGCTTCAAACAATAAATCCAAACTATTGAAATTCATCTATTTCATGAGTGATGCATATACATGCAAAATTTTAAAAGTTTTAAATTTATTTAGTACAAGGTCAAGCAGTAAAAAAATAAATACATAAAACAATTTATAAGATAATTTATAGAAGGTTCATTTTTTTACCACTTTACTTTGTACTAAATAAATTCGAAACTTTCAAAAAAAAATCATGTACATCATCACTCATGAAGTAAATGAATTTTAACAATTTGAATTTGTTGTTTGAAAACAATCCGATAGATTTTTAAAGTTGTACTCACTAAGAGAGATCAATGAGCACATCACACTCTAATTTTGCTCCAGTTTTAATATACAATTTTCTAAATAGTTGTAAAAATAGAATATTTATAGTTAAGCTTTGTTATACTAATTTGCAACATTGTATAAAATAATTTTCCAGGTATAGCATCATTAAAATTCGTTAGATTCTTAGCATTGGTATCTTAAATTAAGAATGTATTATATATTCGTGTAGCAGCTAGATAAACATTTTAGATACAAAACTGGTTAAATAATTTTCTAGTATGAGATCTAATCTTTTGAAATTACTCAAAACAGAAAAATGACATTTCTGTACAACAACAACAACAACTAAGTCTTTAGTTCCAAATAAGTTAGAATAGATTAGAAATGAACTCAATAAAATGGCATTTCCATGAATTACAACATTTCAGGATCGGACATTTCCAGTGTTAGAACAGCTTGTACTAGTCCGTAATGAAAATTGACAACCTGAAACTAGTTTTAGAGAGAAAATTGAGTGCCTCAATCGGAAGAAATTTTAGTTCTTTGATCCTGCATCTACTGGGCATTTCCAGCAAGTCAAAGTACATAATAGAGGTAGAGCTGACTTGAATGCATACGTTCAAAAATCACACTGAATTCGTACAAAACTAAAAAAAATGCTAAATTTTTTAAAGTACTGAAAAAATGGTGCAAATTGGGAATTTTTTTTAAAAACCATAATTAAAAAAAAAAATTAGCAAACCAACATGATTACTTTGATTTTTACAAAAATCATAAGAACCGAGATGCCAATTCGGTCCGCATCTTTTTTTTTTCCGGGACCGAATTGACATTTCGGTCCCCCATGATTTTACAACTTTTTCGCAGAGCCGCCACAGAAAATCTAAATGGACAGGGGACCAAATTGCCATTTCGGTCCCAGTAAGTTTTTTTTTTTTTTTTTAACCTGACAGCCGCTGGTTTCACCAATAAAAATAATAATAAAAGAACGAAGAACAAAGTCCAAAGCTAAAATCCATAAATGTTACACCATTAAATTACCCTGATTTCACCAGTAAAAGAACGAAGAACCAAAATAAATTACCCTAGACCGAGATGGGATCTTGGTCCCAGGGTGTTATACCAAATGCCACAGCGTTTGTTATGAAAATGTGTGAAACCAGGGGGGACCGAAATGCCAATTCGGTCCCAGGGAGAAAAAAAAATGGGGACCGAATTGACATTTCGGTTCTTATGGTTTTTGTAAAAACCAAAGTAATCATATTGGTTTGCTAATTTTTTTTTTTAATTATGGTTTTTAGAAAAAATTCGCAAATTGGACATAATTTTTTTTGTTAATATATTTTTGGTTATCTGAACGCATGCGTTTTGTCATAATTTTTATATGCATGTGTATAAAAAATAATTACAAACTAGGTGTAATTTTTTCAAATTTCTGAAAAACAAAATAATCGTGTATTCAATTTTAAAAAACCGAGAAAAAAATATTCAGGGATATGACAGGACTTGGAAAGCGCATTTCATATTGCAAGAATTGTGAATTTCCTATGCACGCACTAAAACACGAGTCCTAACATAACAATTATAATAAAAAAGTATAACCTTTTAACTTCATTACAATGACCATAGAAAATAAAAAATATATAAAGATTTGACCCGTTAATTTTATTATTTTTTATGCAAATACCGACATAAAGTCAAATGATACAATTTCCTTGCATGCATATTATATATGTATGACATGAATAAAATACTGAATTGGTTAGTCTTATTATTTAAAAATTATTAATAAATTAGTTAAAGTTTAATTTAACAAGAGGAAGGAGGGTTGAGGACCGTCCGATGGCTGGATCTACTGTCCGAGCAAGGACCCGATACTTTCATCTCTAACACAAACCTCCCTCCTCAAAAACCTCGAATCCAAGCATCCATTTCGTTGGCAGTTACACAGACATCCCAAATGGAAATTAACCTAGATCAGACGCTTCAACAAGGAAAGCTCTTCCGACAGGTTAATGCTTTGATTGTTTCCCACCTCCGCGAGCACAATCTCACTCAGGTTCTACTATATTTCCTAATTTTTCAATTCAAAATCCTGTCTTTCTACTTTATTTTGGCATAAGAACTTTTTTGTTTTTGTTTTGTTTACTGCTTTGTGAAGGCTGCTATGGCAGTTGCTTCAGCAACCATGACGCC
Source organism: Carex kokanica (assembly GCA_025461125.1). NCBI lineage: Eukaryota > Viridiplantae > Streptophyta > Magnoliopsida > Poales > Cyperaceae > Carex > Carex kokanica. The sequence continues at coordinate 2,215,969 of JAJGRX010000376.1, forward strand.
ATTAAGCACAGAGGTCCCTTCCAATAAGCTTCTTCAACTGGTTGCCAAGGTTGATCTTTTTTTTTCATTTACACAATTTAATGTACCTTTTGTAGGTTAAATAACTGTGTTAATAATCATGATAAGAGTTTAATTGATTAGAACAGGGGCTTGCAGCAGAGAAAGATGAAGCATCTAGAGGGGTCTCTTCTATTGCTTCATTAAATCCTACATCCAGCATTTTGGCTAGTGATGGTACTCTTCCTGCTGTTGATTTTAGGTGAATTTACTATTTGTTTCCAGTTATCGTACTATCTTCTTTGTTCTTATACAAAAGTAAAAAGGAAAATATGGTTCTGTTGGCCAATTTTTAGTAGTGGCAGTAAAATGTCGGTTAGGTTTGGTTCTGGTTTGTTCAAAATCAGGTTTGGATCATTTTGGGATTGATGTCACTTTAGGGTCTCCTCATTTTGGTTTGATTATCTTTGGGTTTTGTTCATTTCTGGCCTTGCAACATAATTCAAGACGGGTTATATTGGGGTCCAACTCATTTGAGTTCTGGTCAATCTAGGGTCTTTGGTCCTTTATGTTTGAGTCTGGTCAAATCAAGGTCTTTAGTTGGTAAGTTTCAGGACTCAACCCACTTCCGTTGTTGTCAGGTGGTGAATGTGGTTTTCTAGTGGTTCAGATAATCTGGTTTCAGGTTAGCTTGGGCTCAGTTCGGATGTTTGTTGATTTCGAGTCTGGATCGATAGGTCCATGATACTTTACTTGTGGGTTGTTGGTTCAGTTAAGTTTTCAAAATAAGCTTCCCCTCGATTTTGGTGGGCCCGGCAGAGTTTCTGTGGGTCTGGTTAAATTATGGTTTCAACTATTCAAATAAAACCAACCATGGGTATAGACTCTACAAATCATCTTAAAGTTGAGGCCATGGTTTAAAAAATTGTAGAAAAGAAAGGGAAGACTGGTTGTGAATTTAAAACGCATGCTTCAATTGTGCATGGATTTTGGCCTAATTTTACCATAAAAGAATAAGATATTCATATTATCTGAGGTGCACTGGGATTCCAGATTGCGTGCTTTCTTGACCTGGTAACACCCTTAACAAAAGCTATGCACCTTTTATTTTCACAGTAGTGAATATTATGGAAGAACCTTAAAGCAAGTTGATTTTATAATAAACTAAGTATATATAAAGCCCGAGATGAGAAATCAGACAGTGATTTGGAGAATCTCATCACTGTGCCTTATTAACGAGGCCTTGGAGCTATTATTCCAACTTGTTTTAGAGACACATCTTGCATAAACTTGAAGTGTACCGTGGTTAGATTGCCACCTTAAGAGAATTATTCGTTATTCGTCTCACATGGTGCAATAGACTCTTGACGATTATATCCCAAGATACTTCAAACCCTTCTTTTCTTGGGGTGCAGGGCCCCACTTGAAGGAGTGAACTTGTATTTAAATCATAACAATAGTTCAAGAGTGAGGCTATGGTGCTATGCATAGCACGGATGGCTAGTGTACTACGGCTCAATATGGTACTTTTTAAAATCCTAACGGTCGATCCGACCGTTCAATGTGATATCCATATGAATATGTACTTGCAAACTAAATTTTATATTTTTTCGAATTTTTTTACTATTTTTTCAGATAGGTAGAAAAATCAGTGTTTTTTGAAAATTCTGGACCATCAAAATTCTACCTATCTGAAAAAATAGTAAAAAAATTCGAAAAAATATAAAATTTAGTTTGCAAGTACATATTCATATGGTTATCACATTGAACGGTCGGATCGACCGTTAGGATTTTAAAAAGTACCATATTGAGCCGTAGTACACTAGCCATCCGTGCTATGCATAGCACCATAGCCTCACTCATAGTTCAAAAATTTTAGGAATAAACTTTTGTACATATAAAAAATTTACTTTTGTCTGATTTGTAGCAACTTGAGTTTGCTTTTCATCATCTTGTAACTTGTAACAATACCTCTTTTGTAAATTTGTGCAAATAATACTTGACACGCCACAACCAATGCACAATGGCATAATACAAATAATATTAATACGAGTGTTGATGCAATGGTCCCACAGATTGGTGTTAATGCATGCATAAAATATGCGAGTAAACAACAGAATCCCAGCCTGCTATACCAAAAGCAAACCCAAATCCCCATTAACACCCAAAAAATGAAATCATCATTTTTTTTTAGTTATGATCAAACTAACATTGATGCTGATAGCTGTAAAATTCAAATCGTACCAAAATCAGGAAACAGATTAAAGATTTAATATTTCGTTATGATTAAAAATTCTAGCATTTTGAGTTGTTTGCTGATAACAAACATATAACAACAGTGCTGTACAGGATACAAGAGGTGCATCCAAGATTTTTCCAAAGCACGAGACCCGGCACATCTCTGAACATAAGGTACTTATTTTATGCAATGCTAATTATGAATCTTCTTTCCTATTTTTCTAAATTAGCAAGCGCGACTATTCTGAGTTGTGTATGTTTTTGTAGAATGTGGCTAGGTGTGCCAGGTTTAGTCCAGATGGTAAATTTCTTGCTACAGGTAGTGCTGATACATCCATTAAGCTCTTTGAGGTGAGCATTCTGCAATATATCTCTGTCTTTTTAGTTCTTTACCATACTTGCCTCTCTTCATGCCATAATATACTCCCCTTGTGTCCCTTATTATACAGGTTTCCAAGATAAAGCAAATGATGGTTGGGGATACAAAAGATGGTCCTGTTAGGCCTGTTATTCGTACATTTTATGATCATTTACAGGTAAGTTCCACCTAGATAACTTTGAATGATTTAATATTCTGTTGAAACTTTAACTTTTGAACGCATGATTGCATAATGGCTGTGGTTTTGAAATGAATTTGCAGCCAATAAATGATCTTGATTTCCATCCTCAAAATACCATACTCATCTCTGGAGCAAAGGACAATACCATCAAGTAAGCAAAAGTATTTACTGGAAACTCAGTTGATAATGGCAGACATAGATGATTGATGATTGTCAAACAAACACACCTAAATTTGCTCAATGCGCTTGATATATCTTTGTTTTTGTTATACTATATCTTTTATGATAATCTGGCTTGTAACATTTCAGGTTCTTTGATTTTTCAAAAACTGTTGCTAGAAGAGCTTTTAGAGTTATCCAGGTTTTGACAGAAAATTTATCGTACTTTAATTCCTGCAAATGAACAATGCTCCTCTCTTTTTAACTTTAATTCTGACAGGACACTCATAATGTGAGATCTGTGTGCTTTCATCCTTCTGGGGAGTACCTCTTAGCTGGTATTTCTTGTCTTAATCTGCAACATAACATCACGTAAGTGGAAAAAAATATTTATTCCACCTTCAGATCAATTGATGCATAGTGAAATTTTGTTTTCATTCAGGGACGGATCACCCAATTGCACATTTGTACGATGTAAATACATTCAAGTGTTACTTATCAGCTAATGTACAAGACCTAAACACTAATTCCGCCATCAATCAGGCATGCCCCACCCCTCCAACCCACCTCCCTCTCTCTTTGTTCACGTGCACACACTTTAATATTAATCTCTGTAGTTTGGTACAGGTGAGGTACTCATCTACGGGAGGCATGTATGTGACAGCTTCTAAAGATGGTTCAGTACGTGTATGGGACGGAGTGAGCGGTCAGTGTGTTAGATCCATAGTTAGTGCACATATTTCTGCTGAGGCTACCAGTGCAATTTTTACCAAGGACCAGAGGTACATGCATTATATAACAGCCAACTTTATTTCATACAAGCAGAAAGCATGATCAATGTTATAATACCGACATTGCTTATTACAACTGAGCAATTCTGTGTATTTATGTTGAAATTTGTTAACATGAATGTGATATAATTAGGTATGTGCTATCATGTGGAAAGGATTCTACAATAAAGTTGTGGGAAGTTGGCACAGGAAGACTTGTCAGACAATACCTTGGTGCAACTCACTCTCAGTTCCGTTCACAGGTTTGTCTAATTGAACATTTTCTTAATTATTGGGTAAATTATTTGGGAGGTCACTTAAACTTTACCTTCTATTGGTCTTTGTCACTCATTTTGGATTCATCCCAATCTAGTCACTGAAGTAAATTTTAATCAAAATTGGGTTGCTTTTTTTGTTTTGCTTTAAATTGAAACTATGTACTAATTATTAACTAGTTTTATCAAATTATTGACTCCATTTGACTATAATATATCAAACTAATTGTTTTGTAACGGGTTCTTTTTAGAAATTATATTTTATGTAGTTATGGATTTTGAAAATTAAACAAAAAATTCACAAATCAATACTGTGTAATTTTATTAAGCGATTATTCCCTTCACATGTGAACTTTATGATCGAATATAAGTTTAGAGGCTAAACTTTTGAATTGAGGTTACAATTTGTGTGAATTTGAATTTAAATAGAGGCAGTGACTCGATATGGATAAAAAAAACGAAGTTGAGTGACTAAGATCAGATAAATCAAATTTTGAGTGATAAAAAAAGGATAGGGCCAGCCATAGAGGATAATTTTTTGTTTGTTTTTGCAGTAGACAATTACCTACTAATATTTCATTAAAAGAGACATATATACAGTCTGGGAATTAGTGTTCAGAGAATCGATTATTAGCAATTGGGCAGCTAACTATCCCTATCCCTAAAAATGGATAGAGGGTAAGTTAAGTGACCTCCCTGTAAAATTTACCCATTATTCTTTATATAAATGAGAATTGTTAATATACAAGGGTTTAATTCACAAAATACCTATATTTTTTCGTGCAATGCTTTATGGCTATTTCTACAGGCAGTGTTTAATGTAACAGAAGAATTCATACTATCAATTGACGAGCTAACGAATGAGGTAAAAGTTAAACTTCTTCCAAAGTAATTTACTTGGATTTGTCTTGTGCATCTTTTTTTTTTAAATTATGATATGTTTGTTTGGTTCAGGTAGTCATATGGGATGCACTGACAGCAGAAAAGGTGGCTAGGTGGCAATCAAATCATGTAGGGACACCAAGATGGATTGAGCATTCCCCTGCTGAATCAACATTTGTGACATGTGGTACCGACCGATCAGTCAGATTTTGGAAAGATTTAAGTCTATCTGGCTAGGCTGTTTTCAGCTACCATAGTACCAGATCATCTCGCAGCTAGTCTGTTAATGTAACAATTCGGGATATCACCATATCATCTCGCAGCTAGTCTGTTAATGTAACAATTCAGGATATCTAATAGGTTGCTTATTTGAGACATTTTTCTTTTATTTTCTGCCTGTTTTCTTTTGAAGAAATAAATTAAGGACGCTAGAATAGTTTTAATTGCATGCTGCTTTTAGCGTTCAATAATTAAGTCGTACTAGTTATGGTATAAACATGTAATTGAACTTGTTATCACCTTTTATGCCAAGAGAGTTCCCCGGCTATCATTTTATTTTTCCCTTCTTTTTTTCCTATTCTTTTTTTTTTTTTTTTTTCCTATTCCTGTTCTTCACCATGATAGCTTAAAAGGAGCATTGTATATCTTGGCATGCCTTTCGGCTTTTGCAGCAGGAATATTTCTGATAATGGCCCTACAAAATAGTTAATCAGATCATGTCCATAGATGATCCTCTGGATCCCACAAAGCTGAATTTCTTTTACTCCATAAAACTTGCGCCTCACAAATCTTACGTACAATTAAAAAAAAAAATTTAAGATGCACGCACACTTATTATTGTAGAGTAGAATATTTATTTGTTTATTGTAGAATATATGCTTATTTTAATTTATGAATATACATGCTGACAATTGCCACGTGTTTTGACAATTTATGAGTGTCTTGAACTGCTAAACTCGCTATACGAGCTTTTCAAAAATGTGCACTTGGGAACCTATAATATGAACATTTGATTATTACAAAATGCACACTTAACTATTATAGATATACTTATTTTCCAAACCATATCAAATTGTACATTTGATGATTGTAGAATGCATACTTATCTATTTATTTTTTGTCTTGAGAAGTTGGCAAAAAAAAACAAAATTGAAGGGTATTTGAGGGGAGCTGATATTAACACTATAAAATATGTTATTGACACAACACAATTCAATTACTTCTGTTGCTCCCTTAATTTGTAAAAATTTTAATGCTAATATATTTTTTAATGTACGTTCTTAATTTGTCTATCTTCTTCGTAGAGGAAAAAAAAAGCAATAGATTGGAGCTATCAATGATTCTATTGTTATTTATCAAGCTATTGGAAGGTTCTTTTTTTGGTTTTCTACTCTTTTCTTTTGAAACAAACTGATTTATATGGATCGCCTTCGATTATCTGAATTGAAGTCTTATTTATCTAAAAAGCACAAAAAGCACATATACCCCTCTCCACGAACCAATATCCTCTGTGTTACTCGAGAAAATAAAATGAGCTCTCAGCCGGTGGATATTCGGGTGATTGGAGGGGGCAGTATTATTTGTGCTTTGAGATTCGTGTAAATTTAAATCCACCGGCTGAGAGCTAATTTTATTTTCTCGAGTAACACAGAGGATCTGAATTCCCTCTCCACCGTCCCATGAAATTCCCCCACCCCTCCCCATCCAAAAATAATAATAAAATTAAAAATTTGTGTATATATCTCTCTTCCCAACAAAAAAAATAATTTTTCGACAATTAATAAGTTTAATTATAACACAAATCTTCAAAATATTACAACATAGAGCATGGAATCTTCATTTAAAGGATATATTATAAACGTTTTGCATTTTGAAAAACCGTTTTTTCTAACATGTTTTTTCTTGATTTCTTCATTTAAATGAGTTTTATTATATAAAAAAATATAGTAATGAATATATTCAACAAAAAATAATTGAAAAGATCCCGTCTGAAAAAAATAATGTTGGTGAAATTTATATACAATTAGTATCGATAGATTTATATCTAGGGGTGAAAACGGAGCGGATACGGAACAGATAGTGGTAAAACCATATCCATATCCACATTTCAAAGAGCAGAAATGAATACGGATACAGATAGTAAACGGATGTCAAAATGTAAAACCAAATCCATCTTAAACAGATACGGATACGAAGCGGATAATCTACGAATACGGATTCAAATACATATACAAAACAAATAATTACCGGATAATTGAGTTATATGAACTTTAAGATATAACTAATAATTAATAAAATTTAAATATGAAAATAAATGAATAATTGTAAGTTAATGGAGAGATTGATGTTGGAAAGATGGGAGATATTCCATTGATATAATATATAAACAAAATATAAAAATTGGTAACAAAAGATAGTGTGGTGTAGTGGTTTGCAGCTTGGTTGCTTAGACCATCATCCCTTAGCACATGGGTTCGAATTCCCTTGAAGGTAAAATAAATTATTTTATACTAGCGGGTCCGATTAATACTTACTGGGTTCCAGATGGGTCAGTAGTAGGGACCCGTATTTATTGGGTTCCGGATGGGTCCAGATATCCACTCTATTTAGGTATTTGATAATTATCCGGATCCGTATCCAGAACGGATATCCGTCGGATAATCCATATCCGTTTCCAGCCTTATTTATATCCAACAACAAAAAATTGCCAAATTTTTTTTTCTTTAAGTAGATACTTGTGGAGTTGGGTAAAATAAACGTATATATTGATAGATTTTCAATAATATAATAAAATATTTCATTTGTGTACTATATTTAAAAATCTTAAAAGTATGATGAAATATATAAATAACAAATATGATCAAATATTTATTTAATTTATTAATTTAACTTTTAAAGAAAGAAAAACCGACATTTTTAAAAATACCCTAAGTTCAATACAAATTATTAAAATTACCCACGGTCCCAAATCTTTATTAAAAATACCCATACCGGTCAATTATTGGCCGGTTTTGATTAAAAATCCGGACCGGCTAATTATTGGCCGGTTCCGTGAATTTTTTTTTTTTTTTTTTTTAGAGAAAAATTGCTAAAATGCTGAAATGAAATCTAACACAAAAAAATTGGATTGTTTTTTTAAATATTTGTTAGAAAATACGCTACAATAGGGCTGAATTTGTGCTAAAATACGGTAAATTACAATAATTATGCTAAAATACAGTAAATTTACTAAAATACGGTAAATTACAATAATTATGTAGAATTATGCTAAAGTACGGTAAATTACGCTAAATTACGTATGAATAGGGCCGATTTTGTGCCATCTTTCATAAAACATAAAAAATAGTAAAAAATTCCAAAAAATAATAAAAATTGGTATTCTACAAGTTCATTATGTAACTAATTTACTGAGCTACGTAGATTGGAGAATAGAAATGAAAATCTCAATCGGAAACTTCAACTGAAGTTTTGAGGCCCTTCTCTTAGTTTTTTGGCGATTCTGAATTTGGCAATCCGGCATTGCCGGCACGGACGATGCGCATTTTCGCAAGCTTTCCGAAAAGTGGTCATTTGCTGAAATCGGACACTCGAGCGCCGTTTTATGGCCGTTTGAAGTTTCGTCGTCGTTTTTCCCCTTCTCAGTGAATATATCATCCCTATTACGGTAAAGTACGCTAAATTACGTACGAATAGGGATGATATATTCACTGAGAAGGGGAAAAAACGACGACGAAACTTCAAACGGTCATAAAACGGCACTCGAGTGTCCGATTTCAGCAAATGACCACTTTTCGGAAAGCTTGCGAAAATGCGCATCGTTCGTGCTAGCAATGCCGGATTGCCAAATTCAGAATCGCCAAAAAACTAAGAGAAGGGCCTCAAAACTTCAGTTGAAGTTTCCGATTGAGATTTTCATTTCTATTCTCCAATCTACGTAGCTCAGTAAATTAGTTACATAATGAATTTGTAGAATACCAATTTTTATTATTTTTTGGAATTTTTTACTATTTTTTATGTTTTATGAAAGATGGCACAAAATCGGCCCTATTCATACGTAATTTAGCGTAATTTACCGTACTTTAGCATAATTCTACATAATTATTGTAATTTACCGTATTTTAGTAAATTTACTGTATTTTAGCATAATTATTGTAATTTACCGTATTTTAGCACAAATTCAGCCCTATTGTAGCGTATTTTCTAACAAATATTTAAAAAAACAAAATTTTTTTGTGTTAGATTTCATTTCAGCATTTTAGCAATTTTTCTCTAAAAAAAAAAAAAAAAAAAATTTCACGGAACCGGCCAATAATTGGCCGGTCCGGATTTTTAATCAAAACCGGCCAATAATTGGCCGGTATGGGTATTTTTAATAAAGATTTGGGACCGTGGGTAATTTTAATAATTTGTATTGAACTTAGGGTATTTTTAAAAATGTTGGAAGAAAAATATATAATAATGTATGAGTGAAGGAATATTATTATTTTCTAAGAAACTTTTAAGGAAAGAAAATCCTATAATGATAAATGAGAGATATACAGTTTTAAAAGGAAATTGTTAATGAAGAGTAAATTTGTTTATATATTAAAATATTTAGATAGTGTTGTGTTAATAAAAAGATTAGTAGTGTTGATATCATGACCCGTATTTGAGTGAGGACTTGGGGTAACTATGACATTCCAATTTATTATTTTTGTATTGACTCTAGCAGTTGAGAGGGCCAGTGAATCAGAAATAGGTTTGAGTTTTGGCAAATTTGGAACAAGAAATTTGGACTTCAGTTGAAACAAACTCCGTTGTATACTTGTATCTCTCTTCTCCTAGTAGCCTCTCTTTCGGCTCATCTCTCTGGCTCCCTCCTGTTCCCTCATGAGTTCCGGCCTATCAGCTGGAAACATTTTCCAATGATCACTGCTTTACTTTCATTTTTTTTTTCTTTAAGGATATATACACTTTTACAACTTGTCCGAACTAGAGAATTTCCATAATTTCTGTGCAGCAGTCTCGAGGGGCATTGTGGCATGATAATCCAGAGAAATCATCTAAGATTACCAATTCTGAGCTTCCATAATGTCCTGAAGCTGGAAAACTATCCCAAGGCCCCACTCTTTGGTCACTGGTACTGTGGAATATCAAACTTCGAGGGGTGTTACTCATTGAAGACACTTCAAACTATCGACTGATCTGCTTTGCAATGCATGCCAAACTTCAAGGTCTGTTGCCAGAAGGAAATGTGGGACAAACTCAGCAGACAAGCTCGGAAAGTGGCTATCAGCCTTTCTACTCTCCCTGTTAAGAAGGATGTTCCTTCAGTGTTTTTTATAACATACTTTTCTTGCGTATATTGAATGTGTTTGTATTTCAGTTTTTGTTGTTCGCAGTTAGGGGTGTCAATGGTACCTTTTTACCTTTTAGCCGTTTACCGTATCGTATTCGATAAGACGGATATGGGTAAGATTTTTTTTTCATTAGCTTATTGGATATGGATAAAAATTGTTTTTCGTGAACCAAATGAGTAAGAGTATGGATAATAAATATTTCGTGTTTTTGAATTTTCTTCCTTTATAAAAAAAATAATTTAGTTGGAATTGATTACACTTTTTTTTTTTATTATAAATGTAATTACATATGTGTGAAATGAATGAGTTTTTTATATTTAATTTGAAAAATATAATAAAATTAATTATTATATTAGTATTATCCGTTATTCATCCGCTACCGTTTCGTTACCCGATAATATTAATGGATAAAGATAGGATATGATTAGACCAATTTTTAATGGATATGGGTATGATATGGGTAAAGTCAATTTTAATGGGTATGAATATGAAAATACCTCCACCTGACCCGTACCGTACCCATTGACACCCCTATTCGCAGTTCAGTGTGCTACAAATAGAACCAAAGAACAAGAAGATATCTAAAAATAGAACCTTACTTAATGTGGATGTCATAATGTCACGATTGCACTTTCTAGATATAATATAGCAAGTCCATAGACGTTAATAGAAATTGCAGGATCTGGTCTCTGTTTCCATTAAGTTTCTATAAAATCAGAGAAACTAACATTAATCATTAGTTTATACTTTATCAGTCTCAAGTCTCAACTCACAAAGGCAATGAATCAATGATATTATTTCAGTACATCACAAAATTATGACATGTACAAGTAACAGATGCAATTGGACCTGTTTCGTGAAGCTTAGACAACTATTGCTAGAATCTGGCACTAAAAAATCAACAATAGAAAGGTGCATAATCTCAGACAGCTGCTGATGCAACGGAGGTCCTTTCTTTCAAAATTAGATAGTGTGATTGTATAGGCTGTTTTATGGACGTTTTTCTTCTTTTTATTTTCTGTAATCCACTTGGTAGCCACTACTGAGTTTTCAAAAAAAAAAAGTGCATAATCATTATAAATTGCAAATAACATTAACAATACTGGACTGATTATTCATTTTGAAACCTGCATTTCACAAACAAAAAGTACCTACAAGCAGATCTTCCAACCGTACCAAGCCTCCTCTCAAAAACCTACATGTCCTCCCCTTGATTATTCATTTTGAAAACCTTGAACCGTCATATAAGATGTACATCTACCACCTACAACCTCAAAATAGTACGAAGTGTGTCGCACATGTCTTGTATAGTATCTTCCTCTTGTGCTGCTTGTGCCTCTTGAAGCGGCATATCCTCATAACACCTACATTATGAATAATACATCATTCTAAGGGAAGAATTGCATGCATACTACCCCTTGTTAAATAAAAAAAAGAAAAGAAAGGAAACTAACATTTTATGATATGCCAGAGCCTGAGCTAAGTTCATTAGGGTCGGACTTGAAGTCAATCTCTGGTACACTCCTGGTGGAAGCAGTACCTGCACAGAAAAAGAAAAAGAAAATAGTGTCATTATAAGAAAAGTGCAGTTCAGTAATAAATTACACCAACCGCCAAGTTACTAATTAGCAAATAGATGTAAAGATAACATAATAATAATAACAATAATAATAATAATAATAATAATAATAATAATAATAATACAAACCTCGTTTTGTCCTTTGCGGCCTTTCTTGGTCTGGCCATCACCACTGAAAAGCTCTCTAACAGCTTCCAAGGCAGCATTGCCAGTTGATCCCAACATTTTATCTCCTAAAATGTTATCTGACACCAGTGCTAATGGAGATATATCTATTGCCTTTAAAAAGGGTATTGGCACTGTATTTCCAGCTGCATATATCGCCCAGAGCTACAAGAAAAACACAACAGAAACACAAAGGTTTATAGTAGAGCTAACAAAGTATGACTTGCCTGGAAAAACCTGCTCAAGTCTCCTGAACCTGAAACCAACCAATATTCATCTAGAAACAAAATGAACTTGACTGGCCTGAACTCAAACTGGAATGCTGGTTGACCTCAAAAGAACCAAAACCCCCAAGGAACAAAACAAACTTGACTCAATTCAAATGACCTGCAACCCAAAACGGACAAAACCTGGTTTGGTGCAAACCTGAATCTGAAATGAATACTGGTGTGATCTTGGTTGTGTTTTTATTCGAGACAAGAGGCAAAGCTTCAAATTTCTATTAAAATAGAAACCAGCAAAGGTTCAGTTCCTTGTTGGGCTTGGATCCAGTATGCATCCAACCAGATAGAAAGGTAGAAACAGAAACACACCTTATCTTGCACAGTGAAGGCTTTACGGCTGGTAGCACCGGACAAAGTAGCCTTTGCCTGATCCTGTTTTGTTAAAGTGACTGGAGACGTGACCTTCTTGTCTTCACCTAACACAACATCTGCAGTGGTAGCACCATCTGACGACTTGTCAGCTACCTCTTGTTGCTTATGGACAATAGTTCCAGTAGCATTCTCTGACCAAGAATTGATATCTTTCCTAAGATCCAGTGTGAATGACGTGATATCACCAAGGCCTGGTATGAACTCTTCTTTTGGGGAAGCAGGTGATTCCTCTGCTTCTTCATTGCCATCTTTGTGAACTATAAATGTTCCAAACTCTCCTAAAATTCATTCAAATGTGTGTGTGAGAGAGAGAAGAAAGAGAAAGATTTCTTAAGTTGTCAACAATTAACCATATGATACTCAAAAACAATGAGGATATTGACAATAAGTATGCCCATCCATCAAGCATTTACGACTCTGCAGAAGAACACTGATTGGTGCTTTCTGCAGAAAAGGACCAGAACTAACAGCATTAACTGGCTACAAAGATTTACAAATAAATGACAAGTTCACAGTAAGCACAACAGTCCGGACAAAAATATGTATTCATTTAAGCTTCATAACAGGCAAGTTAAAAAAAATTCCATTAAATCGAATCCCACCTCTAACGGGATGTTTTTTTATGTTATTTCTTTTATCTCATTTATTTAAGACACTAAACCCTGAGCACATTCTTGATTAGAGGAAATTTGAAACCATCATTCTTCTGAAAAGATACAGGAAGGTGAGAAGTTGTCTAAGCTAAAAAAAATTCCAAGAAAAGAAATTTAGAATATTCATTATGTAAAAATGGGTGACTTTTTGCACACTTTAAAGAATAAGAATGCTCTCTATAATAATAAATCTTTCTTGAAGAATACCTGAAAAATCATCTTCGGTTGTTTCATGGGGTCTAGAAGGCAGAGTGTACTGCAGCGTTTGCTGATCCATTAACTTCCATCAGAAATTTCATAATCAGAAAATAATATCAGATAGCTAAATACAAAACCATCATACTACAAGAAACATGATAGTACATTGTCAATCCCTGGTTGGCGGTTTTGAGCCTGTGATGCCAACTGTGCTCGGATTTGTCTTGCTTGCTTCAGCCTAGGTAACATCTTTGATGCTCCTGTTGTGCACCTTTCTATGAACTTGTGCTGTAATCATCACAGCAATTATCATCAAACTATTATTAGCTCACTGCTAGCAAATCATATGATCTATTAATTAACTGGCAGTGTCTTAATTCATTACCTTGACCATCTCAGCAGCTGTAGGACGAAGCCTTGGATCCTTTGTCAAGCATTTCGCAATAAAATCATGGAATAGAAGTGACCTGCATCAGAGAAGCAGACAAACAGTGCCCGTTGATTATTGAGATTTATGTCATAATTTATGATTTGAGCTACTTATATTATTAAAATGATAAAAACATTATGTACCATTTCTCTTTATCCTCAAGCATAGGAGCAGGTTCGCTGGATATCATAAACAGTACCTATATATGTATGATAGAGTTTACACTTGAAAGCAATATCACAGCAATAAATAATAACAATCAAGCTAAGTGGAAAGGATGATTCTACTTACTCTCATCGGGTGAACAGTTGATCTTGGTGGCAATCCCTGCAACAGACATAACACAATAAAAGTAAGTGAAATAATAAACAAAATAAACAACATAGTACAGCTTCAATTAGGAAATAAGAAATCCACCTCTGCCATCTCAATAGCTGAAACACCGAGAGCCCAAACGTCTACCTGAATCAAAAAGAAGAACAACTTCTCACAAAGGAGTCCCTTGCAAAAGGAAAGAAAAGAAAAGATCCATTCAATGATTACAGAAAATAATTACCTTTCCATCATAGCGGCTTTCTTGTATAACTTCTGGAGCCATCCAGTGAGGAGTTCCTATAAACTGACAAAACCAGGAAAAAAAACCATTTAAAAATCCACTTCCCAATATAAGTTTGTGGTTGGCTGCAATATTACTAGGAGGTGGATAGTGAAGGGGAGAATTTCTACATGTTCTACAAACAAGTTATCATACAACTTCATAAAAAATAAAAAATAAATTATAAGAATACTCATTTATGAGTTGACTATAGTACCGTATTGCGCTTTGACATGGTCCTTGTCAGCTGGGCAGCAACCCCAAAATCACCTGGGACAAATGATACAGCGGCAACCACTTAATACTCATTTGATTCATCTCACATTAGCAGATCTCACCATAATGAGAAGTAAACTAAAAGGATAAAGAGATGTGTGCTCACCCAACTTTACCTCTCCTTGATCAGTCAGAAGAATATTGCCACCTTTGATATCTCTATGCACCTTGAATATTGAGTGCAAGTAGGCAAGACCCTGCATAATAAAACTTTCCACATAATTATGAAATGTTATATACTTCATATTTCATAAAATTCTGACTTTGCATGCACCTAAGTTGTTCATCAAACCTGACAATTCCTGGTCCTAGTCCATATTGCTTGGCCCGCAGGCAGTCAGGCAGACCCAACCTGACTTACTTTTATACATAACTATATTTAGCAATGCAGACTGAGCCCAAGTAATATACCTACATAAGATCTGAGCCAACATTTCTTAATTTGCTGAGAGCTGGGCTGTTTTATTTTTTTATAAAGAAGGGACCAACCCGATGGACCCTAAGATAACATGTTGTGACAAAATCAAACTATATATTTAGCACCAGAGGATCCGGGGTGTGTGCTACCTTAAGGGCTTCTCGACAAACATATGCAATTTGGGACTCATCAAAAGGCTCCTCTGTTATACTCATCAAATCAGCAACGCTCCCTCCTCCGCAGTACTCCATCACTATCTGCAAAGTATAATAAATTTCGCATAAAATAGTAAGTAATATAACTAAAATCTTTGAATTCCAGAGTAATGGCAAAATAATACGCACCCAAAGGTAATCCTCGCCTTGGTAGCTACCAAAGTAGCGCACCACATTGGGATGGCTGCACTGCTGTAGCATCTCTATTTCCCCTCTTATGTCTTCATACCCTTCCTCCTGTTCATGCACAAAGCATCAATCAGTCATAAGTCAATTTGCTTCACTTTTATATTTTTGTTTAATTGAAGAAAGAAAATATATATAAACATACCCCTTCAGCTAAGGAAATAACTTTGACAGCTACCAGCTCTTGTGTTATGATATCTCTTGCTTTATAAACTGCGCCATACGACCCTTTACCTACAGTTCACAGCAAATTCAACACAATACAAGAAAAAACATTAGCATGATAACTAAACCTATGTTTCAAGCTATATGGCTAAATACTTAATCAGGTATAAGGACTTGCATATTTAAAAAAATAAAATAAAATAAAAGGTACAAGGACTTGCACTAACCAGATTGCAATTCCATTTTTTTCCTCTTTTTTTTTTTTAAGTAGTGGGCAGTTCCACCAGCTTCATTGAAACTATAGTTTCTAAAAGGAACCACACCATGACACCAAGGTATCCATGGGAATTTAAACCTACATTACTTTAACAGGTACACAATTCCATTTTCTTCAATTTAACCAATTCTATAGAAGGTACCCATACTATTTGTTAATTCCTGTGCCAAGTCACAACCAAACTGAAATAAAGAATGAGACTCAAACCATACAATACAAAAGAAATGCATTGTATTATCAGTCATAAACACAACTGACAGAGAAGAGACGGGGAGAGAGAGAGAGCTAACCAACCAAGCTCATCTAGCAACTCGTATCTCGTAGTTGGATCTTCTCTGGTAACATTATCGGGTAATGAACTAACTGAAGGTCTTCGCCTGTTATTCTGCGTAAATCTTCCTTCATCAACCGGCACACCACTGACAAACGGCGACCCGAACCCGCCTCCTGTTCCCCCTCCAGTTCTTCTTATCACTGTACCCGAAATCGATTCGGACCCGCTATCTCTTGGACTACTGGACTTGACCACGAATGTATTGAACGAATCCTCATCTGGATCAGCGGCGAAGCGCCTTAGATCGGGAAATGGAACCTGGTGGGGTGGGGGGTTAGGTTTTCTAACAGAGCGAGATGGGGCGGCCAAGGTGCGCTTCACGAGGAATGTCCCTGAAAAATTGTGATCGGATTCGGATCCGGAGTCGGGTTCGGATTCGTCGAAGGAAGATCGGCCGAAGTCCTTGGGAAGACGTTGAAGGAGAGGAGGGAGGGACGCGTCGGGCTCGGATTCGGGCTCAGATGCGTCGTCAGCTCCGCTTCCGCCATGGATCACCACAGTTGAATAAATATCGGAGTCTTTTTTCTTCTTCCCGCGAGAAGCAGAGAAATCCATTGATGAACGCAGAAGAGGAGGCAAGGAGTGGAGGACAAAATCGACGTGTCTACTTTTCCTACCGTCAGGCCCACTTGTCAGATTACAATACACTGAGAGGTTTATGGGCTGCTTGTGTATTATAATGAATCCCAAGTTTGATACATGAGATTTGTTAGAAAGTCCAAATGCAGCCCATTAAAACGGTTACTTTTTACCTAAGAAAAACAATTAAGCCCATTAATAGCGAGGGAAGATGCGGAGAATAATAAAATTTGAGATATCTCCAAATAGGCACCGGACACGTCGGTCACGCAAAAGTTGAGATATCTCAGAGGATACGCACTCAGAATAATACAGGGACAGACTGAGATAAGGACTGGAGGGGGAATAGAAGATGCACGACAGAGATGCATATGTTAAAACCTAGAAAAACTCATAATTTCATCATCATTTGTAATAATTATAAACTTGAGAATCAAACTGAATAATCTACATTTATTAAATATTATGTTTCCTTTATATTCATTGATTTTTTTGCTGGTTTCATGAATACTAATTATGAATTAATGAAAAGGCGTTTTGATTTGGAGACTAATTAATCCTGACAATGATAACCGTTGTTTTCTATCTCTCTCCATTTTGTTTATAAAAGGTTAATCTCAAATTTTACTGATTGACCTGATTCTTCATCTCTCTCTGTTTTGTATCCGAGAGAGAAAAACGAGTAAATAATTGTTCTCCATAAAAAAAATAAGAAAACACGTATCTGAGTCTTTTGGTATCCGATAATTCATTCCCACAATAATATTTGTTCATTATCTCAATTGATAAATTCTAATTTTTGCTGGATATTGTGAAGTTATCGTCAGTTGCTTTTATGGCGTGTCTAAGGAGCATACAACTCCGAATTGTCTTAGTTGCAGTTCCATCTTGCACGATAAGACAGAATAAGCTTAATGACAATGTCTCATAACGATCCGGATATTATCCTTTCAACTTGATTTATTTTATTTATTAATTTATTTTACTATCTGAATTGTTCTGAAAATTTTCCTCAACAGTATATTGTCGAGTACAAAAACACATTTTTGCATGCTACTTTAAACTAGGAATAGCAACAAGCGTGGCTCATTACAAGCTGGACTTAGTTCGTGATTGGCTTGCTACAATAATCAAGTGAGCCGAGTGAGGTAAGATTTAGAAGCTGAATTAAAATTTCAACTCATAGTCAACACGAGTCAGGAGCGAGCTGGAACAAGCTATCTCGTTAGCTTGCTGGACTTTATTGAACTACCATCATACAAATTCAAAAAAAATAATGTAGCCCATTAAACATTTATATAATCCAAACCATCAAATATGACATAATGACAAAAATTCATTTTACATAACATAGCAATTAATTTAACATGAACTTTACACATTTAAACTTACAAATTCATACAGAATAACTAGAAAATTCACACAAATTCATACATGTATCAAGCTGGACAAAATAAAATTCACACAAATTTATACCTGAACTGAGCTCGTGAGCAAGTTAGACCCAGCTCAAACTTGTTAATTCTGAATCGAGCTAGTGACGAGCTATCTTGTTAATAGTTCGAACCAATAACGAATGGACTATTAACAATCAAGTCAGATACGAGTCCCGATCAATCCACAAGCAATGAGCTTTTTTGTAGGCCCTACTTTAAACAATAATTAGTTTCCGACTTATATTGACTTTTGAAATATAAAGTGTAGAATATTCTTTTTCATTTTGCTTTTCCTCAAAATAAGTTACTTTTCAATATTTTGTGACTTTTTTTCACAAAGGCCCGCACGCTCCGAATTTAAAAAAAAAAAAAAATCAATTTCCAGCATAAATTTAGATTTTTTTTTTTTAACTTTGTCTATCAGTTCAAGAAAACCGATTCATGAGTCGTGTTGACTTGACAGTACTGAGTTTATACAAAAAAAAACTGCAATAAAAAAAATCTTACAAGCTAGTTCAGCAAACATAACACGTTGCGTGTCACACATCAAAAAAGCAAAAAAAGAAAGAAAGAAAACTTTATCACGGCACTAATATTTTTCTAGATTTATAACTTTATAGTTAATATTTGTTAAATAATCAACTAGGAATATGAAATATGAATGATCAATGAAATCTACCCTGCATATTATGTCGGGGTCTTTTGTCGAGTGCGTATCTCTGAGATATCTCAACTTGAGTAGAACTAGGGTGTTCTTAAGCTCACTGAGTCTCTTTGTGAGCTAAATTCAAAAATCTATCAAATTGGTTTTAAGTGACGCATTCAAACTGTTAAAACCGATCTACTTCACGAGTGATGAGTTTACATATCAAGTTTTTAAATTTTCGAACTAATTTAATATAGAGGAGAGATCGGATGACACATTTTTTTGGTGACATCGAATGACATCGTGCATTTTCAAAGTTTTTAAAGTCCAAATAGTTAATCCAAACCGTTCAATATGATGGATATATTAAAATGTGCTTGCAGATCAAATTTTACATTTTTTTTGAATTTTTTTACTATTTATTAAGTATTATACAAAATCGTTGTTTTCAAACCATGAATTTTTGTACTCATCTTAATAAATAGTAAAAAAATTTAAAAATGTAAAATTTGATCTGCAAGCACATTTTAATATATCCATCATGTTGAACGGTTTGGATCGACTGTTTGGACTTTGAAAATATAGGGTGTCATCCGATGTCACTAAAAAATAGTGTTGTCCGATTCCTTCTTTAATATAAAGTCAAGTGGTCAAAAAAAGATAGTTTATAAGTTAATTTTAATGTGTCATTTTTCATCATTTTTTTACTGCTTGACTTTATACTAAATTAGTTCAAAAAATTTATAAATTTGATATGTAAATGCATCACTCGTGAAGTAAATCGGTTTCAACAGTTTGAATACATCGTTTGAAGCCAATTCAATAGGTTTTTGAATTAAACTCACAGAGAGATTTGGCGAGCTTAAGAACACTCTAGTTCTACTCTCTCAACTTCTGGGATTCGACTCTGCTGCTTTTCTTGATAAAAAAAAAAAATTCATGCACAAATCTTAACAAATTTAAATGATTAGAATAGAAAAAGCAGGACCCTAAGCAGCAGAGTCCGTTCCCAACTTCCGTGTGGCCGAAGTGTACGGTGCCTATTCGGGGATAGCACGGAGGCAGTATTACATGTGTTTTGAGTTTCGTGCCGAACGTATTTGAACGGTTGAGATTTTCCATAAAAACACTCATAAAGTCTGAGATTTCTCAGAGGATGCGAATTCTCTTTTGTCGACAGTCGACACTCGACACTACTACATCTTTTTCTCGAATTTACATCTCAGAATCTTCTGTGGGAAAACACTATGTAGACAAATGTGTAGAGGAGATAGAATTGCAGTAAACGTATCACGGCAAGTCGGCAATGCGTCAATGGGTCACGGGTTATTATGTGGCCGCGATCCTCTTTGCTTTTGTGTAGAAGGCAGAAATTATTATTTCTTTTTCATTAAACAGACTAACAGCACAAAAGGTCATACAATCGACTCCCCAAACTCTTTCCTACTGACGGAAAATTAATTCCTATTAATGTGAATTCTACGAATATGACCAAAATGAAATATTTTATTTATATAACTTCATTTAGATATTTGGACTCGCGTATTTCCTAGTACGCATATTTAATTGTGTTAATTTTTTTCACATGATTTTTTAATTTTTTTTAGTAAAATGAGTCCAATCTTGAATATACTTTGGGAGTTCTGATAATTTTTTATAATTCCTTCATTTTAATCCAAGAAAATATGTCTATTTGGTACAGAAAATATTTATAAAATATATTGTATATCATTTTTCATAAACTTTTGAATATTAAAGTTAGAAACTAATGGATGCTTTTGGGAGCGAAAATTATTTTGTAAGATACATAATTTATTTGTTTTATCACGTAATTTTTATATATTACAATGGTATTTTTTTCATTCCCAAATTGCAATATGTAGTTTAAAGTTTGTTTATCTAGTTGCATTGCTTCATGTACTTTTTTGCTGTGCTATAGTTGGAACTAGAGTGTTCTCAAGCTCATCAAATTTTTTGGTGAATTTTAACTCAAAAACTATTGAATTGTCTTAAAATGACGAATTTAAACCTTTGAAATCGATCTACTTCACTAGTGATACGTTTAAATGTTAAATTTATAAAATTTTGAATTAATTTAGTATAAAGTCAATCGGTCAAAAAAAAATTATAAGTTAATTTAATACGTTCATTTTTCATTGTTTTTTAACAGCTTTACTTTATATTAAATTAATTGAAACAAGTGTAGATTTAACATGTAAACGTATCATTCATGAACTACATCGATTTCAACATTTTAAATTTGTCGTTTGAAGTCAATATGATATATTTTAGAGCTAAGTTCATAAAAAAACTTGATAAGTCTAAGGACACCTTAGTTCTACTCGTTTAGTTTTTTTTCTTGTTTATTTATATTTTTCAATCATTTTAATTATTGCCCTATAATGTATTAGGTTGTGCTTTACAAATATTAGAGAAAAAGAGGGAGTGACAGAGTTTTAAGGGAAGGAATGAGAATGATGTAAAATATGAATTCATCCCCTCTACGCCCCAATACAAAAAGGACAAAATTAGTTTGTTGATCTTTCCTCATTCTTGTTGTTTGCGTCTTTTTAATATGATCTGTAATTATTAACTAATACATAATGAAGAAATCAAATAAAAATTAATCACATCTAAAAAAGTGATCAAAAAAATATTTCAATTTTGTTGCAACGCACAGGCACTTAACTAGTTCTTTTAAAGCACTGAGTGGGTATTTCAATACAGTGGTCCGTACAATATAGTTTAAAAAAGTGTGTAATATTGAAAGAAAGTGTACATTTATTTGAGTCTAAGAGTGCAAAATATATGTAAAAATAATGTGATATTAATCCCTTTTATATTATTGATTATCTATTTCACTTTAAATATAGTCTATTTTAGGTTTGAAATATGAATGAGAGAATTTCTTATGAATATTAAGATAATTGGGTGGCTTAATCTCCAACATTTATTTAAAAAAAATAGTCTATTTTAACTGAAAGAAAATATTAATTTTTGATGAAAAAGTATGCAGATTTAGATTAAAAAAATCAGTAAAAAAAGTTCTGGCTCCTATGACATTAGTACATTTCAACATAAATGCCGCAAAATCCACAACCTATCAATATGCTTCAAATAATGTATCTAAGTCATTCAAATTCATCTACTCTACGAATAATGAGTTTATAGCAAAATTTATAAATTTTTGAATTCATTTAGTATAAAGTTAATTGTAAAAAAAAAAAGGATCTTAAATTAATTCTGATGCATTTTTTTTTATCATATTTACTACTTAACTTGATATTAAATGTCATCAAAAGTTCATAAATTTACAGTCATGAAGTATATCGGTTTGAATTTGTCATTTGACGCCTATAATACTGATGATATGAAGTTAAAATGTCACTAATACCGATAGTCGGACTCCGAACTCATACAAAAATGAGTCCACATCATCTATCTTATGAGTTAATGCATCTCGATCGTCTAATTTTAAACATAGCCAATTCGGCTCCCGCCTAACTATAACGCAAGAGCCTTTAATATCAGTACGGATCTGATTTACATAGATCTAAAAGCGAATTGACAGTCAAGATACATTAACCCAGAAATTCCTTTTGGAGTTAAATTCAGAGGATACGAATTCTAAAACAAACTACGTAAAAATTATCTGAGACGCTTTTTGTATTCTGGTATTACAGTCAACAGATTGTTCTATTAGGGGGATTTCACGTATATCTCTCAAAAACTTTGAAATTATACTTTTTTTCCTTTGAAGTTCATAATAACATACTCACCCTTCTCAATTTCAAAAACTCACAAATTTATCCATTTTTTTGCATTTTCTGTCAACACTCATTTTAAATTTATAAAATATCCACTTTACTTTTCATGAAAAGGAAAAGAAAAAAAAATGCAGCATGTTTAAGAAAATGTTAGTATTCTAATTAATTGGTTTTTAGGCAAACAATTCATTTTATTTTTTACTTCAGACTCGTGCACAAGTGTATACGTAGATGTCATATTATATACGTCAGAAGTAGACAAATTAATCATTTGTCCTCGAAAACCGATTAATTAGAATACTGGCATTTTTCCTAAACACACTACATATTTTTTTTATTTTCTTTCATGAAGAGTAAAGTGGATATTTTATAAATTTAAAATGAGTTTTAATAGAAAATATAATAAATGGGTAAATTTGTGCGTTTTTGAAGTTTAGAGGGGGAATACGTAATTTTGAAATTTTTGGGGTATACATGAAATTCCCCCTTCAATTAAAAATCAATGACTTTGACGCGAAAAAATTGACCGCTTCCCCCTCTGCTCATTTTCATGGGTAAAATTGACCGCTTTGAGGTAAAATCCCCTCTTCCCGTGTCTTGCTATCTATCTCCTTACACCGGATACCTTGTCTTTTTCTTCCACGTGCCTACCCCAGATCAGTCGATCCCACGCAGAATTCACATCCTCCCAGGTACCTGACGAGGGAATCTTTTACAATTAGTGGATCAGGGCGTTCTTTTGAGATTTGCACGAATCTCAAAGCCCAAAAATACTGTCCCCTGCGTTAGCCCGAATCTTAAAGCCTATGAGAGTTAATCTCAAACCGTAAAGTGAAGGACATCTTCTACGGTACCTCCCACGCAGCTCTAAAGAAAGACAAATTGTGTAAAAGAAAAGATTCCTTTCTAACTCGTGCCCCCCCACCTGTACAACCCAAGTGCCCGTAAGTGCAGAGCAGTTAACAGAGGTGCACATCGGTTGAACCTCTCATCGACATCGACTGCCTCTTTCGTTTTTCGCGATTATTTTAGGTTCTCCATCAATATTCACATACCATTGAAATCAATGATGGGAAAGATGAGAATAAGAACCGACAGGACCAGCGCCAGTCGGACCCCCTTATTGATACACTCTAATGGGGTATAACCAGCTCCTTTCAGTGTTTTGACCCTGGTCATCAATTAGCTTGATAATTACATTTCTTTTGAATTTGATCATACTTTTTTAATTTTTAGTAATTCGTGTAGTGTTCTGTAAAGAATTCTCAATTAATTTTTTTTATTGTAATTAAGAGCAGTAGCGGTATTGTAAATATTACGTGTAAAGTATCATAGCTTACCAGATTGAAATAATCTAGTAATACTGTTTTTCTTTATAGGAATCTTTGGGCCTAGGCGATCTAGAAGAAGGCAGTACAGTTCAGGTGTTCTTTTACTTATCTCTCTTCTCCTTCTTTCTCAAAGCTTAATTTCATCATCCAATGCAAGGATTGCAATTCTGGCCCGGTTTATTATTATCTTTTCAAGTATCTTGTCAAAGATGTAGTAATTTTTCAAATTAAAAAAGCAAAACAAATTATAGGCTGGCAGTACCTCTTGATACTTAAAACCGATACTGTAATCCTTGCTTTAGTGATAAATTAACAACAATATATATTTTTTTTGTTAATGTGGGAAATTACTGACAGTACTGCACTATTTAACCCAGCCAGGAAATGTCACCTTCTGCCGAATTTTCAGCCTGGTAATCAAGATGTCCTCTTTTGCTCTTATTTTTTCGATTATTATAATTTGCTGCCTGCTTTATATATTGTTTCTTTGCTTGATACCGCAATTCACTTGCAAGTGAAATTTTAGGCAAAGCCAGAGGCTGGAAGTTTGGTTATTGGTACTATCGCATTGCTCATTGCTTCCTTCAGTAACATTCTCATTGTAAGTTATATTTTTCCATCATTCAAAATTTCCTTCTTATTATACTTACATAAAGCTCTGTGAACTGGCAATTTAACATTTTTTAAAATACAGCCAAAATATGGAGGACAGATTATAGATATTGTGTCAAGAGACATAAGAGAGCCTGAAGAAAAAGATGAAGCCCTAGATGCTGTCAGGGACACAATATTGGACATTGTGCTCATTGTTGTTATAGGGTAACTTTTTTTTTATTCATCTAAAACCAAAAGGGGCTAAATTTTATATATAGACTCTTAAAGTGATTTCATGCAGATCAATTTGCACAGCGCTACGTGCTTGGCTTTTCAATTCAGCTAGTGAGAGAGTTGTTGCACGACTAAGGAAAGACTTGTTCACTCATCTTGTTAACCAGGTACTTTTTCTATGCTTTACCTTATTACTATGACAATGTATATTGCAAATTAAAGCCAGTATCTATCTTATCTGCTAATGGCACTCGGCACTTATCATACTTCCTATCAACACCCAACATGCCTGAGATATTTCAGCAGGTCTCTTCCATTACATATTGACATATCTGTCCTAACTCATTATCCTTTCTTTTTCCTATAATGCCACTTGAGCTAGACATAAAGCAAATATGGTGGGTAGAATATCAAATATGAGAATGGGTTTTTACTTGAAAATATGATAAATATTGTGTGTAATTTGCAAGAAGGTAAATTCATTCATGAATTTAATCTCTCCGCATGCTAATATAACTCCCAAATGCCATTTTCACAGGAAATAGCATTTTTTGATGTGACAAGAACTGGAGAGCTCTTGAGTCGGCTTTCAGAGGATACACAAGTAATAAAGAATGCGGCCACAACTAACCTTTCTGAGGCTCTGCGCAACATTGCAACCACACTAATGGGTCTCGGGTACATGTTTCTCACTTCATGGAAGCTAACATGTGAGTGTCAAAGTACAGTGTTGGTATTTGTTATAAGTTTAGGGACTTATGTGTGAAATGAGAATATAGAGTAATCATAGGGACTAGATTGAATGATGTATGCTCTATATATACCCCAAGGGGTCAATTAATAAAATTAGACTTTTTAGACCTATTTTGAAGTTGGTATCAGAGCCTCTATTCAAGTCTAGGGTTTGCATCGGAATTCGTGCAAGACCAGATCCGCCCCACCTGAGCCGCCGCCGGCGGATCCGACCACCGGAGCTTGCAGAGGGCTGCTCCGCCCACCTCCGACCACCGCCAGGGGGCGGTTCCGCCCGCCGCCAGCAGCCGCTGTCCGCCGCCGCCTAGGTTTTCTACCTCCGCCTCTGACCTGGCCGGAGTCTAGGCACCAGATCCGCTGGTTTTCTGCTAGTCCGTCGCTGATCTGATCGGTTCTGGTGCATTTCTGGTCCGAAGTACTGTAGCGCGAAAACACTGTAGCGCGAAGTACTGTAGCGAGGCTACTGTAGCACGAAACACTGTAGCGAGGTTACTGTAGCGCGCGGTTACTGTAGCACTGCTCTTCATTTGTTCTGGTTTTTCTTGATTTAGTCGGTTTCCCTCTTCTTGTGAGAGGCCGACACCTCTTTGATTGTGTGATTGATTGACTTGGCCGGCGTGGGGGGCCGTTACCCCACGATACCCGAGAAGCGGGGTTAGGATGGATTGATCGGGTTCTTGATCGGGTTGATCGGAGCTCGAATCTTGATGAGGGCTTGATCTTGAGGGTGCAAGATCGAGTCTTGAAGAGGATTTGACTCGGGATTGTGTAGATCAGAGTCGGGTCAAAAATGGAAGGAGATGGAAGCAAGGATAAGGATCCAGATCTCATGAAGGAGGCCTTTGCGAAACTGAGTGGCGATGAGATTGCAGCTTTTATGCGTGCATTCAGCGCAGCCTCCAGTGTGAATGCGCCAAAGCCAGCACCAGCACTGGCACCGGCACCGAGGTTGGAGCTTCCGCCGATTGATGTGAAACTTGATGGGTCAGCCACATATCTAGGCTGGTCACGTCGGGTGAGGTACACCCTGGAAGGGAAGGATCTGGAGGGGTACTTGACTGGAGAGAAGGCTGAGCCAGATCTGACTGCACCTGAGAGAGCTGGGTGGAAGTCGACTCACATGCACGTGTATATCTGGCTTTTGAGCTCATTGACTCCGACTATTGCATCCCAAGTGGATGGCATAGCAAAGGTACACGATGTCTGGGAGAAGTTGAAGAAGACTTATGAGGGTGCTGGGAACAACCTGCGGGTGTACCAGATCAAGAGAGAGGTATCAGCTCTGGTTCAGGGGGAGAGGACGGTGCAGGAGTATGCCATAGAGCTGGACCGCCTGTGGCGAGATCAGACTCACTTTAGGGTCCGACGCCGGTGCTGCACTGACCCTGTGTGTTCTGAGATTGAGATGGAGGACAGAGTTATGGTGTTCTTTGAGGGTTTAGCACCGGTGTTTGAGCAGAGGGCTGCTATGCTATTGGCTCAGACGAAGATTCCGTCGCTTGAGGAGGCCGTTTCAGCGATGATCCAGGAGGAGAGCCGGATTATGCTACAGGCTGGGCCAGGGGGACTTCCTGGAGTGAAGTCAGCCCTAGCTGCCTCCAATCCGGGCAACTCCAGGTCTAAGGGTGAGACCCGGGAGTGCTACAATTGTGGAGAGGTAGGTCACCTGAAGTCGGCTTGCACTAGGCCACCGAAGGTGAGACACCCAGGAGGACGTGGTCAGTCTGGAGATCGCGGTCGCGGTCGTGGTCGTAGAGGAGGTGGAAGAGGGGGCTACCGGGCAAACCTGATGGTAGCAGAGGAAGAGGAAGAAGAGGGTGAGCGAGAAGAGGATCTTTCTGTGGAGGATCAGGAGCTCCTGAGACAGTACTCCCAGTTGCTCAGGAGGAGACAGGGAGGCGCAGTAGGGGATGCATCCACCTCGGGTAACATCGCTTCTTATGCTCATTCATCCACAGGTACTCGTGCCACTCATGCTCTTGCCTCTATATCTACCACTAGATCACCTTGGATCGTTGATTCTGGTGCTTCTAGACATGTGACGGGTACTGCTGGGGAGTTCTCTTCCTATACTCACCTGGCAGTCCCTGAGAGTATTCAGACAGCCGATGGCACGGCTCAGCCCGTGGTGGGTAAGGGTACTGTGCGATGTACCAATTCTCTGACTTTGTCCAATGTTTTGCATGCTCCTTCTTTTCCTGTAAATCTCTTATCCATAAGTGCTATTATTCTCCAACTAAAATGTGTTGTTTCTTTTGATATTCCCAAGGTGATCTTCCAAGAGAAGGGGACGGGCAGGAGACTTGGGACTGGCACGTGGCATAGCGGCTTATGGTACCTGGATAGAGAGGGGATGGACTCAGCCCTTTCATCTGTGGTTGAGAGATCTCGAGGAGTTGAGAGTAGTGTGGAGGACTTACTGTTGCTTCACCACAGGCGTATGGGTCATCCTTCTTTTAGTCTTTTGAGTCGATTGTATCCCTCTTTGTTTGAAAAGGCTAATAAAGAAAGACTTGTTTGTGATGCTTGTGAGTTTGGCAAGCACACCAGGAGTTCATATGTTAGTTCTGGTAGTAGGAGCTCCTGTATTTTTGATTTGGTACATTCTGATGTATGGGGACCTTGTCCCACAACTTCTGTGAATGGTTTTAGATATTTTGTGACTTTTATTGATTGCTTCTCTCGTGTGACTTGGATTTATTTGATGAAAAACAAGAGTGATGTGTTGTCATGTTTTAAAGATTTCCACAAAGGGGTTCAGACTCAATACGGGGCTGTAGTGAAGGTTTTGAGGTCTGATAATGGGACAGAGTACACGAATACTGCATTCAGAGAGTACCTGTCATCTCAAGGAATCAAGCATCAAACCACGTGTCCATACACACCAGAGCAGAATGGGGTTGCAGAAAGGAAGAACAGACATCTCCTTGAGGTTGCAAGAAGCATGATGATCTCGATGAATGTGCCAAAGTACTTGTGGGGGCAAGCGGTCCTGACAGCTGCGATGTTGATAAACAGGAGGCCCTCACGAGTGCTAGAGTGGAAATCTCCGTTTGAGATCTTAAAAGGTGAGAAGGGTGATATTCTTCCTTTGAAGATATTTGGTTGTGTGTGCTTCGTGCAGGACTATAGACCGAATGTGGGCAAACTGGATCCGAGGGCCGTCAAATGTATCTTTGTGGGATACTCGGCCACCCAAAAGGGCTATGTGTGTTGGAGCCCTGTGGAAAGGAGGTTGTTCACCAGTATGGATGTCACATTCCGAGAGCACGAACCGTACTACTCCTCTCAGGTTACATCACCATTTGGAGACTCGCTCGATACAGGGGGTATGAGGCGAGAGGGGGAGAGTAGCAGTGGTAGTGAGAAGATGGTGAGTGTGGGGACAGTCCCATGTCCGATTGTGGATGTGGAGAAGTCGGCCGTTGTGCCGGAACAGGAACAGGAGGGGAATGATTCTGAAATTGGTGGAACTCAGGCTCAGGGGGAGCTGCGAGTGTACACGAGGAGAAGGAAGCAGAATGAGGGAATCGTGCCTACAGTGCCACCGCTTGTGCCAAGTCCCTTGTCCCTGCCTTCCCCGACTCCTGAGACACCTACACCATCCACCACAGACTCAGAATACACAGGTGATATGATTCCTCTCTCTACTCCTCCAGATCCCCTATCGGTAAGGAGGACCACTCGTATCAATGCGGGTGTTCCCCCTGATCGATATGGTTTCCCACATAACATTGCTCAGTTTGTATCTTACTCTCACATATCACCTGCACATGGAGCATTCATTGCATCTTTGGACATTGTCTCTATTCCTAAGTCTTGGCAGGTTGCTAAGGAGGACCCAAAATGGAAAGCTGCCATGATTGAGGAACTTGAGGCCTTGGTGAAAAATAAGACTTGGAAGCTTGTGTCACTACCAGCAGGCAAGAAGGCGGTTGGGTGCAAGTGGGTCTTTACTGTGAAGCAGAACCCAGAGGGTCGGGTTGAGCGCTACAAAGCCAGATTGGTGGCGAAGGGGTACAGTCAGACGTATGGCATCGACTATGATGAGACCTTTGCACCCGTGGCGAAGATGAGCACAGTGAGAACGCTTGTTTCCTTGGCAGCAAATGGGGGTTGGAAGTTGCACCAGCTTGATGTGAAGAATGCCTTTCTTCATGGGGAGTTGTTGGAGGAGGTGTATATGGAGGTCCCACCTGGTTTTGGCACAAAGCAGACGGAGGGGAAGGTGTGCAGACTTGTGAAATCTCTTTACGGATTGAAGCAATCTCCTCGAGCCTGGTTTGACAGGTTTAGGAGGGCTATGGTAGGCATGGGGTATCAGCAGACCAATGCGGACCATACAGTGTTCTTCAGGCGACATGGAGTTCACATTACGATGCTTGCGGTGTATGTGGACGACATGATTATCACTGGTGATGATGAGGGTGAGATTGCTCGGCTAAAGAAGAGATTGGGTAAGGAGTTTGAGGTGAAGGACTTGGGGCAGCTTAGATACTTCCTTGGGATTGAGATAGCTCGTGGTGCAGAGGGGATAGTTTTATCTCAGAGGAAGTATGTGCTGGATTTGCTTACAGAGACAGGTATGCTAGGATGCAAGCCTGCGGGTGCTCCCATTGATCAAAAGGCTAAGCTGAGTGCTGAGGCAGGAGAGCCAGTTGACAAGGACAGGTACCAGAGATTAGTGGGTCGCTTGATCTACTTGAGTCACACCCGCCCCGACATTTGTTTTGCGGTGAGTGTGGTGAGTCGCTACATGCATGACCCTAGGGAGGGTCACATGGATGCCGTGTACCAGATCTTGAGGTTCCTGAAAAGTGCACCAGGGAAGGGGTTGATCTTCAGGAAGAACGGGCATTTGAACATTGAGGGCTATTGTGATTCAGACTGGGCTAGTTGTGCCGATGATAGAAAGTCCACGTCTGGGTATTGCATGTTTGTGGGAGGAAATTTGGTTTCCTGGAAGAGCAAGAAGCAGTCGGTGGTTGCTAGGTCCACAGCCGAGGCAGAGTACAGGGCCATGGCATTGGGTGTAGCGGAATTGTTGTGGCTGAGAGCTTTACTGGTGGAGCTCAAGATGGACCAAGGGGGCAAAATGAAGCTGTGGTGCGACAGCAAGTCGGCCATTAGCATTGCCAATAACCCTGTGCAGCATGATCGGACCAAACACGTAGAGATAGACAGGTTCTTCATCAAGGAGAAATTGGATAGCGGACTACTTGAGTTGGGATATGTAGCTACTGGTGAGCAAGTAGCGGACTGTCTCACTAAAGGTCTTAGTTCATTGGATTTGTCGAAGTTTTGTGACAAGATGGACCTAGTGGATATCTTTCATCCATAGGCTCATCTTGAGGGGGAGTGTTGGTATTTGTTATAAGTTTAGGGACTTATGTGTGAAATGAGAATATAGAGTAATCATAGGGACTAGATTGAATGATGTATGCTCTATATATACCCCAAGGGGTCAATTAATAAAATTAGACTTTTTAGACCTATTTTGAAGTTACAGATTACAATTTTCTCCTGCTTCGATGTTAATGCTTGCTTATAATTTGAGGCTATAACATTACACAGGCATACACACAAATAAAAACTGATATAATTTTTTAGCTACCTTAAACTGTGAAGTTTTTGTAGTGCTCATAATTTCTTTCTTTGGATCACAGTGTTGGCACTGGTTGTGGTGCCTATAATATCAGTTGGAGTTCGTACCTTTGGTAGGTACCTGCGTGAACTCTCTCATCAGACTCAGGCTGCTGCAGCTGTTGCTTCTTCCATTGCTGAGGTTCAATTGATCAGAACTTCTGTATCTTCATAATATTTCATTTTAATTCGAGTTCTTGACAGTAGCTTCTGAGATATGCACTGACAAGAATAGTTGATTCAATTTCAGGAGTCCTTTGGTGCGATTCGCACAGTCAGATCCTTTGCACAAGAGGGTCATGAGGTGTCACGCTACTCCAACAAAGTGGATGAGACCTTGAACCTAGGGCTCAAGCAAGCTGTTAGTTATTCTATCTCAATGCATGTTCCTCCAAATATTTCATTATTTTGCTTAGAAGCATTTTCTTAACGTTATGGAATGATTATATGTGATTGTTTAGAAATTAGTGGGGCTATTCTCGGGAGGTATGAATGCTGCGTCAACACTGTCAGTGGTAACAGTAGTGATTTATGGAGCTAATTTAACCATCAAAGGATCTATGACTGCTGGTGCTCTCACATCCTTCATCCTTTACAGTCTTACAGGTAAGTTATCGGTATTAGGTTGCCTATTTTACCCTTGGTGGTACTGAATACTAGTTCTGATGTAGTTTTGTTGCATGGTGACAGTTGGTTCGTCTGTATCGGCCTTGTCTGGGTTATACACTACTGTAATGAAGGCAACAGGTGCAAGCCGGAGAGTGTTTCAGCTATTGGATCGGGTTTCCTCTATGCCTACCTCTGGAGATAAATGTCCAACTATGTGAGATTCCCTGGACTGGCATAATTTTTTATTTGACTTTCCTTGATTCGTTTTTTTTTAATTTGTTTGTTCTGGATTTAGTGATACTGAAGGCGATGTTGAACTGGATGATGTGTGGTTCACCTATCCTTCCCGACCTTCTCACATGATACTTAAAGTAAAATTTAAAATTAGATTATCAAATTCTTCACGGACAATAAAATTAATATGTCCCATCTTTATGAAGATTTACAACATTAAAATTGCAGGGAATTACACTGAAATTGAACCCAGGTCAGAAGGTTGCACTTGTTGGGCCAAGTGGTGGTGGAAAAGTAACTCTTTTCTTAATTTATTTTATTCCATCATATCATGGGTTGCTAACTTATGCTATATATGATACATAAAATGTTGGCATTTTTGTGTCTTTGCAGACCACCATAGCAAACCTGATACAGCGGTTTTATGACCCTTTAAAGGGGAAGATATTACTAAATGGCATCCCCTTGGTAGATATATCGCACAAGTATCTCCACAAACAGGTACTTGTTATATAATCCATCATTGTTTTATTGGAGGAAATTTTACAAGTACTTGTGCTTAATACTATCTCTCATTTATCTTGGCAAAAATAATTCAGGTGAGCATAGTAAGCCAGGAACCGGTACTATTTAACTGCTCGATTGAAGAGAACATTGCTTATGGCCTGGATGGAACAGCCAGCGAAGCTGATATTGAAAACATTGCTGTACGTAAATCTTACTGAAAGAAACATACATTAAAATTTGCAACCAAACTTGATTTTATTTACATAAGAAAAATGAAATACAGAGAATGGCAAATGCACACGAGTTTATATCGAAATTTCCAGACAAATACAAGACGGTTGTTGGAGAAAGAGGGATAAGACTGTCAGGAGGCCAGAAGCAGAGAGTGGCAATAGCAAGGGCTTTACTAATGAACCCACGTGTGCTTCTCTTGGATGAGGCTACAAGTGCTCTTGATGCTGAAAGTGAATATCTTGTTCAGGTATTTCTGTCTTCTTTAATAAAAGATAAACTCATGCACAATACCTTTAATCCTTTAGTTTATGCATTTATATTTAGAGAATTAATGTCTGCTTTTATTGTGTTTATTGGTGTTTTCTATAAATTTTTTTATTCTGGGCGTGAACCATCTTAAATATGGAATAATTGAACAGGATGCTATGGATTCTTTGATGAGAGGGAGAACTGTCCTTGTAATCGCACACCGTCTCTCAACTGTTCAGAGTGCCAATAGTGTAGCTGTCATATCTGATGGTCAAATTGTGGAGAGTGGGACCCATGATGAGCTACTTTGCCAGAACGGCATCTATACGGCTCTTGTCAAGCGCCAATTGCAACAAGGCCCCAAATTTGAAGCTGAAACTGATATTGTCAATAAAGAGTAAACTGAATTACTTTGCTGAACCTCTTATTTATTTCTCTAGTACACAGAGATACAGCAAACATGGAAATATTGATCTTCTTATCAGTGCAGACTTGTTGACATGTTCAAGTTGTGAATGTAGATTCCAACTGATATAGATTCGTATTGATAAATTAATATAGTACCGGTGCTAAGGAACATTCTCTAGAGTGGCTAAGCCAGTGTTATCCTGTAATTCTGTGTCATACAAGAGGATCTTAAAGGGACACACAGCAGTTTTTTTTTTTTTTTTTAAAAGAAGTGGAGTATTCCACCAATTAACATGAAAACCTTACAAAGTCATTACAGTTCCAACTGGTACCACCTCTCTGGTACCAGTAACCAAAGTCACAAAATACAAAATCTGGTACTAAGCAAATACCACAAGCACACAACAGTTTATACCACGGCCACCTATCTAACCTGATAACATCCAACATAGAACAGACCCTTGAACTACCAAAAACAGAATAGACCCTGCAAAACAACACAATTGCTACAAAAGACAATTAAGCAAAAAAACCCTGACAAACTAAGTAATCCCAGAAGCCTGCAACTGGCTGTTTTGAGTAGCATCCGCACCATCCAAAGTTGTCCCTGCTCCAAGCATAGGGATCGTATCCTGTTCTTTCTCCATGAAAATTGCTACTGTAGTACCTATCAGGTCCTTCACAAAATGAGATTAAGTTGAGAGCTTAAGTCAGATTTTTGTTGAGAACCCCAAAAATAAACAACTCATAATATTTTTGAACCTAAAGATTTAATATCCTGTATTCTTCCATCTTTGAAAACAATTCTGTTCCTATCCAGCCATCAATTCCACAAAACTGAACCTCTTATTATTTCTACTAAGTTTGCATCTTTCAAAGGTACACAGTAGTCTATTTCCCACAGATCCTCTATTAATTTCTTGTATAATAACAAAAATGTCTGTACTTAATTTATCTAGAGAAAATGAGTGTATTTGTACGCGGCACTATCTGTTCGAAGAAAATAAATATAATCTATAATGAACCGTATATTGTATAAAAAATATAAGGAAAATTCCATACACGATTTTTGCGTTGTGTTTGAATTTCAAAAATACTTTTTCAAGGAGATATACGGATAGAAGACTTGTCAGAAATAACGGTAAAAGTTAAATGAAGTAAACTCAAATGCTGCAGTACATAATACACGTTGTAAGATTTGTTGTGTTAAAGAAAATTAATGTATCCAATTCTGCAAGTCAATGTGAAAGCAACATCACTACACTTTGCAGTGTGAAAGCAACATCAACTTCTATTCGGCTAGAAATGATATTTTTTTTTATTGACTAAAAAACATGAGATAGTAAAAAGTCGAGCGTATTAGATCAAATTTTTATAAAATATTTCGTATTTGTAATGTATTCGGACTTGGTTGTTCTGCTTAATGTATTTATAAATCTCTGAAGAAGAGAACTGAATTGCCTTTATCTTTTATGTAAACATTACATATTTAAAAGTTAAAGCTAATAATTCCAAAATTCCAAAATAAGTATTAAATAACCGTTATTTGAAGCTATATCACTTTGTTTATGCTCACCAGTCACCATGAAAACTCGTGACATTTTGGCCTTGTTTTGTTGACTGTTGTAACTTGTGAGTAATTTCCATGCGTTGATTTTTCAAGTTTTTTTTTATTTAAAATAGAGTCAAAATGTATATTTTTTTAATCTGCGTATAGACTAATAATAAAAATCATATTTATCGATTTTATTTTATTATTTGAGTTTCAAAAAGTGAAGAAAAGGGAAATTAAGGTATTTGAATCCTTCTAATTATTAATTCATTTATAGTATGTTATGTATGTTTGTTCAATATTTTAATAAAAACTTCAGTTCAAAATATATAATTACCAAAGAATTATTAAATATCCTCTGAAGGTGATTACGATCCTCTCGCGAAATTATTTATGATAAAATAAAAAAAAAAATAACAAACATTACGCATGCTAATAAGTTGAAATGCATTTACAGTAATTTTAGCTGGAATGCTCGTTAACTTTTTTTTCTGTACTAAATAAAAAAAAGGTAAGTCACACAAATTAGCTAGAACGTATTTACAACATATTGCTTGTGTCGGCTCATAATTTTAATTAATTGACTCTTAAATTCAAGTGATATAATCATCAAAATCAAAGGTTTAAATAGCGTTTAGCGCGTCATAGCGAAACGGCTGAAAAAACAGCGCTATGCTCATATAGCGCCGTTATAGCGCGCTATAGCGTCAATAGCGTCATAGCTTTTATGGTCCAAAAACGCTATAGCGCGCTATTTAGAACCTGATCAAAATTAACATATGTCTTTTAGATATGATCAGTGTTCTAAATAGTGTGCTATAGCGTTTTTGGACCCCAAACGCTACGCTATGACATCAAAATGCGTTATTTGCGCTACGGCCGCTATAGCGGCCGCTACAGTGCTATAGCGGTCCGCTATTTGCGCTATTTGTGCTATGCAATATGAGTTTTTTTTTAAGCAATTTATATGGGTTTTAAATAAAGATAAAAAAAAATCTCAAACTAAAATTGAATTTGTTGTTACTTGCTACAGATAAATCAATTTGAAATTGGGAATAAAAATTGAAATTTGAATAGAAAAAATGTCCAAACCGAAATTAAAATTTGAATAGAAAAAAAATAGATTATGTCATGAATCATGATGCTTAAGATATTTTTAATAGGAAAAATCGATAGTTTATGATATTACTATGGATATTTTGAACCGTAATTTGGACTTTGTACGGGTTCAATATGAATATTATAATTTCTTAATTACTTTGGTGTTATTTATTGTTCTATGAGACTTTAGATAATGTTGATATTTAGTATAAATATTGAATATACGAAATGTAAAAAAAAAAACGCTATTTGGAATAGCTTCCGCTATAGCGATGCTATTCACTATAGCTTTTTTTTTATCCTTCCCGCTACGACGTTATAAACGCTATTTAGAACCTTGGATATGATCATCATGCTGGTGAGTTTTTTTGCGTCAAATATAAAGAACAACACTATCGATCGTGCACAAAATTCTACTGGAATTATGTATAAAGTTGTGTGTGCCGTATAATAATGAAAATCAATATATAGCCTCTATATACATCATGAACATAGATGTGAATATTTTTGCTTAAATGCTTCAAATATTATGCACAAAAATATATTACAATGCATTTACAATCTATTGTGTCATTGTGTGTGTCAATTCGTGATAGTAATCGTAAGAGGAAATACTTTCAGTCATATAATAATCATCAATGATAAATATTCTTTTAATGAAATTATTTACATCCGAATTTTTTATTTATATCCAAAAAATAAATCAAATTACAAAAAATACCCATGTTATCTTGAAAATTTGAAAAATACCCAAACCGGAAATTTTTTTTCCGGATTTGGCCTCTAAACCCGGAAAATTTTTTTCCGGAAATTGAACTCCAAAACCGGAAAAAAAATTTCCGGTTTTAACATTTTTTTTTTTTTTTCCAAAACCGGAAATTTTTTTTCCGGTTTTAACATTTTTTTTTTTTTTTTTTTTTAGAGATTCCGGATAAAAAATTTTAACTTAACAAATTTTTTTTTTTTTTTTTTTTTTTTAGAGATTCCGGATAAAAAAATTTAACTTAACAAATTTTTTTTTTTTTTTTTTTTTTTTTAGAGATTCCGGAAATTTTTTTCCGAACTAAATAAAATTTTTTTTTTTAAGAGAAAAATAGCTAAAATACTGAAATCTAACGCTACAAAATCGAATTGTTTTTTTAAATATTTGTTTCATTAATTTAAAAAATTTCAAAATGGTGTAGAATAATTTAGAAATTATCAAAATAGCTAAAATACTGAAATCTAACACTAAAAAATCGAATTGTTTTTTACTACGAATAGGGCCGATTTTGTGCTAAAATACGGTAAATTTACTAAAATACGATAAATTACGCTAAATTACGTATAAATGGGGCTTATTTTGTGGCATCTTTCATAAATCATAAAAAATAGTAAAAAAAATTCCAAAAATAATAAAATTTGGTGTTCTAAAAGTTTATTACATAACTAATTTACTGAGCTACGTAGATTGAATAATAGAAATGAAAATCTTAATCGAAAACTTCAACTGAAGTTTTGAGGCTCTTCTATTTGTTTTTTGGCGATTCTGAATTTGGAAAATTAACAAAGCAGTCCGGACGCATGCGCATTTTCGCAAGCTTTCCGAAAAGTGGTCATTTGCTGAAATCGGACACTCGAGCGCCGTTTTATGGCCGTTTGAAGTTTCGTCATCGTTTTTCGCCTTCTCAGTGAAGATATTATCCCTATTCGTACGTAATTTAGCGTACTTTACCGTATTCTAGCATAATTTTACATAATTATTGTAATTTAGTGTAATTCAGCATAAATCAAGTAATTTGGCTTGTTTTAGTATAAATATGCTAATTATATATAAAAAAATGTAATCTAGCAAATATTTAAAAAAACAATTCGATTTTTTAGTGTTAGATTTCAGTATTTTAGCTATTTTGATAATTTCTAAATTATTCTACACCATTTTGAAATTTTTTAAATTAATGAAACAAATATTTAAAAAAACAATTCGATTTTGTAGCGTTAGATTTCAGTATTTTAGCTATTTTTCTCTTAAAAAAAAAAAAATTATTTAGTTCGGAAAAAAATTTCCGAAATCTCTAAAAAAAAAAAAAAAAAAAAAAAATTTGTTAAGTTAAATTTTTTTATCCGGAATCTCTAAAAAAAAAAAAAAAAAAAAAAAAAAAAAAAAAAAAAAGTTAAATCCGGAAAAAAATTTTCCGGTTTTGGAAAAAAAAAAAAAAAAAAAATGTTAAAACCGGAAAAAAAATTTCCGGTTTTGGAAAAAAAAAAAAAAATGTTAAAACCGGAAAATTTTTTTCCGGTTTTGGAGTTCAATTTCCGGAAAAAAAATTTCCGGGTTTAGAGGCCAAATCCGGAAAAAAAATTTCCGGTTTGGGTATTTTTCAAATTTTCAAGATAACATGGGTATTTTTTGTAATTTGATTTATTTTTTGGATATAAATAAAAAATTCGGCATTTACATGCTCATGAATTTTTAGAGCTAAATTAAACGGACATATCGAGTATATTACGCTAAAAATTATGTTGAATGCACTTATAATTTCTTGTGGACATCTATTTATAATTGCAATCAATGTGACCACATTCCAAATCATATAATCATTAAAACCGATAGATGTCCTATCAATGCGATGAGTTTTCAGCTATGTTACCCGATACGTCTCCGTGTCTGTGGCATATCTTTGATCTCTTGATACGTATACAGATTGACTCGTTTGGATACATCTGTACCACAGTGGACTCGTTTGGATACATTTCAGCTGCTGTGGAGAATTGAAATGGCGACCTGTGGCATAACACCTATAGCCTTCTACCATGACACCATTTCACATTTATTGTTATTTTTTTTTTAAAAGAGGCTATTGCCCATTTTATAAATTTAGGTAATTACATCCAACAGATCACCATCAGTGTATCCCCAACAGATCACCAACAGATCACCAACAGATCATATAGCAATGTATCAGAACATCCAACATAGAGTCTAAACAAACACATATAACAACTAAAGACCAAAGTTACATCAGAATCACTAAAGCTAAGCCACTTAACAGGCTGTGGTGAGAGTGCAATAAGAAGCAAAATTTTGCACTGTAGAAGGGACTCCATCAGAGGTTAAGGTGCCACTGGAGAAGGGTCTCCATGTTCTGCAGCTCCATCTGTTTCTCCAAACACAACTAACTCCATAGGCATGAAATGAGCGAGGGGAATAGCATCTTCGATAACAGGCATCCAATCTACCACTGCTTCCTTCACCTTTTTGTTCAAGTGTCATGTCCAGTACAAAGTAAGGGATTTAATTTGTAAAATAATAGCTCTAGGTGTTTTGGAGGTACATTGAGTAAAGCACACCTCATTGCGATTTATCCATAAACACCAGCATACTGCACTTAGCACAATTAAAAGCCCTAATTTTTCAAATTTTGACAAGGAAAATGCATAATTGAATATGTCAGTCCAAGTACACCATTCTAACATTAACATTTGACTTTTCCCAAGCCAAAACCACACTTGCTGAGCCAAGTTGCATTGGTAGAACAAATGATCAATCGTTTCTAATTCAAGGCAGAATAGACACTTTGGATTACCTACCCAACCTTTCTTAAGAAGGTTATCTTTAGTCAAGATTGTATTATGTTCAACTAACCACATGAAAATCCTAAGTTTTGGTGGAATTGGTAAATGCCACCATACCATAGCCTTAGTGGGTATAATTCCTCCAAAATTTAAAATTCTATAAATAGATTGAGTTGAGAACTGCCCTGAATTTTCCCATCGCCAAGCAATTTTGTCGTGGTGTAGTGTAAATGATGTATAAGAGAGTACTTGTTATATTAAACGTATATTTCGCTATAGTATTGTATTTTAATATTTAATTTATATAATATAAGTTTTGAATTAATAATATAATTAATATAATAATAAAAAAATATTATATATAATAGGCGTATCATATTCTTGATTTTTAAAAATTGCCGTATCGCCGTATTCATATCATATCCGATATGATATTCGTACCCATATCCATACAACATATGTTAACAATAACTTTATGCTAAATAGAAAAAAAATTCGGATCCCCTGAAGTAAGTTTTAACTTTTGAATTTTGATCCGAACCGTGAGAGCTGCTCTAACACGAATATTGGAGGGATCTGTGTATTCCACAACGGACCGGATCAAAACAAAAAAATTGGGTTACTCAGGGAATACGGACTTAATAAAAAAGGTACATCAAATATTTACACACAAGAAGTGCCGATTTTTTATTAATAGAAAAAAAATGAAAAACTATTCCGAAATATCGAAATAAGAGTAGGATTTCATGAAATCCCAAAATATAGAAAGAACGACATTCAACTAATTCCGTCTTTCACTGCATAAATTCGCTAAAAAAAAATCCTGGACGGAATAGTAGTGCGTATCATCTAAGATGTCTCATATTTTGTGTGACCGACATGTTTGGTGCCTACTTGGGGATAGCAAGGGCCAATATTATTTGAGCTTTGAGATTCACACATAACGTATTTGAACGGTTGAGATTTTTCAGAAAGTCACGCAAAATATGAGATATCTCAGAGGATGCGAATTCACGGGATAGTCCATCCCGTTCAGTACTATTCAATTTTTTTTTTGGGTTTCATTTTCAATGGTTTTGACCATAGTTTTTAAGATGTTGCTTCATTAGCGAAAAAACTTTTCTGACTAATTATGTATACTGTAGAGGTGAATTTCCAAATTCATGTTGTTAATTAATAAATTAATAGTTGCGAAGTAGGCATTGTGATGTTTCAATTTGACAATAGGACCTACTAGTTACCACATTGCTAATTACTTCAAGCACAACCACTTCCAAGTTCTGAATCAAGGATTTGTGCAATCGACCTATTAAAAATGAAATTAAAAAAAAAATGTACAGTACTCTATGGAATGGACTATCTTGTCTAACTTTTTTTTTTTTTAATTAACGAGTGTGCATAGTTAGAGACGGAATTAGCTGGACGTGATGGTTTATCCCATCCCAATATTTTATATATTTTGAAATTTTACCAAATCTTACCCCTATTTCGATATTTTTTTCTAGTAATAAAAAAGGGGAATTTCACGTATACCCCTCAAAAACTTCAAAATTATGTATTTCCCTCTCTAAACTTTAAAATTACGTATTTCCCCGTCTAAACTTCAAATACTCACAAATTTACCCATTTTATTGTCTTTTATATTAAAACTCATTCTAAATTTATAAAATACCCATTTTACTCTTTATTAAAAATATATAAAATCCATCATACTCAAATTTGAATATGAACAGTTCATCTACTGTCCAAACTGCTTTTAGATATGTGCCCGCAAGATCGGCACAAATCTTCATGCGAACACACGCATATTGAAGCGACATGCACATATCTTAATGCAATGCACACAGATTGAAATTGCTTTAAGATTCGTGCGTGTTAGATCAGCACCAATATTGAAGCGATGCGCAGAGATCTTAATGCGATGCGTGCGGATCGGACGGTAGAGGAACTCTTCAGATTCAAATTTGAGTTTGATGGGCTTTTATATGCTTTTAATAAAGGGTAAAATAGATATTTTAAAATTTTAGAATGTGTTTTAATATAAAGACAATAAAATGAGTAAATTTGTGAGTTTTTGAAGTTTAGAGGGAAAATACGTAATTTTAAAATTTAGAGGGGGAATATGTAATTTTGAAGTTGTTGAGGGGTATACGTGAAATTCCCCCAATAAAAAAATCGGCAAAAAAGTGTAAGAATGCTTTTATGGCATGTTTTGTGTGTTATTCTAAATTAATTTGACATCTTCTATCGAGTAAATATTGTTAGGCTTGCAAAGCATGAAGAAATGAAGGTTTGAAGAAGTATAAATGCAAATATTCAAGGTGGAGCACAAGAATTCTTCAAGAATACTCGAGTGTTAATTTCTGGCCTCCCCGGATAGAGGAAGAGAAAAAGATCATCAGTCCCTCTTTTACAAAAGAGAATTCCGAACCAAACAGTGGCGCCATCGATGCCTCCCCTCTATTCGCTACTGGCCCCTCATGTCTCCAGCGAGAACTCCCCGGGCCAAATTTCCACGGTGTTCGCCGGAGTCCAGCTCGATTCAACACTCCGACGCTTCTCCTCTGACTATCTTCGCCTTCTCCATTGCTCTCAATCCCAGGCACAGCACTATTTTCCTTAATCCTTATATTAACCAATAAAAGAAAATCAAATTTCATATTCTTCCTTATTAAAGTATTTTGAGATCTTAATGTGCAGTTACGCAGTAAGCTGGAAGAATTGAAATCTGGTTCCATTCTCATGTGGAGCAACATGTGTTCGAAGAAATGCCTAATGTTTGGAAGTATTCAATCTGGTGTACCGCCGCAGTTCTGTTTGATTGGCAGGAAGGAATTTGATAGGGAAGGAGGGTTTCTGAGCAGTATCGAGTCCCTATTTAAGAATATTCAGAGGAACAATTCAAATAAAAGGTTCTGGACTGATGTTCTTCTCAGTGCAAATATTTTGTAAGTTGAAGATTTCAACTTCCAATAATCTTTGCTTAATTAATTTTAGATGAAGGTTGACATGCCACTATCAGTAAGCCAGATATGTCATTGAGCCTTAATTTTTGTAAAATGTTATAAATAAAATTTGCATGGATCTACAATTTCAAAATACCTTTTTAATTTCTAATAATTTGTTACATTCTTAGGGCCTATGGGGCTCAGATTGCATCAAAAGGTAGGCTGGTTTTGTGGGGAGCCAAGGTTGGATTCTTAACTTTCCTTTTTGGACC
Source organism: Carex kokanica (assembly GCA_025461125.1). Taxonomy (NCBI): domain Eukaryota; kingdom Viridiplantae; phylum Streptophyta; class Magnoliopsida; order Poales; family Cyperaceae; genus Carex; species Carex kokanica. Next base: position 2,258,988 of record JAJGRX010000376.1, read on the forward strand.
TAGTTCCTTACTGTTTTTTCTTACATTATCATTTCAAAAACCAACGAATTTTTTACGTCTTCTATTTTCTTTTTTTTGAGAAGGTGAACAGCTTGATTCGTGAAGGACAAATTTGGAGATTGGCCACGTCATCTTTTCTACATGCAAACATTCTTCACCTAATGGTAAGAAATCTAATATTTGAAAAACAAAATTATATTGGTTAGAATCCTACAGTATCGTTTGAATTTATGGGGGTGAGAACAGCCTAGATATGTACCTCCCTGGCAAAGTAGAAGGCCACATGATGCTTTTGTGGTGTGTGTGTGTGTGTTTTTTTGGCCGTTTTCCTATTTTTATTTAAAGTGCCACTTGTGTTCTTTAGGCTCAATTAATCCTAAAGTGTGCAATGCAGTAACCAGAAAGCACAAAAAGAGATCGGGGAATAAATTTTCTTTAGCTCCCTGCTTCTATCAGAACTGACGGGTATTGCAATGGTTGGTATATTTTGTTGCCAGAATAAGTCAACATGGTTCAGATCTCATGGTTCAGAATAAGTCAACATGGTCCGGATCAATTTCAGTTCCCAGCATGCTTCAGGCTTGAATGTTTATGTATTAAGGTCATTTTAGGTTGACAGGTTTCCCAAAGTTGGTTTTGCACTCGAGGTTTTTCTAGATTAGATATGGTTCGCTTTGATGTTAGACTTATTTGCATGTTAGCTAATTGCAGGGTCACTCACACTCAGGTCTGGTTGGATTCAGGTTTGGGTTTAATTTTAGGGTTCTGGCAGTCAGGTGTTTCTTTTTTGTTTGGTTGGATCAGATATTGCCAGCTCGGAACTTAAAGAGTCTTATTCAATTGTTTTGCAGGTGAACTGCTATTCGTTGAACTCAATTGGTCCTCCAGTCGAGCGTCTTGTGGGACCCAGTCGATTTCTGGAAATTTATTTTTCTTCCGCGCTTGCAAGTATGAAACATAAACATGACGACATGCCTAGATTTAAACTAGATCAATTAAAGTAGACTTGGTAGAGACCTAATACCATACCCTCAACCCAACAACAACCTCCAGTGTATTATATTGTTATATGAAGAAATTGGTGCATCATAAACATGCAAGTGATGTATTATTTCCAAAGAAGGTGAATTATGCAGATGGTTTACACATGCAATATATGGTTCAAATATATCCAAGTGGTCGGTACTATATACATAACCAAATGAAGGAGTTTTTACTAATTTGGCGGTTGATAAAGGTTATGCTCTTTGTCGAGTTACCTTCTTTTTTCTTATTCAATTGATCTTGAATTAGTTGAATTTCAACATTTCACAAAAAAATAGGTTCACTTATGAGCTACCGTTTCTGCCCCGCCCCTTCATTAGGCGCATCTGGAGCTGTCTGTGGTCTGGTAAACAACTCTGTCTATGTTTCCTGTTGTTACTTCTGATTATTTCATTTTTTATACCCGCAAAACTTTGCTTTCTATATATTCAAAACAAGAAAATCAAGTAAACTAGAGGAAAATTTGGTAATATCTTCTACACTAAGATTTTCCTCATTTCTTGGATGATGTTAATGTCAGCTCTCTTTGTAAATACCTCCTTGAATGAGGAACGGCTAAGGGTAAGTTTTGGTATTTGATGTAGTTATATTGCAAAATACACTTGCTTGCTATAGGTTGGTGCATACGCAGTGTATATTTGGAGGAATAAAAATCGGATCCGGAGTGCAGACAAGCAGCTAGAGCGCATTGGATATGTCATTGCCTTGAACATGGTGTTACTCCATCTAACTTGAGTTTATAAAAAAAAAAATACTTTGTGCAAAATTTCAACCTGCCTCCATAGTAGTTGCCCCTGGGGCATCAAGAGCATGGGTCAGGCTGTAATTTTGCATCAGCTAGCGTGCTTTAGAAACACGCATCATCTCATACCACTAAATATATATTAATGGTAGTTTTTCCTTGAAATATAAAAATGGGTGGGGATTCCTTGACAACATTTTATCTTGACAACCTTGACAACCTCTCTGAAATCATGCCAAAAAAAATAAAAATATAAAGAAAAAGATTATAGATGTATTGTTTTCCTTATAAATTGGTTGTGTATCAATTTTCACGTAATTTAAATATCGTTTGACATTTTATCAAATACTGTTAAATGCAGACGTTGCTGAAGAACGGTGAAATTTGCATTAGTTTCATCATTTTTCATGTATATGATATGTATAAAGTGTAGATTACATTTTACTTGTTGGTTTTCAAAAATATAAATTATATTTATGGTTGTCGAAGTAATTGGTTCTCAATGGATTCCCACCCAATAAAATTAAGACCCTTTTTTTCTCGACGTAATTGCTTTATCTGCAGGTTATCGGATTGACCACTAAAGGAATTGATAACTGGGGCCATGTAAGTCTTGTTTAAATTCTTTTTTTGTATTTCAACTGCAGCCAAGATTATTTAATTAATTTAGAAAAAAATTTGAGCAATTCTAGTTGGGAGGCTTGCTTGGTGGAGCAGCTGTATCATGGTATCTCAATCCCCGATAGGAGTATCAATTTGAATCTTATATAGATAAGTATATTCTTACACATACATAGCCTCTATTTCAATTTTCAAATATAGTCAACAGAAAATGTTCGTTTTGAATTTAGAGCTTGTGTAGGATTCATGTAAAGTTCAAATCAGCAGAGGACAAGAAAAAAAAAAAGGCATGTACTGTATTTCAGCATGTTATCTTACTGTTAAGTGTTAATGCATTTTTGTGAAATTTTTCTCATTTACTTTTGCGCGACAAGTTTACCTATGAAATCTAGGTAGAAATCACTGTGAAGAACTTGTTACAAATGGACATCACCAGCGTAGTGTAACTAGTGTTATCATTGTATGAACTTCACTGTTCAATTTATGTAGGTATATTTCTTCTATTGGGATGCATGTCTTCTTTGGTTTGGAATTGGATTTTGTCCAAATAGCTTTGGACAAAATCTCATCCAATGCTGGACCTAACCGTCTGATTTGCGTTAAGATTCGTGCAAACATTTTTAAAACTTAGTAAATTTAAATGATACGTAAATCTAAACTGTTGATGCAAATATTAAATCAAATCAGACAGTTTAAGACTAACTTTGGATGGGACTTTGTCCAAAGTTCTTTGGACAAAAACTTCACCATTTTTACAAATTTAGAAGGATATATAATATTATGAATTTTAGAAAGGAAAATACATAATTTTTTAAAGTTTTTGACGGGAAATACATAAAATTCCCCCGACTTTGTATCTCTCTCTCTCTCAGTTTTGTTATAGCTCAATTTAAAGTTCAAACGATAAAATCTAAAATCAATAGAAATTGATGTACTTCACGAGACATGCATTCATATTTATAATCTTTTGATCAAGAAGCTATAAAATGTGTAAATATCTTCTGAGTTCAATTAAATGGTGAATAATATATCTATAATTTTAATTTGAAAATTTAATTATCAGCTATAATGGTTGATAAATTATTCGGTTGTATGTATATCTCTTCCCTTTGATAATCGCATTGATATACTGATAATATCTTATGTGCCAAAAAAAAAAAAATATGCAAAGAATTAGCAGAAAAGTGGCTAAAATCATTACTTAATAGAACAACTATTTTCAAAACGAGAATGGAGGCACCTGATAACTCTGCTATCTGTTTGACGGACAACTTTCGAAGTAGGTTTTTTTGGACTATTAGTTTTATATTCAGTGGTGCGAGTTCCGTCTCTCTACAGTGAAACACAAATTCAACTTTAAAAAATAATATCTAAAAGATGTCGGGTATACTAAAATTCTTTAATAATAATAAAAAAAAACCTTCCTCAAACAATATGAGAGCATTTTTTTCGAACTTCTTTTAATAATCTCCGTGAAGGACTTGTTTCAAGTACACTTTAAACTACTTAGCAAAAATGAAACGTTATAAACATTATGACCATGGGCTACGTTTTAGGATAATCTTTTTCTTTTTTGGATAGTTCGTAAATTTAATCTTATATTCATTTTTGGTTAACGAAATATATATATATATGCCACCCGATTTTAGTCACTGAATATAAATTTTTATTCCAATCGGAGCACTGTTTCAATATAAATTCAAATAACATATAAAATTATCAACTATTTTTCTAAATAATTAGCGTTTTGTAGTTTTATTTATTCAGAAAGTTAACGCGTGAGTCGGATAATCTCGTATGGTTGTATAGTATTGACATAGATTTAGGCGCTTCATGAATTAGTTTATAAAATATGCACAACTATCATTTAAAATGAGAACAGTAATTTAATTTAAAGTTTAGCGACTAAACATAATGTGTCACAATTAGATGGTCAAGAAGGAATTTGTAAATTTAAGTGACCTCCCTAAAATTTATCAAATTTTCTACCCATCTTTTTTTTTATTGAAGTGGATAAAAAACTACCGATTTCATTCAAAATGAAATCATTATCACAAGAGAACTGATACCAAATATTATTGATACCAGCCTCTAGACTTCTAGTCTTCTACACATCTTATTTATTACAATAAAGTTATTTGAAGAAACAACAATCATTTTCGTTTGTAAATTTCTACTCAAATAACACAAAAAAGTTTTTTTTTGTAACTATTTTCATGAAAATTTTATTCTTTAATCTTTATCTCAGATGAGAGTTTAGAAATAAGTCTGGAGTAGGAACATGAACCTGTAGACAATTAAATTGTTCGTATGCAGTCTTTAGCAAGATTCAAATCTTCTCTACATCGAAAGAAAATTTTAAATAAGTTTTAAATATTTTATATGAAAAACCTTGCTGTTAATAAATTTGAGTGTAGCTAATTTTGATTTGGTGCTAACCCGTCCAGTCTGGCTCATCTCTAATTGCACGATATTTATTGGAGAGTTTCTGCAGAATTGAAACAGCTTATCAGATCAAACGGTTGAGATCCAGTTTATTTATATACTGATAGAATTGGTCATAACAGATTAACAGACAGACAAGACACAAGAGGCAGTGAGGATGATATAGATCGCTCGATCTAAACGAACGGTGTAGATCTTATCTGAACGAAATCCGTAAGACCGCCGTCGAAATAACTTGGTTTGGATAGACACGTCACAGAATTAGCATCCGATCCCCCTTTTCCCCTCTCGATTTCCCCAAAATTTAAAATTTCGATAAAAACAATGGACGTGTTTTTACTTTTCGAGAAAAAGAGTTAACAACACTGACTGCAGAGGTCAGGCGACGACTGAGAAAGAGTACGGAAGCGACCCCAAACCCTAGATTCATGTCCCTTTATGCCATCTCGTTTCGTTCAAGATCTGTTGTTTGCTTTCGTTAAATCCTGGCGTGGACTGGTTAGTGCGTGTATATTTCAAACGTTAATATGATTAATAGTTGAGATAAACTTCTGGATTTACAATTTACTCGTATCCTGTTGTTGACTCGGGAGTTTTAACCGACCCATGGCATCACAATTGTTTGGAGTTTGATTCTTTTATTTTGTATTAGGATATTGGATATTCTCTTTTGTATACTGGTTCCCCATAGTGTAATCGCATTTTGAGCTTTCAGTAATGCTCAAAGGTTTAAATTTGGTTCTGATTTCGTTTTATGTAAATGCTGGTTGAGTGATGTTACCAATTTCATTAGTCACAGTAATAAACAACTGTACTTATAATGACTAGCCTGGTTCCTCAATTACCTATAATTGATAATGTTGTATATTTGTTTTTTGTTCTAGGTATATGATCCAGAAAGATAGTAGAAAAAGAAGAGCATAGAAATACAAGGTTTTGTTCCATAAGAATATGGAAGTTGATGTGTCAAGTAGCCCGAGAGATTCTACTTCTAATAAAATTACAGCGGTCAAAACTAATAGAGAAAATCACAAGAGTAAAAAGGAGATATATGGTCCAGCATGTGGGATTAATAGATCTGATGATGATAAGAAAGCTTGTGAAAGTTGCACTGTGGATGAGAATAATTTAAACCCTGTTGAGGTTGAAAACTCAGAAGAGGTGAATCACAAGAGTAAAAAGAAGAAGCTTAAAAAGAAGCAAGTCTCAGCATCTGAGGATAATTATCCTGATGATGGCAACAAATTTGGTGAAAATTGCATGGCAAATGAGACTAATTCAAACTCCATTGAGACTAAATGCTCAGGAGAGGTACAGTGTAAAATAAAGAAAGTAAGACCAGGGAAAAGAGAGAGGGTAGCTTTGCATTTGCATGGCCAAAGTAAGTCTGATATTGGGGATAGTGCAATTGGGGTTTCAGCTGCAGAGAATGGCACCAACTTACCAGGAGGTTCAATTGAAAATAATAGTCACAGCTTGGTAGGAGGTGCAGTTGCTAACAGTTGTACCGAACTGCAAGGTACTAAAACAATGAAGAGAAATAAGGCTAAACAGCATAGTTGCAATGATACTGATAATTTGGATGGTTGTAATACTTTATCTACATTGGAGACTAAATATAGGCCTAATTGCAGCTCCAAAAAGTTAGGCAGTATTGAAGGGATTCTAGTGACTGAGAACAGTGCTGACTTAGGAGGTGTAGTTGCAGATGTCAGTACTGACTTAGCAGGGGGTGCTACTGCTGAGAGTGATACTGATCTACAGTCTAAAAAGATTGAGAAAACTTATAAAAGGAGAAGGCGAAATAGCAGCGAGCCCAGTAATATAACATCTTCATTTGATACTGAGTGTAAAGAAAGTAGCAACAACTGCAGTTCCAAGGAAACAATCGTTACTGAGGAAAGTGCCGTTACTGATAATGGTATTGACTTACAAGGCGAGAGTAAGAAGAAAAAGAAAAAGAACAAAAGTAAGGAGGACGCTGCTAATGAGGAGGTTATATGTGAAGAATGCTCCCCTAAAAATAAACCAACAAGCTTGCCTTCATCTCCAATTAGAAGTGCTACAGAAACCATACCTGTGTCTTGTTTAGTTACTACAGAAAATGTCGAGTTGGGTTCATCTTGTACCAGTGACGCCCCTGTTCTCAAAGAATTGGTGTCACCAGGCAAGAAGAAGCTTATAGTTCTTGATATAAACGGGTTATTAGCAGATATCAATTCAGATTATAGCTGTACAGAGTCTGCAGATTTCAAGATCAGCGGCAAATTAGGTAACAATATTATTTTTTATTACAGCAAAATTCAGGAAAAGACTATATATTTTGAATTGATGTTGAATGTTTTTTTTGGTTGTGTTAGTTTTCAAGAGGCCCTTCTGTGCTGATTTTCTGAACTTCTGTTTTGCAAACTTTGAAATTGGAGTTTGGTCATCAAGAACGAAGTTAGCTCTCAATATGAACTTTTTATGTTCTTGGATTTTTTTTCTCCATTTGCAACTCTTTGTTTGAAGCTGCTGATATATATTTTTTTTAATATTTGCAGGTATAATGTAGAACAAGCTGTCCAATATCTAATGGGGGATTTGAGAAATAAGCTACTTTTTTGCTGGGTACATAACCTTCAACAGCAATTGTTGCATTTAAGATTTCATATTCTTTTCTGTCATTTCTATTGATTTTTTTCATTTCTTTTGGCTTTAATACTCACAGGACCAATCAAACTGCACAGCTACAAACTTCAATACTATAGATAACTCGCGCAAGCCGTTGGTTTTCAAGGAACTAAGGAAACTGTGGGAGAAGGAAGAGCCTGATTTGCCATGGGAAAAGGGGCGGTTTACTCCACGTAATACTCTTTTAGTAGACGATTCTCCTTACAAGGCCTTGTGCAATCCTGTATGTTACCTAGTCCTCTTTCATTTTCTTAATTTATTTTTTTGAGTTATATTTAAATTGTACTATTTACTGAAGTTTCTAGTGACAACAACTTTTATCTTATTTGCAATTGTTGTGATGGTCCTTTGGTTATTTTGCAAGTGAACTGGTAAAATTGAGGTTAAGCAAATGAAAGATTACTACAATAGTCCACATGTTCATGATGACTCCTTCAAATCTGTTAATAATTTCACAAAAGCTTAGTTTCCAACACACGATTCCCTTGACTTGATAAAACTCAATTTCTGCTCAGGAAAAAGGTGTGCATATAAGTGGCTAATTTGTCAATACCTAACAAATCTAATTTTCTATTGCTGTAATTAATTATACTGCATGTATGTGGACAATGCTGAATCTCGGTTGTCGATATGAGAAATTTTGGTGTTACTTGAAATATTATTAATATTGGGGCAGTATGCAACAAATTCAATTTTCTTTACATATTGTCATTTAACTCCAATACTTTTCTAAATTTATGTTGCAGCCATTCACTGCAATTTTTCCACCTCCATACAGTTTCAAGCACAAGGAAGACAATTCGTTGGGTTAGTTTTTGTTTGTTTGCTTTTGTTCTTTCAATATGCAAAATGGTGGTGTGCTAGTTTGTTGCTTTTAATCAGACAAAATTGCCAGAAGCACATTAAGTTTTTAAAAGACTTTTGTTGTGGAATGTAAACCCCAACCTATGCATAATCTTATTTGTTCTATTCTAAAAACATTGAACTTTTGTTACAAGCAGGTATAGGAGGTGATCTCAGGGTATATTTGGAAAAAATGGCCACAGCTGAGCATGTGCAATACTATGTGAAGGACAACCCCTTTGGTCAACCTGCTATAACAGATTCACACCCATATTGGAAATTTTACCTCCGCATTATTGAAAACCTTGACAAACCCTTGGTTTCTGCATGATACCAAATTTTGCCAGGCATTCATTAAATTTCAATGTCATGTAGCAAACTAGTTGTTCATTTAGTTTTTTTTTTTTTTTTTTCATTAACCCTCTGCTGGGAGGTGGTATGTGTTCTGAGGATCCGACAATTCTCGAGTCTCGGGAACAAAATCTTATTGGTGAGATTTCTGGTGTATCCTTCTGGGAACTCAGCTATTAATAAAAAAAATATAACACAGACACCCTTTGATTTGTCAGTTTATCAAAAATGGAGAGTGTCTTTGATAGCATTTGGTTTTGAGAGGCCTGCCTATGACGAATCTCTTTTTCTGGTGGGCTAAATTGATGCTCGGAAGGTTTCAAAGGGTAGATTGGAACTATTGCCTATCTTGAGCGACAAATCTTACAAGGTTTCAGTGTTCAATTTGAGGTGATTCACATTGGGCTGCAATATTTTTTAGCATTTAGTTTGAGGTTAGCTGTATTTTAGTCAGATTGTTTTCGTCAAAAAGTGTAAGATAGTAGTCTCAGCCATCTAGGAAATTTGTATAATTTTTTCCCATTGTTTTTTTAGTAGGGCTTTGTTAGTTCTGGCAATAAACTGCTGAAATGTATGGATTTTACAATTTTCCGTATTAGAGGCATGTGAAAATATTCTTTAATTTTTTTCTCAATAGCTGTTGAAATGTGATATTGTTGTTTTTGCCTTTTTTCGAGAACACGTACCGTTGTGTTTTCTTCCTCTTTTCCACAAGAGCAGTATGACAAAATCTTTTGCAGCTTTCATAACTTGCGTGTCAGTATTTTAGCAAAAACATTTACCTCTCAGTTGACGCTGATTTGTGATTACTATGTAGAATTATGAATAGAATGCTTGTAGAAGGTAACATAAGTTAGAGAGATGGTATTATTTCCTTTATAAATACCTACTTAACCTCAATCTAGGTACATGTAAAATCAAGTTCAAAGCTAAAGAGTAGTCACTGCAGACTCTTTATTTGCCACCGGTACAATACTGTACCGGTTTTGACTGTACAGATCTGAAATATGCTTTTAGGTTTATTAATGGGAACATTTGTCCTCATATTAAAGTGTGACCATAAAAACGTGACGAGGACCCTAAGATGTATCAATCAGTATTAACACGTCACAACCATAGTACATGATAACTCCGTCTAATATATATTTGCAAGTTGAGCCTTGGTATATAACTACTTAAAAAATTTGTCGGATGCGCACTATACCGTTGCGATTTTTAAATTACACTTTGCCATGTGACTGCATCTAATTAATCAACCTAACTATTCAGAATTAATCCCAAATCATCGTAACGGTCTTCATGTTCACTGATTGCAGAAGATAATCAAATAAAAGAATATGGCTTATCTACTCCAAATTAAATAAACTCGTCAAAAGGCAACTGCATTAGCTACATACTGGTCTGCCGGTTGAAAGGTTCTAGAAATATAGATATACTAATTTCAAGATGAAGACAGAAATTTAAGATGAAAAGGACCATCTTTATTAATAGCCCTGAATTAATAATTACTCCGTGCATATGTCTTCAACTCTTCATGAATTTGGACGGATGACTTTTATGGCACGGTTAACATGTCACATTCCTCCTACATAGCGAGTAACAGAGATCTTTTAACCTGCCATCTGTCACCGACAATCATAGAAGAGTGAGGCTATGTACTTCGGCTAGTGTACTATGACTAGTGTACTACGGCTCAATATGGTACTTTTTAAAATCCTAACGGTCGATCCAAACCGTAATGTGATATCCATATGAATATGTACTTGCAAACTAAATTTTATATTTTTTTGAATTTTTTTACTATATTTTTAGATAGATAGAATTTTCAGAGTTTTATACAAATTCTGGACCATCAAAATTCTACCTATCTAAAAAAATAGTAAAAAAATTCGAAAAAATATAAAATTTAGTTTGCAACTACATATTCATATGGATATCACATTGAACGGTTCGGATCGACCGTTAGGATTTTAAAAAGTACCATATTGAGCCGTAGTACACTAGCCATAGTACACTAGCCGAAGTACCATAGCCTCACTCATCATAGAATGCAGTAAATGTACTTGGAAGCAAGTGGAATTGCCGTAGTTTGCAATTTTCCTTTTAAAAATTTGCCGTAATTTGTAATAAATTAATTGTGAAGAGATACGCTCTGAAAGCCAACCAGATCCTTTTCTTCGGTGGAGAATCAAATGTTTGCTCTATATATATCTTGTATGGCCCATTCAATTATTGGATTTTTGTTTCTTTTTTTTTAAGAAAAAACCCTGTGGGGTATTTGGAGTTTTCTCGTATTTTGTTTGCTTATTATATGCCCAGATAAGTTTTATGTACAACCCCACTGTAGCAAGTCCTCTGTCAACTGGACAAGTGGCAACACATTACAGGTGATCAACATTCCATGTATGCATGTATGGACAAATACGGGGTCCACAATCACATGAAATTGCAATGAACCAATAAGATGAGTTGGCATGCGCCATAAGTTTAATGGATTTTTCTTCTTTATACATGAGCTAGGCGCCTAGGCTTGAATTCGGGGTTTGGTTTCTCTCGAGTAGTCGGACCATGGCGAATAAATTAGAACCGTCCATTTTATATCTGACGGTTCAAATCAAGCACAACCCGTCATTAACATGCCAGGAATGTCAGGTCGAGTATGCAGTCAGGATTTATTTAGACCGTCTGATCCGAAATAGTCGGCCAAATCTGCTTAGGTCGATTCAACCATACGATCGGTCACGGAACCGACCCTGACTTCATTAGTTTTTCTTTGGACCAAGAAGCCATGCTCGCATGCCATTTTTTTATGTGCACTGTATTAATAGTTCTCATTTATTGAACTTTTGGATATGCGTCACTATTTTAAAAAAGAAAAAAACTAGAATAACACAACTATATATGACAAAAAAGGTTTCATCAATTTTAGTTTTGTTATAAAATAAAGAGAGAATAATAAACAAGATAGAATCAACACATAAAAGATAACAATCTTTTTATTCATATATTTTCTATGTGTACAATACAATATTATAAAGTCTCTAATTATAGGTCACAAATTATAAATAAAAGTCATCTAAACTAATAAATGAAGAAATGAATTCCAATAGTAGTGGAGTATGAATTCCAATAATAGTTGGGTAGTGGGAAATGAATTGAGGATTAATATTTGGAGTTACAAAATAAATGACATCCACACATTTATAATATGTTCATAACACTCTCCCAAGCATACATGTGACAATATTGTTGATGCATCAATTTAAAACCATAAAATATCTAAATGGTCCACATAGTGTATACGTCATTAGAGATGGAAGCAACACATAAAAAATAATTAGATTAAATAATCTTCTGGTTCTTAAATGAATGCCCATATTAATTTTCTATTATTTTTCGCATCATTATTAATCCGGAATGGCCCAACCGGTAATGACAAACTATAAACATATTCTTGTATGTAAACTTATGGTTTATAATAATATGCGTTTTAATTGTACTAATATATGTAGTACAAGTCGGAGGAAAACCTAGGTAATTTTTTTCAATATGTATTTTTTATTATGCTAGTAATATAAAAGATATTCAATATTTTCTTCATTAGTTGTCTTAACATGATACTCATTTCGGCGGATATCCTTAAAACAGAATATTATCATAATATATTCTAAAAGATAACATAATTAAAATATCAAAAATTTATCTTGAATCTTTAACTAATAGAGCTTTCGTGTTGATAACGTGTTATAAAATAAAGAGAGAATAATAAATAAATTAGAGACAACATATAAAATATGACAATCTGTTTATTTATATATTTCTCATATGTACAATACAAAATTACAAATTCTCTATTTATAGGTCACAAATTGTAAATTAAAAGTCATCTAAAATAATAAATGGAAAAATAAATTTTAATTGTAGTAGAATATGAATTCCAATAGTAGTAGAGTAATAGAAAATGAATTGAAATTAATATTAAAAATTATAAAATAATTGACAAGTTTGAGTTATTTAGTCGGAACGCTACGTAGGGGGCCTCGACCGACATTTTTAATAATACCCCAAGTTAATTAAAGATTAATAAAAATACCCACGGTTCCCGAAAATTTTTAAAAATACCCAAACCGGCCATTAAATGGCCGGTACCGAATTAATTGCCCAACCGGCCATTTAATGGCCGGTTCTGAAATTTTTTTTTTTTTTTTTTTTTTTTAGAGAAAAATAGCTAAAATACTGAAATCTAACACTAAAAAATCGAATTGTTTTGTTAAATATTTGTTAGATTACTTTTTTCATAGCATATTTATACTAAAATACGATAAATTACTTAAAATTATGTTAATTTATGCTTATTGATACTATATTACTTTAAATTATGTTAACTATTTTTTAAGAGACAAATAGCTAAAATGTTGAAATATAACACTAAAAAATCGAATTGTTTTGTTAAATATTTGTTAGATTACTTTTTTCATAGCATATTTATACTAAAATACACTATGAATAGGGCCGATTTTGTGCTAAAATATGCAAAATCCAAGATTTTTATTTTTACCCAAAACAGAAAATATATATAAAATAGAAAATATATATAAAAGATACATAAAATATATATAAAAGATACATCAAAGACCCTAAAAACTTTAAAATTATAAAGAAAGGTCCAAAAGTCCATGAAGGAAGACTCGGATCGCGAATCTGAGCCCGCCAATGGGCGAAACGGATCGTAGATGGGTTTCGGATCGGGTTTTGGGTTGTGGAGTTCCTGTCAAAATTTCAGCCCGATCCGACGGACGGATCAAAAGTTACGCTCCTTTTCATGAAGCATGCACAGGCCCATATTGCATCATTTCCGATTAAGATTTTCATTTCTATTCTTCAATCTACGTAGCTCAGTAAATTACCGTATTTTAGCATAATTCAACATAATTATTGTAATTTCAGCATTTTAGTAAATTTACTGTATTTTAGCATAATTATTGTAATTTACCGTTTTTTTTTGCACAAAATCGGCTCTATTCGTAATGTATTTTCTAACAAATATTTAACAAAACAATTCGATTTTTTAGATTTCAGCATTTTATCTATTTATCTAAAAAAAAAAAAAAAATTTAAATGGGGGACCGGCCATTAAATGGCCGGTTCCCCTCTTTAATAAAAAAAAAATAAAAAATTGCGGGACCGGCCATTAAATGGCCGGTTTGGGTATTTTTAAAAATTTTCGGAAACCGTGGGCATTTTTATTAATCTGTAATTAACTTGGGGTATTTTTAAAAATGTCGGGGGCCTCGAAGAACTAAGAAAAATTAAAATTATTTTCGAATCAAATCCTTTTTGCTGGTTTCAATTCAACTCTCATTAATTATTTATTCCTCGGTTGCTTAATATGGACGGGCTATAGACTTTGCAAAGGTGTAGCACTCTATTGCTAACCTAGCATGAGAGTAATAAATACACTCTGGTCTCTGGCATTTTCTATTGATATCGAAATTTCTGAGGCAAATTCTGTGTAATTACTATGCCGCACATCATTTACTATTACGGCTTTGTAAAATTGTAATATGCAAGTTGTAACAATAGCTACATTGAAGCTGATTCGAGACAATCTGATTAAAATCGAACGGTTTAGATCAACGACCTATGTAATATATAACGAATAGGCGTCGCATCCGATCTAATTCGAATGTTTATAATCGTACGGTCAACGGCTGACCAGTCTCAGCACATAAATACATTATTTCTTGATTACGAAGATAATCAGATATAATCATGAAAAAACATGGCACAAAAATTAGACTGCAGCTGGCTGGTCATGAGGCATAGCACATGCTTGTTTCTGGTAGGAGAAGCTTCTTAGAATAAATCAAATGCATGATAAATCCTTAGCATGTGATTCCCCCTCCTATCTAGTTGTGTATTATGTGGGAAACGAGAAAATAGTTTGATGAATTTGTACTCGTAAAATTATGCACTTATTATATTTTGTTTTTATTTTTCTACCGTGACCATGAACATGATTGGGATGATACGGCACTCCATTCCATGTAGGTAAATTTTCATTGTGATCCCCTCGTCCACCACACCTAAACAAGTAGGTAAATTGTAAGATAATTATATAACACATCTATTAACGACTAGATATATAGCAACTATGCGGAAGAACAAATAATTAATTTCTTATGATGGACTATGATTCCATCCAGCGTCCCTGCCCAAGAAATTATGAATTTCTTGTTTGCTTTACAAAGAAGAAACAATCTTAGCCAGCGTTCCACTCGTAAAATTCCACCAACTACTTTTACAACTACTCCAAGGTAAGACAAGATCAGATCATTGGGGCTGCTTAATTAACTAGATTTATTACCATTGTCTAGTCTATAGACAGACTGGAAGGATGACTGAGATATAATAACTAGTAGGTCTATAGACAGACTGGTATCCTTCTAATCAAGTAAGAAATTTAGTGTCTGAATGTGTAGAGAGAGCATGTGGATGGTGTCAGAAGGCTGAGAAGAAGATAAGAGGGTGGATTTTTGTACCCAAGAAACTTGCGTTTCAATTCTGTCTCAAATGTTGTTCTCTGCAACTTCACCTGCCGGCCAACCATTTTACATGTAAAATAAAGAACATGTCTATCCGGTCAGATTTTTGAACTATGAGAGTCAAACACACAATATAAATCAATTATTTTAAATTTTTCGTACTGATAATGGAGATCAACTTACAATATTCATAACATCTTACTCTAAATTATATAGAAAATCATACATAAATATATAAAAAAAATGGGCGGCTCCTGATTTCTATAACGTATTTTGAAAGACAACACAAATATCTTCTGAGTTCTAAAAATTTAATAATACTCGAGTAATTTGATAGTAAATTAAATATAGGATTAAATATCAATCTGTGCTGAGGAGCTTATGTATGTTCAGTTGTTTTAATTCATAAATAGATGCCAAGGGGTCTTAAATCAGAAGTAGAAATTTGTTCCTTAAAGCCGGGTAAGGATTGTGATTTCAGACTAAATGAGGTTAAAGGAGAATAATGAATCCTTACTAAAGAACTGATGTTCAAAAAGATTAAGCAACTAAAAAAATTAGAGGAGATAAAAGAAATCTTAAGAAAATCCTCTCTCCCCGTCCCCGAACAACCCAGCTGTGTCTTAGAGTACTTTTTTTTTCCTATCTATGAGATGTATGATTCGGATCCGAAATAATGCATCCATAAATTCTAGACGCATGTGTTCATAACAGATTGTGAATGCAAGATACTCGTTTAGAAATGCATTTATATAATTCTGGATGAATGTGTTGGATTCACTTTATAATTTTGTACTTGTAAAATATTTTTCGATACTCTGAACATGTGTTCAGTCATAATAATTATTGAACACATGTATCATAAATTAATGAAAATATTCAAATTTTAATCCGTGAACTTTTTTCAGAATAACCAAATTAGTCCTTGAACTTTCATTTGTATCAACTTGATTCTTCAACTTAAAAAAAAAGAACTAAATTAATACTTTTAAATAAACTAAATTAGTCCTTTCATCAGAAGTTTTTTTATTATAGATTAATTTATTTTACACGTGAACTTTGATCTAAGTTTTACATTGCTAAATATCATGATAGTTTTTACTCTCTTTTTATTTGCCTCTACTGAGTTTTATGGAAATTTCAAAACAGAGAAGACTCTGATTTCAATTCAGCAGCGTCTCTCCCTGAGTCCCTGTCATTGAGATTCATTCAACGCACATTATAATTGCTTTCAACTTTTCATTGATTATACAGACAATGGTATACACACCTAACATACTGTGTCATTTGCTACGTGTTCGTACGGTATCCCATTTGTACAACATCTAATTAAAATATCAATCACATGCGGTCAGTCTACGTGGTTAGTCTCCTGTTTCGGTTGGTAAGCTGATAATTAGGGACAGATCTACACTATGCTCAGCGGGTGCTAAGTCACTCTATAATTTTGAAATTTTTAATTACGTATGTTGAAATTTAATTAATTTTTATTTTTTTTGAAATTTTTATATAATTTAGTCTCCCTCATAAAATGTTAGATGTGTACTTGTAGCCTAGTGGTTAAAACTCTATTTTGTTCTTGGGAGATCTTGGGTTCAAGTCTCACTAACCACAAATTAATATTTATACATTTTAAGTTTCAGCCTCCTCTAACTAAATTTTCTAGTTTCGTCCCTGCTGATAATATAGATTTGTGGTGGAGATATAAAAACTATAAATATTTCTATGGGCGTTAATGTATTTTATATTGACATCCTTTTAGACTAGTTTGGCGAACAGAAAATAGTGAATAAGTGGAATAAATATTCTAATCGAGCTTGTTCGAGCAAAGAATAGGAGAGAACAGAGAATTGTGATGGAATTATTACTGACTTTAAATTGATACTAATAATTTTATTAATAAAAGACGTATTTACAATGAGTTAAATAATCATTATTTTTAGATCTATTATTTTATTCTCATAATTTTCTATAAACTACTTATAATACACTCTTAATTATTTTATTATCTTAATTTTATCTCTCTTCATGACCGGATTCACTCTTATTCAACTGCCACTGCGCTCAAATCGAGATAGAATAAAAACTCTATGCTTTGAGTTCCGATAATACCGCGCTTTTGACTCCATTCGGTTCTGATTCCTTCCCTCTCTCTTATTTTCCTTACCGTTCAAAAAGATAAAGAGTCGAAAGAGAGGGGAGAGAGTATTACTGTGATGGAATTATCACTGAACGGAACTAAAATTGAATATAATAGTGAAAAGATAAAATTACAATACATACTCATCAATTAAAGTATACAAACTTATCAATTGAAGCATCCATATTTGATCATAGGCTCGATGAGTCAAGTTGCGGAAAATTTTGCCAGCTCATCCCCCAACTAACCAACAATCTGTAATTCTTTCAAAATTGAATATAACATTGAATATAGAGTTAATGGGAAGGTCTTGTCTCGCCTAAATTAATTGACAAACATACAATCTCTACCGGTCTCCTTATAAAATTACCTTGATTGCTGTTTTAATTTCCATATTATTACATAATAAGGCCTGTTTGGCGGACGGAAATGGGCAAAGTTTGAATTGATTTTTACTGTTCACGTGAAAAAAAAAATCATTCTAAGTGGATTTTTTTTTTCCCACATGAACAGTAAAAGCAGCTGAACAAGTCCTAAATAGTGTGAAAATTTACACGGTGGGTCTCGCTCCAGTAAAATACATAATGAATTGTCAATGCACAGTACACGGCAATTAATGTTAATAATCGCAATTAAAAGAGCTAGAGAGGAGGGACTAAATGCCCCAAGGACAGGCTAGAGGGGATGGAATGTGGGTGCTTAATAATTGAATTGAATTGGTAAAGCACATGGGATGTTGTGAGAAGTGACCAAGGCGCTTCAGTCCCACACCCCCTTCTTTAATTAACTATAGTTTTATAACTAGAACCTTGAAAACTACTTTGATGACAAATCCACATCACAACCCTCTCTGACCAATAACCCGTTACCGATAAAATATTCGACCCGCCTTATCCTTTATTTAGTGCAAATATACAGCATCATTTGTTACAAAAATGAATTGTGAGGGAAGAATTCAGAGTAAGTTCGATGCCTAGCGGACTTACTTTGATACGATGGATTTAATCATCGTCTGATCTGAATTAAAATATGTGCATTTTGTATTGAAGTTTGTGCGGGTATGCTTCATCGTGCGACGGATCTTAATGCTGATCGGACAGTGTTAGAGCTAATTAGATCCAAAAACAAATATGTTGCCCATCAAACCTAATCCGATCAAGTGAGAAAAACCTATTGGACACTTGCAAGAATGAAGTCAGATTAAACATTTTGTGTTTATAAAATTTTTGTTTGTTTTAATAATTAAGGTATTGACAAGCTTCCAGCTTCCAATATTGCACTGTATTATTAATTTATTTATTTTTGCCAAATTGCCCGTAGGCTTCACATTAGAATGTTAGAGATGTAATTAGGGCTGTGCTCCACAACCGGAGGCCGTAGAGGAAGGGGAAGGGACAAGGAAGAAGAGAAACGAGGGTTCTCCCCCTCCGAACAGTAAATCCTACACCTCGAATCAAGAGTGACAAATTTTGCCGAAAATCAACACCACGCCCCTCTCTCATTCCCTTCGAACAGTAACTCATCCCCTCCGCTTCCTCTCTGTTTTTCTTTTTTTGGAGCAGATGAATGACATGAACAGCCTGACAATCAATAAATTTCTCTTTTCTTTCCTTTAATAAAGGGGTTCTCCCCTCTGTGGAGGTAACAAAATACTAAGTCTTGTGACAGCGAGTAAACATGCCATAGAAGGCAGTGCGTCGCTCACCCAAATTCCTGTTCTCGTGCCTACTGCCTAATACCCAGGCTACTTTTTTACGGGGCTATGTACCTCCAGTTTAGCCTTTTTTATAAGAAATTTTGGTCTGGGACCCCCCTGATAAAATTTCATTACTGTGTTTTCTAGCCCCTCGAAAATAAAAAATACCCCTGAATATTCCAAAATTACCACTAGTAATGTTAGCACTCGTAGATGAAATTCCTCTAGCAAGAAAAATCATTCGTTGATTCACCTTCTGTTGTATTATCTCTGTAGGTGTTAACAACATAAGTAACGTTTCACAGCGGCTGATAGACTAACTCTATTATCAGCATTTCTTAAAAGGATCATTTTTTATTAAATTTAAATGGCCAATGGATTCATTAGTTCTCTCAAATTATGCAACAACAAAAAAATCTATTTATTTTCTCTGAAAAATATTAATTTCTCCACACCTATAAAAAAAACTATGAGTGCTTACCAAACATTATCAAAGATGGTTGGCATATCTTTATTTTTCATACCTTCATCTTCAGATATTTAAAATGATGTGAAAATTTGACCTCACTCTGATGGATACTAAAACCATGAACAATCAACGCTAAAAATTGTTCACATCAGTTGATACTTGCCACCCTTTAGTCCAAACTAACTTTAAAATATGCTTCTGTTATTAAATATTTTCAGGAAAGATTAAAAACAATATGCATTTTGTTCAAAATAATTATAAAATTATGCTAAACTCTAAAAATTTGCCCCATGACTTTCTGTTTTTGCCTCCGGAGATGAGTCAACTCAAATCATAGTATGATATTTTTTTTTGTTTTTTTTTATGGTCAAGCAGCATAGCTGCTGACAAATATATTAATAAAAAAAAGAAAGGGTTATTACATTGCTTCAGGTAATTTACTCATTTAGATTTTTTTCTTGTTTTAAGGATTTAAAAAGTAGACCATAAAAATAAAGGTACTGAACCCCTCGTAAATTATTATTTCAAGTTGAGATTCCTCTCCTCACTTTATTTTCCTTCAAAAATGATTTTACAGCTGTACCAGTGTAATTTCAGAAGAACTTTTTTTGAGTGTTAGGTGGCAACTTGCAATTTCAGAAGAACTTTTAAATATCAATTACGATCATGTCCATTGTTCTTTACTTTTTATAAAAGTACGCTAGGTTTCTGTTAATTTTATCTAAATATCTAATATTCGTTGGGATTTTAATTGTGAATACAAAAATTATTATTTTTTGGAAAATTTTGTACCGATTTTGGACACGATTGGACTCACAATTTATACTCTTTTGGAGACAGTTAATAATTCTGAGGATGTATTAGCAAACATGCAACGCCCTTGCGGATATTTATGCAAAGTTAATGTAAGAAATAAGGGGAATTATTCACAGCTACATACCACACCGAACATACATGAATGAAAGCCACATGCGATAAAAAAGATCTCATTAAAACCCTTTACTAATTTATTCCTTTCGGGCAAGAGCACAGTTGTTTCTCCTCCCACTTGATATCATCTACCGTTACCCTCTCCTAATTTACCGAGAATAAAAATGTTTAATTGGCATTGACTTCCTCTGTACTTGTGTTGTTAGTGGTCGACGCTGTTTTGGTAGCATTTGGATTTGGGTTGGAGGGAACCTTTTGTGGGGTACTGGGGTTGCTAGCATGCTGTATGCGTATGATCTCCTTTTTAGAAAGAAGTAGAGAGAGAAAGAGTGTGTTTGTGACTTGTGTGTGCGCGCGCATTAATGCAGTAGGAGAGACCGAGAGAGACAGAAGTTTATTTCACAAGAAAGCTGTGATGATAATGTGTGTTTTCCGGGGCAAGTAACTCGGGTTGAAACCTTTATTACGAGAAAATCTAGCGAGTTTCATCGCACTTAAGGATTACATCTCTTTCCTGAGTTTTGTCTCTCCAAAATTTCAGTACGTGTAACAATTTTTTTTCTCTCCTTTAAGAGAGAGAGAGATAGTTGCGATTTTGTATCTCTCAAATTTGAGCCCCTTCAACAAACTTTAGCAGAGGTGAGAGCCGAGAGGGGTGGTGGTGCTTTTGGAAAGATCTGATTCGTCCTTACTTTTTGATTTTTTTTCTTGAGAGTCAAATTTGGAGAAGATGTCGGCCAAGTTTTTACATGCATTTGCCGACGAGAACCCCGATATGAGCCGGCAAATCGGCTGCATGACCGGCATTTTTCAAATGTTTGATCGGCAGTATCTCCTCACAAACGGGCGGCGGCTCCCTGCACCGAAGCAGCTCCCATCAGGTACACCTCCTTTTAATTTTTAAGATTTTTACTGGCTGAAGTATGTGTTAGAAGGATTGGGGACAATGTAGCTTGCTAGCCAAAAATTTTGGGGTGTTTTATTTGTTTGGTTTGTTTGTGGTTCCCCAGATCTCTAAGCTGGGAAGATGTATCATGAAATAGCCCCTCTATTCTAATTGCAGTTTCAATTTATCTCCCGGTAGTAGTTACTTGTCATTCCATTTATTAATACTGTGCTTGTTCTTTTTTGTGTTTCTACAAGATATGGGAAAGTGGGTTGCTTAATTTTGCTTTCCAATCCTTTCTTTATCTTTTTCAACATTATTACATTTTATAATGTATCTTAATATATTAAGTGAAAACACCATTGCAATTAACCCGAAACTCCGGGTGCATTTTATTTCTCTTTTGGTTGTTTAGAAAAAGTCAGCTTCACTTGATTTCATTTTGTTGATGTATTTTGTAATGTTATAAGCCAACTTTTCTCAACATGATAATCTACATCGTTTTCAAAATATTCAATTATAATTGAGTAATTGAGAACAGAACTAATATCTCTGTACTGCTCATGTTATTATTTAGGTCCTGTTCTTTCAAACACTTCAAGTGTAAGTGCAGAGCGCGTCATATGCTCTCCACAGATTTTACATGTAAGTCAACTCCTTAATTTTGTGAAATTTAATTTCAATCATGTCTTCTTTTCAAAAGTGAGATAGCTCTGAACTTGAGAATTGAGATGACATTTCTGCCTTAAAAGTACACATTTTCAATCATTTTGTAAAGCATTTCACATTGGTTTAATAATTTTCATATTACCTAATTTTGTAGGAGAAAAACTTGAGCAAGAGTTGGAAAGAGACCCAAAGAGCCTCTTTAGAATATTCTAACTCTATGTCCTCTTCCTCTTCTTCATTCTCATCCCTCGATTGCAACCATTCGATAAATCATGATCTCCCCCCACTCGACCGAATCCTATTTCCTGAAATGCCCCTGAAAAACTCACCAAAGCTTAAAATCCCTGATCATGACACATCGATTGATATCAGAGATGTCGTGAAGGATTCTATCAATAGAGAAACCCGTGGTGGTTTATCTGTTAAAAGCTCCACTAAAGAAGGAAGAGAGCATAAAAATTACTACAGAGACTCACCGAGGCCTATGCACTTGCCGAAGAAAGGCACTGGGAATGAGCTTGACGAATCACTTGGAGTTTTGGCCAAGTTAAAGGAGGCTTCTAAGGGATCTACACTAGAACTTAACCAACCGCCTAGATTATCATATGATGCAAGAGACATGTTTTCTCGGTCTTTAACTAGAGATGCGCCTCGACTTTCTTATGATGGAAGAGAAGTGGCCGCGATTCAGTCGCGAGAGAATAATGATAATAATCCAAGGCTTTCTTTGGATAGCAAGGATGCCTCCCTTTTGGACTCTAACTCAGATTCAAATTCCAATTCAAACTCGAATTCGATTACAAAAGGAGAGAAAATTGGTATTGTTGCCAAGCTCATGGGCTTGGAAGCCATGCCCAAATCAAGCTTTGTAGATCAAGAGGCGGTTGAAACTCTTAAAGATGGTAAAATTCCAACTTCAAAAAATCATTGTTGTGATGAGAAAATGCCAAAGATACCCAAAATACAAGAGAAAAGAAGAACCAGAGGTTCTGATTTAGGCATGAGGCCTATGTCAAGCTCTAGAATTCCCATTGAACTGGCTCCATGGAAACAACAGGAAAGGATTTGCATTCCTCAGAAAACGAGCTTCCGGAAACGAGAAAACCAAGTATCTGAACAGCAAGTGTCGGTGTATAGTGAAATAGAGAAGAGACTGAAGGATTTGGAATTTGAGCAATCAAATAGGGATTTAAGGGCTCTTAAACAGATTATAGACTCTATGCATGCAAAGGGGCTCTTAGAGGCTGAAAAAAGTGCCACCATTTTGAACCCTAATCCGCGAAGTGAACAACACTTGAAATCAAACAAGGAGAGTGCTTCCACAACAGATTTCAAGTCACCTATTGTGATCATGAAACCCACAAAATCAGTTCTTGGTACAGTGGAGGATATTCCACTTGCTCCAGCCTTATCACAACTAAGAATAAGTGATGATGGGAACAAAAAGAAGCCACCCATTTATAATCAGAATTTCAAGGAACAACCCAGTAAAGCTAGCCCTAGGGTTTCATCAAGTAAAAGACCAGAAAATAGAAGAACTGAAGAGAATTTTAAACAAAAGACTGGTTCAAATTCAAGCTCGACCAGCCCAAGATTGCAACAGAAAAAGCTTGACATGGAAAAGAGGTTAAAACCACCAATCCCAAATTCAAATTCCACCAAGAGCTCCAAACAGCATGCACGAAAAAACTATATGGATTCCACCTCACCGAGAAATAGACCAAGCCGAAAACCAGCTCAAACAGAGAAAAATGATGACATGTTGAGTGATGTCAGCACAGGTCACAATGGCGATGAGGTTTCGCTGAGGTCAGATAGTACTATTAGCATGGCGTCGTCTAAGGTTGATGTTGATGTGACAAGCACAGATAAATCAGAAGATGTGAAGAACATCTCTTCGTCTCAAAGAGAATATCAGAACTCAAAAGCGAAGGTATTGAGGCAGTTTGTTTGTGATTTTCCCTTATAGTATTGACCAAGAACTTTAGATTGAGATTTTCAACCGAAAGTACTCGTGCCAAACTAGATTAAATACAGTTTTTGTTAACTTTTGGTGTGGCCTCTGTATTATTTGAGGTTTTTTTATTGAATTGTCATTGTTATCTATGTGGTGCCAATAATTGAATGAGGCCACAGTATTTTTCTAAAACTATTGAAATGGCATGACATAAAAAAACTACTCTTTTTTTATCAGAGTCCGCTGGATTATTCAAGTGTGGAGATAACCAGGTGTGAACTCGCATCTACTACGCAAGAGCATCCAAGCCCGGTATCGGTTTTAGACAGCTCCTTGTACCATGAAGATGTATCACCTCCTTCAATCAGGTCTCCGACCTTATCAAGAGGTAAAATATCTATAACCTTCGTCATGAATTTGGTCGTCTACCTTTCAGGTCCCATGCCAATAGAGTGTGGAGTTTCAGCAATTTGATTGTTGATACCAGTCAGGTCAATACCACCATAGTATAATAATGCCACAATTGGTACCTGTCTACATTGGATGAGATAAGGTGCAGTTCAGTTGTTCCATGACAAACAAAGCGTTCTATCAAGAGAGAGATTGACAGTTTGTTATTATTATATTTTGACAATAAACAATGGTTAAGATTCATGGGGAATGTGATATGTCTAGTGCAACTAAAAACAAACCATTCAATTTTGTTGGCACTTAATGGGACCCAATTTAGTTGGTAGGTGGTACCAGATTCCTTAGCTGTAAGCAAGCCAACCAATTCATTATTACACAGTTCAGGTGCCTTATTGAAGAATAGTCTACTATTTTGTAATGTACTTGTTCAGGTGCAATGACACATCAGCAGTCTTATGGGAAAATGAAAAAAATTAACCATTTATTGAGTTTAATCAAAGATAGCTGCCAACAAAATAGTCCCATATATGTAAAATATTTGATTTAGACAAGATTATGGAAAAGGCTACTTTAACCATTTATTGAGTTGATTGAGCGGAGCATAAAGAAAAAGGCTATAAATTTATGGAAAGTGGGTACTGTAATGAGAGGTGCTTACTGCCAGAGAGCGGCTCACCAGCTTCTTTGTTTCACTTCTTGTGTAACAATCTGTGTGCCCTTTTGATGTAACTTTTTCAAATTACATTATATTAACATATAATTAGAAGTAGATTGGCATAGATATTAATAGGTTGAAAGATATCTATATATTAAGATATTTAGAACTAACATGTAATTAGTACTAAGTTTAGTAGGTTAAAATGTAAAAAATAATAAATTAACAAAAAGAGTAGGGTTCAAATCCCTTGTGTCTTTCATGCCTAAATCGTGCCTTACTTTTCTTATATTTGTTTCCAAAGTCCAAATTGCCGATCCGAACCACTCAACATGATCTTGTGTTAAAATGTGCTTGAAGACTAACTTTTATATTTTTTTTGGAAATTTTTCACTATTGTTTTAGATAGGTACAAAATCACTATTTTTGGATGGTCTAAAATCTTCTGAAAAACAGTGATTTTGTACCTATCTAAAAAAATAGTAAAAAATTTTCAAAAAATATAAAATTTGGTCTCCAAGCACATTTTAATATGGAGATCATGCTGAGCTATTCAAATCGACTGTTTGGACTTTGAAAACGAAGATAAGAATGTGAGGCGCGATTGAGGCATGATAGACATGGGAACCTGCTTTAACAAAAATTATGCCAAGTTGTCAAAAAAATTAGAACAAAGTCAACAAATAGTAATATAGAAGTTGACAAATAATATAGTATACAGAAATGGACAAACGTGGTATGAGTGAAAAATATTTGGACCACGAAACAAACCTCATGAGATTTTGCAAAAAGATCAGTAGTACTTTTTTGAGTATCATGTAGTCATCATTTTAGGACTGATTATTTTTTTGGCAACAATGCATTTATCACAGAAACTGTCAGTGAGCCCTAGGCAAGTAGAGAGCCTGGTCATTCCCTTGATTATTACTAAAAAAAATCGATATGCAAAAATAAGGAACTAGTTTAAATAGTAAATATTTTGTTGCATATGTAATCTTTTGCTAAATTTTGCTTCATAAATAAATGATCAGAGAAGAGGAGGTCTCAGGCTATGGAAAGCCAGAATCCAACTGAATCACCAGAAAAGAAACCTCCAGCAAACTCAAAGAAAATGGAAAATATCCAAAATCTTTTACAGAAGCTCAAGCAACTAAGCTTATCAGAGGAAACTGACACTGACACAGCAGGACCTGCTACAGATTACATTGCACTTTTATGTGAAACACCCGATCCAGACCACCGGTATGTGTCTGAGATACTCCTCGCATCGGGTCTGTTAATGAAAGATTCGCTGGAAGTCCAGTTGCATGCATCTGGTAATCCAATAAACCCGGATTTGTTCTTGGTACTTGAGCAAAGGAAGTCAGGTTGGGTTGTGAAACCTGAAGCCCGGATCAAATCTGACCCTCAGAAAACACATAGGAGACTAGTGTTTGACCTGGTTAATGAATTGTTGTTGCAAAAATTGGATTTCAAGACCATGGTGATGAAGAGTATCAATAGGCAGGTCTCATTTGGTGGTCAGAAATTGTTGAGAGAGATTTGCGCTGAGATCGAGGAGTTGAAGAGGGAGAAAGGGAGCTCTGAGGATGAGAGCAATGTGCTATCGGGTAAGGACATGATGAG
Organism: Carex kokanica; assembly: GCA_025461125.1. Taxonomy (NCBI): domain Eukaryota; kingdom Viridiplantae; phylum Streptophyta; class Magnoliopsida; order Poales; family Cyperaceae; genus Carex; species Carex kokanica. The sequence goes on from JAJGRX010000376.1 coordinate 2,285,691, forward strand.
GGGGTCTGATGGGTGGGCTCACTTTGGCAGAGAGGCGTCTGGTATTGTATTGGATGTAGAGAGGTCTATATTTAAAGAGCTTATTGACGAGGTTGTAACTGGGGAGGTCATGCATGGATCAAAAGCCAGGGCTAACAGAAGAAGGAAACAGCTTTTTGTTAAGTAAATCTGTAATTGAAAACATTTGATAAGTTTATCTCTTTTTTTTTTTGAGGGGGGGGGGGGGGGGGGGGGGGGGGGTGATTTTTCTTGAATTATAGTTAGCAAAGGTAAATTTGAATCTGGAATAAGAGATTGATCGTAATGTTTAATGATACTATATTACTATCCAAGGGTTTTTTCTTTTCTTTTGTCTTGGAGGTTCATGTATGGCCTGTTTCAAAATCTATGCTTTCTTTTGTTGTATTGCGTCTCAAACTTGTATACTATTTCTTTTTCCCCGTAAAATGTGATATACTGAAGAATAACCTTTGGGATATACTAATTTATGTTTCGGTGGGTTAACTTACTTTAAGAAAGCATAGAAAAAAAAATGACAATGATTTATCAACAAGCTAGGAGTTTCCCTGATCGGTTATCTTTTTTTGAAAGGCTTGGTAGTGGCATACCTGATCGGTTATCACTGTACTGAATTGGAAGTGCAAGTTCTAGGGTGTTCCAACGATTGGTTCGGTTTAAACCGAAATAAAATATGCAAATTAACATTTATTCTAGTTTCTAAAAACCGAACCGAATCAATTGAATTAGAATGGCCAATCGAATAAGAACCAAACCATTTAAACCGAATTAAATTTCGGTTTGTTTGGTTGAACCGAATAAGAGAGATTAAATTTTAAAAAATAAAAAACTTAATATATACACCAATACATTAATAATTATATATATATAAATATTAAGATAACATTACATAAATATCCAAACTAAAATGGAAGGAATAAGCGATGATTGAACCAAACAAAAAATAAATCGAACCATTTGAACACCCCTGCAACAATGAATCATCATAATTCGGTCGGTCCGGTTTAGTCGGTTTTGAAAAGTCTAAACCGAACCAAGCCATTTAAACCGAAATAATTTAAAAATTCAACCTAACCGATTCATCTAAACCGAACAACCGATCCGCATAAACTGATATTTTTTCGGTTCGATTGAAAGCCAGATAAACCGAACCATTTGAACACCCCTGCAACAATGATTATCAGCCAGTAAGGCTGTCTTTCAACTTTTGCTCCGAATGCCGACATTCTTATTAATACCCAAAATTAAATATAATTATTAATAGCTGGGTATTTTTAAAAATATCCAAACAGGTCATTTTTTTGCCGGTTCTAATTTTTTTCCTAACCGGCCAAAAAATAGTCGGTCCCAATTTTAATCCCAACCGGCCAAAAAATGGCCGGCCCGGATGTTTATAAAAGAGTGGGCAGGGTTCTGTATTTTTCCAAAAATTCATTCTCACAAAATTCACACTCTCTCTCCTCATTTTTTCTCTTTCTCCCAAAATTCTCCTCCTCTTCTCACATTTGCAAGTCCCTTTATTTTTTTTAATTTATTTGAAGTCCAAAATGGTTGTAAATTGATAGAATTTGTTAGAAATGTACCAAAATTAGTATAATTTAATTCTCAATTAGTTTTAATTTGTGTTAATTAGTTGTCAATTTGTTTTAATTAGTTTAATTAAGTATATTTTAGCATATTTAGTATATTTTAGTTTTAGTTAGTTTTATTAGCATAATTTAATATAATTTCATTTCATTTAGCATAATTAGCAAATTTTAGCATATTTTAGTTTAATTAGCTTAATTTAGTACATTTTAGTCACCCATTCAGTCACCGGGACGACGATGATATGCTACAGAGAGGCCACACGATAGAGAGACCAGTGGTAGTGGGTCACAACTCAGCCTGACTATGTGACTGAGTTGACAGAGTCCATCTTCTCTACACCCCTGCCAGTCACTAGGGGTGATGATGAGAATGTCTGAGGTATCCCAGTACGGATGAGCAGAGAGACCGAGATTGATGTCGTTACACCTTATCAGGGAGTCTGACAGGGACTATCTGATCAGGGAGTATGGGAGGGACTACCCGACAGAGCTAACAGGGGAGTGCCAGCATCGCGATGGTCCCCCTCTGGTGGTCGTCGTTGACCATAGTTTTTTATGGTGATTTTAGTTAGATTGTTTTGTAGTATTTATATTTGATATACTATGTTTGGTATTTTATGTGTGGATTAGATTATGGTATTTTTATGGTAGTATTTATTTTTTTTATATCTATTTTATGCTAAATTACACTAGAATAAACTAAATTATGCTAAATTATACTAAAATAAACTAAATTATGCTAATACTAAATTATACTAAAATAAATTAAAATAAACTAACAAAAATTAAATTATACTAAAATAAACTAATTTATGCTAATTACATATCAAAATGTTAATCTATCAACTATTTTAAAAAAAATTACCTGATCGGCCATTTTTTGGCCGGTCCAATGGCTGGTACTAATTTTAATTTCAATCGGCCAAAATATGGCCGATTTGGGCATTTATAAAAAAATACCCAGCCAAGCTGGATATAATTAATAATTAATATTTAATGTTGGATATTAATAAAAATGTCGGCTCGGCTCCGAATGTAGAAGTTCCTGATGGAGAAAAAGTTGAATTAATGTCATTTTTTTTTGAGTGAGTCTATGGTAATACGCATATTACGCTCTTGGATGTAATACGAAATCTGAGCTCTTGAGTTTTCATCAAAATTCGTGTTGTAAACTTCGCTGGATCAAATACTAACGGAGCGACTCCGTTGAAGTTTGAAATGGTCCGTCTTCTTATTTCTCTCCAGTGCGAAACTCTCCCTCGCGACTTCAATCGTCGCACCATCTAGGTTTTCTCTCTTCTCCTGCGCTCCATAGCTTTCGTCTCTCTCTCAACCCCCCTCCACCTCTCTGACTCGAACCTTCTTTGATTCGGCTTCCTCCTCCAGTTCCCCCTCCGTAACTCCATTTCTCCACTCTCTCTCTCTCACCGAATCTGTTCCGACAGCCGAGGTCCCGAGGTCCGCGACGGCTCCCTTTCTGTCCCACTCCCTCTGTCGAAAGGCTGCTCGACCCGCTACAGCCTCCTCATCTTGTACGTTCTGATCTGGTAATTGCCATCGATTCCTCTTCACCTTTCTCTCTCTCACTCTATCCCTGAAAACTATTAATTTTGGGGCAAAGTTTGATTTTTCCACAAAAATCTCAAATATGTAGAGATATAGCCCTAGATTCTATCATTATTTCCTTTCAGTTTTTAACCATCCCTTTCTATAATTTATGTAAATATTTTCTATAAACCCTTTATGGGATGGTGTGTCACGGCCTTATAGAGAGACTATTCGTGCATTTGTTGTGTATTTTCAAAACCAATTTTTCTTATTTATTGATTGTTTATTCAAATCCTTGTCTCTAATTGAGTTTTCTAGCTTTCCTAAATTTTATTGGTTGCATAGGTCATCTGAATCCCTTGCGACAAGGGACTTCTCGGCCAATGCAACATTTGAATCATCACGAGTAGGTGATTGTGATTCCAGGTTTGATGATGATCGAGTGGATGAGGTCGAATCAGCTCTCAGAGATACCGTATCACTCAATTATGAGGTACCTGATCATGCTTGTGCACCTTTTACATTTTGAGGATTCTCTTAGCAAATAAGACAAAAAGTTTATGAATTTTGCATTTTAAAGTTAGTCTTGTAAAACTAGTATATCTAATTAAAAATTGACGTTTCTACCTCTAATGTATGATCTCTTTCTATAATATCAGAGAATGGTCTTGTTTGTTATCTCAAATTGAAGCTATATTGGTTCAATTGAGACTGAATTACTTAATATGGTAGTTAATTTCAGTTTTAATGTGATGAAATTACTTAATATTGTGATGAAATTTCTCATCTGCTGGTACCATAGAAGCATTCCAGGTTTAATTTCAGTTTTGTTTTTCTTCTCTTTCCTTCCTATATCATATAAATATTTTAGATCAATTAGGGCTTTGCAAATCATTCTTCAATTGCAATTATTTCTCGTAGTCATCTTTGTTAAGATATGTACTATGGTTTAAGACAAGCAACTTGTCAAAGTACTTGTTCTTCACCATGCTTAACTGAAATTATATGTCAGCTTCTTAGCTTGCATACTAGTCTGACATCAGAGATTTCAATGGACTTTTGACCAGTTTTTGCATTTTTTTTATTTTTCCCTAGCCTGTAATAGTCATCTTTACCAAAGCCTAACTGCATTTCAGTAGTTTTGTCAGTTTCTGCTACCCTCCACAACTTCTTAAAAGAAATGCAGTGTCAAGCCTAACTGCGATATCAAGACCAGCAGCTCAAGTTTCAACACGGAGGATACAACAAGGATCATAAATGAAAGAGGGTGTCAGTGAAGCTGATTACACCTTTCCGGAGATCTACATTTTGTTTGCAGCAATATGAACTGTACCGGTACAACCGATGCCAATGCTGGTACAAGAACAGATGATGTACCAGTTGGCGTCTACGTTATCAGAGAAGATAAAATATCAGTTGGCGTACACTCAAGGGTGATTAGCGAACAATAGCAAAATCATACCAGCCACCGAGAGAAGCATCTGTTTTGATTCTTTCTATTTTGGTATTTAACAATTCAGGTGAGCGGCTCAGCCCCTGGGTTGCATTTGGATGCTTTGCAATGGGTTGTATCAATTCTTATTTTCTGAGAGAAAAGAGAGCATGCAAAGACATTTTGTTAACCGATGGATGATTTGTACAAGGGACTATGAGTCATATAAGAACCAAAAAATAATTGTAAAGTTTGATATGTAGGTGTGTGATTTTGTAAAAATATATATGAGAAGGTATGTATCACTTTTTGGAAAACTAAGACATATGTGGAGCAAAATTTATGAACTGTGTGAATGTTTTGAACTCTTATGAGTTGTATATACACGTAAAAGAAGTTTCACAATTATACACTGGAAACAAACAAATATACACATTGGAAACAAATATGAGCAAACATCCCAACAAATGAATATTTCCAAGTTTAGAGAAAATCTCCATTTGTACTTCACAACTAAAATAGCTTGTAATATATATCCATCAAATCTCCAAAATTACAGAGATGACAAGCAATTTAAATTACAACAAAATATATTGTAAACAGAACCACACAATCTATTTTGAGACAACACATACATTCATTTAGCAAATTAGGCTTAATTGACCATGCTATCTTTCTCATTGATACCTCTCTCTTCCTCTCGCATTATCTTTCCATTAGCAACATCTTCTTTGCGCTACAATTAAAATCAAGTGATTACAACAATGACATTAATGTTCAATTTTCTATTTAAAAAAGAGTACAATACAACATTAAATAACTTCAGACATGTTCAACAATACAAGCAGCAAAAGAATTTTTTTTTTTTGGTCCAAACAAGCAGCAAAAGACATGTCTAATATTACTGTTCAATTTTTTTGTTTCAAAAAAATAGTAAAGTGCAACAACACATACCTTGGGACATGTTCTAATATTATGAGACTTCGCGTGGCAATAACCACAATTTATTCCTTGTTTAGCAATGGTCTCAACAATAGATTTAAAACGTACTGGCCTCTTCTTTCTCCCCTTGCATTGTGACATGGGAGGATCAAGATACATCACACCCTCCTCATCTTTGTCTTCTTTATCTACATCCTCCATTTCTACTTCCGCTTTTTCTACTACTTCGTTCGGTGCTGGCAGCTCTATAATCTCGGCTACCATAGATCTTACCTCATTCTTTATCTCACTAATCCTAGACCTTGCAACTCTAAAGGCAGCACCTGATTGTGAAGCTAAGTCTTCAAGTTCCTTGAGCTCTTGATGTAGAGTGGCTTTCCTAAATGCCCGCAGAGCCTCAGATTCTCCTATATCCATGCTTCTCTCAACAACAGATCTCTTTGCATTAGCGTTGGCTTCCTTACACCACCTTTTTATAATGTAATGCGAGGGAAGGTGCTCTATACCCACATGATGCATGACCTTTATTGCATGCTGACACAAAAACCCTTCAAATTCAAATCCTTTGCAATTGCATGAGAACCTTTCATTGTCTTTGTCAACCTCAACCATGTAATTTTCTGGAACCCAATTGCGAATGGAAGGATTTGTCCTTATAATAACCTCATATAGAACGTCTCTTTTACGCTCGACAACAATGCCCACTGTAGTCTCTTTTAATATCTCCTTAAACACAGAAAAGTTACTTCTTGTATAAACTTGACGTGCCTCTTGCTCTATTTTGTACTTAGACCATAGGCGTGGCACCTCATTCATGGTTTTGATATCCTCATCGCTCTCTTTATGCCAAATACCCTCAACCATACTTTCAATATGAATTACAAATTGATAAATAGATGTATGGTTGTTCACCCACAATTTCAATATGGCATTCATGCTCTCACTCCGTTGGGTGGTAGACATCTCCGCAAAAAAGGTGTCACGAAAGTATGCCGGAACCCATTCAGCACGTTTGTTGTACATAACCTTCATATGGTTGTTGTCATTAACCTCAAACTTGTCCAACATGGCTGCCCAAGCTTTCTCGAAATCCAATATAGTCAAGCTATAATTAATCACATACCCTAATTGGTCTTTGAAACCAGATTTTGAATTGTACAGAGACATAAGCTTCTCCTTGGCTTTTCTCATCACATGCCATTGACAACACCTATGTATGGTATTTGGAAAAACCTTCCTAATAGCCACCCTCATTGCAGGATCCTGATCAGTAATGATAGCTTTTGGATGCTTCCCGTACATTGCCGTGATCCATGTTTCGAACAACCATGTAAAACTTCTTTCTTTCTCTGATCTAAGAAGCGCCATGCCAAAAAAAATAGAGTGTCGATGATGGTTTACCCCAATAAATGGTGCCAATGGCATGCTATATCTGTTGGTGTTGAAGGTGGTGTCAAAAGTGACAACATCTCCAAACTCTAAATATGCCCTTCTTGCCCTACTATCAACCCAAAATATATGTTGAACAGCACCATTCTCATCTGCATCTATAGCATAGAAAAACTCGGCATCTTCTTCTTGTTTCTTTCGAAAGTAACCCAATGTGGTTTCAACATCAACCCCTTTGAGTTTCCTATTCTGGGTTGCGATTTGATTACTCACATCCTTTTTCTTAAAAGTCAACTTTCTCTTCCCCCCTCGCTTCTTAGCTATACACTCAAATATTTGTGATGTACCAATGTTTTGAGCACTCATGTCCCTGATTTTTTCCTTGTCTTCTGCAATGATGCATTTCTGTGATCGGAGATTTCGAACCTTAGATGGAGATCGAATCAGATCATGGTTGTGGTCATCTATAAAAACGGTCACGCGCCAAACTTCTCCTTTTACTAACTTTACCCTGAAACATGCCGTACAACCAGTTCTAGTAGTCCCGTACTCCCTCTCAGGTGTCTTCACACTTTTTGAACGCTCACTCCCTCGCTTCTGTTCAGCTACCTGACGCAAAGAAAACCCTTCTTTCGAGCAAACAAGTCTAACAGATGACAAGCCATTTCTTGATATAGTCCGTGTATTTCTTCGAATACTAAATCCAACATGGCCAGCATAGGCATTGTAGAAATTGTAGGCCTCATCAGCGGTCTTAAATTCCATGCCGACACAAGGTTGCACAGTATCCCGTATAGTAGCCTCATCTTCTTCTAATTTTCTTACACTCTGTTGTTCATTTTTTCGTTGCTCATAACCTTCCCCTTCCTCCTCATGTCCTTCTCCAACTCCTAAATCTTCTTCTTCTTCTTCTTCTTCTTCTTCTTCTATTGCTAATAAATCTTCTCCTTCCAAATTAATGGGATACTCAAGAGATAGAAATTCCTCAAATCCAATATAAGGATCATTGCCATCCATCTGTTTGGCATAAAAAATAAGTCTCTTGATCAATATATTTGAAGGGAACAAATTAAGTTCAATATAAAAAAAATCATTACCCGAAGTTTTATGATGCCATGGCTATCCATTCTAGGCGAGTCCAAGGAATGAGCTTCATTGAATGAGCCTACACTACTTGAAGCATCTCCAAGTGACATCTCAACAGTGGATTAAACTACATTTGTTGAATCAAAATTATATATCAGACCAAACTATTATAGGATTCAATGCAAAATTTGATTCAAAACTATGAGTGAGTCTATGGTAATCAAATTGAGACAAGTGCCATCTGTAATCAAATAAAATTTGATTTCAATTAGATTATTTTTTGCATCTATTAACCAAGTAAAGTGTCGTTTGTAATCAAATTGAGACAACCATTTTATTAATTGAACCAAAATAACATCCACTGAATCAAAAAAGCATGAGTGGGAACAATACTATTTCCAACCTCGTTGGGTGCCTTCATAAATCAAATAATCTACCAAAAAATAAAATTAATCAAGCACTCAATCGTAAACAGAGAGAGAGAGAGAGAGAGAGAGAGAGAGAGAGAGAGAGTGGAGAAATGGAGTTACGGAGGGGGAACTGGAGGAGGAAGCCGAATCAAAGAAGGTTCGAGTCAGAGAGGTGGAGGGGGGTTGAGAGAGAGACGGAAGCTATGGAGCGCAGGAGAAGAGAGAAAACCTAGATGGTGCGACGATTGAAGTCGCGAGGGAGAGTTTCGCGCTGGAGAGAAATAAGAAGACGGACCATTTCAAACTTCAACGGAGTCGCTCCGTTAGTATTTGATCCAGCGAAGTTTACAACACGAATTTTGATGAAAACTCAAGAGCTCAGATTTCGTATTACATCCAAGAGCGTAATATGCGTATTACCATAGACTCACTCTTTTTTTTTTAAATATTTCAATGCAAAAGTAAAAGCGATATGTGCAGTGAATTAAACAGTGAGGCACTAAGACGTATTCTTTCCGGTAGATGAGCACCGAGGCATAACGTAGAGATTGTAATGAAGTAGTTAACTTGAAAATTAATTCAAATTTTTTAGAAGATTCTTTTACAATGCAAATAATTGAACATGCTCATTTTTTTTTCCCATATGTTTATATTAAGTTATTTAAAAATTATATTGAAAATTTGTCCGATAAAACTATATTTCAAATTTTCAATTTGCTATATTTAAATAAGAGCAATTCTTATATCAGAATTTTTTTTTTCTTTACAGATAACTAATAGTTTATATATTTAGTGCTACATACATTTAAAGCATTAAATTCTCCAAATTTAAATTCAGGAATATTCTAGTTGTCTTTATCTTTGTTTTCTTTTGTTTTTAGTTCTTCCTTTGACAAGCATATCTGATCATCAAGTAATCATTGTTAAAGACGGGCAACTAATGAAAATAGCATATATGGAATCAGAGTAGGTCCGATGCCCATCGGACCTACTTTGGTTCGATGGGTGTGATGACCATTCGATTTGCATCAAGATTGTGTGCTCTGCATCAAAATACGTGCAAGTATGTATCAGTTTCCGTGCACATAGATCTTGATGCTAATCGTACGGTTCTAGAGCTAATTGAACCTAAATGTAGGTCCGATGCCCATCGGACCTACTCCTATCCCAGCATATATACATACGCGTTATTAGTTAAGGATAAATCATGTTTTGAATTTTCCTAGTGAGATGTACTGTTTATTTCATTGCAATAAATTATCTTGTATCGTTTTGTATTAATTAACTATGTCGTGCATTCATTGTAAGATTTCCATTCCATTATTAAGCACGTTGAGTGCTCGATCCGCCAACAGCTATGATTGAAAGATAAAATTTCGAATTTAATCTCAGCCCTCCAATCACATAATCTGTCTTCTTTTGATTAAATACATATATTTTATGTGTAGAAGTCTAAATTTAGTTAAAAACATACTCACCACACGATACGTTACAATTAAAATTTAGTAGAGTCCAAAATTTTGCGATATATTTCTCCGTTTCTTATTTCTTTATTTTCTTATTCCTCCCTCTTCAATGGAGTAGACTCCACCTTTCGTTTTCTTATTTCTTTATTTCCAAACTTCTTCTGCGTTTCTATATGGATCACAACGAATTGATTTTTTTCTAATTTTCTTATTTATCTTACTTTGTTTCTATACATATTGCCGTGAGAAATCTAAAATATATTTTCAATTTTGTTTATATATAGATCTAATCCACGATCCTTTGAAAATCATAGAAGCCCTCCAATAAAACCAAAAAAAATTCATAGAAGCACAAAGCAGCAAGAAATTTTGTTGACATTGTTGTTATTTTTCTATGCTTAGAAAGATTATTTAAAAAAAATATATATTTATGAAAATTTGCCTAAACTACCTATTATCATACCCATATATCGAGTGTGGTTATGGCTGGTAACAATAAATACTATCAACTTTTGCTACTATTATTGTAAGATTGCTTCGTATAATCAATAATGCGAGGGGTTTTATTGTGACTCTGTGTCATTTAACTTTCAATACATGCAATTATTATTTGTTTGTTTACTGTACAAAATAGAAGTATATAAATTGAGGAGAAGATTTATGTGTAGGTAGTGCCTACAGTAGTAAATGGAGGCATCATGGCTTTATACTACGTTTTGTGAGACAAAGGGCTAAGCACTTAGTGATTCTAAAATAAACAAGCTTAATGTTACAAATCATAGTAAAAAAACTGTAAATAAATAAGAATAAATGACCTATGTTTGAAGAGGGGAATAAATATAAAAATGCACTTAGTGATTCTTGTAGTGATGTCCCCGTTGCAACGCACGTGCATGATACTGGTAAAAAATAAAGAGTCTAAAAACAGATTTGATATAAATAGATGAAAAAATTCTCTCAGCTCGCAATAATCATAACCATTCTCTCAAAATAGCATCACTCTTTTGCAATATGTGAATTGGTTATAAAGGCATTTTTGTTGGTTTAGTGAATTCAGGACCAAGCTTGTACATCTTATGCAATAAGAGCCGGTACACTAAGTCCTTTATATTTTGAAACTATTTAAGAGCATATTGTAAATTCGCAGATCGGTCAGCTATTTGAAACTATTATTTTTAAGGTGAGAACTGATTGTGTATTCAGATAGGCTTATGTATTCAGTATGAAGATAAAAATAATTAGTACAGTGTTTAAATTATACCGACTTTTTAATTCATAGTATTAAAAAATAATAAAAATTAAACTTATACCAACGAAACTCCCAAATCTCATTTCATACAACGAATGCTCAACTATTCAACGCTCCTGCATGGAGCAAAGCGCTTAATTAATCAAAGGCACCTCGGGTCTGTTTGTTTGTTAGAATATTATACCGGATGGGATTTGACAGGATAGAATCTACTTTTAAAAAAAATAAGAATCCATAGATATGAATATGCATGCAATTGGTTATGAGAATGTGTTGAAACGGATATTTAGTTGTACAGTGAGATTAGTTGTGAATTTTATTTATTTATTTATTATGAAAATATATGTATCTATTTCAATTTCTCATCTATTAAGGAAAAAAACTTGCTGACTCGTCCGTTTATTTTGTACCAAGATGAAACAATATGTAGGTAATGTCCCGATGCTCCTCTAATTTTATTTTTTTAATTAATGGCAAAGTGATCAAATAATAATTTATTGTATAATAATAGTGTTTCTACATTTCTCAATCAGTTGATTATTTAACTCTTCATCTTATTTAACACTTTTAATATTAAATCTAGTTAACAATAAAAATATAGCACATGGAAAGAGAGAGAGAGCGAGAGGCATTCACGATGGTGACTTCACAAAAAAAAAATTTCCGTAATTTTAAGCCGTTGAGAATGATTTTGGGAAGAGAGGATAGTAACTCGCGGGAAAATTTTGGACATTTCGAACTGCCTTCGTAAAAAAAACAGCCTTCGTAAAAAATAATGGAAAAGACCCAAAATCCTATTGAATTCCATAGATAAACCGACAGCCGAACAGACCCTCATGTAGCGGAAAATTAAATTATTCATCATTCTATCTTTATCTAGAAACGTTGAATAATTAGTGTCTAGTCACTTAGTATTTTTTTGGATGGAATTTGATTATATTTATTCTGCGTTTGATTATGTTTTATAATGTAATTTAATTATGCAATAATAGATCAGAAGTAAATAAGAACAACAATAATAATAATAATAATAATAATAATAATAATAATATAAAAAATAAATTAACAATAAGTAAACAAAAGTATACAATGATGGGATATAAAAAAATAATATCAAAATACACAATAATAATAATGTCAAAGGCAGAAAGTGGAAAATTTAGATGATATTACTAGAATCGAAACACTTAATTATTCAACGTTTTGTTCCATACAAACGTTGAATAATTCATTGTTTGTGGTGATAAAATGAAATTTGGGAGTTCCGTTGGTATAAGTTCAATTTCCTTTTATTAACGCTATGAATAAAAAGAACAATAAATCATATCATTAATTCACTGGGTCCAGCCCTCCAGTCACCAATTTTCTCACAACCAATTCAAAACCAATCAGTGTTGGGACCAAACCGAAGGCGGGCGTTAACCAGCCCAACTGAGAGGCTTGGTTCGACCCAACCTTGGTTCGACCCAACCTAATACACTTCGTCAAGTATAAAGGCCTTCAAAACATCATTTCTCTTCTTCTCCCCTAGCCCAAACCCTAATCCCGCCTCCCAGCGCCGTCGCTACAGCTCCAACGAAAATGGTGTCTGGATCGGGGATCTGCGCGCGGCGGATCGTGGTGGATGGGAGGCAACACATGCTCGGCCGCCTCGCTGCCATCATCGCCAAGGAGCTCTTGAACGGACAGCGCGTTGTGGTGGTAAGGTGTGAGGAGATCTGCATGTCAGGCGGTCTCGTTCGCCAAAAGATGAAGTACTTGAGGTTTCTTCGCAAGAGGATGAACACCAAGCCCTCTCATGGCCCCATCCATTTCCGAGCCCCTTCTAAGATCCTCTGGCGCACCATTCGTGGGTATGCGTTTCGAAATTTGCAGAGATTTAGTCTATTACCTTACCTTGCTGGAGTTGTTTCTAGATTTCTTAATGTTATAACGGTATTATACAAACAATCCACAGAAAAAGGCCTATGATTTTTTTATAGGTGAAGTAATAGTGAGCTCCTTTTAAATGTGATGACTGTGATAGCATAAATGAATTATGCTAATTTAGTACTCTCGGATCATTTACAGGGAAGAAGACTGTAAAATATAATAAGTTATTGGTTTGAAAAAGCAAACTCTTTTCCATTTTAGAGACCACTTATATATATATTTTCTGTATTTCAGGATAGCTTTGCAAAGTTTTGTCATATATAAATTATGCTTCCAATGTAGAAGTTTGGATGATAATTAGGAGCCTAAACTGAAATTTCTCTTAGAGCAGATATCGATAATAGTTCCTTCAAATAATATATTTTGTAATTGGTAAATACCCTGTTTCAGTTAAGAGATGTTATTGAATTTCTTATGTAATTATATGTAGAATGATTCCACACAAGACAAAGAGGGGAGCAGCTGCTCTGGCGAATTTGAAGGTTTATGAAGGAGTGCCTCCTCCTTACGATAAGATGAAGCGCAGGGTTATCCCTGAGGCAATCAAGTATCTTCCTCTCTCCCTCTCTTCAGATTACACAGAAAGACAAACAACCTTGTTTGGATGTAATGCAGTGTATAATTGATATTGATGTATATGTTTGCTTGCTTGTTATGTGCAGGGCCTTGAGGTTGCAACCTGGTCACAGATATTGTCTTTTGGGTGGGCTCTCTAAGGAGGTCGGCTGGAACCACTATGACACCATTAAGGTACTTTTAATTCTTAAAAAGATTATTTATAACATGTTGCTTCCATAGGTATATGATGTTTAACTTAATTGGACTCTTCTACATAATAGAATAATTCATATTTATATACTAAAGTCATATGAAAAGATGGAATTTTGATTTGTTGCAGATACATCTGAGCAAAAGCATCGTATTTTTCTGTTTGTGTTTTCCAGTTTGCGGTCTTTTAAATATGGTTGAGGGTCTATGTGCTTTTCCCGTACCATCTTTGAGGTGTCAGATTATTTTGCCAAAGTTTGAATTTTAATGCTGTTGTGAAATTGAGGTTCTCAATGTGAAGTTGCATTGTTGTATTTTTCTGTTGTAGAAAGTATGCATGTCCGGTTATGTATATGCTTGTATGATTTAGGGGTCAAAATAAATTGATGGTTTGCTAAGTTATCACAAGACGTGTTCATTTTCATTTGGGTTCCAAGTGTAAAATTAACAAATGTAATTGCTGAATAGGAATTGGAGGAGAAGAGAAAGGAGAAATCGAAGGTTGCATATGAAAGGAGGAAGCAATTGACAAAGCTTCGTGTGAAAGCTGAGAAGGTGGCTGACGAGAAGCTTGGTTCTCAGTTGGATATTCTCACTCCTCTGAAATACTGAAAGACTTTTTTTTTTCTCAGATTTTGGTCAGATATTTTTTGGAGATTAATCATGCTCTTTTGTAGACGTTATGCATTAGTTTTTTTTTCTTTATTCAAGATAATATAGTATTTGCACTTCATGACTATTTTATACATTTCTAGCTGAGTTTTATTGTTATTTTTTTGTCCGTTGTTGCATGATTTATTTCTTAATCTCTTGTATTATACACTCTGCATGCTTTGGTTGAACAATTTTAGTGTCAGTGTGCTTACTGATCATACACTCTACAGGCTTGTTTGCGATCTATTTCTCAATGTCCTGTAAAATAGAGCTGTGGACTTAGCATAGTGGTGCGAGTTGTGTCTAAAACATCATCTAAATTATAAGAAAATATATTTTTTATATATTATAAGAATAACAATATCAATGATAAGTCCACTGTAACAATAACATATTCTATATATTATAAGAAAATATATTTTTAATGGAAAAACAGATTAAGAAACTGTGTCTAAAGAATATATTACAAGCGTTTTGCATTTTGGAACTCTTTTTCTTACATGTGTTTTTCTTATTTTTTCTGTCTAATTATACTAAATGAGTTTTTATTACGTGTAACAAATATAGTAATGAATATATCCAACATAAAATATTTAAAACGATCCGTTCTGAAAAAATAATGTCTATAAAATTTATATACAATTAGTATCGATGGGTTTATATCCTACAGAAAATATTTTACCAAAATAACTTCTTTTTCCTTTTAAGTAGATGCTCGTGGAATCAGATAATATAAATGTATATATTGATAGATTTTCAATAATATAATAAAATCTTTCAATCGGGTAATATATTAAATTTTTTAAAAGTACGATGATATATAAATAAGGAATATTATCAAATATTTATTTAATCTATAAATTTAACTTTGAAGAAAGAAAATCATACAAGAATGTATGTGAAAGAAGATATTATTATTTTCTTAAAAAATTTAAGGAAAGAAAATCCTATAATAACGAATGAGAGAGATACAGTTTTTTAAGGAAATAGTTAATTAAGGGTAACTTTGTCTATATATTAAAAGAGGAGGGTTCAAATACACTATGATTTTGTGCTCCAATATGCTCCACATTTTTTATCTCCGTTTTCAAAGTCCGAACAGTCGATCCGAACCGCTCAATATGATCTTTATAATAAAATATTCTTGGAGACCAAATTTTATATTTTTTATAATATTTTTACATAGGTACAATATCACTTTTTCGGATGGTCCAAAATCTCCTTAAAACATTGATTTTGTATCTATCTAAAAAAATTCTAAAAAATTAAAATTTGATCTCCAAACATATTTTATTATGAATATCATGTTGAGCAGTTCGGATCGACTACTCGAACTTTGAAAACAGAGATAAGGATGTAGAACATATTAGAGCACAAAATCATGGTGCATTTGAACCCTCCTCATATTAAAATATTTAGATAGTGTTTGTATTAATAAAAACATTAGTAGTGTTATTATCATCACCTCTCGGAACTCTCTTTACGTAGAGTTCCATTGGCCTTTAACCGCTCATATGAATCCTCACTAAGTATCGACAATTTGGTAAATATTGGGGGTGTTCCAGTGTTCAGTCGGGTTACTAATTCGAAGTTCCACTTTCTGGGTCATAATCAGTGCATTCGTAAATCATAGACTTCAAGTTCCAAATTGAGGTTTCATCATTAACCATGAATGAATTAACTGAATCTTTGGTGTAATAAACCTTGAATGTACCAGTAAAAATTTTTCCAACACAGTGTAGTGAAATGAACATGGTTGTGGTCAACAAACTACATTTTGATAAATAGTAAACAACTGTAAGGTTACTAATTTAAATAATAATAAAAAATAAAAAAGTTACCAAAAAATAGCCTCAAAATTCGCCCTTTTTCGCCTCCAAAATCACCTCTTCTCTTTCTCTTCCTCTTCTTCTTTTTCTCTTCTATTGGGTTTGAGTGAGTTATGAGTGGAAGGAGAGAAAAACAACTCTTTTATAGCCTATTTTACAGAAAAAAAAAAATCAGGCTGCCCAAACTTTCAGCAGTCCTATTCTTTTTTTGACCACCGAAAGTTTGAGCGGTCTGGACATTTTTAAAAATTTCCAGCTGAACTGGATATATCTATTATTTTCTATTTATTGTTGGATATTAAAAAAAAGTCAGCTCTTCGTCTAAAGAATATATTATACGCGTTTCGCATTTTGGAAAACTCTTTTTCTTACATGTGTTTTTATTAATTTTTCTCTTACATGTGTTTTTATTAATTTTTCTCTTACATGTGTTTTTATTAATTTTTCTGTCTAATTATACCAAATGAGGTTTTATTACATGTAACAGATATAGTAATGGATATATCCAACATAAAATAATTAAAACGATCCGTTCTGAAAAAATAATGTCCATAAAATTTATGTACAATTAATTATTTTTGTAAAATAATTAAAACGATCCGTTCTGAAAAACTAATGTCCATAAAATTTATGTACAATTAATATCGATGGATTTATATCCTACAGAAAATATTTTACAATAAATAACTTATTCTTTTTTTCTTTAAGTAGATGCTTGTGGAATCGGATAATATAAATGTATATATTGATAGATTTTCAAGAGTCCGGCTAATATGTTTTTAATAGCATATGAGCCCATATGCTTACGGGTCAAATTTCAAAATTTTACATTCGAAACGTTGAATTAAGTAGCTCAGTAAATTAGTTATATATTGAACTTGTAGAATACCAAATTTACTATTTTTTATGATTTTTGAAAGATGGTCTTTTTTGAGATACAAATAATGCATCAATATGCGCACAAATCTTCATTTTTTGACTACTTGACTTGATACTAAATGAATTCAAAAATTAAAAAAAATTATATGTAAATGAAACTCTTTATAAGGAGATCGGTTTGAACGGTTTGGATTTTTCGTATGAAGCTGATAAGATAGATTTTGAATTGGAAGCATATGGGCTCAAATACTACTAAAAGCATATTAGCCGGACTCAATTTTCAATAATATAATAAAATATTTCATTCGTGTAATATATATTTAAAAGTACGATGATATATAAATGAGGAATATTATCAAATATTTATTTAATCTATAAATTTAACTTTGAAGAAAGAAAATCATACAATAATGTATGTGAAAGAAGATATTATTATTTTCTTAAAAAATTTAAGGAAAGAAAATCCTATAATAACGAATGAGAGATACACTTTTTAAAAAAGAATAATTATTTCAGTACCCGCACTGTACGCGCTACAGTACCCGCATTGTTATTTTAGAAAAATTCATATATCATATGTAGTTCATTGTATAGATATAAATACTTGCCCTATTTGAGCTATATACTTCACAGTATTACTATTAAAATTTGTAAAACAAAATAACAGTTTTGGAACAGTTGCGGTCCCCACATGCCATTTGAGTGGTCCCCTAATGTGGGTACGGCACGATAATTTTTTAAGAAAATGTGCGGGTACAGTTTTTTTAGGAAAATTCATATATCATATGTAGTTCATTGTATAGGTATAAATACTTGCCTTATTTGAGCTATATACTTTACAGTATTACTATTAAAATTTGTAAAACAAATTACAGTTTTGGAACTGTTGCGGTCCCCACATGCCGTTTGAGTGGTCCCCTAATGCGGGTACAACACGCGAATTTTTCAAGAAAAGGTGCGGGTACAGTTATTTTAGGAAAATTCATATATCATATGTAATTCATTGTATAGGTATAAATACTTGCTCTATTTGAGCTATATACTTCACAATGTTACTATTAAAATTTGTAAAATAAAATTACAGTTTTGGATAGTTGCGGTCCCCACAAGCAGTTATGGCAGTTTTGGTGTGGGTACAGTGCGGGTACTCATATCAGCTTCCTTTAAAAAATAGTTAATTAAGGGTAACTTTGTCTATATATTAAAATATTTAGATAGTGTTGTGTTAATAAAAACATTAGTAGTGTTATTATCATCACTCATGATAAGTTATAAGAGTGATTTGATTGGAACAAATGAAAAATTCAGTAACTACGTACAAAAGGATAAATCAAATTTGAGTAATCAATTCGTAACAAATGACAAAATTTAATGACTTCCAGTAAAATTTACCCTTATTAATTGATAAGTTGAAACTCAGCAACCATTATGAAGTATCGAAGATTATTATTTGTTTATCTGAAATATTATTGATGTTAAGTCTAGGAGTTACTATTTCAGAATTTTGTCTATGGAAAATTTTAAAAAAGAAAAGGGAAACATATAAAAAGAATTATGATAGTTCTATTAAAATATAAAAACATTTAGAAAAATAGATGAAATCCTTCTAGTACATCTAAATTTTGACATATTAATTTATTTTTCTAAAAACTTTTTATATTTTAATAGAGAAAAAAAAAACTGGTTTAGATCTATAAAATTCCTACCAATTCTTCTATCCATAAAAAATTATTTGTACCTTTTTATGTTTTTTTTTAAAAATATTTTCTATAGACAAAAAATTCTCCTATTCAATGAACATTTTATCAAATCTGAGCAACACTGCAACACTATAAAACACTATTTTACTTTTAATATTTGAGCCACGAATGAACGGAGTGACACTGAAAACAGTCATAACAGACTCGACGCCTCTACCGTTGTTCTTTGCACTTTTGCAGAACCACTTGATAAATAGGTTGCGGCAATATCACAAGTAACAAACGTGCCCTGGTCCCAAATTGTTCCTAAACCTGTGCATTAATCAGCAAGAACAATAACAATAAAAATGAAATGGAACTACAATAACAAAACTTCTAAAAAATTACAGCCGAAATATACACCCATTGATTGATAGTATGTCAAAAAAAAGAAAAAAAGACTGACAAGTCTTTATTTAAAATAGCCCATTATTCATCATTCACGTTTAACTGCTGAAGCATACTCATCAACCACTGATTTAGTAAGTGACGGTCTTAATAAACTCCTTGCTACATGGAAATGATGCGACCTTATGCAAGTGGCCATTAAATCCTCTCTCAAAGCAAGCATACCTGCTTCTCTGCACAGGCATTCTAGGTCGGCACCAGTAAATAAATCTGTTTGTTGAGCAATTGCAAGAAGATCGATATCTTCACTTAACATCATTTTTCTTGTGTGTATTTTCAATATCTCATGGCGGCCTTCTAAGTCCGGCGGAGGTACATACAGTACCTGAAATATAATAACAAGCAACATATTTAACCTCAACGTCTTATTTATCTTGAATATGTCTCAACTAATGAAACTCAACAGCAATTACCAAGTCAAATCGGCCTGGCCGTAGGAGAGCAGCATCAATAGCACGGGGTCGATTTGTTGCAGCCAGCACAATAATTCCCTGATAATTGTATGATATCTTAAAATATTATAATCATTTTCTCAACCAACAATAAAAAGAAAAAAAATTCAAAACTATACTGTGCTGAGCTCAAGGCCATCCATTTCTGTCAGTAAAGTAGAAAGAAGCCTCTCTCCAACTGTTACATTGCCGCCTGAACTCCCACCATGACCCTCACTTCAGGAATAAGAAAAGAGATAGACAAAGAACAATTTATCAAATAAATTGGTTCACAAATCACGTTCAAACATTCTGTACAAAAAAAAAGAGTTACCGTTTAGGAGCAATAGCATCAGCCTCATCAAAGAATACAATACTGGGAGCGGCAAGACGTGCCTTCTGGAATGTTCTTCGTAGCAAGGCCTCTCCTTCTCCCACGTACTTGGAATACAATTCTGCACCACTACATCCGAATGATTTCACAGAGTGAGATTTGCTCATAATAAAGCTTTTGATTTTGTGGAGACTACGATGAATTAAGGATAACAATTAACCTAAAGGAAAAGAAAGAGGCATTGGCTGCATGAGCAGCTGCTTTCGCAAGGGTAGTCTTAGAGCAGCCTGGCGGGCCATGCAAGAGGATCCCGCGTACCGGTGAGATGCCTAACCTTTCAAATGCCTTTCCGTGCTTTATTGGCCACTCAACTGCTTGTTGTAGCTTTTTCTAGAGAAAGAGAGAGAGAGAGAGAGGAGTTTTGTGTGAGAAAGATTGAAGGACCAAGGTAAATTACCTTTTCCATAGATTCTTCCTACCTAATATTCTTTAGGGATAAATATGGGATAAGAAATACTCCACGTATAAGTAAACTTCTTCACCACAGCTTTAGGAAAAGATAGAAAGCAAAATAATATTCAAATGTGAATTATAAAGCACCTTCAAATCTTTAAGACCCCCAATATCATCCCAAGAGACCTTCGACACCTCTTTAGCAACCCCTCTAGTCATACTGGGCCCCACCAGTGACTTTGCTGATACCCAATCTTCCATCCTTATACTGAGCATGCTGCCATTGTCATTAGAATTTGATGACCTTCGGTAAGCCAGCCTAGCAGCTTCTCTACAAAGAGCCTCAAGATCTGCACCTACATATCCATTGCATGATGAGGCGATGACTTCTAGATCCACATCTTCACCCAAATTTAGGCTTTTTGAATAAAGCTATATCAAATAAAAATGTAGTATTTCAGATACAGAGACATCTAACTGTAGGTATGGTACATTCCTATACCAGTAAGAACAATTTGCTAATGTTACCAATATTTTTGTATTATATATTTATATTAATATTAAAGTCTTCACAAAGTTCCCAAAGCATCACATGACAAGTCAGACATAAAAAAAAAAAAATGTTATGGACTGACAACTTGGACCAACAGTTACTAATCGAACCTTTCTCACTTGGTAATCCAAAAGCTACAATTGTGAAAAAGAAGAACAAAATCAGACCTTGAGAATTTGAAATCTTTCATCAGAAGTAGGAACAGAGACTTCAACTTCTGAATCAAACCGACCTGGCCTTCTCAGAGCTGGATCAATTGCATCCACTCTGCGAAGCAAAGCAATTAGTGAACAAAAGAAGTAATATAAAGATAATGACACAATTATATAATATCACCTACTAACCTGTTGGTTGAAGCAACAACAACAATGTGAGGGAGAGATTTTGACGAACTCTTATTTCCATCCATCAGAGTCAAAAGCTGACCCACTATGCGCGATTCTTGTTCTTTTCTGCAGGTAAAGGTAAGACATTATTTAAAGGCTTTCTTTTCTGCGTGATTCTTGTTCTTTTCTGTTCGGCTCTAGAGTGTTCTCTTTTTTTAACAATCCCTTGCATGCTCTTTGCACCAAAGCATTGCTTAATTCTAGTTCTCTACTTAGTTAATGAATGACTAGTTACAATTTGTACATGAGATAAATAATAAGAAGGCTAGAAGGAATTCAAAGAAGGACATATCTCAAATCTAAAGTTGCCAGTTAAAGTAACAGCGACAATTAAGTAACTTTTTACTGGTAAAACTTATGAAATCAAAACAAAGTGGTTATTTCCATTTTATTCATATTTTTCATTGTGACTCTAATAGTCTCCAAGTGCTAAAGCTAGTTTAAGGTCTTACTATTTTTATTTAATTTTTTCCCTTTTTCAAGTACCATATAGTCTAAACTATATGCCTCTGCAAACAACATTAACGGTGGGTGATTTCTTGCTGGAAAAATATAAATAAAATAATGTGCCATGACTCTCTTTAGAAACATACTTATTGTTGCGGCGGGGGCAGATAGAATCAATTTCATCAATAAAAATAACAGAGGGTTTTCCAGAGGCAGCATGAGAATTTGCTTCAGAAAAAGCTTCCCGTAAGAACTTTTCACTTTCCCCAGCATGTGATCTATGCACCGAATATGGACTGTTTAAAACAAAAAAGAAAGTAACATGAATATATAATTCCAAAAATAATGGCAATTTTACATATTACATAAAAAAAAAACTAGCTCATGAGTCTGTACTTGATCATTGTCAGGTAGGCATTGCTCTCTCTAACTACAGCTTGGACCAGGCTTGTCTAAGAACACAACAGAAACTAACAATAGTTAGATTATGCAAGAGTATCCTTTTGTTCAATTTGACAAACCCTTATCAAAAGACATTTTTAATTAAATTTAATTAAAAAACTTACCTTTCCTGTGCCAGGGGGACCATAGAGAAGCAACCCTCTGGGCCACTGAAATCTCAAACAAAATTTAAATCAAACATTCCAACAACCAACTAAAATTAAACACAATGATAAAAAACAACAATACAAATTGAAAAGCCATGACCTTGAGCCCAATCTTGCGTGACTCGCGAGAATAGAGAAAAGGGTTTATGATAAGCTCTCTAAGGGCATCCAGAGCTCTCCCACTTCCTGCAATTGCTTCCTCTGCTCGCCAGCTCGGAAAAGTGTCCACGTTGCTTTCCATCGATCAGAACCCTAATTACGGAAACGGTGAGGTACTCCCGGGTTCGCAATGTTCCACTCTGATCGGAATAAAAAACTAATGAGAATAAAATTCAATTTAATGGAAAACAGACGAAAATAATTGATTTGGAGTTGAATTTTATTGATTAAAACCAGTAAGTAAAATGAAATAATTCAATTTTGACAGGTAAACCAAATAAGCTTAATTTACAAATAATGTCATCGATCTAGATCGGAAAAAAAGAGAGAAGAAGATAGAGGACGCACCTGATGTTGCAGGAGGAGGGATAGGCTCCAGCACAAAGAGACTTACGGAGAGACCGAAGGGATCCTTCACGCTTTCCTTGCTCCAGCACAGAGAGGCTTGGCAGTGAGGTTGAAGAGAAGTCGAGAGGATACTTGTCCCTACTAAACCCTGCACAAAACCCAGTAGAGGACAAGAAAAAGAAATATAATAGGAATAATTCACTTCGAAGACAACAAGACTCCGTGGCCCAATGGATAAGGCGCTGGTCTACGGAACCAGAGATTCTGGGTTCGATCCCCAGCGGAGTCGTTTTTTACCTGATCGTTTCCCATTTACTCCGGATCTAATGGAAAATTCTAGACGGCCCAATAAAAACATCAGAGCCCAATAAATGAAAATCTAGTGGCATTCCTGTGATTAATACGAAGTGATCCATTTCCTTCTTTTGTCAATTGTACCTATTTTGTCGCTTGTTTCATTCCATCGCCGCCGTCTCTTGATCGTGCTGATACTAGCCAAAGAGGAAAAGTGTCGAACCCTAATAAAACCCTACAAAATTAAGAGAAGAGATGGCTAAAGGAGGGAGCTCCATAGATAAGCTGAAGGATTTGTGGAACTCTCAGGTTAACGATGAACAGCAATGGGCTCTTAACTTTGTAAGCCTCTATTCTTTCTCTTGATCGATTCTAACTGTATATCGCATTTTCTCGATCTTCCTCTGGTAGTTACCAGTGTGGCGAGTCAAAAATAGAGAGATTCCTTCACATCATTTGGATGATTAATAGGATTTGGACATGAGAAAGTTATCTTTACAAACGAAAGAAATGTTTGTGTAGTCTGTACAGTCAATATCTCTTTATTCAGGGGCGGAACTAGAAAATTTTGATAGGGGTGGCTGAAAAAAAAAATGTACAATTGTGGTGTGGGATTTGAACCCAAGATCTCTCAACCATAAAATAGAGTTTTAACCACTAGACTACAATTAAACACATGTCATTTATTGAGAGCTAGACTATATAAAAAGTTAAAAAAGATAAAATTTAATTAAATTCCTATACATTTAATTAAAATTTTAAAATCATAGGGGTGGCTTAGCCACCTTTGGCTAAGCCTTAGATCTGCCCCCGTCTTTATTTGCACACGATGGATTAGCTAATCTGAATTCCCCAGCACTGTTGCTTTGTTGGAGTCACAGTGCTTCTGTTGTATTTTACACCGTGCTTTTTTAGGCCTATTGTACATTATGATAATAACTTATTGGCTGCCATGTAAAAGATCTTCTGAGATAAAGCTATATATACCTTGAGGTACTACTGTACTAGACAAGATTGGTGCATCTTATACTTGTTTAATCTTTTGTAGTCATAAATCAGCATTTTACTTCGATTGTCAATTTTATGATGGCCAATGATATTTTAGCATTCTTGCCACCAAAGATGTTATGGTGTAGACAACTTATCTTGTTAGATTCTTGCGTAGCATGTCAGATGCATTGGTTATCTCATGTCTATCAAGAATTTGACTGTCATGTTAATATTGAATTATGTTTATTGATTTAGTGGGTGGTTGTTCTGTTTTATTCTTTAAGATCAATGTATTAATTATGTATTTCCAGATACATGTCATAACTGAAATACATTGTTCATCTCTATTAAAATCAAATTCTCATGTTTTATTTTTTATTTAATATTATTGCAGAATTTGCTGAAAGCTACTGGGCTCTTCGCAGGAGCAATATTCTTCATGCGCAACTTTGGTGAACTTATGTCAATATAAGAATTTGCACCATAGCTTTTCTTTAGAAAATGACTGAGCCAAACAGCAGTTAAACCATTTATCTCTGTATTTGATTGTGGTGTTTCTTATGTTGCTGTTTGAATTGATGTGTTCACTTTGTTATCCCTTTCTGCTTATATAAAGAACCAAGTTGAAGTTCCATCAGGTGTCCTGATTGACCATGTATGAGTAGCAGACGTGGTTTCTACCTATGATGTGCTATATTTTTAGTAACAGAACTTCTCTGTGTACAATTCACTAGTTTTCTTTGCATCTGAATTACCATGCATTTTTTTGCAAGGCGACAATCCTTGTTCGTACCTTGCTTTTTTTTTTTTTTTTTGGAATAAGTTTTTTCACTAGCCTCTATATTTGTTTTTTTGAGATGTCTTTTGCGAAAATTGAGCATGTGTCCTGTTGTTGAGAGTCGAGTTTCGTTATCATTTATGTTGATTATCTTGCAACTGTCAGTAAACAACATAGAATCGAGAAAGCACATGAGAGTCAAAATCACAATGTATACTGTAAAGGTCATTAGTCTCATACAAATAAATAGCTAAATGTAACAAAAAGGATGTCAAGAGTATTACAACGATGTGGAAATTAAGATAAATTTGTAATTGACTAATTGTATATTTGAAATGGTATGCCAAATCACCTTCCCAAATTAGGCTGGAGAGGGAGTTCAGAGGAAAATCAATCCCGGTGGGGCCTGTTTGAGGAAAGCAGCAACAGTTTCTCCATCTTTTTCGTGCATGTATTTGATCTTTATTGCAACCATCCAAAGACGAGAATCGTGGCCCTCCTTCCCAATCTGCGACAGATATTCTGTCCCATTTTCTTGCTCGGTGAAACATGTATTGACAAGCAAGCTACCTCAGCCATGGACAACCAAGCACGTAACACAGGGCTGCGATCTTCACAGGGAGAAACATAATTAATTGAACACCCACGGAAAAAGTTCTTTTGAATGTCGACCTACTCATCTATCAATGATATACATGATAAAATAATTATCGACGTTCTTTTACGATTGAACGTATTATTTGCTAGGATTTGTGAAAAGAAGAGTTGCTGCTATTTCTTATTTAAAACAATATTAAGTCCTCATTTCATTTTTTTTTTTTAATTTTCTTGAAGAGAAGTAAATAACAATGAATATCGTATTACTGACAATGAATATTATTCACTGAGGTAGAGATTTGCCAGAAAGTAATTCCCTCCAACATTTATTTTGATAAATTATATTGGACCAAAGTGCTAACTGTTGTCTCCATTAATTAATATTACTACAATTGTGTCAATGAAAAGCTAAGAGTTTACAAAATCATATATAAATGATATGGGTTCTATTAGTCTCATTAAGTTGTCACGTGAAATGTACCCGGCTATATTAGTACGAAGTTCATGCTAGTATCGATTGTCAAGGTCTACTCCGGCTCACAAGTTTTCCATCTAAACATAGCTTAAATAATGCGGGCATAAGTATTTGATCGGGGCCTGTACTGTGCTGCCTTAATAATAATTTAGATACAACAGTCAAGAAGCTTCCAAATAAATCTCAAACCTACTTTATCTTGAACCACAAAAAAAGGGGGGAAAAAAAAGCTACAAATTGCAATGCCCAGGTACCAAGTTGGAAGTTTTAAACTGATTTTGACTCAATCACATGCCCATACAGTTCAGCAGCACCAAAAGCCAATCTTTAAGAACCTTCATGCTCAGGAACTGGAAGTAAAGCATGAAAAGTTGATACAAACACATTAACAAAAAGGAAAATTTCTAGTGTACACCTACAAACTTTCAAAACAATCAATTTCCTCATGAAAACACTATAATATTCAATAACCCCATAAAAACATAACATTTTTTCTTCTATCCCCTTTTAACTATTTTTTTATTTTGTTATTTTAAATCCTCTCTACTCTCTCCTTCACAGTATACGCAAAGAAACTACTGACTTTTATCAGTTCCTTCAGAGCAGTCACTGCTCCTTTTTTCTTATCACATCATTCCCCTGTGGCACCACTTATTTTCTCTGAAATCAAACCCGTACTTTGCTCAAATGCTGCTCCAATTACCTACATGTACAAAAGTTAGAGATATCACCAGCTGCCAATGGCCAAGTCAACACTGATTGTGCATAAAGGTGTTAGATTACGAGTTTCTGTGTTGAAACAGACCAGATGAGTTGGCACTATGCAACCTATTATGATATTCTAAAGTGCAAAAGGACCCAATATTCATGCAAATCAACCAGACTTAACATTATTTGTGTATACAGTGAAAGAGAGAGGAGAGAGGAGGGTATATTTGTCAATTTCATTTTAAAAATAACTGAATAAAATATTAAATAAATAAAAGAGGATAGAAAAAAGAATGTTAAAGTTTTTAAAGAGATATTGGATATAATGGTGTTTTCACGTGAAAATTGGCTATTTTGAAAGCTTGTAAGGGTTAAATAGAAATTTTCCCTTAACAAAAAGAGATGCATAAAAAGAAATGAAATCGTTGAGCTGAGACACACTTAACACACCTGTTTTTGATATATATATATCCCAAAAGTTGAATTTCAGCTGCACTTGATTACTGAATAGCAGTACCAATCTAGGCCCTGTAAGGCTTCCATAGATGTCGGTCTCATCACTTTGAAAAACTGTAGGGCTCCAGAAGCAACCTCCAGCCCTACATAATTCATATTTGAAAAGAAATTATTTATTATCGTTATCTTCGCAAACTTGAGCCTTCTTCTCAAGCAGGGAAGATAATTTATCAAATGACAAATTTGATAAGAACTTAAGAAGTAATCATTGGAGCCAACCTGTTCGAAGAATTTTCATGAAAGGCATTAATTAGAAGCTTCATCTTCGGACTGCCCTCTTATTTGGATCCCAAGCTAATGTCCTTGTAAGCCAGCATCTGGAATTACACATAACAAAAAAGAAGGGAAAAAAAATAGATGTTACAATCAATTGCAGTAAGATGATTGTACAAAACTTGAAAATTAACCAAACAAAGAAAATATAAACGAATTTTAGAATTATATATATCTTCAAGCACATACCACTCAGATCATGGAAGGGCTCCTCTTGAAGTCGATTGTGCTCTTTTACTCCTAGAAAGTTGGAGGCCGTAATTCTCTTAACCGTCTGACAACATGCTTCATGGTTGGTCTAGTAGATAATGAATCAACAGTGCATTTGATGCCCAAGTGCAATATCTCAACCAAATCATCATGCGGGGCCATATCCCACAACCCTTCAACAAAGAATTCTTTAGCACGCCCCTTTTGCAACAACATGCAGGCCCATGCAACTATGTTAAACCCATTGCCATACGGTGAAAAGGACGGGTCCAGTGCTTTCTTGTTAGAGATTAGTTCCAACAATACCACCCCATAACTATATACATCTGCCTTGTCAGAAACTCGACATGTCATGGCGTACTCTGGTGCAACATACCCAAATGTGCCCGCCACACCAGTGGTGGCATGGGTTTCAGAATTACCAAGAAGCCTTGCCAGACCAAAATCTGACAAATATGCATTATAACTGGTATCCAATAAAATATTGCTGGGTTTGACATCACGGTGCAGAATACGAGGTACACAGCTGTCGTGCAAATATGCTAGGGCTTGAGCAACATCAAGTGCAATTTTATGAAGCATTCTCCAGTCAACTGGTCTCTTGCACCTCTCCTGTATGAACCTTTCTAAATTACCCCCAGGAAGATAATTATATATCAGAAACATCTCTGACTCGCCCAAATGGTACCCTATCAGTGTTACTAAATTAGGATGCCGGCATCGGCCAAGGGTTTTCACCTCAGCCTGAAACTGCTGCACTCCCTGAAATCTGCCAACTGCAAGTCGCTTTATTGCAACTAAAACCCCTGGAGCAACTTCAGCCTTATAAGTCGCTCCAAAACCACCACTTCCTATGCAATTACTGGCATTGAAATTGCCAGTAGATCGAACGACACTTTCATATGTAATTGGTACACCCATATCCACAAAAGAGGTTACCTCTCTCCTTCTAGAAGATTCCCGTGATTGCCTCCGTGCACATTTTCGTGTGTATATGTACAGTATGATAAGTGCCAACAAAACAGAGACAATGGCCGAGGCAGATGTGATGGAAGCGATCTCAATAGAACTGAAACCACCACCACTGCCTCCAGTAGGAGAGCTATCTGGAGGGGAATCAGCGTATGCTTCGGATAAATCAGAGGATGGAACAGAGAAGGAAATGGACTTGCATGGTTGGAGAGAACGGTTTCCTTCAAAACTATTGCAGCTCATAACAGAAGAATTTGAAGGGAGCGAACCAGTTAAATTGTTAAAGGAAACATTAAGTATGCGAAAAACCAAATTTCGAGGGATGTTTCCAGAGAGATTGTTGCTGTTTAATAGAAGTGTGGTAAGGTTTCTTAGGCTAGACAGGTCATTAGGGATTGCACCTGATAGAGAATTTGAGGACAGATCCAATACCTCAAGGGATTTCAACTGATCAAGCCCAAAAGGGACAGATCCAGTTAAGTTGTTGCTGGCTAAAGAGAGATATTTCAAGTTTTGCAGCTGATTTACACTTTCAGGTATCTGATAGTTAAGCCAGTTGTGACTGAGGTCGAGCACGAGTAGATTTTCCAATGTACCAAGATTTTGTGGGATTACGCCAGAAATCTGATTATGTGATAATTTCAAAACCAGAAGTGATCGGCATTTTGCACAAACTCTATTTGTTAACCCACCAGAAATCTTATTTTCCCGTAAACTTAAAATTATCCCTTTGAAAACACCGCACTTCTCCAACAGAATTGCATCTAATGATCCGGTAATATTGTTTTTATCCGCAATGAATGCATAAACAGTCTTGTTTCGACCATCCTCAACAGAAATTGGCAAATTCACAAGAGAACCCGTGAAACTATTATGCGCAAAATTGTGGTACACAAACCTTCCCAACTTGGGACTAAAGAGAAATCTTTTCCGAGCTCTATTCAGAAAGAACTTATAGTAACTTGTCGCAAAATCAATTTTAGATAACTCAATTGGAGCTGAACAAATTCTATTAGCAAAATCCGGTATTGGGCCCGAAAATTTGTTCTCGCTTACATCAAACACATCCATGCAACCCACTGGTAGATCTGAATAAATATTACCTGTTAATTTATTTGAGCTCAAATCTAGAAAATGAAGGTTATTACACCCTGCAATTCCAGTAGGGAGATCTCCAGTTAACAAATTATGACCCAAATTGACCATCTCCAATTGCTCACAATTGCCCCAATCTCTTGGTATCTTCCCCTCGAGTGATGCCCTTGGTGCCCAAAGGACCCTTAATTTCGGTAACAAGGCGATACTTTCCGGAATACCCCCTTCAAAAGTATTGAATTCATCAACCGAATCTGTCTTCACGACCGGGTTGAATGGGTTTGAAATAATAAGAACAGATACTTCTAAGCAATTGCCGAGCTGTGCAGGTATAAAACCGCTAAGCCTGTTTCTCGACACATCCAAAACCTGAAGTTTTGTTAACCTACCAAATTCCAACGGAATGGATCCGTCCATTAAATTGGAAGATAACAACAAAACACGGAGCTCTGTACAATTTCCTAGATTTGCAGGAATGTTACCATAAAACCTGTTCCTGGAAAGATCCAGGGTTTCCATGCCAGAACAGGCAGAGATTGAAGCCGGTATCTCTCCTCCAATTGAATTTCCCGCCAGATTAAGAACTTGTAAATTTGGTGGAAAAATACTAGGTAAAGTCCCGTTTAATAAATTTTCACTGAGATTGATAGATACCAATTTCTCTAGTTTCCAGATCTCCACAGGAATCTCACCGTAAAATCCGTGACATGGCAATGAGAGGGTTGTCAGCTCTGAGAGATCGCCAATCACCGAATTTAGGCTTCCAGCGAGTCTACGTCTTGGATCTACGCAAATGCCACCGGACGATCCCAATTTCGAGCGGGAGAAACGTATGTTGAGCGATGTAACCCTAGATCTCGAGTCGCACCGCACAAAGGGCCACGAGCAGTGGTCCCCGGCAGCTGAGGACCACGACTGGAGGATGCCGGTAGGGTCTGAGACGGAGCTCTTGAATTTGAGAAGTGCTGTTCTCTCGATGCCACGTTGATCTGCGACTGACAAGGAAGATGAAATTAGGAGGAAGAAAGAGACAGAGAGTACAGCGAGTGCGCTAGTGGTGAAGCATCTCTGATGTGCCGCCATCGACGACGGCTCACTGTTCAAGCGGAGGTATTTCGGTCAAAATTGAAGTGCTGGCAGTGTCGTGGAGAGAGTTGAACCAGTCATGAAGAAAAACCCTAGATTTCGAGAATCTTTCACATGCTTGGAGATGGAGGAGAAATTGTAGAGAAGCGAGAGAAAGAGCTGGAGTAGATTTTGTGAATAGTGATGGATTCTATGAAAAAATGAGCTCTCCCCTCCTCTCTATCTGAGATTTCTTTATTATTTTCCTTATTTCTTTGTTTCGTTCTTCTCTTCGTCGCCGCCTGTTACTAGTCTACTGATACTTTCTTTCTTTTTTATACGTTATTCACTCTTTTCTTTTCTTTTCTTTTTAGTGTGAGCGTTATTCATTTTCCATATCGCTTTTCGTTTCGGTAACTTTCTTTCCGACAAGTCCTGACGCACTATTGAAGTTTACGCAGTATTACCTGACAAAGTAAATTTCCGGCGATTAGATCTCTTAACGTGCGATTAGTAAATCGTCGTAGTTCCCTCTTGTATGAAATTTTTATTATTTTCTCATATCGTGTATTCAATGCTTCGATGGACTTTAAAAGTTGTACATGGATCATCCCATGTGAATTAGCAGCTTATATCTGAGATGCGGGGTCCATCCTAACTTCAGCGTGAACATACCACTTTTCCAGTTATTTTCTATTGCTCCATGTCCACCGCATTTGTAATACTTTATTAGTGTCAGTGGGGCCAACCGATTTAAATGAGACCGCATGGAATATGGGTCGTTAGGGAGGAGGACTCGCTGTTCGCTGATTGGCAAAGTCAGTAGTGAGGAGGATTTGCTTCTGCACCCCAGAACTGTGTCCCTATCATTAGAGTTGGACAATTAAGAGGCCATGTTAGCCTTCGGATTATCACAAATGTGATAGCTTGGTGGTGTAATTATTAACTTTTATGTCAGATTTATAGTAGAAGTATTAGACATGAATTGTACTTTAATAAAATTAAATGTTTATATATACTGTAAAATGAAAATAAAATTTTACATAAAAATTATTTAATTGGATTAAATCAACACTACAAATGTAATAATAAATTAATACAATGTCACGATATTATTACAATAAGGATTTCCAGGCATAATCTTGCAGCTTGCCTTTTATTTCAGTTTGGATATATCAAACATAGCAAATAAGTTTTGATGTAACTTGTATTATATGGTCGGAAGCTTTGATGATTGAAAGCCTAGATCAGTAAATCTTTAATTGTAATATTTATGATGCTGACAAAAATCTAGATTTCTGGTTTATCTATTTCGTATATGTCGCATTTACATGTTATACATGTAATGTATGATCATATATAAGGAATGAACACAACTGGTGGTTTCAGTTTCGGTGCATGAGGAAGACAGCTAATTGATGAAGATTTCAATTAAAAGACTAGCATAAAATTTGTAATATAAGTGGGCACGATGTAAAATAAAAAATATTAAGTTGCATTTCTTGTTTCAAGTTGACGTAGTTCTATTGCTTTTGTTTGGGTAATAAAGGATGGTACAATAATAAATGATGCGTAATTAATTACGTACCGAAATTGATACGTGCCTTAGTGAAATATAAAACTTTAAAATGATATTAGTTAGATTGAGGTGAACTTTTTTTATATGTTTGAACCTGAAAATTACCTCCTTTGCGAGGAGCTATTTTTTGTGGATTTTTCTACAAGGTTAGAGCTTTGTTGAGGCTGGTACGATGGATTATGTTTATTTAGATCTTCTTAATTAGTATTGAATGGAAGACATATGTTGTAATTAGTGAATGTTTTGAGAAATAAAATGAGTGTTCTTAATATTATCAATTTTTTCTTTAAAAAAGAAGACACACCAAAATTTTTATTAATACAACTGTAAAAAACGACAAATTATGGGGAATTCAAAAAATACCAGGGCCTTCAAGTTAATCTGCGGCTCCATTCTTGGGAGGACGCAGATTGACGTTGAGGCCCCCAAAAATCCCAAAAATGCACTGTAATATACTGATATTTAGGTTTTTGAGGGGCCGCAGATTGACTTGGAGGCCTTGAGATTTTTCGAATTCTCCAATTTCAATAGTATTTTGGTTTATTTATTTTTTTGAAATGGTATTTAAAAATTTCGGGAAGACATGGTAACACAGTAAATTTTGCAAGGCATACTTTTGTGCATTAGACTTCTATAATAAGTAATTATGCGATACCAAGAAGCAAATGGTCCGATTTTATGTGTTGTCAATTATTTTTAGTATCTTTAAAGGCTTCGAGCTCTTTTAATATTGCTCCACAAATTGTATATTTATTTAGAAAAATATATACAGGGAAGAAGAGTAAATCCTACCAATTATAAATCATAGTGATTGCAAAACAAATTCTTATTTAACTAAACAAGAAGAATCATAAATTTATTAAAGATTGTTTGTTAAGTATTTAAAAATAATACAATAAACTGAGAGAAAAGTACACAAGAAAGATAACTTATGCTATCAGTAATATACAATGACTTTACAAAAAATGCATATGTCACTGTAAGTGGTAATGTTTAATTATAACTAGCAAAACATACAACACCTAGACAAAAACTTTAAGAAAAGTAAATAGCTCATGCCATCAAAAAAATTTAAATCGCATAAAAAAGGAAAAGAGTTTGATTGCATTGCATTGTGGTCTCTATGTCGGCATGTTGATATATAACTGGTGCTTTATTGGGAGTGTTGTAACTTATAACAGACGCTTCTAGAGCAACTCCTTGCGGGACCGACTTGAGTCAATGATTCACAAGCCAGGTCAAAATTCAGATAGAGGCGGCTGCTGCGTGGCGGACTGGCGGTGCTGATTTCTTCTTTTTAACCTGTGCCCGGTCCACGTGTACCACTCTTCACGCGGTTGAACAGGTCAGACAGCTAGTCTCTTCTGCAGTTTATGGCACAGGACGAACCCTTGGCCGTGCACTGTGTTGATTAATGGAAGCCTCCAGTTTTTTATAATGGAGCGCTTTACGTTGTATGTCCCGTGAATCGTGTTGTGGATATTACGGATCCAATGGAAGAGAAACCAAGACACCAGAAAATAAAATAATATAAAACAAAAATGAAAAAAAAAGAGGGAAAAAAATAGAAAACACAAACTATTATTTGAAAAATTTCGTCCATTCTTCGTCCGATACAGGTTTACTCATACTTGTTTTGTTAAAAGTTTGGATACAATTATTTAAAAAATGTATATGGTACGTTCTTTTCGTGCTAAAAAATGATGAATTATATATTAAACAAAATCCGAACAATTTCTTCGAGCGAACGCAATCATTACCTAAAGAAAGGGTAACGGGTAGAATAATCATATTTGTTGAATTTCTTCGAAGGTCATTATTTAGTGGAGCTTATTGATATGTCTTTTTCTTTTCTTTTTTGAAAATTTTGTTGGAGCTAACGAACACATTGATATTAGAGACGGATCTAAGATTTAGTCAAAAGTGATCACCCAATTACCACATTTTGTGTAGTTTAAATTTTAGTTACTTTTATTAAAATTTTCTAGTTTCGCTCCTAATTGATACGTCACTGATGTAATTCTAGTATAGATTCATATATTTATTGGACAAAGATGAAGTCAAGTTATTTAACTTTAAATATTCTAATAAATTTTCTATCGAGATTTTGAACTCATAACTTCCTACACGTAAATTCAGAGTTAGATTATTATTTTTGACAAATAATAATGCAATAGGTGTTATAAATTAATTATATAAAGAGGAGGGATCGGATTACACTGTTTTTTTATGACATCGAATGATATCATGCATTTTCAAAGTCCAAACAGTTGATTCAAACTGTTCAATATGATGGATATATTAAAATGTGCTTGCAAATCAAATTTTACATTTTTTTTGAATTTTTTTTACTATTTATTAAGATGGGTACAAAAATTCAATGGTCTGAAAACAATGATTTTGTAAAGTACTTAATAAATAATAAAAAAATTCAAAAAAATGTAAAATTTGATCTGCAAGCACATTTTAATATATCCATCATATTGAACGGTTTGGATCGACTGTTTGGACTTTGAAAACTTTAAAAATGAACGATGCAATTCGATGTCATCAAAAACGGTGTAATCCGATCCCTCCTCTTATATAAAAAAATAAACAAAATAGAGAGAGAATGTATACAAAATGACTATCTTTAATTTATATATTTTTATATTCGATACAAGCTTACAAAATCACTATCAATTATAAATGGAAAACTTTCTAAATTAATTCTATTAACAAGTGAGGCGATGAAATATATTTTTTCAAGAAAAAGTTTTAAAGTAATTAATGATCTTCAAAGTTACGAAATTAACATCCACAACTTATTTATTCATAACAATCAATCCATATTTCACTGAATTTTCTATCTTCCGTTGGATTTAATCGGCGTTTAACACTAAATAATATCGACAGATTTATCTTCTGTTTGCAATCTATTTGTAATTTGTAGAGTTCAACAGTAAAAGCCTAAAAGGTCAAAAATATTATAAAACAAACACTCTGAATAAAATTTATGAAAATGCTCAAAATATAAAAATCGCGCACCTTCTAAGCTATTCACGTGATTTTAAATCATCTCAGTCGGAGTTATAAAAGAAGATTATGGTTAAATTACCAACACAGAATCAGACTAAACCCTAAATAGTTGACAGAGGAACAAATATTTTGAAATTTGACTGAATAAATCATACATGTGATACGATGCCAATAAAACTTTGTTTTAATTTACTATACATATATATATATATATATATCATCAAGGAAAATTAGTCATGAGCATGATTCTTACAAGTTATTAGTCATGAGAATGATTAATTCTTCAGAAACTTTTCAATACATAAATTATGTATTTCATACTCATTAAAAATTACCAATAACAAGATAGAAAAATGAGAATATCATTTAACTAATACGATATCGACTCAATTTCTAAAACTCCTCCACATGGTAAACATTTCTCGAGCTAAAGTGTTCTTCCAATTAGTCCATTCATATGTTGATTCAATATGTGTAATTAGTTCATCATCTAGCTATTCTGGCAATTGGTTGGTCTCTTGCAGTTCAAAGTTTTCAACATCCAAATAATCAATAGACATATCCCTTCGAATATGATTATGAATGAATGCACATACTGCAATTATTCAGCATTGAATTTACCGGATAAAATGATTTTCCCCTAAGAATTGCCCATCTCCCTTCAAGAAAACTAAAACATTGTTCTATGACACTGAGTGTTGAAAAATATTTATAGTTATATAAAACTCTTTTGTTGTTTGTTGTAATCTGCCACCACTCCAATCTTAAATGATATATTTGACCTCTATAAGGCATAGAAAACCCCCTCCATTTGAATAACCAGTATCACGAGGATAGTAGTGACCTGTTGTTAGAAAAAATACAAACTTTTGAACCTGAGACATGAAAATATAATGATATGCGTTACTTTTGAACATGTAATTAGGCTAAATTTGATTTGAAACTTCGATGACACTATTTATTTTACCGATGTGGATTTTGACATGATATGCAATATAATGTCAACATTACATGGCTACTCATGAGCCGAGTTGCTAATTCAGTTTGAGTCAGAAATTTCAATTTGGATTCAACTCGTGAAGAACTCGAGTCAATTCGAGTTGACTCGTTACTCGTAGATAGTCTATAGTTTATCAAATTAAAAATTACCAAAACAAAATATAACAAAATAAATAGTACATAGTTTATCAAAATAGTACACAATTTAAAACTTTATATAATGAAATAGTGGCAAATACATATTTAAATATTACAAAGTTTACCAAATTACTGCATAGTACAAAGTATAACAAAACATTACACAGTTTATCAAGTCAATGAGTCAATCGAGTTGAGAGCAACTTAGATTTAACTCGTGAGACAACTGAGTCAATGAACTATGAGTTATTTTTGACTCGAGTCATTGACGAGTTAAATCCAAATTGATTCCGAACAAATTATAAATCATGAGTTGTTTGGTGCACCCCTACAACATTAACTTCACATCTCTCAAGTACT
Organism: Carex kokanica; assembly: GCA_025461125.1. Lineage (NCBI taxonomy): Eukaryota > Viridiplantae > Streptophyta > Magnoliopsida > Poales > Cyperaceae > Carex > Carex kokanica. The sequence goes on from JAJGRX010000376.1 coordinate 2,322,815, forward strand.
ATACTAACTTAAACAACATATGTTGATTATAATTTTAAATTATCCGGTATCTATAAATTTACTTGTGTATTTTCAAGTTTTTCAACTTTAAATTTTCGTAACGATTTTTTTCAGTCGAATTTTCAACATTTGAATCTACTCACGTGTTAATCACATCGTTCAAATATTTTATAAGAATACATGTTCTTTCAATTTGCAACCCTTCCGTTGTGATGGAGCCTACTACTTTGTTTATATCCTCTTGCTTGTATTAAGTTCTAATAAATACTCTGATAAATTGTTTATTGTCCGTCCTTTTCAAATAATCTCCTTTTCAATTGGAAGTTAACAGACAAACGCTGAAACGCCTCACCAGCAAATTATAGTTAGAAATTACGGAAGCCTCCGAGAAAAATAGAGCCATGCCTATTAGTTTAATCATGAGATAATATTACGCTCTCAAACCACATCGTAGCGATTATACTAAATAGGCGATAAATTTTCAAAACGACAATATGTTAGATCCGATTTTAGTTTCTGAACTGTCCCCATCACATAAAATTTCTTAGGACTGCGGAGGATCAGGATAAGGATTTTAGCAGAGTGGTTTTGCTTCATGCAACACATATATTATAGAATCAAAACAGTATTGCATATGATTAGTACGCTGTATAAAGCTAAAACTGCCCTGTTAAAAAATTACCCGAGAATTAGCTCAACTTGATCTTTGTTTCCCTTTTTAAAACTGATCGTAAAGAGTAATGCAGTCGTTACAACAATATTTTATGTGAAAGAAAATATACTGAATTCTGGACAAAGTTTCTTTCTTCCTTCTTTATTTATAGTTTTCTCATTTCGCGTGCTTATTATAATTTCTTTCAGTGGATGAAAAGCTTCCCTAGAAAACGCGCAACTGATATTTGCTCGGTCTTTCAAAACAGACAGATTTATGACGTTCATTCAATACGTAAGGCTGAATTTTTTTTATAAACCATAATTAAAAAAAATATTTTTACGAAACCAACATGATTATTTTTTTTTTTCACAAAAATCACAAGAACCGAAATGACATTTCGGTCTGAAACTTTTTTTTTATTCCGGACTGGAATGCCATTTCGGTCCGGTCCCCTTTATGAATTTTCTACAGCGGCTCATATGAAAACTTGTGAAAAAGTGCCACAGAAAATTCAAAAATGGGACCGGACCGAAATGCCATTTCGGTCAAAAAAAAAAAAAAATTTCGGGACCAAAATGACATTTCGGTTCTTATAGTTTTTGTAAAAAAAAAAATAATTATGTTGGTTTTCTAAAAATAAATTTTTTAATTACGGTTTATAAAAAAATTTCTGTCAGGCTAAGCGGGGACAAAACTCTGTATTTTATCTGGATTTCGCGTTGTAATGGATCGGATCCGATTGGATTTATATGAAGTCCGCTTTTAATTTACTATTTTCAAATTTCAGTTTTTGATGTTTAGGTAAACTTGTGTAAAAATTCATGTCACTCGGCTCCGATCTTTTTAAGGATGTTTAATGTATTCGCATATTGCACAAAAAAAAGTTTGCATCGCCACTACAGTAAAATATATACGGATACATTACAACATCAAAATAAAATAAATATCAACTACTTAAATTAATATAATACGCAATGAGCCATTTAATAATAATAATAATTAAAAACAACTGAAAGTAATATTTAGAAATTAAATTTATTTTAATTTCTAAATACTTAATTCCATGAAATTAAATTTTAATTTATTTTATGCCACGCAACGATCTCTCTTTTATATTTTATTTTAGAGCGAATAGAAATGATTCTTTTCGCTAGCGTGTTAATTACAAAACATTTATTTTAAAAGAAAACTTTCTTTTTTAGTAATTGTCGTACATCCCAACAACTAAAATAAAATATGTGAAATTGAAAAAAAAACCGTTGTGGATGCAATAACGGAGCAGCAATAATTAACTCTGTTGTAGTATAGGTCGATAGATTTCTCTGATCTTTCTAATATAAGAGTTAAACAGTCGTAATTGTATCAGCAATCGTAAAGTATTCGTATTATTGTCCTCGAAAGTTTTGAAAACGATGGCATTTTATGTTTCCAGTCTCCCATCGTTTGTTTCTAAAAAGACTTGGGTTGATATTGTCTTGGGCTATGACAATTCTCCCGGGCTTTAGTGGAGATAGGGCTGTAAATGAGCCGAGTTTGAGCGAGTTATTCTCAACTCGAACTCAGCTCATTAAATAAATGAGCGAGTCAACTCGAGTTGAGATGGTAATAACGAGTTGTAGAGCCAACTCGAACTCAGCTCGTTATCAACTCGAGTTGGCTCACAACTCGTTTATAACTCGTTTAACCAGTTAATTATATACTACTTGTAAAAGAATTTATCAGTATCCAGCAATTTTTTATACAGCAATAGTACATAAGCACCAACAATTTTTCATACAGCAACTTAGTACATAAGCACCAATAATTTTTCATATAGCAGCTTAACAAAAATAATTTATGAGATTTATTGTAACCAATTCTATGTAACTCGAGTTATAAATGAGCGAGTTGAGGTAAGCTCAAACTCAGCTCATTTATTAAACGAGTTAGCCAACTCGAGTTGGAACTGACTCGAGTTGTAAATGAGCTGAGTTAAAGCGAGTTGTAAATAAGTGAGTTATGAGCGAGTTACAAGTTTGAGCAACTTTGCTCAGCCCTAAGTGGAGAGATGGTTCAAAGTTAAAAATATATATTTTAATGAGTATTATCGATAACCAATTAGAACAATAAGTTTTAAAATGATTTATATTTGTAAAAATCATCAAGTATAATGTATATACATCATAAACATGAAAATGCATGAAAATTTATGTAAGTTTTGTTGTTCATCGAATAACATAAAATTCAAAACAATTTAGATTTAGCAACATTTGACGTGTTTTAAAAAATATTGATGTACAACTTATAAGGAAAATGATATGTCTATGTATCAAATGTTATTTAAATTATAAAACTTATACGGACAATAATGTGTTTAATATTATGGAAATCATGTTGAGCTATTCGAATTGCTGTTTAAATTAAAAAAATAGAAATAAAAAAATTGAGACAAATGAGACATAAATTAGAAATTTTAACTATTTATTTAAATATAAAGAGAAATTTAGATATATATATATACCCATCATAACTTCTTTAATCATATATTTGCCCATCAAAACTTCAAAATTAGTTATATCCCCGTCTAAATATAACTATATTATAAATATACCCGTTTTTCAAACTTTTCACTTAAACAACATAAATTAATAATGATTAATAGTAAAATTGACATTTTTGCCCCCTTTTAAAATCTTGAATCGTTAAATCCTCCCACGACCTTTGTCTTCCCATGCGACTCTCCCCCTTCCGCCAAGTTCTTCCTAAACTTTTTGCCAAGTCCTTTCCTGCACGTTCTACATAGTTCTTCCCCTTCCCTGCACCTTCCCTACCTTCTCAGATGTAAAATCTGCTATCGAAAAAGCATATAGAACAAACAGAGTTTTTTTCTCCCGGAGATGACTCTCTCTCTTTTTATGAGTTGGGGGTACCTTGCCTTCCAAATTTAGACATGGATTCCAGGGTTGCCGTATATAAATTAGAAAAAAAACTAAAAGAATGATCGGTTCTTTTATGAAGCTGTCAGTGCGTCAACTTAAGTCAAGTGTAAAAAGAATAAGTGGGTGGTTCGAATTTATATAGTCGAAATGAGATTTTGGGTTAGATTTTGAGAAAGAAATCGAGCCTCTGTACCTTTCGTGCATCTTTGCCAAGTCCTTTTAGATAGTACTATGTCTTTGCTTACATGCAAATATTGACAATTTGAATTTTCTTTCTACTGTGAAGGAAGCTTTGATTCTTACATCCAAAATATAAAAATATCGCCATAGTAAGTTTAATGAAATTCAAGATATATATATGATTATTTCTTTATTAAGTGTAGAATAGATGGTTTTTATGGTTAAGGAATTTTTTTCCTGTAATATGTTAATTCTGAGTTATATCTATATTGAAAATTTCCATTAAAACATTAAAATATAATTACTGGTTAATGTAAGAATTCTTGCAGCACCTGATTTTGCTAAGAAAATGAAATACGAATCTGTCCTCTTGATTCTAAGACCTTCGGCTGTACCTATTGGAAACCCCATATACAAACCAAAATTTCACTTTGACATTTCATCGAACAATTTTTGTGCATCAAATGAATGCATCAATCGGTGTGGAAAATGAGTACATATACTCATTTTGTTTTACAAGGATATTGACTCTAGAATGTTTGAAGCACATATTTTCTCTACACCACCTGTGTGAGATATTTCATAATCATCTCCAGTAACCATGCAGGTTTTACTGTGGGGTTGGTGATACACACACTATAATCTATGCACACCTGAAAAGGACCACTCCAACATGGATGCATAAATTCCTTAGGTTGTGTTTCAAAGGAAGGGAAATATCGCTCATTAAAGGAAAGGAACGGGAGAGGAGGGGAAAGGCCAGCAGACCGAATCTGATCGAGGTCGTTCTCCTACTCCAGTAGAGGGAAATCAGAGAAGAAGTGGAGGAGAGCGGAGGGGGGAGAAGGGGAATTCGCTTCATAAACTCTTCCAACTTTGTCACCCCAAATCGGGGTGTAGACAGAGTAAATAGACATACGATCCATTCCTTTCCTTCCCGTGCGTTCCCTCTACCCCTACATTTTCTGGAGCACAACCTTAGAGGCTCACCAGAGACGCGTGATCACCACAATATCCATGGATTTCATAATAAGAATGAGATACATTGAGAAGAGAATAATACCTTTGGTAATACCTGGCCATATATTTAACAGTAACGAGATGTTGAAAGGGGCAATACTGTCAATTTAACTATTAACAAATAATAATTTATATTGTTTTAGTGGAAAATTTGAAAATTAGATATATTTATGTTTATAATATAGTTATATTTAAATGGAGATATAATTAATTTAGAAGTTTTGATGGAGAAATATCTAATTGAAGAAGTTATGATGGATATATATTTAAATTTCTCAAATATAAATGAATGATGAATATGACCTATGTAATATAAAATTCCGGATTAAATTATTCTTATTAATCGAACGGCCTAATTCAATTAGCTCTCTCTTTTACCCAAACCGGTTAAAAATTCTTAATTATGTGACAAACATAGAGGCAGTGGCACAGACCAAGTCCATAGACCAGACCAGACCAGACCAGACCAGCCGCAGAACCCCTCTGACGAACCCATGCCCTTTCACCACCTCCGCTATCCCACCGCCACCTCCTCTATACCACCAAGTCTCACTTCCTACTTCTCTCGCGCCCGCCTCATCGATTCTCTCCGACTCCATCTCTTCACCTCTCCTTCACTTCCCCTCCCGTCCCTTCCCTCTCCCCTCGATCCCTCCACCGCTTCCCACCTCATTCGCTGTGCTCCCACCCCGGATTCCGCGCTCTCTCTCTTTACTTCCCTTCCCCTCCAATCCCCTCCCCCTCTCCCCCTCCTCCAGTCCCTTGCTTCTCGCCTCGCGGTTTCTGGTCGCCTCTCTGCTCTCCATTCCCTCCTCCCTTCCTTCCCTGTGCCCCCCTCGCATCTCGATCGCCTCCGGTGGTTCTCACTCGCTGGAGATCTCCAATCGTCTCTCTCTGCTTGGGAATATCTGCGTGCCACCTCACCACGGGGGCACCCCTGCACCGAGTCATACAACCTAATAATCCAGCTCTATGCATCTAATCAAAAGCATTCCTTGGCTGTGTCGACATTTCATCGAATGGTTAGAGAAGGTGCAAACCCTAACTCAAGAACATACACCGTGTTAATTGAGCATTTGGTTAAGTCAGGTTTTGTAGAACCTGCATTGGAGATTTTCAGGCTATTGCTCTGTATGAGAATTCGTAGAACTTCCAGGCAATACAATGTACTCAGTGAGGCTCTCGTTTTGAACAATCGGTTTGATGATTTGAGAGTACTGATTGGTGAAATGGGTCATGATGGAATTCTGCCCGGGAGGCAAATGCGAGTTGCAATTTTGAAAATGCGTGAAGCTGGTTTTGTTAAGGAAACAGATGATTATGTCACGGAATTATTTCCTAATAATGAAATTGGTTATATTGTTAGCTTAGACAATGATGAAGAAGGAGATGGTGAATCTAGTGATGAAGAAGAAGTAAAAAACGAAAAGCAAGATAAATCAAAGGGTGTAAAAGTAAAGTTGAAGCCGTGGATGGACCCGATTGCTATAGCCCGGGCTTTGGAGGGGTGGGATCCAAGAGAGGTCGCAGAGTTGGAGAAAGCAAAAATTGTATGGTCTCCACGGCTTGTGTGCAAACTTTTGCGGGCTTTTAAAAAGCCTGAATCAGCATGGAGCTTCTTTTGTTGGGTTGCATATCAGCCTGGTGGCTTCTCCCATGACTGTCACTCAGTTGCTCGAATGATAACAATTCTTGCACGTCATGGGAAATCCGATCTAGTCGACCAGCTCCTTAACAAAGTAAGAGATGAAGGGATTACTCTCCCTTTTTCCACTGTCCGGTTAATTATAGATTTTTATGGGTTGTCCAAGGAAGCTGACGCAGCTATTAGAGTCTTTCATGAGACTGAGGCAATTTGCGGGCCTATGCCAAAGTCATACCAGTTATTGCTTTATTCATCATTACTCCGTACCATGGTGAAATGTAGGAGGGGGCATGAAGCAATGCTTCTGTTAGAAGAGATGATGCATAGCGACATTCTGCCTGACATACAAACTTTTGCGGGTTTGATCGAATATTTTGCTCGTAATGGAGATTTGAAGAGTGTGCATAAGTTGTTTGGTTTAATGAGGCAATGTGGGTTGAAACCAGATGCATATACATATGGCATTCTTATTTGTGCTTATTGTAAAAATAACATAGCGATGCTTGCAGTGCGAGTGTTCGATGAAATGTTGGATGCTGGTTTGATGCCTGATAAGGCCACAAAAGGGTTGTTGGTCAAGAGCTTGTGGAAGGAAGGGAAGTTACGCGAAGCTGCTGAGGTTGAAGAAAGGTGTGATGATGTGGCTGCAGATGATTGGCCTGAGTCCTTGCCAGGTCATGCATGGACTGTGTCTGTCTCTGATCTGAAGCGTGTGCATCAAATTTATTCAGCTTGTTTTCAAAAAGTCTGACCAGTAATGGATATTACTGAACACATTTCATTTTCCGGCTATTATTCATAGCTTTTAGAGAAAATAATTACAGTTTTATGTGTCGCGCTGTGGGGAACTGGTAGTTGAGTTCAATTTTCTTCCAGGAACATAGAAACAAGTTGTCTGGATCAGTATTGGGAGTTCTAAATCTGAGTCATTTGTGTTTGCATGGTTTTTATAGTACAAGTTTTAATGTCACCAAATTTCAGACTTCTATTTAAAAACTCTGTAATTTAAAACTGTTGATCTGGTTATTTTTAACAAGAAATGCGTCAACTTAAATTTTTTGTAATTTACGAAGTTGAATTTATTAATATATCAAGAGAAAGATTAACATACTCAAATTTATCTGTCTTATTAATTAGATTGTTTATTTTTAAGGACTCTTAATCTTGTTTAAAATGAATTGAAATAATTATAAAATTTTATGAAAAAGAGTTGAAATTGATGTCACGACTTCTAAATTTTGAAATTTGAAAAAGAGATGATATTACCCTGACAGCTGCTGTGAGCTGTCAGGTTTTCAAAAAGAAAAAGATAAAGAGATGAGATTTGGAGACGCCAGAACCTTTGTATTTTATGTACTTGTAAGAGCAAAAGATTTCTAGTACGATTCTACAAAGCACAATTCGATTCTTGTACATTTAGAAACTAAAACTAAAAAATGACAGATGTGTTTTTTTTAGGGGGAATTTTACGTATACCCCTCAAAAACTTCAAAATTACATATTCCCCCCTCTAAACTTTGAAATTACATATTCCCCCCTCTAAACTATAAAAACTCACAAATTTATCCATTTTATTGTCTTTTAAATTAAAACACATTCTAAATTTATAAAATACCCATTTTACCCTTTCATTAAAAGCATAAAACGCCCATCTAACTCAAATTTGAATCTGAAGGGTTGCTCTACTTTTCAAACCGTTTTAAAATCCGTACCCACTATATCAGCACGAATCTTGAAGCGAACACGCATGGATATTGAAGCAACGTGCACAGATTTTAATGTGATGTGCGTGGACCGGAATTGCTTTAAGATCCTGCATCCTGGATCAGCATGAATCTTGAAGCGATGCGCACAGATTTTAATGCGATGCGCGTGGATCGGACGGTAGAGGAACCCTTCAGATTCAAATTTGAGTCCAATGGGGTGTTTTATGCTTTTAATGAAAGGGTAAAATGGGTATTTTATAAATTTAGAATGAGTTTTAATATAAAAGACAATAAAATGAGTAAATTTGTGAGTTTTTGAAGTTTAGAGAGAAAAATATGTAATTTCAAAGTTTAGAGGGGGAAATACATAATTTTGAATTTTTTGAGGGGTATGTGAAATTCCCCCTTTTTTTTAAAGTTGTTGGTGTATTGAGCAAAATTAAGTAATAGAGCTGAATCAAGATTGAGGATTTTAAGTTGACAATGAAACCACCTCTGAAATTAGAGGCAATGTCACGATCACATAAACCGCTAGAGCAACTAGTTGCCACATAATTCTCCTACCTAACTAAATGTACAAAATTAAAACAAGACAAAACGAACAACCATCAAATCCAGTCCTAGCTAAAAGTAGAATATTCAAAAATCCTGTTTCCCACTACGAAAAAGAGTAACATGCATATGATATCACGGCTTCAGTAAAAGCATGAGAGAAAAGCATAGAATGGCTATGGCATGAGGCATAATTTTATGCACCGGTACCAGTCTGAAACTGGCGTCGCTACTGTCAGTAGACATGGAGTTTCCTGATGGACCAAGTCCACCCATAATGGTGCCAGGAGGGCTGTTGTATGTGCTCGTGGTTGTACCAGGGGTGGTGGTAGTGGAAGTAGTACTGGTACCGGCAGCACTGGAGAAATAAAAATACGTAAATGAGGTGAGCATACCAAAACTCAGGAATAATAAACGAGTTCAACACCTTAAATGGGGAATGAAAATTTAAGAATAAAAAATGGGGTACAGGTGATTTAGGCAATATGGAGTATAGAATTAGATTCTACCTAAAAGTTTCAATGTTATTGTAATATTATGTTGTAGTGGAGAAGAAATTCCCCAAATAAATTAAGCTATAATAAACACAGATTTAGTATTTTAAATTACGAAACAGAAAAGGTATTTTCTTTTCTTTTCTTTTTTTTAGTTGAACAGAAAAGGTGTTTTCTTTCACATAGAAATTAAAGAATGGATAGGGGGTAAAGTAAAATCTGCAAGAGAATGAAACCTTTGTGTTGCAGGAAAACTGCAACCAGTGTAACCTGCAACATAAAAATGTGCAAGTCAAAAAATTTAGTTTTTATCGCCATATATCTTAAGATCAAAATAAGGAATTTAGTTGGGGCTTGGGATATTTCCTCCCATTATATCTTGGTTGCCATTGAATACAGCAAACTTTGAAGGAGATTTTGCATGTTACACCCACCATTTTATCACATTTACAAAAATAAAAACCATTGACATGGACTTTCACAAAATAATACCCAAATATTATTCATTTTTTTTAACCAACATCCAACATTTTTGGGATCATTTGCTGGTAACACTACCCAATGCTAACAACAAAATCCAAGTTGAACTAAAATAACCAAACTAAACCTCTACGAAGATAACTTACTTGGGTCAGTGCTGGTCACAACTGCGCTGCCCGTAAAGTTGCAAGCGTCAGAGGTCTGTCCCTTTCTCTGGTAATAGCTATTGACAGCATAGCTGCAGTGCGACTTCACCGTATTAGGGTTGTAGCAAGCCCCATTTTGCAAAATGGTGCCGCAATCTGCTCCGTTCCCGCACGCATAGTCGATAGCCTTTTGTAGCACAGAGTCGCTCACATCAGTTCTGCATACACACCATCCAGCATCTGCTCACAACAGTTGAGATCAAACTAATAAGCAAGCAAAGTTTTAGATCAGAAGAGAAATTACAGAGGCTAATAACAAATAACAAGAGATGGAGAAACAAAGAGATGAATGTATTTATCTTTCACTTTATACCAAAGGAAAATAGGAAACAAAAGACAAAAGTAAATTAATTTTTTTAACAGGAAAAAAGCAAAAAGTAAAGTTGAAGAATAATTTCTTTTACAGGAGTTCTAATACTGCCTCTTGCTTAAAGTCAGGACAAATAAACCGTTTAGTGTTAACTGTTAAGCAAATCAAACTTCGCTTTCTCACTTCAAGATTACATGAAAACAAAAATAGATGAGGAAAAAAATAATACATAATGAAAACAAATAAAAGAAGTATATTACCTGATCTCCCAAAGAGAGACAAGATGAGAACTGCATAGACTAGAGCTGCCATATCTCTTCACCAGGGAGATTAGAAGGAGAGGGAGGGAAGGAGAGAAAGAGAGGTGAGCGGAGTGTCTCAGACTTTGGACAGAGAGAAAGATGAAAAAAGAAAGAAATAAATGAGGGTGGTAAATGTGGCACTGGAATATATAAAGGAGGGAAGAGTTGTTGATGGGGTGTTCACTGTTCGCCTACTGGATTCATATTAATATAGAGTAGGATCTAATGGAGAAAACTGTGTCAAGATTCGTGCAGTTTAAATCGGAAAATATGATCAGATATTAACAAGCATCTATTCATTCAGATCAAATATAAATCGTTGAGTCTATATGGACCGAAATTTTTATTAATATCCAAAATAAATAAATAATTTCACAATCTACACCCCTTTGCGCTGGATTTCTAAAAATGACCAAACCGCAAAATTTATTTCCGATTTCAAGCTCACTTTATGCAAAAAAAATTTCGGGTTCTAAGATTTTCAAAACCACAGATAAAATTTTCGGTCACCAAAACCGGAGATTAAATTTGCGATTCTATACCACGAAACCGCAAATAAAAATTGCAGTTTCATAGTTTTTCGCTATTTAAGCATAGCCCAGCCCCCATTCCTCCCTGCCTCACAACCCTGCCTTCCATTTTTCCTACCGCCCTTTCTCCCTTTCTCTCTTCTCGTCTCGTCTTTCCGACTGTCTGATCATTTTGTACTCCTGTTCAGGTATTTTTAATTTTTTATTTAATATTTAATTTCGAAAATAATAAATTAGTATAGGATATTTCTAAATGGTTTAGAATATTGACCGAATAATTTCAAAATTCCAAAACGGTTTAGAATATTGACCGAATAATTTAGAAATTCCAAAATGGTTTAGAATATTGTCCGAAAAATTTAGAAATTCCAAAATAGTTTTGAATAATTTAGAAAATTTCAAAATGGTTTAGAATAATTTAGAAAATTCCAAAATGGTTTAGGATAATTTAGGAATGTCCAAAATAGTTTAGAATAATTTAGAAAATTTCAAAATAATTTTAGAATATTATCCGAATAATTTAGAAAATTTCAAAATGATTTAGGATAATTTAGAAATGTCCAAAATAGTTTAGAATAATTTAGAAAATTCGAAAATAGTTTAGGATAATTTAGGAATGTCCAAAATAGTTTAGAATAATTTAGAAAATTCCAAAATGGTTCTAGAATAATTTAAAAAATTCCAAAATAGTTTAGAATATTGTTTGAATAATTTAGAAAATTCCAAAATGGTTTAGAATATTTTAGAAAATTCCAAAATAGTTTAGAATTATTTTAGATAGGCTTCGCGCATAACTTGAATTTGCAAAAATCATCTTTGTACACCGCAACTATACGCCGAGGTTCACTTTTATAAACCTTACACTTAAAATTGTTCATGATATAGAACTCATTGATTGTTACCCTTAGAGCCATTTTTGACTCAAACACTTTGCCTACGACCAATGGGTTATCGAATGTTCTCTTTGTGCTGCCGAAAAAATCGACATCCGCATGCCAAAAACCAGATGTCTCATATTTTCCCAGCCAGTTATCGGGTACTATGTTTGGCGGGACTGTGAACAAGACTGTGATTGTGACTGTCTGGTTGGTCCAACATCATCGTCGAAATCTGATAACTCATCTGAGAGCATCTCATCCCCGCTCTCCAAATTGTCATCATCGATTGCATCCACAGGTACATGCGAATAATCAGGGACCGATACCGGTCTACGGACCCAAACAGTTTTGGGTCGAGTTATGGGTTCAGGGTTATGACTGATACTGGGTCGGGATTGAGATTCAGGGATCTAAATAGGTATAAGGGCCTGACTGTTCATATTCAATTGGAAATTAAAACCGGCATGATTCGGTTCTAATTGGTAAAGACGCCACAATTTCTAAAATTATTTCGAACGATGCCTGGTTTGTTACTGGTACTAATTGGTAGTCACGTTGGCCATCGGTAGACATATTAAACATTGCTTGGATTTCCAGATTTGCTTCACTAACAGTATACCCAATCAGTTTATAAATCTCATTCTGGAGATAATCAAAGTTATGGTTCACGGTTAGCGGTAATGAGTATTTAGGCCGGGTAATATAAAAGACCCCGTCATCATTGTATTGGATTTCCCCTCCAACAAAATTTTCCACACAGATCATTTTTGGTTTTGGTTGGTCTGAACAACAAACCACAATTTAAAAAATAATAACCCTATAAGTTAAACATAAATTGAAAAATTAAATAAATAAAAAAACTTACAAAATTCCGCTTCTTGAATCCGATTTTCTCTATTTTTTTTTTCTTCTTCTTCTTCTCTCTTTTTTGTTTTCCTTTCTTTCTCTTTTTTTTTTTCTTTACTCTTTCTCTTCACTAAAATGGTTTGAGTGTTCTGAAATGTGTATGAGTATTCAATGCGTTTTATAGGCAAAATGGTCCGAAACCGGAAAAAAAAATTCCGGATCTCAAACCTGAAAAATATTACCGATTCTAGAAACCGCAAATTAAATTTTTGGTTATAAATCAAGAAACCGGAAATTTAATCTCTGGTTCTAGAAACCGGAAAGTTTTTCTCCGGTTTGAGAGAGGCCGGAATCATAAATTTTATTTGCGGAAAGGACGCTTGAAACCAGAATAAAATTTTGCGGTTTGGTCATTTTTTTAATTCCGAGCAAACTAGGTGCAGTTTTTGAAATTAATTAATAATTTTGGATATTCATAAAAATTTCGGCTATATGGACGGTTCAGATATAATTGGAACTATTTAATGAAGTCCATATGAAATACAACCACCTTTTTCTCGCAATATGAGTTGCAATACATCGGTAGATGATAGCAAATCGTCCCGATAAACATTATATATATTTTTTAGATTAGACAGTCCGATGAACTAATGGATCAATTTGGTTAATAATTATAAAATGGGGTAATTTCATGTATATCCCTCAAAAGTTTCAATATTACGTATTTATCTCTCCAAAATCAATAATTACATATATATCCTTGAAAATTGTACAAACTCACATATTTGTCTAATCTAATTCTATAACATATCAAATATCTCCAAAAATAATTAAATAATATCTTTTAAAATTTTAAAATTTATTTTACAATATTAATTAAGAATATGTTGACCATTATGCCCTTCGTTTGTCTCTTTTGTCTGCCTGAGTTATCTTTTTTTTAAGGCGCCAAACCTCCTGCCTCTCTCTCCAAATGTGCCAAATCACAAATTTCTCTCCGTTTTCCCTCGTCGCCTCCCCTCTCATAAATTTATGTCGCCCCTCACTGCTTTAATTTTTCCATCTTCGTTTGGAGAGAGAGGCGGGAGGTTTGACATCTTAGAGAGAAGAGAACTCAAGCGGACTAAAAAGACGGAAACAAAGGGGCATAATGGTCAATATATTGTTAATTAATATTATAAAATTAATTTTAAAGTTTAAAAAATATAATTTAATTATTTTTGGAGATATTTGATATGTTATAGAGTTAGATTGGACAAATATGTGAGTTTCTACAATTTTCAAGGATAAATATGTAATTACTGATTTTGGAGGGATAAATATGTAATAATGAAACTTTTGAGGGATATACATGAAATTTCCCCTTATAAAAAAATAATAATCACCGTGTGATTCTCACTGTACCAAAACCGTGCTATGTGTGTTGAAGTTCGTACGAATATATTTAGAACTTAATAAATTTAAACGGCTCCGTAAATCTAAATGAGGAGGGATGACACTTTTTTTTTGTGACATTGGATGACACTGTACATTTTCAGAGTTTTTAAAGTCCAAACAGTCATTCCAAACCTTTCAATATGATGGATATATTAAAATGTGCTTGCAGATCAAATTTTACATTTTTTTGAATTTTTTTACTATTTATTTAGTATTTTACAAAATCGTTATTTTCAGACCATTAAATTTTTGTACCCATCTTAATAAATAGTAAATTTTTTTTAAAAAATATAAAATTTGATCTGCAAGCACATTTTTAATATATTCATCATATTGAACGGTTTGAATCGACTGTTTGGACTTTGAAAATGTAGAGTGTCATCTGATGTCACTAAAAAAAAATGTTATCCAATCCCTTCTCAATTTAAATTGTCCGTGTAAATTTGACACAGATAAAGCTCTGTCAAAAGCTTTTTGGGCAAGATTCTCATCCATAATTGAGATATTAGTGCAATTGTTTCTTAACAACTTTGCATTCGCTAATCGGCCTATTTAGACACCTTAATTAGGGATGCAAACATGCAAGATAGATCTTTCTAGTTCCATTAATCCATGCTATTTTAGAATATCAGACAACCAAAGACATATTGTATCAGCTTCATATATATTTGGCTATTGTATTGCGCAACAGCGCAAGTCGTATCAGCAAATAAAAAGTAGACTTAAATGTTTCTGTAAAGAAGCACTCAAGCAAGTATATAAACATACATGCTTATTGCTTATTTCAGCAATACATTTTGTAGGGAAAGAATTGGTGGCCCTTGGAAAAGCTCAGAATAATAAATTTGTGCACCCACTCTCTGTTGGATGCTTTTGATTCTCTAGAGGGGTAACAGTAACAGAGGTAAGATGTATGTCTTCACTGTCTTGGCATGATGGCATGGGAACCCGGGTTGCTGTCCTTTTGGTTCTGTCTTTTTATAAACGGTCCAATTCCTTACACCAGATCCACCTCCTCTCTGGTTTTATAGTACTGGACATATCCATTTTAACTTCAAATTTTGAATTTTTTTCAAACAAACGGAGAAAATCTAACTAGTCTGATTAACCCATTCTCGATTTTAAGTTACATGTAACATGTTTATATCTTATATGCAGTTTGGTCCAACCTAACCCAGCCCAAATCAAACCAAAACTTAAATTTAGTGTGCGAGTGCCATTGGCAGGAATGGAAATGTGGGCCCCAAAAGTGGGTTTGCACTGAACATTTGCCCGTTGGAGGTACTGTCACTGTCACACGTGACACGTAGGACTGAGATTTGACAGAGAGATCATGATTATAAATAATATGCCACTTCATAGTTCATAGAACATATATACTTGTGTGACCTGATGTTTTAAATTAAATAGAGTTTGTTTGTTGCTTTGCTTTGTTTCCATGGACATGCCACGGCGACTGTATTATTATTTAGAGTAAGTAATTAAATTAAGGGGGCATGCTAAAAGCAACCAGCAATCAGAAGTCAGGATTCACCGACATGCAATATACTTGCTCAGCTTGTACTTAGTAGATTCTCAGTATTAAACAATACGAAGCACATGGTTTCTACAAGAAAGTTAATTATAAAATATACTTGCCAAGTACACAAAAATTATGTCCTTTATGAACCTCCAATCGGTCCAATCCCCTGCTAAAACCTCAACGGTAATGCACTGTTTCGTGTAACTTCGTTAGATAAATCCTGGCACCAGACTTCAGTTTACCAAAACAAGAAAAAAAAAATAATAACAGGGGTTGTTGTGGTGCTTGCAAAGTATAGAGAAACGAGACATTTATTCTATCATATTACGAGGAGCTCAAGGATTTCTTACAAGTTGTTTAATTGTTTCTTTTTCCTTGGTCGAACAAAAGAAAATGCAAAAGATTACTTTAATTTTTGGGCTCTAGGATTACGGGATTAGTGTTATGAAAATAAAACAGCCAATAACGAATTCAAATTTAAGTTGCCAAAGTCAGAAACTAGCTAAAATTGTTTTATTTTCGATCTTTTTTTTTTTTTGCTATTTTGCTCATTTTTTTTAGAATACCAATTACCCAATTAACCAAGGATACTAATCTGTGGCATTATTGAGGTTACTTGAAAGATTGCTCAACTTACTGAATCTGTATCCTCTGCATTAACTCAAAATATAATTTTTTGAGTTGATGAATCTTGACTGTCCAATTTGTTTCAAGATTCGTACGAATTAGATCTGCACTTATAGTAAAGGGCCCTTATGTTATAGACTTGAGTCGAATTTGCTTAGTTTAAAAATAGATAGTTGAAATTCATTAACTCAAAATCTTTTGAGTTAATGCAGAGGATACGGATCCCAACTTACTGGCGCTTTTATTTTGTTCTGCGGTCACCATTATCTCCTGAATCAGACAATACAATATTGTAGCTTACTTTGCTGATACATGCACTCTTTTTTTTCTCTCAATGAATTATATATAACGTTTCAAATCAAGTCTAACTTGTATTGATAAAGTTGATCTCAAATGGGTATATATGTAAATGGTAGATATTCGGTTAGGTTTGATCTAGACTGTTCAATATAAAATAAATGGTTTAGATCTGTTTGAGACTCTCCAACAACGCATGTACACCAAGAGCAAATTAACATTTGGACATTTGAGTTTTAAAAAGATAGAGGATAAATAAAAGAAAAGAAAAATCAGACTACAGGACCAAAAATATGGTCAGATTTAAGTGGTCCTCCTGCTCCTGCAGAGCAAATATTTCACACAAATCTAAACCTGACTTGTTTTTCTTCAAGTTCCAATTCATTTTATGAAAATGCCCCTGGACTGGATGCAACCTGACTTGTTTTTCTTAAGCTCACCAAGCTTTCCGTGAGCTTAATTCAAAAACCTATCAATCCGACTTCAAACGACATTTTCAAACCGTTAGATGTTCAATCTATATTAAAATGTGCTTGGAGAACAAATTTTACATTTTTTGGAATTTTTTTACTATTTATTAAGCCGGTTTGAAAACCGCTGTTTTTATTAAAAATCTGCACCATTAGAAAACAGCGGTTTTCAAACCGGCTTAATAAATAGTAAAAAAATTCCAAAAAATGTAAAATTTGTTCTCCAAGCACATTTTAATATAGATTGAACATCTAACGGTTTGGAAATGTCATTTGAAATCGGATTGATAGGTTTTTGAGTTAAGCTCACGGAAAGCTTGGTGAGCTTAAGAGCACCTTAGCTCTACTCCAAAGTATGTACTATGTAACACCGAAAATTTAATTTTCTGATGGGCCGTTGTTGAACTCTCGCTACTTTTGATCAATGGAGTTTGGTTGAAATTATGAATAAAAGAGATAGAAAAATCGAGAAAAGATAAATGTTTTAATTCAATTTAACAACTGTTTTTTACGTAATACTTTTTCATAATTTATAAAATGGAATTAATTTTACAATTAATTGAAATACAAAATTGAATTGCTAAGTTGTTTTTACGAGTTACAGTTTTATTTTTTTTCATTATTGGAAAGCTCTATAATAGCAGTGTCACACGTCGTTAATGTTGTTAAATCTTCTCTTTTGTTAGCACTGTTTAAATTAATCTCGTTATTCGAATTCGATTTTTCATTCTTTTTTTTCCTGACCTAATCCACGTAGCAAACTTTCCTTTATTCCTTTTCTGCCTAGCAAGTAGCAACGTCCCAGCACACATTTTCTCCTCTTCCTTTGTTGGATTCGAAAATCGGATTTGAGAAGCGGATTTTCGTAAGTATTTTTATTTATTTAATTTTAAATTATTTAATTATAAATTATTTAATTATTTAATTTATGTTGTACTTATAGGGTTATTATTTTTTAAATTGTAGTTTGTTATTCAGACCAACCAAAATAAAAAATGATATGTGTGAAAAATTTTGTTCGAGGAGAAATTCAATACAATGATGACGAGGTCTTTTACAGTACCTGATCTAAATACACATTTCCGGTAACCGTGAACCATAACTTTGATTATCTCCAGAATGAGATTTATAAACTGGTTGGGTATACTGTTAGTAAAGCAAATCTAGAAATCCAAACCAGGTTTAATATGTCTACCGATAACCAACGGGACTATCAATTAGTACCGATAACAAACCAGGCATCGTTCAAAATGATTTTAGAAATTGTGGGAACATAGTAACTGAGAATAGATCCAAGATAAAAGCACGAACATATCTAGCAAATTTCGTGAGAATGTGAGTACATTATTGAGAATGTAAAATACGAATAAGTTGATAAATAGAAAATACTTACCACTTCAGCGTTTGTTCATTGGCGTTATCTGGCAACTTTTTAAATCGTTGACGGAGCTTAGTTTTCAGCATAATCCAGTCAGAATTTTTTTCATTTCCTCAGCCCCCTTTTTTTCATAAGTATCAATTGTCCATCCTCACAGATCCCTAACAAATCGAAGAGCCAGTCTTGTACCCCATCTGTAATCCCCATCATTGGAGCCCCCGTAATGGGCAAACCCCACAAACAGCTCACATCCTGTAATGTGACTGTAATTTATTTAAATAAAAAATTATAAGCAATTTCTTTGTTATGAAAATATTAAAAATAAAAATTTATTTGAATTAGTGTAGTTAATACATGTCATCTCTCCGAAAGGAAGATGAAAGGTATGCGTCTCAGGATGCCACTGCTCGACAAGTCCATGTATAAGCGCCGCATCGATGGCAATATCAGGCATGACTGCAATCTGGTATAAGACCAATTGAATCAAATATCGCGTATTTCTTGTGGTACTCGCAATGCATCCGATAGTGCTTGACGTATAAAACCTCCGAACTCTACATTAGAAAAAAAAAATAGGAATTACAATATATAATTTGATTTCTTACTAAGGTATGAAAAATCAAATAAGTAAATGCTTACTTCTTTAGAAGACTCAGACACCCTATGATGGATGTGAGGTATCCATAACAACGGGCTAAACACATCTTGCATTACTTTAATCTCTCTCTCTCTCCTTGATCAGGTACTTCGTCTGCCATACTACAAATTCATCGAAAATGTTCATTTCCTAAATTATCCTAAACCATTTTAGAATTTTCTAAATTATTCGTATAATATTCTAAAATTATTTTGAAATTTTCTAAATTATTCGGATAATATTCGAAAACCATTTTGGAATTTTCTAATTTATTCTAAACTATTTTGGACATTCTTAAATTATCCTAAACTATTTTAGAATTTTCTAAATTATTCGGATAATATTCTAAAACCATTTTGAATTTTTTTTAAATTATTCTGAACTATTTTGGACATTCCTAAATTATCCTAAACCATTTTGAAATTTTCTAAATTATTCGGATAATATTCTAAAACTATTTTGGAATTTTCTAAATTATTCTAAACTATTTTGGACATTCCTAAATTATCCTAAACTATTTTGGAATTTTCTAAATTATTCGGATAATATTCTAAAACTATTTTGGAATTTTTTTAAATTATTGTAAACTATTTTGGACATTCCTAAATTATCCTAAACCATTTTTGAAATTTCTAAATTATTCGGATAATCATTTTGGAATCTATAATTATATTCCGATAGCCATTGCAATCTATAATTCTATACTGACTCAAACCCTATAATCATATATTTTCTAGAATAATGAAAGCAATAGCCATTCAAAACCAAACTTAATAACAACACGTTACCGTGAATGATATTTCTTGGTATTGTATTATCTGACATTCTAATATTTCCTTGAATGATCTATATTGTGAACCAAACGCCCTCTAAGTATTTAATCATCAATATATCAATTTTTATTTGATCGACTGTTCCTTCCCATTGATATAACCAATATTTTCATTATAAATTATTTAATTTCTACACCAGTGAACTGCTACTCATATATCAGTATAGTTGCTTTTGCATGTACATCGTCATCGAATACCCATGCACCATAGAATGGACTTTATATCCTGTGCGGTACGCCGGTACTCTCATGTTACAAATTTCAAAAACTGACCGTCTTGTATAATATGCCCGTGCATGTAATGAACGGTCTGGGTTATGTAAACTGATCATTTCATAGCATGCAGTGCATCAGAAGAAACAATACAAGAGAGCCCCTACTCCCTCTTCGGAGTGCTCATCCTTGCTCATCCTTTCCCACGCAGGTTGCGTTCCGTATAGATTCGCATTGTTGAATTTTAGAGGATTTTTTAAGATTTGAGTTAGCACTGATCTCAAAATAAATCAGACATTTCACGTCAGATAAACAACCCACTGTATTATTAAATCAGATGGTCCCTATTAAATTAAAAAAAAACCAGATAGCTAAGATCAAATAATGGCGGCACAGTATTATCACACTTAAGATGTCAGATGCAAATTTTAATTTGAAAAGAGGAATCATATATGCACATCAACAGAATGAACAGAAACAAAAGCATAGCAATATATAGCTACTCATAATCCATTCATTCTACCCGTATACATGACAGTTCATAAATCATCTATGGTAAAAATACACAATCCAGCAGAGAAAAGAGGCTTCCATATTCACATAACAACCATGCAATACATGCACGACTGAGGTAAAGTCACAGCAACTTTTTTGTTACATCATTATCAAACTAGTTAATCCCAATCAGCGTCAAAGAAACCAGCATCCTTCATCTCAGAGTAATACACATTCTCCAATCTCAAATCTTCCTCCTGTACATTTTATTCATAAAATTGATGTACAAGTAATGATAAAATCAGAACCACTTGATTCTAAATAAAAACAACAGCCTACCTGGAAAAAGTCGGCAAGGAATGTGACATACAAAAGTGGGAGATAAAGAGAATGGTAGCATACTGTCGCCAGATTATACAACCTAAAAAGAGGGGTAAAAAGATATCATCATTCTTGGCACTTTCATATCAAATGAACAGTGTTAACTTCTCAAGACAAAAAAATCAAATTATTACCACAAGCCAAAACCAGCTCCATTTCCTAGGAGCACACATCCAAATAGCGAAACCACATTTAATAGCAACATTGCGCATATGTAGTTGTAGAATGCAGGCCTTGCTGAAATAAGTAAAGAGGAACCAATATTTGTTTCAGACACAAAATTTTTAGAAAAACATGTTAAAAGCTCAACATCACCACTATTAGTAAATCTCAGCAGCAATACTGAAAATGTTTCAAATAACCTCACAAGGCGGGAAATACAGGCCCCTCATCAAAGAAAACATTAATGGAAGTAATACAGGCCCCTCATCAAAGAAAACAGTTTACAAATTTATGGCACTTTAATCTGCCGTTAAAATTTCCAAGGGTGCCTTTTTTAACACTTCCACAGCCTATAGATTCTTAGCCAACAGAGATACTCTCCCATGTGGCCAGCACCTTCTGGCAGGTCAAACTACCAGAAAGAATGGAAATCTTAGGGGACCATATGTTAATTCTTTTGCACCGCCTATTTCCTCAAGACAAAGCAACCTGGTCCCTTATGCATAAAGATGTTACCGTTTATTTTCAGGCAGAAAATTTGGGATTTCTAAACCCGCCTATACTACTATTTTGATACCTGTTGCTTTGATTGACCGGGGCATCTCTTTAAGGAAGAACAGCACTAAGTTTACTTTATCAATTTATTGGGGATCTCTTTTATATGCTATGTATATTGTTTCATTTTCTGCATGTACATTCTTTTTCTAGGTTATATAATATTATTTATGTACGCTTTTCAACTATTTCAACTTTGTAGAATAAAAATGTACCTGGTAGGCGTTCTCTCCACTTTGAGTGGTGCATGAAAAGAATAAACCCATAGACTGAAGTAAGCAATAGTTTGTGCACAGTCCACAAACCCCATTTCACACGAGAGTGGCTCGAGTCAATAAACAACGGTAGACCAAATCCAAACACATAAATTACCTAAAACAAGCATATATACATTAAAATAAAGAAGTTGCTTGATCAGATGATATTACTAGTTTCACCCAAATAGAGAAGAGTATGGTTATCTGGTGACTGAAGCTGTGACTGATGCTAATCAATGGCTAACTTAATGCAAATAAAATCTGTTGCCTCATGGTGGGGGTCATCAATAGGGACCTGACTACAAATTTGCCATTTTCAATTTCAGCATTTAATGGTGTGTTTAGGCTCTTTTAATTTAACTGTGTGGTGTATGCAAAACTTTGTAATTTGTTTTTATTAATGGAAATTGTCAGTTGGTTGTTTGCAAACTAGCCTTCGCAAGAAATCTGCAAAACACCTAATAGTAACAGTCTTTTGCAACTAGTCCTATATTATAAGAGATTGAAAAGTTAGCTTTAAAATACCATAAGAGTTACTCTATTAGTAACCTTAAAATTTTATTGTTTAATCAAAACTAGTTTTTATTATTAATATCTAATTAGTACGTTTTTTCTAAAATATCGCACCAATTAACAAAGATAAAGAATTTCTAAGTAATTAATTTTCTCATTAGTTAATTATAATGCTTATCAACAATGTTGACTTCAATGAATGGTAAGTTAGTTTTAGGAAAAATTCAGATTTTGATCCTTAAAACTTTCCTTAAGTAACTGAATCTTTGAAGCTTCATTTGCACCAAATTGATTGTTGGAACTTTGGAGACAAAAATAACAAGCTGGTACTTGAAACTTTTAAAAAAGGACAAATTTGATCCTTGAACTTATATCTGTACTGAGTTGGTCATTGATCTTTCAAGTAAAAAACAATTAGGGCCTTGCGAGAATGACCAATAGAAAGACAAACTTATATAATTGCGAGAAAAGTTGAATAAGTTATTTTTCAAAAGTTCAACGATCGATTTGATGCAAATGAAATTTCAGACACCAACTTTTTTTTTTCTTTCAAAATTCGAGGAAGAATCTGGCGCAGATAGAAGTTCAAAAACTAATTTGGTCTTTTTTGAAAAGTTAAGACCAACACCTGAATTATCCCTAATTTCGAGTTTTCCAATAAAAGATTGTTGAGCAAAAGCAGAAAGACATGTTTTCCTTTTTGCAACTTACGAACATGCTTCGGTCTTTTCATAATAATTCTTTATAATTTTATGAATCTGTACCTTAAGCAATAAATCGGCACAAACAATGACGCCAGAGACAACAAAAGTGCGCGTCAAGGTCTCCACGCCACTCGCATTATTTCCTTGAATCATAAATGCAATGAGACTAATTTCAAGAAACAACAACCCTGAGTTTGTTATTAGCGACAGCATGTTCCATGAGAAATCCTTTCCTGATGTGCACTGCCATGTCTGTAGAAAACAAATAAAAGAACACAAGATATAAATTAGTATGGCGTCAGATTTGTGCATTTATTTCTTTTGGCTTCATGGTGCTAATTAAAGAAGGGCTTGACCACATGTTAGACTGACTAGAGTGTACCAACACCAACTAGTGATACATGGTATGCAAGAACAACATGAACAGTCCTTCAACTATTTCTGCTATTGCAATCAGCACCCAAAATTTCTGCAATTTTTTTTTTCAAGAGTGCATACACCGTAATTAAATTTAAGCAAAAAGTCCCTAAAAGTCAGCCCCAACAATTTCATATTCTCATCCAAGGATTACAATCAGATTGGTTTGCCTTATATTTTAGTTAAATTGTGCAACATAGAATTTAGAAGCAAGATTTTTAATGGGTATTGGGCTTTGGAAAGTATCACGCCATCACACCGAGTAATGTTTCAGTGCTAGATGCAAATATCAGACTAACTAGGCAATACTAATAAGGTTAAAAAAAGGTGAAAAAACACCTTAGTCGTAATTACAAGGATAGCAGTATCTTATTACTGTCTGATTAAATAAACAAACCCTGAAAATTTTGTATAATTTTCTAATGTTCTCACCTGAAGGAGGCACCAGAGGAGATTGAGGATCGTAACAACCCACAACAAAACGTAGTAAGCGATCATGATATGAGATCTCCCATATGTGAGCCTTGCGAAGCTTCTACGAGCTTGTGAGCCCAGATAAGCTATGAACAACACAGTTGGGATGATCAAAGCGAGGTTGTACAAGATCCCATGACAATCGGACAGCCACCAGGAAGCCACGCCGTCACCTACTCCGGCTATCTTCCCCTCGGCCGACGCCGGAGTTATGGGTAGCTCTGCCAACAGCGACCTCATGATTTCAGGTGCGCATCAGGAGAAAAAACTGGGAGTTTGCCGGAATTGAGAATTGGGAATTTGTCGGAATTGAGAATTTGAATTTTGTCGAATCGAATTGGGAATCGTTCAGGTTTAGGAATTGGGAGAAAGAAAACCCTAACCAGTGGAATAGATTTATGTTATGTTTATTTCTGAGGTCGTCTCTGTTTCTTGTTAAACCAAGACCGGTCAAAAGATTCACAGACTTCGATAAGAAGCATACAAGAGAAGAGTAAAGTAATTCTGTTCTTTGTTATTTTATTTTATTTTTTATTTTTGAGATTAATCCCGTAGGTAAATACTAAATAACTCTGTTCTTTTTTATTGAACTAGAGGAAGGATTGATTAGGCCGGGACATTTTCACGTCTATCCCCCTACTATTATGGAGAAATTACTACAAGAGGGATTCGATGTTGAAAATTTTAGTACCAAATAAATGCCAGTAAAATTAATTTTAAATTTTAAATTAACAAACTTAATTAAAACTATATGAGTAAATTAGAGTTTAAATTGTATATATGACGATGTTCAATTACTTGTGAAGAAGTTTTTCAACGAGTAATGATTTTAAATAATTAAGATAAATGGGATGAACAGTTATTGTCCTTGATATGCACCGAAGGGGAGTTAAAAAAACTTTAATCATCTTTTTTTTTTTAACCTTTGCAAAGACTGCGAAGTCGTGAAGGGAAATCGAACTCTTGATTTTGGGATAACCAGCAATTTTTGGATTTTCTTCTGGCCAACTGTACTACCTTCCCTTCCAAAAAAAAAAAATTTTAATCCTCAACTCATGTTATAAAAAATAATGTCATTGACATATATATATGTTTCTTTTGAAAAAAAATTCTTTATCTACATATAGAAATTCCAATGGCTATAAATCTTGGCATGGTCTCTAGATAAATAAATAATCATCATTTGTTTAGTGGCAAAGACACATGTCTTCTGATTTGGAAAGTAATAAGTTTGAAATCTGGATGGAAAAAATCATTTATTGTAATAATAGTGATTTGAAATAGTGTTGGATGACTGGACCTCCAACTCTCTCATTAAAAAATAAAAAATAGATGAAGAAATAATTAAAAGGTGTTGGATGACTGGACCTCCAACCCTCTCCTTCAAAAAAAAAGAAAAAGAAGAAGATAAAAAGAGGAAATAACCAAGTGTATTCTTTTTGAAAAATGTAGCCTGTGTGACTGTTACATATTATAAATGTAACTTTCTGACGGTATGCAATCAGAATTTTAGATATAGTAATAATCTTATCTGTTTTTTTAATTGGGATATTATTCAATGTCAATGATTTTTTAATACCAAAGAAACTCCTTTTATTTGTTCGTGTTTAAATTAAATAAACTATACTATTAGATGCGTGTTATACCATCTCAATTACCTGCAAATAATAATTAATAGTACTCTCATATTATTTTGATGGTCATCAATATTGGCAAAATTGATAAATTTTGATTCTTAATATTGTTAACTCTTGATTACAGCTCTTCCTTTGGAGATAAGTTTGATTACAGTTCTTTCTTTCAATTTGTCCATTTTTGAAACAAGGGCAAAATTGGACATTTCAGTTTTTTATAGATAGTAACGACTAACGATGACTTAAGATGAAAATTTTCAGATACCAACAAGGAGATCAATAAAGACTCAAAATTGGGGAAATATGATAATTTTTTATTGGAAAATCCGAATTAAATTAACATAAATAAGCCCAAAAATTCCTTAACAACCTTAGTTGTTAATTATTTATTTCAGCTCATCAATAATACGAATATTATTCATTAAGTTATACACATCAAAGATTCACATTCTACGAGACACGTTAATATCTAAAATAATCTTCACGGTATTACTAACTTTTAATTTAACATAAATTAACTGTATATAAATATATAGTACATAATTATTTTACATATAAATTTAATATTGAATTAATATCCAACTTACTAAATAATAATCCAACAGTGTCAACATTTTATTAATCTTTCGATAAAACATGTAACTAGTGACTTGTTAAAAAAGTTAAAAGCTGTTTAACGATTTCAGTAAAACAATTCAAAATTGTAAGACCGATTTAAAGCTCCAGTGCGCTAAGGAAATTTACCCTTTAAGCATAACTTACACTGCGTCGCTGCTTGCCGGATTTTTCTTTGAATATGAACAACGGGTCAGCTGGTTGGTACTTGGTTTGCAACCTACTTATCCTGAACCTGTTTGGATTCAGATTCAATGCCGCCTCCAACAATCCAAATTATTAACTCTCATCTGTCACCAATATACTAAGGTGAAATTAGCTTAATTTCAACAGTATTACAAAAATAGAAAGTTCAAAGAAATGAAAATAAGAGATTCCGCATTAAGAGAAGTTAATATTAGGTTAATTCTGAAATTGGCAAATATTACTTCAATATCAAATATTAAAATATGGTACTATCTCCATTCCATTATTAAGCACGTTGGGTGTCCGATCCGCCAACGGCTACGATTGAAAGATTAATTTTTGGATTTAATCTCAGCTCTCCAATCACTTAATTTATCTTCTTTTGATTAAATGCATATGTTTTATGTGTAGAAGTTTAAATTTAGCTACAAACATACTCGCTACACATACCACCACACAATGCGTTACAATTAAAATTAAACAGACTCTAAAATTTAGCGATATAATTTTTCGTTTCCTTATTTCTCTCTCTCCAATTGAAATTTTCTATA
Source organism: Carex kokanica (assembly GCA_025461125.1). Taxonomy (NCBI): domain Eukaryota; kingdom Viridiplantae; phylum Streptophyta; class Magnoliopsida; order Poales; family Cyperaceae; genus Carex; species Carex kokanica. Next base: position 2,349,894 of record JAJGRX010000376.1, read on the forward strand.
CAGCGGATCACAATGCAAATTAATTTTTTGTTTACTTCCTTATTTATCTACTTCCTTATTTCTATACATATTACTGTGATAAATCTAGAATATATTTCTAATTTTGTTTTTTTATGAAAATTTGTCATATTGTATGATAATTTATTTTTGTTATCTTATCATATATTCCGTTGCAACGCACGAGCACGATACTAATTTATTCCTAAATATATTACCAAAGACAACATAACTAATTTCAAAATTAGGTGAAATTTATTAGTTCTGAGATACAACGTGTGTTGTCAAATGGGGTCTAAGTCAATTGCTTCAGTTCTTAAATGCCTAGTTCCAATTCTAATTCGTGCTAGCTCCACCAGCGGAAGTTCTGCGAAAGTTCTTTTGCAGAAGCAAATAGGATACATTTGACTTACTCCTTGAAAATGACCGGATGGATGATGGTTTAGCCGTGGCTTATGACGTCTTTACTCATTTGCAAACTGCAAAATAGATCAATGTGACCTAACTTATCATCGTTCACGGGGCCTGACAGGATTCATTCTATATCATATACATTTTACATAAAAGATTAAGCTAGAATCTCATTCTCTCCACGACAGTTTAATGAAAAAGTATCGAAATGTATGTAACCAAAATCATCGAGATTTCGTGAATTCATATTTTGGATCAAACTAATGGCTCGACCGAATTTAAGTTTGCATATCATGTGTAAAAAATTTAATTCTCCAATATGCAAGTGTTTGTGGGAACACTAATGTCACTGAATATTTGAACTACGGCGCAGCTCGCAAAGCAGAAACAAGGATGCTCGGTGCAAACCACAATTATTTCATGCATCAATCATGCCCATAAATTGAATTCAGCAAATGCAGAGAGTAAAATCCACCGACATTTGACAAAATTCACCACTATTTCACATATGTTAATGCGCGCCACCAAAAGGTCACAAATCTTGATTTCTATTTAAACAATTAAACTGCCGGCCATAATATGTAAAGCATGAGAAATCAAGGCAGACCATTTCAGAAAAAATATCTGAGGTTGGATACTAATCTTCATCACTGTCAAAAACCATAGCCTTTCTACGGTGAGCCGGGGCCGCTTTCTTTGGTGGAGATTCATCTCCATCATCAGATGGGATCTCTTTGCGCTTTTGGCCGACTCCACCTCCACCTGCTTCCTTTTCCTTCTTCTTCTTGGGCACCTGCATAGATATTATATTAACTAGTTAAGCATGACCAAGTTGATTGTCTAGTCGGTCTCTCTCTCTCTCTCACGTACTGAGCCAGAAAGTCTTTCAATGGAGGTCAATGAATGCAAAAAGGACATTACAAATCAAATATTATATTTTGATATTATACCAAATGTTGATATCATTGCAATGACCACATCAAAAGCAATAATTATATATATATAGGGGGAAAACCATTCTGGCCTTCCTTGTCAGATTTGGGGAGACCATTTCACAACTGGCTTAGTACTCCCAATAGTTAATAAAAAGACATCTTGAAATTTTGTGCTACTTGCAGTAGCACCTGCAAGTGGCACCCCTAACCTTCAGATTAATATGAGAAATAAGGTGATTTCATTAAATGTTTCACAATTATCTCCACTTGTACCAAACTTCTTTACCATTAAAAAAGGAAAGAAAAGAGGATATATGTGATGGTTTTGAGGTTTATATTTACCGACTAGAAAGCAATCTAATTGGTTCAAGGTAACTGAAAACATCAGGGGCAATTTAGTCATAAACTGTGTTTTGTTTAAAGGTTGGAATTTTTGGCAGATAACCAAAAGGATGATGGGTGCTAGTTGCAAGCATGAAATATTTCGAGTTCTTTTTAATTCTGTCAGTATGATAAAATTTTGGACCTACTGAATAGTAATAACAATAGTAATAGTAATAATAATATAAATAATAATAGTAGTAATAATAATAACAAAAATAAGGATATATCTTTAGTCATATAACCTCTTCGTACTCTTCTTCTTCCTGGTCAGAAGCGGGGCCAGGGGCCCCTTCCTCTGCCTCCTCTTCCTCACTGTCCTGATACTCCTCTTCATCATCAAGGAAATCGTCCTCCCTTCTCCCGCGTGGTGGTGGGGACCCATCCAAATCCTCTCCCTCCGTTTCATACTCTGATTCATCCTCGTACTCATCTTCCAATCTGCGCTTCCCTGGCCGGGATGCTGAATGTTTGTGCGAGCCACTTTTGTTCATGCCCGGCTGATTCAAAAATAAGGAGGGCACAATCCATAAAATGTTTAGGAAGTATAAAAATGAAAAAACAGTTTAGCGTGAGGGGTTTAATAATATGCAATGTGGGTCTTTCAGGGCATATCAGAGAGTAACCTTTATACAATTCTATAGGATATTTTCTTGGTTTCCTAGGTCTCAAGCTATTATCAAATTGGAAAAAAGAAGGTAGTCCCAGAAGCTTGCTAATGTTTCATAGCTTGTCCTTGAAGCATAATAAGTGTTATTTTAAAAAATCATAACAGCAACCCCAAGAACTAGATATTAGGTATGGAAACATTTAATCATTTAATGACAAAAGTAAAGCTAACCTTCTTTAAACTCGTGGGGCGCCTCTGTCCATGCGCTTCAGCTTCCAATTCATCCTCAAATCGATTACGAGATGAGCCCCTTCTCGAATTATAGTAGTCTTGATCTTCTTCCTGGACAAACAAGGCACTAAATTTTAGAAAGCAGGAACTTAATCAAAGAAGAAAAAAACATTCCTCTTCAAAGACAATTTTAGTTCCAATTCATTGACCAACCCAAGCACAAGGGAATTTAAAAGAATGTAAAACCCTCAGCCCTTCTGTCCTGTTGTCAGAACCTGTGAGGAGAGAGAGAGAGAGAGAGAGAGAGGTGGTGCGCCTATATGCTGTCAAATGGAGGAAGCAAGACAAGACGTGCAAACTTGAGAAAACCCTGGCTTCAACTCATGGCAAAGAAGAACTGGATGAGAAAGAATGGAAAGTAGAAGATGAGGAAGAAGAAGATGATGATGCTAAGGCAACGGCAGCTGACGATATCGCCAGTCTTCCAGTGGTGGCACAACCAATAGATGGATCGAAGAAGAAGAAAAGTGTGATAATTGTGCTCGAAATGGCTTGTTTAGAGGTTAGCTAAGTCGGAAAGAATTTCCAAATCTGCAACCCGGCTGATTACAGACCCGACATTATTCACCAGGCACGTTTTGCAATATTTGATTGCCCACTAACAAAGGCAGGGAGATTGCAAGCCGTTTATGTAAGGACCGAAAAGGGTCTTCTTTTTGAGATCAAACCTTATGTCAGAACACCACGCGCATTTAAAAGATTTTGTGGCCTCATGCCACAATTGCTGAAAAATTGAGCATTACAGTGGTTGGGAATTGTGGGAAGCTGCTTTATGTTATAAAAATTCAGTTAACCGTCATTTACATTGGTCTCTCATATTCGTGAAGTCCATTAAATTGGTTGATTATGTTGCAATGCTTCTGATGACACCACCCTAGTCTTCATGGTTGGAGCACATGGATTAATAGATACAGAAAATATGGATGATTTATCTCAATTTGTAACTATCCTTTTGAGTGCTGTGTAGTTTGAACAGGATATCTGGTGCATTGGAACAGAAATGGAACCTAAAATGAATCATGTTGTTGCTTGTTTTGTTATATTTTCTAAGAGCTGTAGAAGTAATATGAGAGTATGTTGGTCAAAACCTTGTATTTTGCCTCTTGTATTCTACATAAGAGTGTCAAAATAATTTGAATTTACAGCATTAGCTGGTCCAGTTAGTTCGACCTATGGTTGCTCTCAACTGCAGTTTGAGCTCCTAATTCTAAGCTCTCTGACGCAAAAACTGACCTTGATAGTTAGAAATTCTAATCTTTCTCCTAATTTGGTTTCTGTTCAAGAAAAGCTAGGTAGAGTACAAACTCCCATGACAGCATCCAGATGAACATTTGCATAGGATTTTTTGGGAGCAATTAAACTCTACTTAGGTAAATACTGCTTCCATAGAGTCCGTCCATGGCAGTGGAGAAATCCTCGGTGATCCATCAAGTATATGCACCAAAAGGAGAGATGGAGAGATGGGTACCACAGTGCTGAGAAGATCTATTTGGGATGAGTTTATACAAGAGGGTTATCCAGAGATTCCAAAGTGGTGAGAAGATCTCACTGGGATCAATAGAGACCAGAGACAATACTGGTTGGATCACAAGGACAAGACAGATTGCATGGTTATTGAATCAACTCGAGAAAAGACCCGATGATGGGTCAACAGGAGTGCAATTTTAAACAGTGCTGTCTGAAGCATCATATCAACTCAAGAACCATGCCAGCATGTTGTGGAATGTGGGAGAAAAATGTGTTGGAGATTAGGACAGCCCTCAGCCATGGCAATACCTTGCTCAGGGTTTAGGGGGTTTGAAAAGGAAATGCACACGAGAACAAAATCCCAAGTGCAAGCATGCTGTGAACCAATCTAAATAGCATAGTGCCAAAGAGATGTATCATTGTACCAGACAAAACCACGTCACTTGTGCTACACTGTTCATTGTAAAAAATATATACACAAACAAACTGACCTCATCACCATCTTCCAAAAAGTTGGGAGTAAAGTCGCGTTGCTTTCTAGAAGGCAGATGTGAATATTTCATGTTCACCTTTTGTTTCTTCTTTTGTAGTTGTGCATGTGCTCTTATTTGGAGGCCCTCAGCCTGTAATCATAACGAAAAGCTTTCAGTTTTTTTTTATCTAAATCTTTTTATTATTATTTAATGCTAGATGATGAAGCAATGTTTTCTTAATGTCATTTTCAATAAAATAGCATGTTGATCTCCGTTTTCTTAATTACAGAAGAACCCAAGGGGCACTTTTATTGGAACCTTTAAAAGCAACTACAATATTATGGCAAATAAGAGCTAGCGAATAAAATAGGGAAGATATCAGAACCCAAACCAATACTTTCTTAATATTAGCAATCGGTAAAACTGAGGCATCTACATTTCAGAAGCAAATTTCTTTTTTGAAACCTTCGCAAAAGCTGCGAAGTCGTGAGGGGGAATCGAACTCTCGACCTTTGGGTAACCAACAATCCTAGGACTTTTCTCCTAGCCAACTGTGCTAGTCCCCTTTCTCCGTTTCAGAAGCAAATTTCATTGGGTAAATATGGAAGTCAATACCAGCATGAACAATAAATCTAGTTACGACAGAACACAATATAGTAATAATGAAAATAATGTGAAATGTTGGGTGCGGTCTTCAAGGACACAAAATTGAAATTTCTACCTTATACCATCCATAGATAAACTTATTGTATACGAAACTGATTCACAGAGGATCCTTACCCTTTCTCTTTCTTCCTTCTCTCTTTCTGGATCAGTTTCTGTTATCCAGTTTTTGACCTTAAACACCTTTTTATGGCGAGAGTCAACAAGAGCAGTCAAAAGTCGGTGCGATTTGGAGGAGAGAGAAGATGGCATGAACCTCATTTTCTGTAGAAGCCTCCCTTGAGATTGTAATATACCCTATGACAATGATAGATCAAAATAAATACCAAGCACCCATACAAAACCAAATAATATCAGGTGGAAGAAGCTTTTGTTCTTTTTGTTTTTTTCCAAAATTTTCTAGATATGAGTAGGTTTCGACCAAGACCAAACCTACATACATAGATCCAACCCGCTTTAAATCATGCAGGATACAATCTGACATGAGTACAGCTATGATGCACACAAGATACACCAGCCAGCTGATATGATTGTTTAATTGGTTTTTAAGCACTGTTACTGTCTGGAAACATCCAGACATGGCAGGAACCCATCACATTATTGAAGCAATACCATAGCCACATTACAACTCCAAAACAATAAAAGAAAAATAGGCAAATTAAACTACATGCATTTATCATCTCCCTGACATCCATAATTTTCTCAAGTTCAAGCAAGCAGGTTGGAAGAGAAGATGGTACCTCGTTCTTTTTCCTAAATTTGTTTTTTTTATCAATACTACAGCTTTGTAATGAAAGAGGACTCAATTTGCTGCATACATGCCGAAATATGAAAATAAAAACCCAAGGTTTTAGGGTAAACGTACTGGTGGAATTTCTGCGTCATCTATCCACTTATTAACCTGAATCTTCAAGGGATATCTAATGTTAAATTTAAATTATGTTTTTCTGGTCATGCAACTTCAGGAATAACAGAGGATTAAAAAAAGGAGGATCCAGCGTGGCTCCTTTTCTATCCTATGTGCCTCATCTGGTAGGAACTAGGATATATTGAAGTTTATCAAAACTTCTGGTGGCACGCAGTTAATAAAAAAATAGTTCATGAATAAATAAAAGTAGGATGTAAATCTTAACAATTATACAAGTAGGCCTCAATCCCCAAGACAACAGCGACATTCATAGCCTTACAGTGCTAAACAATAAAAAAAGAAAAGAAAAGGGCAGGAAATTCACCTTTCCATGTCGAAGGAAGAGGTGAGATTGGTCATGAGTGGATTCGTGCACGGAAATGTCAAGAACTTCGTTACCAATTAACAACTGTAAGCTACCATCCTTCCACTTTACAAACCTAGCATTGCTCTCGTACTTCAAAAAAAATGATGAGAACAAGTTAAAAGTCAAATGGCAGTGGAGGAAAGCAACCTATAAAAAAAACTAAACTTTACATACCGAAACAGTGCCATTGCGATTCTTAACAGATCTCCACCTTACAATATTATCCTCTAGTCGGATCCTTTTTTTGTCACCAGTTTCATCTGTCACAAAAACATCTTCTTCTTCATAGGTTTTTGGGTCGAAGGGTTTTGACTCAATCCCCATAATGTTTGACACTTTAATTACATTCATCTGCATACCAAACAAATTTTCAAAAAACCATAAGTTGAGTTGCAGACAAAAAAAGAATGGAAAGAGTCATGCAGGTATATACCCTAAAGAGCCCAAGGAACATTTGACATATCCGAAATACCATACTTAGCTTAATTTATTGAAAAAAAAAAAAAAATTCACGCATTCCTTATTTTTTTCTCCCTCCAAATATAAGACATGGAGCGGGTGCTTTGGACATTTTCAAAAGCAAGGAAAAACAAAGATTATTGGATATTTCTCATTTTTCAGGACATATTGCCACAGACCTGAAATTTCCAAAAAAGTATATTTTCAGGACAAAAGGAAGCCCAGGTCTTAGACACAGAAGTACAACTCACTCTATCAGTTCGTCCCGGTGGGTGGACAAGAGGTACATCTAGCTCTAGCGGGGGACCCACTGGTTTCTCTTTTGGCTTTTGCTCGAAGTTCTCATCTTCAGATCCGTAATGTGCATCTTCATCAGGTATGATGTCCTCTGGTTGTACGTCTTTCTCATAGCTACCTTCCTCCTCCATAGGAGATCTCTATCAATTCATAACAAAGAAAAGTAATTGCAAACTGCCATTTCTAAATTCTGCTCTACAGTATCAATGTCTACTGCATAATATTCACAGTTCTTATGTATACCAGCATATAGGTACCTTCGTCAATAGAAATCTTTTTAAAAAAAAGGTTGATCGGTGAGGGTCATGTCAGTCATTTTGTGACTTGCACTTACAGGTGATTCGTGGTGGGATTCATTCTGAGGAGCTCTGTATGGTGAAGGTTCGTCCTCGTCACTATCCCCAAAGACGTCTCGAACCACTTTCTCATCCTTCTTATCCTCTGATGGCCTGCAACAGATTACACGTTTAATTTTTAACTTCATCCCAAAAAAAAAAATTAATAACAAAGCATACATTTATCTTGTAATTATGTGCAAATTTTGAACCAAGTATCACTCACATAGCATCACTCAACAAAAATAACCATTGGCACCTCTTCTCACACTCGTTGGTATTACAATGAAAAGTTCTTGTACTAAACGGTGAGCCTATTTGGTATTTGAAAATACATTCATTGATCTAGCACTGTAATTATTAAGACATAGAAAAAGTAAGGCAGAGCTACCTCTCTGCACAAGCCCCCAAATTGCTGCAACAACAACAACAACAACAACCAAGCCTTTAGTCCCAAACAAGTTGGGGTAGGCTAGAAATGAAACCCAATCGTCGTCCCAAGGTGAAGTAGATAGTAATAATAGTAGTACTACTAATAGTAATAATGGTACCACTAATAATAGTAATAATACTAATAATATACTAACTATATCATGCCTACACTATAGATCGTAGGGGTCAAAGTCCTAAGCTCTACGTTCTTAACCCCAAATCCCTAGTCATATGGCCTAAAGCCTATAATACTACCCCTAAACACGCCTAAACGATATTTCCTAAGTCACGGTAGCCCCAAAATTGGTGCAACGATAGTATTTCCATACTTATATTAATCACACTTTGATGTACTGTATCACTCCAATACAGGGCCCAAAGCTTATCATTGCATTGTTAAACATAGTTGAGTAAAGGTTATAATACATTACAATCTAATAATGCATCTAACGGTGAATCTTTACTTTTTATATCAGATAAGTGCATTTAAACCGTAAGACTGCAATAATACTTTTTAACAAAAATGTAGACACACTTATATCAGCTTTCAAATTCGCCTGTGAAAGGCTGTTTTCCAAAAGAGGGGAAAAAAGAACAGCAATATTAAAAAAAAAGGACTTCTGAAGATCTTTAATAAAACTTGTTAACATCTATAGAATTAGCAAAATATTAGTAATAAAAATTTGTATTGTTTGACTATCTACAACCCATTTAGTTCACCAGTTGTTTATAAAGCTGTTAGATCAACCATTTGGGCCTGGGTCACTTGTACATCGCATCTAACAGCCTCTACTGGCCATAGATTCAATTAACAAACTACTTTTGAGTAAGGAGGTCCAGACAGGTCTATGTAACACTGATTGTACTATGTGAAACTATGCAATATTATTCAGATAGCAACTTCTATAATTATAAATTTGTATTATGAAATATTTTCTTAAGAAATGAGAAGGGCACAAGTGCTAGTTTCTGGAAAGCTGAAATGTTGTCTGGTGATTAACTTCCTTCTATTGTACTTGTAGACAACAATTAACACAAGACGCGTACTAAAATAATTCTTTACCTAGCTTTTTTATTATGGTCCACACCATCCTCTTCATTATCGGCATCTGCCTCGTTATAACGGTTATGGGAATAGAAATTCCCCTCTTCCTCCTCTGATCCTGACTCGACCACATCTCTTCTCTTGCTTGTGACCACCCTTTGTCCATAGCCCTCATCCTCGCTCTCAGCTTCTTCTCTCTCTTCACTCTCCATCCTTCTCTCACTAACCTCTCTGTCCCCCTCTTCTTCTTCTCTCTCCCCCTCACTTTCTCTATCGCCCTCACTTTCTCTCTCTCCCTCGCTCTCAACATGCTCGGCTTCAGGTTCTCGTTCCTGAATTTCATGCTCAGGTTCAGGTTCAGCTTCACTTTCTATTTCGACCTCACCAATGCCTTCATTTTCACCTTCTCCCTCAATTTCTGCTTCGTCTTCTACTTCCAGTTGCCTCTCATCCTGGTTCTCAGCCTCACCTTCTCCCTCTTCCTACATTATTTTAAAATCATCAGTCAATGTAAAAATTTAGCACATGACATTAGTTTACATTGCTGAAGTAAAGAAACAGAATAGTTCAACAGAAGCAAAATTTAATTGGTATAATTAAATGTACAGGCAATCACCTTAAATCGGTTAATTATTTTGCTCAATATCTAGGGTAAGATACAATTATTTACAAAAAATATATAAGGTTCTTAAAATATATCTGATGATAACAGGTAAAATCATAGAGTTCTGCGCATGCAAGAAGAAGAACTGGGTTATGTAATAGCTAAGATGAACCTAGGTGATTAACTAAGCTGAAACTTCAGAAGTTAAATATTTGAACTAGTCATGGGAGTACCAAATCTGGGGATCACGTATGGAATCCATCTTAAAATAATCATATTTTAAGAACTAAAGATCGATATGAATTTTACATGGCTAATTTTACACGCAAGTCAGAAAACTATGAAAAATACGAAAACTCAGTACCTAACCTAAAAAAACTTTAAAAATTGAAAAAAAAAATAAAGTCAGTACGGAAGGATAATCGGATTGATTAGCGGCGCGTTCGTGCTCGGAATCAATCTCAGGCTCGTCCTCGGATTCATCCTCTTCCTCCTCCGATTGCTCCCCAAAAAGGTTTTGCATCATCTCGTTTCGTGCCACATCCTCCATGTTGTTGCTGTTGCTAGTCCCTTCTTTCTTCATCTCTACTTTTTCTCTTTAGGCCAGTAACGTGGGGTTTTCGGTCGAAAATGGAGGTGGCTGTGGAAAGAGCGAAAGGGCTCGTGAGGTGATGCGGGACGACGGGAGAGTGAGAATGCTCGATCTACTCCGTCGCCGAAATGTGGGACCGGCGGATCTTACTGGTGCGAATAGCGATAAGTCGCTAATAAGACTCCGCTCCAATTCGGTTCGTATCGGATCAAATCTTGTGTCATCAAGAAAAGTACCATTAAACGTCATATCATATCGTAACAAAAACTTCTTTTTATATTTATAACATTTTGTAATTACAATCTTAGAAGAGGAGGGATCTAATTACACTTTTTTTTGTGACACATCATGACACCGTTTTTTATATAGGTTAATTTTGCGATTTCAAAATCCAAACAGTCGATCCGAACCGTTCAACATGATCACCATATTAAAATGTACTTGGAGATCAAATTTTACATTTTTTTGAATTTTTTTACTATTTATTAAGATGGTTACAAAATCGTTATTTTTCAATGGTCTGAAAACAACGATTTTTGTAACCATCTTAATAAATAGCAAAAAAATTCAAAAAAATGTAAAATTTGATCTCCAAGCACATTTTAATATATCCATCATGTTGAACGGTTTGAATCGACTATTTGGACTTTGAAAATGGTAGGTGTCAAAGTGTGTCACCAAAAAAGGTGTAATCGGATCCCTCCTCATCTTAAAATTTTGGAAGTAAATATTTTTCAAATTTTCTTTGTAATGTTCAGAAAGATATAGAGATAATTAAGAGCTCCAATTTATTGCTTTATCTATTTCCTTAACTATTGTCTCGCGTATCCAAGGGCTTTGATTTATTAAAATGTGGCACTTGGAAATGCTTATTCAATTGAGTGTTATTGTTAAATTATATCAAAATCTTAGATTGATTCTTGGGATATATTGATTTTGGGCCTAATCTCCGTGGTTTGCACAACTGTTTGATATTATACAACTATTGCCGAAATTTTTATTAATATCCAAAAAAAAAAATTCAAATTCTACATTATGTTTGACAAGATTTCGAAAAATGTCCAAACAGCAATTTTATTTCACGATTTTGGGTCAACTTTCCGTAAATTAAATCTACAGTTTTAGCCCCTCCAAAACCGCAGAACAAATCCACGTTTTCGAAAAATCGGAATTTTTTTGCGGTTTTAGGTTTGACATTAAAAAATTACTAAGAACCGTGAATTTAATCCATGGAAATTCAATTCATGTCAAATCAATTATTATTTTTTTCAAAAATAGAAGAACTATAATATTTTATGTATTTATCTAGAAGTGACTTTTGAACCGGAATCAATAACTCAGATTCAAAACATTTTTATTTTTTTTCAATAACACACAAAGAAATGTTTTAATTTTTCTTATAGCCGCAAAAAATTCGGCCTGAAAGATGTTGATCCGGGTTATTTGTTGCAGTCTTTCTAATGAATCAAATTATATAGTATTCCATCTATTTTCAAATAAATATGTAAAATATTTCTAATGTTTTAATACAAAAAATAAATAAATTATAACATTTTTGGTTTAATTAAACAAATAATCAGAAAACCTAAAACCGTGAATTAAATTCACAGTTTCGTGAAAAAAAATCAGTTTTACGAAACAAAGTGGATTTGTTTTGCGGTTTTGAGAGGGCTAAAACCATAAATTAAATTTGCGGTTTTAGGTTAAACCGTGAATTAAAAACTGCGGTTTTGACATTTTTTGACATCTTGTCAAACAGGTGTAGAATTTGATTTTTTTTTTTTTGGATATTAATAAAAATTTCGGCAACTATTGAGTTGATGGCGATATTAAAATTGTATGTTTTCAATTATATCATTGACTGAGAGCAATACGAACAGATCAGATTTATTTGACCGTGTTTGAATTTGAATGATACAAATATTTAAATTTAAATATCGATGAATACAGATATAATTATAAATTTAAGTATTATTTCGGTAACTATATCATGGGTCAGTATTGACTCGAATCTATATAAAAGAAATTTACCATTCTATCATTTTCATCAATTTGAATTTGATAAATGAAATTTGAATATTGTGCTCCCTTATTAATATAATACTGCAACACATCACTTGCATCTTCGTTAATCAAATTCTTCCACCTAAGAGAAACTCTATACTTTCAACATTCTTTTTGAGAAACATTTTTGCTAGTATCACAATTAACAATATTTGACACTCAACTAATAGAAGAGTAGGTTTTGCTAAACATTTTCACTAAATTCTTCACCACAAATAGCATCCCTGATTGTTTTAAGTGAATCCGACTATTGGGCTAACTAAAAGATGGTTGTGGTCCTTATTAATCCTTCCTACCTTTTCAATTACCATTTTTGTTTGACACACATGTATTTGCCCGACAACCACTTCTACGAGTTGAGGTTCTTCTACTTATCTTGTTTTTTTTTAATCCAAATCAATTTTATCATTTGATTTTTTCTCTTCACAAAAACCAACACAAGAGCATATATATTGACGGTAGCAAATTTTATCACTATGTGGAAAATTAACAGTCCTCCTTATTCATACTGTATACCCCTCTGATAAGACGAAATTGTGCTAAAAACTTTCAAACTCTTGAAGTGACGCAAACTCCCTTCACACTAACATATAAGCTAATAAGGACCAGTTCAATAAAAATAAAAACTTAAAGCTCAGTTTGTCTGTTTTTTAAATTAATAATTAATTTACTGCAAAAAATATTAAAATAATGACATGGCTGTTCTGAAAGAATATTATATTTTAAAAGAAGTTAAATATTTGTCCACCTCAAATTAAATGATTATATATTTCTATTCATTCAAACTATGAAGTAGAAACACTAATACAATTATGTGATATGACATAATATAATATAACTTTTTATATAACTTTTTTTAACAAAAGTTGGAGTCAAACTATGTAACTATTTCATTTCTACAAAAGATCTCATCCGGAATTTCCATACGGTATTATCCTTGCCACTAAATTAATAAATAAAAACTGATTCTGAATTTTTTATATTACTTTTATTAAAATATAATTATTACAACGAACAGGTTTTACAAAATCGCAACTTCCTACCCCAAAAATTATAATAGCGAAGTAGCGAACAGAGCCTTAATATTTTGGGGGAATTTCATATATCCCCCTCAAAAACTTCAATATTACGTACTTCCCCCTCTAAAATTTGAAATTACATATTTCCCCTTCTAAACTTTTCAAACTCACAAATTTACCCATTTAATCAATAAAATATATTTAATATATTTAAAAATACTTAAATAATATTATTTCGGATTCTAAATTTTTTTCAGACCATTATACCCCTTCCTCCTTCCAATCTCGTTTTTTCTCTTCAATTCATGAGCGTCTCACATCGTCCCCACCTATGGATTGAAGCAGCTGCGTGACATCTTTCGCCGATTCGACATGGATGGTGCGGCAGCCTGATGCAGCTGGAGCTCGCCGCATTGCTCCGATCCATAGGTGGGGACGGTGTGAGACGCACAAGAATTGAAGAGAAAGAACGAGATTGGAAGGAGGAAGGGGTATAATGGTCTGAAAAAAATTTAGAATCTGAAATAATATTATTTAAGTATTTTTAAATATATTAAATATATTTTATTGATTAAATGGGTAAATTTGTGAGTTTGAAAAGTTTAGAAGGGGAAATATGTAACTTCAAATTTTAGAGGGGGAAATACGTAATATTGAAGTTTTTGAGGGGGATACATGAAATTGCCCCTAATATTTTTTCACAAGTCAGTGAACGAACGGAACGGGACCGAAAAGAGTTTAGGTTCCATCACGAAACACTAGTCTGGACTCTAGATACTGTTAACATGTCCTGGCTACTAGGGATGGCAACAAGCTGACTCGGTTCAAGCTAAATTCTAACTCAACTTGTTAATTATATACCGAGCTACAACCGAGCAAGCAGGACTTAGGGCATCTGAGCTAAAATCTCAGCTTGAAATCGTGACAAGCCAACCCGAGCTGGCTTGCTGGGTCTAGCGGGATCTTGTTTTATAAAGCAAATAAATTCTACAAACTTTTTGAATCGAGCTGGACCAAGTTAGACAGTATAAAATGTACACAATTCATACAAATTCACAAATTGATGCTTAACCGAGCTAGCTTACAAACTTACGAGCAAGATAGGCCTAGCTTAAACTCGTTAATTTTAAACCGAGCTAGTAGCGAGCTGGCTCGTTAACAGGCTCGGTTCAGTAACGAGTGAGCGAGTCACAATCGAGCACGAGCTACAATTTACGAGCTTTTTTGCCGCCCCTAGTTGGACTCAGATCTGGCTACCGGCTGCGTCGCCCGGATAGCTCCAATCAATATGCCGGTTGGTTTATTTTTAGCGACTGCGCCAGGAAGGGTCCAAACTCCAAAGTGTGCGGGCTGAATCTTGTCAAGGCATAGATAGAGAGGCAGTCCGGATCTGTGATTTACTCTTGCGGCTCACGACGGAGAGGAACGAGGAAAGAGAGAGAGAATATGAAGGAGGAGGCGAGCGCAACGAATGACCCGAGAATGCCATCGGCGGCCAAGCCTTACGTTTCTCCGACCATATCGCCGCAAGATCTCCCCGTTGACTACGCGGGATTCCTGGCCGTGATCTTTGGCGTCTTTGGCGTCATCTTCCATGTAAGCAGTTTCTTCCACATCTCTCTCTCACACACACTCTCTCTCTAAAAGATAATTTACGACCTAGTACAGATCCTGCACTTGTCGGATTGGCTTGATAATAATCAGTGGATCTCGTGCTTGTCTGGGATTTTCAACTCCACGAGAAATAAAGCATGAGTTGGGATTTCCAATTTTAGTGAAGGTTTATCGCTTAGGGGGAATTTCATGTATCCCTCCTAGTTCTGTACCTATAATACAGAGTCCTGGATCTCTAATACACAGCGGTACTGTACTACTGTGAATTGGCCAGCCCTACCATACTGAAACTTGTTGATCTGCTAAGAGGCGATGCATTACAGTGCCATTGAATAATTTAATCCCTTGCTGCTGGCTGCTAGACTAGACACTCAGAAATCACCATTAGCTGACTTAATATAGAACAAGAGTTCTGACTTCTGAGCACATAATGCATCGGATTTGGTATCTCTTCAATTCTACCAATATACACTTTATTTGACTGATCGGAATCCCAATCACACATTCACACTAGACCATGACCCCATTGGACAGTTTGGGCTGCTTAGTCCACTCTTAGACAAACAGTTCAGATCTGGCTGGTACATTAATAAACACATTCAGAGAGGCGCAGCGCCCCCATGAACCGGCTGAAATTTGTCTCAGTTTTTTAGTTCATCCAATTTATTTTACTTATCTTATTGAACTTAAGAAAGGGCCTATTTATCCAAAATCATCCCATGGGCCATGTTCGGCACTCTTCCTTAAGCATGAAAGATTAAAATTTTAAGCTCACCTAAGGAGCTAATGTTCGGTAAGTAGAAACTAGGATTAAAGAAACTCATTGAATTAAAAAATCTATTCTATTATGGAATAAGAGTAAAAGACCAATATGCCCTTGCTAATGAGCTCATATAGAACAAACGACTTGTGTATAGTAAGAAATAGTGTATCAGTTTAGATTTAAATACTTATCTATATAACAACGTACAGTAACAGATTTCAACTGAATTATATTATTATCATTAATACATCGAAAATACATAATGAAGCAAAACGATCAACAAAACAAAAGATTGGGTTGACAATCCAGTGATGTGTTTCAGTCAAATTAACGAAAGAAGAAGAAGCAAAAAGAGCAAAAAAGTATCAAATTGAGGTCGCCGTAGGGAAGGATGGGGAGGGGAGAGGGGTGGCGGAGGAGAAATACCTTTAGAGGGTGTCTATGGGAAGGTCATCTCAACGAGAAACCGACTGTGACGTCAGATTCGAGTTTTGATCGCTGGAGAGTCAGCAATCAAGGCTGGGAAAGAAGAGGGGATTTTTTTTCTCGTGCTTAGGGAAGTACGCTGGAGTGATGAGAAGAAACAGATAAAATATGATAAAAGATAAAGGAGCTCCTTAGAGCATGCCTTTTCAGGGATATTAATGTCCGTAAACAGTGCCTAAGGAGCTCTAAAGGAGACGCATTTGTTAAGGAGGGGTCAGACTCGACTTAACAATTTCAGCTAAGGAAGCCCTTTAATCCACTCTAAGAAGCCTCTGTTCGGTTGGGTTAAGAAAGATTAAG
The DNA here is from genome assembly GCA_025461125.1 of Carex kokanica. Taxonomy (NCBI): domain Eukaryota; kingdom Viridiplantae; phylum Streptophyta; class Magnoliopsida; order Poales; family Cyperaceae; genus Carex; species Carex kokanica. The sequence continues at coordinate 2,366,406 of JAJGRX010000376.1, forward strand.
GTTAAAGGAGGCCTAAGGAGATAGCACCGAACATGTACATGTAGATTACTAGACAGCGTGTAACCCAAGTAGTGTGAATGATGTATTGGTTTAACATTAATTACTTGTTACAGTATAAACTGTGTTCGTGGCTGGCTATTATCTTCTGTGCTCAGTCTCTGTCTAACATGAGGAACTTTGAAGCTGAATTTAAGCAGATCTCCATGGCCTTCATGTAAGTCCCTTTCTTTTTCTTCTTCTTCTTTTTCTTTGTTTTTGATACACCAACCAGTATTGTCCCTCTTCTGTTTTGTGGGATTACAATTCCCGATACTGATACAAAATCAGTCAGGTCCTGTGCCAGTAGGTCCGGTACAGTCGCATGATATATATGCTGCAATTTAGGATGGATATGCCTTCAATAAAGTTGCACTTATGGTATGAAAAATTTGTCAGGTTTGGACTGATGGGACTGATAACTACTTACTTTGGGCCGGCTCGACAGGTGAAGAGCAATCGCTAATATGATGCGGCTTACGATTTCTGTAGCTTTTGTCTGTGCTTTTGTGAGATCTATTGGTCATCGCTAATAAGCTCTGATGACGAGCATGTTAGGTCAACGTGTTTTATTTTATCATTAAAAAATTGTGATATCAATTCAAATCCTGTTTAGTTAAAATTTTACTTTTTCTAGTTGTTTTGTTTACATGTATGTCTTTTAGTTTTCTACTTATTGTTATGACTATATGAGTATGTTATATCTTTTGTTTCCAGAGAATGTATATCATAAAATAACCAGACCAGTATATTCTGCACCAATTCAGAGCAGCCGAAAGTTTTTTTTTTGCACCTAAATTTAAGATTGAGCGGGACTAATTCGGATCTCCTAAAGTAACCTAATTTTTGGGTTTAATCCGGACTGTCCGATTTGTTCTAACACGAATATTAAAAGAGTTATATGCGTTTCACCACGGGCCGGAGTGGCCTGAATTTCTGATCGGATAGTCCGGATCAAAACTAAAAAATTGGGTAACTTTAGTGGATACAGACTCCTAAACAGTGGGGGAGGTACAGAGAGGGAAAAAGAGGAGAAATGTAGGCTCACAATAACGTTTTGTTAATAATTTTATAAGAAGAGCATTTGATTAGTTAATTTAGAACGGATGTTTTTTTTTTTTTTATAATTTTGCTCCGATCCTTCGAAATCTGAAATTCTCAAGGCCCATTCGGCCTAATCAAAATCTCACGGGAGTTTGTGGGTTTACAGCCTATTGGGAATAAATATTCCCATTGAGTTCTACAGCTGGGAGAAAAAACACGAACCCAAACCTATTTTTTTTTTCTGTCGCTCTCTCATCTCTTCCTCTCTGTTTTTTTTTTTCCTTTCCCGAGTCACTCTCTCCTCTCATTCATTGTTTTTTTTTATCTCTAGTATATTTAATTTTTTTTACAAATTACATCATATTTTTTACAAATTATTAACATTTAAATATATGAGAAATTTTATTTAAATACATAAGAAAATTTACAGCAAATTATTGTCTAATTACTTTTTTAAGATTTTTTTTTCTTGTTTTAAATAGATGAGTATAAATAGATACACATATTTTTAAAATAAATTAAAATTTCTCACAACTAATTCTACAGTACAAACGAACATTTATTTTAACACATTTCGATAATCATTTCTTTGTGTATCTATGGGTATGAGTTTCCGTAAATTAATTAGTGAATTTCTGAACTCGTAAAATCTCATCTCGCACAATCTCATAACAAACAAACATATCCTTATTTTATTGACAGCTTAAGATTGAATATCGGTACTCACCAACTGTCACCACATTAAGAAGTCGGGACCGGATTTCTAGCCGCCCCAAGTTGAGTAATCAATGAAAATGTACTTCGTTAACAAAAGTTTTGAATGCACTTTAAAAACAAAAACTTTAATTTAGCTTTTGTTTACAACGTATACCAAAATAAAAAGTGAGAGAGAAAAAGTAGTGCTATTTCAAAAGCCTACTTTACATACTACTAGTATCATGTCTGAGCATTGCAACAGAGACATATTATAAAAGAAAAAATTCTCGTATAAAAAGACATGTTTTCATAAAAAATAGACTAATAAAAAAAATAGTTATTCAACAATAAAAAAATAGACCAACATATTATCATACAAATGTAAAGTACATTCTTAATGACATACCTATGAGCTTTCTTTTTTACTAGTACATACTAACTTTTTTTTTGTTATGTTGCTTAACGAGGAAACAAGAGAAAAAAATCATCAAAATAAGTTGTATTATTTGCTGTTGTCATATTAACACCTTTTGTTGTCATGTTATGATTTTTGTTATTGTTATAAGGATTATCCTTCTCTCCCTCCGATTTATATGCATTTGTGTACCTAAAATAAATAATAAAATCATGTTTATTTAAATGAGATTATTAAATAACAAATAATATTTCCCATTTGATATAAAAAATAGAAATAAATGAAGACATGACTAATCAATTATCATTCAATTCAAAATTTTCTTGAATGACATTTAAAAAATAGAAAAAATCAAAACCAAAAGAAAACAAACTAAATAAATTTAGACTTCTACACGTAAAAAAATATAAAAAAATATAAAAAAATACATAGAATCAAAAGAAGACAATCTATTTAATTGAAAATCTGATATTCAATTTAAATTTTTATCTTTTAATCACAACCGTTGACCAGAGGCGGAACTAGAAAATTTAGATAGAGAGGCTTGAAAATAAGATGTAAAAATATATATTGTGGGAGGTATGATTTGAACTCAAGTTCTCCCATAACTTAATAAGCAACTTTGACCACTAAGTTAGAAGTAAACATTTGATAATTTATAGGGGAGCTAAGCTATACAAAAACTTAAATAAACAAAAAATTCAATTCAATTTTAATATACATAATTTAATAAAAAAAAAGAATCATGAGGGTGACTTAGTCATCTTTGTATGATACTGAAATCCGCCTCTGCCGTTGACAGATCGGGATATCTACGTGCTTAATATAAGAGAATAAATACAAATATAGTTCCACATTACATGGCCCTGAATACTTTTCTAGTGACCTTGCTTGAGGAAGTTCTTTTTAGGGTTAGACGACTTTATACCACTAACAATTTCATTAATTAAGAAAAATATTTACAAAGTGCTCGAGTAAGTTGCAGGCTAATTTATTTTAAGCGGCCCTCAAGCTCCATGCGGCCTATATTATGGCCGCTTGATCAGCGTAGGACCGGAAAACAGAAGTCCGACCTTCAAATTTGATAGGTCAGGTCGTCACTTGTTTTTTTTTAAAAAAAAAAAAAACTTTTTCTGACTTTGCTCCTCTCTTATGTTAACTTTCTGACTTTGCCTAGTGAATATGAACAATTATCGACATTATATTTTATGAATTGGGAACGGGGAGGGGGAGGTTGAGACACACAACTCGAGAAAATTTTGTATTTTTGTACACCTCTATTTTGAAATTGAAATGCAAAAGTTCACATCCTTCCTTACATTTCATTTTAGTTTGTTTCTTCCCCTCCGCTCTTTCTTTCTGATGTCGACCCTATAACAAGAGGCATAACAAACGAAATAAAATACAGACTTTTCTTCTTGCAACTTGCAACACGCTAAAGAATGATACATAATATGACAAAAAAAAAATCTCAACATAACACATAGCTGTATCATTTTCACTGGGAGTGGATTCAAAATTTTCGTTAGAGGACAAAAAAATAGCGACGGATTCAAACCCATTAGATAATCCTAATTAATACTCTGATTGACAAATCTAAAGAAAAGAAAATATTAACTTACTTAATTTGTACATACAATCATAAATAATTCAAGTAAATTAGGTCTTTGAACTTTCGAGAGGGGATCAAAATTATTTTTAGGGGGAGGGAAATTTTATGAGTTGGTATATCTTCTACAAAAATTCAAAATCCAGGGAGATTAACTGCCCCCACGCTCACTTGGGTCCACCCCTGATTTTGACGAGGGATGTGCATTCAGTTCGGTTTGTTTGGTTTTGGACCAAACTAGTGAATTTTAGATAAAACAGTTGGATTTTTTGGTTTTATTAGTTTGGTTCAGTTGATTAATTAATAACATGTTATATAATTAATTATACTTCGGTTTCCAAAATCTGGTTTGGTTTTTTTTTTCGCAGACCGGTTGAACGAACCAATGGAACACATTTGAATTTTAAATTGAAGCCGTAGATGTGACACGCAATAATCCTGATATTGATATAGGATCTCTAATAGAATATAGTAAGGATGTGCTCCAAAAGAGGGAAGATGAGGGGAGGGGAGGGGAGAGAAGAGGTAACCGGATTGTCCAAACATGTTTACTTGCTTCACAATCTTAAATTTTGGAGGAGAGCCAAGGGGAACCAAGACACAAAAATGAATAGCGTTCTCCTCCAATCTTTACACCCCGATTTGGAGGATAGCTCTTTCGTTTAGTCCTTTCATTCCCTTCCCTCCCCTTTCCTTCCCTTTAAATTTGTAGAGCACACCCTAAGGGATCAGATGTGGATCCACAATTAAAGGGATGCTTGGGGGCACTATATTACTATTAAATCTCTTGCCCTCAGTATTCTACACCAATTAATTACTCCTGGCTTGAAGCCTGAAAATAATAGAAACAAATCTAACTCAGAACCTCGCTGATCTCTTCTTTCTCATTCCTCTTCAATCTGTCGTCTTTGCTATCTCTCTCTTATATCTTTACAACTTTACATCTTTGTTCTTAGTTTCGAACTTTCAATTCCTTAGAGTACTCACATAGAAATTAATTGTATCTTTTAGGACTTTACTGCTCAGAAACTTACAATTTACACTGGTTGAGAATAGAAGCAATACCTCCCATGATGAGAGTACATGGCCAATGTTAAAGATAAATGGGGTCTAGCTACCTACAATGAACAAACATGAATTCAATAACACACTACTAAAATATTTTTTTGGTCGACCCAACTGTTGGGAAATCATAAAGGTCAAATAGTTACGCCTTATCTAAAGATCAAATAATTACATCTCATCTAGGGATCAAACACTTACATTCCGGAAAAGGAGAAACAGTTCTCCGCCTTAACCTAAGGACCGTCATATGCCAAAAGCCAACCATAAACTTAAATCTGAAATGCGGAACATAATACCTGATTCCATGGATGTTTCCATGGAATAACTCGATCTTTTGAGAGACCGCCTACCGTCTCCGTGAGCGCGACTAGACTCTAATGGCAAGAAGTCATTCTTGTCGGTTCTTCATATGGTCGTAGGAATAGATCTTCCAAGACAGCAAGACGTGGCCCTTGAGAGATCGTCTCCAATTTCCTTAATATATCTCTCCTCTATTTTCTTTGATGGTGGAAGAAGAAGATAATGCACTCAGATCTGTAAAGTTGCTATTGTTCAAAACTGAATTGTTCATTATCTTGTGCCTTGGGGACCCATCCTTATATAGGAGTGCACTTCCAGACCGCGCGTGCGGTCGCACAAACCAAGTCGGTTGTCCGCGAACCGCCTTTCTTTCAGCCCAAGTTTCCAAGTCTGAAATTTTGTGTGGCCAAGTCTGACCGAACGACCGGCCGCACAACTGACCACACAAAATTCGTGTGGCCCATGCCTGGCCGCACAACTGGCGACACAGAATTTGTGTGGCCACACTGGGCCGCAGCTATGGCCGCACGGGCTCTCTGGAAAGACTGTTTTCTGAATTGCAAATCTCAGAATCAGTCCATCAATTATTTGATTTTTACTTAAATTGTTCTATATATTTATAGATCACACCATATTAAATACATAAATTGTCTAATATCTTAATTCCATATATATCACTTAATGTAATAATCATATCATATATTTATAGTATACAATTCATAATTATATTATATGCACAACGTTGAATTATGATCCAACAATAACTACTCAACGTAAGGACACTTGCGCCTTCAAATGTATATGAAACGAGTTTAGAAACGCCACTTCATGTTGGATTTAATGATAGTACGGGGCGATCTCTTCAAAAAGAATTTGTCCATTTTTTTTATAACGAGGGGGTCATTCCTACCATTCAATGTTTTGTCCAATAAGTTGTTAAATCAAGTTGATTAATTCAAGAGAAATGTATTAAGATTTTTCTTTAAGTTACAGCAAATTGAAATTTTGATGCAATATCCGAATTTACAAGACTATTTGACAGCAGGATTCAATTCCTTTGAGCAAATGAGCTCTTCACCTAGACTACGTCACACCTTAACTATGATATCAGCTTGTGTCCAAGCGGCGATTGGAATCTTTCTGTGTCAAACTTGTAGTGCCATATATGCTGCATGTTCTAATTTAAAAAATCAATTCTGGTTATCACACCGACATAATTAAATACAATATTGGTGCAGTGACTGATATAGATGAAAAACCCTGAAATACGTGGATCTAATAATCTATCAAGAGTGAGGCTACGGTACTATGCATAGCACGGATTGGTCCGTGCTACGGCTCAATATTTGAGTTTTTAAAATTCTAACGGTCGATCCGAACCGTTTATGATTATAAAACGAATATGTACTTGCAAACCAAATTTTATATTTTTTCAAACTTTTTTACTATTTTTTTAGATAGGTAGAAAATCACTTGATCTGAAAATTCTGGACCATCCAAAAACAGTGATTTTCTACCTATCTAAAAAAATAGTAAAAAAAATTTGAAAAAATGTAAAATTTGGTTTGCAAATACATATTCATTTTATAATCATGTTGAACGGTTCGGATCGACCAGTAGGATTTTGAAAACTCAAATATTGAGCCGTAGCATGGACCAATCCGTGCTATGCATAGTACGGTAGCCTCACTCATCTATCAATATTCAATTATGAGCTACAACACTTTAGTTTCAAGAAAAAAACCAACCAAATAAAATAAAATTTATTGCGTAATTATTTAGAAAGAGGAGCAGAAGATTTGGTTTCTTTCAGTTGGCTAAGCTATATTGGCCATATATATATATTCAGGATTCAGCCAGTCAAATATTTGTCATCGTGTAACTTATTGAAGTACACCGAGAAATATTCCAGATCTTATCCAATCTGATATTTTAATAAAATAAGTCATAAAGGAGACTTCAGAACGTTCCTCTCTCCTTCGCCCACGAACAATATGATAATCAAACTAAACGAGTCCACATACACTCAATCTTGATCTTTCTTTCTTGGTAAATTAAACTATCTCTAAAAAAAAATAGTTGTTAAGAACAGAGGCGGATTCAAAAATTGTGTGAGGATGGAACATGAATCGGATTCAAATAATTTATTTGATTCAAATTTATTAACTAATTAAGTTTAAATTTATTAATTAATCAACTTTAAAAAAGGTTCATTAACTAATTAATACTATATAATAAATAATAAAAATAGTCTCTTATTATACATAATAAGAAATAACAAAATATTTTTTTAATATATTAAAAACAACAAAAGCGATGGAGACAAAATTAATTTTGAGAGGTACAAAATAATTCGGACTTATTAAATTTAAATTAAATTTAAATATACGAGGATCCGCCCCCCGGTTAAGAACCGTAGAGTGAAGACCACACATTTCAAAGCCTCTCCTTCTCTCTCTAAATCTGACTTTGATAGACAGTGGAGAGCGCACACAAACAACTCCTGTAGCTCTGTTCATCCTCTAATTGTTGATCCATGGTGTCTGCTCATGTTCTGATGTTGCCTTTTCCATGCCAAGGCCATGTAATACCCATGATGGAGCTTTCTCATTCTTTGGTTGAGCACGGAATCAAGGTCACATTTGTAAACACAGAATTTAACCACGCAAGGGTCCTTCAAGCCTTGCCAAACAAAGGAGGCGACCTGAAAGGAATTAATTTGGTCTCAATTCCTGACGGATTGCGTCCCGGTGAAGATCGAAACGACCTCGGCCTTCTGACTGAGGGATTTACTAAGGTCATGCCAGGTTACCTGGAAGAGCTTATCAGAGAAAATAATGAGAAAGGGGAAGAGAAGATCAAGTGGTTGATAGCAGATGAGAACATGGGGTGGTCGTTTGCTGTTGCGAAAAAAATGGGAGTTAGAACCGCTTGCTTTTGGCCTGCATCGGCTGCTTGCCTGACAATAATGCTGTTGATTCCGAAATTGATTGAGGATAGAGTTCTTGATGAAAAAGGTAAGTTCTGTTTTTGTTTCAATTACTTTGTTATTTGGGTTGGTAGATATGTAGATTATATTGGAAAAGAAAATGGAATGTGTTTCTAGAAAGAAGGGATAATTTAGATTACAGAAATGCTGAATTCTGTTGGAAATTTACATCTGAATAACAACTTATGATTTAATTAAGATCACGAACCATAAGGAATGAGTAACTTTTTTTTTTTTGCTTCAGCAGAGCATTTTACATGGGTTACAAATTTTAGTATATGTGGTAGAAAATACACCTTTATTATGTACCCAAAGTACCTGTTCGGCTAAAGGGCTTAGGCTTCCTTAAGAATCCTTAACGTCTTAAGCCTTCCGAACAGATATTCCTTAAGACTCCTTACATGGTCTCCTTAACATATTTTCTTAAGTCTGCTTTTTCCTCTCCTTTGCGCCTCCTTAGATGCCAAATTTACATGTTTATGGACAAAATTGCCCTCAAAAGCTGAGATCCTTAAGGAGGCCTTCTATTTCTTTCCAAGAGTGAGGCTATGGTGCTATGCATAGCACCAATGGCTAGTGTACTACGGCTCAATATGGTACTTTTTAAAATCCTAACGGTCGATCCGACCGTTCAATGTGATATCCATATGAATATGTACTTGCAAACTAAATTTTATATTTTTTCGAATTTTTTTTACTATTTTTTCAGATAGGTAGAAAAATCAGTGTTTTTTGAAAATTCTGGACCATCAAAATTCTACCTATCTGAAAAAATAGTAAAAAAATTCGAAAAAATATAAAATTTAGTTTGCAAGTACATATTCATATGGTTATCACATTGAACGGTCGGATTGACCGTTAGGATTTTAAAAAGTACCATATTGAGCCGTAGTACACTAGCCATCCGTGCTATGCATAGCACCATAGCCTCACTCTTCTTTTCAATATTCTATTCTATCCTTCTCTCTTGAGGGAACAGTTCCCTAGGCGTGGGAAAGAAAATAGCTCACCATCTCCGGCGTAAATTGGTGGCGTTTTAGCAATCAAAACTCTAATCCGATAAATCTATGATGTTCGTATCGAGACGCTCTCTTCATTGACACCTATTTTGGCCGGTATCCATCCCCTTCCTTTCTCGACTTTTGTCTTTAGACAATCTGAACGACGAAGGACAGCTTGCATGTTATCGAAGCGCCCAATAGTTCTCTTTTGAAGTTTTAGGAGTTTTTGGAAGGTTCTGGTTGGTTCTTGGTTCTTACAGTTCGCCTCTGTTGCTTTCTGGTACTGTGCTGGTGCTGGATTTTTCCCCTTCTCTGGTGTGGTGATTGCTGAATTTATGTGACGGCTGTGACGCGAGGTGTTTCCTTGGTACCGGCCGATTTTGCCTCTCTTGCGGATTGCGCCAAATCGGGTAATTTTGTGCATTTTTATTTTTGGGCTGTGCTTGTTGATTGTTGTTGATTGAGACGCTTAGCGCGGGATTGTTGATTTTTTCCGGCTTGGTTGTTTGGTTGCTGTGATTAAGGGGGGACCATGATACTTTGGGGGTTGGTTGTGCTTCCTTGCTGTGTTGCTCTTTTTCTTGGTTCTTACCCTGGTACCGTACCGGTACCGGTTCCTTTTGTTGTTGTGCTGGCTGTGTGACTTGTTCTGTGCTGTGCTGTTTTTGTTTGTTGCTGTTCTGGCCTTACCAGTACGTTGCTGGTACCGGGTCTCCTTTTCCTTTTTCTTGACATGTGATGTTCCTTTTTCTTGCTTGTTGCCATATCGGGTTCGGGTTTGACTTACCAGTACCAGTACTGGTTTCTGCTGCCTTGGTGTTGACTGTGCTGAGGCATATTTTCGGTGAATATAATTATTTGGCATAGTGGGTATTGGTACAAATGGTGATTTTCTAATTACTAGTAAAATTTATAAGTACTGATAAACATGTTGCTACTGGTAAACTGTAAATTACAATCAATACCCTCTTTTTTTTAATATTTAATTAATGAAAATTTCCATTGAATAATGTTGGTACAGTGTGTACTTCTTTGATTAATTAATATTCTTCTATTCATGTATTAAATTTATATTAAAGAAGACATAATTAATAGTCTTCACATGTCATGGGCAAGATAGTCTTTTGCTTCTTCTTTAATATTATAATAGACATTCTTAATCCTCGATACTTGCCGAACGTGAGTTCCTTAGTAGAGCTTAAATTCTCAAGCCTCAATCTCTTAATCCACCTTGCCGAACATGGCCAAAGTGTGTACTCTGATTATTGTGTACCCAGATTATTATTTTCAACAGTAACCAAGGATTAGTGTATATTGTCCTTTAGAAGTATCTATCACAAATGGCAACAATAGGTTATTTTGACTTTTAAGTCCTTTGTAATTTTACCTTGTTCGCTGAGAAATTTCTCAATTTTCATAATGAATTTCTCAAGGTTGGCCCGCTAGAGATGAGGTGTTGGAAATTGCACCCAAAATGCCCCCCATTCACAGCTCACAATTATCCTGGAACGAGGCCGGAGACCCGAAAGGCCAACCGACCATTTTCAAGCTTGTTACTGACAACAACAAGAACATAGAGCTCGCAGAAATTATTGTATGCAATTCATTTTACGAGATCGAATCAGGTGCATACACACTATTTCCCAAGATCCTCCCGATAGGACCGTTACTTCCCGATTTGAAATTCAGCAAATCGTTAGGTCTCTTCTGGCCCGAAGACACCACCTGCATGAAATGGCTTGACAAACAACCTCCAAAATCAGTTGTCTATGTTGCATTCGGCAGTTTTACTATATTCAGTGAAGCTCAGTTCAAGGAACTGGCACACGGGCTGGAACTAACGGGTCGTCCTTTCCTGTGGGTGGTGCGGCCCGACTTCACGACCGGACTGAGCAAAGAATGGGTTGATCAATTTTTGGAGATGAACAAAGAGAAAGGGAGGATCATTAGCTGGGCCCCACAGCAGCAGGTGCTGGCTCATGAATCAGTTGCTTGTTTCATGTCGCACTGCGGCTGGAACTCTACTTTAGAAGGGGTGAGAAATGGTTTGCCATTTCTTTGCTGGCCGTACTTCACCGATCAATTCTGTAACCAGAGCTACATTTGTAATGTTTGGAGAAATGGACTGAAGATGGAGGCCGACGAGAGCGGGATTGTGTCAAGAGCGAGAGTGCGAGATAAGGTGGAGGAGTTGATTGCAAGTGAGGAGATTGCAAGAAGAGTTCAGGAACTGAAAGAATTGGCTTGGAAGAACATAAGTGAAGGTGGTACTTCATGCGAGAATTTGAAGAATTTTGTCAATTTGATGAGGGAATGAGAGAGAAGTGCTCAAGGTGAAGTATTAATTTGTGTTGTTGTATTAAAGAAATGAATAACGATAAATATGTTGTATAATAGTTGGTAAAAACTTTTAAATAATTACAGCGTTGTTTCTGGTTACAAACGCTATATGTTGTATACCACAACAGATGGTAAAGATGCAATGATGAATGTGTTTTTTTTATAGCAGTGAATTTTCTATTTTACTCGTATTCATATATAGTGTTGCTTCTCAATTTTCAATAGTAAATGCCATAGAACAATAAGAAACTGATAAATAGTTGAGTAGAACTAGGGTGTGATGTGCTCACCAAACTCTTTGGTGAGCACAACTCTACATAAACTATCGGATTCACTTCAAACGAGATGAATTCAACCGTTGAAACCGATGTACTTTACGAGTGATGCGCGTACATGCAAAATTTTGAATTTTTTGAATTCATTTAGTCTCAAGTCAAGTGGTCAAAATTGATGAAAAATGAATGATTCAAAATGAAGTTGTTTTCATGCATTCAAAAAATTGTCAATTTTGACCACTTGACTTGAGACTAAATGAATTCAAAAAATTCAAAATTTTGCATGTACGTGCATCACTCGTAAAGTACATCGGTTTCAACGGTTGGATTCATGTCGTTTGAAGTGAATCCGAAAGTTTATATAGAGTTGTGCTCACCAAAGAGTTTGGTGAGCACATCACACCCTAGTTCTACTCTAGATAGTTAATAAAAAGTTCGAAACAGTCTTAAAAGAGAGAAGAAAATTCTAGATACAATACATGTACTGACAAACAAATTAAGATATATGTTGTATATTAGTTGGGTGCAGCCGTGTAGGACAGATTTTTTGTTGAAACTCTTGAGCTGTTTCTTTTTGCCCTTTTTGACTTCAGCTAAGATTTGTCGATATTTTTTCTTTTTCTTTTTTTTCTCCCTCTTGATATTGCTGAAAAAATGGGGATGGAAATTCGTGTTGTGGTGCGATATTATTAGTCGCATTATGGTTGGAGTTATGCGCCGTTCACATCTAATCACGTGTAGTCATGCTTATTATTATTATTTTTTTAATTTTAAATTTGTTTAAGGAAGATCCTGATAGCCACTATCAGGTTTAAAAAAAACTGTTTAAGGAAGAAACAAATTAGAAAAAAATTGGAAATTTATAAAATAAAGAAACAGTGTTGTAAACAATTTTATGTTTAAGAGAATAAATTTATTGTTCTGAATTTGAATTGTTATGGGATAAATAATGCCATAAATTTTATGTTGTTATCATGTTTATAATCAAATTTGATTATATGTCGTGTCATGTGCCGTGCTATTATCAAATCAGTGCTTAGTATAATATGTCCATGAATCCTAGTATGAAAATTTCTCATGATTCTGAGTAATATCCTTGTAGATTCATGGAGAAATAAAGAAATCTCTTTCATATATATGTTCTTAATTAATATGAAAATTCCACCGAAATTTTTATATATAAGAAAATAAATAAATAAATAAAATTTTAATTAGTATGAGTAATTTCTCATGGGATGCCATGGCTCTGGCCGACCCTGAAAAAAGAAAAAAGAAAAAATTAAACGGGCCGCCATGGCCCAGGACAGTCCAAAATGAAATTCAATTTTTTTTATGCTATTTTTAGTGAGCAGTCCAATAATTTTGACCAGATTCAAAATTCAATTTAGAGAAAATGGCTACATGTATTTTTGTGTTCTTTATATCAAAATAAAGGTATGAAAGTCTAGTTTTCAGATAATATAATTTATCTATACAAAAATATTACAGATTGGTACAGTTTTTGCGATTAATTGACAGAGGTCAGAAATCAGAAAAGCTGAAATTTCAGTGAGCAGTCCAATAATTTTGACCTCTGTCAATTAATCGCTAAAACTGTATCAATCTGTAATATTTTTGTATAGAGAAATTATATTATATGGAAACTAGACTTTTATACCTTTATTTTATATAAAGAACACAAAAATTCATGTAGCCATTTTCTCTAAATTGAATTTTGAATCTGGAAAAAATGATAGGACTGCTCACTGGAATTTCAGCTTTTCTGACCTCTGTCAATTAATCGCTAAAACTGTACCAATCTGTAATATTTTTGTATAGAGAAATTATATTATCTGACAACTAGACTTTCATATCTTTATTTGATATAAAAACACAAAAATCTATGTAGCCATTTTCTCTAAATTGAATTTTGAATCTGGTCAAAATTATTGGATTACTCACTGAACATAGCATAAAAAAAAATTGAATTTCATTTTGGGCTGGCCTGAGCAATGGCGGCCCGTTTAATTTTTTTTTTTCTGGGTCGGCCAGAGCCATGGCGTCCCGTTTTTTTCTAATGGATTGGAGTATGCCATGGCGTCCCGCATGGCGCCTACCTACCTTCTCATTTTTCAAATTTTCCTAACCCATTTCTTATTTTTAATATTTTATTTATTTATTTTCTTATATATAAAGAAAGGAGAAAATTCCATTTATCACGTGTCTCGTAGAATTGTGTTCCACCGTAACTTTAAATATAATATGCTCGGGACATCTATTTTCTCTGAGAAATAATGAAAAATTGATCAGTCTAATAAAAATTATTCTAGAAGCACTATCCGACAAACATATTCTGTCAGCTGATGTTGTTAGGAAGATTTTTGTATCCTTTTGTCATGTCATTGAGGAGACATTTGTATACATCCCTTTATAGGATACGATTATAGATCTCCTGAAAATAGAAGTTTTTTTTTTTTTTTATAAAAAAGCCCGTAGCTAGGCAGCTTGAAAATAAAAGTTTCTCAAAGAAAATCATATTATTTAAAAAAAAATTATACATGATTGGGCGGCGTCTCGGCCCATAGATCATGCGTTCTGACAGAATTGATTCCGATCGTGACTTATATAAGTTATAACAGAACTGGAAATATAGAGATGAAAAACCCAAAAAAGTGGATCTAATCATTCATCAATTATGAGCTACAACGCTATAGTTTCAAGAAAAAATCAAATAAAATAATAATTATTGCGTCATTATTTAGAAATAGGAACAAAAAATATGGATTCTTTTTAGTTGTCTAAGCTATATTAACCATACATTCAGGATTCAGCCAGTCAAATATTTGTCATGGTGTATCTTATTGAATTCCACCGAGAAATCCAGATCTTATCCAAACTATTATTTTAATAAAGAAGGAATTTCATGTATCCCTTAAAAACTTCAACATTGCGTATTTTATCCTTCAAAATTTATAATATCATATTTGTTTTTCAAAATTACAAAAACTCACATATTTACACATTATAATTCTACAATATATTAAATATATCTAAAAGTAGTTAAATAATAATATTTAAGACTCTAATATTCACTTCAGATCAATATACCCTTCCCTTTCTAATTTTTCCCTCCGTCTGAGTGCCTGCCAAATGCTCCAAACTCTTCCGCCATTATTTTCGTCATCCCTCAACATTTGTTCAGTTGCGCGTCTCTGTCCCGCCCCTCTCTGATATGCATCTGATGTTGAATTAGAACGTAAATTAGAACGTAAATTTTGCTTACTAATTATGCCTCCAATTTCGCCCCTTTCTACCACTACCTACGAGATTCTCTATTTTGAGAATGATCATAAGATGAACAACAACAATAGAAGAACACACCTCCCCCCCTCCCTCCTTAGCTCTCAACCAATCCAAGGTTAAGAAAAGAAAGAGAACCCATTCAGCTTGAGACTGAGTCTTTTAGTCAGAATTTATCCTCTAGCTAGTGCCCTGGATTATTTTAGAACTTATTTTCAATCGTCAAAAAATAGAACCAGTTTTTTCTAGTATCGAACAATTTGCTTTTATACAACAATTTTTCTTCCATTTGATCCTGGAGCAGGCGACAGGTTGCAACTTGTTCAAATACCAGTAGAAGCTTGCTTTAGTTTCTTTTAGTTTTTATAAGGGTAATATGGAAATTATGAATTTAGAAGGTTGATGGATTTAAAATTAATGAAAAATTGATGAATAATGTAGATATGTGAATTTTTACAATTTTAAAAGGCAAATATGATATTATAAATTTTTGGGGGGCGAAATAAGTAATATTGAAGTTTATTAGGGGATACATGATAAAAGAAGTCAAAGGAGACCCAACAGAAAAATAATAAAACTAAACGAGTCCACAAACACTCAATCAGTTAATCTCTTTCTTTCCTCATAAATTAAACTATTCCTACAAAAGAAAAAAATAGTCGTTAAGAACAGTAGAAGACCCACACATTAATTTCAAAGCCTCTCCGTTTCACTCTCTCTCTCTAAACCTGACTTTGTGTTCATTGATAGAGAAAGCGCACACAAACAACTCCTACATTAATTGTTCATCCTCTAATTGTTGATCCATGGAGGCTGCTCATGTTCTGATGTTGCCTTTTCCATGCCAAGGCCATGTAATACCCATGATGGAGCTTTCTCATTCTTTGGTTGAGCATGGAATCAAGGTCACATTCGTAAACACAGAATTTAACCATGCAAGAGTTCTTCATGCCTTGCCAAACAAAGCAAGCGACCTGAAAGGAATTAATTTGGTCTCAATTCCTGACG
The DNA here is from genome assembly GCA_025461125.1 of Carex kokanica. Lineage (NCBI taxonomy): Eukaryota > Viridiplantae > Streptophyta > Magnoliopsida > Poales > Cyperaceae > Carex > Carex kokanica. The sequence continues at coordinate 2,382,463 of JAJGRX010000376.1, forward strand.
GATTGCGTCCCGGTGAAGATCGAAACGACCTCGGCCTTCTGGCTGAGGGATTTACTAAGGTCATGCCAGGTCACCTGGAAGAGCTTATCAGAGAAAATAATGAGAAAGGGGAGGAGAAAATTAAGTGGTTGATAGCAGATGGGAACATGGGATGGTCGTGTGCTGTTGCGAAAAAAATGGGTATTCGAATCGCTTGCTTCTGGCCTGCATCTGCCGCTTGCCTGGCAATAAATCTGTTGATCCCAAAATTGATTGAGGATGGAGTTCTTGATGAAAAAGGTAAGTTCTGTTTTTGTTTCAATTACTTTGTTATTTGGGTTGGTTTGTAGATATATAGATTATATTCGAAAAGAAAATAGAATATGTGTTTCTAGAAAGAAGGGATAATTTAGATTACAGAAATGCTGAATTCTGTCGAAAATTTACATCTGAATTACAACTTATGATTTAATTAAGATCACGAACCATCAAGAATGAGTAACTATTTATTTTTGTTAATTTTTGCTTCAGCGGATATCTATATTGTCTTTTAGAAGTTTCTATCTCAAAATAGCAACAAAAAGCAACTCTTACTTTATAAATTAACTCATTAATGCTTGCAGATAGGTTATTTTGACTTTTCCTTTGTAATTTTACATTGTTTGCGGAGAGATTTCTCAATTTTCATAATGAATTTCTCAAGGTTGGCCCGCTAGAGATGAGGTGTTGCAAATTGCACCCAAAATGCCCCCCATCCACAGCTCACAATTGCCCTGGAACTTGGCCGGAGACCCGAAAGACCAACCGACCATTTTCAAGTTTGTTACTGACAACAACAAGAACATAGAGCTCGCTGAAATTATTGTATGCAATTCATTTTACGAGATCGAATCAGGAGCATACACACTATTTCCCAAGATCCTCCCGATAGGACCGTTACTTCCCGATTTGAAATTCAGCAAATCGTTAGGTCTCTTCTGGCCCGAAGACACCACCTGCATGAAATGGCTTGACAAACAACCTCCAAAATCAGTTGTCTATGTTGCATTCGGCAGTTTTACTATATTCAGTGAAGCTCAGTTCAAGGAACTGGCACACGGGCTGGAACTAATGGGTCACCCTTTCCTGTGGGTGGTGCGGCCCGACTTCACGACCGGACTGAGCAAAGAATGGGTTGATCAATTTTTGGAGATGAACAAAGAGAAAGGGAGGATCATTAGCTGGGCCCCACAGCAGCAGGTGCTGGCTCATGAATCAGTTGCTTGTTTCATGTCGCACTGCGGCTGGAACTCTACTTTAGAAGGGGTGAGAAATGGTTTGCCATTTCTTTGCTGGCCGTACTTCACCGATCAATTCTGTAACCAGAGCTACATTTGTAATGTTTGGAGAAATGGACTGGAGATGGAGGCCAACGAGAGCGGGATTGTATCAAGAGCGAGAGTGCGAGATAAGGTGGAGGAGTTGATTGCAAGTGAGGAGATTGCAAGAAGAGTTCAGGAACTGAAAGAGTTGGCTTGGAAGAACTTAAGTGAAGGTGGTACTTCATGCGAGAATTTGAAGAATTTTGTCAATTTGATGAGGGAATGAGAGAGAAGTGCTCAAGGTGAAGTATTAATTTGTGTTGTTGTATTAAAGAAATGAATAACGATAAATATCTTCAGATCTGATGTAGCTAATTAAACTCTTTTCTCCAATCAAAAATAAATCCTTTTGACTTCTTTTGGATTAATTAGATAGCATTTTCAGACGATATTTTTGGTTAATTAAGTATGAGTACTATATCATTATTTTTAAGTAAAATTAGGGTGCTCTTAAGCTCATCAAAGGATTGATGAGTTTAAATTCAAAACATATCGAAATGACTTTAAATAACAAATTCAAACTTTCGAAACTGATTTACTTCAAGAGCTACGTATTTACATGTCAAATTTATAAATTTCGAGTTAATTTAGTATGAAGTTAAGTTGTCAAAAATAAATTTTTGAATTCATTATTTTTTTTGACAATTTGACTTTATACTAAATTAATTCGAAAATTTATAAATTTGACATGTAAATGTATCACTCGTAAAGTAGATCGGTTTGAACGATTTAGATTCATTATTTAAATTAATTCAATAAGTTTTAGAGTAAAACTCACTAAAAAAACCTTGTGAGCTTAAAAACACTCTAGTTCTACTTTTATTTTTATATATATTGTGAAAACTACGAATTTTTATATAGACTATTTTTAGTCGGTTTTGTGCATAAATTTATAGTATAGTCGATTTAAACTTGACTGTACCCGAATCCGACTGTTTATAACTATTGTCTTTGTAGTACTAACTATTTAGATAAGAAAACGGATTACTTGTAATTTCGGCAATATTTTAAATTAATATTAAAAAAAAAAATTTAGACGCATTTTTGGACATATATATGACAGTATACTGACAAAATTTCATACGATTTGAATATTATTTCGTAATACATCATGGATTTTTAATTTCAAACCATCAAAAAATCAAATTACCTGCAAAGCAATAACACATGCAACGAATTTTCTTATTTTTACAAACATAACATATGTACATTTAAATCATGTATATAATATATTTAAAATTTAGAGGATATTTTATTCCGATAACTTTGAAAATAATTAAAAATAATATTTAAATTTTAGAGGAGGGATCCACTTGTAACATTTGAAAATTACAACATCTTACAACAATTTAGTTTTGCGATTTTGAAAATTCAAATAGTCGATCCAAACCATTCAACATGTAATATGTATTAAAATGTACTTGAAGATCAAATTTTATATTTTTTTGAATTTTTTTACTATTTATTAAATATTTTATAAAACTGCATAAAAAGAAAACAATTCTTCTTTCTTTTTTCACTAAAGACTTACATTACTTTTCTCTCCACTGACTCAGTCATTACGAAGCATCGGTTAACATGCGGTATTTGGAAGGTCGCCGCATACCGCATATACGGTATGCGGCCGAATACACGGATTCTTATTCGGATTTATATATGCGGATTTTTTATTAAATATTTAATTCCACAGTACTTAAATACAATAAGGCAGTATGTAGAGAGGTTATAAAAGACTTCTGAGTGGATGTAGAGAGGCTATAAAAGACTTCTGAGTGGGACGCTTGAAGAGAACACCTCTCTGGCGGGTCTGGAACTCATTTAATGGGTTATGGATTCGGGTCCGGAACTCTTTTAGTGGGTTTTAAATGTTTTTTAAAGCATGGATTCAATATTCGATCCGAATAGCTATTTTCTATTCGGCCGGACACTGAATAGAAATATACGGCCGTATATTCACCGAATAGAACCGAATATTAATACACTAGTCTAATGAGATATGATCTTGCGTCTTAGAAAAGCTTTGGAGTGTAACTCCTGTCCAAATGGACGAAGCCCAACCCAAACTTAATAGCCTGATCTATACATCTCGTTTATTTTATATATTTAAGCTAACTACTAGTAATGTCAGCAGCATAACCTGATTAATTAACCTAACATAATCATTTATAGGCTTGAGATCTCAGCTTTACAAAACTTACATGTTGAATTTTAGATAAACAATTTAAAGCATCAAAAGGGGTTTAAAGATCAAAGTCATTTTGAGCTGAATTTCCAGATTATGAATGAGATCCACAAAGTTTGGAATCGCACTAGAAAAGGTGTCCAAGGCCCAAATATCAAATTGCAAAAATTAACTAATATTGGGCCGAACTCAATATTTATGCAGGCCTGAATTTCCCTTTTGCATTAGTGTGGTTCAGAAAGATATGCTTTTGAGGGTTTTCTTCCATTGGATTGAACAATTGCCAAAACAATTGCTTTCTAAACGGATATGATTCACTAAGCTAATTAGGTTAATTAAGTAAAATTAGGTTCTTCTTTTTATAGCATTTGCAAATCCATTTCCTGATTTCCGTCCAATGGGTATTTTATTTAAGGAAAATAAATCTCCAATATTACATTTGAATGAATGCTCTTTACGTACGTGCATTGAAAACTGGATTTGCTGATATGAAAATTAGGAAAATTAGACGCCAAAATCTTCGATCCACAAGATCATACGTTATCTTGCAATCTATATAACCGTGTCAAGACCAGAGGTCAAGAGCAATACAGAGCAAAACGAAGAGAGAGCAAAGAAATATAAAATACAAAAACAATGGCAGTGCTTGTGGCTTCTTCTTTCTTGGTGCTTGTGGCAATGGCCATGGTTGGAGTGGTTGCCGGGCAGGACTGGGACACAGCATACGCCACATTCTACGGCGACATGTCTGGTGCCGAGACTATGGGTGTGTAATTAAGGATCCCTTTACAAATATTTATTTCTCTTAATCAATCAATAAATCATCATTTTTTGTTTTCTTAGATATGTAAATAATAAATAGCACACAAATAATTACATTCGTAAACTTGTCAGAGAAAGTTTACTGACTAGATGTATTTTTTGTTTATTTGTTTCTTTAAGCAGTTGGAAACATCATCCTGCTATTATTGATTCTTATTTTTGTGCTGCTTCAATACAGGAGGAGCATGCGGTTACGGTGATCTATTCCAGCAAGGATACGGTTTGCAAACAGCCGCATTGAGCACTGCTTTGTTCAATAATGGCCAGACATGCGGGGCGTGCTTCGAGCTGCAGTGCTACAACAGCCCTCAGTGGTGTGCACCAGGTACCATCCAAATCACAGCCACTAATTTTTGCCCTCCCAACTGGTCCAAACCAAGCGACAATGGTGGATGGTGCAACCCACCACGCAAGCACTTCGACCTCGCCATGCCCATGTTTGTTAAGATCGTCAAGGACTACCATGCTGGCATTGTCCCAGTGCAATTCAGGCGCATACCTTGTGTAAGGCAAGGCGGGATCCGGTTCTATATGCAGGGAAATGCCTACTGGAACTTGGTCTTGGTTTTTAACATAGCAGGGGCCGGTGAGGTGACCGATGTTTCGGTTAAGGGGTCGCAGACTGGTTGGAACCGGATGACGAGAAATTGGGGGCAAAATTGGCAAACTGGTGTGCAGCTTCTCGGTCAAGCGTTGTGCTTTCGAGTCATGACTAGCGATGGGAATACAGTTGAGTCTGACAATATTGTGCCGCAAAACTGGCAATTCGGACAAACCTTCCAAAGCCCACAGAACTTCTAATTTTTTGCTTGCGAAAAAATTATTCCATTGATTATTGGTTCTATTTTTTTTTTCCAATAGTCAATGAAAGTCTGTCTGAGGTATGTTGGATGCTGTAACAATAGTTGATTAATTTCATGGATAGTTCACTTTTGCAATGTAATATCAGGAAAAAAAAAACTACCAAATTGTTAGTTAATATCAAACAAGGATGCTGCAATTTTGGAATACACCTGAAATAAAATAAAGCCATATGGAATTATTTTAGAACTCCTGTATATCTAGATATGGAATTAATTTATTAGAGAAATTTGCAAAGAAGAAATGATGTCCTTCAAAAATAAAAAGAATTTACTAGAGAAACTTATTAGAGAATTTTTTTTAGAAGACATGTATATCTAGTTATGGAATTAATTTAATAGAAAATTTTGCAAAGAAGACGTATGCTATCCTTCTAAAATAAAAGTGTACATGAAAGTTTATATACGTTGCAGATCTTCACAGTATCTTTAATTGGTGTATTCTGGAAAAAAGAAGTTCCTACCAACAGTGAGCCTCTGTCGTGGTAGAGCAAATTAACAGACAGCATTGTAATCTGAAATATTGACAAAATTAGCCTGCATTTCTGTTTAAATTTGTATGTGATTTTAGTACCGTTTCCCCTTCATACGGCCACAATAGGACTTTTTAATTGGATTGTCTTTTTTTCTTTTTTTAAACCTTTACAGATGTGAAAGCTGCAAAGTCGTGAGAGGAATCAAATTCTCATTTTTAATTGAATTATCAAAATGAAAAAGATGGAAGAGAATCAGATTTGCTCATATGAATTATCCAAGGAAACAGAAATTATGTTTCTGAATTACAAAATTAATAAGGCCCGTTACGGTGGACCAGATCTTAATTTATTATAAAGGTGTATTTTTCTTTTCAAAAGATTTAAAGATCTCGTTGAATAAAAACTTGACTAATTTTCCTTCAATAAAATAACATATTTACAATTGTATTCCAATCTATACTTAAAAAATGGATAGTTATGTAACTTTTTAACTGTGTCATATGTAAAGGTTTAAATAGCGTTTATCGCGTCACAGTGGAACAGCTAAAAAAATAACACTATCGTCATATTGCGCTGCTATAAGCGTCGATAGCGCCATAGCTTTTATGGTCCGAAAACATTATAGCGGTGCTATAGCGTCGCTATATATAGCGCGCAATTTAGAACCTTGACCATATGACATCTACTACTAACCATTTGATATTATTGTCTCTTATTGTCTCTCTTGATAAAAAATAAAAAAAAACTAATAGTATTGCTACGCTCTTAATTCAAAAATGTAATTGATATGCATGTTGTGAAATTTCAAAATCATACAATTTTTTTTGAGGAAAAATAAGGATCACGTTCTTACTTATATATAATCATTCAACTATTATGTATTATGTTGTAGAGATTATCACGAGACTAATTATATTGTTTAATATTGTATAGTATTTTAGCATTTTTTTTTAATAAATAAGGGCTTCGACTCTTGCTCAATTTTTTTAAATTTTTTTAAGCGAAGCCCTAAAAATAGTCTTACTTTAAAAAAAAAAAAATCTGCAAGAAACTTAGAGATACAACCACTGCAGTGCAGGACAATTAATTTTTCTTGACAAATGAGACGGTTCGTATTATTTAAGAGAGGAGGTTCAAATACCTCGTGTCATTCATGTCTCGTATTATTCTTTTTTCTATTTTTAAAGTTCAAACAGTCAATTTAAATTGATTTGTTGATCTTCGTATTAAAATGTGTTTGGAGACCAAATTTTATATTTTGAAAAATTTTACTATTTTTTTAGATAAGTACATAATTATTGTTTTTGAATTGTTCAGAAGTAATGATTTTGTACCTATCTAAAACAAATTAAAAAAATGAGAGATGCTTCAGTGGACAGTCGATCCGAAGTAATTGTTTTTGAATTGTTCAGAAGTAATTATTTGTAAAATAAGTCCTATTTTTATTTTCAAAATTCAAACAGTCGATCCGACCGTTCAACATTATCTCCATATTAAAATGTACTTGGAGGTCAAATTTTACATTTTTTTTGAATTTTTTTACTATTTATTAAGTATTTTACAAATTCAATGGTCTGAATTTGACTAGTTTTTGTAAAATACTTAATAAATAGTAAAAAAAAATTCAAAAAAATGTAAAATTTGACCTCCAAGTACATTTTAATATGGAGATAATGTTGAACGGTCGGATCGACTGTTTGAACTTTGAAAATGAAAATATGACTCATTTTACAAATAGGTCCTTATGTCCACCGAAGCAAATGCCTAAAAAAATATATAAAATTTGATCTCCAAGTATATTTTATAAGTTATAAAAGACACGATGCATTTTAACCCTTCTCTCTTAATTATCTACTGACCAAAATTTCTTTCATTAAAAGGAGAATGCTTTGTGATGTAATAACTTACGAATTCTTTTGTTAAAAGGATAAAACTTTGCAATACCTTATTTGATGATATTATTTATTCTCAGTGCGAATACATCATGTAAGGAGTTCACACACTAAATAATCCATCAAATCCAACCGGTATGAGATTATTCGTTCTCCCTACAAGATCAAATCTTGGAAAACATAAACCACAGTATTATGAGATAGAGAGAGAGAGAGAGAGAGAGAGAGAGAGAGATTGGGCGGAGGATCTGACCTCAGCGGTGAGGGATCGACCGGCGGAGGGGAAACCCAACGAGATCGCGATCGCGAGAGGAGGAGAAGAGAGAAGTTGGGAGACAGAATGAAAAAATAAAAAAATCGCACCCTTCGTTGATTCCCGTCGATCGGGAATGAAAAAATTCCGCAATTTTTTTGGCTGTCGCAATAGCCACAGATTTGGTAATCGGAATAGCAAGGAATCACTGATTACCGTGTCTATTCCCTTTCTAGTATTGCCAAACAGAGTAATAGCTTTCCAGGGAATTATCATGCCATGGAATCATCTCTTAAAAGCATGAACCAAACGCCCCCTAGATGAATTAAGCAGCAGTGTCTATGATCTGTTAAAAGAAGCGAGCAAGTCTTATCCTGGAAATAAGGATAAAAAAATACTGAGATACGTTTTATAGACCAGACCTCTATTTTTTTCTCGAAATTTTTTTTATTACCGTTGAAGCTTGCTTGCATTTACGGATTTATCACAGGTAAGGTATCGATGTGAGCATTTGCAAAGTAAGTGGTGAGTATAGTAACAATATACGCGATTAATTCGCGAATGATTTGCGTTTTTTTTTCTTGTTTTTGATGTTTCCGAACCGAATTCCGAATAAAACGCAAAAAAACGTATAATACGTTTTATTTGCGAATAAAATACGAATCCCGAATTATTCGTGAAAAAAACGCAATTTTTTTTAATATTTTAATTTTTTTTCTCTTTCTTGTTGTACTGAATAATTTCCTAATTATATTCAAATCATGAATTTTTTACTCCGCCGAACCGAACCGAAACTATTCGTTTGTCACCATATATGGAATATGGTGGTGAGTCCTTGCTTCTGCGTCGGCTATTATATGGGGATAATTATACGTTTCTATTTGCTATTGGTGTTATAGAAGGTGTAAAATTGAGGCATCATGAAATGGTTTTAAGAACATCGCTTTCAAAATGTGATAAGAATTGTCTTATAGAAATATTTTCATCTTTGGACTGTTGCCATTATGGTCCATAGGGGCTGCAGGAACCTACTTTGAAACCCGTTTCGTCGCTTTGTTTAATGAGATCGAGGCAAAAGAACATGACGTTAGTAGGAATTCGTATCCTCTGCATTAACTAAAAAAAGAATTAATTCAAAGAATTAATGTATCTGAACCGTTCAATGAGCTTTAGAATTCGTACAGACTAGATATGCACAAATATTAAAAAATTTCTGTGTTATAGGCAGAGACCGGATTAGCTGTGTTTAAAATCAGACGGCCGGAATACATTAACTCAAAAGATTCTCTTTTGAGTTAATGCAGACGATGCGGACAGCAAATTTGGAACAATAATGAATGGATTTTAACTTTTAACAACATTGTCAAACATTTAACAAATCTATGTGTAAAAAAGAGAGAAAGAAGCCGGTTATGGATTTAATTGATTTAGCAAGACATAATGGTGATGTTTGAATAAAAAAAAAAGAATTGCAAGGTATTGATTTAATTGATTTAGAGAAACTTCTACTCTTTTTAGAATTTGGATTAGTATGATGTGGGCTATAATAGTATGGATTTTTTTTTTTTCAAGGTAGGAATAAAATAAAAATGGGAGATGAACTTGCTTGATTTAGACTCCTTCGATTAGATTTTTAACAGCTTGAAATTTGGTGTAGAAATAGTCTGATATGTTATTCGGAGTATCCCGTCATTAATATGATACACGATGTTTTATATATATATATATATAAATTTCAAATTTTTGTAAAGAAAAAAAATATATTTTTAGTCAAATAATCTTATTTAGAAAAAATGGTTAATAGTCATTTTTCACTTTTAGTTTTTTGAAGATAATACGAAAATGCATACAATAAAGTTAGTAATTGCTTTTGTAGACTTCAATTTTTTTTCAAGTTCGAATTAGTTGGAACTTAATAGCTTAATTAATTTTAACTCGAATTCAACATAATTTGACTTGTAATGGCTCTGTGTTTTGTTTTATGGAACGAACGTTGTAGGCGGCAAAACAAATAGAGCCATACTGGTAGAAACATTGACTGAGAATCTGAGATCAATAGTTGAGGAAGCAATCTGCAATGTGAGGAGTACGATCACATGAACATTTTAATTTTTTTTTTTTTTCTTTCTTTGTTTTGTAAAACTTTGACACTTCTCGTGTCCTTTAATGAAATGGAGCTAGACTCGTTTGCATCCTATCCACCGAACCTCATTTTACAAGATCTAAAAGATTTTAATAAGCAAAAACTATATTTTTTTAAAACAAAATTTCAACCGACAGAATTCATACTCAATTTTTTTTTTTTTTTTTAATATTACTGATGTTTGGACAATGTGAATTTCGCGCCCTTTTATAGTTTTATATTTATATAATTTCACCAGGTACACCGAATATCCGATCAAGCAATCCTGCCGTATTTAGGTCCGATCATGTAACACTGATCTCAAGTTTTGACAATAACACAGGACATATCCCTTACCGGAAGAAGATAATATTTCACCTGCTCTTGATGGGCTCCACTCCTCAAAATACACTTGACATCTCCATTCCACGGAAGCCGGAAGGAAGCTCCGAAAGATAAAACTTCCATTAATCCACGTCTCGGTAATTTAAATTCCCAGTGAATATTTCTGTGATTTGGGTAGCTACCGGGTCAATAACCGTATAAAATTTTCGGACAATCCACTTGCTACATACAAATGACAGGAAATGAGGTACAGAAAACTTCTAGTAGTTATCCCTCTCAATTCTCAAATCCTGAATTCGTAATTTACTGCAACTCCAAGCCTACTCTTACAAAACCTTTTCTCCGCCTTTGGTCTCGCTACCGGGCCAGTGTTTCCCTTAGCTCCACTCGCCTCCGCTCTCCCTCCCAAATCAACCACAATTTCCCCAAATTACCCTCTTCTTCCCCTCAGTTTCTCCGGGGGAAGATGGAGAAGGCGTGTAGGTTACCGAACAGCGTGCACTCGGAGATCGCCCCTGCGCTGTCTCTCCCGTCCCTCCACGTGTCCTTCGGATCCGCTAATCGGAAGTTTGAGATCGGAGATGGGCTGGAGTCTCTCAATCGACCCGATGTGCTCATGCAAGCCAGTACCATTGCCCAGTTGCTTTCCAGTTGTGACGTCAGCTATCTGTACGCGATTTTTTTTTTCTGGTTTCTGATTTTGTAAGATTATTACATTTGCAGAGCTAAACCCGAAGTTGTCATCAAAACCTTTATTCAGATAAGTAATTTTTCACGTTCCTCCAGAGGGAAAGTGAACTTTTTGTTTGTTTTGAAAATGCTGGGGACAGTAGTATTTTGACTCATTGCCTCCAATCTATTACTTAGTCTACCAGTAGGAGTATTTGCCATTTCCTATTTCTGGAAATTGTCCATTTTCGACAAAAAAAGTTCCTGACAGGTTCTGTGAACTAGCGTTTGAACGTGAAGAAGTACGTCTGTACTCATTTGAACCCATAAAAAACTCGGAATCCGGTTTTTAATAATTGCATGTGCTCTTAAAACCTAAAAGATGTGCAGGTAAACATCCTGTGAAACATCTGTGAAATTTTTTGGCTTACAAGGTCACATATTTTGTTTCAATGGAAAATGTTCAACTTTGACAGGAGGGAAGTTAGCACTTTCTATTTATGTAACAGAAGAAGTACATACAAGCTACTAGATTATGAAATAGGTTGGCAAATATGAATCAACAGACAGTTTTATTAGCTCGACCAATTATGTCTTTCTGACACATCTGAAGTCCAAGCTGATACATGGAATTTGTCAAAATGCTCAACTTCCAATTATGACTTCTGGTTTTGTTTCCTATTTCTTTTGTGGCCATTCTGTTGTAGTAATTTGAAGGATAAGAGAAGAGAAGTGAGTACAGACCCTAGTGAAAGATCGTGGCTGTACCATGAGGTACTTAAGTACAATCCAGAAGCTTTTAAATGCTTACCTCGAGGTAACAGTTCTCGATTTTCACGCATCTCTGATTTAGAATTAAAGATCTCAACTTGTTTGAAATTTCTACGCATTATATCTCATGGTGCTATTTGTATCTTACACCGGTCAAGTTTCTCAGGTCCAGTCAAGCTGAACTCTTACATTCAAGTACCAGACACAAAGCCATTTCAACAAAATAATGGGTTTGATAGTAGTTTTGTACAAAGGGAACCACCACACATTATCTTGGATGATACTTCTGAACGAAACATGGCTGAAGTGAGTTCTTGTTATCTTTATTATTCATTTACCGGATTCTGCATGCACTTTTTATCATGTAATATTCTCTTTCTCTGTAAAACAGAACTTCGAGAGAAGTTCTTCTAGAAAGAAACCTAAAATTAGGAAAAGGGATTCCGACGCTGGTCCTTCTACCTCGGAGGCATTTCAACACGGTTTGTTTATTTTCCCTCTTGTTTTCAATTGCATATCATTTTATCTTTGCACTTACTGTTACAAAATGTTTCACTTCTTTCTTTATTAATTTTCCTTTTCTCCTTTTTTCCTATTGTTTCTTATTTTTTATGTTTTCAATTACATATTTATATTACTGGCTTCGTTTTTGGGTGTCTGGCAGCACCGCAACACCAACTGGTTGCTGATTCTCTTCCTATGACTTGATATATTACTAAATAGGTAATATGTTTTTCCTGTAGATGCCATTAAGGGATTCTGTGAGACAGTTGATGAATTCTGTAGCAGAGCAGAAGCCCCAGAGGAGGAAGAAGAAGGAGCTGAAGGTCCCTTGTTGTTACCAGTGGCAGCCATTAAGGATCTTATCAATGAGATTATAAATTCCCGCTCCAAGAAGTTCCTGAATGAAGTTCCTCTTGATCCTCTCAACCGGCTCCTGAGTGTGCTTGACCGTCAGATCAAATTTGCCCAAGGCCTCTCTATTGATGCAAATGAAAATGTAAACCCTATTTGCTACTGTATTTGTGTTTTCATAAATGCACATGAAGGCATGCCCATATGAAAAGTGTTCTGGGGTGTGACATCCTTTGTTCATAATGCGCCTTTTTGCCCACAGCTTGACATTTTCCGGAATGTGAAGTTTGACTACCATATAAAATCTGCCTATGAGTATCTGTAATCTTACCTTGAAGTTTAAATAAAATAAAATATTCTTCTTTCCATCTTCTAACAAGATTGCGACTATTGTAGGATGATTCAGATACAGAGGCTTTGGTTTTCTCTGCACTTGAGGCGACCCATGCTGCTTTGTTAATTTTGACTCACCATGACATGCCCAAGCAAATTTATCGTGAGGAGGTTTTCTGCCTCTCTCTCTCTCTCACTTTCACTCACACACACTCTCTCTCTCTCTTCCTTTTTAACTTGAGGTATATAAGATGCTAGGATTAGATAAGTTGTGTCAATAGATATATGCAGTTGACACATTATTGTTTCTAATGGCATCAGCTCTGCTTGTTTTATTTATTATCTGGTATTGTAAGTTGTACTAACCATTTTGGATGGTATACAGACTGAATGAGCCAACACCACCTGGTCTTAATTCTAGACTTGGAAGATTTTTGGTTCAGATAATTTATGCTTTTGTTACTTTTCCATGATTTTGTACACATAGATAGTCTATAGGTCTGTTGTTTATGCATTTATACTTTTAATGATGAACAAATATAGTTACATCAAATCGAACTTTGATTTTAGATGATAGAGAGGATAATAGATATCTGGAGGCATCAGATCAACATCTGCATCGGTGCCTTCAATCCGCAGCACCGCAATCTTAATAAGCCAACTGAAAATGTAGATGGTAAGATAATAAGATTCTTGTTGTGCATTAACCACTATTTTTTTTCTTTTGATATACTGTTGAGCAAACTAATACAAGGGGGCTTGTAGGCTATGAGGATGAAGATGATGATTTTGATATTGATGGTTCTGCAAGCAAAAAGAGGCGTACGAGCCGTAGTGCTGGTACAAGAAAGTCTTATGGGAGCAGGTCTGTTTATTAGCCATCTCTTCCTCCAGTAGTTACCCCAGTTACCTCTTTTATAACAGATAGCTTCTTTCTTTTTGGTAGGAAGGATCATAGCTTTTTAATTCCTTAGGATACACTTAAACTGGTTTGGTGACAAGCTGATATGTTTCCTTTACCATTAACAAAATTTAATGAATCATATACATATATTAATAAAATTTTCTGATGGCACTTAATTAATAGTATAACAATGTTCTCTCTCTTGTGATAAAGTTTATGTTTTCTTATATTCTCTCACTAAAATCCATTTTAAACTTGCAGAGTCTCTCAAGCTATTCATTCCCTGGTGCAAAAGTTATGCTTGATTTTAGGGTTTCTGAGAGATCTCTTGCCAGTTATTCGACTGTCAGATAGCTGTGTCATGCAGCTTGTGAAAACTAGCTTTTCCACTTTCCTTGTAGATAACATTCAGCTCCTTCAATTGAAATCCATCAATTTAGCTTGCGGGGTACATCTTTTTAACTTTATAATCTACTGTGTATTTGCAATTCTGATATTATTTTCAGTTTCACCTCTAAAAGCTTGATTCTTTCTATTTGGGTACATAAGCAAAGAGAAATGAAATTAAGACACTACCAGTTTGGTAACTCAAAAGACACAAATGTTAAATTTAAATGAAAAATATACAATAAAACTATAAGCAGTATGATGGTTCTTTAATGGTTAGTCTATACTTTAGGTGAACTTTTGATTCTCAAAGCTGTACGAAACCATTCAGCTCTAGGTTATTTTTATTCTTTAATTTTTTATTTACCAATCATGCTGCATTTTCAGGTATTTGCATTTTATACACAACATAGAGGCTTTCTAATAGATGAGACTCTCCAGCTTCTTCGCAAAATGCAATTCTCAAAACGTGCCCTCAGGACGTTCCACCTGCCAGATGAAGAGCAAAAACAAATACAAATGATAACTGCCATACTGTTACATCTGGTACAGTTTAGTGCCACTGTGCCAGACAGCCTGAAATCCCCAGTTGTGAGTTGGAGCACACTTATTGATGCCACTGTGGATCCGAGCTATCCAATCAAGTGCCTTACAGCTGTGACTGAGGCATCATGTCAATTCTGGACGGGTGTATTGCAAAGGCTGACTGGTTCAAAAACACAAGACTTGTCAGAGGCAAAGGGTATTTTGGAGAACCTTGTTGCTGATTTACTAATGACGTTGAATCTACCTGAGTATCCTGCTTCAGCTCCTATTCTTGAGGTAATACCAAAGAATTCTTTTCATCATCTATAAGGCTATTTTGTTGAGAGGGTAAGAAGTGGGGGATAAGGAATAATTCTTATTACCACTCTCACAAGAGAAAAGTTATTCCCTCATCCCCGCCTTTTATCCTCCTACCATACATAGACCAGAAGGAAGTAGCATATATAGGCTTAAGCCTCAATCATATTTAATCTTTGGCAAAAAGATAACGAAGCTTTCTTGATACCAGAGTGATTGCGATGGTATCTACTATTTAATAAGTCCTACCTACTATTGGATTTGACCGTTGTTGGATATAACCTGGACCTGATGCCAGTAGCGTATTATGGGCTTATGCCTTGAAAATCCTTAATCCAGCAAAGAACCTCAGAGATTGGAGCTTTTTAGATACAAGAGTCATTGCAATAGTATTTAATAACTTCTACATACCATAACGAATAACTCCTGCCACGGGAAAGCAATAGAAAATGCCAAAAATGATGAAAAGGAATAGTGATGTGGTCCATATAAAAGAATCTATTGATTTACCTCTAAGATCCATATCTGTTGGTTCCAGCCTGCTTTGTAGTATTGTCTCTGCTTTGAACCAGTGCCGACCCAGAGGTGGCATTGAGATGTGATTATTTAATAGAACCAGAATGTTTAATGTGTAGGCAAAGCCCATTTCATTCATAGAACCAAACTAAAGACTTCTCAAAGAAAAAGTCAACATTTTCTATTAGGTACTGTACTAACACACAGCTTGTTACTGAGATTGCAAGTGTAAGACCTTTTTCTGCTTCTTTATATTGCTTTTTCTTTCCTTTTCTAGATTCTGTGCGTGTTGCTACTTCAAAATGCCGGATTGAAATCCAAGGACATATCAGCTCGGTGCCTTGCCATAGATCTCCTTGGCAACATAGCTACTCGACTTAAACGGGATGCTGTCACATGCACCCGCAATAAATTCTGGATCCTGGAAGAGTTGGATGCAAAAACTACCAACCCTGTCAACCAGAAAGGGGCATGCTCAGTCTGTCAGGGTCATAGAGGCATAAATATCTCCTGTGACACTTGTGGAAGATGTTTCCACTGGGACTGCATGGGGATTGGCAGCCATGACAACTATTTACGAGATGACTGGTCATGCCACTTGTGCTTGTCTAAGGAGCAGCTTGGGGTGTTGCAATCCTATCACAAGTTGCAGGGAAGTGGTGGGACAAAGAAGAAAGGGAAAGCTGTAAGTGGGGATACGGTTGCACCACGGTTTGAGGCTGTGCAGCAGATTTTGTTGAGCTATTTGCAGGAAGCAGGTCAACAGGACGATGGTAACTTGTTCACTAGATGGTATGTTATTTGTGATTCCTTTTGGTATGGCATTCATTTTCTTTTGTTGCTGCTTCTGCACCCTTGCAAATTTGTCTTTCTGTGAATACCTCTTTCTTCTTTGTTTCTTGAAGATTCACCTGATGGTTTTGTGCGATTGGGTTAAATAGGAAATGATATCTATTTGATGAAATAATTTTGGAATTTTATTCTCAGTGTATTACTAGCCACAGGTTAATTTCTTTTGGGAGTGCATTTTTGGGTTTAGTTTTCAAAACTAAAAAGATGCTGTTGAGGGCCAGATGGTAAATAACAAGCTTCTAATGATATCCTATGCAAGCAGATGAAGTTAATTTTTCAAGCATATATGCAGTAGTTTTTCCAAATGCTCTCAGAGATTGAGCTTTAGTGTTGTTACAGGTTCTACCTATGCATGTGGTACAAAGACGATCCTCAATCTCAAGAGAAGATTGTCTACTACTTCTCCAGGCTGAAAGCAAAGGAGATATTACAGGACCCAGGTGGTAGTTTGATTCTGTCTAGGGAGTCTGCCAGGAAAATCTGCCAAGCACTTGGCCAGCGCAACTCTTTCTCTCGAGGATTCGACAAAATCCTCACCCTTCTTTTGGTATGGCCTTCTTTCACTTTTATACTTGATCCCGGTAAGCCTCAAGATATGCACAGAAGTAAGATGGAATACAATGTCTTTTGCTGTCAGAAAGGCTTTACATTTCATTGAGCTTCTTTGGACAAATTTGATTGTTACCATACTGTGCTTTATGCACGGCCCTTATCCTGATATAATACTTTGTATTAACCTTCATTACATTCTAATTTTACCAGGCGAGCTTGAGGGAGAACTCCCCTATAATTAGAGCCAAAGCCTTACGGGCGGTGAGATCTTCAAAATCCTTGTTTTTGTTCTCTTTAGCACTTTTGTAATGATGCATTGTTTTCATATCAGTTTTTCATGTATAGGTGAGTGGTATTGTCGAGGCTGATCCTGAAGTGCTGCGTGAGAAGCGTGTTCAAGCAGCAGTTGAAGGGAGGTTTTGCGACTCAGCCATCTCTGTTAGAGAAGCTGCATTGGAGCTTGTTGGCCGGCATATTGCTTCACATCCTGACGTTGGCTTACAGGTACTTGTACTGTGTATAACAAATGTACCTTCACTATACTGGGACTTGTGTAGAAACTAAATTGGTATGTTTCTTTGGTATTGGTAGTATTTTGAGAAGGTAGCAGAGAGGATAAAGGATATGGGAGTGAGTGTGCGCAAGAGAGCAATAAAGATAATTCGTGACCTGTTCACATCTAACCCCAACTTCACTGGCACTACTCAGGCATTTATCGAGATAATGTCTCGGGTCAACGACGATGAATCAAGTATTCAGGTAGTTATTTGTAGACACATCATTTGTTTAAAGTAATATTTTCTTTTTTCATCTATCTCTCCTTATTTATTTTGGTTGGATTTGACTAGATAAATATCATATATTATTGTTCTATGATTATGCAAAAGTTAGGGAAAGATGATTTAGATAATTGAATAAATCATAAAATGTAGTTACAGCAGAACTAGTACACTTGGTCCATGACAACTATGTTTAGCAGGACCAAGTACCATATGCGATTCAGTTAGCGGTATTCTTCATGACTGATACAGACACCTTTTGCTGTAATCCTTCGTAAATTATGTATTGCTGTTCTTGCTAATACTTATCCCCCCCACCCCAAATGTTAATAATAATGCAAATTTAATCCTTATAATAGGATTTGGTGTGCAAAACATTTTATGAGCTATGGTTTGAAGAACCATCTGGAAGTGACAAGCACTATGTGGCTGATGGAAGCTCTGTACCGATGGAGGTAGCAAACAAGACAGAGCAGATTGTGGATATGTTGCGGCAAATGCCTAACCACCAGCCTCTTATTACCATCGTAAAACGTATTTTAGTGCTTGATTTTCTGCCCCAGTCAGCTAAAGCAACTGGTGGAATTAACCAGGCCGCATTGGCTTCCATACGCAAGCGCTGTGAGCTAATTTGCAAACGCTTGCTAGAGAGAATCCTCCAGGTACAATTGTGTTTTTCCTATTCATATTTCTATACAAATTTCATTTATATAAAATAGTGAAGTAATGCCAGAATATGGTGTCTTTCCGAATTTGCGAATAAATGCCCATTGCCCAATGATGTTCTTTTTCAAATAGTTGCAAATAACACCATAGCTATCGTTAATTATGGAAGAGTTGGTTTCATTAAATGCTAACTACTGTGCCCTATTTTCCTCCAAAATAAAATTGAGTTAAACTCGAAGCTAGCAGATTTACATGTTCCAAGCTGAAAGCAATAGGTTGTTTTTATGTGTAAAATCTAGGGGCAATCTTTTTGTTGTGGCTTAACTTAACCTTGATTTATTGTTTGTTGTTCTTTCCAAATGACCCCTAATGTCGTGTGGTAATTGAAAGTGGGAAAATATTGCGTTTAATTTAAAACTATTGGAGTATTTTTTTTTAAATACTTGAAATTTAGATGAATTATTGGCATTGAGTATGGTTTGATTTGACGTGGGAAATGTTGTTCATCAGGTCAACGACGGAGTAGGTGATGAAGAAGATGTCCCAGCACTTCCCTATGTTCTTGCATTGCATGCCTTTTGTGTTGTGGACCCCACTCTCTGTGTTCCAGCTACAGATCAATCCCAATTTGTAGTTACACTTCAACCCTATTTAAAGAATCAGGTAAAAGTTTATTTCTCTATTCTCTTTCCTTTTTACCTTGGCAGTAGCAAACCATGATGAATTGTATTGATGATCTAACATTTCTATGTACAGGTTGATGACAAGGTGATTGCACAATTGCTTGAAAGTATAATATTTGTAATTGATGCAGTTCTGCCACTGATAAGAAAGCCACAACAGAGTCTGATAATAGAGCTTGAGCAAGATCTCAAGCACATGATAGTTCGCCATTCTTTCTTGTCCGTTGTTCATGCTTGCATCAAGTATATCCTCTGTCACCCCCATCTTGTTCACTCTACTGTTTTTCCTCTTTTAGTAATTTTGTAATCAGATGACTTCATAAATGGTACAGATAATTTCAAGGGTTTGAGTATATTCTATCCAATCATGTTTTTGTTACTGAAATCAAACAAGATATCTTAATTTCTTATTCTGACAATTTATTTTCATTAAAACATACTAGTTTTCCTTATGGTATGTAATATCAAAAGTTTACGATTTTCTCTTCTTTTAAGCTACAGAAAAAAGGAATATAATTGAACTAGATTTTGTTGTTATTCTAGGATCTTTTATGTAATGATAAGGGAATTATAAGGTTCTATCTGTCATTATTTGTTTCTCTATTTTTTTTTTGGAAATAATATGCATTACTGGAGAACATACCATATTTGCTGCCTATAAATAAGAAACCAAAAATAAAATGAATAAACACCTCTACTAGTTCTTTGCTTTTATATACTACTCTGTTTCATGCAACTTATTGGCTTTTATTTACCTTGCGAGTTCCTTTTTCTTTCTTTGAAATATATTAAAACCATTTCTTACAAATAAGTGAAATATGTTTCATATAAGTTGTCTTTTACTTTGATAACAATAAATAAATTTCTTCAGATTTTTCACTCAACTTGGCATACTCTCAGAATCTCAGTTACATGTATCTTCGGTTTCTTGCTTTTGAAGAACAAAACAAAAAGTGACTGATACACAAGTTACTTCTCACCAGGTGTTTATGTTCACTCAGTAAGACAGCTGCAAGAGGTGCAAAACAAATTGACTATCTGGTTCATGTCTTCTACAAGCATCTCCGTGGGCCCACCTCTGATAACAATCAAGTTAGCAATATATTTACCACAATTTAAGTTTCTTGTCGTTTCAAGAGGCCATTGGGCTTCTGACTAATGAAATTTTTGTCGATTTATATTTCATGTGGAATGCAGATGTTGGGCCGCTCGTTGTTCTGTCTTGGATTGCTACTTAGGTACGGATATGAATTGATGGCTTCGTCTGATGCTCGAATTGAAATTTCCAAAATTCTTGGATTGCTTAAAAGATATCTACTCATGGAGGATTTTAGCTTGAAGGTCCGAGCTTTACAAGTATGTTCTTTCTCTTTCTTAGTTTGTTCTTCTTTTTATTTCATTTTTATCTTTAGTTAACATGATAGATGCTGTTTGGTAAAGTCAACTATAATATCAGTATGGTATTATGCTCTGCATCAGCATATTCCATTTAGCACAATTTGGAGTTAGATCGGGAAATTTTACATAATGTCCTACTTTTTTAAAACATAGAACAAAATACCCTCCTTTCAAAATTCTTAACAAAATGTCCATGTGGATCCCACTTTTCTCCTCTCTTCCCCTCCCTCCCACTCCTTGTTTATTCCCCTTTATTCTTTGTTTATGTAAAAAATACAACTATGATCTCATTCACGTTTTGAATTATTTTTTACTTTTTGTGTATAACGAATTAGAATTAAATATTGTAGTGTAAAATTTTATTTGCTTAAATCAGAAAGCATAATATTAGCTTATACATAGAATCTTTCCAACATACGAGTCCCCTTAAAAATTATTTTAATTATTTTATAAATCTTTTTAAGTAACATATAATTTTTTTTAACATACACATTCTATCTAGTTTATTCGGTTTAAAATTTTTATATTTTTATTTTTCACAATTATAACAATTTTATCACTTCAAAGATTAAGAACAATTAGTGAGGTAATTATACTTCAAAAATAATATACTAATTATGTAGGGGGGATTACATGTATACCACTCAAAAACTATGAAATTACGTATATCCCCCTTCAAATTCTGTAATTACATATTTCCATTCTAAATTCAAAGAACTCACAAATTTACCCAATATAATTTTATTATATATCGAATATACCCAAAACTCAGATTGCTTATGTTAAATATTCTAAAAACTATAATTAATCAAGGATTAACTTAGCATCCTCTCTCTCTCCTTAGATTCGTTCTCTTGTACACCAAATCTGATTCAGGCTTTCAATAGCTTACGCACCTGCTTGAATCAAAGAATATTAATATAAACTTTTACTGAACAAATTTGCACCATACTGATACAGATCATGTGCAAAGCTCCTATACATTCAAATTATTATGATTCACTGTACCAATCTCCTATGCATTCTCTTGTATTAATATTTGTTAAATAATTATCCAATTACTATGATTCACACCATACACTGATTTGCACCATACTGGTACATATCTCAATTCGTTGGGGTTTTTTTTTTTTTTTGAGAAACAGCCCTTATGTGTATATTACAAACCAAAGAAACATTCTTACAGCAATTAATTACAAATAAAAGCTGAACCTATAAATAACAGTGAGCACTACTGCACATCTCTAGAGATGAAAGAATAACACTGTAAAAACTATAAACAACACATGAAACTCTAGAGAGCAAAGCGAGGGTATGAAATACCTGTATAAGCAAACTGATATATCCTCACCTGATTAGCAACTAAATGAGCTTGTTGATTGATATCTCTTTGCACGTAGTGACACGAAAAGCCTGGATAACACGCCAGAAGGTTCCAAATTTGCATAGTTGCAGAATATACCTGCCACTGTACACATATCGGGGCCTGTGGATTTGTTAAACATTGTAGCAGTACCTCTGAATCGGAGTAAAACTTGCACTGCTCAATGCCTCTAGAAGTCTAGATAGAACCGCACGCATTCCTCGCAGTAAACTCAGTTCGTTGGTTTGATAAAGCAAATTAAACATAAGAAATAAGCATATATAACTGTCATGTCTCAATCCAGTTGTCTGATAAAGCAAATTAAACATAAAAAATAAGCATATATAACTATCATGTTCTTAGTGGCAAAAAGTAAGAAAAATAAGCAACAATTTCATTAGCCAAATTAAACACTGTTTGCAGGTCCCATAACAAAATCCGACAACCATATATAACTATCATATTTAACAAAAAATAATTAGTTTTTCTGGGCAAATTTGATCTAAGACCACAATCAAATTTTAAGTTCCAGTTTCGTCAGTTTGGTCGATTCGTTCAATTTAAATGAATATTAAGCAAGATGCGTTGAAAGAAAATTCTCCCTTTTATTTGACGAAGAAGATCACAAGGAGACATCACATAGTAACCTTGATATCAAATATCGGAATTTAAATAGTACTAGAAATCCTATCCTTTTTCCAGCGACAACGTCATTACTTGAGATTGGAAAGTGCGAAATTTATTGAATTGACATAGAACAAAGACGGTACTGATAAAGAAAGACTCATTTGTGTTATAGCAATATCAAGATTAAGGAAATTACTCGATTGTGGATGATTCTACTTCGAACTCCCATCTAGGTCTTTCTTCCTCCTCGTATATCATCTCCACAGACGGACAGATGATTAGAATGGTGTTGGAAAAGCAGGAGAGATGAGGAGGTTTTAGTGTATGAGAAGACAAGAGTAACAGTTTTGGCGCTGAAGAAACAAATATACGCCGAAGGTGAAGGAGGAAGAGAAGTAATTAAGTTATTAATTATATTTTATATAATATTAAATACAATTAATCTCAGTTTTTGATTAATTGGAATGGTAAATATGTAATTACAGATTTTGGGGGGGGGGGATACGTAATTTCATAGTTTTTGAGTGGTATACATGTAATTCCCCCAATTATGTATATAACATAATCTTACAAAAATATGAAAAAAGTAACCACTATAATAATTAATTGACTTTTTCTTCTCGTTACTCATTTTACAAAATTATCATCAAGAGAATGACAAAACAACATCAAAAGATCAAGCAATCTCACCAATTACGTGAGTGCTAGTGAAACAGATCAAGCAAACCAGTATAAATATTTTGAAATTAGTTATTCTCAAACATTATTAGTTGAAGGAGTTGTTCACAATTCACCATTTCATAATTTTTTTTTCATTCCAGTTTTAACTTGTAGTCTCACCAATTAGATATTTATAATTGTAGTCAGAATTTTAGAAGGCAAAAAAGATGACTTGTAATATTCTGGCTTCCTTATTAATTCTGAATACATATCTTATTTTTTAGGAAATAAATACATATCTTATTTACTCAACCAAGTTAAACTGGAAAAAATTAAATTTAGCTATTTCACCTAGAACTGCTATCAATAATAAAGTAATGTACCTTTAACCTATTATTTGCTTATGAATTCAGGTTCTCCTCCAACGTTCCACCCTGCTAAAAAATAATTAATTTTATGTAAGCAGAAATCAAATTAAATAGTCTATAAAAAATATAAAATACAGTAAAGAATGGAAAGTATGGAACATTCAGTTACATTAATTTCAATTGACCACATTATCATTTCATTAAAGAATCCAATTCACATTCATTATCATTCAATTGATCAATCCGAATTTAAATTGTTCTTAACCTGCGATGTGATAAAATTCTTATAATTGTTAAAATTAGGAATATGAAATTTTAAACCGAATAAATTAGATAGAATAGGTATGTTAAAAAAATTATATGTTAATTAAAAGATTAAACAAAGAATAAAGGGGAGTGGGAGGGAGGGAAAGAGGGGAGAAAAGTGGGGCCCACAAGGGCATTTTGTTAAGAATTTTAAGAGGGTATTTTGTTCTATGTTTTGAAAAGGAAGGGTATTGTGTAAAATTTCGCAGTTAGATCCTTACTTGTTCCATTTTTTTTTTTCTCCCTCTTAATCTTTACCTGCTAAAGTATATTCTTTTTTTGCCTTTACATCAAACTCTGTAAAAGGGAATTACATTCGTGTATTTAATATTTGTTGATAAATTTATTTGCTTTTCTTTTTTCATAATTTGAATGTGCTACAAAATACAAATTATGTGATTGTTTTAATGTAGGCATTGGGTAATGTACTAATAGCTAAGCCGGAATACATGTTAGAGAAGGATATTATGAGACTCTTAGAGGCATCCCTATCTTCTGATGTGGACACTCGACTCAAGGTATCACATATGTTATATCAACACTTCACTAATGAAGTGATTTTTTCTTTATTTGTACTGTCTGGATTTTGGGTACATCAATTGTGGTCAGCCACTCCAATCTAATACATTGTCACTAAGCATTAACATTGGTAATTATTTATGTTATACCATTTGAATCTCGAACTTTGACTGTGGTACTGCACCTTCAGGTGTCGTACACCTAATACATGATGGTATGGAAAATTCTACCATCCTTCATTTTCCCTCTCTTTGGCTTGCTTTTTTATTTTATTTTTTTATTTTTTATGTGAGGGCTTTATAACCTGATTCAAATGAAAGGTTCAATGGTTGATTGTCTTGTAACTGTTCAGAGAAGTTCACGTCCTGCTGATCAAATAGATGTAAAACATTGGAAGTTACTAATAAAAAATATTGTCAAACAGATACAATCATTGCAAAACATGTATGAGTATCTGCTAGATGCTGAAAGTCAGCTCAGTCGTGAAAGTGCTGAGAAGGCACCGCAGAATGAATATGGCATAAATGGCACTGGTGCAAGTCCAGTACCTGTAGCTGCTGGTGCAGGAGATACCAACATTTGTGGTGGTATTATCCAGTTGTACTGGAATAGTGTTCTGGCAAGGTGCATTGACTCAGTTGACCTAGTTCGTCAAACTGCTCTTAAGGTAGCTGAATGATTTTATATGTTTGTATTGGTTGAGATTTATTTAATTTAGGCGATTGCAGTTTTATTGTCTAATCTTAATTGAGGGTATCTGATCACCTAGTTGGTGCTTATAAACATGACATCACTGAATTTTTCCCAAAAAGCTTCAAGATATTGGTACCAAGCCATTCCATACAGATGAGATCTCTTGCATCAGTTTTTCCATCTCTTTTTCTGTGTTAAATCCTTGCTATTCTTAGTCCTGCTTAAATATCAATAAATGCTCCTAGTAACATCAGATGCATGCAGGTTGGGTCGCTATTGGCCATGTATTTTTCATTTTCAGACAGCCATTCACTGTCCTTCTATCAGCTCATGGATTTGAATTTTTATTTTTCCTTAGATAGTGGAAATCGTGCTACGTCAAGGTCTAGTACATCCTATCACATGTGTTCCGCACCTGATAGCACTCGAAACTGATCCACTGGAGGCGAACTCGAAGCTTGCTCACCATCTTCTCGCAAATATGAATGAGAAGTATAATATCTTCTAAATTATCTAGAGTTATTTACAATTTGTCATTTCATTCTTGTAGTTTGTTATCTTGACATCCCGCATGACATGCCTCAAAAGTTGCTGAAATTGTTTTTAAACACTTTTATTTGCTTCAATTTCCATGTTGTTATTGTTCCTGCTGCTAGGTGTGAACTTCTGTTAGTAAAAATTTGGTACATGACTTGAAACTGACATCATATCATTGCTTCTGAGATGGCTATAGAATGAAAAACTAATGCAAATTGTCCGATCCTTTTCTTAGGTACCCATCTTTCTTTGAAAGTAGATTGGGTGATGGGCTTCAGATGTCATTCCGATTTTTTGAGACCATAGTCAGTAATCACAACATGGTGTCAGGGAATAGCAATGTGAAGGCAAACCCACTGGCATTTGTGAGGCCAGGGGTGTCTAGAATTTACCGTCTGATCCGGTCAAACCGTAATTCCAGAAACAAGTTCATGCGCTCCATTGTCCGTAAATTTGAGTCTGACAATCGTACTCCTGCTCCTATTAACTTCCTTGTGTAAGCATACTCCATCTGCATCTCCTTATTACTTGACTTGTATAGCCGTAAATCAAAATTGTGGCTAGGTGTTGCAATGGATTAGATCAGGTTAGGTAGGTGACCTTAATTATAGCCTGGTTAATAAAAGAGAATAATGTTAACTATGTTCTTCTCATTTTATTATTTGTTGACCTATAACACAATGGGTAGCAGTTTGGGTAAGACTTGCAAAATTACCAGGCAGTTCAGGTCAGAATGAGCAGTTCTGCCAATAGTTGTTGTCTTGCGTAAGTGGATATTTCTTGTAGCTTCCGCAATTCCAGCTTTTGGTTTGAATTAACTCAAATTTTCTTAACTCTTTCTTTTGTTTATATATCTGTGTAGCTACTGTACCGAAGTTCTTGCTTCTCTTCCCTTCACAATACCGGATGAGCCTCTTTACCTGATTTACGACATCAACCGGGTACTACAGGTACGAGCCGGTGCACTTGAGTCTAACATGAAAGTTTGGAGTTCTTTGGCACAACAGAGAGTAATGGTCAATGCAACTTCTGGAGATGCACATAACGAGGTATTAAATGAGCGGGAGACAAATACCATTGACGGGCTCACAGATGTGACAACACCTGACAAAGGGTTTGAATTATCAGAAACTGACATGCAACGCCTCAAGGTACTGCTGTTATCCTGACAAAGGATTTGATCAACATATGGCCTTTACTAAGTTTATTTCTGCAAATAGATTTCTGTGGTTTGATATTGAGTGTCATGTTATTCAGGCTGATTGTCATGATACAATTGCTTTGCAACTTCTACTAAAACTGAAGAGGCATTTGAAAATTATCTATAGTCTCAATGATGCCCGTTGTCAGGTTTTTCTCTACTCTCCACATGTTGATTTAATATTGAAACTGCGAGGTGCTAAATATTTCTATTTCAGGCATTTTCTATTAGAGAACCCCCTAAGCCAGGGGAGACAATCTCGAAGCAGAATATTCCATTGAATATTACTGATGTCAGAACTGAATTACCTTCAAAAATCGAGGACATGGTACAGTTGTATCAGGTATTATTAGATTTGGTTCAGTTTATCTAATTGCTTGTTTCCTATTGCAATGATACGTGATCAGCAAAACGACCTCTGAATACAATATGTTGTGGAACCTTTTTTTTTTTACAGGAGTACAAGACAGTGTTGAGAGATGATTCCATAGACTATGCTATGTTCACTGCATCTGTCCCAAAGAAACGGCAGACGCCACGCAACCCTAGGGTTAGAAAACCAGCAGCTGTTAGAGGTGAAGAAGAGGAAGACGATGATGAATGGACAAGGGGGCCACGTAACCTTGACTTTAGTTCGCCAAGAAGTGGTGGTAGTGGTCGTGTTACCCGTTCTAGGAACCACCTATGACCATACCAATAAAAAGTCGAAAATAGTGGGGTAGTTGATCTGACAGGATTGCATTTTGGCTAGCCGCAAATAGCAAAAAAGGAATAGTTTGTGTAATGTGTTTCTAATTTTTGTACATTAATAGAAAGGATAGAAATCAGGAGTTAATTGGGGGTAAATTTAGTACATAGGAATTAGGTTCTTAGCTAAACTTAGAATACCTGGTTGTAGGTCAAAGGTACTGATTGAGCATTGTTAATTGCTCCACCCCCGCTTTGTAATTCTTTTGTTTTTGAGGGCTTGTAGCAACTTGTTGTTACAATGTGCTATATTTGCAAATTAATCAAATTAATTCTTTGCTCCTGTTGTATATACTTGATAGATTTACTTGATATTTTATTTATGCCAGCTTTATAATTGTTGTTGATTGGGACATCACATGATTAGTAATTTTGTTGTATTCAATGGGATCTTTTACGGGACGGGATTTTTTTAATAATGGAATTGTTTGACAATTCTGATAATGTCTGTAATTAATTCAAAAGGGATTGAAAAGTAAAAACGTAATTCATATTAGACATATAGATAGTCCACATGTGAGATTTAATACTGTTTGTGTTTCGTAGGATATGAATTTGTATTTTTTTTTATCGAGTTTTATTTTAATAATTGTCGAGATTGTTGAGTTAATGCAAACAATAAAGTGGTTCAATTCAATAGTAAGTTGGTAGGATGATTTCTAAGAATGTCGGTTCAAATCTCCGTGAACTCTTTTATAAAGTGAATCTTAAATATTTTCTATGATGATTTTCTTGTCCTAAATCTGCTATTCACATAGCAAATGACCCGGTAAAGAATCAGAACATGGACTTGCCGGGAAGAGAATCTGAATCCATGTGCTCATTCCAAGACAGCTTTCATTAGTTAGCGTTTGTCATGCATAGTTTATTCTATTCTCCATTTGTCGGTGGCTCGGTGCGTACACGTACTGCAGCCTTAAATTGACTGAATTCTGACCGACGGCAGTAAACCTCTTCATCGTAATACTTTAACTTATACAAAATAAATGTTAGAAAAGAGTCGCAGTGTGTGCCCAAAAAAAAAAATGCCAAAAAAAAAGTCGCAGTGTCGCACCATTCTGTCAATGGCAAAACCAGCGGCGGATCTGAACATAGAATTTTATATAATGATTATGGAACCAAAAGTTTTCAATATAATATATGTTAAATATCTATTAAATTATCTTTAACAAACACTTCTAGTAAATTGATACGTTTTAGTATCATATATCGGCTCTTTTAAAATATCACTCTGCCATTGGATATAATGGAAATGTTCAATGCTACCATCGTAGTTATTAAAATTATTTCCGGCTATATTAAATATTCAACAATATTTACATAGAATAGACTTAAAATGCACGAGTGAGGCTATGGTGCTATGCATAGCACGGATGGCTAGTGTACTACGGCTCAATATGGTACTTTTTAAAATTCTAATGGTCGATCCGACCGTTCAATGTGATAACCATATGAATATGTACTTGCAAACTAAATTTTATATTTTTTCGAATTTTTTTACTATTTTTTCAAATAGGTAGAATTTTGATGGTCCAGAATTTTCAAAAAACACTTATTTTTCTACCTATCTGAAAAAATAGTAAAAAAATTCAAAAAAATATAAAATTTAGTTTGCAAGTATATATTCATATGGATATCACATTGAACGGTCGGATCGACCGTTAGGATTTTAAAAAGTACCATATTGAGCCGTAGTACACTAGCCATTGGTGCTATGCATAGCACCATAGCCTCACTCTAAAATGCACTATTAATTTTGTCTGTAACATTTCTGTTCACATGTTTTGTGCCTTTAATACAGTATAGGTTTATATTCACATTTTATTTTTGTGCCCGTAACATTTTCATTATATCCCAAAACATGTAAAATTTTATCTATTACATGTCGGAACGAACTCTGCTGCTTTTCTTAGAGAAAAACAAGGTTCTGCTTTTCCGATCCCAACCATTCAAATTCATTGAGATTTGTGTATGAAATTTTTTTTTTATCGAGATACGCAAATAAAAAATTTTGAATAGTTGGAATCGGAAAAGCAGAACCTTGTTTTTCTTAGACAGCAGAGTCGGATGCATTACATGTCACGTAGAATTCATATTTACATATAATAGGAATTCGTTCGAGCAATCCAATACAGTTAATACAATAGGAAAAGGCACAATATTTTAAAAAAAACCAATAATGCAAGTAAGGTGTGATGATACAGTTTTAAAATATATATTATTTTTGTATTATGAGTAAAGATTAAAGACAAACCTTCCAACTGAAATATTTATTAAAAAAAAAACGTTTAACAGATCTCGATCCTACGAAAAAAATATAAACCAATTTAAAAGGACAAAGCAACAGAAAAGATGTATACATAACGGAAAAGGACTTTTAGCTAGCTAGAGATGGTACCAAATAATTTTCTTTAAAAAAATAAACCGCTGCAGAGAATCCTGACTCGCTAATAAATGAACAGCAATAGCCGGTGACCCGGTGTAATTGAAAGAGACATCGTTCCAAATCCAAGGAATAAAAACGAATCTGAAGTCAAATGCTTGCCACATGAAAGCCCAAATGAACCCACTAGGGGCTAGGCTGGAAAATGGTAATCATTCAATCCAATTTAATTTGAGTTGAATATTGTTAGCCTGTTTTGTCTTCCCTTTCCCTTTTGCCATTTGTTTGGCAAATTGGACGTGTACCAACGTTGTGACGGTCTCTCTCATCGTGACAACGCTGCTTTACTTGTTCATACGCATAAATTAATTGAACACGTGTGACGTAAACTACCCGAATATAATAGGTGTCCAGTTGTATTAGACCAAACAAAAAATAAACCTAACTATCATGTATTAAGAACTAAAGAGAAGGATCAGGAAAAAATTTGTAATATTCCAATATATGGATCCAAGGAAAATTTTAATTAGTGGCTGATAGAGTTATTGATCACAGGTTGTAGCTCAGGGATCCGACTATACTGCAGGGTCTTGCTTTTTCGATCATAACCATTCAAATTCGTTGAGATTTGTGCATGAAAAAAATTCTTTATCGAGATACGCAAATGAAAAATTTTGAAGGGTTGGGATCAGAAAAGCAGTAGAGTCCACTCCGTAGCTCAGCAATGTCATGAGCATTAATGATGAATAAAAAAAAAAAATTAAAAACACAAGAGCGGTACCTGCAGGAATAAATTTTTTTTAAATAATTACTTATTCCAACGGAAAATTGGAATTGGTGTATGAGAAAGTTCTTATGTACTTTATTTTTTATATTAACAATTAATAATGATGATGATGAAGAGAAATTTTCAATTTTTTTCTATTAAATTGGGGACTAATGCGTCATTATATAAAAATAACACAAGATCTGATCAAGCGTAAGAGAACTTCCTTTATTGGATTAATTGAATTATCAATCCCCACTCAAAGGAGAGAATTTTTTATTTATAGAAAATATTATAAAAGAGAAAAAGAGTAAACGGACCTTGAAATTTAGATTCATAGATAGACCAGAAAAATTTCCAACCAAGTTTTTGTTTTGTTTTTCTGTTGTCTTAGATCTTTTGTGGTCTTAGAAAATTGTACAACATGTTGTGCAGTGATATTATAGAAAAATGACAAGTAGGAAACTTACCAGTGTGTGGAGGTCACAGAGAATCCAAGAAAAATACACTTTGGATGGGTGGAAAATATCCTGTCCTAAGTTTGAAGTGGGAGAAAAATTTCCAACCAAGTTTTTGTTTTGTTTTTCTGTTGCCTTAGATCCTTTGTGGTCTTGGACAATTGTACAACATGTTGTACAGTGATATTATAGAAAAATGAAAAGTAGGACTCACTTACCAGTGTGTAGAGGCCACAGACAATCCAAAACAATCTAAAAACAAGAAAAATACACTTTAGATGGGTGGAAATTATCTTGTCCTAAGTCCTAACTCCTAAGTTCGAAGTGGGGAGATAGGAGTAGATCCGATGGGCATTGGACCTACATTTAGGTTCAATTAGCTCTAGGACCGTACGATTAGCATCAAGATCTATGCGCACGGAATTGATACATGCTTGTACGTATTTTGATGCAGGTTACACGAATCTTGATGTAGATCGAATGGTCATCACACCCATCGGACCTACTCTGATTCCCGAAGTGGGGGAAAATTTCAGTTCTTTTAAACCAAAGCACACTGGGTCACTGACTATATATATATATATTTAATTTGTTTTTTGCAGTACGACTGCTGAGCTAATGGAACACGAGGAGAGTGCCTCTTCCAAGTATATATTTTAATAATAATATTTTGGGGGCAGTTATACGTGTATGACCAACTCTCAAAGATGCCAAGAAATAATTAAGACAATGTAAATTGAATTGAGGTCCGACGTCAATATTAAATTTTGTTACGTTTGGTATTTGAATAATTCTCGGCTTTTTGGTATATATATATATATTGAAATTCGTCATACAAGTAATAAAAAATAATTTTCGGAGCCGATATAAAGATATATTCGTTGTTACTATTATTATTACCATTTTTGGTATTCATTATAATGGCATCATTATTCATTTTTATAAACTTTATTGATAGATAAAATTTGACTAATTGCTGAACCGAAAAAATTAATAACAAGAGAGTCACAATAATAAAATTTAACAGATACTGAACCTTAAAACTGATTTCAAACTCAAATAACATATGTATTTTATTATTCAGTTTAATAGTATTATTATTTAGTTTATGGATTCTATCATTCGATTTATTTGTATGAGTAAGTTTATGGTACTATGCATAACATATATTGGTCCGTTGTTACTATTATCACTATTATTGAACTGGCCAGATTTATTTTTAATACATACTGAGTGAGTCTATGGTACTATGCATAACACGGATTGGTCTGTAATACAGATCAATATTTTCGTTTTCAAAACTCTAACAGTCAATCTGAACTGTTCAACATGATCTCCATATGAATATGTTTTGCAAATCGAATTTTATATTTTTTTTATAATTTTTTACTATTTTTTATGATAGTTAGAAAATCACTTGATCTGAAAATAATAAAAAAATTCTAAAAAATAGTGATTTTCTACCTATCTCAAAAATAGTAAAATAATAACTTGATCGGGTGATTTTCTATCTATCTCAGAAAATAGTAAAAGAATTCTAAAAAATATAAAATTCAATATACAAGTATATATTCATATGAGGATCATGTTGAACGGTTCGGATCGACCGTTAGAATTTTGAAAATAAAAATATTAATCCGTATTACGGACCAATCTGTGCTATGTATAGTACCATAGACTCACTCCGTATGTATTAAACATAAATCTGGCCGGTTGATAATTGTTACAAGTTAGATGCCTAACATTTTCCAATAATTTTGTGGAATTCATATCACCTACAGTAACTCAAATTTTGAGTTCAGATCTGGACCGTTAGATCTATTTTGACACAAATGTTAAAGGAGCTGTGCATTCCACTTCAGACTGGATTGATCTGGATTTTCACTGTACGTTCTGGATCTAAATACAAAATTTGAGTTACTCCAGAGAATTATGACTCAATTTTATGAAGGTCATTTTCGGCAAAAGAAAATTGTGCAAAGTTTCTCCTCCAAGTTTGTTTTGATGATCTACTTTTGAAATAGACGTTTTGGAGCACAAGAACGGTTCAAGGCCCCTCTGTTTGAACGGTCTATTTGAAAGTTTCAACTTTAAATTAAAACTGTTTATTTTAATTTCAACTATCTAAACGAATTGTCCAAACTTAATAATAAAGCTGGATTATATTTTATCCGTCCTATCCGAAATGAACACCTCAAATTTCTCGAAACTAGTTTAATGTATTCGGAAGTCGGAACGGAGGGGAGCCGAAACCCCAAAGTGCCTTTCTTTTTCTTTTCTTTAGTTGGATTGCATTGTCCTATCGTCAGGGGCGGACCCAGATAGTCCCACGGGATAGCTGCTCTCTCTTGAATTTTAAGTTATGATAAAATTCTATTGGTCCTGACTGACTTAGCTCTCTCTGAAATTTTTTTTGCCCCCTCTGGATGTTTGATTTGTAATTCGGATTAAGTTTAAGATTAAAATTGAAATAAATTTGTTGAATTTTGATTGATAATTAGAATTATAAGTTACATTATCAAAAATTACAATTCAAAGCATTGGAAAGTATAAGTTGAAGCATTATTTTTTATCGAGTACCCAATTAGTTAATGAATTTAAATCCGATTAGCTATTTAAACATGATTCGATATTTTTTTGCCCCCCGACGAAAATCCTGGATCCGTTCCTGCCTGTCGTATATTCGATTTGATAAAAATATATTTTATATTACAATACTTTTTTTGGTTTGAAAAATCGTAGACAATTGCATTGATTCAAACAAAGTTACAAACAAGCTATTACATAATATTACACAATGAGTATATTTGAAAACATTCAGCTGTAAATAAATAAACACACAACTATAAACAAGTAAACAAATAAACGAGTATCTTTAAAAGCTTCAGCTATTACAATATTTTATATTACAATATTGATATTGTGTCTGATATAATTTCAGCATAGTGAAATTACGCGCAATAACAATTTTAATTTTTTTCAACCTGGTAGCCTCTATCAGAATTTAAAAAATATATATATTAATATTTTCCACGTGTATAAGATACGGGATGGGGTGAGAAACGAAAAATCAGACGCTACATGGTATATAATAAACTTACAAACATTTACGATCTTAGTGTTGTAAAAAACGGTTGTTTAGGCCGGTTAATTGGTTGATTAGTCATTAGCGGCGATCAAACTGTTACGGATTTTCTCGACTAATCAATTGATTTTTCCAATTATGACCGATTATTCTCGATTATTCATAATTTATCGCTTAGCAGAATTATATCCATCCGGCAAGCGCATACCGTTATTTACAAACAATTACATTTCTCATTTGATAGACATTTTAGATGGCTTTTGTTAATTTGTGCAGACTTTTTATGGTACTTTTTGTCCTTTTTTTTATACTACGTCACTCAGTGGTAATATCATAGTCTTGGACGTAAATAAATAAAAGAAATAAATATGGGGAAAAACAAGCTTGTAAGGTCAATGCCTCGTGGTTGGAAAAATAAATTTACTGGTGAATTAATCGAGGACCATTAATCGAAATTTAAATAAGGTCAATGTGACAATGCATCGTCGCCAATCAGAGAAGCAAGTCCCACATGCTGTAATAGTTTAAACAAAATTAATTAAATAATCCAAGATTTATATTTGAAAAACACATGTATTTATATCCTATGTTTGAAATTCAGTATCCGTATTGAAAATAATTTGTAAATTTCAACTCTCATATTGTGCGAAAATATTTTAATTTAATCCGTATCATATCTATCGATGTTTCTAGAATATATTTTGTGCTTCATTAGTTAATTGCTCATAATGTGTAACAAAAATTTATTATAGTACTTAATATCTCTAGTTTACATTTGATTAATAACGTGCAAATTCGGGAATTTTTTTATTTATAAAAATGTTATTAAATAATAAATAGAAAATAGTACCTTTATTTTTCGATTTTATATGTGGATCTGACATTTTATTTCGGATCCAAAGTAATTTTTATTTTTTTTAAAGGGTGGTTGAGTTTTTTTTAAATAGAAAACGTACTAGAAAATTTTCTGAAATAGTAGCTGAGTTTTTTTAAAACAGAAAAAGTTAGTTGAAATTATTTTTTGAAACATAATAAAACGCTTTGGAACCGATATTTTTTTTTATTTCAAATTTCGGATCCATTTTAATAATAATGTTTACAAATAAAATACTAACTGCAAATTCATTCATAACGATGAAACTGTGACATCTTGATTCCTATTGTAGTTTTGACGAGATACATTGCATCTTTATGTTTTCTTTCTTGTCGCCTATTATGGCTCCAAATATTAATTAATAAATTAATTATGACCAGTATATTATACTATACAAAACCATAATTACCAGCACAGCACCACGAAAAAGGTCTTCTACTTTGCGATCTGCAATTCTACAAACAAACGTGATTCGAACTTCAAAAAAAAAAAAAAAAACATTATTTGAACTGCCTAATTGCTCCAACACCCTCTCCAAACAAAACGTGTATCCTCTGTACTACTCCACGGAACAGTAAATTATTTTACGGTTCAGATTAATTCTCAGCCAGTGCCTATTCGAGATTCGAGAAGGAGCAGTATTATTTGTGCTTTGAGATTCGTGCAAAGTTAATAGAACGGTCCGGATCTGATTACTCCTCAGAACAGTACCTCTGTAATACGAATTCCTCCAAACAAAAGGTACCTCTCTCTGTTGTTTACAATGATACTTTTGAATTTTTATAATATATATATCTGTTAGAATATTGCGTATGAGTACGGTTCCATTGCATGTGGGGTCCTGATTCGGTGGCAATTCACCAACCCTATTTTTGCTCTGGTTCAATTTTATTAAACGAAAAGAGAGGAGAGAGAGAAGAAAAGGCAGATGAAAAGTGTTTGGTTTTTAAATGTCGGTCGATGCGTTCTGTTTCTTTTATGTCTCTCAAAGTAACATCTCTCTTGCTTAAACACAAAAAAAGAGGGGAAAAATAAATAAATTAAATCTCAGTAGAATGGTCCCAGCTTTTTGTAGGTTTATATTAGAATATTCAATTATCTTAAGATTTATCCTTTGCAGTGTCGTTATATAAAAAATTTCGAATTATGGAATCAATTATATAAAAAATTTATGCAAAGAATGAGAGTTAATGTTACCGTACCATGACATTTTGTGCTAAATTATATAGAAAAATAAACCTAAATATATATATTTTTTAAATTAAATGAGGGTCAATTGACTCCCATTGGATCTCATTAGATCTGCCTCTGGTCGCGGTTATATATATTTATCTCTCCATACTAAACAGAAAGATCTAGCTCTTTGTGGAGATCTATAGGTCCGGATCAACTTCGTCTCTTCCTGAAATTTTATTTGTGTCCTCTGGAATTCTAATTTGTAATTAGAGTTAAATTATGGTTAAATTTATGGTTAAATTTAAGAATAAGTTTCTTAAATTCTGATAGGTAATAGAATTAGAAGTCAGACTATTGAAAATTACAAGTCAGAACATTGACAATTATAAGCGTATCATCGTTTTTTTTTTTATCTATTATTCGATTAACTAATGAGTTTGAACCCGATTAACTATTTAAATCTGATTCGTTATTTTCTTGGAGGCTCTTGACGAATATCCTAAATCCGCCTCCGACTTCAATAGAGTTCGTGAAGTTATAATTAATATAGTGAAGGATTCACAACCTCTTTATTTTTTGTACCTCTATATATAATCTACATTATTTTCTCTATATACATATAATTTATGATATTTTTGACTTTTTTTTATAGGAATCAATAACTTAAAATGTCAACGACAGGAAATTATTTACTTGCCCTCCATACCAATTAAAACAAAATTAATTTGATGTAACTTTTACGTGTGGATATAAAAAATAATGTAGATTATATATGACCATTTTATTTGAAACTTAAGTTTTATATATTGAATTATAAAAGTTTTAAAAATAAATATATAGCGAAGTTATAAAGAGGAGGCATTTAAACTCTTATCATTTATCTGTGGTTTTAAGAGATACCTTTGTGATTTTAGTTTTGCCAATTCATTCATATAATATTTTATATTTTCCTGCTCAAAAATTAGTTTTTATGCGAAAATTCTAATAGGTCTCACATAAAACAGAAGAAATACTTTTACGGTAGTGTCATGTTGACCTAAACAAGAAACTTAATTCAGACGTTTAAAAGAAAAAAAGGCTGCAATTATTTATTTATTTTTAATTGTTGGGAAGATAGCCAGCAATGTAGTTATTTATTTTTTAAGGAAGAATTCACTTACAACATTTGTAAATTACAACATCTTATAATAATTTAGTTTTGCTATTTTCAAAGTCCAAACAGTCGATCCTAACCGTTCAACATAATCTCTATATTAAAATGTGTTTGTTTTTTACTATTTATTAAGTACTTTACAAAACCGTTGTTTTTAGATAATTTTAAACCACTGAAAATAGTGGTTTTGTAAAGTACTTAATAAATAGTAAAAAAATTCAAAAAAATGTGAAATTTGATCTCCAAGCACATTTTAATATAGAGATTATGTTGAACAGTTCGGATTGACTGTTTGGACTTTAAAAATTACAAAACCGAATTATTATAAGATGTTGTAACTTACAAATGTTATAAGTGGATCTCCTCTTATTTTTTCTGTAAAGGAAAAAAGAAAAAGAAAAAAAGAAATGCTAATATTTGGTCAGATGTCAAATAGGCATGGCAAATTTGTTTATGGGTAGTTGGAAGCTTTGTTTGGTAGTTTTTAATGAATACAAGTGCACCTTCCTTGTGTTTTGGTGATTAAGAAAGAACCACAAAATTGGTTGAAAAGTGATCTCATCAGAAGTTTTGAAATACACAACTTTGAAAACGCCAACTGCAAATAACATGAAATCATGATTATTACCAACTGTGTGTACTATAACTTTCTTTTTTTTGTAATTATTTTCTGCCAAGATGATCAAAATGCGTGCCGTGATCGTTATTAGATTTTTCTAGAAAAAGATATTTTTCGACAATTGAGGGTTTGAGACTCTACATGTGCATGATTGTTGGAGTGTAAAGTGCGGAGCTGATTAGTGAGTGTTTCAGATTCGTTTGGATTTTTGAAGAAGTTTATTATACGAGTTATGTTGA
Organism: Carex kokanica; assembly: GCA_025461125.1. Lineage (NCBI taxonomy): Eukaryota > Viridiplantae > Streptophyta > Magnoliopsida > Poales > Cyperaceae > Carex > Carex kokanica. Next base: position 2,420,737 of record JAJGRX010000376.1, read on the forward strand.
TTTAAAACTTAGAAAAAAAGTGAAATGATAAAAGATGAGGGATCCAATTACATTCTTTTTTTGACACATCTTGACACTGTTTTTTTATAGGTCAATTTTGCGATTTCAAAATTCAAACAATCGATATGTTTTTTATAAGTTTTCTGAAAAAAATAGAAATAGAAGAAGAAAATTTCTAGGATAGGCAATTTTTTTTTTAACCTTTGAAGCTCATGTAAATATTTATATAATTTTTAAGAAAGGTACAAATATAAAAGTGTATACTTTACATTTGTTTTTGAATTAAAAATACACATTCTGAAGATGTTTGGATAGCTTTAATCAATAAAAAGAGATACAGTAGAAAAGCGTGGCCAAGTTCGGTTAGAAATCCGTGTAATTCCTTGTGGCACTTAGAGGAGGTGAATATGGTGTTTTAAATAATTTTAGACATCTTTCGTGTAATCTCTTTAAACTAACAAGTCAAACTACAATCAAGCAAGTGTACACAAGTAAATGTAAATAACTGAGAATAAGAAAAATTTAACATGCAAGATTATATAACGGAGTTCGGCGTAAAATGCCTACGTCTCCGAGATAGAGCAACCTTGTCAGCACCCCTTTCCTATCACCAAAAAAGAAAGAATACAACTCGTGGTCCGTGAGCCCAAACGAAGTGGGAAGTCACGGCCTAACTCGTGTACAAGGTGAGCCTAAAAGCTTGAGTTGGCAAGTCCCAACAAAGGGGATCGTCACACAACTATGGTTATATGGTGAGCGGAAGACGCTCGAGCCGGTGAGCCCTTTAATGCCCTACAAGCAGGAAGTCACACGACTATTCGAATGGAGCACTAAGTAGATCCCCACACTATAAGAAAATGTTCTAGAACTAAATTCTAGACACTCTAACTAGATCTAAGAGTAGATTAGTCAAGTGGATTTGAGATAGTTGAGAAGATATTGAACTTTAAGCTCGCTCAATAATGAAAGCTTTCAAAATGTACAATAAATTCTTTTTGAATGTGGGAGGTGGCTAGCTTGGGAAAATCTAAAGTGGAGTTACTCTATTTAGAGTGGGGGCTTCAGATCTGACCAGATCCGTTCTGATGGATGGAGTCCGTTTCGAACGGACTGTACGAATATTGAAATCAGGATTTTTGCAATATTAAATTAATATACAACCATTCTGAACGTTTCTGTCCGTTCAGGATGGTTAGTACAATTTATCTCATGATATTCTTGATAAGGATTCTGACGGATCACAACCGTTCTGGACGGAACTAATTGGAAACTCTCTGTGAATTTCTGCACATTTCCGTTTTGGACGGTCCTGGTTCCATTCTGAATGGTTGCTCTACAGAAATCAACAATCTCAAATTTACTTTACTTTTTTGTTTGATTATTACAATTTATGTCTTTGTAAAATCTTATTGATTTCTTCAACTATTCAATTTGATCTTGCAATTAATTAAGATCTCCATCAACCTTTTTTTAGTTCTTCAATTTAATCTTGCAATTATAATTATCATGAACTTATAAACTCACTCATACATTAAAATAGTTAAACACCGATCCAAATTATTTGGAACTCGTCCGCCTAACGTACTGTTTCATAAACAGAACATTTCTGAACTCCTCGATAGTGATTCTAGAGAGAGTAATACCTCTCTTGCTTGCTTGATTGGATTGGAGAGAAGGAAAGAAGAGGATTTATGCAATTTCGAAACAAAGTTGTTTATGCAATTTCTAACTTAGCAAGTCTTCCGTATACTGATTTATCTGTATTTAATTCGAGTAGAATTAGAGTGTTCTTATATTCAAACTACGAATCTAAACAGTTGAAGCAGATATATTTACATATTAAATTTATAATTTTTTTAATTATTAGTATAAAATCAAGCGGTAAAAAATAATGAAAAATAAATGTATTAAAAGTAACTTATAAGTTTTCAATTTTTTACTGCTTGATTTTATACTAAATTAATTCGAAAAAGTATTAATTTGACATGCAAATACATCACTCGTGAAGTACAATAGTTTCAATAGTTTGGATTCATCATTTGAAACCATTCCGATAGATTTTTTAGTTAATCTCACTAAAGAACTTGGTGAGCTTAAGAACACTCTAATTTTACCCATTTAATTTTTTTTTTTTTTTTTTGAAATACTGACAGAGGCTATCAGTTTGAGTACAACGTGTTAAGTTATTACAACATCCATACTATGCTGAAAATATACATCTAGTAAAGACTATAATTAACAGTATTGCAACCAAAGTTTGACTTCTCTCTAGACTTGAGCCGCAATAAGTCTTGGATTAGCTCCGCTCCCTTCAAAAGTTACTCTGTTTCGGTTCTTCCAAATGTACTAGCATCCAGCAAAGAAGAAAACACCCCATTTTCTTGCGAGAACCCGACATTTGCATGCTCTGTGAGAGTTTGTCAACATGCTTTGTATTGAATCCCCTTGGTGCACTATTCTAAAGCCCGCTAATAAAGAGAATGTATGCCAAAATGTTATTGCGAATCTACATTGGAAGAATAAGTGAAATGTTGTTTCTAGGGGGCAAGATTGACACACTTCACATTTGAGTTCACATTGGAATTCTCTGCGAGCCATTGTCTCATGAGTAAGGAGTTTATCCTGTAGGCATAAGAAAGCAAAGACTCGCACTGTAGGTGGCATTTTAAGATGCCAGTGAACTGAAACTTGCAATTGGTTTTTTATTAATATATAAAATTAGAGTAGGTCGTCTTTGAGTGAGGCTATGGTACTTCGGCTAGTGTATTACGGCTCAATATGGTACTTTTTAAAATTCTAACGATCGATCCGAACCGTTCAATGTGATATCCATATGAATATGTACTTGCAAACTAAATTTTATATTTTTTCGAATTTTTTTACTATTTTTTTAGATAGGTAGAATTTTCAGTGTTTTATACAAATTATGGACCATCAAAATTCTACTTATCTAAAAAAATAGTAAAAGTTCGAAAAATTATAAAATTTAGTTTGCAAGTACATATTCATATGGATATCACATTGAACAGTTCGGATCGACCGTTAGAATTTTAAAAAATACTATATTGAGCCGTAGTACACTAGCCATAGTACACTAGCCGAAGTACCATAGCCTCACTCGTCGTCTTTTATTCGCAAAAAAAGGTTTATCAAGTAGTAATATAAACATCATGATGTCATTTAAACATGAATCAAGTCCAGGAGTTTGATTCAATTAGAAGAATTTGGTTTCCAGGCCCCATCCACAAAAGTAGTTTCGTACTGAATTATTAATTCTCTTGTGTGTAGTAAAAAAAATATATATATATAAGGTGACAGTCGCTATTGGGACCTTTCTTCACAGACAGACGGGTTAAATTATATGGTTTGGTGGGTCTATCAATTGCTATCAATTATTAATTTGAAAATAGGCCGTTTATTGTTTGTTATGCCTAGGGTTGGTAAACCATGATTGAAACATTTTCTTGTTTATGAAATTATGAGTGATGCTTACTTATGCTTGTCATACTTTTCCAGTTTTAAGTTCTTTTCTTGCTTCTTAAATGTATATATGTGATTATATATAACTTTCAAATCATCTTTGTACAGTCATATATACACAAATGGTTGTCAAAACGCTCCAAAAAAATAAGGAAAAGAGAAATATGTGTAAAGAAACATGATTTAAGAAATATTTTTTCAATGAGAGGGCTCAAATGTCCCATTGCTTCATGCCCTAATCGTACCTCAATATTTTTATCTTTAATTTCAAAGTCGAAACAAAAGATCTGAGCTGCTCAACATGATATCCACGTTAAGATTAGTTTATAGATCAAATTTTATATTTTTTGAATTTTTTTTACTATTTTGTAAGATAAGTACAAAATTACTATTTTTCAGGAAATTGTTGACCATTTAAAAAAAATGATTTTGTACTTATTTTAAAAAATAGTAAAAAAATTTCAAGAAAAAAATATAAAATTTGGTCTCCAATCATATTTTAACGTGGATATCACGTTGAGCGGTTCGAAACTTCTGTTTGAACTTTGAAATTAAAGATAAAGATGTTGGGGTACGATTGGAGCATGAAGCAATGGGGTATTTGAGCCCTCCTCATTTTCAATATATATTTTCATAAATGATTTCAATTTAAAATAAGTTTTGAGAAAAATAAAGGATAATTGTTAGTTTCATAAATTTCTGTACGAGATTTTTTTTTTTTTTTTGAAGTCTCGTTTGTGAGTATGATAAGTTTGGAATAATTGGAAATAAAATTATTTTTTATAAAGTTGGTTATAACGTATTTAAATCAGCTGAAATTTCAAATTCATGAACAGTACACTTGAAATTTCTGAAATTCCGAATCCAACCATTCAACTTTTTCTGTGCACGTATCTCGAAATAGCTGATTTTTCTGTACACGCATCTCCAAACAGTTCGACGACTGGATTCGAAATTTGAGATTTCAGGGTACTGTTCCTGGATCTGAAATTTCAACAGATTTGGATCTAAAGAACTCATCAAGGGTAATGTTCAGGGTAGTTTGTCAGGGTACATGTTAATTTCAACAGATTTGGATCCAAAGAACTCATCAACAGATTTGGATCTAACAGATTTGAGATTTCAGGGTACATGTTCAGGGTAGTGTTGTCAGGGTACTGTTCTTGGATCTGAAATTTCAAGGTAGTGTTGTCAGGGTATTGTTCCTTGATGAGTGCAACTGCCTACAAGCAATGCAAGGACAACCCTTGTCAACAAAGAACTCCAAAAGCAAGAAAGGTCACTGTTAATGATTGCACAATTCGTAATTTGGAGAGAGAGGTGTTCAAGGATTTTCACCGACAAAGAAAATGAAACTGGACACCTCATACGGCAAATACAAGATCAATGAGCAGCCACTATGAAGCATGACAGCAACACATTAACATAGGCCACAACCGATACACTCAGTTTTTACATTTCGTTTTTCATTTTTTTTTTTACTAATACCGGTAACTAGTACGAGTTTTCATATACTGGTATTCTACTGGTACAGAAACACAGGATGAGTTACTGGTAAGCATTTCCTTTACTTACTTTCTCTTCACCTTCTCATTTTGCAAGTTCAAATTTATTTGAGCTACTTGTATCTTTATTTAAAATTGAGATATACATCTCATGTAATCCTGATCGTTTAATCAAATGAGAACAAGATTCTTATTTTTCATCAAAAAAAAAAAACTTATAACTCCCCTTTCCAAACTGAAATCATAAAAGAACTCGATTAGTACAACAAGGACATCTGTGGCAGTTTTTTTTGCACAAAAATAGCAATAAATCTGAACCGCTGGATCACCGAATTTTTTATTTATATCCAAAAAATAATGGAAATTTCAAAAAATACCCATGTTATCTTGAAAATTCGAAAAATACCCAAACCGGAAATTTTTTTTCCGGATTTGGCCTCTAAATCCGGAAAAAAATTTTCCGGAAATTGAACTCCAAATCCGGAAAAAAAATTTCCGGACTTAACAATTTTTTTTTTTTTTTTTTTTAGAGTTTCCGGAAATTTTTTTTCCGGATTTAACATTTTTTTTTTTTTTTTTTTTTTAGAGATTCCGGATAAAAAAATTTAACTTAACAAATTTTTTTTTTTTTTTTTTTTTTTAGAGATTCCGGAAATTTTTTTCCGAACTAAATAAATTTTTTTTTTAAGAGAAAAATAGCTAAAATACTGAAATCGAACGCTAAAAAATCGAATTGTTTTTTTAAATATTTGTTTCATTAATTTAAAAAATTTCAAAATGGTGTAGAATAATTTAGAAATTATCAAAATAGCTAACATACTGAAATCTAACACTAAAAAATCGAATTGTTTTTTTACTACGAATAGGGCCGATTTTGTGCTAAAATACGGTAAATTTACTAAAATACAATAAATTACGCTAAATTACGTATAAATGGGGCTTATTTTGTGGCATCTTTCATAAATCATAAAAAATAGTAAAAAAAATTCCAAAAATAATAAAATTTGGTGTTCTAAAAGTTTATTACATAACTAATTTACTGAGCTACGTAGATTGAATAATAGAAATGAAAATCTTAATCGGAAACTTCAACTGAAGTTTTGAGGCTCTTCTATTTGTTTTTTGGTGATTCTGAATTTGGAAAACTGGCAAAGCCAGTCCGGACGCATGCGCATTTTCGCAAGCTTTCCGAAAAGTGGTCATTTGCTGAAATCGGACACTCGAGCGCCGTTTTATGGCCGTTTGAAGTTTTGTCGTCGTTTTTCGCCTTCTCAGTGAATATATTATCCCTATTCGTACGTAATTTAGCGTACTTTACCGTATTCTAGCATAATTCTACATAATTATTGTAATTTAGTGTAATTCAGCATAAATCAAGTAATTTGGCTTGTTTTAGTATAAATATGCTAATTATATATAAAAAAATGTAATCTAGCAAATATTTAAAAAAACAATTCGATTTTTTAGTGTTAGATTTCAGTATTTTAGCTATTTTGATAATTTCTAAATTATTTTACACCATTTTGAAATTTTTTAAATTAATGAAACAAATATTTAAAAAAACAATTCGATTTTTTAGCGTTAGATTTCAGTATTTTAGCTATTTTTCTCTTAAAAAAAAAAAATTTATTTAGTTCGGAAAAAAATTTCCAGAATCTCTAAAAAAAAAAAAAAAAAAAAAAATTTGTTAAGTTAAATTTTTTTATCCGGAATCTCTAAAAAAAAAAAAAAAAAAAAAAAAATGTTAAATCCGGAAAAAAAATTTCCGGAAACTCTAAAAAAAAAAAAAAAAAAAAAATTGTTAAGTCCGGAAATTTTTTTTCCGGATTTGGAGTTCAATTTTCAGAAATTTTTTTTCCGGATTTAGAGGCCAAATCCGGAAAAAAAATTTCCGGTTTGGATATTTTTCGAATTTTCAAGATAACATGAGTATTTTTTGAAATTTCCATTATTTTTTGGATATAAATAAAAAATTCGGTCTGGATCAAAACTTATTCATGCATCATAATGAGAATTAAAGGCATAGATGAACTGATGACTTTACCTTGACACTGCCTTGAATAGAGGCGTATGAATTGGCACGATACATATCATTTATAAATTAACAAAAAAAACAATTATGAGCATAAATGTGCTTTACTTGTTCAACTACACACTATATATCCCCAGTCAACCTAATATACGGATATTATGATAATTGTATTAAGCCCTATCTAGTTGGCAACCTGTTACTATATATTAAGTAGCAGTAATGTTCCCAATAAGCTGTAGTTTATTACCTGAGTAGTTGACTACTAATTGGAAGAAAAATACGAGTTGTTCACTCACTTGGGTACACTCAATTCTCCATTATTTATTTATTTATTTATTGTAATTTAAAATACATAATTATTAATTATTATAGATTAACTATTTTATATATTTATATACATTTTGAATCTGGCAAATATGCTACGTGTAGCATAGAGGGCCTCTGTGCTACGGCTCAATATTTGAGTTTTCAAAATCCTAACGGTCGATCCGAACCGTTCAACAGGATCTCCATATGAATATGTACTTGCAAACCAAATTTTACATTTTTTTAGAATTTTTTTTACTATTTTTTAAGATAGGTAGAAAATCACTTGATCTGAAAATTCTGTACCATTCAAACCAAGTGATTTTCTACATATCTAAACAAATAGTAAAAAAATTCTAAAAAATATAAAATTTGGTTTGCAAGTACATATTCATATGGAGAGATCATGTTGAACGGTTCGGATCGACCGTTAGGATTTTGAAAACTCAAATATTGAGCCGTAGCACGAAGGCTCTCTATGCTATGCGTAGCACCGTAGCCAACTCCATACATTTATATATATATAATGATTTAACATGTACATGCATCACTTGTGAAGTAAATCGGTTTCAACAGTTTGGATTTCTCGTTTAAAGTCAATCAGATAGATTTTGAAGTTTAGCTCCCCAAGTTCTTTTGAGAAGCCTAGCACACACTAGCATCATTCTTAATAATGAGTAGAACTAGGGTATTATTAAGCTCACCAAGTTTCTTTGTGAACTCAACTATAAAATTTATCGATTGGCTTCAAACAATAAATTCAAACCGTTGAAACCCATATAGCTTACAAGTGATGAATATACATGTCAAATTTTTAAAATTTTAAATTAATTTTGTATAGAGTCGAGTGGTAAAAAAAACGTTAAAAAAAATGAATGCATTAAAATTAATTTATAAACCTTTTAATTTTGACTCTTGACTTAATACTAAATTAATTCAAAATTTTAAAATTTTCGCATGTAGACGCATCACTTATAAGGTAGATGGATTTCAATAGTTCAGATTTATCGTTTGAAGCCAATCTGATAGGTTTTAGAATTGGGTTCACAAAGAGATTTGGTGAACTTAAGAACACCCTAGTTCTACTCCTTAATAATTTATGTATTTATTTAACATATATTTAATCATAAGAGTAGAACTATTGTGTTTAAACTCATCAAGTTCTTTGATAGAACTTGATGAAATTAACTCCATAAACCGTTGAATTGATTTTAAATGATAAATTCAAACAATCGAAACTGAGCTACTTTACAAGTGATGCATTTACATGTCAAATTTATAAAATTTTGAATTAATTTAGTATAAAATTAAGCAATAAATAATTGATAAAAATGAACGTATTAACATTAACTTATAATTTTTTTCTTACCGCTTAATTTTATACTAAATTAATATATAAATGTATTATTTGTGAAATAGATTGATTTCAATGATTTGAATTTATCATTTAATGTCATTACTATAGAGGTATTGGAGTTAAGCTCACTAAAAAAATAGTGAGTTTAAGAACACCTAATTCTACTCTAATTATAATTAACAAATTAAAATAGAATAAAAAAATGTTGGACTCTTAAGTGAACTCTAATTAGAATATATCTTTTAGTCTTCAAAACCACACGGTCCACGCTAACGGGTCTAATGTACAGCACACAGTATTGTCTTATTTTTATTAGTATGAACTATGAATAGACAATTTGATGTGTTGTAGGTCTCTGACAATAGAGCCCACGTGCCTTTCTTTTCTTGAGTGATGCTTTTGCAATTTTTATCTTTGAACCCAGCCCTGCCAAGTCAGATATCCTGCTGTCGACTTCTCCAACTGTCAGTGAGTGAGACAGTGAGCGAGTTTTTCTAATTAGCACTTGATCTTTTATGGCCTCCTTGTGGGTGTAACTGTGTAAGCATGACGTTGTGACCTTAGGTGTGGCCATTATGTTATGAAGTTTCCAAAAAAAAAAAAAATTATGGAAGCAACAAGGAGGCAACTACACACACACACACAAAAACCTTTTGAGAGTCAAGTGTAAGAAAAAAAAAAATACTTCCGTCCATGTCAAATTAATTACTATGAAACACACAAACCTTTTAAAAGTCAAGTTTAAGAAAAAATAACTTCCGTCCATATCAAATTAATTACTACGAAGCTGACAGTAATCAAAGGTTAAAATAATGGCTTCTCCCTCTCTCTCTCTCTCTATTTTTTTAAAAACCTTTACATAACTTGAGAAATTACGAAGAAAAATCGAACTCTTAACTTTTGAGTACAACAACCTTATGATTTTTTCCTAACCAATTTTGCTATCTCTCATTTTCCTGTGTCTCTCGATATATTGCTTGTATTTAATTTATTTACTAAACTAAAAAGGAAATAAAATTGAAGCCTTCGTAGCTTGATTTATTTTTACCAAAAAAGGAAATATATATGTGTCCTACAGAGCTTGGTTTTTGTTGCATATATATTGAGCATGTACTCTGTTATCTCTCTTTTCTTATTTAAGAAAAGGGGGAATTTCACGTATACCCCTCAAAAACTTTAAAATTACATATTTCTCCCTCTAAATTTTAAAATTACGTATTTTCCCCTCTAAACATCAAAAAATCATATATTTACCCATTTTATTGTTTTTTATATTAAAACACATTCTAAATTCATAAAATACTCATTTTATCATTTTTATTAAAAATCATAAAACGCCCATCTGACTCCAATTTGAATCTGAAAAGTTCCTCTATTGTCCGAATTGCTTTATGATCTGTGCGTGCTAGGTCAGCACAAATCTTGAAGTGAATATGCACGGATATTGAAGCAATGTGCACAGATCTTAATGCAATGCACACGGATCAAAATTGCTTTAAGATTCGTGCACACTATATTAGCACGAATCTTGAAGCGAACACACACATCTTATTGCGATACGCGCGGATCGGACGGTAGAGGAATCCTTTAGATTCAAATTCGAGTTCGATGGGGGTTTTATACTTTTAATAAAGGGTAAAATGGATATTTTATAAATTTAGAATGTGTTTTAATATAAAAGACAATAAAATTGGTAAATATGTGAGTTTTTGAAGTTTAGAGAGGAAAATATGTAATTTTAAAATTTAGAGGGAGAAATACGTAATTTTGAAGCTTTTGAGGGGTATACATGAAATTCCCCCTTAAGAAAAAAGTAGTTTGCTCTCTTGTATTGAAAATCGTTACATAAGAAAGGAGAACAATGTTTCTTAATTGTACTTCAAATATAGTTTATTCACAAATTTATCAAAATATTTATAATAATAATAGTGCAATCTAACTATAAAAAAATCAGGATAGTAAATTTTCTTTTGTTCCATTAAGTAAAACTAATAGCAGAGTCAGATATAATAATAATAATAGTAAATTAGAGAAGAAAAGTGGAGAAAGAAAAGGGAAAAAAATTTGCTTCAAAACGTGTTAGGAGAGGAGAATTGAGAAGAGACCAGCGAAGCATGTGGGCTTTCAGACTATCACGCTGACCTTCCTTCCTGGTTCCTACCCCAGCACCGTTTTTACTCAGTATCCCCTGACAAATATTTAATTTTAAGCGCGTATTAATCAGTAAAACTGTAAAATATGCCTCTAAAACCCGTAGGTGCTTTTCATTTCTTCTCTCGGGTATTTATAGAGATACCCCTTGCCACCTTCTCTTCCATTCTCTGCAATCTCCCTCCCTCTCCCTCCCTCTCTCTCTCTCTCTAGCTCCAATTTGGATCTGAAAGAACTTCCAGGTAAATTTTCCGGCTTTCTGTATCAAATATGCCAGGCAAGTTAAGTTAATGCATTGAGTACTATGTTGTTACTTAGATCTTTTCTTTTTATGGTTTCTTTTGTTTTAGGCAAATTCTAAACTGAGCCAGTTAGTAATCTCTGTTTTCCTTCATTATTCCTTCCATGTTGGGCATTTACTTGATTAAGTTGCTCAATTAGATCACTTAAAGTTCTGATCACTCTAGTTATGTTTAGAACACAAAGTTATGCAATCATTTCTCGCTGTAGCTGTCAGATCTCCAAAATTCTTTTTACTTTATTTGCCTTTTAATATCAGATCTCACTCATGTTAAAGATTTACTTATCTACATATAGATCGGTCGCTCAAATTTATCAAAAAACTGTACAATTTGTCATTGCACATGCCAGATTATTTCCAGAGAAATTATAATTAATCAGTTAACTGGGTGGGGTCCCCCAATCATTACGATTCTCACTCAATTTGTACATGCCAGATTATTCTCAGTACTAAAATTTTAATCTGTCAGTTAAATTGGGATGGTCCTCCAGTCATCACTTCACATCTTATTTTCTTTTGCTTTTTGTTAAAAACACAAATTTTCTTTATCTGTCAGGTGACATCAGAAAGTGAAACACCAAAAATGGTTAAGATATGTTGTATTGGGGCGGGGTACGTGGGCGGGCCCACAATGGCAATGATAGCATTGAAGTGCCCTGAGATAGAAGTGGCGGTGGTTGACATATCAACTGCGCGAATTGCTGCGTGGAACAGTGACGTGCTCCCGATTTATGAACCAGGTTTGGATGAGGTTGTCAAGGAGTGCCGCGACCGTAACCTCTTCTTCAGCACCGATGTCGAGAAGCATGTAGCTGAGGCTGATATCATTTTTGTTTCAGTTAATACCCCTACCAAGACCCGTGGTCTCGGTGCAGGTAATAGCTTGATGAAACATTACTGGTTTTATACCAATGGCGTCAGTACATACTGGTACTGTACCAACTGATATAGCACCAAATCAGAAATAATAAGAGAAAGAATAGAAGTTTGTAGTGAAAAGTTTTTTGGGTAGAAAAACCAGCATGGACATGGTTTCATAATTCATACATCAATCAGATCCAGTCCGTATACTATCAGTACCAACTAACATGAATTGTACCATTGCCAAAGTCAAATTCAGTGTTTTTTTCTTAATATTCTAGTGATATCTAGGTACTAAGCACTATGTCATTGTGGTTACAGATTTACAGATATGACTAAAGTAGTACCAGTATCGGTATTGTGCTCGTATCAGTTCCGGTACAAGTAACAGTACTAGTACCAGTTGCATGAAATTTCTATATCTAATCTGGTATAAACTATAATTGTACGACAGGTAAGGCTGCCGACCTGACATACTGGGAAAGTGCTGCACGCATGATTGCTGATGTGTCAAAGTCTGACAAAATCGTTGTCGAGAAGTCAACAGTGCCTGTTAAGACCGCAGAGGCGATCGAGAAGATCCTGACACATAACAGCAAGGGCATCAAGTATCAGATCCTCTCCAACCCTGAGTTCCTTGCCGAGGGCACGGCAATGGATGACCTTCATGCCCCTGATCGTGTACTGATTGGTGGTCGGGAGACTCCCGAAGGTAGAAAAGCTGTGCAAGCCTTGAAAGAGGTGTATGCACACTGGGTCCCAGAAGACAGAATCATCACCACCAACCTTTGGTCGGCCGAGCTGTCTAAGCTTGCCGCCAATGCTTTCCTCGCACAGAGGATCTCCTCTATCAATGCCATGTCAGCACTCTGTGAGGCAACCGGTGCCAATGTGACAGAGGTGGCATACGCAGTGGGAATGGACTCACGTATCGGACCCAAGTTTTTGAACTCGAGTGTCGGATTTGGCGGTTCGTGTTTCCAGAAGGATATTTTGAACTTGGTGTACATTTGCGAGTGCAATGGTTTGCCTGAGGTGGCGAACTATTGGAAGCAGGTGATCAAGATCAATGATTACCAGAAGAGCCGCTTTGTTAACCGAGTTGTGTCGTCCATGTTCAATACCGTGGCTAATAAGAAGATTGCAATTTTAGGGTTTGCATTCAAGAAGGATACCGGTGATACAAGGGAGACACCGGCCATTGATGTGTGCAAGGGTTTGTTGGGGGACAAGGCATCGATTAGCATTTATGACCCACAAGTGACTGAGGATCAAATCCAGCGTGACCTCGCCATGAATAAGTTTGACTGGGACCACCCAATCCACATGCAACCAGTAAGTCCATCTGCAGTGAAGCAGGTGAGTGTGACATGGGATGCGTATGAGGCTGCCAAGGGGGCCCACGGGGTGTGCATCTTGACTGAGTGGGACGAGTTCAAGAAGTTGGATTACGAGAAGATCTATGACAGTATGCAGAAGCCAGCATATATTTTTGATGGGAGAAATGTGGTCGATGCAGAGAAGCTCAGAGAGATTGGTTTTATAGTGTATTCGATCGGGAAGCCGCTTGACAAGTGGCTCAAGGACATGCCAGCTGTTTGTTAAATGGAGAGGATCATGCAGCACTACAAATGGATGAAGTAAGAGGGAATAATAATTTGTTTTGTTGACAATTCTTTTTATTGCTTTCTTGATAGGAGGGTTGATGGTGGTTTTGGGTCAGGTTGGGGGTCTCTATAGAAGCCGTTTTTTTTAGCTACTCAAGTGTTTTGTTCCAGAGTTGGTATCTGTTTGTAGTCGGTATGCCGAACCGACCTTTGTTGTATTCTTGTTATTACTTTGAACTCTCTGTTTTTCAACTTTTCAGTGTACCATGTCTTCCATAAATATAAATTAAGTTTCATGATATATTGGAAATAATGGGAGACATATCTACATTTAATTCTATATTTGGGTAGTTATAGAAAATGCAGTTTGTATCTTGATTACAGGTCCAAAGTCTATTCATTCATTGAAATTTTATTGCGATCTGAACTCATATCTATAAGCACACAACCAGTTGATCTAGTTCAATCACTATTATATATAACATGGTGGTATTGCCACATATAATTAGACTGATTCGCCCTTGACATTTCTTGAAAGAAATTGAAGCATTACTACGTCCTTGTATTTGTTGAATCAGTAGTAACGACAACGACCTGAGGCACGTTGAGAATTTTAACTGGTGTTGACTGGATCAGAAACTCTAGCAGACAACTCCATTTGACTGAGCAAGGGTATTATAGTCAAAACGTCCAAGCACACATGGCTCGTGGAAGCATTATTCCTACCATTACATAAAATTGACTATACTTTTAGATCAAAATTTTGAGCTTCAATTTGCTGATTGCGGATTTGGGGATATCCGTTGTATCTGCTAGCCGTGACAGAGTCGAACAGTACGGAAGGAGAAGGCGATGAGAAACTGGGCCGGATCGTTGTGCATTTGGGCCGCTGGTTGGTTGGTTGGGACCACGCTGTCAGATTTAATGAGACAACGGAGCCCGCTGTCGCAAAGGGAGAGAGTTTTGCATTTGAGAATACTTTAACCTATACGAAATGTTGAGACCTCTGGACAAAATTTTAGAAATTAAGGTATTTAAAGTTTTTAATTCTCATATTTTTAAAATTAATTTTAGAATTTTTATTAAGCCACATCAGCAACAAATTAAAAAGGATAAATAATTTGAGCCAATCATTTGACTAACATGGAGTTTATAAATAATTTCTTAATAAGAAACTTTATTGCATAGTTTCTAAATAAGAAACTCTCTCACATCCCTGAAACTAAATTAGAGGTTGATGTAGCTTCTTTCAACAACGGTAACAAAATAATATTTTTCTACAAAAAAGAATGTTGTTTGTGGGAGAATTGAATTTTTTTTTTTAATTATAGAGCTAAGAGAAAGAACAAGAGAATGTGAATTATTAAATGATTTGTTCTTCAAATATCACGTGCTATTTATAGACAAATAATATAGATATCAATCAATTTGTGCATTCATGACAATTAAAATCCTATTCATTCTATTACTGTTCAAGACTTTAGTTCCAAACAAGTTGAAGTGTTTCTATATATTAATAAAAAATGAAAGATATTATTTGTGAATGAATTAAATGAGGTCCAAAAAAATTAATAGCTCCATAATTCATAAAGTTTTAAAATCGTTAAAATTAAAATTAGTATTTATTGAAATAAAATTTGACTCTTTTTTTTTTGGAAAAAAGGCACGAAGGCCCGTTTCATATAAGAAACAGATCTGTAACTTACAAACCAGTGTTATCAAGTCTCAAGTAAGCAAGTATACCCGCAAAATCGAACAACAAGTAAAAAACATAAGCCCTTCGTTTTAAAGTCCACCAAAACACAAATAAAAAAAATAACACTTGTGCTAAGCCTCCTCTCAAGGGGCTGTGATAAGCTACTCCTAGATGTGAATTTGTGCAAAATTGGGGCATCATCTTTACTCGGCTGGAAGTCCAGCTTCTCTTCCTATGCACTGCTGCGCTGCTGCCGGCGGCTGATACACTACCATCTGCAAGTCAGTGGGCTCCCACACGTTCAAAGGAATAGCATCAATGTCAGGTGGTAACCAATGAGCTTTTATAAAATAAATTTATAACAGATCTTTCAATACCAGTGGTGAGAATAAATACAAGGACCCAAAAATGATATTTTTTTTTTCCCCACTCCGTCTCTCATTTTGCCGAGATTTTTATTTTTACCCAAAAATAAATTAATTTTAATATAATTAACCAAGTTTCTGAAAAAATTATATTTGTACCCAAACTGTAAATATTATTTACGGTTTGAATTAAGAATTCAAACCGTACAGAATATTTACGGTTTGAATTCTTAATTCAAACCGATGATTTCAAGTGACAAGGTGTTTGACCAGAACACGATGCATTGGACGCGGGAGTAGAACTTGGACTTCACCAAGTAGCCCAACACGTGGAGACAGCTCTTCATTTTGTACAGTCCATAATAAATAATTTCTGATTTCTACCATATTCTCTAGTAATATCATCCTGATAAGATCCAAATTAAATACAGTACATAGAGATAGACTAATGTGCTTTCGGTAGCACTTCGGCCGAAGTGCTACCGATTCAAAATTGGATTTTCAAAGTCCAAATGGTCGATCCGAATCATTCAAGTTGTTCTCCATATTGAAATCTGCTTGGAGACCAAATTTTACATTTTTTGGAATTTTTTTACTATTTATCAAGCCACTTTGAAAATTGCTGATCACATGGTCCAGAATTTAGTTGCACTGTTTTTACAGTTCACCCGGATCAGCAATTTTCAAAGTGGCTTAATAAATAGTAAAAAAATTTCAAAAAATGTAAAATTTGGTCTCCAAGCAGATTTCAATATGGAGAACAACTGGAACGGTTCGGATTGACCATTTGGACTTTGAAAATCCGATTTTGAATCGGTAGCACTTCGGCCGAAGTGCTACCGAAAGCACATTAGTCTATCTCCAGTGCATATGTTTGGATATGTACACAACACTGTCACCTTACACAGTGGTCATGTGAAATACAACTACAAGACATTGTCACCTTACATATAAAACTATGCAGCAGTACCAAAATGTCACTAAGCACACTGATGCACATCCCATACCGATCATGATATAATTCTGAATAGATCAAATGAACGGCACAGATGAAAAGGGACCACAGCACCGCGTCCAATGCATCGTGTTCTGGTCAAACACCTTGTCACTTGAAATCATCGGTTTGAATTCTTAATTCAAACCGTACAGAATATTTACGGTTTGAATTCTTGTTTGAATTCTTAATTCAAACCGTAAATAATATTTACGATTTGGGTACAAATATAATTTTTTCAGAAACTTGATTAATTATATTAAAATAAATTTGTTTTTGGGTAAAAATAAAAATCTCGGTCTCATTTGCCCCCTCCCCTCGAATCTCCACTCTACATAACACCTTGCCAAGAGAGTTATATATAAGCACCTTGAAGCAAAATAATAATAATATATATAAGCACCTCTCTATCTTAACCCAGTTCCTTGTGGGACTATTTGAAAAGCCGGACCGGACAAAGTTGAGAGTATATTTTGACCTCATCCCATTTGTAACAGTGCACGCCATTTCATTTTATTTTGCATACAACACCATTTTATTTTATTTCTAGTAAATGAGTATATGTTGTCTTTAATTTAATAAAACTGAAAAGTTCAGAATTTTTTTTTTCATGTCAGTAGCAATTATAAAGTGTTAGTAATTATTTTAAGGTGCTTTTGTCATGAACTAACCAACACGACTTCTGAATGTATTATAATGAATAAATAAATTTATTATTTTAAGGTGCTTTCCCATTAAATAAATAAATTTCAACTGGGTTTATACTTAACAAAAGTATTATAATTAATTATGATTTATTAACATCACATACTTTAAATTTTATTTTATTTTATTTGGACCCATTTTCTTATTTTATTTAATTCTAAAAATATTTATATTTGATAAAATAATAATTATAAGTAATGTTATGTTATTATTTAATCTATTTTATTTAATTGTATTATTAATAATTTTATTAATGGAAATAATTGTATAATTTCAATCATTTTAGAAAAAAAAAAGATTTTCTACCACTAATGTCACGGTACAATCGAACATCAATTTCAGTATATTTTCATAATCAATCTCGTACATATCTGTATTTATGTGTTCCACTTTTACAAAAATGGATTCTTATCTCCGTCAAATCACATCCCGTTTAATAGGGAGTGAGGAGGTTATGACGAGCATCATATTAGATTTGGTTCGATATTCAGTATTTACTGTTCGATTGGCATTGAGATATGCACTCTCATTTAAAATGTACGGAACAATTTTAATTTTAATTACGGCACAAATCTTAAGTTAGATCATACAATCCATATCAGATATCCAACCAATACCATCCCGTTCCCTTTCCAGTACTAATTTTCACTCATCAGTCATCACTATCCGATTATTTGACCAATTATACTTTCAATATTGTGGTTAATATTGAGTCCGGCTAGTATGACATCGATATTTTTTTTTTTTTTAAAAAAAAAGGCAAAGCCCATTTCATTGATATGAAATTTTAATTACATAGACTGACAAAAACGGAGAACCAGAGCACTGGGGGAGTGTTCTAACCAAGTCCGACACCTCCAAGAAATTCAAAAGTAGACATATAACCACATATAACCAGAGTACTAAGCCAATACTTAACTAAGTCTAATTTCCAAAAGTATGATAAGGAAGCAAGGACTAAGCCACACAATAAGGTGCTAAATGACATCGATATTATATGACACCAATTACAAAATTTATTGGATAGATTTCAAATAACTAATCCAAACCGTTCAAACCAATTTATTTTATGAGTAATGCGTTTACATGCAAAAAATTATATTTTCTAGTTATTTTAGTATCAAATCAAGTGGTCAAAAATGTTGAAAAATGAATGCATTAAAATTAACTTAAAAACTCACATATTTGACCGCTTGATTTGATACTAAATAAATTTGAAAAATTATAAATTTTGCATGTAAACGCGCAACTAATGAAATAGATCGGTTTGAACGGTTTGGATTCATTTGAAGTCGATTCGATAGGTTTTGGAGTTCGTGTTATATAGGCTGAAATGACACTGATGTCATACTAGCCAGACTCGTTAATATTATAATAGGCCTTGACCGCCTTTATTAATAGAATATTATTTCTTATAACACAGATAAGGTGTTGTGGTGTAGTAGTCTCATGCTTATGGATTCCTCAAGAGGTCAATCGCAACCGTCTATGATTATAACACATGGTAAGCCAGACTCCTTTGAAAATTTTGCATTATTTACCTTCAAAATTTTAAATTTTACAAAATTATTATTATTAACCTCCCTCATAATATAAAATTACGTGACACTTATTCATCCAACTCTCTCTATCTTAATTTCCTAATTCCGCCCCTCTTGATTAATCATCAGATGACACCTGCACCTCCTGAGTTCTGTTCTTTTTCTTTTTGTTTGTTTTTGAAACCCATTGAAAATATACAACTTTTCCGAATTCAGATCGGACGGTCCGGATCTAAACAGAAATATTCTGTGACAGAGTCGAACAGTACAAAAAAAGGAGAAGGCGAAAGAGGATCTGGGCCGGATCGTTGTGCATTTGGGCCGCTGGTATGTAGAATGGGACCACGCTGTCAGATTTGATGA